>CM077663.1:396142120-397576120 GCA_039707655.1 Elymus sibiricus | reverse complement strand
GACAATTGCCAGCTCTCAGTGTGGGTTCTTGAAGATTATGCCAGTGGGCAGTGGACCCTGAAGCATACGGCTGACATGTCGGAGATGATAGGCCACGATGAGGTGTGCACATTCGTCGCAGTCGATATGGAATGCAAATCGATCTTTTTCCAGATCAATGGGTGGAATGAAAAGCTTGTGTCATACGATATGGAAAAGCAGAGATGCCGTGTTATCTTCAGTTTTGAGAGGGATTTTAATCTCCGATGCGAACCTTATGTCCCCAGTTACATGGAATGGTTGTCAGATTGTTTGCTAAAAGCAGCACCGTGATTGCCTACCGAGTTGCACGACACAGCTGGTACCTTCATATAAGTCAGGTGTTACATATGCGTCAGATCTTCTACACAGCTTGGTTTTCTTCTGTATTTTGATGTTCTGGTCCATGCCTTTGTGGCTTTGAACAATGTTATTTAAGAAGGATCTGCTATTGTGGTTATACCTAGTCTGTAGCAACTTCAATTCGTTTGCTTTCATGTACTAGTTGTGGACCGTGGTCACTTGTGAATCAGTCCTGTGGTGGTAAATTCGTGAATTTGAGAATAAGTTATCTATGCTTGGGATTATCTGCATTTTCACATTTTCTTTCTGTTTATTTCCCGTAATGATCAGCATGTTCATCTCAACCATATTCGTATGTATTTGGAATCCATCTCCTGTTTGTTGTTCGCTGCAGTAATGCAAGTTGAGCAATGCAAATAGTGAAGTCACTTTGTCCTAGTCAACATAATTCATTATCTTCTACTCCCTCCGTTCCTAAATATAAGACCTTTTAGAGATTCCACTATGGACTACATACGGATGTATATAGACATATTTTAAAGTGTAGATTCACTCATTTTGCTCCGTATGTAGTCTATAATGGAATCTCTAAAAGGTCTTATATTTAGGAACGGAGGGAGTATTTCTTTTGATAGATTGATTTGCACAGTTAAGACGGTTATGTAATACTCCCTCCATCCCATAATATAAGCTCTTATATTATGGGACGGAGGGAGTACTACAAAGTACCGTACAAGTTCACCAGTAACCATCCTGATCCATGCACAGTATTGTGTTTTTTTTCTTTTTTTTGCGTTGGTTAATAACCAGTCCATGACCAATATTTTTCCATCTTAAATTCGTGATTAGGCTCTTTATGCAATTGCCAACCACTAGATCCATTGTCCAACTAAATCCATTTCTGAAGAATCTTCCTCTCTTTGTTGTCCAGAATTACAACTTCTGAAGGATCCTCCACTGTCTAGCATCCAAATTTTGTAATCAATTTTCTAGCTCCTGTATTTTCATATTGTAATGTCTATTCAATGGTTCTGGACTTCTGGTCGATTTTTTTTTTACAAGAAAACCATAAAGCTAAATGAAAAAAGGAGTCATTGGTTCAGTTACTTGCATGCCCTCTTACAATTAGCTCTCCAGGTAGAGAGCAGCACGATCGTTTTACACGGGGATGGAACATGTATCGCCCCTTCTTTCCAGCCTTTCGATTCAGAGTTTCAGACTGGAGGTGCAAATCAACTGGTTCTGGACTGCAGGTCCTAAAAATGAAGCATGGTGCAAACCGGAATTATGTAAATTGTCAACTCGTGGTTGTCCAAGTTGGAATTAATTGAAAAAAGAAACAGACCTATGAAGTCAAATGTTAGAATGATCTGTCCTACTGAGAATAAGATTCTGATTTTACTATTACTGTATTTCACCACAATCTGTAGATCATGTTGCATTGCCATGGTAATATATTGAACGGTTGTAAGCATTGGAACATGGATTTGGTTGCAGCAAGAAAGCACAATTAATTCAGTCGCAGCAAGTGCGTCTAAGCTTGGGAACAAGATTACAGCAAGAAAGCACAGATGACCAGTGGCATGTTATAACTGAATATGTGTGTGTACGAAAATAATTGTGCCAAGAGGCTGCATTTTCATGACCTACTGACGAATTGTAAGTGCAAGCACACCTAAATAAGTATCATTGGAAAACAATGTAGTTACCTCAGGAAATTGTTCCTCATCCTAATATTTCTCCTGCTGTACCATGGTTTGGCTTAGCTGCATGAAGAATCGCTGGATTTTCCATGCATCTGTGCGAATTCTGAAGAAGATACGAAGTGCAAAAAAATTTGAAAATGAAGCCGCCGAGGCTAAAAAACCACGTTGGTTTGCTCTGCCATCGCTAACTCCTAATATTTATCCGTTGCCTACTGACGAACTGTAAGTGCAGGTGCCGTTGCCGGGGATCGAACTGTAAGTGAAGGTGCAAAAAAAAACCAAAAAAAAAACCGAATCGCCTTTGCCGGGGATCGAACCCGGGTGACAGGCGGGAATACCCACCACTATACTACAACGACTTGCATAATATTCTAATTGGCAGAGATTAAGTATTCTTGAGCAGTGGTTCACCTTCGCAAATGATCCTTAAATTAGTATCGACCCACAGATCGGCCGGCCGGGGCGCGGCGTCGGACGCCAACAGGGCCGTAGGCGGCTCCCTCGTCCTACATTTCAGGCACAAAATTGTCTGTTGCATACCAATGTACGTGTTTAGTTGAGTTCTCAGTGGCTTCACTGAACCCAGATAAAACAACCAGTGCTGCA
This sequence comes from Elymus sibiricus, assembly GCA_039707655.1. Taxonomy (NCBI): domain Eukaryota; kingdom Viridiplantae; phylum Streptophyta; class Magnoliopsida; order Poales; family Poaceae; genus Elymus; species Elymus sibiricus. The sequence goes on along the minus strand of CM077663.1, from coordinate 397,573,487 downwards.
AAAAGAAACAGATGTATATAAAGTAAAATTTGAGAATGATCTGTAGTGTTCCTTGATTTCCCTTGTGATCAGCTGCACAGGTTACTATTGATTAGTGTTGGCTCTTATCATTGCTGCTACTAGGAGGTCGTTCGTTACTGTGGTGCAATTCTTTCCTGAAAAATACTCAGTGATAACTTGTCACACAATTTCAGCATAAGGATTATTTAGTTTACCTTTTGAAACTTTCAGACTTCTGTGCGCATGATCTAAAAAACTGAAGCTGTTGTCTGACACATGCCAGAAATTAATGAAACTAGTTACCATAGGAGTATGATTTATCTTCTATTCTATGTCTATTACTTCTTTTACCTTCTTTAGCAGTTCACTCCCCCCTGTGTTAACAGTTTCAAAAGATCGGTTAGATCAACTTGCGAACACATGAAATAATTAAATTCCAGTTCAAGTAGTAACAGGTCATATGCAGAGGGTGCAAATAGGGTTCCATTACCATGATACTCGAATAATCGTAAGCACTGGAACGTGGATTTGGTTACAGAAAGAAAACCATAAAAAATTCAGAGCACCTAAGCTTCGAATTCGAAACATGAATTCAGTTGCAGCAGAAAGCACAAATGACCAGTGACATGTTATAACTGAACAACATGATGCTCATGCTTAGGCAGGGAACATGTGTGTGCACAAAATTATTGTGCCAAGAGGTTGTGTTTCCATGATCTACTGACAAGCTGTAAGTGCGAGTACCTAAATAAGTAGCATTGGAACATAATTTAGTTATATCAGGCAAACCATTAAAGAAAAATAAGAGGGTGGTATGCAACTGAATATTTTGATAGGGTAGATAGAGCAGAATTTGATAGGATTTCATCAGATGTTAACTACCATGTTTTTTGCTTAGGCGGATGAGGTGTGACTGATTCCTGAAGACTTGCCAGTTGGCCGAAAATATACGAGGTGCAAAAGGAAAAGGAAAAGGAAAAGAAAAAAAAAGAATCGCCGTTGCCGGGGATCGAACCCGGGTCACCCGCGTGACAGGCGGGAATACTTACCACTATACTACAACGACTTGGATGACTGTTGGATTAACAAGGGCAATTAGATCGGTAACTCTTAACAAATCGGAGGTTGGAGCTAAAATGGATGTTTTGTTCGTACCAGCCATCTAAATATATGGTGCTTGCGGGGGTGCATTAGTTTTTTTTTCAAAAGTCAACTGCTTCGGTTTTGTTTGTTTCTCTCGTTTCTTCCCTCAGCTGATCTTGCGGTGGGGTTTTGCTCATCAGACTCTGTATTTGAACCATTTCTCCCATCTTAATGAAACGGCATGCAGAGCTCTTGCTTGTTCATAAAAAAAAACGTTTCTACGTTTGACCAAGTGTATAGTAAACTATATTAATGTATGTATACAATACTGAATAAATAAAAATATGGAGTATTTGATGGCAAGTCTAATGATAATGATTTGGTATTGTAGACCTTGATATTTTTCCCTGTACTAGCACGATGCCCGTGCATTGCTACAGTGCCATAAAAAGATGAGGAATTTGGCCACCGGCTTATGAGATGGTTAAATGATGTTAGTGTCTTGCGTCTGTTGCACGATTCACGATTAAAAAGAGAGGAAAAATCAGATAAGAGGGACGCGGTAGGCGTTGGAGAAGCTTTGAAGTGGTCGTAGTAGGTCCTTCGTAAGATTTGAAGTGAGATAACATTTCGAATTTTGAAATATAGAAGGGCAATGTCGGTCGCAGCGTTAAAATTACAATTAGTTTCAGTTTGTTTCTCTTATGATATGATATAGAACGTGGAGAATTGGTTGGAAAGAGAAACTAAAACCAATATCGCAAATTTGAGTCAGAATCATGGTTTTGCATTTGTTGTTTACGTCTTCTACAAGAGTGTTGTTCTCATATTAGTAGTTGTGCATTTGTTTATTTGTGTTAGATCTCATATGTGAGTAATGCATATTTGTTTGTCTCTTGGAAGGTTGCTAGATCGGCATGTGGGGAAGAGTGTATTTATTTATTGTGAAGGTTGTTGGATCCACATGTGAACTCACCACCATCTCTAATCTTTATAAGTAGGAAAGAAACTTGGTCAAAGTTAGAGAAGTTTGACTTTCTGAAAAACTAATATGCCTTATCATTTAGAACGAAGAGAGCCAACCTGACCGTTGAAACTTGTCAACCTTGGTTTTGCAGGACATCGTGCACCTTGTACATTTTCTGTTGGCAGTGAAAGCAGCTACTCGGGTTGCATGTGTGTCGAGTGGGTTTCTATGTTCGTGGAGATGCTATTCCAAGCTCATACCCTTGCATGAAAATCAAAACATCCTTTCCTGGACAGTTGGCTCCAAATCACTGTCAAGTATGGGATTCAAGAGCTTAACTTGAGTACATATATTTTAATCAAGAAAATCTACAACTTCCCATGTTCGGTTTTGTCCGACGAGGCAGTTGCAAGTTCAATTATGTCTCTTCACCCACTGGTTACGTTTTCGATCCCATATTGACACTTGACGAGAAGATTGAAAAAGTTAAATCTACGTCTTGTCGATATTAATGAGGAAGGATTGTGGCACTCGCTCTCCAAATCCGCCACCTTGGAGCCGCTGGAGATCTCCTTATGTAATACTAGGATACATTGCTGAAGAATACCTTGCATGATGCGACAGCTTAGACCTCCTTGGCATTGAAGAATGTGCGAGGCTACAAATAGTAAAGATTGATGCTTGAAGCCTCAACTCCTTTCACTATAGTGAGGCCTTGTTAGATATCTCTATCCAAAATTCTTTGCCACTTAAGAGTGTAGGTTTGTGTTGCATTCTCTTTGATGCACGCACTAGGCTTCCATCTATTGCAGGCAATGTCGAGCGCCTCACCAAACACTCTCGTTTTTTTTTGAGGGGACCAAACACTCTCAATATGAGGTATATATGTGTTGTTATAACATATTTAATAAAAAATATTTATGTGTATTTTTTTTATGTTGGAACAAACAAACACATGGTTAACCTTGGGATTTGTTCTTCTTAAAAATGTCACCATTCTAATGTTGCCCTCCAAGCTCCCCCATCTGAAGAACTTCAAAATCGGACTCCGTAGAACAGCAATGCCCCTCCCTCCAAGTTGTGACATCTTCTCTTTGGTTTCTTTTCTTGATGTTTCTCCTGTCCTAGATTCTTTTATCTTACAGGTAAGTCAGTATGTATATCATTTGGAGCTATATATGACAATTAGTATGTCACTTGTTCATCGTAACAATGACATTATTGTTGATCCTACATGTGTATGTGCATGCAGGTAGAGCAGGGTCCCCTTAGGACCGACATCGTTGTAGGAGACGACGATGACCAGTATCCGAGGGAGAGACTGGAGCGCCGGTATGACCACCTCCGGCAGGTGACTATCACAGGCTTTTGTCCATCCAAGAGCTTGATCCAGCTCACGATCCACATTCTTGAGAGCGCACCGTTGCTCGAGTACCTGATGTTTGACACGACTTATCTCTGCGATATGAGGGTGGGTACCACTGGTAGATGTCCCACCTCCATGAAGATTAGTCAATGCTCACCGATGTGCAAGACAGATCCCCCTGAATGTCGCAGAGATGTGGAGGTTGCGAGTAGGTACGTCGTCATGGGAGTTCCCACGACCATTGATTTCAAGGACCTGGAGTTCTGTAGTCGATGCCATGATGCCAACCTATACGAATGGAACAAATAATGTTCAGCGATAGTATTTCCTACCAAATAAAACTTTGGACAGTTTAGACATTCATCGTTCCTCCCAGATTGGTTGATGTTGCCGCCGTGACAAGTTGTTGTTGCCCCAATGCCATAGCTAAGTATTCCTCTCTTGCTTTGATTGATGCGAACAAACAAAATACCCTTTGTAATAAAGGGGAGGAGAGTGATGGAGAGATGAATGAACCGTTGTGGATTTTATTTAATATTTTAGAAAACAAAAAATTGGAAAACACCATAAAGCTAGAAAACATGATTGTACGCATATCAACGTGTAAGAGAAAACTAAAAGGTTTTAACAAAAATTCATGTTGCATTGGTTATATCATAATTTCTGAAAGAGAAAAGTCTGAACTAAACCTTGAACACGTAGGTCTCTTCGAGATCAAACCTTGAACAGTTAACCCTAAAAATAGTATGCCCGGTCTAACGATCCCGGTCAATCTCAACTCTAGAGCGACCCTCGATATGTTTGTCGCACTGGGAAAAGGCATACTGCTCAGGATTACTTATTTGTCTCACTGACTACATGAGCCTACATGTCATGTACATCTTTATCCTCTCCCACCCTTTTTACCCTCTCCACCTTGCATCCCCAATGCTTTTGGGCAACCATGCCTGCCAATCACCTCTATATCGGCCGTCTCAATGTCCTCTTCACCGCCACACTCTTGTGTCCTTCTCGCTAGTACCATCATATTTGATCTTTTCTTGTGTTCACTCCATGCACATGGGCAGTGATCAAGAGGAGCACTTCCCTCCTATGTGCACTATCGTGTTGTACGTTGCAAGGGAACTAGAGGGGTAGTGTTATCGGAGGTCCGGAGCTCATGGAGATGGTGTGTCAGAACACCGGTATGGACATCACAGGGTACCACAACTCAACAACTCAGGAGAGGTCCACCACGAAACTGGTGAAGTCGAGGCACGGCTCAACCTTTTTGGCATGGAGCCTCCTCCAACCTTCACCGCCTAATCCCGTTTGATCAGAATCAATGGAACCATGGAGGGGTATGTCCAAGGTCTAATCTCGCCGCCACCGTCCTCTGGCAGCTTCGCAGGGGAGGGATGGAATGGGAGGAGGGGGCGCTAGGTCTAACACTCTATTTTGTTTACAAAAATGTGTGTGTATTTTGACAAAGGCAGAGTGACTGTCAGAGCCCAAGGCTCTGTCTATAGTCTCGTCAGTGTTTATATATGGTCTTCCTAACACTCTATTTTGTTTACAAAAATGTGTGACTATTTCCTAATAATCCAACAGAAAAGATCTTATCTCTAAACTCTAAAGTCGATGGTCCTAGCTAGCATTGATTGTTTTATGATGAAAGTTTGTTGTATTTTCGTTTCACGATGTGCATATTTTCTTTAATTTTCAGTTGGTCGCGATGCGCAATTTGGTGGAACTACAAACAATAGATAGAAAATATTCGTTCGCAGGCGAGAATATTGTGTTGTGTCAAGAGGTTCGATTTATCGACCTGAGCACCACTTCATATAATTTCACCTTTTTTTTACTAGGGACCGACGACTAGAGCTTTTCGTTGGCATAGAGAAAGTTGTTACCGCATGCACGTCCGGTCACTGTCTTCCCAACTATCCTTTGTACTACTTACTTGGGTGAATCTTAATATTCAGATCACACATGGTTCTCTCTTTTTCTTGTTCTCCTACGCGCCATACGGGCAGGTGAAGCTCTCCATGGAGAAGAGCCATGCATGCATGTGTGTGGATCTGCTTTGTGCGTCCTTTGGTATCATGGCAGGGTCGTATATGCTGGCCTTTACAGAGAGTCAGAGAGCTCTCACGTGAAGTTTCCTCTCCGGGGAAGACAAACCGAGCTCAAAGTGTAACAAAGGTCAAAGGGAGAGACAATTTTCTCCCTGGCAGACACTGATAAAATAGTAAAGGGGAGGACAATCTAGCTAGCCAGCTAGCTGGGTAGTAACATGCATGACGCTCGTCTCACTCTCAGCTGGTCGGCCGGGCGAGCGAGAGATTCGAAAGCAAAATAAAGCGCCGGTCACGGGGGCTATAGAAAGCCCGGCCACTGCCCAGCCATTCCCATTCCTTTTCCTTTCCGTAGCTTTCTTCTTCTTGCCTGCCGCTTTGCGTGCCCCTCTCTCCCTCTCTCTCTCTCTCTCTCGTCGGCAGCAGCTGGGACGATGGGGACGATGACGGTGGTGGCGCGGAAGCAGCAGCAGCTGCTGCTACGCTTGGCCGTGCTGCTTCTTGCGGGGGCGGCGTCCGGCCAGGCCCAGAAGTACAACGCCGTGTTCAACTTCGGCGACTCGATCACGGACACGGGCAACCTGTGCACGAGCGGGAAGCCGACGGCGATCACCTTCACGCAGCCCCCCTACGGCGAGACCTACTTCGGCTCCCCCACCTGCCGCTGCTCCGACGGCCGCGTCATCGTCGACTTCCTCAGTACGTGCTGTGCTCCATTCACTAGCTCAAATCAATACTTCTTGCTCGAACAGAGTGTGATTCGATGACGCAAATATAAACAATGGAGAATGCATGCATGCAGGCACCAAGTTTGGGGTGCCGTTCCTGGCCCCTTCCAAGGCGAACGGCACGGACTTCAAGCAGGGCGCCAACATGGCCATCACGGGGGCGACGGCCATGGACGCCCCCTTCTTCCGCGGCCTCGGCCTCTCCGACAAGATCTGGAACAACGGGCCCATCGGCATGCAGATCCAGTGGTTCCAGCAGATCACGGCCGCCGTGTGCGGCGACGCCGCCGCCTGCAGGCGGTACCTGCGGGACTCGCTGGTGGTGTTCGGCGAGTTCGGCGGCAACGACTACAACGCGATGCTCTTCGGCAACTACAACGCGGAGCAGGCCCGCAGGTACACGACCAAGATCGTCAACACCATCATCAGGGGCGTGGAGAAGGTGGTGGGCATGGGGGCCAGGGACGTGGTGGTGCCCGGGGTGCTCCCCATCGGCTGCTTCCCCATCTACCTCACCGTCTACGCCACCAACAGCAGCGCCGACTACGACGCCCTCGGCTGCCTCCGCAAGTTCAACGACCTCTCGACGTTCCACAACGACCTGCTCCAGGCCAAGCTCGCCCGCCTTCGCAAGCGCTACGGCCGGGCGGCGCGCATCATGTACGGCGACTTCTACTCCGCCGTCTACGACATGGTCCAGAACCCAAACAAATACGGTACGCGTCCTCCCGACCAGCCTTAGCTAGCTAGCCGTTGGGCATCTTCAGCAGCAAGTCTAACTAACACGCCAGGGACACACGGGCAACGCGTAACGTGTGGATGGATAGATAGATTCCGCGTTTGTGCACGAGCTAGCTAGCAGAAGTGGACACGGCACTAGTGTCACTGTCGGCATCATCACTGTGGTGCTACTGCTACTTGCATGCCCACTCTGGGGTCTGGGAACATGTCGGTGCATGTGAGATTCCTGCATGTCCTGCGCGGCGGCGAGTAGAAGAAGATCTTCAAATCATTCAGAAAAATAATCATTCAAAAAGAAGATCTCGAGCTGACATAATGGCCAAGTAATGTTGGATCGGCACTGACTGACATGCCCAACCAACACATGCCTGGACTCGGCAGTCCACATGCATGCATGCAGCACCGGCGCCGACCGGGGCACTGTTCATGCACGTTCCAGCAAGTGATCGGTCGATCTGCTACTGGCTAGCTAACAACGGCCGGTGTTGTGGTGCGTGTGTGTGCAGGATTCAACGCGGTTTTCGAGGCGTGCTGCGGCTCCGGGGGAGGCAAGTACAACTACGCCAACAGCGCGAGGTGCGGGATGCAGGGCGCGGCGGCGTGCGCCAGCCCGGCCGACCACCTCAGCTGGGACGGCATCCACCTCACCGAGGCCGCCTACAAGCACATCACCGACGGCTGGCTCAACGGGCCCTACTGCAGCCCGCCCATCCTCCACACCTAAACATTTTTCTATTGTATTTATTTATTTATTATGGAGCTGTGGTAGTATTATTATTTATTATTTGATTTGAGGTTGAGTTTTTCTATATAAAAGAAAAAGGAAATTTGATTCGGTGCCATACGGTGGTGCTGAAATGTATACGTTGCCCTAGAAGAAGAAAATGGAGGAAATTCTTGAATAAATTGTTATTGCTTTCTTCCATCAAATGGTATAGATTCGTAACGTGTGCTTTATTTCTTTTTTTCTTTTTTCCGTTGGCATATGTTGCCATCACTCTCACGGCTTATCCTCTATTTCTCAATAGCTACAATGGGAATAGGGTGTCACTGTGTTGGCTAGCCCAGCAAGGAGCCCAATACTCCATTCGTGTTCGATCATGTTGTCCGCGTGTTGGTTGCAGATTATTTTTATAAAAATATGCCTTCGAAGGCTAGTTTTGAATGTTTTTGGTTTTTTAATAGCTACAACCATCTACCTACTTTTCCTAGCTACGCTACCATGCCACACAAGCAACAAGAACACCCTCCCTCCCGCCCCCGACGTTACCTTCCCGGGATGACACAAGCGGTAACTCCACCGCCACTCCAGCACTCCCCTTCTGCCCCCCCCCCCCACCCCGCCATTGCCGGCGAACTCCGACGGGCAAAGCCCTTGCAGATCCGGTGACAGTGGGGCATCTTCTCCTTGCTGACGGGTGCTCGCATGTGGGGAGTTGCAGCGTCAGGTTCGACTGTTGGTTGGCGTGGTGACAGTTTCCGCGGTGGCTCATGTAGTGTAGGTGCTGGATCTAGCGCGGGAGGTGGGCATTACGACAGCTGGTGCTACGCCGCATCAACGCGGTGGTGAAGGCACATGGTGCCAGCGCGCGGGCAATATCTGGGTCCTCACGAGCCTGGGTCCGTCACGCAGCAATGGTGGCGCAGCTTGACCGTGCGTCGGTGGTTGGCCCAGGTGCATGGTTGCACGTCACGGTGGTCGCCCGACGGTTTGTGAAGCCCCCACATGGGCTTGTGTGCTGATACGTCTCCAACGTATCTATAATTTTTGATTGTTCCATGCTATTATATTATCTATTTTGGATGTTTTATATGCATTAATATGCTATTTTATATTATTTTTGGGACTAACCTATTAATCTAGAGCCTAGTGCCAGTTTCTGTTTTTTTCTTGTTTTTGAGTATTGCAGATAAGGAATATTAAACGGAGTCCGAACGGAATAAAATCTTCGGAATAATTTTTCTTGGACCAGAAGACATCTACCAAGCTTGGAGACCAAGGCAGGAGAGCCGCCGTGTGGCCACAAGCCACAGGGGCGCGCCCAGGGGGGTAGGGCGCGCCCCCCTGGCTTGTGGGCCCACGGCAGCTCCCCCAACCCTATTTCTCGGCCTATAAATTCACAAATATTCCCTGGATACCGAAGAGAGCCACAAAAACACTTTTCCGCCGCTAGGAGCCTCGGTTCCCGTGAGATCCAATCTTGGAGCCTTTTCCGGTAATCTGCCGGAGGGGGATTCGATCACGGAGGGCATCTACATCAACTCCATTGCCCCTCCGATGATGCGTGAGTAGTTCACCACAGACCTTCGGGTCCATAGCTAGTAGCTAGATGGCTTCTTCTCTCTCTTTGCTCTTCAATACCATGTTCTTCATGATCTTCATGGAGATCTATCCGATGTAATACTCTTTTGCGGTGTGTTTGTCGAGATCCGATGAATTGTGGGTTTATGTTCAGATTATCTATGAATATTATTTGAGTCTTTTCTGAATTCTTATATGCATGCTTTCATATCTTTGCAAGTCTCTTCGAGTTATTGGTTTGGTTTGGCCAACTAGATTGGTAATTCTTGCAATGGGAGAAGTGCTTAGTTTTGGGTTCAATCTTGCGGTGTCCTCACCCAGTGACATAGTAGGGGTAGCGAGGCACGTATTGTATTGTTGCCATCGAGGATAAAAAGATGGGGTTTTCATCATATTGCTTGAGTTTATCCCTCTACATCATGTCATCTTACCTAATGCGTTACTTTGTTCTTCATGAACTTAATACTCTAGATGCAGGCAGGAGTCGGTCGATGTGTGGAGTAATAGTAGTAGATGCAGAATCGTTTCGGTCTACTTGACACGGACGTGATGCCTATATGCATAATCATTGCCTTGGATATCTTCATAATTATTCGCTTTTCTATCAATTGCTCGACAGTAATTTGTTCACCCACCGTAATACTTGCCATCATGAGAGAAGCCTCTAGTGAAACCTATGCCCCCCGGGTCTATTTTCCATATTATACTTTCAGATCTAAAACCAAAAATACCAAAAATATCTTGCTGCAATCTTTTTTACTTTTGTTTTACTTTACTTTCAAGCAATCATATCTATCTATCTCTATCAGATCTCATCCTTGCAAGTAACCGTGAAGGGATTGACAACCCCTTTATAGCCTTGGGTGCAAGTGTTTGATTCTTTGTGTAGGTACATCTATTGGGGACTTGCTTGTATCTCCTACTGGATTGATACCTTGGTTCTCAACAACTGAGGGAAATACTTATCTACTTTGCTGCATCACCCGTTCCTCTTCACGGAAACCAACGCATGCTCGAGAAGTAGCAAGAAGGATTTCTGGCGCCGTTGCCGGGGAGATCTACATCAAGCCTACCAAGTACCCATCACAAACTCATCTCTTGCATTTACATTATTTGCCATTTGCCTCTCGTTTTCCTCTCCCCCATTTCTAAAACGATTTTCCAAAAAGATTCGCCTTTTTATTTGCCCTTCTTCCGTTCGTCTTTTCGTTTGCTTTTTGCTTGCTTGTGTGCTAGATCTTTTTGTTGTCACCATGTCTGAATCTGGGAAGGTTACCATTGAAAATTTTGAGGGTGTTGCTAGTACAAATCTTGAGGAAAAACTTGGATCTTTAAACCATGAAATTGAATCTCCTCCTAATTATAAAGCTAAAACTTTTCAAGTTGGGGACGGTAATATTATTGGGAAGAGTGTGTTGGAAATATGCCCTAGAGGCAATAATAAATTGGTTATTATTATATTTCCTTGTTCATGATAATCGTTTATTATCCATGCTATAATTGTATTGATTGGAAACTCAAATACATGTGTGGGTACATAGACAACACTGTGTCCCTAGTAAGCCTCTAGTTGACTAGCTCGTTAATCAAAGATGGTTAAGGTTTCCTAGCCATTGACATGAGATGTCATTTGATAACGGGATCACATCATTAGGAGAATGATGTGATGGACAAGACCCAAACTGTAAACGTAGCATTTGATCGTGTCAGTTTATTGCTATTGTTTTCTGCATGTCAAGTATCTGTTCCTTTGACCATGAGATCATGCAACTCACTGACACCGGAGGAATACCTTGTGTGTATCAAACGTCGCAACGTAACTGGGTGACTATAAAGGTGCTCTACAGGTATCTCCGAGGGTGTCTGTTGGGTTGGCATGGATCAAGACTGGAATTTGTTACTCTGTGTGACGGAGAGGTATCTCAGGGCCCACTCGGTAATACAACATCACAATGAGCCTTGCAAGCAATGTGACTAAAGTGTTAGCCACGAGATCTTGTATTACGGAACGAGTAAAGAGACTTGCCGGTAACGAGATTGAACTAGGTATAGAGATACCGACGATCGAATCTCGGGCAAGTAACATACCGAAGAACAAAGGGAATAGCATACGGGATTAACTGAATCCTTGACATAGAGGTTCGACCGATAAAGATCTTCGTAGAATATGTAGGAGCCAATATGGGCATCCAGGTCCCGCTATTGGTTATTGATCGTAGAAGTGTCTCGGTCATGTCTACATAGTTCTCGAACCCGCAGGGTCTACACACTTAACGTTTGGTGACGATTAGTATAATTGAGTTATTTTGTTGGTGACCGAAGGTTGTTCGGAGTCCCGGATAAGATCCCGGACATGACGAGGATCTCCGGAATAGTCTGGAGGTAAAGATTGATATATGTGATAATAGTGTTTTGATCTCCGGAAGGGTTCCGGAATTCACCGGAAGGGGTTCCGGATGTTTACCGAAGTGTTCGGGTACAGCAACACTTTATATGGGCCAAAGGGATAAAGCCCACGAGGTATTGGAAAGTGCAAAACGTAGTTTTGCTGCCGCGTAAGCGGTACTACCGTTTTGTGAAGCGGTACTACCGCCCAAGCGGTACTACCGCTTGGTGAAGCGGTACTACCGCTCAAGCGGTACTACCGCTTGTGAGCGGTACTACCGCTTGTGCGCGGCTGTGCACGGTTCGGCAGGGATCCGAGTTGGACTCTTTCCCTGCGGGCCAAACCGACCTTGTGCGGGCAAAACCGACCTGGAGGAGGCTTTTACTCCAAGTTTAGACCCCAAGGCTCAACATATAAATAGAGGGGCAGGGCTAGCACACGGGATACATCAAGATTTCCCCAAGCCGTGTGCGGCAACCCTAACCCTCTAGTTCCTCCGTCATAATCTCCGTAGCGCTTGGCGAAGCCCTGTAGAGATTGTTCCTCACCACCATCACCACGCCGTCGTGCTGCTGGAACTCAACCACTACTTCACCATCGCTCGCTGGATCGAGGAGGTGAAGGCGTCATCAAGCCGTACGTGTGTTGAACGCGGAGGTGCCGTCCGTTCGGCGCTAGTTCGTGATCGGATCGAGGGACGACTTGCGATTTGGATCGCGGAGACGTTCGACTACATCAACCGCGTTTCTTAAACGCTTCCGCTTAGCGATCTACAAGGGTATGTAGATTTACTCTCCCTCTCATAGATGCTCATCACCATGGATAGATCTTGTGTGTGCGTAGGAAATTTTTTGTTTCCCATGCAACGTTCCCCAACAGTGGCATCATGAGCCAGGTCTATGCGTAGATGAGATCTCGAGTAGAACACAAACGAGTTGTGGGAGTGGGTGTATACATATTGCTTGCCGTTACTAGTTGATATTTGATTCGGCGGTACTGTGAGATGAAGCGGCCCGGACCGACATTACGCGTACACTTACGCGAGACAGGTTCCTTCAACTGACATGTAACTTCGTTGCATAAAGATGGCTAGCGGGTGTCTGTCTTTCTCACTTTAGTTGAATCGATTTCAATGAAGAGGGTTCTTTTAGAAGATCAAAAAGCAATCACTACACCACGTTGTGGTTTTGCGTAGGTAAGAACGGTTCTTGCAAACCCGTAGCAGCCACGTAAAATTTGCAACAACAATTAGAGGACGTCTAACTTGTTTTTGCAGGGTATGATGTGATATGATATGGCCAATTACATGATGATATATATGTGATGTATGAGATGATCATGTGTTGTATAGAATATCACGACTTGCATGTCGATGAGTACGGCAACTGGCAGGAGCCATAGAGTTGTCTTTAATTATTGTATGACCTGCGTGTCAATCATTAAGCGCTATGTAATGCTTTACTTTATCGCTAAACGTTAGCAATAGTCGTGGAAGCAACAGTCGGCGCGACAACCTTATGGCGACACGTTGATGGAGATCAAGATGATGGAGATCATGGTGTCATGCCGGTGACGATGGAGATCATGCCGGTGCTTTGGAGATGGAGATCAAAAGCACAAGTTCATGGCCATATCATGTCACTTATGATTTGCATGTGATGTTAATCCTTTTATGCATCTTATTTTGCTTAGGACGACGGTAGCATTATAAGGTGATCCCTCACTTAAATTTCAAGATAAATTGTGTTCTCCCCGAGTGTGCACCGTTGCGAAAGTTCGTCGTTTCGAGACACGCCGTGATGATCGGGTGTGATAGACTCCACGTTCACATACAACGGGTGCAAGCCATGTTGCACACGAGGAACACTCGGGTTAAACTTGACGAGCCTAGCATGTACAGACATGGCCTCGGAACACAAGAGACCGAAAGGTCGAACATGAGTCATATAGTAGATATGATCAACATGAAGATGTTCACCATTGAAACCACCTCGACTCACGTGATGATCGGACTTGAGTTGGTGGATTTGGATCATGTTACACTCGAATGACCGGAGGGATGTCAATTTGAGTGGGAGTTTTTTAAGTAATATGATTAACTAAACTCATTATCTAGAACAATAGTCTAAGTTGTCTTTGCTATATTTATGTTGTAGATCATGGCTCGCGCAGTAGCACCCCTGAATTTTAATGCGTTCCTAGAGAAAGCTAAGTTGAAAGATGATGGAAGTAACTTTGTGGACTGGGCCCGTAATCTAAGGATTATCCTTACGGCTTCCCAGAAGGCTTATGTCCTTGATGCACCGCTTGGTGATCCACCCGCTCCAGTTGAGTCTCTAGACGTTGTGAACGCCTGGCAGGCTCGTTCTGATGATTACTCAATAGTTCAATGTGCAATGTTGTATGGCTTAGAACCGGGACTTCAAAGACGTTTTGAACGTCATGGAGCATATGAGATGTTCCAGGAGTTGAAGTTTATATTTCAGAAGAATGCCCGAATCGAGAGATATGAGATCTCCGATAAGTTCTATACTTGCAAGATGGAGGAGAACGGGTCTATCAGTGATCACGTGCTCAGAATGTCTGGGTACTCCACCCGTCTGGCTGAATTGGGGATGCCCCTTCCGCCAGAGGCTATCACTGACAGAGTTCTTCAATCATTGCCACCTAGCTACAAGAGCTTCGTGTTGAACTATAACATGCACGGGATGAACAAGTCAGTCGCCGAGCTGTTTGCGATGCTGAAAGCCGCTGAGTCTGAAATTCAGAAGGAGCATCAAGTGTTGATGGTCAATAAAACCACTAGTTTCAAGAAAAATGGCAAGGGTAAGAAGGGTAAATCTAAGAAGGGTGGCAAAGCAGTTGCTGCTCCTGTGAAGAAACCCAAGGCTGGACCCAAACCAGAAACTGAGTGCTTTCATTGCAAGGGAACTGGACACTGGAAGCGGAACTGCCCCAAGTATTTGGCTGACAAGAAGGCGGCCAACAACAAACAAGGTATATATGATATACATGTTATTGATATGTTCCTTGCCAACCCTCGTTGTAGTGCCTGGGTATTTGATACCGGTGCGGTTGCTCATATTTGCAACTCTAAACAGGAACTGCGGAATAGACGGAGGCTAGCAAAGGACGAAGTGACGATGCGCGTGGGAAATGGTTCCAAGGTTGATGTGATCGCCGTCGGCACGCTCGCTCTTCGATTACCGTCGGGATTAGTGATGAACCTAAATAAGTGTTATTTGGTGCCTGCGTTAAGCATGAACATTATATCTGGATCTTGTTTATTGCGAGACGGTTACTCATTTAAATCAGAGAATAATGGTTGTTCTATTTATATGGGTAATATCTTTTATGGTCATGCACCCAATGTAAGCGGTTTATTCTTATTGAATCTCGATAGTAATGATACACATGTTCATAACATTGATGCCAAAAGATGTAGGATTGATAATGATAATACCACTTTCTTGTGGCACTGCCGTTTAGGTCATATTGGCGTGAAACGCATGAGGAAGCTCCATGCTGATGGACTTTTGGAGTCACTTGATTTTGAATCACTTGACACATGTGAGCCATGCCTCTTGGGCAAGATGACTAAAACGCCGTTCTCTGGAACAATGGAACGGGCAAGTGACTTATTGGAAATCATACATACTGATGTGTGCGGTCCGATGAGTATTGAAGCGCGCGGTGGTTATCGTTACTTTCTCACCTTCACTGATGACTTAAGTAGATATGGGTATATTTACTTAATGAAACACAAGTCTGAAACGTTTGAAAAGTTCAAACAATTTCAGAGTGAAGTTGAGAATCATCGTAACAAGAAGATTAAATTCCTACGATCTGATCGAGGAGGAGAATATCTGAGTTATGAGTTTGGCAGTCACTTAAGACAATGTGGAATTGTTTCACAACTGACACCGCCTGGAACACCACAACGTAATGGTGTGTCCGAACGTCGTAATCGAACTTTATTGGATATGGTGCGATCTATGATGTCTCTTGCCGATTTGCCACTATCGTTTTGGGGTTATGCATTAGAGACAGCTGCATTCACTTTAAATAGGGCACCATCGAAATCCGTTGAGACGACGCCATATGAACTTTGGTTTGGCAAGAAGCCAAAGCTGTCGTTTCTTAAAGTTTGGGGATGTGATGCTTATGTCAAAAAGCTTCAGCCTGAAAAGCTGGAACCCAAAGCGGAGAAATGCGTCTTCATAGGATACCCAAAAGAGACAGTTGGGTATACCTTCTACCTCAGATCCGAAGGCAAAGTGTTTGTCGCTAAAAACGGAACATTTCTTGAGAAAGAGTTTCTCTCGAAAGAATTGAGTGGGAGGAAGATAGAACTTGATGAGGTTGTTGAACCTTTACTTCAACCTGAGAGTATCGCAGTGCAGAAAGTTGTTTCTGTGGAGCCTACATTAGCTGAAGAGGAAGTTAATGATGATGATCATGAAGCTTTGGATCAAGTTGCTATCGAACCTCGTAGGTCGACAAGGACGCGTACTGCTCCCGAGTGGTACGGCAACCCTGTCTTAGAGGTCATGTTGTTAGACAACGATGAACCTACGAGCTATGGAGAAGCGATGATGGGCCCGGATTCCGAGAAGTGGTTAGAGGCCATGAAATCCGAGATGGGATCCATGTATGAAAACAAAGTATGGACTTTGGAAGTATTACCTGAAGGGCGTAAGGCCATTCAGAACAAATGGATCTTTAAGAGGAAGACGGACGCGGACGGTAATGTCACCGTCTATAAAGCTCGACTTGTGGCAAAGGGTTTTTCACAAGTTCAAGGAGTTGACTACGATGAGACCTTCTCACCCGTAGCGATGCTTAAGTCCGTCAGAATCATGTTAGCAATAGCTGCCTTTTTCGATTATGAAATTTGGCAGATGGATGTCAAAACAGCGTTCCTTAACGGTTACCTTAAGGAAGAGTTGTATATGATGCAACCAGAAGGTTTTGTCGATCCAGAGAATGCTGACAAAGTTTGCAAACTCCAGCGATCCATTTATGGACTGGTGCAAGCATCTCGGAGTTGGAGTCTTCGTTTTGATGAGGTGATCAAAGCGTTCGAGTTTATACAAGTTTACGGAGAAGCTTGTATTTACAAGAAAGTGAGTGGGAGCTCTATAGCGTTTCTAATATTATATGTGGATGACATATTACTGATTGGAAACAATATAGAAATGCTGGAAAGCATAAAGGAATATTTGAACAAGAGTTTTTCAATGAAGGACCTAGGAGAAGCTGCTTTCATATTAGGCATCAAGATCTATAGAGATAGATCGAGACGTTTGATAGGACTTTCACAAAGCACATACCTTGACAAAGTATTGAAGAAGTTCAAAATGGATCAGTCCAAGAAGGGGTTCTTGCCTGTTTTGCAAGGTGTAAAGTTGAGTAAGACTCAATGCCCAGTGACTGCAGAAGATAGAGAAAAGATGAGTGTCATCCCCTATGCTTCGGCCATAGGCTCTATCATGTATGCAATGCTGTGCACAAGACCCGATGTCAGCCTTGCCATAAGTATGGTCGGAAGGTTTCAAAGTGATCCAGGAATGGAACACTGGACGGCGGTCAAGAATATCCTGAAGTACCTGAAAAGGACTAAGGACATGTTTCTCGTTTATGGAGGTGATCAAGAGCTCGTCGTAAAGGGTTACGTCGATGCAAGCTTTGACACTGATCCGGATGACTCTAAGTCGCAAACCGGATACGTATTTATTCTTAATGGGGGTGCGGTTAGCTGGTGCAGTTCCAAGCAAAGCGTGGTAGCAGATTCTACATGCGAAGCGGAGTACATCGCTGCCTCGGAGGCGGCGAAGGAAGGTGTCTGGATGAAGGAGTTCATGACAGATCTTGGAGTAGTGCCTAGTGCACTTAACCCAATGACTCTGTTTTGTGATAATACTGGTGCCATTGCTCTAGCCAAGGAACCAAGATTTCACAAGAGGACCAGACACATAAAGCGACGTTTCAATTCCATCCGCGATTACATCAAGGAGGACGACATAAATATTTGCAAAGTACACACGGATCTAAATGTTGCAGATCCGATGACTAAACCTCTTCCAAGGGCTAAACATGAACAACACCAGAACTGCATGGGTGTTCGATTCATTACAATGTAAATCACATAGTGATGTGAACTAGATTATTGACTCTAGTGCAAGTGGGAGACTGTTGGAAATATGCCCTAGAGGCAATAATAAATTGGTTATTATTATATTTCCTTGTTCATGATAATCGTTTATTATCCATGCTATAATTGTATTGATTGGAAACTCAAATACATGTGTGGGTACATAGACAACACTGTGTCCCTAGTAAGCCTCTAGTTGACTAGCTCGTTAATCAAAGATGGTTAAGGTTTCCTAGCCATTGACATGAGATGTCATTTGATAACAGGATCACATCATTAGGAGAATGATGTGATGGACAAGACCCAAACTGTAAACGTAGCATTTGATCGTGTCAGTTTATTGCTATTGTTTTCTGCATGTCAAGTATCTGTTCCTTTGACCATGAGATCATGCAACTCACTGACACCGGAGGAATACCTTGTGTGTATCAAACGTCGCAACGTAACTGGGTGACTATAAAGGTGCTCTACAGGTATCTCCGAGGGTGTCTGTTGGGTTGGCATGGATCAAGACTGGAATTTGTTACTCTGTGTGACGGAGAGGTATCTCAGGGCCCACTCGGTAATACAACATCACAATGAGCCTTGCAAGCAATGTGACTAAAGTGTTAGCCACGAGATCTTGTATTACGGAACGAGTAAAGAGACTTGCCGGTAACGAGATTGAACTAGGTATAGAGATACCGACGATCGAATCTCGGGCAAGTAACATACCGAAGAACAAAGGGAATAGCATACGGGATTAACTGAATCCTTGACATAGAGGTTCGACCGATAAAGATCTTCGTAGAATATGTAGGAGCCAATATGGGCATCCAGGTCCCGCTATTGGTTATTGATCGTAGAAGTGTCTCGGTCATGTCTACATAGTTCTCGAACCCGCAGGGTCTACACACTTAACGTTTGGTGACGATTAGTATAATTGAGTTATTTTGTTGGTGACCGAAGGTTGTTCGGAGTCCCGGATAAGATCCCGGACATGACGAGGATCTCCGGAATAGTCTGGAGGTAAAGATTGATATATGTGATAATAGTGTTTTGATCTCCGGAAGGGTTCCGGAATTCACCGGAAGGGGTTCCGGATGTTTACCGAAGTGTTCGGGTACAGCAACACTTTATATGGGCCAAAGGGATAAAGCCCACGAGGTATTGGAAAGTGCAAAACGTAGTTTTGCTGCCGCGTAAGCGGTACTACCGTTTTGTGAAGCGGTACTACCGCCCAAGCGGTACTACCGCTTGGTGAAGCGGTACTACCGCTCAAGCGGTACTACCGCTTGTGAGCGGTACTACCGCTTGTGCGCGGCTGTGCACGGTTCGGCAGGGATCCGAGTTGGACTCTTTCCCTGCGGGCCAAACCGACCTTGTGCGGGCAAAACCGACCTGGAGGAGGCTTTTACTCCAAGTTTAGACCCCAAGGCTCAACATATAAATAGAGGGGCAGGGCTAGCACACGGGATACATCAAGATTTCCCCAAGCCGTGTGCGGCAACCCTAACCCTCTAGTTCCTCCGTCATAATCTCCGTAGCGCTTGGCGAAGCCCTGTAGAGATTGTTCCTCACCACCATCACCACGCCGTCGTGCTGCTGGAACTCAACCACTACTTCACCATCGCTCGCTGGATCGAGGAGGTGAAGGCGTCATCAAGCCGTACGTGTGTTGAACGCGGAGGTGCCGTCCGTTCGGCGCTAGTTCATGATCGGATCGAGGGACGACTTGCGATTTGGATCGCGGAGACGTTCGACTACATCAACCGCGTTTCTTAAACGCTTCCGCTTAGCGATCTACAAGGGTATGTAGATTTACTCTCCCTCTCATAGATGCTCATCACCATGGATAGATCTTGTGTGTGCGTAGGAAATTTTTTGTTTCCCATGCAACGTTCCCCAACAGAGTGTTATTCAAGAATTCTTTGATTGTACGGGAGTAATGCCTATGAATAAGAGATCTATACTTCTTAGCACAAATTGTTATGCGGATGCTATTGTCATGCTCATTGAAAAATTGGAAAGAAAATTTGTGCATATTCATCCCGCTTTGCAAAAGGTGTTTTACGAACTTCCCAACATTAATCAAAGTCCTTTTCATGAACTAAGTTCTCCTATTAGAAAGGATAGGAAAAAAATTAAAGGATTTCCTAAAGAGGGTTTTGGAAGATATGGTTGAGGATGGATTGCATACCAAAGATGACAATACCTAGATTTATTGCGTTTTGCCTAGCTAGGGGCGTTAAACAATAGCGCTTGTTGCGAGGCAACCCAATTTTATTTTTGCTTTATGTTTTTTGCTTCTGTTTTGGTGTGTTTTGCACATTATTACTTCTGTAATAATTGTGTTTTCTTGTTTAAATTAGTGTTTGAGCCAAGTAAGACCTTTGGGATGGTCTACGGTGTTTGTTGATTTGATTTTGCTGAAAAACAGAAACTTTTTCTCTCAGTCCAGGAATTTTGTAAATTCACTGGAACGTTCTTTTGATCTGAAATTTTTACACAAGATTGATATATAAATTTCCCTGATTTTCCTAATTTTTCAGAATTTTTAGTGTTACAGAAGTATTCGAAGTCTTTAGATTGCTACAGACTGTTCTGTTTTAGACAGATTCTGTTTTCTTTGTGTTGTTTGCTTATTTTGATCAATCTATGGGTTGTATCGGGGGGTATGAACCATGGAGAAGTTAGAATACAGTAGATATTACACCAATATAAATAAAGAATGAGTTCACAACAGTACCTAAAGTGATGGTTTATTTTTCTTATACTAACGGATCTCATGAGTTTTCTGTTGAGTTTTGTGTTGTGAAGTTTTCAAGTTTTGGGTAAAGATTTGATGAACTATGGAATAAGGAGTGGCAAGAGCCTAAGCTTGGGGATGCCCAAGGCACCCCAAGCCATATTCAAGGATACCAAATAGCCTAAGCTTGGGGATGCCCCGGAAGGCATCCCCTCTTTCGTCTTCAATCCATCGGTAAATTTACTTGAGGCTATATTTTTATTCACCACATGATATGTGTTTTGCTTGGAGCGTCTTGTATGATATGAGTCTTTGCTTTTTAGTTTTCCACAATCATCCTTGCTGCACACATCTTTTTGAGAGAGACACGCTGAATCGTGAATTTATTAGAATACTCTATGTGCTTCACTTATATCTTTTGAGCTAGGCAATGTTGCTCTAGTGCTTCACTTATATCTTTTTAGAGCACGGTGGTGTTATATTTTATAGAAATTATTGAACTCTCGTACCTCACTTATATTATTTTGAGAGTTTCTTAAAACAGCATGGTGATTTGTTTAGGTTATGAATTTAGTCCTAATATAATAGGCATCCAAGAGGGATATAATAAAAACTTTCATATTAAGGCATTGGATACTATGAGAAGTTTGATTCCTTGCATATAGTTTTGAGATAATGGAGATGGTAATATGAGAGTCATGCTAGTGAGTAGTTGTGAATTGGAAGAGATACTTGTGTTGAAGTTTGTGATTCCCGTAGCATGCACGTATGGTGAACTGTTATGTAACGAAGTCGGAGCATGATTTGTTTAATGATTGTCGACCTTTGTGTGAGGGTCGGGAGCACGCGATGGTTAACTCCTACCAACCTCTCCCCTAGGAGCATGCGTCTAATGCTTTGTTTGATAACTAATAGACTTTTGCAATAAGTATGTGAGTTCTTTATGACTAATGTTGAGTCCATGGATTATACGCACTCTCACCCTTCCACCATTGCTAGCCTCTCTAGTACCGCGCAACTTTCGCCGGTACATCAAACCCACCTTCCTCAAAACAGCCACCATATATTTTCCTCAAAACAGCCACCATACCTACCTATTATGGCATTTCCATAGCCATTCCGAGATATATTGCCATGCAACTTCCACCGTTCCGCTTTTCATGACATGCACCATCACTTTCATATTGCATATAGAGTCATATTTTGTCATAGGTATCGAGTTGTAATTTTCCTTTTGAGTTGTAAGTAAATAAAAGTGTGATGATTTTCATTATTAGAGCATTGTCCCATGTGAGAAAAGGATGATGGAAGCCATGACTCCCTCACAAGTTGGGATGAGTATCCGGACTTTACAAAAAATAAAAGAGGCCAGTGAAGCCCAAATAAAAAAAAAAGAGGCCAAAGATGCCCACCAAAATAAAAAAAAATAAAAAAAATGAGAGAAAGAGAGAAGGGACAATTGCTACTATACTTTTCCACACTTGTGCTTCAAAGTAGCACCATGATCTTCATGATAGAGAGTCTCCAATTTTGTCACTTTCATATAACTAGTGGAGTTTCATCTTGCACGACCACTTAGTTTTCTTTTTGAGCTTTCATACACTTATAGCTCTAGTGCACCCGTTGCATGGCAATCCCTACTCACTCACATTGATATCTATTGATGGGCATCTCCATAGCCCGTTGATACGCCTAGTTGATGTGAGATTATCTTCTTCCTTTCCCTTGCAACCTCCACCATATTCTATTCCACCTATAGTGCTATATCCATGGCTCACACTCATGTATTGCGTGAGAGTTGAAAAGGTTTGAGAACACCAAAAGTGTGAAACAATTGCTTGGCTTGTTCATCGGGGTTGTGCATGATTTAGATACTTTGTGTGGGAAAGATGGAGCATAGCCAGACCATATGATTTTGTAAGGATAACTTTCTAAGGCCATGTTATTTCGAAAGGACATGATTGCCTTGTTGGTGTGCTCGAAGTATTACTGTTTTTATGTCAATATTAGACTATTGTTTTGAATCTTACGGATCTGAATATTCATGCCACAAAAAAGAATATTACATGGATAAATATGTTAGGTAGCATTCCACATCAAAAATTCTGTTTTTTATCATTTACCTACTCGAGGATGAGCAGGAATTAAGCTTGGGGATGCTTGATACATCTCCAACGTATCTATAATTTTTGATTGTTCCATGCTATTATATTATCTGTTTTGGATGTTTTATATGCATTAATATGCTATTTTATATTATTTTTGGGACTAACCTATTAATCTAGAACCTAGTGCCAGTTTCTGTTTTTTCCTTGTTTTTGAGTATTGCAGATAAGGAATATTAAATGCAGTCCAAACAGAATAAAATCTTCGGAATAATTTTTCTTGGACCAGAAGACATCTACCAAGCTTGGAGACCAAGGCAGGAGAGCCGCCGTGTGGCCACAAGCCACAGGGGCGCGCCCAGGGGGGTAGGGCGCGCCCCCCTGGCTTGTGGGCCCACGGCAGCTCCCCCAACCCTATTTCTCGGCCTATAAATTCACAAATATTCCCTGGATACCGAAGAGAGCCACAAAAACACTTTTCCGCCGCCAGGAGCCTCGGTTCCCGTGAGATCCAATCTTGGAGCCTTTTCCGGTAATCTGCCGGAGGGGGATTCGATCACGGAAGGCATCTACATCAACTCCATTGCCCCTCCGATGATGCGTGAGTAGTTCACCACAGACCTTCGGGTCCATAGCTAGTAGCTAGATGGCTTCTTCTCTCTCTTTGCTCTTCAATACCATGTTCTTCATGATCTTCATGGAGATCTATCCGATGTAATACTCTTTTGCGGTGTGTTTGTCGAGATCCGATGAATTGTGGGTTTATGTTCAGATTATCTATGAATATTATTTGAGTCTTTTCTGAATTCTTATATGCATGCTTTCATATCTTTGCAAGTCTCTTCGAGTTATTGGTTTGGTTTGGCCAACTAGATTGGTAATTCTTGCAATGGGAGAAGTGCTTAGTTTTGGGTTCAATCTTGCGGTGTCCTCACCCAGTGACATAGTAGGGGTAGCGAGGCACGTATTGTATTGTTGCCATCGAGGATAAAAAGATGGGGTTTTCATCATATTGCTTGAGTTTATCCCTCTACATCATGTCATCTTACCTAATGCGTTACTTTGTTCTTCATGAACTTAATACTCTAGATGCAGGCAGGAGTCGGTCGATGTGTGGAGTAATAGTAGTAGATGCAGAATCGTTTCGGTCTACTTGACACGGACGTGATGCCTATATGCATAATCATTGCCTTGGATATCTTCATAATTATTCGCTTTTCTATCAATTGCTCGACAGTAATTTGTTCACCCACCGTAATAATTGCCATCATGAGAGAAGCCTCTAGTGAAACCTATGGCCCCCGGGTCTATTTTCCATATTATACTTTCAGATCTAAAACCAAAAATACCAAAAATATCTTGCTGCAATCTTTTTTACTTTTGTTTTACTTTACTTTCAAGCAATCATATCTATCTATCTCTATCAGATCTCATCCTTGCAAGTAACCGTGAAGGGATTGACAACCCCTTTATAGCCTTGGGTGCAAGTGTTTGATTCTTTGTGTAGGTATATCTATTGGGGACTTGCTTGTATCTCCTACTGGATTGATACCTTGGTTCTCAACAACTGAGGGAAATACTTATCTACTTTGCTGCATCACCCGTTCCTCTTCACGGAAACCAACGCATGCTCGAGAAGTAGCATGTGCACATAATGACTTCAATACTCAAGCATGTCAACAAGCAACCATGTCTTTCAAAATATCAACACTAAAGAAAGTTATCCCTAGCCCATCATGCTCAATCATTGATCCATTCATGAAACACACTCAAATATTAGCTATACCCAATGCTCAAGTACGATCATAGTGCCCCCTAGTTGGTGCTTATAAGAGAAGATGGAGACTCAAAAATAAAAATTGCATAAAGTAAATAGATAGGCCCTTCGCAGAGGGAAGTAGGGATTTGTAGAGGTGCCAGAGCTCGAAGTTTTAAATTGAGAGAGAAAAATATTTTGGGTGGCATGCTTTTCCTGTCAACGAAAACGACAAAGTAGCTCACAATACTTTCCATGCTAGATATATCATAGGCGGTTCCCAAACAGAAAATAAAGTTTATTCCTTTTTCCACCAAACTTTCACTTTCCATGGCGGGACGTATCCACGGTTGCCTTCCATACCAACACTTTCCAAGGAATTTATTATTTGACAACATAAAGTAAATATATTTTTTTATTTCGGGAATGGGCATCCCTATTACCGCCGCACTCTCGTGCAATGACAAGTGAATAAACACTCATCTTGAGAATAACACAGCTAACATAGAAAAATATTGGACACTCCCCACCGTTTCATGAGCGGTACGGGCACACAAAAGAGAAAAATTATTTTGAAAATTTAGAGATGGCACATACAAATTTGCTTGGAACGGCATGGAAATACCACATATAGGTAGGTATGGTGGACTCATAAGGCAAAACTTGGTTTAAGGATTTTGGATGCACAAGTAGTATTTCTACTTAGTACAAATGGAGGCTAGCAAAAAGATTGAGAAGCAACCAAACCAAGAAAACGAAAAATCACATAAGTGAGCATTGAACATAACTAACACCGAATAATGCACCACAAGTAGGATATAACTTCATTGCATAACTATTGACTTTCGTGCATGCATAGGGAATAACAAACCTTAACACCAATATTCTTACTAAGCATAATTACTCACTAACATGACTCACATATTACTATCAGCATGTTTCAAAACTATTACAAGGAATCAAGTTTAATTTGTCCAATGATCTTCATGAAAGTTTTTATTATATCCTCCTTGGATATCTATCACTTTGGGACTAGTTTCATATATTGCCATTGCTTTTTGGCAAGCTCAAACAAATTTAAGTGAAGCACATGATCATAAAGATTTCATCTCTCAAAAAGGTATAAGTGAAGCATGAGAGGATTTCTTCAAAATTTACCTACTATCAAATTAATCTAAGTGAAGCATGAGAGTATTTCTACAAAAATTTCCAAGCACACCGTGCTCAAAAGGATATAAGTGAAGCACTAGAGCAATTCTATAGCTCAAAAAGTTTAAGTGAAGCACATAAAGCAATTATAACAAATCATAGCATGATTGTGGCTCTCTCAAATAGGTGTGTCCAGCAAGGATACAAAGGTAAAACTAACAATCAAAGCAAGCAAAGATACAAGACGCTCCAAGCAAAACTCATGATATGTGACGAATAAAAATATAGCTCCAAGTAAAATACCGATGGTCGTTAGAAGAAAGAGGGGATGCCACTCGGGGGCATCCCCAAGCTTAGTTGCTTGTTTCTCTTTGGATATATCTTGGGGGTGCGGTAGCATCCCCAAGCTTAGGCTTTTATCACTTCTTATTCCTTCATCCATCGTGATCTCACCCAAAACTTGAAAACTTCAATCACACAAAACTCAACAAAATCTTCGTGAGATCCGTTAGTATAAGAAAGCAAATCACTACTTTAGGTACTGTTGCAAACCCATTCATATTTTATTATTACATTATACCTACTGTATTTTAACTTTACCATGGCTCATACCCTTCAATATAACCCATAGATTCATCAAAACAAGCACACAATGCAACGAAAACAGAATCTGTCTTAAACAAAATAGTCTGTAGTAATCTGTACTCTACCCATACTTATGTAACTCTAAAAATTCTGAAACATTAGGACAACGTAAGTAATTTGTATAGCAACACTGTGTTAAAATTTCAGCTCAAGATCACGTTCCAGGAAAAAAATGAAAATTCATATACTATACGCAAAGTTTCCGTTTCAGATTCAGCATCACTTCTACTCATCCTATGAATCATCCTAAAGGCTTTACTTGTCACAAACACTAAATAAACCATAAAAACACAATAATAACAGAGGCATAATTGTGTCAACACACAAAAACAGAAAGGAAAAAGCAAAAATTTATTTATTCATTGGGTTGCCTCCCAACAAGCGCTATCGTTTTACGCCCCTAGCTAGGCATAACACATAGATTCAAGTATTGTCATCTTTGGTTTTGGATCCATAGTATGCCCTCATGATTGATTCATATGGTGGCTTAATTCTTGTTCTAGGGAAGTGTTCCATACCCTTTCTCAAGGGAAATTGAAAACGAATATTGCCTTCTTTCATATCAATCACGACACCAATAGTGCGTAAAAACGGTCTACCAAGTATAATAGGACAAGACGAATTGCAATCAATATCAAGCACAATAAAATCAATGGGCACATAATTCCTATTTGAAAGAATAAGAACATCATTAATTCTTCCCAAAGGTTTTTTAATAGTAGAATCCGCCAAGTGCAAATTTACAGAACATTCTTCAATATTGGTAAGACCAAGCAGATCACATAGAGATTTCGGAATCGTGGAAACACTAGCACCCAAATCACACAAAGCAAAGCATTCATAATTTTTAATCTTTACCTTAATGGTAGGTTACCACTCATCATGTAATTTTCTAGGAATAGAAATCTCCAATTCCAACTTTTCTTCAAAAGATTTCATCATGGCATCAACGATATGTTTAGTAAAAGCTTTATTTTGCTCATAAGCATGGGGCGAATTCAACACGGATTGCAACAAAGAAATACATTCAATCAAAGAGCAACTATCATAATTAAAGTCTTTGCAATCCAAAATAGTGGGTACATCACTAGTTAAAGTTTTGACCTCTTCAAACCCACTTTTAGTAAAATTTTCATCAAGATTTTCACCCTCCAAATTATTGGGACGCCTCCTAGTTAAAGTTGACTCTACTTCAGTCCCTTCATTATCAATTTTGATATTACTAAACAAGGAATCATTAGAAGAAACACCAATCACTTTAAGATCTTCATTTTTTTTATGAAGGCAATCACTAGAAAATGATTTTTCTAAGATTTCTCTTTTAGCTCTAAGCATAGCGGTTCTTTTCTTACTTTCATCCATAGAGACATATAAAGCTTTAATATATTCATCAATCATAGGCACAAAAGCTTTCAACTTGAGATTTTCAACATCATGAGAAATTCTATCAATGCTTCTAGACATATCATCAATCTTATTCAACTTTTCCTCTATCGTAGTATTGGAAGCCTTTTGCGCATTGATAAATTCTTTAATATTACTCTCAAGATCAGAGGTGTTCCTATTATTTTTGTAAGAAGAATTACCATAGGAATTACCATAATTATTAAAGGAATTTCCAGGAAAAAGGCCTAGGATTAAAATTACCTCTATAAGCATTGTTATTGAAATTGTTTCGCGAGACAAAGTTCACATCTACGGAATCACTATTTTGCTCAATCAAGGTAGACAAAGGCACATCATTAAGATCAATAGGAGCATTTTTACTAGCAACCAATTTCATCAAAGCATCAACTTTATCACTCAAAGTGCTAATTTCCTCTACCGAATTAACTTTTTTACTAGTAGGTGCTCTTTCGGTATGCCATTGAGAATAATTAGCCATGATATTATCTAGCAATTTAGTAGCTTCACCCAAAGTAATCTCCATAAAAGTACCACCCGCGGCGGAATCTAAAAGATTTCTAGAGACAAAATTCAATCCCGCATAATTTTTTTGTATGATCATCCAAAGATTTAAACCATGAGTAGGACAATTTCTTAGCATCAACTTCATTCTTTCCCAAGATTGTGCAACATGTTCATGCTCAAGTTGCTTAAAATTCATGATTTGCGTCCTAAGGGAAATAATTTTTGCGGGCGGAAAATACTTAGTGATAAAAGCATCCTTGCACTTATTCCGAGAATCGATACTATTGCGAGGTAAAGAAGAAAACCAAATTTTTGTACGATCCCGCAAGGAAAAAGGAAATAATTTCAACTTCACAATATCATTGTCCACATCTCTTTTCTTTTGCATATCACACAATTCTACGAACGTGTTTAGATGGGACGCGGCATCCTCATTAGGAGTACCGGCAAATTGATCTTTCATGACAAGATTCAACAAAGCGGCATTAATATCACAAGACTCCGCACTAGTGGCGGGAGGAGCAATAGGCGTACTAATAAAATCATTGTTATTAGTATTGGAAAAATCACACAACTTGGTGTTCTCTTGAGTCATCGTGACTACGCAAACAAGATTGCAAGCAAGGAAGAGATCCGGCAAGAAAAAGGGCAAATGAAAAAGAGGGCGAATAAAACGGCAAATTGGTGAAGTGGGGGAGAGGAAAACGAGAGGCAAATGGCAAATAATGTAATTGCAAGGAGATGAGATTTGTGGTTAGGAACCTGGTAGATGATGGTGGAGTCCCCTCGGCGCCTACGATAGGCACGTAGAAGAGACCGCTTCCTCCCGGGCAACGGTGCCAGAAATTCCTTTGACGTGGCTTGGACTGTGTCCGTATTTCCCTAAAGAGGAAGGGATGATGCAGCACAGCGACGGTAAGTATTTCCCTCAGTTATGAAACCAAGGTTATCGAACCAGTAGGAGGATCACCAACACCCAATAAGCAGCACCTGCACACAAACAACAAATACTTGCAACACGACGCGAAAGAGAGGTTGTCAATCTCTCTACGGTGATAAGATAGATTAGGTAGTGATAGATAGAAGAGATAGATCTCTCAAGAACACAAATAAAAAGAGTAAATATGCAGCAATATATTTTTGGGTTTTTGGTTTTGTAGATCTGAAAACAAAGATTGCAAAAAACGTAGATCAGAAAGCAATATGATGGAAAAGTAGACCCGGGGGCCGTAGGGTTCACTAGTGGCTTCTCTCATGAGTATAGCTCATGGTGGGTGAACAAATTATTGTTGGGCAATTGATAGAAAATCGAATAGTCATGACGATATCCAAGGCGATGATCATTATATAGGCATCACGTCCAAGATAGGTAGACCGACTCCTGCCTGCATCTACCTCTATTACTCCACACATCGACCGCTATCCAGCATGCATCTAGTGTATTAAGTTCATGGAAAACGGAGTAATGTAATAAGAATGGTGACATGATGTAGACAAGATCTATTCATGTAGGAATAGACCCATCTTGTTATCCTTAATAGCAACGATACATGCATGTCTTGCTGCCCCTTCTGTCACTGGGAAAGAACACCGCAAGATCGAACCCATCACAAAGCACCTCTTCCCATGGCAAGAAAAATCGATCTAGTCGGCCTAACTAAACCAAAGATTCGAAAAAGAAATACGATGCTATAAGCAATCATGCATATAAGAGATCAAAGAAGACTCAAATAATATTCATGGATAGAAACTGATCATGAACTCAAAATTCATCGGATCCCAACAAACACACCGCAAAAGTTTACATCAAATAGATCTCCAAGAGACCATTGTATTGAGAATCATAAGAGAGAGAGAAGAAGCCATCTAGCTACTGCCTACGGACCCGTAGGTCCATGGTGGACTACTCACGCATCATCGGAGAGGCACCTATGAAGAAGATGAACCCCTCCGTGATGGTGTTTAGATTGGATCTCGCGGTTCTGGAACTTGCGGCGGCTGGAATTGTGTTTCGTCGACTCCCCTAGGGTTTTTGGAATATTTGGGAATTTATAGGCATCAGAGGCGGTGCGGAAGGGGGCCGAGGAGGGCACAACCCATCAGGGCGCGCCGGGAATATTTGGGAATTTATAGGCATCAGAGGCGGTGCGGAAGGGGGCCGAGGAGGGCACAACCCATCAGGGCGCGCCGGGGCCCCCCTGGCGCGCCCTGGTGGGTTGTGCCCTCCTCGGCCCCCTTCCGCACCGCCTCTGATGCCTATAAATTCCCAAATATTCCAAAAACCCTAGGGGAGTCGACCCTGGCGCGCCCTGGTGGGTTGTGCTCTCCACAACCCACCTCTCCGGCAGTTGTTTGGCCCACTTGGTGTCTTCTGGTCCAGAAAAAATCTCCGTTTGGTATTGATTTTCTGCGAAGTAAAAAACAAGCAAAAATAGCAACTGGCACTTTGGCACTATGTCAATAGGTTAGTCCCAAAAAATGATATAAAGTTGTTATAAAATGATTGTAAAACATCCAAGTATGATAATATAACATCATGGAACAAGCAAAAATTATAGATACGTTGGAGACGTATCAGCGCCACCGTCTTGATCTAGCGCATTTGCGTAGGAGTGATATTGGTATGTGGGTGCGATGGCCGAAGCTTGTGAATGTTGATGGGCTTCGGCGCTTGTCGGCTTCCCATTGACTGCTCCGGTTGTTGCGGTTGTGCACGAGGGGTGTTCGAGGCGTGATGCTGGCATCCTAGTTGCAGTGGTGGGGTGGTGCCAGCGTCGACACGGGCAGTCCACCATGGTGATGGGGTGGTCGTGGCGTCCTTCCAATCCAACTAGTCATGGTTTTGTCATTGTTGAATACAAGATAAATCATGGCTCGGCCTCGCAGGTTCGTTGTGGTTTGGCTCCTTCCTTGCGACTGTAGAGGTGATGAGGTGTATGGCTCTGGACAAAAGCTTGATTCTTCAACGGGGTTCGATGCCGATGATGATGGCGCTTGTGGGTGTCATTCTCCTCTTTGAAGGCATTGTTGAAGAGTCCTGACTCACCACTGGGTTGTTGCCGATGTGTGTTGGGAGCGGCGTTGGGGGCTGCTGACGAGGCTGAACTTTCCAAGGGTTCGGTCGATGGGACATGAGTGGGTGTGGGAGAAAGATTGTAGTTGATGTGGTTTGACCCTTCTTGTAGGCGTTTTCGAAGATCTTGCTCACAACCTCTCTAGGAGAGGTCATGTTAGGTGGAGGTGGTTTGCCTTGGTTGTTGGTAGTTTTTTCTTTCTCTTCTTTGTTCTTTATTGTGGTTTTGGCCTAGTTTCCCCTATAAACCGGGACGTCTATGTATTTGTTTTTTGGTCTTAATGAAATCAACATAGCACCTGCCTTGCAAGTAAAAAAAAACAACTAGAACAGGGTGTTATCATGTTGGCTAGGCCAACAAGGAGTGTAGCTAGCCCACTCCCGTTCAACCCTTGGTTGTCGCGTGGTGCTTAGAGATTTCTTCTATAAAAATATGTATCAAGGGTTAGTCCTCGATGTTCTCAGTATTTTTTAATATCTATAATATACCGTCTAGTTTTTCTAGCCATGCAACCATGCCACATAAACAAGTAATGCATGTAAGTCACAAGTTACTTTTTTACGCTAATCTATGCATGCATGGCCGCCACATCATCAATCAATGAATGGTGGTCATAAGTTATTTTTATATCACTTTTTGTTGACAGTATATGTGTTAAGTGATTGCAGCATACCTATGTAGTTTCTCCTTTATATTTTCTTATAAATAACATTCTTTTAACTGTAATAAAAAATGTTTTACCCTCTTTTTATACACTTGATGTTTGGTATTGTTTTTAAGTTTACATTTGATTTTCATTAGTTTTAGTGGATTGTGGCAACTATAGATGCGTTTTTATTAACAAGGTTCCTGCAGAAATGCATCGGACATCATCTAGTTGATAAAATAGGGACCGACTATATGCAAGCCGCTTGGATATTTTTATTTGAGTCAATTTTTTGGACCGCTGATTCGTTGCTCTTTATGCATCCTCTTATTATTCCTCCTCCAGTCGCTCCTCTTGGAGTGGCTTGCCTCCCTTCCCCTCCTTCGGCTATGACGGTAAGCCTCGTTGATGCTAGCTGGGCCATTCCCGGGTACTATCTAATCCGAGCAGGAATCAATTACTAAAAGCCCTCATCCGCACTTGTTAAGCTTCTGACTAGCCTTTGTCTAAGATGACAGGAGAGCAACGACGTCTCCGGCTCGTTCCCTGCTCAGCCTCGGAGCTCCGCCTCTACCTCCTTGCTTCTCTCTAAGAGTTAACATGCACCATTCTAAAGTTCAGGTGACTTAGAAACAGCTCATGCATATAAAATAGTTTGTAAAGTGCCTAGTTAAGATCTAAGAGATAAATACACCATCTTTGGTCGATGAGAAGAGGGCAGGGCAAGTAGAAAGATATCACTGTTCGTTTTCAACTCGTCTATAGTACTATTTTGAGAAGTGTCTCAAAAACAAAGTACCCCGAAAACTATAGTAGAATCGTAGTCTAATATAACATTTTTTCAATAATTAGGGTCTTTAGTGCATTAATAGTTATATTTTAATCATGCGACCAGATGGATGGGGCTGCGTGGCGATGTCGAACTCGGACAATTCAATGCCTCGGGAATCCGACTAGCCGCCAAGAGCAGGGGTGAGGGGCTGAGAAATCAAGGGTATGATGAACCTTGGATCTGATTGTGAAGCATAATGGGTTTTATGCAAAACGATCTTTAAGTGATCAAGGTGTCATACCACCTCTCATTCGATCCATCTCTCTATTCATTCGATGTTCCTAGTAGAAAGTTTGCAATTTTTTACTAATGATTTTTTTTCACACGGTAATTATGCCACATTGTAAAAAAGAAGACGATTATTAGAAATACCAAAATGTTAAAAACTTGACATCACTTTTTTAAGGATTCCGAGCGTCCTCATTCTATCGGACCCCTCCCCCTCACCCCCACAAAAAAAATCCTAAATCATTCTCTCCAAATGTACTCTCTCCAAGCTACCTCTTTGGCCGGAATATGATCAGGATCGAGGGAGGGGGGGGGGGGGGGGGGGGGAAGAGGACCAGCTGACCGGAGGAATAAAAAGAGTTGGAGCCTTATCCCGAAACTTTTCATTGCGAGGGCCACGAAAAGCAGTCTTCGTTTGCGGTGGTTGTGAAGTGTTAATTTTTCGGCTCTATGGCCCACGAAGAGTCCTCCTTGGTCCAGCCAACCACAAAAAGACGCTCCACAACACACGAAGAATAGTCTTTGGCCCTAGCGGCAATGAAAAATACCTCTTTGACCCTTCCAGCGACGAAGAGCAAGTCTTCGTTCAACGCGGCAACAACGAGGTAAGAAAAATGATATCTTCAAATACTAAATGTAGTTTCGAGAATTCATAAAAAATAGATTTAATAAAAAATAGGAAGTTTTTTTTGGAAAATATCTCAGGGGGAGTTTTTGTTTTGAAGAAATAATATTTTTTTAAGAAGTTGGACACAGGAGTCCCACCGTACAGAGCCTAAGCCCAAAGGCATCATTTTTAGGAAACCCGTCCCAGGCTCCAAAGCCTAAAAGCCCAGAAGCCCACAGGGGGTGGAGCACCACAATAAGCGTATTGCGGTGGGGAAGCCCGCTACGTCCCAACTTCCGCGCAAGATTTCAGATCGCCGTTCTAAAAAAAAAAAGGTTTCAGATCGCCTCCACCCACCGTCCGCCGCCGCCGCCGCCGCCTTCCGGGATGGCAAAGAGGTCCAGGAAGAAGGAGCAGACGGCGGCCGCGGCCGCGAGCCTCCCCGAGGACCTCCTCGTGGAGGTCCTGGCGCGGGTGCCCTACAGATCTCTCTGCCGCTTCAAGTGCGTGTCGCGACCGTGGCGCGCCCTCTGCTCCGACCCCGGCCTCCGCAAGAGGTCGCCGCAGGCCCTGTCCGGCTTCTTCTGCTACACCCGCGACGACGAGAGCGACGAGCTACGCTTCCTCAACATCTCCGGGAGAGGCCGGCCCCTCGTCGACCCCGGCCTACCTTTCCTGCGCGCCGTGTGGGACGGAGGCGTCCGAGCCGTGGACTGCTGCGGCGGCCTCCTCCTCTGCCAGTGCTGGACGAAATCATCTGTACTCGACGCCGTCTACGACCCCTACGCTGACCCCGACGTCGCCTCCGACTCCGAGGCCGAGGCCGACGCTGTCGCAGAAGTCGCAGAGTATGTTGTGTGCAATCCGGCCACCGAGGAGTGGACTGTCTTGCCTGCCATCGAGGAGCTGCAGCCGAGCAACGTCATCCGTCTGGGTTTCGACCCGGCTGTTCCCTCCCGCTTCGCCGTGTTTGTGCTCGTGCAGGATGTGGATGATCACGACGCCACCGGAGTGCAAATCTTCTCATCAGAGACCGGAACATGGAGCTTTATGCAGAGCAATTGGGGCCATGGCAGCGTTAGCGTGGATTATTACAATGGTTCACCTTCCACCTTCTTCGGCGGCACCCTGCATTTGACTACCCGTGATTCTTCAGTGATCACAATGGACACAGAGGGGAAGACATGGCACAAGATCCGAATGCCGCTCAGTGTGCAGGAGACGTTGGATATTGGCTTCATCGGGCACTCTCAGGGGCGCTTGTACGCTGTGCATATGAATTATTCTAATGATGATTGTCAGCTCACGGTCTGGGTACTTGAGGATTATGCTAGTGGGCAGTGGACATTGAAGCATGCAGCTGACATGTCGGAGACGGTAGGCGATGATGAGGTGTGTACTTTTGTCGCAGTTGATTCAGAAGGCAACCTGATTTTCCAAATTAATGGACGGGATGAACAGCTTGTGTCATATGATATGGAAAAGAGGAAATTTCATGTTATCTTCAGTTTTGAGAGTTATTTTACTCTCCGGTGCGATCCTTACATTCCCAGTTACAAGGAGTGGTTGCCCAAAGCAGTTCCATGATTACAGAGTTCGCATGCCACCAGTACTTTCATATAAATCATGTGCTAAATATGGGTCATATCATCCATGCAGCTTGGTATTTTGTATTATGATGTTCTGGTCCATGCCTTTGTGGCTTTGAACAATATTATTTTAGAATGGTTTACTATTCTGGTTATACCTAGTCAGTAGTCACTTCGATCTATTTGCTTTCATGTACTAGTTATGTTGTGGTCACTTGTTAGTCTCTCGTGGGGCGAATCTGTGAATATGAGAACAAGTTATCTATGCTTGGGACTATCTTCCTTTTCAGTTTTTCCTTCTATTTATTTCCTGCAACTATATGCATGTTGCCATCAACCATGTTCATATGTATTTGTAAACTGGGCACATTGCTCCCCCATTTGCCTGTCAAAATGGTTATCTTTGCTGCAGTAATATATACTTAAGCAACGGAAGTCATGCTTTGTATTAGTCGACACAATTCATTTTCTTTTATTTCTTTTGATCAGTTGAGGTATAGTTAAGATGGTTAAGGAATACCATACAAGTTCACCAACGATCATCATGATTCATGCACCCTATTACGTTCTTTATTGTTGCTTTGGTTTACCAGTCCTTGACCAATCTTAAATTAGTAATTAGTGATTAGACTGCTTACGTGATTGTCGACCACTAATCTAGGTTGTTGTTCTCCAACTGAATACATTTCTCAAGAATCTTCCCCTTTTTGTTGTCCAGATTGCAACTCAAAGATTTTTCTTGTTCACTACCTAGCATTCTGAATTGTGTACTGCAATCTTCTAGTTCTTGTCAACTCACAGATTTTTCTTGTCCACTACCTAGCATTCTGTATTGTGTATTGCAATATTCTAGTTGTTGAATGTGCAAATTAGTTTTTATAATGTAATTCATATTCAATGGTTCTAGACTTCCGGGCGATTTTTTATATGAAACCTGTAAAGCTAAACGAGAATGGTGATTACTTCCAATTTAGACCACCTATTTGTCACAAGTTAACAATTTGCAATTATTTGTAGAAATTTGACCCTGTAGACTACGTTTTGGGACTACAGTTCCGACACTGAGAATGATATGTAGATCATGCAAGTCCTTACTGTGAATAAGATTCTGTTCTTATTGCTGTAGTTCACCACAATGCATGCATCTTGGTTTCTGCCAGTGGGTCTTGCTCATCTTGTCCCTTGATTTCACTGTGATCAGCTGTACTGGTAACCATTGTTTAGTGTTGGCTCTGATTTATTGCTGCACATGTCAATACGCGCTGATGCTAGGAGGTCATTCGTTAGTGTGATCTAGTTCTTTCCTAAAAATATTCGGTGATAACTTCTCCCACAATTTCAGCATGCTGATCTTGTTTGCCTCTTGAAACTGTCAAGACTTCTGTGCGCCTGGCCACAAAATTCAAGCTGGTATCAACGCATGCCAGAAATTTCTAACACTAGTTCCTGTAGGTGTATGATTTATCATCTATTCCATGCGGATTACTCACCACTCCGTCAACAGTTCCAAATGAACTTTGGTAGTGTAAATTGGGCAGATGAATATCTCAAAACTGACTATACCCTGGTCCTTTCTCCCAAGATGCAGGACAGCAAGAACTTTATCTTTGGTATCTTATAAGTGACAGCAAGAACCGCTATTAATTCCCTTGGTCAAATTATCTTGGTAGCTTACAATATTATCCTGCTTGAGGTAATATATAAAACTCGATGAGCATTTTTTATATATTGTTATTGCTATTCAACGGATCTAGAGTTCCGGGCGATGTTTCATATGGAACCTGTAAAGCTAAATGAGAATAGAGATTAATTCCAATTTAGATCACCCATTTGTCACAAGTTGGCAGTTTGCAATTATTTTAGAAATTTGACCACTTTATACTACATTTTTGGCCTACGATTCCAATTTACGCCACATTTTATTTTTGCTGTGAATACGAAAGGACACTCATGTGGCACAATGGTGTGGCAAATACCCTGTTCTAATATGTAAACAGTTTTTTTTCCTGGCATTTCCGAGTCAGGTAGTCAGCCCAAGTTGGCGGCTGTGGACCTGGCTAGCCTAAACAAGGTCAGGTGCTCATTGGTTCTAGTTGCTTGCATACCCTCTTAGAGCTAATGTCTAGGTAGAGAGCAACACGAGGGTTTGATGCTGGCAGGAAGCATGTATCGCCTGTTCTTTCCAACCTTTCGGTTCAGTCTGGAGGTGCATAGGAAGTGATCAATTTCAAAAGGGTGGTGCAAATTTGTCTACTCGTGACAACTGACATATCGGTCATCCAAATTGAAATTGACTATGAAAGAAACAGATCTATGAAGTCAAATGTGATTCTGATCTTGTTGCTGTACTTACCCGCAATCCACGTCTTGGTTTCTGACAATGGCTCTTGCTCATTTTGTTCCTAGATTTTACTTGTGATGAGCTGCACCGGTAACTAGTAAGTATATTGGTGAATGCTGGCTCTGGTTTATCGCTGCACATCGCAGTACTCTGATACTAGCTAGAGGATCATTCGTTACTGTGATTTATTAGTTCTTTCCTGAAAATATCCAGTGATAATTTCTCCCACGATTTCAGCATGCTGATCTAGTTTGCCTCTTGAGACTTTCAGACTTGTGTGCACCTGGCCACAAAATCCAAGCTGGTATCAACCCGTACAAGAAATTTCTAACACTAGTTATTATAGGAGTATGATTTATCATCTATTCCATGCGGATTACCCACCCCTACGTCAACAGTTTCAAAATAATTTTGGCGGTGTAAATTGAACAGATGTAAATGGATTCAGCTACAGCAGGAAAGCACAACAATTCAGTTACAGCAAGAGAAGCACAAATGATCAGTGACATGTTATAACTGAATAACATGGTGCTTATGTTCAGGCTGGGAATAGGCACAAAATTAAATGTGCTAAGGAGTTGCATTTCGGCGAACAAGTAAAAAAAATGGGAAAAATGAAAATCGCCGTTGCCGGGGATCGAACCCGGGTCACCCGCGTGACAGGCGGGAATACTTACCACTATACTACAACGACCTTGTTGAAAACGTGATTAACACGTCCTACTCCATGTGAGCTCAGAGATTTGCCCCGGAATGGAGGTAGCTAAAAACGGGAAGCCAAGGCGGAACCGCAGCCCGCCGTATCCGGCGAAAACATAGGCACGGCCGAAACCTTCAAAGTGGTTGGTCAGGCGAGACCGCCAATCCGGATGTCTCCTCGTCGGCACCTCCAACCGACGCCCTGCCCACGCCGATCCCTGCTCCGGCTGCAGCAACAAGTATGCATGTACTCCTGTACTAGGCGAAAATCAACCTGATTATTGAGAATTCGCAGCTCCCTTTCGCAGAATCTCACAGCTGCATTACCAAAGGTGAGGCAATACTTGCGGTCTCCGCTGCATTGGAGATAGTGGGCCAGAGGATTGTTCATCGGCTCGGCCGGCTGAGGCAGACGGTGCAACCGGCCATATTTCTCGAGGTGCTCGCCGAAATATGAGTCAAAATCTTGGTTTCGAGGAACTCCCACAGGTACAATATTCTCGCTACCACTGAAATGTTATTTCATAATGATAGCAAGTAAGCAGTGTCGATCACAACCATAGTTTGAAATAGTTGGACATGCCAAACAGGGGTAGCTGTAGCACGCTATTTTTAACTTTACCAAACAATTGTACATGAATGCCATTCAGCGGCAAACTGCTCAAACCGCTGTAACGCGGCTATAGCCGGCTATTTAAAACTTTGGTTCCACAAAAAAAAAATCAATGGTTCATATATCCTGCACACTTTAAATTTGCCAAGAACACTTGCATATACTTGTCTCTGTTTATGCACCGTCTTCATCCATTGAAGGCTAATCATCAATCTATATGTATCTGAAACGTCATATACACGTTTTTTCTTCAGTACAATCCGAATAATGGATTGGGTTCCACTATTAACCTATATATATCTCGAACATCATAACTATAATTTGCTTTGTTTGTAGCCGCCAACTAGTACCTACAATCTAACTGTTGAAACTTGTCAACCCTGGTTCTACAGGACATCGTACACCGTATACATTCCCTATTGCCGGTGCAAGAAGCCGCGCGTGCCGCCTGCGCGTCTCGTGGGCTTCTACATTCCTGGAGATGCTACTCCAACCTCACGCTCAACTGCGAAACACTCGGGTTGACTCACAAGAAGTTTGAGGAAAGAGAGACCTACATCATTGACAAGGTTGACAAAATCCTTAGAAACCATTATGGCAACGGGGTGAAGGTGAAGACGCTTAAACTTCACCTTGCCCCTTGCAACAATATCAAAGCCGCATGCCTCGATGGGTGGCTCCAAGTCACCGTTAAGGCTGGGATCAAAGAGCTTGACTTGGCAATGCCTTTACTCATGAAGGAAAAATACAGCTTCCCTTGTTCCGTTTTGTCTGACGAGGCAGCTGCAAGTTCGATTCAATCTCTTGGCCTTTGGGGTTGCTCTTTTCATCCCACGTCCACGCTTGGCCTCTTGAGAAGATTGAAATGTTTACAGCTGACTCTTGTGGACATTAGCGAGGAAGGATTAGGCCTATTGCTCTCAAAATCTTCTTCCCTTGAGCAGCTGGTCCTCTTCTTTTGTAGTGGGATAACTTGCTTGCAAATACCTTGTACAATGCAGCAACTCAATTTCCTTAGTATTACAGAATGCAGGAGTTTGAAGATGGTAGAGATTGATGCTCCAAATCTCTGCTCATTTTATTGTGTTGGGACCCTGATAGAAATCTCCATTAGAAATTCTTTTCAGCTTAAGAATGTAAATTTGTCATGCATTCTTCTCTCCGATGCTCGCGCCAGGCTACCATCCATCCTAGGAAATGTCGAGAGCCTTACCATGCGCTCTCGTACTGAGGTATTTGTTGATTTTAACACCTTAAGGATCATAGATGGACTGTTTTATAAGCATATAATGGATAGAGATATGCATGCCACACCTCTGTGTTGGAAGAACCATACGATTAATCCTTGGATTTATCGTTCCTCAGAATGCCAAAGTTCCAATCCTGGCCTCCAAGCTCCCCTGCCTCAAGCACTTGGATATTGAACTCCTCGGACCAACAATGGCCTTCCCACCTTTTAGAAACATAACAGACTTCCCCAAGAGCTATGATGTCTTCTCTTTGGTTTCATTTCTTGATGCGTCTCCTACCTTGGATTCCTTCATCCTGCGTGTAAGTCACTATCCACGTCTCCTGGAGTTATTTGTGCCAATTACTATGTTAAACTTCTTTACCGAAACAACGACATTAATATTGATCCTACATGTGTAATGTATATGCAGGTGGAACAGGGTGCCCTTAGGTCCGACTTCGGGTTTGGAGACGACCACGAGTATCCGAGGCAGAGGCTAGAGGGCCGGCATAACTGCCTCAGGCATGTGACAATCACGGGGTTCTGTCCATCTAAGAGCCTGGTCCAGCTCATAGTATACATCCTTGAGAGTGCGCCTTCGCTCGAGCGCCTGACATTGGACACAACCTACCGCTACGACAGGAGGTCGGGTACCACTAGCAGATGCTCGTCCTCAAGAAAGACTGGCCAATGCTCGCCGATGTGTAGGACGTATCTCCCCGGAGCTCGTAGAGCCGTGGAAGCTGCGTGTAGGTGCATCGCGGGGAGAGTCCCCCCGAATGTTGAATTTGAGGTCCTGGAGATGTGTAGTCGATGCCATGATACATGCTTCCATATATAGCAAGGATGGAACATACAATGTTCATTCATATTATTGCTTACCAAGTAAAGCTTTGAACTAATCGCCATAATAAAGGGGAGGAGAGTGGTGGGGAGATGAATGAACCATGGTGGGAAATGTTTCTTGATTTTTTTTAGTTGAACATGCCATGGAAAATATTATAAAGCAAGAAAACATCATATGGTGCGCATATCTTAGATTCTTATTTTGTAAGAGCAAAGTAAAAAACTTCAACAAAAATTTACACTGAGTTAGTTATACTATATTTCCAAATTTCGCATGGATTACTAGGTTTCATTTTTTTAGGAAAAATAATCAAATCATGTTTCATGCCTGCTTTTTTGTTGTTGCAAATTTGTGTTTGCTAATGAAATCTGCATGTATGTGTGATATTCTGATTATCCATTCTTGTAAATACGTTTTCCAAGAAATTCAGAAACAAAAGGAATAGTATCCAATGCCAATTGATCGATGTTTTTTCACTCATACTTTTCCAGACGGGGGAGATCAGGAATTTGAATTTTGAATCAGTAGACCATCAAGTTGTGTTATTGCGCTACAATAGCTTTAGTTCTTTACTACTTTCCCCATTCACAATTGTATGACGTAATTTGACTACTTGTAATTGACTTTTCACTGTAAATCCTTCATACAATATTTAGAAAATGGTTACATATCATAATCATATGAAATTGTTTTTGAAGATGAATTTAATTATGTCTATTTCCTGCAATTTAATCTAAATACTATTGAACTAATTATCGGTCAACGTATGAATTTGAACAGTGAAACAACACGTTATATTTTGGAACCAAGGGAACCTTTTAGATAGAAGATGTGTGCTAGTGAGACACGGTTCATATACATTACCACCTATTGCATACCCTTCTTTTCGCAAAAAAATATAACATAGAATTTAAGTTAATTAACCAAAAAAGAATCCCCAAAAAATTAACAGAAATACAATGAAGCTTCCCCCACAAGTTAATTAACCAGCTCGTGAATAGCTTCCAACCAACGTGGAGCATAACCTGGATCTTATATGCAAGTCGATAACCTACCGCTACAATACGTTATATTTTGCCATCGTTTGCAACACAGCTGCCATTGCAAAAAGCCATAACAAGACCCTTCTTGCAGAAAATCATATGCTGACCGACATGGCCATGGACAAGGTCATTCTAGGGCTGACCCCTCTTCCTGCCACGAGCGGGTGGTTCCTGCATATGATTGAACTCGCATACGTACTATCCACATAAATGATTCTCGGGTGCCTGGTACAAGCACTTTACGAGAATAGAGTTCAATCAAACTGATAAGCAAGCATGATAATGATATTGATGAAACTAGAATCAATGAGAGATGCGCGGAACTAGCTAGTACTACTTACTCTGGGGTGTGTAAATCGCAGCTCGTTGTTTAGACCGGGAACCATTCGGGTGAACTTTTTCCAAACCCTGACAGGCAAAGAAAATGATTACTTGATACCAGGAAATGAACGAAAGTTGCCGATATGGTCCCGGTATTGATTGAACTTACTTTTGGAGCATTGCAGTCATGTCCGCATAATTCTCGGGATCTTTACGTCTCGAGTCTAAGACAGTTACTAATGCCCCGTCAAGCTTAATGGATAGCAGAATAAAGTGGAAGCTGCGCACGCATAACTCATCAATTACATTACTTAACCTCGAGTAAGCGAAACCGAATATGCACAAGACAGTAACACTCACTTGAAGACGTAAGGAAAGAGTATTTCTCTTTTGTTTTGATGTCTAAGGAACGCTTCTAGCAAGTTGTCCTCGGTATCTTTGGCGGCCTTTTGTACCGACCATTCATTTACGGTATTTGGGCTAATGAACCCAATGTCGTAGATTTGTTCTTTTTTGCATTCGACCATCTTCAATCTGCATAATATAGTGAGGATAATTATATATACATGCAATGAACGAGCTGATCTAGAGACTTAATTATAGAAGTAATACTTACAGACAGTAGCAAGTCATGAGTTGTTTGTCGAGGGCCTCTTGATTGTATAACTGAAATAACTCCACAAATTCAACAGGCATCAGGTCGACTCCAATGAAGTCGTGCTCTTTTTTAATTCTGATCATCAAACTGTCTTTCCCAGACTTCCTACAGGTTTCCATGTACCACTCATGCAATTTTTGCATCATCGTTGTTAGATGAGGATGATCAGGTTTGACGAGAGGCTTCCCGTGCTCGTATCTAAAGACGTCCTCTGCTGCTACTACCTCAGCCGTTTCAAACTGTACATCATCGCCCACGTAATCACCAAGAGTGGTACCGGGCAGTAGCACCGGATGATTAGTGATATCGCTAGACACCTTGAGCGGGGGGCACGATTGCTTCTCCTGTTCGCCGAGATGGGGAATTGTTTTCCCACTTCTTCGTTTTTTGTCTCTTGCAGCACTGGAAGTACTTCCCGACCGCAGCGCTTCATCATGTGTCTTTGTAATTATGCGGTCATAGTTGGATAGCCGAGGCGGTGGTGGTCGCTTCAGGGCATGCAGAGTGCGCTTCGCTTTCACCGGATCTACCGTTTCCTTCGGAGGTGGATGTTTCCATGCAAAATGGGCCTTCACTTCGGCTGCACTGATTTCAACGCGTTCCTCGTCAGTCCTCTCATATGGTAACTTTGGAAGAGGCTTGAGGCTTGGACCAAATTTGTATTTCTTCCCGCCTATTGTACTGCTAGCCGCCGGAGCGGCGGCGTCGACTCTCTTCCGCCGTTGCTGACGCGCCGGAGGAGGCGGAGTGCCCTGACGCGTCGGAGGAGGAGGAGGAGGAGGCGGAGTGCCCTGACGCGCCGGAGGAGGCGAAGGAGGAGGCGGAGTGCCCTGACGCGCCGGAGGAGGAGAAGGAGGAGGCGGAGTGCCCTGACGCGCCGGAGGAGGAGGAGGAGGCGGAGTGCCCTGACGCGTCGGAGGAGGCTGAGTCTGCTGAGGCGTCCAGTTTGGAAGTTTGATGTACTCCTTTCTCCATAGACAGGTACTCCTCAAAGCATTTTCCAGAAGAATAATATCCTCTTCACCTGTAGGGTTGTCAAGCTCCAGCCCCTCAAATCCATCCATTATTTCTTCCACCGTCACAACAGCATAGCCATGTGGAATCGGACGGCAATGGAAAGTTCCCTCAGCTCGAGGAGGTACAATAGAGCCGACCGCCGCCTTGAAGGTCAGGTTCTGGCATTTCGTCATTAGCTCGCAATGTTCAGCCTCCGTGATACTATCCACGGGGTAGCGAGGAGCCGTGAAATCAGGCTGAACGAGCTCCGTGGAAGCCATGCTGCTTCTCCTCTGAGATGGTGGGGTAGCTTCTGGGGCAGCATCGAAGGAAGGATCTTCGTGCCGCTCAGATGGTTGGCCGGTAGCTCGCTGGCTCTCAAGTTCCTCTAGTTTTGCTAATCTTGCACTGAGCTTCTGCATTTCGCTTGCTTCCTGTTTCTTCTTTCTCTCTCGGCTTCTATAACCACCGCTGTCGGGAAACCCATGCTTCCACGGAACGGAGCCTGATGTGCCTCGTGTTCGTCCAGGGTGTTCAGGATTCCCAAGG
Source organism: Elymus sibiricus (assembly GCA_039707655.1). NCBI lineage: Eukaryota > Viridiplantae > Streptophyta > Magnoliopsida > Poales > Poaceae > Elymus > Elymus sibiricus. The sequence continues at coordinate 397,529,135 of CM077663.1, read as the reverse complement.
GCCTCTGTCAGCTCGTCCTTCTCTTTGTCGGAAATGAACGTCCCTTCCTGCGCTGCCTTGATTGCTGCCTGAAGCTTCCGGAAGGGTATTGCAAGTTGCTCGTCCGTCCAAACACATTCCCCTGTTTTTGGGTCCAAAGTTCCCCCAACCCCGAAGAACCAAGTCCTTGAACGACCTGGCCAGTGCAATGTCGCTGGTTGGACATTCTTAGCAAGCAGGTCTTGCTCAGCTTTGTCCCACAACTGCCGAGCTTTGTAGTAGCCACCTAACCCCGTGTGATGGTGATACTTCTTCTTTGCAGCATTTTTCTTGTTTGTCAGTGACCATTTCTTACCCTTCTCCGATTTCTTGTAGGCCACAAATTCGGGCCATTGATCTCTTATCTTCTCATATCGACCGATGAATTTCAGAGTCTCCTCTTTCTCGACAAAATTTGTGTTCAACTCTTTCTTCCAGTTCCTAAATAGTTCTGCCATCTTCTTAAGAGCAAACGCCTTGACCTTTCGCTCTATAACTGGGTTATTCGGATCCTCCTCTCGCGGTAGGCTGAAATTTGTCATCAGCTCGGTCCAAAGATCATCTTTCAGTCTATCATGGACATAAGAAACTTCAGGGTCCTTATTATTCTTATTCCATTGCTGGGTGTTGATCGAGACATAGTCCCTAACAACAACTCCACACTGATGTACAAATGCGTCCTTGGTCCGCTTGGGAGCAATCGGTTGGCCATCTTTCGCGACTTCTGTGATCGTGAACCTTTCATCCGGGTGCAACCTTTTCTTCGGGCCTCGTCTCCTTACCTCGTCAGACTTTGCAACAGTTGAGGCTCCCTCCTCTGTTCGATCACCGGAGCCGTGATCATGATCTCCTTCCTCCGCCATTCGGTCACCGGAGCCGTCATGATCTCCTTCCTCCTCCATTGTTGGATCACCGGAGCCGTCATCCTCTCCTTCCTGACCATCGGTGTCGTTGAGATACGACAAGGGATCACCTCCGGCTCGGATTATATCCCCCAACAACTGTTCTTTTTCTAAGTCTCTGTGATCCATAGTTTCTGCAAATATTACAACATGGCAATATACAAACATGAGATATGCAAATCAATACAAGGCAATGCAACAATACGATCATATAATATCACTAATACATCATCGAATAGTATCGCTAATACATCATCAAATATTATCATTAATACATCTCGAATATTATTATATAATATCACTAATACAGATATAGTTGATGTCTCGCGGCGCAGGCGGTGGACACCCAAAGAGAAGGAACTATGACAGGATCATAGCTCGGGTGAGATCCCTAAAGAACCTGCCAGGTATTAGAGAACCTGGCGTCCAACGCAGCCATGTAGCCTCGGACGTGCTCGTCCTCCTCCCTGACACGGCGACGTACCACCTCCGCGGGGGCCGGCTCCCTCTGCACCGACAGTGGTCCACGCGACCGCCACCAAAGAACCTCCGGGTCGACGACGGGTCCCTGATTCCTCACCAAGCTCGGCGCCCCGGAAGGCAGCACCTCCCAGTGCCAGCCCGGCGGAGCCCAGTCCCGGACATGGCGCCTCTCAAGCAGGTGGTCGTCGGTGCCGAGTCGACGACGAGGATGCGGGCCGGGCATCGTCGACTCAACGGCTACGCTATGCAACTAAACATTTAAACATCTAATTAAACATCATATCGCATCACCGACGATCGTCGGGGACTCCTCGATATCGTCGGGGACTCTCCCTCACCGACGATCGTCGAGGGGTACTCTCCCTCACCGACGATCGTCGAGGGGTACTCTCCCTCACCGACGATCGTCGGGGACTCCTCGATATCGCGTCACCGACGGCCGACGATAAAAGAACTAAACATCTAAACAATAAAAACAACTAAAAACAACTAAACAATAAAAACAACTAAAACAACTAAATTAACTAAATTAACTAAACAACTAAATTAACTAAATCAACTAAAACAACTAAAATTAACTAAATTAACTAAACAACTAAATTAACGAAATCAACTAAATCAACTAAAATCGTCGGGCGCGGGCGGCGCTGCGGGCTCGCCGGAGACGCGCGCGGGGCCAGCGGCGGTGCTGCAGTGGGCGGAGGCGGGGCCGGTGGCGGTGCTGCGCGCGGCGGGCGGGGGCGAGCGGCGGAGGCGCGCGCGCGGGGCCGACGAGGACAGAGAGGAGGGGGGAGCCTTACCGGCGAGGAGCGGCGACGGCAACGGAGCGACGGAGGAGACCGGCGAGGGTTTTAAAATTAACCTAACTATCAAATTGGGTTTTAAAATTAACCTAACTATCAAATTAACAGGGTCGGGCCCATATGTGAGTGACCCAGGGGTTAATTAACATGGTGATTAGCATTAAGCTAATCACCTGACGGTCGGGGCCCACCTGCAGGTGACACAGGCGGCGATGCTCGTCGTCGGTGACCTCTGGACGCGGCGGTGCCCACACTAGGGACCATAGGAGCGGCGCCTAAGGCCACTAGGGCATAGCCCGTGCTCGGCCGCATCTAAAGGGGGTCACGTACGGGAGGCTATGGGGTGACCGGAGCTGACGGCGGCAACGCCGGAGGCGGCGGTCGGAGCTCGGCCTAAGTGGCACACGACGCTAGGGGCCGCGGGAGGGAGAACTAGAGGCGGCTACGGCCTCCTGCGAGCTCCCTAAGCATGATGGAGGGCACGACGGCAAGCTTCGGGAGCTCTAGCCACGGCGGTGAGATGACCGGCGGCGAGGAGCTCACGGGCAAGGCGGCTAGCGGGGTTAGGAGAGGAGATCGGCGACGGGGATAGGGGTAAAAGAACCGGGGCCTCACCGCGGTTGCGAAGGCGTCGACGGCGCGGCCGGGGAGGTCCTCGTTGCTGCGAATCGACCAGAGAAGGCCGACGGTGCCGAGGGCGAAGGCGGCGGGGCAGGGCACGGCGACGGCGACGATGACGTAGGGGCAGGGCGCGGTGACGGCGACGACGACGTCAGGGCAGGGGAGCGGGGGACGGCAAAATCCGGTAGCCTGGCGGCGTCGAGGTGGTCGTCGGCGCCGTCGGGGGAGAGAAGAAACTGCAGATGGGATTGGAAATTTTTCCAAAGTGCTGCTTATATACAGAGACTTTTAGTCCCGGTTGGTGGCTCCAACCGGGACTAAAGGGGGGGCATTAGTCCCGGTTGGAGCCACCAACCGGGACTAAAGGTCAATTTCAGCAGCCCAAAGGGCGGGATGCAAAGATCTTTAGTCCCGGTTGGTGGCTCTAACCGGGACTGAAGGGTGGCATTGGTCCCGGTTGGTGGCTGCGCCAGGGACGAAAGGGTGGCATTGGTCCTGGTTCGAGCCACCAACCGGGACCAAAGGCCTGTGCCTGGCACAGCCGCGGTGCGGTTGGATGTTTAGTCCCACCTCGCCAAGCGAAGGGCGCCCGGACCTGTTTATAAGCCCAGTCGCGGCTGCAACGTTGAGCTCCTCTCAAAGTGAAAATAGATGCCCTTATACGGGAAATTCGACCTAAATTCAAAGTGCTAGTATGCACTTTGAATTTCAGGTCGAATTTTCCCTATAAGCGCATCTATGTTCACTTTTGCTATTTTTTTATGTTATTTTTTTGCATATTAAAAGTTCTTAACAAAAAATACTTTATGAATATTCTTTTTGCTATTAAAGTTTTTAACAAAAATACCTTTGATAATTTTAGTTGCATAAATTTTATATAATATTAAGTTAAATAACTTTGATCGGACGAAAACACGTCTATTACAAAGGGATTTCAATTTTTTAAACATATTTTAACTCAAGACTTTTTCTGCATTCAATATGCACTATTCAAAGCCACATCATCACTTTTCAACCCTTTTCTGACTTCATTTACTATTTTTCATGCATTTCATGATTTATTTTGAGCTAAAATGACCCTGAATTGAAAAGCACTGCAAATGAACTCTGACATGGTTGCAAGTTGGCATGGTATCATCATTTCACCCACATAGCATGTGCTAAAAAGTTGAGAGGGTTACGACAAAAACTGGATGCACTTCGTGTACGAACTGGACAATCTCTTTCGAAGTGTCAGGGTTTTGGACGAAAACTCATCTGTTACAAAAGCATTTCAATTTTTTAAACATATTTGAACTCAAGACTTTTTATGCATTCAATATGCACCATTCAAAGCCATATCATCACTTTTCAAACCTTTTCTGACTTCATTTGCTATTTTTCATGCATTTCATGATTTATTTTGAGCTAAGATGACCCTGAATTGAAAAGCACTGCAAATGAACTCTGAAATGGTTGAAAGTTGGCATGGTATCATCATTTCACCCACATAGCATGTGCTAAAAAGTTGGGAGGGTTACGGCAAAAACTGGATGCACTTCGTGTACGAACTGGACAATCTCTATCGAAGTGTCAGGGTTTTGGACGAAAACTCATCTGTTACAAAAGGATTTCAATTTTTTAAACATATTTGAACTCAAGACTTTTTATGCATTCAATATGCACCATTAAAAGCCACATCATCACTTTTCAAACCTTTTCTGACTTCATTTGCTATTTTTCATGCATTTCATGATTTATTTTGAACTAAGATGACCCTGAATTGAAAAGCACTACAAATGAACTCTGAAATGGTTGAAGGTTGGCATGGTATCATCATTTCACCCACATAGCATGTGCTAAAAAGTTGAGAGGGTTATGGCAAAAACTGGATGCACTTCGTGTACGAACTGGACAATCTCTTTCGAAGTGTCAGGGTTTTGGACGAAAACTCATCTGTTACAAAAGGATTTCAATTTTTTGAACATACTTGAACTCAAGACTTTTTCTGCATTCAATATGCACCATTCAAAGCCACATCATCACTTTTCCAACCTTTTCTGACTTCATTTGCTATTTTTCATGCATTTCATGATTTATTTTGAGCTAAGATGACCCTGAATTGAAAAGCACTGCAAATGAACTCTGAAATGGTTGAAAGTTGGCATTGTATCATCATTTCACCCACATAGCATGTGCAAAAAGTTGAGAGGGTTACGACAAAAACTGGATGCACTTCGTGTACGAACTGGACAATCTCTTTCGAAGTGTCAGGGTTTTGGACGAAAACTCATCTGTTACAAAAGGATTTCAATTTTTTAAACATATTTGAACTCAAGACTTTTTCTGCATTCAATATGCACCATTCAAAGCCACATCATCACTTTTCCAACCTTTTCTGACTTCATTTGCTATTTTTCATGCATTTCATGATTTATTTTGAGCTAAGATGACCCTGAATTGAAAAGCACTGCAAATGAACTCTGAAATAGTTGAAAGTTGGCATGGTATCATCATTTCACCCACATAGCATGTGCTAAAAAGTTGAGAGGGTTACGGCAAAAACTGGATGCACTTCGTGTACGAACTGGACAATCTCTTTCGAAGTGTCAGGGTTTTGGACGAAAACTCATCTGTTACAAAAGGATTTCAATTTTTTAAACATATTTGAACTCAAGACTTTTTCTGCATTCAATATGCACCATTCAAAGCCACATCATTACTTTTCAAACCTTTTTTGACTTCATTTGCTATTTTTCATGCATTTCATGATTTATTTTGAGCTAAGATGACCCTGAATTGAAAAGCACTGCAAATGAACTCTGAAATGGTTGAAAGTTGGCATGGTATCATCATTTCACCCACATAGCATGTGCTACAAAGTTGAGAGGGTTACGACAAAAACTGGATGCACTTCGTGTACAAAATGAACAATCTCTTTCGAAGTATCAGGGTTTCAGACGAAAACTCAGCTGTTACAAAAGGCATTTCATTTCTTGATATGTAACTGTAGTGATATTCTAGATCAAAGCCATCATCAGAATAGTTGTGGAGAGAAAGTCTTCACTTTTTCTTCGCGTGTGTCCCTTGCTTATTGCGCCGTAACCATGGATAATCTTCTTCGTTTAACAGGGTGCTTGGGTCAGCCTTCACTTTGAAGGGAGGAATTTCATGAAACTTTTCATAATCTTTAGACATGTCTGTCTTGCCCTCCACTCCCACGATGTCTCTTTTCCCTGAAAGAACTATGTGGCGCTTTGGCTCATCGTATGATGTATTCGCTTCCTTATCTTTTCTTTTTCTCGGTTTGGTAGACATGTCCTTCACATAGAAAACCTGCACCACATCATTGGCTAGGACGAATGGTTCGTCTGTGTACCCAAGATTGTTCAGATCCACTGTTGTCATTCCGTACTGCAGGTCTACCTGTACCCCACCTCCTGACAGATTGACCCATTTGAAACGAAACAAAGGGACCTTAAAATCATGTCCATAGTCAAGTTCCCATATGTCCACTATGTAACCATAATATGTGTCATTTCCCCTGTTGGTTGCTGCATCAAAGCGGACACCACTGTTTTGGTTGGTACTCTTTTGATCTTGGGCGATCGTGTAAAATGTATTCCCATTTATCTCGTACCCTTTGTAAGTCAATATAGTCGAAGATGGTCCCCTGGCCAACGAGTACAGCTCATCTGCAACAGTGGAGTTACCCATGAGATGTGTTTGCAACCAACTGCCGAAAGTCCTGATGTGTTCACATGTAATCCAGTCGTCACACTGCTCCGGGTGTTTGGAGCGCAGAATATTCTTGTGTTCATTGACATACGGGGTCACCAAGGTAGAATTCTGTAGAACCGTGTAGTGTGCTTGAGACCAAGAATGCCCGTCCCTACATATTATTGAATTCGCTCCTAGCGTGCCTTTTCCAGTCAGTCTCCGTTCATACCGCGATTGAGGGAGACCAACCGGCTTAAGGTCAGGAATAAAGTCAACACAAAACCCAATGCTTTCCTCTGTTTGATGGCCCATGGAGATGCTTCCTTCTGGCCTAGCACGGTTACGAACATATTTCTTTAAGACTCCCATGAACCTCTCAAAGGGGAACATGTTGTGTAGAAATACAGGGCCCAGAATGCCAATCTCGTCAACTAGATGAACTAGGACGTGCGTCATGATATTGAAGAAGGATGGTGGGAACACCAGCTCGAAACTGACAAGACATTGCACCAAATCACTCTTTAACCTTGGTAGGATTTCTGGATCGATTACCTTCTGAGAGATTGCATTGAGGAATGCACATAGCTTCACAATGGCTAATCGAACGTTTTCCGGTAGAAGCCCCGTCAATGCAACCGGAAGAAGTTGCGTCATAATCATGTGGCAGTCTTGAGACTTTAGGTTCTGGAACTTTTTCTCTGCCATATTTATTATTCCCTTTATATTCGACGAGAAGCCAGATGGGACCTTCATACTGAGCAGGCATTCAAAGAAGATTTCCTTCTCTTCTTTGGTAAGAGCACAGCTGGCAGGACCTTCATACTGCTTTGGATCCATGCCGTCTTTTTCGTGCACACGTTGTTGGTCCTCCTGTGCCTCCGGTGTATCTTTTGTCTTCCCATACACTCCCAAGAAGCCTAGCAGGTTCACGCAAAGATTCTTCGTCACGTGCATCACGTCGATTCCAGATCAGACCTCTAGGTCTTTCCAATAGGGTAGGTCCCAAAATATAGATTTCTTCTTCCACATGGGTGCGCGTCCCTCAGCGTCATTCGGAACAGATAGTCCGCCAGGACCCTTTCCAAAGATTACTTGTAAATCATTGACTATATCAAGTATGTCATCACCAGTACGGAGGGCGGGCTTCTTCCGGTGATCTGCCTCACCTTTGAAATGCTTTCCTTTCTTTCGACATTGATGGTTGGTCGGAAGAAATCGACGATGCCCCAGGTGAGGGAGTCCTGGACTAGGGGGTCCTCGGGCCGCTAGCCTGCCTCTCACTAGGCCGGCTTGGTGGGCTGGACTCTGACTATCGCGGGAAGGGCCGGATACATCGAGACCCTGTGTTCTAGAAGGAAGTCCCAAAGGCGCATCGTGCACTCCAAGTCAAGATGAGGGAATCGACGTCACCATTCTCGGCAGGAGTATTGTCATGTGTAAACCCTAGATACCCCCCAGTGTCTATATAAACCGGGAGGGTTTTAGATTGTAGGGCAGAGAAACTCATCTAGGGTTTTAGCTAGTCGATCTCGAGGTAGATCAACTCTGTAACCTTCATGCCATCAATATAATCGAGCAAGACGTAGGGTTTTACCTCCATAGGAGGGCCCGAACCTGGGTAAACATCGTCTCCTTCGTCCCTTTGTTACCATCGATCCTAGACTCACAGCTCGGGACCCCCTACGCGAGATCCGCCGGTTTTGACGCCGACATTGGTGCTTTCATTGAGAGTTCCCCTGTGATCTCCAAAGGAATCGATGGCTCGCGTTGTCATTAGCAAAGAAGTCCGGAACATGGACTCCTTCGTCCCCGGATAGATCTTCGCTTTCGGCAGCATTGTGCTGCACGCTAACCCGACCGGCCGTCTTGGCCGGGTCGGGAGTTTCGCCCCTTACCAAGAGGTCAGATTCGGGAACCTAGAGTTCTCCGTAGACTCTCGGGGCGATCTTTCGCTCACCGGGCTCGCAGTCTCATCTGACGCACCCGAGGAGTCCGAGGCCTTAACCTCGGATGTCGCTTTCGACCCCGCCCACGGGACTAACCCCGGCGATGATCTGGCTTTTAGTCCGGATCCGGCCATAGCGCCAGATGGCCGGGTACTATCTCCTGCCGAACACACTTCTTGGGCAGACGCATCGGAAGTTAACTCCGAAAGCGCTGAGCAAATTGACCCGATCGAGCTCTCGACACTCAACGAAGCTCTAGATCGGATCTTGTCGATGAAAGTTACCGACGACCCAACCCCGATCCACGTTCAGATCGGCCTTAAGGCGGGTCAAGAGGAATTTTTCATCCCACCCACCACCCACTTCGTAGCCACTGTCGAAGACTTAACCGACATGTTGGACTACGCCTCCGAGGAGGCAGAAGACATGGATCAAGAGGATCGCGCTCCCACCCCCGTCAACACCGGGCGATGGACTGCCACCTCCACCTACGACGTCTACATGGTGGATACTCCATCCGGTAACGGCGAGCGCACACCCACAAACAATGGTGATAGATCGGACGAAGCGCCGTCAAGGCGCCGGAAACCGCACAAACGATCAAAGACAAAAAAGGGATGGGAAGCTATTGCTGGCACCGGGGAAAACGATACCCCGGAAGATCTCGGCGATCCCGATATTCCCGAGCATCCGTTAGAGGACCAGGAAATGCCGGAGGACCAGCGCGACCCCGAAGATCCAAACGATTCCGAAGATGACAACTACCTCCCCCCTGTAGAGGAAGAGGATAGCCCGGAATCCGAAGATTTCATCGTCCCCGAAAACATTGAGGATCAGGAACGGTTTAGGCAACAGCTTATAGCTACTGCCCGAGGCTTAAAGGCAAAAGAACGGCAGCTCAAGGCCGAACAAGACACCCTCAATGATAGATGGATGAGGGTCCTGTCAGTCGAGGAAGGATACGGTACTGGTCTATTGGACCAACCCAAGAGCTATCCACGCCGACGGCTGCTGCCACAATTCGATGACGAGCTTCCAAATACGCCGTCCCCCAAGCACACTCCATACGACCAGCCGGACCGCCCTCCCCGAGGATGAGATAGGACGGCTGGTGACGCCGGTTATAGGCTGGCGATACCCCGCAGAAGGGGAAAGGAGCCAATGGAGCCTGAGGACAGGTACGACCTATGACGCGACCTGGATTATAGAACAGGCCGCACGAGATCCATCTACGGATCTAGAGGGTACTCCCCCGATAGACGGGACGGGCACCGGCCTTGGCTCGACCGAAACAATAGAGGTCGAGAACAAAACCGGGCCAGAACAGACGCCGACTACCGGCGTGACATAGCCCGGGTCAGAGGTGCTGCCCATCCACTGTGCTTCACCGATAAGGTGATGCAGCATCAGTTCCCGGAAGGGTTTAAACCCGTAAACATAGAACAATACGACGGAACAACTGACCCGGCAGTGTGGATCGAGGATTTCCTCCTCCACATTCACATGGCACGAGGAGACGATCTCCACGCCATCAAGTATCTACACCTTAAACTTAAGGGGCTAGCTCGGCACTGGTTAAACAGTCTCCCCGAAAATTCTATCGGAAGTTGCGGGATCTCGAGGATGCATTCCGATCTAACTTCTAGGGCACCTATGTACGACCTCCGGTCTCCTCCGACCTAAGCAACATTGTCCAAAAGGCAGGAGAGTCCGCTCGACAATTCTGGAACCGGTTCTTGACCAAGAAAAACCAGATCGTCGATTGCCCAGATGCCGAGGCTATAGCCTCTTTCAGGCACAATATTCGGGACGAATGGCTGGCTCGCCAGCTCGGTCAGGATAAACCTAGGACCATGTCCGCCCTCACGTCACTCATGACCCACTTTTGCGCGGGCGAGGATAACTGGCTAGCGAGACGAAGCCACAACCCCGAAGACCCCGGCACCTCCGAAGCTCGGGATGGAAACGGGAAACCACGACGCAACAAAAATAAACGCCGGCACAGCACTAGCAACGCCGATGACACGGCCGTCAACGCCGGCTTCCGCAACCCTCGATCCGGGCAGCGGAAGAAGCCTCCTAAAGGCAACCGCGACGGGCCCACCCCGCTGGACAAAATCATGGAGAGGCCTTGCCAAATCCATGGCACTCCAGACAAGCCTGCCAACCACACCAACCGTAACTGTTGGGTGTTCAAACAAGCCGACAAACTTGCATCCGAGGAGCAAGGCAAGGGCCCACGCAGCGAGGACGATGATGAGCCCCGCGGTCCGAGCAATGGTGGACAGAAGCAGTTCCCTCCTGAGGTAAAAACTCTGAACATGATATACGCCACTCACATACCCAAAAAGGAGAGGAAGCGCGCCCTTCGAGAGGTCTACGCCGTAGAGCCCGTAGCCCCGAAGTATAACCCATGGTCGGCGTACCCGATCACCTTTGATCGACGAGACCATCCGACCAGTATCCTTCATAGGGGATCAGCTGCCCTCGTCCTAGATCCCATTATCGATGTGTATCACCTCACTAAAGTCCTAATGGACGGAGGAAGTAGCCTCAATCTGATTTACTCAGATACGGTGAAAAAGATGGGTATAGATCCATCAAGGATCAAACCCAGCAACACTACCTTTAAAGGAGTGATCCCAGGCGTCGAAGCCCGGTGCACGGGCTTTGTGAGCCTGGAAGTGGTGTTCGGTTCGCCCGATAAATTCCGTAGCGAGGACTTGATCTTCAACATCATACCTTTCCGCAGCGGTTATCATGCCCTGCTAGGCCGTACAGCGTTCGCTCGCTTTAACGCCGTCCTACACTATGCATACCTCAAGCTCAAGATGCCCGGGCCCAGGGGGGTCATCACTGTCAACGGCAACACAGAGCGTTCCCTCTGAACTGAGGAACATGCATTGGCCCTGGCGGCCGAATTCCATTACGAGGACAATCCGCAAACACTGAAATCTGCCATAAAGGCGCATAAGGTTGATAAACGAGCTCGGTTTCAATCCGAACTCCCAGAATCTTATTCTCCCCAGAAATAGGGACACGCTCCCCATTGCACAGCCCCGAATGACCGTCAAGCACGTGCCAAGAAGGCACAACCTCGCACTCAAGATTCCATGGGCAGCAGTGGGGAACAACCATTAAAGGGTAAGTGTTCGGCTGGACCGAACCATTACCAGTACACGTCCTTGGACATAACACAGGTACCATCAAGGACCTGCTAAAGAGTAAAGCTCATCCATACTTCGGCGACTTCTCAAGACCTTCTTCCCAAGGTCCGCTCGACGACATCATCACCCTTAAAGGAATGCAACTCCCTAGGAGGCACAAGAGCAGATTGACGACAGGGCACATCGAGGACGTCAAGCCACCATTCGAAGACCCCTGGTACAACCTCTTCTGTGTAAATTCTATGTTTTATCTTCAAAATACTTGTAAACAGTTGCTTCAGCAATTTGAGTTATAAGAATTATCGAGGAAATAAAAGACCATTATACATGGCCCCTCCGCTGTATTTTATGGTACATAATCTGTTCTTGTCAAAAGCCTCTCGCGCAACTGTTCGGTATACATTACGATGCAACCGGCTAATAGACCGGGGGCTTGAATTTAAAATATCGCCTTGAGCATCACCCCGACACAACTGGTCGTGTGTTCGGCGTCTTGGATTTTTCTTTATATGCATCGGATCCGAACTATGTCTTGGGTCAAAAGTTGGGTTGCCCGGCTCCTGTGCTTGCCCCGTTACGTTCCGCTCGTTCGGCTAAAGGGGCAAAGGGAGAACCACTGCGATTGTGTTTCCAGTTCGTCTGGTCAAGCACCTCAGGGGAGAAAGCCGAAAACTGACCGTCATAGTAAGCGAGAACCGGTCTGCAAATCCGAGCATAAGTGTTATACTAAAAAATCGATAGAGGTTATTCCGTGTTATACGATGGATTTTGTACTTATACACACCATGTGATGCTGGCTTCGGCCCCGGTACACCCGCACATCACAAAACACTGGGGGCTGGTCATCATCCCCCGCATTTTTTCACGCTCCTCCGGCTAAGTGAAAGCGATAAAGCATCATAGTCCGATTGCCTTGTCCCCCTCGCACTACCGCCTTCGGGCACCGATACCTCGGCTAAGGGTCACAGTGCGGAGGCAGAGACACCTCGCGTAGTATCTACGTGAGGGCTGAAGCCGACGACTCGCAACTTTCAGATAAAACGGCCACATGGGAGTCAAAATAAACACTAACAACTTATAATACATGATAAACCATGCAACTTTAATTATACAGCATTAAAAGTCTTCGGACATATTACAACGCATTCATTCATAAAAAACATCCTTCGAGCATTGGGCCTCTATTGCCCGAGCACCCTCCATCACTGCGGAGGAGTATAGCTCGGGGCGCCTATGCTCCTTTCCAGGGGGTGGAGGTGCGGTGGCCATCTCGGTCGGTTTGAGCTTCGGCCAGTACACCATGGTCTTTGCAAAGGCCATTCGGGCTCCCTCGATGCATGAAGAACGCTTTAGCGCGTCAATTCGAGGCGCAGCATCGCATAGTTTCTGCACCAAGCCAGAGTAGCTGCTTGACAACGGCTCTTCAGGCCACAGCTGGATGCAGAGATCCTTCATGGCTGGCTCCGCCATCCTGTGCAGCTTCATCAATTGCTTCATCCGCTTGCTCAGAAGAGGAGAGCGCTCGGGGGACTCAAATTGTGCCCAGAATAGCCGAGCCTCATCATCCTCCCCCCGCGAAGCATAGAACTTGTTCGCGTCCGCTGCAATCTTCTGGAGATCCGCACAGACGCCTGAGGAACGCCACACCTGGGTGAGCAAAGCAAACCTGCTACCACCAAAGGCGCATTGTAGTGAATACGGCTTACCATCTGTGACAGCCCGGACTTGGCGAACCTCCTCTTCAAAGGACCGCCTGTCCACCCGCTCCTTTTGAAGCTCGGATTTCAGCACAGATAGCTCGGTGGCTTGCTCTTTGCCTTTCTGCTCAAGGGCCTCGCACTTTGCGCTGGCGTCCTTGAGCTCCTGCTGCACCTCCTCCACCCGGGCCTCTTGCTTAGCGCTAGCAGCTTTCAAAGTGGAGAGTGCGGCTGCTGCCTGTTCGGCGGCCGCCTTCTCAACTGCGGCCTCTTGCTTCATATTTTCAAGCTCGGCCTTGAGTCTTTCCACCTCCACAGCTGAAGCTATGGAAGCAATAAATAAATAATTACACTGGGTTACCAGTGCGGATCACTAACAATATACAGCTCTGATATTACAATTCGGCTTACGTTGTGCCTCGTCGAACCTCTTGTTCAGGTCATCAAGCTCCTCTTCAGAGATCTTGAGCTTCCGATTTAGCTCGGTAAGCTCCGTGGCATTAACGGCCGCCGCCGAGGACGAGGCCTACAAAAAATAAGAAACATACATCCGGTTATGTGCATTCCAACCCCCGAACTGTCAAGGATATGACACTATGCTCGGTCCTCTTAAGGGCTTTTTTAGAACATTATGGTGCCTTGCGCATCATTGGTCTCTCATGAGTATTTGACCCCCGGATGCATTTTTGCAAAACCACCCGGGGCTCGGGGGCTACTACATATATAAAGATAGCACAAACTTAATAAAATTACGATTGTTCGGGAAAAGGGTATTACGTGACTCACCTTGAAGCCCGTCAAGAGACCATTGAAGGCCTCCTTTAGTCCGCTATCGACGGACTGAATGCCTTGCAAGACCGCGCCCATAAGAGCGCGGTGATCCTCGGAGATGGGGGCGTTTGATAGAGCCTCCTCCATGACCGGCCACCCAGTCGTCGGTGGCACCGGTGGTGACCAGTCAGCCCGATCTCTGATCGGGGACTGAGTCGGTAGCTCCGGAGGCACAGCATGCTCCGGAGATTTCCTCGGAGGGGACTGGACATCCCTCCGCCCTTCCTCTTCAACGGCCAGGGGGATTTTCTTCCCCTGGTCTTCGGCGGCCAGGGGAGTTTTCCCCCCTGTTCTTCAGCGGCCGAGGCATCGACCTCGGCCATGGCATGGTCACCCCCACCGCCTGTGTTCGGCTCCAAAGGAGCCTGGCGGGATGACACCTCCACGGTATCCTTCGCGACCCCGGGAGGTGTGGGGTGTGACGCAGTCCCACTCTCTGCCAGCTCGGCGGGCGGAGACTCCCCATCCGATATTTGGTCAGTGGGGAGAACGCGCGGTGGGCTGCGAATTTAAAGACGTTCTTGCATTTAAAACATTGAAAACTTTGCATAAAAGACCCAGGGAGTCTTCGGATTCATACCTTTGAGCGGGGCGCTTGACCCTTAGGTTCCTTCGGGGAACCCTCTCAAAGTCCTCGGACTCCGCATCAGAGTCCGAGCTGTCGTCAGCCAGGATCAACCTCGGCCGACGCGCCCTCTTCGGGGCAGGAGGAGGTACATCCTCCGCGGCGTCCTGCGACGCCGTCCTCTTTCTTGTGAGGGGGAAACGCCTTCCCCCCCGTCTTCATGCTCTTCCTCATGGCTAGAGGAGGCATGGGTTTCCTCGGACATGGCGTCCGGCTGGTCCTTTATGCGGAGGCCTTCTCTGGCCTTCTTCTTTTTCTCCTTCTTCTCGGGCACCGAGTACGGCGCCACGACGAGCATCGCCGACAACAACTCCGACCTGGGGTCTTCGGGTTGTGGTGCGAGACAGTTAACTTTCTTGATTTTGCTCAACCATTTCTGCGGAAATGATGGGGAGGGCGTTCAGTCTTTTTGTCAAAGAAACGGAGCCAATGGATTAAAATTATACCGTACCTGGGTAGGTGGGTTGTCGGTGCTTAGGCCCGAATCCTCTTCCTTGGACGGCCAGCTTTTCTGAGGCTTGAATAATGCCTTCCATAGCTTCTTGGAAGTAGTGCGGAAGAGCTGGCGCATGGTAGGCTCGTCCTCACGCCGGTAAGCCCACATTGGGGAGGCCCGGCGCTGACAGGGGAGGATACGGCGGTGGAGCATGACCTGGACCACATCGACCAGTTCGGCCTTGGCCTTGATCACCGAGGTAACGCGCTTCTACAGCAATTTCACCTCTGCGTCCGACCCCCAGTCAAGGCCCTTCCTAAGCCACGAGGTTAATCTCGTGGGGGGTCCGGATCTGAACTCGGCAGGCGCCGCCCAGCTCTCATCTCTTGGTTCGGTGATGTAGAACCATTCTTTCTGCCAGATCTTGATTGTGTCGATGAAGGTGCCAGTTGGCCACTCAACACGGGGGAATTTGCTGATTACCGCCCCTCCGCAGTCTGCGTGCTCGCCCGCGACTATCTTCGGCTTGACGTTGAAGACCTTGAGCCACAGGCCGAAGTGCGGCTCGACCCGCAAGAAGGCTTCACAGAGGATTATGAAAGCCGAAATATGCATGAAAGAGTCCATAGAAAAACATGAGGCCCCTGACGAAGGGGTGGAGCGGGAAGCTCAGTCCCCAAATGAAATGGGGGACGAAGACCACCCTTTCGCCTGGCTTAGGGGTGGGGACGACTTGCTTCGCCTCTGGAGCGCGGTGGAAGACGTTGGCGGGGAGGTAGCCGGCGAGCTTTAGCTCCCGGATATCCTGGTCGGTGACCGTGGAGGCCTCCCACTTGCCCATGGAGCCCGAACCCGCCATGGCTAGGCTTGGAGGGGAAGTTGAGGAGGAACTAGATCTGGGCTCTCGGCGCTTGGGAGGATTGGGAAAACAGAGGGTGCGAATGGGAAGCGTGAATAAAGCCTTGGGATTTTTACCCTTTTTATGGGGCGTGACACCGATTAACCTCCCTCTACTGCGCCGCAAATCTCTCCGCTTCCCAAGACGTGTGTACCATTATGCACGCGCAAAAGGAACTTGGGGTGCTAATCATATCCCGTGTGAAACGGAGCATGATCTATACATTGATGAGTCGTGCTGATGTAAAAACGGCCTCGAACCGCAAATCGAGTTTTCATAGCTGGTTCAACGGTCGTGGTAGGCCACGAACCTTCGTCAGAAAGGTTGTCAGAAAAAAAACACTATTTACACTTTGACGTTTCGCCTTCGGGACCGAACAACTCATGGTGTTCGGGCTATCGTGTGATCGGAAACCGGACATGTATTAGCCTATCTTTAATGGGAAGAAGAACTCACCCCGCAAGCCGAAGACTCTGATCAAGCGAAGCTGTCAAAACTGAGACCCTTGGCGTTGGGGGCTAGTTCGGGGGCTACTGAGAGAGTCCTGGACTAGGGGGTCCTCGAGCCGCTGGCCTGCCTCTCACTAGGCCGGCTTGGTGGGCCGGACTCTGACTATCGCGGGAAGGGCCGAATACATTGAGACCCTGTGTTCTAGAAGGAAGTCCCGAAGGCGCATCGTGCACTCCAAGTCAAGATGAGGGAATCGACGTCACCATTCTCGGCAGGAGTCTTGTCATGTGTAAGCCCTAGATACCCCCCGGTGTCTATATAAACCGGGAGGGTTTTAGATTGTAGGGCAGAGAAACTCATCTAGGGTTTTAGCTAGTCGATCTCGAGGTCGATCAACTCTGTAACCTTCATACCATCAATATAATCGAGCAGGACGTAGGGTTTTACCTCCATAGGAGGGCCCGAACCTGGGTAAACATCGTCTCCTTCGTCCCTTTGTTACCATCGATCCTAGACTCACAGCTCGGGACCCCCTACCCGAGATCCGCCGGTTTTGACACCGACACCAGGTACACATTCTTCTTGCATTTGTCCAAATATATACTTTCGGTGTCATCTAAACAGTGTGTGCATGCGTGGTATCCCTTGTTTGTCTGTCCTGAAAGGTTACTGAGAGGAGGCCAATCATTGATGGTTACAAACAGCAACGCTCGTAGGTCAAATTCCTCTTGTGCATGCTCATCCCACACACGTACACCTTTTCCATTCCACAGTTGTAAAAGTTCATCAACTAATGGCCTTAGGTACACATCAATGTCATTGCCGGGTTGCTTAGGGCCTTGGATGAGCACTGGCATCATAATGAACTTCCGCTTCATGCACAACCAAGGAGGAAGGTTATACATACATAGAGTCACATGCCATGTGCTATGCTTGCTGCTCTGCTCCCCAAAAGGATTAACGCCATCTGCACTTAAACCAAACCATACGTTCCTTGGGTCACCTGTAAAGTCCCCCCACTTTCTCTCGATCTTTCTCCACTGTGACCCATCACCGGGTGCTCTCAACTTCCCGTCTTTCTTACGGTCTTCCTTGTGCCATCGCATCAACTTGGCATGCTCTTTGTTTCTGAACAAACGTTTCAACCGTGGTATTATAGGAGCATACCACATCACCTTGGCAGGAACCCTCTTCCCGGTGCACTGGCCCTCAACATCACCAGGGTCATCTCGTCTGATCTTATACCGCAATGCACAGCATACCGGGCATGCGTTCAAATCCTCGTACGAACCGCAGTAGAGGATGCAGTCATTAGGGCATGCATGTATCTTGTGCACCTCCAATCCTAGAGGGCAGACAACCTTCTTTGCTTCGTATGTACTGTCGGGAAATTCGTTGTCCTTTGGAAGCTTATTCTTCATTATTTTCAGCACCTTTTCAAATGCCTTGTCAGATACACCATTCTCTGCCTTCCATTGCAGCAATTCCAGTGTGGTACCGAGCTTTGTGTTGTCATCTTCGCAATTTGGGTACAACCCTTTTTTGTGATCCTCTAACATGCGATCGAACTTCAACTTCTCCCTTTCACTTTGGCATTGTCTCTTTGCATCAACAATGACCCGGCGAAGATCATCATCGGGCACATCGTCTGGTTCCTCTTGATTTTCAGCTTCCCCCATTGCAGCATCACCGTATTCAGGGGGCGGATAGTTGTCATCATCCTCTTCTTCTTCGTTGTCTTCCATCATAACCCCTCTTTCTCCGTGCTTGGTCCAAACATTATAGTCTGGCATGAAACCCTTCTCAAGCAGGTGGATGTGAAGGGTTTTCGAGTTAGAGTAATCCTTCGTATTCCCACAAATAGTACATGGACAATACATAAAACCATTCTGCTTGGTTGCCTCAGCCACTTCGAGAAAATTATGCAGACCCTTAATGTACTCGGAGGTGCGTCGGTCACCGTACATCCATTGCCGGTTCATCTGCGTGCATTATATAATTAAGTGTATCAAAAACCATTACAGAACATCATGAATAGAGAACTGACCAAATTAATAGAAGTTCATCATCACATTAAAACCAAAGTACAGTAGTGACCAAAATAAATACATAAAGTTCATACATAGTTCTCATTGAACAACATATAGCTCTCTAGAGCATCTAATTAAAACATACATTGAAACTATGTAAAACATTTAAATGCAACAACAAATGCGATCATAACCGCAACTAAGGTACCAATTGATCCAACGGCATAATGATACCAAGCCTCAGTATGAATGGCATATTTTCTAATCTTTCTAATCTTCAAGCGCATTGCATCCATCTTGATCTTGTGATCTTCTACGACATCGGCAACATGCAACTCCAATTCCATCTTCTCCTCCTCAATTCTTTTCAAATTTTTCTTCAAGTAATTGTTTTCTTTTTCAACTAAATTTAACCTCTCGACAAGAGGGTCGGTTCGAATTTCCGGTTCACATACCTCCTAGATAAAAACATCTATGTCACGTTGGTCGGCATAATTATCATAAACACTAAATGAAACAAATAGTTATAAAAGATAATATACCACATCCGAATCATAGACAAGACGAGGGCCGACGGGGGCGGATACCAAAACCATGGCACTATATAATAACAAACAATAATAAAAGTAAGAAAATTGTACAAGTATCTATCTAAATCATACAAGTAAGAATTTTTTTCTTTTAGAAAGAAGATAAGAACAAGAGGCTCACCACGGTGGTGCCGACGACGAGATTGGCGCGGGCGATCGACGGCGGTGAGGACGGGGACGGGACAGGACGGACCGCCAAACCTAGACAAATCTTGAGGAAAATGGAGCTTGGAGGTCGAGCTTGGAGAGGAGAAAGCTTTAGTGTGGCTCGGGCATTTCATCGAACACCTCATGTGCATAGGAGGTGAGAGCTAGAGCAACACACACCTGCACACGCCGGCTGGCCAAAAAACAGAGTGAGCGGACAAGGGCGGGGGTATATATAGGCTTATCTTTAGTCCCGGTTGGTGGCCAGAACCGGGACAGAAGACCGACCTTTGGTCCTGGTTCCAGCCACCAACCGGGACTAAAGGTGCTGGGACAGGAGCGAGGCCCATTGGTCCCGGTTCGTGTCTGGAACCGGGACCAAAAGTGTCAGACGAACCGGGACCAATGGCACCCGAGGCCCGGCCGGCGCCCTGGCCTCACGAACCGGGACTAGTGCACCCTTTGGTCCCGGTTCGTAAGTGAACCGGGATTAATGCCCTTATCCTGGCCTCAACCAAAGCCCTGTTTTCTACTAGTGAAACTCGGGAACGTGGGTGGCCGAGATAACCGACCGGCACACCCACACAAAAATATGGATCAGATCATTCCATTCATACGAGCAGACGGAGCATGAGCACACATCATGTCGGTCCACATGCACGGCACCGACGCCCGCTGCAGCTTTCCTTTTAGGGAGCTGCTGCGGTTGGAGCCCGTCGACAAGCGGGTGGTCTTCGCACGGGAGAGGAGGGAAGACCAGGAGGCCCAGGAACACATTGTGGCGGAGCAAGCCGACTAGGACTACATGGCGGAGCTCCGCCGCCGCTACCCGGAGCAAGTCCATGTGAAGCGTTGGCTGTACGAGCAATATGTGGCCGATGCGAGGCGATATAGGTCATCCATCTCTGCATCGGCTCCGATGGTGACGACAATGACGATGACGGTCAACACCCCGACCCTATGATCGTGGGCTGAGTAGAGCAGATTGGAAGAGGCTCGAGGAAGAGACGGATATCAAGTAGTAAGTTAACTTTAGTCTAAATTCCGGTTAAGTTGATCTAAATGTCAATTAAAATATTCCAAATCGGCACAAATTTCGTATTAGTATGTATTATGTACTTGTTTGACCAAATTTGTGATTGTGTGCATCAAATTTGTGCTTGTGCCATTTAATGTTTTTTTACTCCGCTAAATATTGAGGATCTAGAGAGGCAAATGTGGTCCTCTCCTCTAAAATTTGAGGGTCGGTCAGAGTTGCTCTTACACCGTATTTGATCGAGACAACTCCTACTTCCACAGTTAAACTCATACGGTTATTTTTTGACAAAGAAAATATATTAATATCATAGAGATACCAATTACATCCGGTCTCTGCAACAACGCAACCCCCTAGTGGCACTACGGATACACACAACAAAAGAAAAACTAAAAAAGAAAAGTCCTGCTATTATGATCTAGTCCTTGAAGCAGCAGTACAAACATCACCAAGACAACACATGAAGTCCAACTTCTCCAAAAACGACGCCCCCAAGAAGAAAACAGTGCCCAAGCGCCGTCTTTGCCCGATCATAGAAACCCTGAAAAAAGTTCACGCTCTCAAAACAATGTGTTCAAAAAGACCATTGCCAGACACAACCAATTAAGGTCAGACATTGGATTTTCATCCTTCAAGGTAAGACCTTGAACTTCTACTGCGTTGTCGCTCCCACTTGCATGCCGCTGCTATGAGTCCCGAAGCACAAAGCAAATTCCTCATCACCGCAAAGACTCGAACCACCATTACTAGTCCTTAGATCACAGTTTTGATGAGCCACTGACTCCACCATGGAAGAAAAAAGACATGTCTCGTGATGACAACAATTAACAGAGCTTTGTGCCGCTCCCTTCAGGAATCAAATAGTCGGAAAAAACATGGGTGCCCACAACTGAATCCCATCGGTTATGCATAAAAGGAAAGTTGAACTCACGTGTGCACATTTGTGTTGGAGCTGAAACGAGAAACGCAAACAGAGCCGCCGCCGTATAAGGCGAAAACACAGCTTCCCAAGTACGGCGAGATCGCCAATTCGCCATGTCCGGCTCACCCGGCCGTCAGCACCCGCCAGGTCCTTCTCCGTCCCGATCCACGGCGATCCACGACGGCGCCGCTCGCTCGCTCGACGGTCCCTGCTCATCTGCCAGCAAGTACGTACTCTCTCCAGTCTCCAGCGCATCTCAGATCCATGACGCCCTCGAGCGCTAAACTGAAAATTTTCATGACATCCTTGGTAACCGGACTGTAACTTGGCTGTCTCGGTTCTTGCGCACCAAGTTTTTTTATATTTCCTTGTCTCTTGTAGTAATTTGCTCATATATTCAACACCCTCTCGTGGAATTTTAGAATTGCATCAGCGAAACAAGACATACTTAGAAGCCCCTCATCACCAGTTGCAGATACCGAACCAGAGGCTTCACCAGCTGGAAAAAAACGGCGCAACCTGCCAACAACGAGAGGCCATATTTCTCAAGTTGGCCAGAATATGAGTCATTGCCTTGTCTTTGAGGATCTCCCACAGGTATGTCACTCCTGGCAGCCAAGTATAAACAGGATCGAGCAGATCCATCCACCCGCTTGCTGTCTGCTAGTAATTTCTCAATGTAATGCCTGGTAAATTGTAACCATGCAGTCATGTTTATGTTATGTTGGCATAAGAAATCAGTGTTCCTGCGCATGGTAATTAAATTAGCCAACAAAAGTTACATACACAGCCTCATTCTCACATTAGAGTAAATTAATTAATTGATGCACTATCTTCATCATATTAGTTGCAGGTCTTGACTCTTGATACAAAGTACAATTCTACATGCACTAGTTTATTAACAAACTATACTAATCCGATTCTGATTCTGTTGTAGTATTGCCTATCTAACTGTTGAAACTTATCACACTTGGTTCCGCAGGACATCCTACGCCATATACACTCCCTCTTGCTAGTGCAAGACGCTGCTCGTGCTGCCTGTGTGTCTCGTCGATTTCTTCATGCATGGAGATGCTACTCCAAGCTCGTACTCAACTGCCGTACACTTGGGTTGAACGACATGAAATTTGAGGACAGAGCAACATATTTCATGGACAAAGTTGACCAAATTCTTGAAAACCATCACAACAATGGGGTTCAGGTGGAGACACTTGAACTTGACTGCGCCCCTTGCAGGAACAATAATATCAAGGCCTCCTGCTTAGACAGGTGGCTCCAAATCACAGTTAAGTCTGGGATTAAAGAACTTAACTTGTCTACGCCCCCGTCACTCGAAAACTATAGTTTCCCTTGTTCGGTTTTGTCGGATGAGGCAGCTGCAAGTTCAATCCAATCTCTTCACCTCTTCTGTGGTGATTTTCATCCAACATCGGCACTTGGCCTCCTGAGAAGATTGACACGTTTAAATTTGACTCTTGTCCATACTACCGAGGAAGGATTAGGGCACTTGCTCTCGAAATCATTCGTCCTAGAGCGGATTGACCTCCTACACTGTAGTGGGATAATTTGCTTGCGAATACCTTCTTCAATGCAAAAACTCAATTCCCTCAGTATTATAGGATGCCAGAGGTTGAAGATGGTAGAGATCAATGCTCCAAATCTCCGCTTCCTTCTTTGTGGTCATAATCATGGTGGTCAGACCCTTTCAGAAATCTTGGTCAAAGATTCTTCTCAGCTTAAGGATGTAAATTATTCATGGATTCTTCTGTCTTATGCTCATGCTTGGCTTCCATCCATCGCAAGAAATGTTGAGAGCCTTACCCTATGCTCTCCTACTGAGGTATTTTTGTGTATTTATACACCGTAATGATCATATTAGTTGGGTTATTTAATTATATAGTGAATACTGAAGAGTGATATGTATGCAACACTTTCACGTTGAAAGAAACACATGACTAACCAATGTATTTGTTGTTCCTTAGAATGTCAACTTTTCAATCATGCCTTCCAAGCTCCTCCACCTCAGGAGGTTGGACATCGGACTCCGACGACCACCATTGCCAGCCTTTTGCACAGGCTATGATGTCTTCTCTTTTGTTTCTTTTCTTGATGCTTCTCCTGTCTTGGATTACTTCATCCTACGTGTGAGTCACTATAACATCTCATGGAGCTACCTACAAGTTACTATGATACACTTGTTTATCAGAAGAATGACAATAATGATGAATGTTGATCATACATATCTATGTATATGCAGGTAGAGTATGGTGCTCTTAGCACTACGGGAAAACCAAGCTTTGCCGTGTTGGCAATATACACGGCAAAGCCGTTTTGCAACACGGCAAATCAAACGCCGTGTACTGGAGCACGGCGAAGGCGACACGGCAAAAAACGGCACGGTAAAGAATATTTGCCGTGTGCCTTTCTGAGCGGAGCACGGCAAAGTCTTTGCCGTGTGCCCTCCTTCCCTTGACACGGCAAAAGTGCACTTGACGGTTTCCTACCTACCTGACGGCGCCACGCAGCATCTCCTTTGCCGTGCGCCTTCAGTTTGCCCGCACGGCATTTCGAGACTCTTTGCCTTGTTTCTTTATTAAAATTTTATTAAGGTTTATATTTTATAAATGTTTATTTTTGTATTATTTTCACTTTTCTTTATTTCTTTATTTTCCCATAAAGCTAACGCGCGCATATGGCAAGCGGTAGTACCGCTCTGGGGAAGCGGTAGTACCGCCCTGGGTACGGCTTAGTGCCGCGCCACTGCCGCTTGGGGGTCCTCGGGGTTCCAGAAGTATTTTCGTAAGCGGTACTTGGCGCGGTAGTAATACATGGTAGTACCGCTCAAGCGGTAGTACCGCTTGGGGGGTGGCAGTACCGCTTAATTCCGCTCAGGTCCAGAAGTATTTTTGTAAGCGTGCTGGCTTACGTCTATCTTGATCTTACGTCTCCTTACGTCCATCTTGATCTTCGGTCTTCGTCAGGCTGCCGCCTTCCCGGGAGTACCATTAGGGTATCTTGCCGGGTCGCTTTGCCGGATCGCCTCCTTGCCGGGTCATCTTCAACCCCGGAGCGGCATAACCCTGGCCCGGTTGACCGGGAAAGCTACCCCCTTTGAATTTCAACGGACGGCACTAGACCAATGGACTTTTCTACCTGGTGGTGCTAGGTTAGCCCATAGGAACATTTTAAAACAAATTTTGAGCCCAGACTATCACAAGATTCCCTCCGAGCTACAATCTGTGGCAGTTTCCCCCTCTAAGTGCTGGCGGTAGTGCCGTCCATGAAGGGGGTCACACTCCGGAGCTGCGTGGTGGGTGTTTCAACCTCCCATCGCACTGTCAGACATGTATGAGGACCCAATACAAGTTTTGGTGGGTTTGCTACCCCCCGAAGGCCCCCGAGCGGCCTAACCCTGGCTCGATTGACCCGGAGATCTACCCCCTCTGACTTTCAACGGATGGCGTTGGACCAATGGACTTTTCTACCTGGTTGTGCTAGGTTAGCCCATAGGAACATTTTAAAACAAATTTTGAGCCCAGACTATCACAAGATTCCCTCCGAGCTACAATCTGCGGCAGTTTCCCCCTCTAAGTGCTGGTGGTAGTGCCGTCCATGAAGGGGGTCACACTCCGGAGCTGCGTGCTGGGTGTTTCAACCTCCCACCGCACTGTCAGACATGTATGAGGACCCAATACAAGTTTTGGTGGGTTTGCTACCCCCCGAAGGCCCCCGAGTGGCCTAACCCTGGCTCGGTTGACCCGGAGATCTACCCCCTTTGACTTTCGACGGATGGCGTTGGACCAATGGACTTTTCTACCTGGTTGTGCTAGGTTAGCCCATAGGAACATTTTAAATCAAATTTTGAGCCCAGCCTATCACAAGAATCCCTCCGGATTGAACCTCCATCGCAGTTTCCCCCTGTAAGTGCTAGCGGTAGTGCCGTCCGTGAAGGGGGTCACACTCCGGAGCTGCGTGCTGGGTGTTTGAACCTCCCACCACACTCTCAGACATGTATGAGGACCCAATGCAAGTTTTGGTGGCATTGCTACCCTCCGAAGACCCCGGAGCGGCATAACCCTGGCCCGGTTGACCGGGAAAGCTACCCCCTTTGAATTTCACCGGACGGCGCTAGACCAATGGACTTTTCTACCTGGTGGTGCTAGGTTAGCCCATAGGAACATTTTAAAACAAATTTTGAGCCCAGACTATCACAAGATTCCCTCCGAGCTACAATCTGCGGCAGTTTCCCCCTCTAAGTGCTGGTGGTAGTGCCGTCCATGAAGGGGGTCACACTCCGGAGCTGCGTGCTGGGTGTTTCAACCTCCCACCGCACTGTCAGACATGTATGAGGACCCAATACAAGTTTTGGTGGGTTTGCTACCCCCCGAAGGCCCCCGAGCGGCCTAACCCTGGCTCGGTTGACCCGGAGATCTACCCCCTCTGACTTTCGACGGATGGCGTTGGACCAATGGACTTTTCTACCTGGTTGTGCTAGGTTAGCCCATAGGAACATTTTAAATCAAATTTTGAGCCCAGCCTATCACAAGAATCCCTCCGGATTGAACCTCCGTCGCAGTTTCCCCCTGTAAGTTCTGGCGGTAGTGCCGTCCGTGAAGGGGGTCACACTCCGGAGCTGCGTGCTGGGTGTTTGAACCTCCCACCACACTCTCAGACATGTATGAGGACCCAATGCAAGTTTTGGTGGCATTGCTACCCTCCGAAGACCCCGGAGCGGCATAACCCTGGCCCGGTTGACCGGGAAAGCTATCCCCTTTGAATTTCACCGGACGACGCTAGACCAATGGACTTTTCTACCTGGTGGTGCTAGGTTAGCCCATAGGAACATTTTAAAACAAATTTTGAGCCCAGACTATCACAAGATTCCCTCTGAGCTACAATCTGTGGCAGTTTCCCCCTCTAAGTGCTGGCGGTAGTGCCGTCCATGAAGGGGGTCACACTCCGGAGCTGCGTGCTGGGTGTTTCAACCTCCCACCACACTGTCAGACATGTATGAGGACCCAATGCAAGTTTTGGTGGGTTTGCTACCCTCGGCCCGAAGGCCCCCGAGCGGCCAAACCCTGGCCCAGTTGACCCGAAGATCTACCACCTCTGACTTTGGACGGATGGCATTGGACCAGTGGACTTTTCTATCTGGTTGTGCAAGGTTAGCCCATAGGAACATTTTAAATCAAATTTTGAGCCCAGCCTATCATAAAATTTCATGAATTGATCACGCTCTGAGTGTTCAGGAAAATTCACGGAACACCAGAACCGCAGAACGTTACTTCGGTGGTATCGCCGCCCGTGAGGGGGGCCACACTCCGGAGCCACGTATTGCCTGTTCAAACATCCCACCACACTTTAAGACATGTATGAGGACCCGGAGCGATGCTTTGGTGGCATTGCTACCCCTCGAAGGGCCCCGGCCGGCCTAACCCTAGCCCCGTTGACCCGTGAAGGGGGTCGCACTCCAGAGCCGCGTGCCGGGTCTTTACACCTGCCACCACAATCCTAGAAATAATCTGACGGATGTAGATATAAAATTTGTTTCGTTTGGCCAAGAAATGAAAAATATACAAAAAAGTCAAAACAAAAGGGTTTTTTCTGTAAATCTGAAGCAAACATTATTTTAGTTTGTTCAAATTTGAAAACATAGTATAGCAACAGAATCCTTTCAAGATTATGATAAAAAACCATATAAAATTTGTCAAAATCGATGCAAGTATCAATTATTTGTTCGGACGTGGAGCTCTGGTTGGCGCGGAGACGAAGAGGCATCTCGATGGAAGAAGGGAATCGGAGGGGCTTCGGCGGTGATATGGGCGGTGGAGAATTGCTGGGTTGGGTGAGTTTTGTGTTCGAGCCGAGACACACACGGCTATATATAGGGACGCGATGGCTGCAATGGCGGGAAAAATCGGCGGGAAGAGAAAGGCGGGAATTGAAAAGATGGGAAAGCAATCTTTGCCGTGTCGGCGGACAAAGGAACACGGCAAAGACAGACGTTTGCCGTGTGTCTTTGCGATCCACACGGCAAAGGTGCACATCGCCGTGTTCTTTTCCTGTGCACACAGCAAAGATTAGCCGTTATAACGGCCCCGTCAAAAGAGGACACGAAAGCCACGTGTCACGAATTTTTGCCGTGCCGGTGAGCTTTGCCGTGTGCCACCTCCGAATTTGCCGTGCTTTTCTGCTTTGCCGTGTGCCCTGTCTGTGTTTTGCCGTGTTCATGTCTTTGCCGTGTTCTTTATTTCGTCTTTGTCGTGTTCTCTATTTTCGCCGTGCTCTTTTTTGTACCTGCACGGCATAGACTGGCTTTGCCGTGTTCCGAGCTTCTGGGCACACGGCAAAGAGCGGCCCACACGGCAGCTCGTCGTTTTCCCGTAGTGTAGGCTCGATATCGACGTGAGAGATGATAACGACAAGTATTTGAGGCAGAAGTTGGAGCGCCAACATGACTGCCTCCGGCAGGTGGACATCGCGGGCTTCTGTGCATCCAAGAGCCTGGTCGAGCTCACGACCTTCATCCTCGAGAATGCTCCTTCACTTGGGCGCCTGACTTTGGACCCGATCTACAACTATGATGGGAGTTTGGGTACCACTAGCAAATGCCCCACCTCAACAAGGATTAGCCAATTCTCGTCAGCGAGAAAGACAATCCTCGCGGGTGCCCATAGAGCCGTGGAGGTTGCGAGTAGATACATCGCGGGGAGAGTTCCATCGTATGCTCAGTTCAAAGTCCTAGATCCCGGCAATTGATGCCATATCGGCGACCAATAGATATGACGTACTGTGGGTGGTTTTCAGGTTTGAGAGGAGAACTCTACCTGTTTTCCATGTTTAATTTCTGCAGGAGTGAACAACGCCATTTTTTCCTAAATAATTGATACTAGTATGTTTCATCCAAATAAAACTTTGAACAGTTCAACCCTTCCTCCTGGCTTGGCTTACTGTTGCCTCTGTAGCTGATATGTTAGCTACCTGCATATCTTCGATCATATGCAACAAGAATTTTAAAAGGATGGCAAAAAAGCGTCGTTAGCGGATGGAACCCCCTGTCAACTGGGTGAGAAGCCGAAATAATTGACAACTCCAAATTCCGGTGTTGAAGTCATGTCCGTATTGGAGACATGAAGAGATGACACGGCCAGGAAACGAAACTGAAACCACACGGGCAAAAACGGAAATATAAACGTAATCAAAACTTCCGAAGTGCTCAGGCGAGATCTCATAAGCTGGCAAATAAAAAGATGGCAAAAACAATGTTGCCAATGATGGAGCCTGGGTTTGATGAAAAGCCAGAATACTTAATGTTAGATGTGTATAGTCCTCTTTCGGTATATCCCCATTGTATAAGGGGTTTCTTGCACTTTACCACACATGTATATGTATGGCCTTTGGCCCTCAGTGAAAGTTAGTTGCTCACTTATCTAACATGGTATCAGTTGCTAGGTTGGCCTCCCGCACGGTGCAACTCCGTGCTCCCTAGCTGGCCGCCGCCGCCGCCGGCTGCCTCCTCCCTGGCCGCTGCTGCCGGCCATCTCCTCCCAGGCCGCTGCTGCCGGCCATCTCCTCCCAGGCCGCTGCCGGCTGCCTCCTCCCTGGCCGCTGCCGCCGGTCCTCTCCTTCCTGGCCGCCGCCGGGGCCCTCTCCTCTCTGGCCGCCGCAACCACCGCCCCTAGTCTCCTCCGCCGGCCAGCCCGCCCGGCTGCCTCCGCCGGCCTGCCCGCCCGGCTGCCTCCGCCGGCCCACACCACCTCCTCCGCCGCGACGGCGCGGCGCCGCCTCTCCTCCGCCGGCCCGCCCGCCCGGCTGCCTCCACTGGCCTGCCCGCCCGGCTGCCTCCACTGGCCTGCCCGCCCGGCTGCCGTCGCCCCTCGCTGGCCTGCCCGCCCAGCTGCCGCCGCCCCTCGCTCGCCATCCCGAATCGGGGGGCTGCCCCGTGAGCGCCTGCCCGATTCTGAATCGGGGGGCTGCCTCGAGCGCGTGAGTGCCTGCCCGATCCAGATCGGGTTCTTGGGTTGACTTCGAAAAAAAAAGAGCTTCTCATGTCTTCTTCGGGCTATGTTACTATTCCTAGGTGCTCGGTGATCTTCGATGGCACCAACTATGCTGAGTTCGTGGGTTTCATGCGCATCCATATGCGTGGCCTTCTTCTGTGGGGCGTTCTCTCTGGCGAGGTCCCCTGTCCGCTGTGTCCTGTTGCTCCAGTGGCTCCTACACCACCGGTGCCGCCGGTTCTTGCTGCTGACGCTTCCCAGGCTGATCGGGATGCAGCTAAGGCTCTTGATGATGCTGCGGTTGACACTTATGATCAGCATGTATCAGCTTACTCAGATGCTCTTTCAGTCTACCGCGATGATCTGTCTGCTTACACCTAGTGGTGCCATGATGATGCTCGGGCTGCTGCTGTTCTCACTGCGAGTGTTCTCCCTCAGTTTGCTTCAGAGTTCATGGGCCTCGGCACCGTTGCAGCAATGTGGTCGTATCTCTGTCAGCGCTATCAGCCCTCTGGTGATGCTCTATATTTGTCTGTGGTGCGTCAGGAGCACGCTCTTCAGCAGGGTGACTCGTCTGTTGACGAGTTCTACACTCAGTGTTCTGCCATCTGGCGTCAGCTTGACTCTCTTCGCACAGTTGTTTGTGGAGCTTGCCGTTGCTGCCAGACTACGCGGTCCGACTTGGAGTTCCAGCGTGTCCATGAGTTCTTATCTCGCCTCCGTTCCGAGTTTGAGCCTCGACGTGCTCACTTACTTGCTCGTGGTCGTGTTCCTATCTCGGAGGTGCTTGCTGAGCTTCGTGCTGAGGAGACCCGCCTTTGTTCTGCTGGGTTGCTTGTGGTTCCTTCTGTGTTGGCTGCTAGGGCTCCTGTGTCGTCTGCTCGTCTCACCGCTCCACCGCTCCTGCGCACACCTTCAGGGGGGTAGGTCGCCCTCCTTATGCTGAGAAGGGCCGGTCGCGGCGTGACACTTTCTGTGGCTATTGCTCCCAGCAAGGTCACCCAGAGGTTGATTGTCGCCAGAAGCAGCGAGACCAGATGCGCTCCTCTTCCAGTGGGACTCATGCATCTCCCTCGACCCCGTCACTCACTGATCAGGACATTGTGAGGCTCAAGCGTCTCTTGGCTTCCTCTGGGTCTTCATCGACTGGTTCTGCTACTGCTGTGACTGCTGCCACCCCTCCATCACCACCGGCACCTACACCGTCAGGTACATCTTCGTGGGTTCTGGATTCTGGAGCTTCTTTTCATATGTCTTCTGATTCTTCCGCATTGTCTTCTCTTCGACCTCTTGATTCTCCTATTAATGTTCTCACTGCCGATGGTACATCCCTTCCTATTGCTAGTCGTGGCACTCTTTCTACTCCGTCTTTTTCAGTTCCTAGTGTTTCTCATGTTCCACGTCTTACCATGAATCTCTTTTCCGCTGTCCAACTTACCGATTCTGGTTGTCGTGTAATTCTTGATCCCGACTTCTGTTCTGTTCAGGATCTCCGCACCAAGGCTCTGGTTGGTTCTGGCCCTCGGCGTCGTGACTCAAAGGGCCTTTGGGAAGTTGACTGGCTTCATGTTCCTTCCGCTGCCACCACCTCTGCCAGTTCCCATGCTCTCGCTGTCTCCTCTTCTGCGTCCTTCCAGCAGTGGCATCACCGACTTGGTCACATCTGTGGCTCCCGCTTATCGTCGTTGGTGCGTCAGGGTGTCTTAGGGTCTGTCTCTGGAGATGTTTCTTTACATTGTGATGGTTGTAGACTTGGAAAACAGACCCAGTTACCATATCCTCATAGTGAGTCGGTGTCTCAGCGTCCGTTTGACTTAGTTCACTCTGATGTATGGGGTCGTGCTCCCTTTGATTCGAAAGGTGGTCATCGCTACTATGTTCTGTTTATTGATGATTTCTCTCGCTACACTTGGCTCTACTTTATGAAATCTCGCAGTGAGGTTCTCTCCATATACAAACGTTTTGCTGCCATGGTTCACACCCAGTTTTCCACGCCTATTTGTACTTTTCGTGCTGACTCCACTGGAGAGTTTATCTCCCAGATGTTGCGTGGTTTTCTCGCGGAACAGGGTACTCTTGCCCAGTTCTCCTGTCCTGGTGCCCATGCTCAGAATGGAGTTGCGGAACGTAAGCATCGTCATCTGCTTGAGATGGCTCGTGCGATAATGATCGGCGCTTCCCTCCCACCTCACTTTTGGGCCGAGGCTGTGTCTGCATCCACCTACCTTATCAACATTCAGCCATCGACTGCCTTGCAGGGTGGCATTCCTATGGAGCGTCTCACTGGTCGTTCTCCTGACTACTCCGCTCTTCGAATGTTTGGGTGTGTGTGCTATGTTCTTCTTGCTCCACGAGAACGCACCAAACTGACTGCTCAATCGGTTGAGTGTGTTTTTCTTGGCTACAGTGACGAGCACAAGGGCTATCGATGTTGGGATCCTGTTGGTCGTCGGTTGCGCATTTCGCGTGATGTGACTTTTGATGAGTCTCGTTCTTACTACCCGCGTCCTTCCTCCTCGAGCTTCTCCGTGGATGATATTTCTTTTCTTCTTCTTCCCGATACATCCTCCCCTGTGCCTCATGTTTCCTCCCTTCCTCCTGCACATCTCACTCTTCTTCCTCCACCACCGTCCCCACAACCATCACCTTCACCTCCATCCACCTCTCCCCCATCCTCTCCAGTCTGTCGTCCTCTCTCTCCTTTTCCTATTCACTACACTCGTCGTCCTCGTTCTGAGGATGATTCTACTGACGCTCCCTCCACTTCCGGAGCCACTCCTTCCACGCCTCCCCCGGTTCATAACCTCCGTGCTCGGCGTCGCCCCCCACCTGATCGCTACTCTCCTGACCGGTATGGTCTCTCTGTTGTTGTCGAGCCCACCTCCTATCGGACTGCCATGACTCAGCCTGAATGGCAGCTTGCGATGGCCGAGGAGCTTGCTGCTCTTGAGCGCTCTGGCACATGGGATCTGGTTTCCCTTCCTTCTGGTGTTCGTCCCATCACCTGCAAGTGGGTCTATAAGATTAAGACTCGCTCTGATGGATCTCTTGAGCGCTACAAAGCCCGTCTTGTGGCTCGTGGCTTTCAACAGGAGTAGGGACGCGACTATGATGAGACCTTCGCTCATGTGGCCCATATGACCACTGTCCGCACTCTCCATGTTGTGGCCTCTGTTCGTCATTGGTCAGTATCTCAACTTGATGTCCAGAACGCTTTTCTCAATGGTGAGTTGCGTGAGGAAGTTTATATGCAGCCACCACCAGTGTACTATGCTCCTGATGGCATGGTATGTCGCCTTCGCTGTTCCCTCTATGGCCTTAAACAAGCTCCTCGCGCCTGGTTCGAGCGTTTTGCCTCTGTGGTCACTGCTGCCGGCTTCTCGCCCAGTGACCATGATCCCGCGTTGTTTGTTCACACGTCTCCTCGTGGTCGGACTCTTCTCCTTCTATATGTTGATGACATGATCATCACTGGTGATGACTCTGACTACATTGCCTTTGTTAAGGCTCGCCTTCGTGACCAGTTCCTCATGACTGATCTTGGTCCTCTTCGCTATTTTCTTGGGATTGAGGTTTCTTCGACCTCTGATGGCTTTTTCATCTCCCAGGAAAAATATATTCATGATCTTCTTGATCGAACTGCTCTCGGCAATGAGCACACTGTTGTGACTCCTATGGAGCTCAACGTTCAGCTTCGTGCTTCTGATGGTGATCCTCTTCCCAATCCCACTCGCTATCGCCACCTCGTTGGGAGCCTTGTCTATCTTGCTGTCACGCGCCCTGACATCTCCTATCCTGTCCATATCCTCAGTCAGTTTGTTTCAGCCCCCACCTTTGTCCACTATAGCCATCTCCTCCGTGTTCTACGATATCTTCGTGGCACGATCTCTCATCGCCTTTTCTTTCCCCGCCAGCTCTCTCGAGCTCCAGGCCTACTCTGATGCTACCTGGGCCTGTGATCCCTCTGATCGACGCTCGTTGTCTGCTTACGTGTTTTTCTTGGTGGCTCTCTTATTGCGTGGAAGACAAGGAAACAGACTGCAGTTTCTCGCTCGAGTACAGAGGCTGAGTTGCGAGCAATGGCTATGTTGACGGCTAAAGTGATCTGGTTACGGTGGTTACTTGAGGATTTTGGTGTGTCTACTACTACCTCGACTCCCTTACTGTCAGACAGTACCGGTGCTATCAGTATTGCACGTGACCCGGTGAAGCATGAGCTCACCAAGCATATCGGTGTGGATGCCCACTTTGTGCGTGCTGCTGTGCAGGATCAGACTCTTGCTCTTCACTATGTGCCTTCTGAGTTACAGTTGGCGGATTTCTTCACGAAGGCACAAACTCGAGCGCAGCATGCCTTTTTTCCTTTCCAAACTCAATGTTATTGATCCACCATGAGTTTAGGGGGGGGGGGGGGGGGGGTTGTTAGATGTGTATAGTCCTCTTTCGGTATATCCCCATTGTATAAGGGATTTCTTGCACTTTACCACACATGTATATGTATGGCCTTTGACCCTCAGTGAAAGTTAGTTGCTCACTTATCTAACACTTAATACTAACATTAATAAATTAGAACAAAATTTAGCAAAATATATATACGGAGTAGAACAACTTGGATGCCAGTTGGATCAACAAGCGTTGTAAGACCGGATTTGATTAGGACAACTCGATCCTGCTTCCACAGTTAAACTCACGTGCACGTCCTTGTTGGAGGTGAAACGAGAAACGCAACAGAGCCGCCGCCGTATCCGGCGAAAACACAGCTATTCCCAGGTACGTACGGCGAGGTCGATCGCCAATATCGCCATGTCCGGCTTCCCCCGCCGTCAGCGCACGCCAGGTCCCTCTCCGTCGCGATGGACCCGATCCACGGCGGACGACGGCGCCGCCCGCTCAACGCTCCCTGCTCATCCGCCTGCAAGTACGTACTCTCGAGCCCTTTTTACCGAGTCAACAAACTAAATTTATCGGATTCTGATTTTGTTGTATTGCCTACCAGCTAAAATCTAACTGTTGAAACTTATCACACTTGGCTCCGCAGGACATTCTACGCCATATACACTCCCTCTTGCCGCTGCAAGACGCTGCCCGTGCCGCCTCCGTGTCTCGCGGATTTCTACAATTCTGGAGATGCTACTCCAAGCTCGTACTCATTACTCAATCACCAAACGCTTGGGTTGACCGACTTGAAATTTGAGAGAAGAGAAATAAATTTCATGGACAAAGTTGACCAAATTCTTGAAAACCATCACAACAATGGGGTTCTGGTGGAGATACTTGAACTTGAATACCCCCCCTTCCAGGAGCATCAAACCTTGCTACCTAGACAGATGGCTCCAAATCACAGTTAAGCCTGGGATTAAAGAACTTGACTTATCTATGCGCGTGACTGATCGCGAGGAGCAAAACTACAACTTCCCGTGTTCGGTTTTGTCCAATAAGGCAGCTGCAAGTTCGATCCAGTCTCTTTGCCTCTCCGGTTGCAGTATTCGTCCCACGTCGACAATTGGCCTCTTGAGAAAATTGACAAGTTTAAATTTGACTTTTGTCCAAACTACCGAGGAAGGATTAGGGAACCTGCTCTCGAAATCATCTTCTTTAGAGCGGCTGGACCTCTGGTTTTGTAGTGGGATAATTTGGTTGCAAATACCTTCCACGATGCAGAAACTCAAATTCCTCAATATTATGGGATGCCAAAGGTTGAAGGTGGTAGAGATCAATGCTCCAAATCTCCGTTTTCTTCGTTGTATTGGTGATGATGGTGGTGAGACCATGACAAAAATCTCGGTCAGAAATTCTTCTCAGCTTAAGAAAGTAATCCTGACGTCGGTTCTTCTCTCATGTGCTCATGCTTGGCTTCCATCCGTCGCAAGAAATGCTGAGAGTCTTACCCTAAGCGGTCATGCTGAGGTAATCTTTGGCTTTGACACCATAATGACAATATTACATGGGTTGTTTAATTATATCGTGAATACTGAATAGTGATATGTATGCAATACTTTTATGTTGAAATAAACACATGAATAATCTTTGGATTTGTCGTTCCTTAGAATGCCCTTCAAGCTCCTCCACCTCAAGAAGTTGGATATTGCACTCCATCGACCAACAATGGTGGCCTTCTGCACAAGCTATGATGTCTTCTCTTTGGTTTCTTTTCTTGATGCTTCTCCTTTCTTGGATTCCTTCATTTTGAGCGTAAGTCATTATCCACGTATCTTGGAGCTATCTACCAATTAGCTAGTGTGTTACACTTGTTTATTAGAATAACAATACTAATGATGAGAGTTAATCATACATTTATGTATATATGCAGGTACGGAAGTGTGCCCTTAAGAACGATCTTGACGTGTCAGATGACAACGACAAGTATTTGGGGCGGAAACTGGAGCTCCGGCATGCCCGCCTCCGACGGGTGGATATCATGGGCTTTTGCGCATCCAAGAGCCTCGTCGAGCTCACGATCCACATCCTCAAGAACGCACCTTCACTCGAGCGCCTGACTTTAGACACAATCTACGGCTACAATAGATGTTCGCGTACATTTCGCAAATGCTCTACCTCAACAAAGATTAGCCAATGCTCGCCATTGAGCAAGACAGATCTTGCGGGAGCTTGTAGAGCCCAGGAGGTTGCGGATAGGTACATCGCGGGAAGAGTTCCATCGTCTGTTCAGCTCGAGGTCCTAGCTCCCTGTAATCGATGCTATACTGGTGACTACTACATACCAATGTAGTGTATCACGTGTTTATTTTTCTTAGTAGTGAACAATACATTTTCCTTTTCTATTGCACAAATTGAGCCAATACTGTTCACTCATAGTATTTCCATCCAAATAGAACTTTGAGCAGTTCAATCTAACTCCTGGTTTAATTTGGCTTAGCTATATGACCGTTGAGCCCATATGGTAGAAACCAAATGCAACAGGGAAGTTAGGTGAACTATTAGAAAGTCTTTTTTCATTAGTTATACGATGAATTTATCTGAAAGCATGGTCCTATATCATGACATGAGAACTTACAACATAATTTTAGTTTAATTTCATGGGCAACAATAAAAAGTCGATGTTTATATGTAGAAGTATGCAAGTTTTAGCAAAAACAGACGTGAGATTGGTTATTTTGGTCATTTATACTACTCAACCACATGTAACGCGGAAACGAGGGAAGGCCAAAGATTGGAATAAACTCTCGTCGAAAATCAGATCGCTGCGAGAGTATCAAAACCCTAGCAGAGAGGGTAGGCTGCGGGATCATGACGTGCTTCTTTACTGATAAACATATAGTGCGCTTAGATGGAATGTATTCATTATAAAAAGGGGTAGCAAATCTCTTATTCAAAATTTTCAATTCATGGCGTAAATTGGTCAAGAGGATGAATCATTTGAGCGTTTTATTGTTCGTTCGTGCTTGTGCTTACCGGTGGTATTAAACGAGCTGTGTAGCCTTTTTTTTTTGAGAAGACGAGCTGTGTAGCCAAGCTGCGATCGTAGGTGATAAAACAGCGAATTGGGCTGGCGCAGCTACGACGTGAATGGGCCGTCAGCTCAAGAATAGGATTGGGAAAGATGATGGCTGCCTAACGGAACCAGACGATATCCTATTTTGGCGCTGCAGGCGTCAGTTTCTTCGCTTTTCTGCAAACCGGCGCCTGCAGGCGCGTCTTCGTTCAAAACGTTCAAAAAAGGTGATGCCGCCAGACTTCAAACCCGTGACCAGCTCCTTCGAGGAAAACATGCGCAACCACTAGGCCAGCGAATGACTTCGGCTTTCTAAGCGTTTTTCCTTTTTATATTTCTTATTTCATTGGGGATCCCCTGGTTTTGGGAAGCTTCCCAAAC
The DNA here is from genome assembly GCA_039707655.1 of Elymus sibiricus. Lineage (NCBI taxonomy): Eukaryota > Viridiplantae > Streptophyta > Magnoliopsida > Poales > Poaceae > Elymus > Elymus sibiricus. The sequence continues at coordinate 397,492,000 of CM077663.1, read as the reverse complement.
CGGCTTTTATTCTAGTTTTTTACTGATTCACTGGTCATTTTCAGGGCCGGTTTTATTCGAGTTTTTTGTTTTCTTTTTTTTAAACAAATTCGTGTTTTTTAGAAAAACGATGAACTATTCTCAAACTCCATGAACTTTTGTTTAAAAACGACTACTTTTTTGAAAATTGATGAACTTTTGTTCAAATCGATGAACTTTCTTTCAGCTTTCTGGACTTTTTTTCAAATTTGATGAATTGTTTTCAAAAAATTAATGAACTTTTTTCAAGTCTGATGAACTTTATTCAAAATCGTTGATTTTTTTTCAGATTCGATGAACTTTTTTCAAATTTGATGAACTTTTTTTCAGATTCAATGAACTTTTTTCAGATTCTATGACCTTTTCTCAACTTTCATGAACTTTTTTCAGATTCGATGAACTTTTTTTCAAATTTAGTGAACTTTTTTTCAAATTCGATGAATGTTTTTTCAACTTCGGTGAACTTTTTTACAAAATTCGTGAACATTTTTGAATTCTTAAACGTTTTCATTTTTCATGATTTATTCGTTTTTTATATTAATCAACGTGAACAAAGTTGACTATATGTTAGTGTTTGTACTAAAAGGGGATCAAACAGTATTATTTCCTAATTGTAGGGAACAAACTGAGCCTGGTCTAGTGGGAAGCCCGAAAGCACTCGACTTAGGCGAGCAGAGATCGATTCCCACTTTGCTCGAATTATCATCCTGTTTTTACTTCGCGTTTGTTTTTTCCCACAGGTTGATTGGGCCGGCCCACTATGCACCGCCTGCAGGCGCCACTTCAACAAACCGGCGCAGAAGGCGCCGAGTAGGACCTCCACGGAACCAGAGTCGGAACTGGGCACGATATTTGGGAGTTGAAGACTTCAGGAACCCTAACCAGTGGAATCATATGTGTCTATTCGCTACCCTAAAAAAATAAAACTCTATCTATTCACTCGCTCGGGCAGCGGATTGGATCGATGATTCGAGGCCAACCGCACGAGCACGCCGCCACCGTCGCTTGGAATCGCCTCGCCGCCACGTGGAGGAATCGCCCTCGCCGCCAGCACGTAGCCCTCGGCTTTTATAATATATATGCATGATTCACTTGTTCTCAGTGTGAAATATGTGAAGCGTCTCAATCTCCCAAGGAGAGACCCGCGTGACTTATATTGATGAGAACAGGGTCGGTACAGTAGTCGTGCTAAGCACGTTAGATCGATCGATCGAGAGAGGTACGATCGAGAGGGAGAGATACATCAGGTAGGAGGTTACAGAAGATAAGAGGATCAACCTAGTTTAAATATCTAGCTACCGGACCCCTACCAGATATGTACCGGACTCCTCCCAGATACAGGTCGGACTCCTTCCAGATATGTGATACAATATTATGTTTCAACACTCTCCCTTAATCAGAACTTAGTTAAGTTCAGATTACGCTTGAACTCCTCAAATGGTCTTAAAGGCAATGCCTTGGTGAATCCATCTGCAACTTGATCTTTGGAAGGCACAAAACGAATTTCCAGTTCCTTGGTAGCAACTATTTCTCTCACAAAATGGTAGTCTATCTCGATATGCTTGGTTCTTGCATGAAAGACAGGATTAGCTGACAAGTATGTAGCACCAAGATTGTCACACCAAAGACAAGGTGTTTTAGTATCATGCATCCCAAGTTCTCTCGATACCATTTTTACCCAGAGAATCTCAGCTATTGCATTAGCCAAAGCTTTGTATTCTGCCTCTGTGCTGGACCTGGAGACTGTGGGTTGTTTTTTTGCACACCATGATACAAGATTAGGACCAAGGAATACTGCAAAACCACATGTTGATCGTGTGTCATCCAGGCATCCTGCCCAATCAGAGTTAGAGAATGCACTAACAAGAGTGGATGAGGATCTATTGAACGTTAGTCCAACAGCCAAAGTGTTCTTCACATATCTCAAAATGCACTTGGCAGCAGTCCAATGTGTTGTAGTAGGTGCATGAAGAAACTAACAGACTTTATTTACAACAAAAGAAATATTAGGCCTGGTAAGTGTCAAATACTGAAGAGCACCTACCACACTTCTGTAATTTGTGCCATCCTGTTGACTCAAAGGATCTCCTTCAACAAGTGATAACTTTTCTGTACTGGACAAGGGAGTTGAAGATGGCTTACAATTTTGCATACAAACTTTAGTCAGAAGATCAGTTGCATACTTCTCTTGTGACAGATGAAGACCACCCTGTGTGTTTCTCTTAACTTCAATTCCTAGGAAAAAATGCAGGTCTCCTAGATCTTTAAGAGCAAACTCAGAGTTCAAATCTTTCAAGAGAGCTGTAATTGCATCATTGGATGAGCTGGTAACAATAATATCATCAACGTAAATAAGCACAAATATAGATGTATGTGACTTATTGTAGATGAACAATGATGTATCAGACTTGGAAGGAATAAAACCAAGTCGTTGTAATTTGGAACACAAGCGAGAGTACCATGCCCTAGGAGCCTGCTTTAATCCATAAAGAGATTTGTCAAGTTTCTGCAAACATGAGAAGGTGCACTTTTATCCTCAAACCCAGGAGGTTGTTTCATATACAATTCTGCACATCTAGCTAATGTAGGCTCCATCCTCTTGATACATCAACAGACAGAACAATATGAATAGTAGCAGCTTTAACAACAGGACTAAAGGTGTCCTCATAGTATATGTCATACCTCAGTTTGAACCCTTTAGCAACAAGTCTGGCTTTGTAACGGTCTATCGTACCATCAGACTTTCTTTTTATTCCGAATACCCACTTGCAGTCAATCAAATTTTTACCTTGATGAGCTGGAACCAAATGCCAGGTTTTGTTCTTCTGAAGTGCACAAAACTCCTCCTCCATGGCCTTCTTCCACGTAGGATCAGAGAGGGCCTCATGTACCGAATGGGGTTCTCCTGTTGAACATGACAAACCATATTTCACTTTATAATTAATTTGTTGAATTACCCCAGCACGCAGGCATGTACGCGGTGGTGTTGGCGCAGAAGATCCTGGTGATCCCGAGGCTGCACTGCTGCGCGCTGGACTCACCGGATCTTCTGTGGAACCAGCAGAAGGAGCTGAAGACGAGTCTGGTGCAGAGAATCCTAGCAGACCAGTGGAATCAGCATGGGATCCCGCGTCGGTCGGGTCAACAGCCGACGGCCCGCCTGGCGCCTGGTGTAGCAGCGCGGCTCAGCATCAAACCGAGCACGCATGAGTGGTGGGCCCGCGCGAGGCGACGCGGTGGAAGCAGGCTGGTGCGGGGACTCCGCACGGGCAGGCGCGCCTGTGAGTGGCCACTTGGCAGGCGACGATTGGTGTGCCCCCGCCGGTGGAGACAAACCTCACGCGTTGTCCTCCTGATAGGGCGGCGATCCTGGGGAAGATGCGGTCGGCGGCTGTTGACGCAATCCCGAGGCAGATTCGGGTGGCAGGGTGTCTCCTCCAGGAGGACACATGAAATATGGGCTGTTTGAGATGTTTTGAACACCGTTTTGTACCAATTTTTTTTGTTGCTTCCGGATGAGACCCTGCATCATCAGAACACTCAGGTGCATGATTATGAGAGTTAGTCATACGATCATTAATATTGTCAGCCCCATGATGGATGCCAGATAAGTGAGATGGTAGAAGTAGAATTTCCTTTCTAAGAAGAGCACCCGCATTTGGATGAAGATGTGCAAAAGGAAAAACTGTTTCGTCAAACACAACATCGCGAGAAATATAGACTCTACCGGTAGGAAAATCAAGACACTTGACCCCCTTGTGTTGAGAACTATAACCAAGAAAGACACATTATTTTGATCGAAACATAAGTTTGCGATTATTGTAGGGACGAAGATTGGGCCAACAGGCACAACCAAACACACGGAGTGAGGAGTAGTTGGGCCTAGTGTGAAGAAGACGTTGGATGAAAGTTTCATGATTAATGACACGACTAGGCAACATATTGATGAGATGAACCGCTGTGAGAAAAGCCTCATCCCAAAACTTCAAAGGCATGGAGGCACCTGCAAGAAGTGCCAAGCCAACTTCAACAATGTGTCTATGTTTGTGTTCGGCAGAACCATTTTGTTGGTGTGCATGGGGCCAAGAAACATGATGGGAGATGCCTAGAGTTTGGAAAAAAGTGTCTAATTTCTCATATTCACCACCCCAATCAGATTGAACAGCTAGGATTTTACTGTTAAATTGACGTTCAACAAGTGCTTGATAATTTTTGAAGACTTGAAACACATCGGATCTTCTCTTAAGAAGATAGATCCAAGTGAATTTGCTATAGTCATCTATGAAACTGACATAATAAGAGTGTCTACCAACAGAGGTAGGAGCAGGCCCCCACACATCAGAAAACACAAGTTGTAAAGGTTTGGTAGAAATACTAGTTGATACAGGATAAGGCAACTGATGAGATTTTGCCTTTGACAAGAATCACAAATAGTTTCGATACTACGCTCACCCACACAAGGGAGCTTATTATTCCTAAGCACTTGTTGAACAATAACAAAAGCTGGATGTCCTAGCCGTGTGTGCCACCGTTCCAAGGAGAGTTTGATGACACCAAAGACTTGTTTATTGAAGCTTCTAAATTGGGGAATCAACGGATATAGCCCATGCACGCATCTACCTCGATAGAGAATTCTCCTCGTGACCTGGTCCTTGATCAAAAAGAAATAGGGGTGAAATTCTAGAAACACATTGTTGTCAACAGCAACACGATGAACGGAAAGAAGATTTTTGGATGTGGTGGGACAATGCAAAATGTTTCTAAGCTGAATATCACGACATGGGGTTTTGACAATTGAATGACCAACATGACATATCTCCATACCTTCACCGTTGGCATTGTGAACTTGATCTTGACCGCGGTATTCTTCTGCCATGGTGACCTTTTCAAGCTCATGGGTAATGTGATCGGAGGCACCGGAGTCCACATACCAATTTGTGTCTACACCATAGTGTAGGAGATATGCCCTAGAGGCAGTAATAACAGTTATTTTGTATCTCCGAGTTTGTAATGAATGTTTATGATCCATGCTATAACTGCAATGATTCTCGAGTCTGCAATATCCACGAGGCCCGGAGGGAAACTCATTTGCACGTGTGGTATAATAAACGGTAAAATGTATTCCTAGTCTTGCCTCTAAGACTGGCTCAAGTATTGCCTGATGATCATGTTTTCCTGATCATGGGCATGGCTATGCTGGTAATTTTGAGGGCACAATGTTGGTAGAACACTTGTGTTGAATCAACCCGAATTGATGTTATGCTATGAGATACATTCGTCACAAGTTAATGGTTAATAACACAGAGATAGTTAATGTTTGCATAATTCTTTAGACCATGAGAGTATCGAGTTCCTTCGTGCTTGCTTCGTGAACTTTGGGGTTTGTTAAACGTCATCCGTTACTGGGTGCCTATTACGGCGGCTTACGGGTTCACGAAAAAGTATGGCAAGTAACAAGATAGCTCAAGATTGGGATTTGCACCTCCGACGATGGAGAGATATTCTCGGGCCCTCTCGGTGTTACGGTATCCATCATCGTCTGGCCAGACACAGTGTGATTTGATCACAGGGATGCCGGAACACGAAAACGAGAAAAGAGAACAAAACCGGTAACGACGTAACTTGCATAGTGGACAAGTTGTTGATCCACGGGGATGCAGAAAATCTCACCTCGGGTGTTTGTAACATATCGTGAAGCAACAGGAATTGCACACGGCAACTGGAGGTTCACTCGAATATTCATTCGTGTGGGTATAGGGGTCAATATGGGTGTCCACGGCTCCGATGTTGATCATTGATCGGAAAGTGTTCCGGTCATGTCTATACTTCACCGAACCTATAGGGTCACACGCTTAAGTGTCATCTATCTGCTGAATACTAGACACGGAGTCTGAGAGAAAATCACCAGAAAAGTTTCAGACGCAACGAAAACGTTCCGGAGAGGACACCGGAATAGTTCCGGTAAAACTGAAAAGTTGTTTCAGGGGATGCCATAAAGTCAAATTGGTTTCGGCACACGCCTGATAATTCTTGGAGGGTGCCAGAATCATTCTGGAAACTTCTGGAAATTTTCCGGGATAAAAACCGGAAATGTTCCGGAGCTGCCGGAACCGATTTGGTTGCTTTTCGCGGATGAAAATCACTACTCTGAAATTGTTTCGGAACGCGTCCAAAATCATTTGTGTGCGTACTGGAATTATTCTAAGACCCACAGAAATATTTTCGGATTTAATGGTCGCAGAAAATTGGTTCCGTGAATAGTGAAAATCACTTTATGGATATTTTTATGGAAAGCCACCTTTTAGGGCTTTTGCAAAAAGGCTTCTAGAAGGATTGGGGCCCAAGGGGTGGCCGGCCAAAGGAGGAGCTCCTCCATGGCACTCCTTTTCCCTTATATGCCCTTTGTGTGTGACATAAAGTGGGGGTACTTTGGTATTTTGAATGTCCATTCTACCCCTTGGTTTTCCTATAAATAGAGGAGGAGGGGGCAGCCCAAATGCTTCATCCTTGCTCTCATACACATGCCATAGACTTGTCTGGCTTCTCTCTCCCTCCTAGCGAAATAGTTTCGTAGAGCCGAAAGGCTATCTGGGTTCCGGCAGGAACTAGTTCTGGACAGCGAAGCCCTGCCGGATAGCTGACACCGTATGTGTACAACCCCGTAGAGAGGTCGTAGTTTCGATCTTTTGCCCGAGGGGCTGTTCGAGTGTCTTCCCGAAGGGCTGTCCGAGTTTCCGTTCGGGTTTCGAGGGTCCTCCCGAAGGGCTGTCCGTGACATCGTCCGAGGGACTGTCCGACCACCTCCCGAAGGGCTGTCCGACGAGGGAGTACATCCTCGCGGTTGGGAGGTTGTAAATCCTAGCTGCGGGGATCTGCACCACCGATCTCCACCGACTCTTCTTCCGCTGCGCTTCGAGTCGGTACGGATCAGATCAAACCTGGTATGCAGTCTCCATAGTGGTCCTGGGCGTGCTCGCTGTATCGAAATTTTTTGTTTTCTGTCGCGTTCCCCAACAGTGGCATCATGAGCCAGGCTATGTGTAGATGCAGGTTACGATCTAGAATACATTGAGATGTATGGGTATTGCAAAATATAATTTTGGAGTAGATGAGATCTATTGCTGAAAATTATTTATGCGGGTGGCAGATGAAATCTGTTACCCGATGTTCTTGTTGCTTCCCTGGAATTTGCGTATTTCTGATCTTGATAACGGCATGGTGGAGTTTCAACGTTCTGGCAATCTGTGATTCTGGCTGATCAAAGAAGTGCTTCAGTTCGTTGAATTCCACCATAGTTAGAGAAAGATGAAATTTCACAGACGAAAGGGCAATGCAGATATGATCTGCACGGGGGTCATGCGTATGACGAAGTTTAGTATGGGGCTCGAGATTTTATTATCTCGTGTTTCATACACCCTGGAAAGTTAAACTAGCGACTTGAATTAATCATACTTGATGATAAAACGTTGGTAGCTGCGGTTTAAGTCAAAACCTTAGAAGCCACATAAAATAAATTTTTGCATAAACTGATTAGAGGCGTCTAACTTGGTTTTGCAGGATGAGCATGTGATCTGGTATAGAAATGCTCATATTAATTTGATTATGTATGAGATGACTATATGATGTAAATTAACATGACCTGCGTGTCATGATTCGGCATAATGGCTGGAGCCATATGATTGTCACTTTAATGACCTGCGTGTCAACCTTGAGTAATGCACTTATTTTATTAGCTATAGAGATAGCAATATTATCTGATGCATCAACAAGGTGGTGGCAATCTTCGCGAAGGTGAACACCGACGCAAATGCCGAAGACGAAGAAATGTCTGACTTCTCCGTCAGAAGGGGCTATACCATGTCATGCTAATTATGAATTGCCCGAGATGTTTATCCCTTATGATGCACCCTTCTTGATTGCGCGGTAGTCGCTTTTTATTAGGGTGATCTCTCACTTTAAAATATCAAAGTAGTTAGTGTTCACCCAAGTGTAGCACCATCTGAAATTCGTATCTTTTCAGGGTGCGCCATGTCCACATGGGTACGAACGAATCGAGAGGAATGAGGCGGGTGAGGTCAGACCTCGCAGCAAGATCACTTGGTTGTCTTTGACGTTCATGCAGGATAGTCCTGAGCTCGGAACACACCCATCGAAAGATGAACAAGAGTCACATAAAGATGTGTTTGGCAAGTTTGCCTACCGATTAAAATTCCCGTCATCAGTGATGTCCACATCAATGGCATTGAATTGAAATGTGGATCTTGAATCACTCATAATCAATTTTGAGAGATATTGATTTGAGTGGGAGCGCACTTTAGAATAAAACTGTTTATTGACTAGTGCAAATTCATTATGAACAAAGCCTAAGTGAAACTTGTGTTTACCGTTGTAGATCAAATGGCTCGCAACAACGCGTTCAACTTTGGCCCAATGTTAGAGAAAGAGAAGTTAGCTGCGACTGGAAATAACTATGCGGACTGGGTCCGCAACCTGAGGATTGTCCTCAGCAGCGCTAAGAAATTGTATGTGCTTGAAACTGCTCTTCCAGCTAAACCGGCGGCAGAGGCCCCGGAAGATGAACAAAATGTCTGGTCCACTAAGGATGATGATCACAACTTAGTGCAGTGCCTCATGCTAGCTTGCATGAGTCCAGAGCTTCAAAAACGTTTTGAATTCCACAAACCCCGTGATATGATCCGGGAATTGGATGCTCTGTACAAGGAAACCGCAAAGTCTGAACGATTTGATATCATGAAGGCTTTGATGGAATGCAAGATGGCTGAGGGTAGTTCAGTTGGCGAACACGTGGTCAAAATGATTGGCTATTCTGAAAGGCTTAAAGCCCTGGAATTTCCACTTCCACCTGGCCATATGATGGACATGTTGCTTTCTTCACTCCCCCCGTCTTACGACGGTTTTGTCATGAACTACAACATGACAGGGATGGAGAAGACACCGGAAGAGGTGCTTGCCATGCTGAAAACTACAGAAGGAGGACTGCGGAAAAATCGCAAGCAAGTGTTGCTTGTGAATAAAATTGCCAGTTTCAAAAAGAAAGGCAAGCCAAAGAAGGGCAAGGGCGCCGGTAAGACCGGCTCCCAAAGCAAATCTAAGGGCGGAGCCAAGAATGAAACTGAGTGCATGTCTATACTTCACCGAACCTATAGGGTCACACGCTTAAGGGTCGCCTATCTGCTGAATACTAGACAGGGAGTCTGAGAGAAAATCACCGGAAAAGTTTCAGACGCAACGGAAACGTTCCGGAGAGGACACCACAATAGTTCCGGTAAAACTGAAAAGTTGTTTCAGGGGATGCCATAAAGTCAAATTGGTTTCGGCACACGCTTGATAATTCTTGGAGGGTGCCAGAATCATTCTGGAAACTTCAGGGAATTTTCCGGGATAAAAACCGGAAATGTTCTGGAGCTGCCGGAACCGATTTGGTTGCTTTTCGAAGATGTAAATCACTAATCTGAAATTGTTTCGAAATGCGTCCAAAATCATTTGTGTGGGTACTGGAATTATTCTAAGACCCATAGAAATTTTTTCGGATTTAATGGTAACGGAAAATTGGTTCCGTGAATAGTGAAAATCACTTTATGGATATTTTTACGGAAAGCCACCTTTTAGGGCTTTTGGAAAAAGGCTTCTAGAAGGATCGGGGACCAAGGAACCCCCTTGTGGGGGGGGGGGGCAAGGGGTGACCGGCCAAAGGAGGAGCTCCTCCATGGAGCACCACATGGCACTCCTTTTCCCTTATATGCCCTTTGTGTGTGACATAAAGTGGGGGTACTTTGGTATTTTGAATGTCCATTCTACCCCTTGGTTTTCCTATAAATAGAGGAGGAGGGGGCAGCCCAAATGCTTCATCCTTGCTCTCACACACATGCCATAGACTTGTCTGGCTTCTCTCTCCCTCTCAGCGAAATAGTTTCGTAGAGCCAAAAGGCTGTCTGGGTTCCGGCAGGAACTAATTCTGGACGGCGAAGCCCTGCCGGATAGCTGACACTGTATGTGTGCAACCCCGTAGAGAGGTCGTAGTTTTGATCTTTTGCCCAAGGGGCTGTTCGAGTGTCTTTCTGAAGGGCTGTCCGAGTTTCCGTTCGGGTTTCGAGGGTCCTCCCGAAGGGCTGTCCGTGACATCGTCCGAGGGACTGTCCGACCGCCTCCCGAAGGGCTGTCCGACGAGGGAGTACATCCTCGCGGTTGGGAGGTTGTAAATCCTAGCTGCGGGGATCTGCACCAACGATCTCCACCGACTCTTCTTCCGCTGCGCTTTGAGTCGGTACGGATCAGATCAAACCTTGTATGCAGTCTCCATAGTGGTCCTGAGCGTGCTCGCTGTACCGAATTTTTTTGTTTTTTGTCGCGTTCCCCAGCACATAGGAGGTGTCCACCGCAGCTGCAACCTTCTTTCTTTGGGAGTTGTTCTCGGCGTAACGTCAATCACAATCCTTAGCTATATTATTATTTTTCTTGCAAATCTGACATTTATTTTCATACTCTGCATACCCTTGAAACATACCACCATTGAGCCCCCGATTGTTGGTGACAAGGGGCGCCAGTTGTTGTAGTTGTTTCCGCTGTTGTGGTACTGGTTTTTGCCGCCGCCGCCACCATAGCCACCGTAGGAGCCGCCCCCACCACCGTTGTGACCGCTGCCGCCACCGCTGCCTTGGCCTCCAATGTTGTAGTGGCCGCCGCCGCCACCACCTCCGCACTGCCCTCCTCCTTCGAATTTTGGAGGGCCGCCAGAGGATGATCTGCCTCCACCATGACAACCCCGAGAGCCGCCATAGAAGAAGACTTGAAGGACTCGGAGCCGGATCCATGGAACATCTCCGTGCACTGGTCAAAGTTGGAGACCATGCTGAACAGATCGTCGGTGGAGAGGGGTTCGGTGCCGACGTCAAGAGCTGAGACAATGGGTTGATACTCCATGTCAAGTCCTCCAATGATGAAGGAGATGAGTTCTTCATCTGAGATTGGTTTTCCGGCCGCGGCTAGATCATCTGCCAAGGATCGCATGTACCCAAAGTACGCGTCAGCAGATTGAGAACCCTTTTGGGCATTGGTGAGGCTGGTTTGGATGTTATTGACACGTGATCTGGTCTGAGAGGAAAACATAGCTACTACAGCTGCGCATAGAGCATGAGCTTTTTCATGAGATGCTACTTGGATGAGAACCTCTCGTGACAGATTGTTGAGGAGAAAGGCTAGAACCTGTTGATCCTCTCTATGCCAGACTGTGTATGCAGGATTTGAGATGGTTTGGTCTTTGCCTTGGAGTTTTTGGTGGTGCTGGTTGTGGGTGGCTCAATGGTGGTTTTGTCTAGGTATCCGAACATGCCCGCAGCTCTAATCTGCGATAGCACCTGAGCTTTCCATAGCACAAAGTTTGTGCGGGTAAGTTTCTCAGATACTTGGGAAGTCAATCCGGAGGAAGAAGATGAGGAGGACGCCATTGCGGAAGGAAGGTGGGTACAGGCTAGACGTGATGAAGAAGAAGGGCTCTGGTTACCATGTGAAATATGTGAAGCGTCTCAATCTCCCAAGGAGAGACCCGCGTGCCTTATATTGACGAGAACAGGGTCGGTACAGTAGTCATGCTAAGCACGTTAGATCGATCGATCGAGAGAGATACGATCGAGAAGGAGCGATACATCAGGTAGGAGGTTACAGAAGATAAGAGGATCAGCCTAGTTTAAATATCTCGCTACCGGACTCCTACCAGATATGTACCGGACTCCCCCCAGATACAGGTCCGACTCCTTCCAAATATGTCATACAATATTATGTTTCAACACTCAGTGGCTCCAACCGTCCCATGTCTGCTTATGCGGGGTGCTGGATCATTGAAATGGATGTGCCAGTTGAATCTTCTTTGCTGCCTAAAAGATTTGCAACAGATGAAATACATGGGCAAGTATTCGAGGCCACATTAGATTTGGATGATGGTTTCCTTGACAAACCCAGGAGCAGTTTGATTTCGATCAGAGTGGGATATGTAAATTTCACGTCTGTAGTTTTCACTAATGCAGTCCAATCTTCAATCCGATTTATACTCCATGCTTGCCCCGAAGAAATATCCAATTTCTTCGGTACGCTAAAGTGCAGGGAGAGCTTATATTAATTGTAGGAAATTTCCCCGTTGGATACACTATTTTCAAAAACCAAGTTGAGGATGATGATGTGGATTTTATGACATGCAATCGCTGCAGAGACAATTGTAGAGCATTCGAGCTTCCCTTAACTCGGGATGTTCTTGCTTTACCCATTGGATCTTGTGTATGTGTTACAGGGAATTTGATGGTGGGACATATGAGAATGGTTGGAGATCAGTATTTGTTGCTCGACGCGGGTACTGTACGGGTTGAATGGGCGGTGAATCAGTTTTTCGATACTACTATATGCATCGGGTCAACGTCTTTTTTCTATTATACGCTGCACATCAAGCAAGAACACATGTTGTACTTTGAATGTTTTATAGTTTTTCCTTATTATAACTGCTGCTGAATGCAATTGCAATGTTGATCTTTATAGTTGATTTGTCAAGACTCAAGAATCGTCGGGTCATTGCTTCTGGGATTTTCCTTCAGATTGATCTTTATGGAAATGTATAAAAAATGCAAGTTTCAATAGTATTATTCCCACTGATCTACGAATTAGTTATTTTCGTGATGGCTAACCTGTTGTCGGATTCTTCAGAGCCGAATTGTTTACAACAAACGACGTCCAAGAGCTCTGCTGGTACTGCAGATGGCAACTGCCGGTTCTGTGCATCCATTATGTCTGAAGATGTTGGTGAAGTTTTAAGAGCTGGAGCAAAGTGTACTCTCTCTGTAAAGAAATATAAGATCGTTTAGATCACTAGTAGTTTCTTTGTAGTGTATTTTGGGGGTTTGTTAGAAAGAGTAGCTACTTCGACTAGCACGGTCTAGTTTGGCCTGTAAGATGTTGACGTTCTTGAAGCTGGATGGGCCCAGTTGCTAGTGGCAAGGTTGTGATCTCATCTGATGGTGGTATTGCAAACCAGGTCAAAAAATTTGATGCATGACCTATTTAACTCATGTTTTATTGTCTTCAATGGGACAACGTGGGTTATCTCAATAGCTGATTTTTGATTCATTTGTCCGTGGGTCGTTTCTCTCGCACCCGATAGAGCTACAACACCTATATCTCCCCTTTAGCGAGTGGCTGAAGGGGGGCAAGCGTGGGAGTTCACAGCCTATTTTCCGGGGTTTTTTATTGTTTTTATGTTTTTTTCCTTGTTTTGAACTTTTGTTTATACTTTAAAATATTCTATAAATATGTATGTTACAAAAATCACTGCACAAAAAACATTTGGGAATTTTTGAACAAGTTTAAAAAAGTGTTGAACAAGCATTCAGAAATTGTTGAACAAGTATTTGAATACTGTTAAACAAGCATTCGAAAAATTTTGAACAGAATATTTTCAAAGGGTTGAACAAGTATTTGAAAAATTGGTAATCAAGCATCCGGAAATTGTTGAAGAAATTTTTGGAACTGTTTAACAAGTATTTCAAAAATGTTGAACAAATACTAAAAAAATGTTAATGAAGCTTTCGGAAAATGTTGAACAAGTATTTGAAAAATGTAAATCAAGCATTCGGAAAATGTTGATCATGTATTAAAGAAATGATATTTTTTATCATGTATATGAAAATATTAATCATGAATTTGAACAAAAATGTTAAACAAGTATTTTGGAAATGTTAAATATGTATAGAAAAATTGTTACCATGTATTAAAAAATGATGTCCTTTTTTGATCATGTATATAAAAAAGTTAATCAAGCATTTGAAAAAAATGTTGAAAAAGTGTTTGAAAAATGTTAAATGTGTATAAAAAAATGATGACATGTGTTCAATAAATGTCAAATCTTTGTGTTTGAAAACAGTTAATCAAACATTTGAAAAAAGTTTAAAGTTTGTATATGAAAAATGGTGGGCATATATTGAAAAATGTTAGTCATGTATTTGAAAAATGTGAAGCATGTAGTAGAAAAATATTAAAATTGTTTGGGAAAAACTAAACGTGTATTAGAAAGATCTTTTTGGCATATAGAAATAGTGTAGAATGCAAAAATAAACCAGAAAAATGAAACCCAAAAAGAAATAAAAAAATTATAGAAAAAACCAAAGAAATAAATGTAAAAAATAATGAAAAAATTAAAGAAAACTGATGAAAACCCAGAAATAAATAAATGAAAACCGAAAAAAAGAAAAGCAAAAAACCATTGAAACCCGAAAAAAAAACAATGAAACCGTGAAAGAAAGGAATAAGCCCGATGAAAAAGCAAAGAAAACAGAAAAATAGATAACGTGGACCGTATTGACGAGTTGAATTTTGGAAAAAGAATCAAGAATTAAAACAAATCACAGATTCACAAAAGAATCATGAATTTGATTAAGTTCACAAATTCCAAAAAAACATGTGTTTTGGAAAATATTGTCAAATTCGAAAAAATTCATCAATTTCGAAAAAAGTTCACCAATTGAAAAAAAAGTTCACCAAATTTGAAAAAAGTTCTTTAGTTTTGAAAAAAAAGTTCACTGGATTTGCAAAAGAGTTCACCAAATTTGAAAAGGAGTCATCGATTTTGAAAAAAACATCATATTTGACAAAAGCACATTAATTTTGAAAAAACTTTCATCGGATTTGAATAAAAATCATCGAATTTGAAGAAAAAATTCACGAATTTGAAATAGGTTCATCGATTTGGCAAAAGTGCATCGTTTTTAGAAAAACTCATCGATTTTGAAAAAAATCACTCATATGAGAAAAACTTCATCGATTTTCAAGAATAGTTCACATTTTCTAAAAGTTCATGGATTTTGAAAAAAATATGAATTTGAAAAAGTCATCGTTTGTGAAGAAAAAATCGTGAATTTAAAAAACTTTCAGGAATTTGAAAAAGTTTGTGCATGTAACAAAAAAGAAAACGAAAAAGAAATATGAGATCTCGATTAATAGCGAACTGGAGAAACAAACAAAAGGAAAAAAAGAAAATATGAACCAGAAGTGCGAAGGTGGCGTAGTGGTTGTTGCGGCACCGTGGTGCACCTTTTTTGAAGCTTAGCGGTGTAGAAAAATAATGTTAATAGGCCGACACAGCTCGAACAGGGGGTGGGCGCCGGATGGTAGAAATGCCTTTAACCGGCACTGAAGCGCCAAATAGGATTGCCTCTTGCTTAATGCGAGACATAGCTCTCGCATGACAACCAATGACTCTTCTTTCACTACCATAAAAACAAATTTGTGTTATTTTGTCTAAAAAAGTTGTGTTATTCTGACGATAATTTGGCGCTAGGTTGACGGCAGAGGAGTTGGAGAGTTGAGGGATGGAGAGAGATGCCGAGCACAATCTCATTGTTGCCTCGACAACTCTGTTAGGACATCTCCAATGACATTCATCAAGCGGACATTGACGTGGCTTGAGACTGCATCGGTATTTTCCCAAAGAGGAAGGGATGATGCAGCACGGCGATGGTAAGTCTTTCCCTCAGTTATGAAACCAAGGTATCGAACCAGTAGGAGGATCACTACCACCTAATAAACAACACCTGCACACAAAGAACAATACTTGCAACTCGACGCGAAAGAGAGGTTGTCAATCTCTCTACGGTAAAAAGATAGATTAGGTAGTGATAGATTGGAGAGATAGATCTCTCAAGAACACAAGATAAAAAGAGCAAATAAAAAGGGCAGCAATATATTTTTGGGTTTTTGGTATAATAGATCTGAAAACAAAAGCGGCAAAAAGATAGATCGGAAAGCAATATGTTGGAAAAGTAGACCCGGGGCCGTAGGTTTCACTAGTGGCTTCTCTCATGAGTATAGCACACGGTGGGTGAACAAATTACTGTTGGACAATTGATAGAAGATCAAATAATCATGACGATATCCAAGGCGATGATCATTATATAGGCACCACGTCCAAGATAAGTAGACCGACTCCTGCCTGCATCTACCACTATTACTCCACACATTGACCGCTATCCAGCATGCATCTAGTGTATTAAGTTCATGGAAAAACGGAGTAATGCAATAAGAACGATAACATGATGTAGACAAGATCTATTCATGTAGGAATAGACGTCATCTTGTTATCCTTAATAGTAACGATACATGCGTGCCTCGCTGCCCCTTCTGTCATTGGGAGAGGACACCGCAAGATCGAACCCATCACAAAGCACCTCTTCCCATGGAAAGAAAAATTGATCTAGTTGGCCTAACTAAATCAAAGATTCGAAGAAGAAATACGAGGCTATAAATAATCATGCATATAAGAGAACAAAGAAGACTCAAATAATATTCATGGATAGAAACTGATCATGAACTCAAAATTCATCGGATCCCAACAAACACACCGCAAAAGTTTACATCAAATAGATCTCCAAGAGATCATTGTATTGAGAATCAAAAGAGAGAGAGAAAGGAAGCCATCTAGCTACTGCCTACGGACCCATAGGTCTATGGTGGACTACTCACGCATCATCGGAGAGGCACCAATGAGGATGATGAACCCCTCCGTGATGGTGTTAGATTGGATCTCGAGGTTCTGGAACTTGCGACGGCTGGTCATACGTCTCCAACGTATCTATAATGTTTGCTTGTTCCATGCTGTTATATTATCATTCTTGGATGTTTTACAATCACTTTATAGCAATTTATATCATTTTTTGGGACTAACCTATTGACATAGTGCATAAGTGCCAGTTGCTGTTTTTGCTTGTTTTTTACTTCGCAGAATATCAATACCAAACGGAGTCCAATCACGACGAAACTTTTTGGAGATTTTTTCTGGACCAGAAGACACCCAGTGGGCCAAAGAAGTGCCGGAGAGGTGGGCTGTGGAGGCCACAACCCACCAGGGCGCGCTAGGGGGCCCCCGGCACGCCCTGATGGGTTGTGCCCTCCACGGTGCCCCCCTCCACCGCCTCTGACGCCTATAAATACCCAAATATTCAGAAAACCCTAGGGGGGTCGACGAAAAACACATCCAGTCGCCGCAAGTTCCAGAGCCTCAAGATCCAATATAACACCATCACGGAGGGGTTCATCTTCTTCATAGGTGACTCTCCGATGATGTGTGAGTAGTCCACCATAGACCTACGGGTCCGTAGGCAGTAGCTAGATGGCTCTCTCTCTCTCTCTCTCTCTCTCTCTCTCTCTCTCTCTCTCTCTCTCTCTTTTGACTCTCAATACAATGGTCTATTGGAGATCTATTTGATGTAAACTTTTGCGGTGTGTTTGTTGGGATCCGATGAATTTTGAGTTCATGATCAGTTTCTATCCATGAATATTATTTGAGTCTTCTTTGATCTCTTATATGCATGCTTACTTATAGCCTCGTATTTCTTCTTCGAATCTTTGATTTAGTTAGGCCAACTAGATCGATTTTTCTTGCCATGGGAAGAGGTGCTTTGTGATAGGTTCGATCTTGCGGTGTCCTTTCCCAGTGACAGAAGGGGCAGCAAGGCACGCATGTATCGTCGCCATTAAGGATAACAAGATGGGGTCTATTCCTACATGAATAGATCTTGTCTACATCATGTCATCGTTCTTATTGCATTATTCCGTTTTTCCATGAACTTAATACACTAGATGCATACTGGATAGTGGTCGAGGTGTGGAGTAATAGTGGTAGATGCAGGCAGGAGTCGGTCTACTTATCTTGGATGTGATGCCTATATAATGATCATCGCCTTGGATATCCTCATGATTATTTGATCTTCTATCAATTGCCCAACAATATGTTCACCCACCGTGCTCTATACTCATGAGAGAAGCCACTAGTGAAACCTACGGCCCCCGGGTCTACTTTTCCAACATATTGCTTTCCGATCTATCTTTTTGCCTCTTTGTTTTCAGATCTATTAAACCAAAAACCCAAAAATATATTGCTGCACTTTTTATTTGCTCTTTTTATTTTGTGTTCTTGAGAGATCTATCTCTCCTATCTATCATATCCTAATCTATCTTTTTTCCGTAGAGAGATTGACAACCTCTCTTTCGCGTCGGGTTGCAAGTATTTGTTATTTGTGTGCAGGTGCTGCTTATTGGGTGGTGGTGATCCTCCTACTGGTTCGATAACCTTGGTTTCATAACTGAGGGAAATACTTACCGTCGCGGTGCTGCATCATCCCTTCCTCTTTGGGGAAATACCGACGCAGTCTCAAGCCACGTCAAAGGAATTTCTGGCGCCGTTGCCGGGGAGGAAGCGGTCTCTTCTACGTGCCAATCTCAGGCGCCGAGGAGACTCCATCATCATCTACCAGGTTCCTAATCACAAATCTCATCTCCTTGCAATTACATTATTTGCCATTTGCCTCTCGTTTTCCTCTCTCCACTTCACCAATTTGTCGTTTTATTCGCCCTCTTTTTCGTTTGCCTTTTTCTCGTCAGATCTCTTGCTTGCTTGCAATCTTGTTTGCGTAGTCATGATGCCTCAACGGAAGTACTATGATATTCCTTACCCCGATATTTTGCTTGAAATTGAGAAAAGTACTAAGGAATATATGACTACACAATTTGAGCATAACAAGTATTTTACCGATGAGCTTAGAGAACACTCTACCGTACTAGATGCTATAACAAAGCAACTTGATGATATTAGTAGAGAAGTTTGTAATCTCCAATCTAAGTATGCTCGTGCTGAAAATTTGCTTGGTAAAATCTCAGATGCACAAGCCATTTTAATAAATCAAATGGCTGATAAACCAATCTCACTAGAGGATAAAAATAATGAAGATCTTAAAGTGATTTGTGTTTCTTCTGTTGATTCCATGTTTAGTAATATTAAAATTGATGATAGAGGGACTGAAGTAGAGTCAACTCTATCTAGAAGGCATCCCAATAATTTGGAGGGTGAAAATCTTGATGAAATTTTTGATAAAAGTGGGTTTGAAGAGGTCAAAACTTTAACTAGTGATGTGCCCACTATCTTGGATTGCAAAGACTTTAATTATGATAGTTGCTCTTTGATTGAATGTATTTCTTTGTTGCAATCCATGTTGAATTCACCCCATGCTTATGAACAAAATAAAGCTTTTACTAAACATATCGTTGATGCCATGATGAAATCTTTTGAAGAAAAGTTGGAGTTGGAAATTTCTATTCCTAGAAAATTACATGATGAGTGGGAACCTACTATTAAAGTCAATATAAAAAATTAATAGTGTTTTGCTTTATGTGATTTGGGTGCTAGTGTTTCCACGATTCCGAAATCTTTATGTGATGTGCTTGGTCTTACCAATATTGAAGAATGTTCTCTTAATTTGCACTTGGCGGATTCTACTATTAAAAAAACCTTTGGGAAGAATTAATGATGTTCTCATTCTTGCAAATAGGAACTATGTGCCCATAGATTTTATTGTTCTTGATATTGATTGCAATCCGTCTTGCCCCATTATACTTGGTAGACCGTTTTTACGCACTATAGGTGCCGTGATTGATATGAAAGAAGCCAATATTCGTTTTCAATTTCCTATAAGAAGGGATATGGAACACTTGCCTAGAACAAGAATTAAGCCACCATATGAATCAATCATGAGGGCATCCTATGGATCCAAAACAAAAGATGACAATACTTGAATCTATGCGTTATGCCTAGCTAGGGGCGTAAAACGATAGCGCTTGTTGGGAGGCAACCCAATGAATAAATTTATTTTCGCTTTTTTCCTTTCTGTTTTTTGAGTGTTGAGACAATTATGCCTCTGTTATGATTGTGTTTTTATGGTTTATTTAGTGTTTGTGCCAAGTAGAGCCTTTAGGATGATTCATAAGATGAGTAGAAGCGATGCTGAATCTGAAACAGAAACTTTGCGCCCAGTATTTGAATTTTCATTTTTTACTGGAACGTGATCTTGAGCTGAAATTTTAACACGGTGTTCCTATAAAAATTCTTTCAGAATTTTTAGAGTTAAAGAAGTATGGTTAGAGTACAGATTACTACAGACTGTTCTGTTTAAGACAGATTCTGTTTTCGTTGCATTGTGTGCTTGTTTTGATGAATCTATGGGTTGTATTGAAGGGTATGAGCCATGGTAAAGTTAAAATAAAGTAGGTATAAAGCAATAATAAAATATGAATGGGTTTGCAACAGCACCTAAAGTAATGATTTGCTTTATTATACTAACGGATCTCACGAAGATTTTGTTGAGTTTTGTGTGATTGAAGTTTTCAAGTTTTGGGTGAGATCACGATGGATGAAGGAATAAGGAGTGAAAAGAGCCTAAGCTTGGGGATGCTACAGAACCCCCAAGATATATCCAAAGAGAAACAAGCAACTAAGCTTCGGGATGCCCCTGAGTGGCATCCCCTCTTTCTTCTAACGACCATCGGTATTTTACTTGGAGCTATATTTTTATTCGTCACATATCATGAGTTTTGCTTGGAGCGTCTTGTATCATTTGAGTCTTTTCTTGCTTTGCTTTTTAGTTTGTCATTTGTATCCTTGCTGGACACACCTATTTGGGATAGTCAAAATTATTCTATGATTTGTTAGAATTGCTCTATATGCTTCACTTAAACTTTTTTGAGCTATAGAATTGCAATAGTGCTTCACCTATATCTTTTTGAGCACGGTGTGCTTGGAAATTTTTGCAGAAATACTCTCATGCTTCACTTAGATTAATTTGAGAGTTAGTAAATTTTGAAGAAATCCTCTCATGCTTCACTTATACCTTTTTGAGAGATGAAATCTCTATGCTCATGTGCTTCACTTAAATTTGTTTGAGCTTATCAAAAAGCAATGGCAATATATGAAAATAGTCCCAAAGTGATAGATATCCAAGGAGGATATAATAAAAACTTTCATGAAGATCATTGGACAAATTAAACTTGATTCTTTGTAATAGTTTTGAAACATGATGATAGTAATATGTGAGTCATGTTCGTGAGTAATTATGCTTTAGTAGGAATATTGGTGTTAAGGTTTGTGATTCCCTATGCATGCACGAAAGTCAATAGTTATGCAATGAAGTTACATCCGACTTATGGTGCATTATTCGGTGTTAGTTATGCTCAATGCTCACTTATGTGAATTTTCGTTTCTTGGTTTGGTTGCTTCTCAATCTATTTGCTAGCCTCCATTTGTACTAAGTAGAAATACTACTTGTGCATCCAAAATCCTTAAACCAAGTTTTGCCTTATGAGTCCACCATACCTACCTATATGCGGTATTTCCATGCCGTTCCAAGCAAATTTGTATGTGCTATCTCTAAATTTTCAAAATAAACTTCTCTTATGTGTGCTCGTACCGCTCATTAAACGATGGGGAGTGTCCAATATTTTTCCATGCTAGATGTGTTATTTTCAAGTTGAGTGTTTATTCACTTGTCATTGCACGAGAGTGCGGCGGTAATAGGGATGCCCATTCCCGAAATGAAAAAGAAAAAATATTTACTTTATGTTGTCAAATAATAAATTCCTTGGAAAGTGTTGGTATGGAAGGCAACCGTGGATACGGCCCGCCATGGAATGTGAAAGAATGGTGGAAAAAGGAATAAACTTTATTTTCTGTTTGGGAACTGCCTATGATATATCTAGCATGGAAAGTATTGTGAGCTACTTTGTCGCTTTCGTTGACAGGAAAGGCATGCCACCCAAAATATTTTTTCTCTCTCAATTTAAAACTTTGAGCTCTGGCACCTCTACAAATCCCTACTTCCCTCTGCGAAGGGCCTATCTATTTACTTTATGCAATTTTTATTTTTACTTTGAGTCTCCATCTTCTCTTATAAAGCACCAACTAGGGGGCACTATGATCGTACTTGAGCATTGGGTGTAGCTAATATTTGAGTGTGTTTCATGAATGGATCAATGATCGAGAATGATGGGCTAGGGATAAGTTTCTTTAGTGTTCATATTTTCAAAGACATGGTTGCTTGTTGGCGTGCTTGAGTATTCAAGTCATTATGTAAAAACTAGACTATTGCTTTGAATCATCTAAAAGTCCAAATGTCCATGCTACAAACAAAAGAATATGAGATGAACATGATAGGCAACATTCCACATAAAAAAAATCTGTTTTTATCATTTACCTACTCGAGGATGAGTAGGAATTAAGCTTGGGGATGCTGATACGTCTCCAATGTATCTATAATTTTTGCTTGTTCCATGCTGTTATATTATCATTCTTGGATGTTTTACAATCACTTTATAGCAATTTTATATCATTTTTTGGGACTAACCTATTGACATAGTGCATAAGTGCCAGTTGCTGTTTTTGCTTGTTTTTTTACTTCGCAGAATATCAATACCAAACGGAGTCCAATCACGACGAAACTTTTTGGAGATTTTTTCTGGACTAGAAGACACCCAGTGGGCCAAAGAAGTGCCGGAGAGGTGTGCTGTGGAGGCCACAACCCACCCGGGCGCGCCAGGGGGCCCCCGGCGTGCCCTGATGGGTTGTGCCCTCCCCGGGCTCCCCTCCACCGCCTCTGACGCCTATAAATACCTAAATATTCAGAAAACCCTAGGGGAGTCGACGAAAAACACATCCAGCCGCTGCAAGTTCCAGAGCCTCAAGATCCAATCTAACACCATCACGGAGGGGTTCATCTTCTTCATAGGTGCCTCTCCGATGATGCGTGAGTAGTCCACCATAGACCTACAGGTCCGTAGGCAGTATCTAGATGTCTCTCTCTCTCTCTCTCTTTTGATTCTCAATACAATGGTCTCTTGGAGATCTATTTGATGTAAACTTTTGAGGTGTGTTTGTTGGGATCCGATGAATTTTGAGTTCATGATCAGTTTCTATCCATGAATATTATTTGAGTCTTCTTCGATCTCTTATATGCATGATTACTTATAGCCTCGTATTTATTCTTCGAATCTTTGGTTTAGTTAGGCCAACTAGATCGATTTTTCTTGTCATGGGAAGAGGTGCTTTGTGATGGGTTCGATCTTGCGGTGTCCTTTCCCAGTGACAGACGGGGCAGCAAGGCACGCATGTATCGTTGCCATTAAGGATAACAAGATGGGGTCTATTCCTACATGAATAGATCTTGTCTACATCATGTCATCGTTCTTATTGCATTACTCCGTTTTCCCTTGAACTTAATACACTAGATGCATGCTGGATAGCGGTCGATGTGTAGAGTAATAGTGGTAGATGCAGGCAGGAGTCGGTCTACTTATCTTGGACGTGATGCCTATATAATGATCATCACCTTGGATATCGTCATGATTATTTGATCTTCTATCAATTTCCCAACAGTAATTTGTTCACCCACCGTGCGCTATAGTCATGAGAGAAGCCACTAGTGAAACATACGGCCCCCGGGTCTACTTTTCCAACATATTGCTTTTCGATCTATCTTTTTGCCTCTTTGTTTTAAGATCTACTAAACCAAAAACCCAAAAATATATTGCTGCACTTTTTATTTGCTCTTTTTATTTTGTGTTCTTGAGAGATCTATCTCTCCTATCTATCATATCCTAATCTATCTTTTTTCCGTAGAGAGATTGACAACCTCTCTTTCGCGTCGGGTTGCAAGTATTTGTTATTTGTTTGCAGGTGCTGCTTATTGGGTGGTGGTGATCCTCCTACTGGTTCGATAACCTTGGTTTCACAACTGAGGGAAATACGTATTGTCGCTGTGCTGCATCATCCCTTCCTCTTTGGGGAAATACCGACGCAGTCTCAAGCCACGTCAACTGGATGTGTTCTTCGTCGACTCCTTTAGGGTTTCTGGAATATTTGGGAATTAATAGGCATCACAGGCGGTGGAGAGGGGCCCCGAGGAGGGCACAACCCATCAGGGCACGCCTGGGGCCTCTGGCGCGCCCTGGTAGGTTGTGGTCTCCACGTCCCACCTCTTTGGCCCACTGGGTGTCTTCTGGTCCAAAAAAATCTCCAAAAAGTTTCGTCGCGATTGGACTCCGTTTGGTACTGATATTCTGCGAAGTAAAAAACAAGCAAAAACAGCAACTGGCACTTTGGCACTATGTTAATAGGTTAGTCCCAAAAATTGATATAAAGTTGCTATAAAGTGATTTGAAAACATCCAAGAATGATAATATAACAGCATGGAACAAGAAAAAAATATAGATACGTTGGAGACGTATCAGCATCCCCAAGCTTAATTCCTACTCATCCTCGAGTAGGTAAATGATAAAAACAGAATTTTTGATGTGGAATGCTGCCTAACATGTTCATCTCATATTCTTTTCCATTGTGGCATGGACATTTGGACTTTTAGATGGTTCAAAGCAATAGTCTAGTTTTAACATAATGACTTCAATACTCAAGCATGCCAACAAGCAACCATGTCTTTCAAAATATCAACACTAAAGAAAGTTATCCCTAGCCCATCAAGCTTAATCATTGATCCATTCATGAAACACACTCAAATATTAGCTACCCAATGCTCAAGTACGATCATAGTGCCCCCTAGTTGGTGCTTTATAAGAGAAAATGGAGACTCAAAGTAAAAATAAAATTTGCATAAAGTAAATAGATAGGCCCTTCGCAGAGGGAAGTAGGGATTTGTAGAGGTGCCAGAGCTCAAAGTTTAAATTGAGAGAGAAAAATATTTTGAGTGGCATGCCTTTCCTATCAACGAAAACGACAAAGTAGTTCACAATACTTTCCATGCTAGATACATCATAGGCGGTTCCCAAACAGAAAATAAAGTTTATTCCTTTTTCCATCATTCATTCACATTCCATGGCTGGCCGTATCCACGGTTGCCTTCCATACCAACACTTTCCAAGGAATTTATTATTTGACAACATAAAGTAATTCTTTTTCTTTTTCATTTCGGGAATGGGCATCCCTATTACCGCCGTACTCTCGTGCAATGACAAGTGAATAAACACTCATCTTGAGAATAACACATCTAGCATGGAAAAATATTGGACACCCCCTACCGTTTCATGAGCGGTACGAGCACACAAAACGGAAATTTATTTTGAAAAGTAGAGGTGGAACATACAAATTTGCTTAGAACAGCATGGAAATACCGCATATAGGTAGGTATGATGGACTCATAAGACAAAACTTGGTTTAAGGATTTTGGATGCACAAGTAGTATTTCTACTTAGTACGAGTGGAGGCTAGCAAATAGATTGAGAAGCAACCAACCAAAAAATGAAAATTCACATAAGCAACCATTGAGCATAACTAACACCGAATAATGCACCATAAGTAGGATGTGATATCATTGCATAACTATTGACTTTCGTGCATGCATAGGGAATCACAAACCTTAACACCAATATTCTTACTAAAGCATAATTACTCACTAACATGACTCACATATTACTATCATAATGTCTCAAAACTATTACAAGGAATCAAGTTTAATTTGTCCAATGATCTTCATGAAAGTTTTTATTATATCCTCCTTGTATATCTATCACTTTGGGACTAGTTTCATATATTGCCATTGCTTTTTGACAAGGTCAAACAAATTTAAGTGAAGCACATGAGCATAGAGATTTCATCTCTCAAAATAGTATAAGTGAAGCATGAGAGGATTTCTTCAAAATTTACTAACTCTCAAATTAACCTAAGTGAAGCATGAGAGGATTTCTTCAAAAGTTTCCAAGCACACCATGCTCAAAAAGATATAAGTGAAGCACTAGAGCAATTCTATAGCTCAAAAAGTTTAAGTGAAGCATAAAGAGCAATTCTAACAAATCATAGCATAATTTTGGATCTCTCAAATAGGTGTGTCCAGCAAGGATACAAGTGACAAACTGACAAGCAAATCAAGCAAAGACTCAAATGATACAGGATGCTCCAAGCAAAACTCATGATATGTGACGAATAAAAATATAGCTCCAAGTAAAATACCGATGGTCGTTAGAAGAAAGAGGGGATGCCACTCGGGGCATCCCCAAGCTTAGTTGCTTGTTCCTCTTTGGATATATCTTGGGAGTGCTGTAGCATCCTCAAGCTTAGGCTCTTTTCACTCCAAATTCCTTCATCCATCATGATCTCACCCAAAACTTGAAAACTTCAAGCACACAAAACTCAATAAAATCTTCGTGAGATCCGTTAGTATAATAAAGCAAATCACTACTTTAGGTAATGTTGCAAACTCATTCAAATTTTATTATTGCATTATACCTACTGTATTTTAACTTTACCATGGCTCATGCCCGTCAATACAACCCATAGATTCATCAAAACGAGCACACAATGCAACGAAAACAGAATCTGTCTTAAACAGAACAGTCTGTAGTAATCTGTACTTAACCATACTTCTGTAACTCTAAAAATTCTTAACAATTAGGATAACGTAAATAATTTGTATAGCAATATTGTGTTAAAATTTCAGCTCAATATCACGCTCCAGTAAAAAAATGAAAATTCGAACACTGGAGGCAAAGTTTCTGTTTCAGATTCAATATTGTTTCTACTCATCTTATGAATCATCCTAAAGGCTTTACTTGGCACAAACACTAAATAAAACATAAAAACACAATCGTAACAGAGTCATAATTGTGTCAACACTCAAAAACAGAAAGGAAAATACAAAAATAAATTTATTCATTGGGTTGCCTCCCAATAAGCGCTATCGTTTTACACCCCTAGCTAGGCATAACGCATAGTTTCTAGTATTGTCATCTTTGGTTTTCAACTCTTCAATCATACAACTAGATTTCATCAAGAATTTAGCATGCATACTTTCAATGACAACACTTCTAGGAAAAAGACCGAAAAATTCATTCTTGTAAGTAGGGCCTCTTTCATTTCAACAAAGTCGGGATGAATACTAATCATTTTGAGATCCCCCTTGTGGCCACTAGGTGTAGCAACTTTGTTCTTCGTGACTTGCGTGGTTTTGCCAATTTTTACGGGAGTGTTTTCACTAGTTTTGACAGAAGAAAAAGCCGAACCCAAGTTACTAAAAATTTCTTCCAACTTATCAATCCGGTAAGGACTCTCTTCTATCCTATCATTAACTACGGTCTCTTTTTCCTTTAACAATTTAAATACGTCTCCTGCTTTTGACCCAATTTTATTAGCAAGATTATGCATTTTCTTATCCAAAATTTCAAGATGTTCTTTGGTAATCATCTTCTTTTCAATAGCATCTAGCCTGTCCATAACATGTTCAAGAGTTAAAGTTGTTTCATTGATCGTAAGAGATGGTGATCCCACTAAACTTCACATGGCATTAAACGCATCCGAAGATGGACACATCAAGAAATTCCCACCGGTAATCGTATCAAGGACGAATCTATACCAAGTGGTAATGCCCACATAAAAACTGTGAAGAAGAACAACGGTAGATTGCTTATGGATAGATCTATTATGAGCATTGCAAATCCTATACCAAGCATCTTTTAGGTTCTCCCCTCCCCTTTGCTTAAAATTAAGAACTTCATTCTCAGGGGTACACGCAATAGAGGAAGAACTAGCCATAACGACAAGGTAGGCAAACAAGAGATCTGAAGAGAAAAAAGGCAAACGGAAAAGAGGGCGAATAAAATGGCAAATTGGTGAAGTGGGGGAGAGGAAAACGACAGGCAAATGGAAAATAATGTAATTGCAAGGAGATGAGATTTGTGATCAGGAACCTGGTAGATGATGATGGTGTCTCCTCGGCGCCAGAGATTGGCACGTAGAAGAGACCGCTTCCTCCCCGGCAACGGTGCCAGAAATTCCTTTGACGTGGCTTGAGACTGAGTCGGTATTTCCCCAAAGAGGAAGGGATGATTCAGCACAGCGACGGTAAGTATTTCCCTCAGTTATGAAACCAAGGTATCGAACCAGTAGGAGGATCACCACCACCTAATAAACAGCACCTGCACACAAAGAACAAATACTTGCAACCCGACGCGAAAGAGAGGTTGTCAATCTCTCTACGGTTAAAAGATAGATTAGGATATGATAGATAGGAGAGATAGATCTCTCAAGAACACAAAATAAAAAGAGCAAATAAAAAGTGCAGCAATATATTTTTGGGTTTTTGGTTTAGTAGATCTTAAAACAAAGAGGCAAAAAGATAGATCGAAAAGCAATATGTTGGAAAAGTAGACCCGGGGCCGTATGTTTCACTAGTGGCTTCTCTCATGAGTATAGCGCACGGTGGGTGAACAAATTACTGTTGGGCAATTGATAGAAGATCAAATAATCATGATGATATCCAAGGCGATGATCATTATATAGGCATCACGTCCAAGATAAGTAGACCGACTCCTGCCTGCATCTACCACTATTACTCAACACATCGACCGCTATCCAGCATGCATCTAGTGTATTAAGTTCATGGAAAAACGGAGTAATGCAATAAGAACGATGACATGATGTAGACAAGATCTATTCATGTAGGAATAGACCCCATCTTGTTATCCTTAATAGAAACGATACATGCGTGCCTCGCTGCCCCTTCTCACTACACCACGCACCAGAATTCCCTACTGGCGTTTGTTGGGAAAAGGTCACTATTGCCGACCCACAGTCAGCTAGGAAAATTTCTAACGGACTGTGGGTCGGGAAAACTCTGTACGGTGACCCGCTGTTGGTCGGGAATGCTACAATGTATACCGTCCAAGTATCGGTCGGGAATTCTTGTATGGCCCATGAACCATCGGTCGGTAAATAATCCCGACCAACAGTCCGACGCTATGGGCCTCACGCGCGCGAACAGTCAATTTTTTAGCGCCAATAGCCGGCCCAACCCGCGAAATTTTCCCCCAAAATCACAGGATAGTAACGCCGCGCACACAGGCAGCCAAATCCCTAGCTTCCCACCGCCGACCGGGGCTCCAAGCCGGTCGATCCCCGCGCCTCCCACCGCCGCCCGACGCCGACCGGGGCTACCTCCGGTCGATCCCCACCCCGTCCCACCGCCGCCCAACGTCGTTGATCCTGCCCCTCCAGCGCCGCCCGACTCCGGTCGACCCCCACCGCCGCCCCACGCCGACCGGGGCTACCTCCCGTCGATCCCCACCCCGTCTCACCGCTGCCCCATGCCGCCTTGCATGCATCTGCAGCATCGCCCCACGCGGCACTGTCTCCGCAGCGGCGCCGCCCGACGCCGTCCTGCTCCTCCAGCGCCGCCCAACGCCGCCTGCCTCTCCACCGCCGGCTCCATGCGCTCGTGCTCTCTCTCCAACCAGTGAGCATCCAGTGAACTTCCGGCACTCTCCCTGGCCCGACCTCCCCCATCCCACCGTCCAGCTCAAGTTATACGCAGCGGCAGCTGAGGTACAGCTCCTCCCTCCATACATTGCTCTGTCTTTGCCTCCAGTTATTTTGCCCCATCAGTTTTGTGTTACAAAGTGTTAAGAGATGTGCTGGGAGTGAAGGAGTTCGCCCCGATCCAATTTCCGTCGTGTGGTATACTTGTGCAATATCTCTTCCGCATTTGTTCTCTGATTTGATGCATAGATAGTTAGAGCTCGAAAATTTTGTCAGGGGAAGGAAGATGGACTCATAAATTAGCGCTGTTTTCTTCATTGGTGCTGGGACAAAAATGCATATCTAGTCAATTTGGTAGTATTTTAGCTCTATTTTCTTCATTCGTGCTGGGAAACAATGCATAGCTAGTCAGTTTAATAGTAGCTCTATTTTCTTCATTGGTGCTGGGAACTACCCTTCCCTGACAAATAACATAGCTAGTTAGAGCCGAATTGTTGCAGAATTGACCGGTTGTGTCGCGTGGTCAGCAGTCTCAAGTAAAACATATTGGTGCTTGGAACTACCCTTCCCTGATAAGAACTAAAACACCGCTTGTCAGTATTTAAGCTTAAAACATATTGGTGATGGGAACTACCCTTCCTTTTTCCCAGAGAAGCCAGAGTAATTTTATCTTGTGCTGGTCAAGTTACAAATACCTTAATGATTGTGCAACGATGGTAGATGGGAGCACAGGTCGGTGTGTTCCGATGCGCATTTTGTGAAGATGATTAATTAATTAATCAACTATGTTAACATATAAAGGTGGTTTATGGGTGGAAGGCTATGTTATTTGCCCCGTTTAATTTTTATTACAGTACTGAGTTATGTTAGATGTAAATCGATTTTTGCCTGAATTATGCTATATGGGAGTGTAGTTCTGAATCATCAAGATCTTGTAACAGGTCAAAAGAATGTGTAGTAGCCAAGTAGCCAAGTAAAAGATCTGTTCTCTCTGTACATGTGATCTGACTTTCATCTCTCTCGTTTTTCTGCAGGTAGCACAGAGGACAACTGCTTGTAACATTGAGCTGACGAAGAGAAGTTGCAGAATAATTTTTGCTATGCCACCTTAGTGCATAAGGTGTGTGGAGTGTCCAGTTTTTTTTTTTTGCTTTTAGTATATGATTTCTTGATGTAGTGCCTTTGAGTCTGGCTGTTATCTTAGTGTATTCCTAGCATCTCCCAGCAAATATAGCGTGTGAACAAGAATTGAAGTTTGGCACTGATTTTTATAGTGTGTAATTTGGTTGGTTATCAGGATTCTTGCTCCCAAAGACTCTGCTTACAGCAGCGGCGCAACAATCCCCCTTCCGTGCTTGTCACTACATCCTCCACCAGTTGGTGAGTCAACCACATCTTTGATCTGTTTTATTTATGGTGGTATCTACCTTTGCTATGTGTACTACCATTGAATTGGTTCTATGATTCTTCCTTTCTTTTCCGAGCTACTTTATTTATAGTACTTAAAATAATTCCTTGCATTCTCTGGTTATGATATTATCTGTTCAGGATTTAGTGTTGATTTGGTAGTAACCAAGTGTGAAGCTAGCTACCATGGATAGAAGTTGGATGGATGCGCCTAGGTATAACGCCACATATATATTTTAAATTTCTTAGATGCTAAAACCATATATAACACACTGCGCATGTACACTTGCATGTAGGCATACAGAGAAGTACTTACAAGGGCTCGCCAAATTCCTAGGCTATGCATTTAGTAAATCATCGGTCGAGAATAAAATCTTATGTCCTTGCAAAAATTGTGTGAACTCGTACTGGAGAGAAGAAACTGAAGTCCGTGAGCACCTGGTATGCGAGGGATTTGTAGATGGCTACAAACAGTGGATGTTTCATGGAGAACGTGTCTCTTCTTCTGCCATTCCTCCAAATCCAAATCTAGATGAGGGTGACGATAGGGATGAGGGCGATGATATATCTGATTTGCTAAGGGACCTTGCTGCTGGTTTGGATGAAGGGGGAGATCTTGAAGATGATTGTGGTTTAGATCAGGATAATTCTTTTCTAGAATCTCTCCACAAACTTGAAGCTGATTCTAGACAAGAGCTATATCTAGGCGTAAGAATTTCTCAAAGCTTCGTTTCCTAGTGAGACTTCTTCACACCAAACTGCTTGGAGGGTGGTCTGATAGAAGTTTTGATCTGTTGTTAGATCTACTCAAAGATGCTTACCCTCAGTCCGCAATACCCAAAAACTCCAATGAAGCCAAAAAACTAGTCAAATGCCTAGGACTTGGGTATGTTAATATCCATGCATGTGAAAATGACTGCATTCTATTTTGGAAGAACAATGCCAATGCCAATTCATGCCTAGAATGTAAGGCTTCACGATGGAAATCTGAAAGGAAGAGTGCAGATGGGAAACGTGTCCACAAGGTTCCTAAGAAGGTTCTTCGTTACTTCCCAATAAAGAAGAGGCTTCAAAGGTTGTTTGTGTGCTCCAGAACTGCGGCTCTCACAAGATGGCATGCAGAAGAGCGCACACAAGATGGCTTGATTAGGCATCCTGCAGATTCTCTCCTTTGGAAAGATTTTGATGAAAATAATAAAGATTTTGCAAAAGACAGCAGAAATCTTAAGCTTGTTGTATGTGCCGATGGTTTTAATCCATTTAGATCCATGAATCTCAGCTGCTCGAACTAGACAGCGACGCATAAACTTGTAGGAGATGTGCAAGTGTACAGTAGATTCAATTTTTATGTCTCTTATACCAACTGAACACTTGATAGTACAGTACATATGCTTCTCTGAAAGTAATTGCTAGATTTAATTTAATTTGTGGCACTAAAGTACATTTGCTTTTCTGAATATAATGGTCAGGTGCAATCTAAGTTTTGGATCCTAAAGTAGTCATACAATTTATTTAGTTCTGCCACTAGCAATAAATTAGATTCATGTCCATATAGTACATTGTATCCTGTTTCTGAATCCTGATTCATGTCCATAAAGTAGTCGTACAATTTTTTTAGTTTTGCTATTTCTGAATCCTGTTTCTAGGCCCATATAGTACATTGTATCTTTGTCAAGATCTTGACTAACTATATTTCAATTCTACCCAGCCATGAAGAAGGCGCCCAGCCATGAGCTATTAATCAGTAAGTATCAGAAAAAAAACCTAGTATTTATAATCTGTATGTACATACAGATTAATAAGCAGTGTACATATATTTAGTAATCGTGCAGATGCCAGTTAAGCCTTTATATATTGCAAAAGAAATGTGTAACCTGCTCCTATGTTTGAGCTATTAATTCTAAATCTCTGACATATTTTTCCTTGTATGGCCTGAATAGTAAAGCAAATATTGGTCATTAGCACAACTCATCTTTATTTCTCTTATGCATAACCTGATGGTTTCATAGGTTCTGGCTCTTGTACCTATGAAGATTTGTATGTACAGTACATATGCTTCTCTGAAAGTAATGGCTTAATTTAATCTAATTTGTGGCACTGAAGTGCATATGTAATTCTCTTATGCTTTTCTAAATATATAATAGTCAGGCGCACTGCAGTCTTTTCCACCCCAGAGAAAAGAAAGAAAGAAAACTGGTGGTCTTTTCTAGAAAAATGACTATCGTGAGTCCGTACCTGGATGTGTTGCTTCCAATAATTGGGCGTATGCTAAACTGCGGCCAGATGATGCATATTGCTCCTATTTCTTGAAATATATTCCATGGTCATCTGGCATTTATGCTTTATTATGTCCCAACACAGTACAGATTTTAATTAGAACATGTTGTGGCATTATTCAGGACTTGCCCTGTTTTTTATAACACTAAAACCCCACTGCCATTGATGCTTTATACAATTATTATTTTCGCCATTGTCTCTATGAATGCATGAATTCACCGGTGACTTTTTTATCCTTTAGGAAAGACATACAAAAGGACCAGGAAGGAACCATGAAGATGGCAGTTCGCGTTCGCTAGACATTTTGTGTAATGGAGCAAAAACAGTGTCTTTTAGGTATCATTTTGTGAACCTATATGGCGTCTTGTCATCTGGGTATTTTGTGTAATGGAGCAAACAATGAATCGGTGGACATGAATCTATCATTTTGTAAACATATCGGGTGTTTCGGTGACTGGAACATATAAATGTTGGAAGGCTTATGAGAATGAATTGCTGTTTTATCCTTCTTTGCTCATGATTTTTTTTTGTGAGTACATGCAAGTTAGTTAACTTGACTGATATTGTGTTGTAATGAGATATGCAACTTGATTGATATTGTACAAGGCAGATGGGAAATATATAATGGGTGGGTATTTAATTATTGCTCAGCTAAACTAAATGTTGACGAACTGTTGGTTGGGAAAAGAAAATAGCATCCTATTGTCGGTCGGCAAAGGTTCATGCCAGGGCCAACGGCAAGTCGGTTGGCAAAAATGACACCATCGAACTGTCGGTCGGGAAAGATTCATAGCAGGCCCAGCAGAATGTCGGTCGGCAAAGATGGCACCGTCAAACAGTCGGTCGGGAAAAGTTCTACGGCAGTACCAACGGAAAATCGGTCGGTAATTTTTTTACCATCGGTCGGTCAGTCGGGAAAGGTTTATGGTAGTGCCAACTGAAAGTCGGTCGGCAATGCCCTTTATCGCCGTCCAACTGTCGGTCGGCAAAGATATGTCGGTCGGCAAAAGGCTTTCCCGTCTGGACTTTCCCCAACAGACAATGTCGGTCGGCAATAGTTTTTCCCGACCGACTGTCTGTCGGCAGACGTAGTTTTTCTGACCAACTTGTCTGTCAGTGATGTAGTGCTGTGGTGTAGTGTCTGTCACCGGGAGAGGACACCGCAAGATCGATCCCATCACAAAGCACCTCTTCCCATGGCAAGAAAAATCGATCTAGTTGGCCTAATTAAACCAAAGATCCGAAGAAGAAATACGAGGCTATAAGTAATCATGTATATAAGAGATCAAAGAAGACTCAAATAATATTCATGGATAGAAACTGATCATGAACTCAAAATTCACCGGATCCCAACAAACACACCGCAAAAGTTTACATCAAATAGATCTTCAAGAGACCATTGTATTGAGAATCAAAAGAGAGAGAGAGAGATAGGAAGCCATCTAGCTACTGCCTACGGACCCGTAGGTCTATGGTGGACTACTCACGCATCATCGGAGAGGCACCAATGAGGATGATGAACCCATCCGAGATGGTGTTAGATTGGATCTCGAGGTTCTGGAACTTGCGTCGGCTGGATGTGTTAGATTGGATCAGAGTCGGTGGAGAGGGGCCCCGAGGAGGGCACAACCCATCAGGGCGCGCCTGCGGCCTCTGGCGCGCCCTGGTGGGTTGTTGTCTCCACGGCCCACCTCTCTGGCACTTCTTTGGCCCACTGGGTGTCTTCTGGTCCAAAAAAATCTCCAAAAAGTTTCGTCGCGATTGGACTCCGTTTGGTACTGATATTCTGCGAAGTAGAAAACAAGCAAAAACAGCAACTGGCACTTTGTCACTATGTTAATAGGTTAGTCCCAAAAAATGATATAAAGTTGCTATAAAGTGATTTCAAAACATCCAAAAATGATAATATAACATCATGGAACAAGCAAAAAATATAGATACGTTGGAGACGTATCAGCATCCCCAAGCTTAATTCCTACTCGTCCTCCAAAAGTTTCGTCGCGATTGGACTCCGTTTGGTGCTGATATTCTGCGAAGTAAAAAACAAGCAAAAACAGCAACTGACACTTTGTCACACTGTCAATAGGTTAGTCCCAAAAAATGATATAAAGTTGCTATAAAGTGATTGTAAAACATCCAAAAAGGATAATATAACAGCATGGAACAAGCAAAAACTATAGATACGTTGGAGACGTATCAGACATCTGCGTGTATTGTGGCCATCCAATGTGATACATCAAATAAAGTGGATTTTTTTGCGAACCAACCTGTGGTTGGATGGTTAGAGGGACTGTGGTATCCCCAGCCCACCAGGGTTCAAGTCCTGGTGCTCACATTTATTCCTGGATTTATTTCAGGATTTCCGGCAATGCGCATTCAGTGGGAGGAGATGTTCCCGTCGACGACGAGGCGCCTACGGTGACTTCGTAAATCTCAAGATGATATGCCGGTTCAGTCTCTCGGAAGTTCTCATAGGGGTAGGGTGTGCGTGTGTGCGTTCATAGGGGTGAGTGTATGCGCGTGTATGTGAGCGCTTGCGTCTATACTGTGTTAAAAAAAAGTGGATTTTTACAGCGTAAACAACTGCTAATAAAAACTAAAAAAACTACTCCTCCCCGTTAGAGGTGAGATCGATGCCCATGCTTTCAAGACACCGGCCTTGTCGCCAAAGCTGCCGACGTGGGCCTCTTTGGCTCGTCATCTTTAGCCTCGAGCCCCTAGAAGAGACACAGTAGAATGAAGAAATATGAGCTGCTCTCTGTATTACACGTGGAACAGGTACATATACAACGGAGTGTGCTGGCGATCCCTACATGCAGGGAAGTGGGAGATCAGACGCCAGGAGGTTAGCTAGCTCCCTAATGACCCAGCCCTGTTAGTTACAATGACAGCACATCTCATACACACATGTACATATGACATTGTTATGTTACAACTCAACACCCCCCCCCCCCCCGCAGTCCAAACGTCGCCGGGAAGGACGTTCAGACTGGCTCGAAAGTCATGAAACACCGATGACGGCAGCCCCTTGGTGAAGATGTCCGCGAACTGCGAGGAAGTCGGAACATAAAGAACCTTGGCTTCACCGAGGGCAACACGATCGTGGACGAAGTGAAGATCGATTTCGACATGCTTCGTCCGCTGATGTTGCACCGGGTTGGAGGAGACGTACATCGCACTGACGTTATCACAATACGCCACCGTTGACGGTGTCCTGGACTAGGGGGTACTCACCACGTCGTCTCCCGACCAGTGGGTCGGGCCGAGGACCCCCAGGGCGGTTCATTAATGGGCTAGTTCGGACAGCCCATGATGCATACGAGGAAGATTCCACAAGACTTGGTGATCAAGACAAGGACTCCTTTCCACCGACGTAGCCGACTAGGACTCTTGTTATCCTAGACCTCTGGTGTGTTATATAAGCCGAGGCCAGGCTAGCCATTAGGAACAATCAGATCATCATAGATCATATCATCATACGAGCATAGCTCTTAGGGTTTAGACCACTACATACGATCTCGTGGTAGATCAACTCTGTACTCGATACACCATCATCAATACAAACAAAGCAGGACGTAGGGTTTTACCTCCATAGGAGGGCCCGAACCTGGGTAAACACCGTCTCCCTTGTCTCCTGTTACCCATCGATCCAAGACCCACAGCTCGGGACCCCCTACCCGAGATCCGTCGGTTTTGACACCGACATTGGTGCTTTCACTGAGAGTTCCGCTGTGGGATCGCTAGAAGGATCGATGGCTCGTCTGCATATTGCAGTTTTTTCTGGACAGCGAATTTGTGTTCGTCGTCCCCGTTTCCTCGAGCGTCGTTTTGACGATTGCTTCGATGGAATTGTGCGGAATTGTATCTACAACAACCCTGTAAAATTTCGTCGCGTTCCGATGGAGGAATCTCCGGCAATCTAAAATACACCGGAGCCCTCTCGAATCTGGACGGGAATCTGGATGAGTTTAGGACGAGGTGTCCAGTATCGATCTCAGATATCCGTTGGAAAATCCCACCATTCATCGGCTGTGGAATTCCTATACCGATCACCCCTCGAAATTTCAGCTCGATCCGACCGTCCAAACTCCGGGAAACGTCCGATGAGTACAACGAATTTTGGATCTATTTTC
This sequence comes from Elymus sibiricus, assembly GCA_039707655.1. NCBI lineage: Eukaryota > Viridiplantae > Streptophyta > Magnoliopsida > Poales > Poaceae > Elymus > Elymus sibiricus. The sequence continues at coordinate 397,455,034 of CM077663.1, read as the reverse complement.
TACGCGACAACTAATCCGACCCGAGTTCATCTTTTTCATGAACGGGTTGTGAGGCGTCCTTTTTGAAGGAAATTTTCTCATCACCTCGGTCAACCGACCAAGAGTTCGGCATCGCGAGGGCCGAATAATCATCAAGAGAACCTCGTCATCCGCGGGTTGTATGGGTCAGACGCTCCGTTGCTTCATCAAGCCAGCATTGACCTCGTCACAAATACCGACATGCGTCGGCATCGCCGCGCCGTTACTTTTTCAAGCTGTCGTCCACCACGCCGACCTGCTTTTACACCTCGGCTGGCATGAGACTTCGGCATCACCAGCCGACCTGCTCCGTCACCTCGGCTAGACCGGGGGCTTTGGCATCTCTTCATCAACCCGCTCCGGGGAATTCGGCGTCACCAGCTGTCGATGTCAAAACCGGCGGATCTCGGGTAGGGGGTCCCGAGCTGTGAGACTAGAATCAATGGTGACAGGAGAAGTGGGAGACGATGTTTACCCAGGTTCGGGCCCTCCTATGGAGGTAATACCCTACGTCCTGCTTGATTATATTGATGGTATAAGGGTTACAGAGTTGATCTACCTCGAGATCATATGACTAAAACCCTAGATGAGTTCTGTTGGCCTACAACCTAAAACCCTCTGGCTTATATAGACACCGGGGGTACATAGGGCTTACACATGGTCGGTTACACGTCGAAGGGATAAACATGCCTATTCACTACTCCAAACGTGGAGGATACGCCACGATTCTCGAAGCTTTCTTCCTGGAGACAGGGTCTTCGATCAATCCAATGCCCGGCAAGTGGCCCATATAGTCCGGCCCATAAGAATGAGGTCGGCCTCCCGAGGACCCCTTAAACCAGGACTCCCTCAGTAGCCCCCGAACTAGCCTCCAATGCCAAGGGTCCTAGCTTCAGCTGCTTCATACGATCAGAGTCTTCGGCTTGCGAGGCGAGTTCCTTTCTCCAAACAGTAATTCGGCCGAGTTCAGTTCGGCCTCCGACGACGTGTAGTTTTTCCGATCATAGATCGTCCGAACATCATGAATAATTCGGCCCTGAAGGCCAAACGTCAAGGAGTAAACATTGCTCCCTGACAACCTTTCAGATGAAAGGTCACGGCCCACCACGACCGCTGAACCAGTCGAAAAAGCTCGATTCGCGGTTCGAGGCCGTTTTCATCAGCACAATCCATCAATGCACAGATCATGCTCCGTTTCACACGGGATATGTTTAATCATGCGCGTATAACGGCACGCACGTCTTGGGAAGTGGAGGGATTCACGGCGCAGTGAAGGGAGGCTAACCGGCGACAAGCCCAATAAAAGGGGAAGAAAACCCGCAGGCTTATCCGCACTTCCCATTCGCACCCGTGCTTCCCCAATCTATTGAGCCTCCAGAGCCCAGATCTAGGTTTTCCACCCTTCCCCCTCCGAGCTCAGCCATGGCCGGCTCAGGCTCCAACGGCAAGTGGGAGGCTTCCACAGTCACAGACCAGGACATCCGGGACCTCAAGGAGGCCGGCTACCTCCCTGCCAACATCTTCCACCGCGCCGCAGAGGAGGGCCAGGTGATTCCCACCCCCAAACCAGGCGAGAGGGTGGTTTTCATTCCTCACTTCATCCGAGGACTGAGCTTCCCGCTCCACCCCTTCGTGAGGGGCCTCATGTTCTTCTACGGACTCGACTTCCACGACCTCCCGCCGAAATCCTTCATGCATATATCGGCCTTCATCATCGTCTGCGAGGCCTTCTTGCGGGTCAAACCACACTTCGGACTATGGCTCAAGATATTCAACATCAAGCCGAAGTGTGTCGCAGGCGCACACGCAGACTGCGGCGGGGCAGTCATCGGCAAGCTTCCATGCGCAGTATGGCCATCCGGCACCTTCATCGACACCATCAAGACTTGGCAAAAAGAGTGGTTTTATATCACCGAGCCAAGGGAGGAAGGCGGAACTGTTCCTGCCGAATTCAGATCTGGCCCCCCGACCAGATTGACCTCATGGGTCCAAAAGGGCCTCGACTGGGGGTCGGACACAGAGGTGGATGACCTGCAGAGGGGCATCGCCTCCATGATCAAGGATGTAATCGAGCTGACCAACGTGGTCCAGGTTATGCTTCGGCGGCGCATCCTCCCCTTCCAGCACCGTAGCTCTCCTATGTGGACTTATCGGACTGACGATGAGCCTACGATTCGTCGACTCTTCCGCACCACACGGGAGAAGCTATGGAAGGCGCTGTTCAAGGCGCAGGAGAACTGGCCGGCCAAGAAGGAGGAACAGGGTCTGCGCGCCGATAAACCCCCTTCCGAGGTACGACATAGTTTCATTAGATCGGCTCCGTTTTCCTGAAGAAAATCTAAGTGCTTTCCGATCACTTCCACAGGAATGGCTGAGCAAGGCCACGGGCATCAAATGCCCAGCTCCACAGCCCGAAGACCCTAGGTCCCAGCTGCTGTCGGAGATGCTCGTCGTGGCGCCTTACAAGGCGCCAGAGAAGGAGCAGAAGAAGAAAACATGCCGAGCAGGCTTGCGCGTCATGGACCAGCCAGGGGCTGTGTCCGAAGAAACCCTTGCCTCCTCGAATCAAGAGGAGGAGCACGAGGGTGAGGGGGAGGCGATTCCCCCCTCACAAGAAAGAGGGCGGCGTCATCGGACGTCTCGGAGGATGTACCTCCTCCCGCCCAGAAGAAAGCGCATCGGACACAAGTAGTCCTGTCCGATGACAGTTCGGACTCGGATACTGAGTGCGAGGACTTTGAGAGGGTTCCACGAAGTAACCTCAGGGTCAAGCCCCCAGCTCGAAGGTAAAGATCCGAAGACTTCCTGAGCTATTAGTGCTAGGTTTGGAATGTTATTAACATGTGAGCGCCTATTAACTTGCAGCCCACCACGAGTTCTCCCCACCGATCAAGTCTCGGACGGGGAGACCCCGCCCGTCGAGCTAGCGGAGAGCGGGACCGTGTCGCACCTCTCTCCTCCGGGCGCCGCGAAGGATGCCGCGGAGGTGTCATCCCAACAGGCTCCTTTGGAGCCGGACACCAGAGATGGGGGCGACGACATCATGGTCGAGGCTAACACCTTGGCCGCCGAAGACCAGGGGGAAAGGCCCCTCCCGGATACTGAGGAGACCGGACGAGGGGATGTCCAGTCCCTTCCGAGGTCGTCTCCGGAGCGCACCGTGCCTCCGGAGGTACCGGTTCAATCCCCGGTCGGAGATCGGGTCAATCGATTCCCATCGGCGCCACCGACCAATGGGTGGCCGGCTATGGGGGAGGCCCTGTCCAGCGCCTCCCTCTCCGAGGAGCACCGCACCCTTATGGGTGCGGTATTGCAGAGCATTCAGTCCGAGACAGCGGACTGAAGGAGGCCTTCAACGGTCTCCTGACGGGCTTTCAGGTGAGCCGCGTAATGCTCTGTTTACGAAATATTAATTTCTTTGAGTTATTATTATATACATGGCAGCCCCCGAGCCCTAGGTGAGTTTGGAAAAACTTACCTGGGGGTCAATCATAGGTCATTATCCGAACTATGTATAGGATAGTACTTGTTCGGAACGTTCTGACAGCCCTTAAGAGGACCGGACATAAGATCATATTTATGACAGTTCGGAAGTTGTGAACCCAAGTAACTTGATATAGTTTTGTTTTTTACAGGCTTCGTCGACAGCGGCGGCTACTAATGCTGCCGAGCTGGACGAGCTAAATCGGAAGCTCAAGAGCTCCGAAGACGAGCTTGACGCTCTGAACAAGAGATTCGACGAGGCGCAAGGTAAGCCGGATTAGAGTATCCAAATTCCTCATTACCGTACTGTCAACGCAGTATTTTTGATATGTTTAATGCTTACGCAGCCTCGGCGAAGGAAATTGAGAAGCTCAAGGCCGAGCTTGAGAAGGCGAAGCAGGAGGCTGCGGTTGAGAGGGCGGCGGCCAAAGAAGCGGCTACCGCGCTATCCGCCTTAAGAGCCACCAGCGACAAGCATGAGGCTCGGGTGGAGGAAATCCAATAGAAGCTCAAGGACGCCGGCCAAAAGTGCGAGGACCTTGAGCGGAAAGGCAAGGAGCAGGCCGCCGAACTATCCACCCTGAAAACCAATCTCCAAAAGGAGCGGGTGGATAGGCGGTCTTTTGAAGAGCAAGTTAGCCAGGCCAAGGCTATCATGGATGGTAAGCCATATTTATTGCAGTGTGTCTTCGGGGATAGCAAGTTCGAGTTGCTTACCCAAGTATGGCGTTCCTCAGGCGCCTGCTCGGACCTCCAGAAGAGCACAGCGGATGCGAACCAGTTCTATGCTTCGCGGGGAGAAGGAGATGAAGCTTGGCTGTTTTGGGCGCAGTTTGAAGCCCCCGAGCGCTCTCCTCTCCTTGTTGAGCCAGCCATGAAGGATCTCTGCATCCGGCTATGGCCCAACGAGCCACTGCCGGGCAGCTACTTCGGCCTGGTGCAGAAGCTGAGCGACGCATCACCCCGGATCGACGCGCTATGGCGGTCCTCCTGTATCGAGGGAGCTCGGATGACCTTTGCGAAGGCCAAGGTGCACTGGCCGGGGCTGGATCCGATGAAGATAGCCACCGCCCCTCTGCCTCCTGGAAAGGAGCATAGGTGCCCCGAGCTCAGGCGATAGAGTCGCAGTGTTCGAGAGAGAACATTTATGAGTAAAGTGTTGTAATATGTCCGAAGACCCTTTAACGCGTTTATATTTAAGATGCAAGGTTTATCATGTCTTTCATGTTTTGCATCCTATATAACTCCTGTGTGACCGTTAAAACTGAAAGCTGTGAGTCGTCGGCTTCAGCCCACATGTAGATACTACGCGGGGTGTCTCTGCCAACGCACTATGACCCTTAGCCGAGCTATCGGTACCCGAAGGCGGTAGTGTGGGGCGGACAAGGCAATCGGACCATAATGCTTTATTGCTTTCACTTAGCCGTAGGGGTGCGAGAAAGGAGTGCGGGGGGCTGATGACTAGCCCCCAGGTGTTTGTGATGTTCGGATGAACCATGGCCAAAGCCGATATCACATGGTTTGTACGAATACCAAACCCATCGTATGACACGGAATAACCTCTATCGAAGTTAATTTAAGCTCGGATTCGCAGACCGGTTCTCGCATACTATGACAGTCAGTTTTCGGCTTTCTCCGCTGAGGTGCTTGACCAGACTAGCCGGAAGCACAATCGCAGCGGTTCTCCCTTTGCCCTTTTAGCCGAACGAGCGGAACGTAAAGGGGCAAGCACAGGAGCCGGGCAACCCAACTATTGACCCAAGACATAGTTCGGAACCAATGCATATAAAGCGGAATTCCAAGACGCCGAACGCGAAATCAGTTGTGCTTAAGGCGATTTTTTAAGTTCGAGCCCCCGGTCTATTAGCCGGTTGCATCGTAAAGTATACCAAACAGGTTCGCAAGAAGAGGGAGAAAATAGAGGGTGTGCCAAAAACGACAGCAAAGCAATCATGTGTGATATATCTGTATTTTACTCAACAACTCCTATTATTCAAATTGCCGATGCGACTGTTTACAGGTATTTGAAAATAAAATATGAACTTTACAGGAGGTGTTGTACAGGGGATCTTCGATGGGTGACGTGACGTCCTCGATGTGCCCTGTCGTTTGTCCGCTCCTGCGTCACCTGAGGAGGTGTATACCTCTATGGGCTTTGCTGTTCGGCGAACGGACCTTGGGAAAAAGTCTTGAGAAGTCGCCGAAGTGTGAATGAGCTTTACGCCTTAACAGGTACTTTATGGTACCTGTAGTGTGTCCGAAGACCTGTTGACGGTGATAGTTCGGTCCAACCGAACACTTACCCTTTGATAATTTTTTCCCCACCGCTGCCCATGGAATTTTAAGCGCGAAGTTGTGCCTCCTCGGCACATACTTTGCTGGTTCTAGGGCTGTGCGATGGGGGGCGAGTCCCTATTTATGGGGAGAAGAAGGTTCTGGGGCTTCGGGTTGAAACCGAGCTCGCTTCCCAGCCTTGTGTGCCTTTACGGCAGGTGTCGGCGTTTGCCGACCATCGGTGTAGTGGAATTCGGCCGCCAGGGCCAACGCATGTTCCTCAGTTCGGAGGGAGCGCTCCGTATTGCCGTTAACAGTAATGACCCCTTTGGGGCCGGGCATTTTGAGCTTGAGGTATGCGTGTAGTGCAGGACGGCGTTAAAGCGAGCGAATGCTGTACGGCCGAGCAGGGCGTGATAGCCGCTGCGGAAAGGTACGATGTCGAAGATCAAGTCCTCGCTTCGAAAGTTATCGGGCGAGCCGAACACTACTTCTAGGCTTACAGAGCCCGTGCACCGGGCTTCGACGCCTGGGATCACTCCTTTAAAGGTAGTGTTGCTGGGCTTGATCCTTGACGGATCTATGCCCATCTTTTTCACCGTATCTGAGTAAATCAGATTGAGGCTACTTCCTCCGTCCATTAGGACTTTAGTGAGGTGATACCCGTCTATGATGGGGTCTAGGACTAGGGCGGCCGAATCCCCATGACGGATACTGGTCGGGTGGTCACGTCGATCGAAGGTGATCGGGTATGCCAACCATGGGTTATACTTCGGGGCTACAGGCTCTATGGCGTAGACATCCCGAAGGGCGCGCTTCCTCTCCTTTTTGGGTATATGGGTGGCGTATATCATATTTATTGTTTTTACCTCTGGAGGGAATTTCTTTTGTCCGCCACCGATCGGACCATGGGGCTCATCCTCGTCCTCGCTGCGTGTTCTCTTGCCTTGGTCCTCAGATGCGAGCTTGCCGGCCTGTTTGAATACCCAACAGTTACGGTTGGTGTGGTTGGCGGGCTTCTCTTGAGTGCCATGGATCTGGCAAGGCCTCTCCATGATCTTGTCCAGCGGGGTGGGTCCGTCGCGATTGCCTTTAGGAGGCTTCTTCCGCTGCCCAGGCCGGGAATTGCGGAAGCCGGCGTTAACGGCCATGTCATCGGCATCACTATTGTTGTGCCGGCGCTTATTCTTGTTGCGCTTTGGTTTCCCATTTCCATCCCGAACTTCGGAGGTTCCGGGGTCTTCGGGGTTGTGGCTACGTCTTGCTAGCCAGTTATTCTCGCCTGCGCAAAAGCGAGTCATGAGCGATGTAAGGGCGGACATTGTCCTTGGTTTGTCCTGGCCAAGCTGACGAGCTAGCCACTCATCCCGAATATTGTGCTCGAAAGAGGCTATTGCTTCGGCGTCCGGGCAGTCAACGATCTGGTTTTTCTTGGTCAAGAACCGATTCCAGAATAGCCGCGCGGATTCTCCTGGCTTCTGGACGACGTTGCTTAGGTCAGAGGAGTCCGGCGGCCGAACATAAGTGCCCTAGAAGTTAGATCGGAATGCATCTTCTAGATCCTCCCAGCACCCAATGGAGTTTTCGGGGAGGCTATTTAACCAGTGCCGAGCTGGCCCCTTAAGCTTCAGGGGTAGGTACTTGATGGCGTGGAGGTCATCTCCTAGCGCCACGTGGATGTGGAGGAGGAAATCCTCGATCCATACGGTTGGGTCAGTTGTCCCATCATATTGTTCTATGTTTACGGGTTTAAACCCTTTCGGGAACTGATGCCGCATCACCTCGTCCGTGAAGCACAGTGGGTGGGCAGCGCCTCTGACCCGAGCTAGGTCGCGCCGATGATCGGTGTCTGTCCTAGCCCGGTTTCGTTCCCGACCTTCATTGCTGCGGTTGAGCCAAGGCCGGTACCCTTCCCGTCTATCGGGTGAGTATCCTCTGGATCCGTAGATGGATCACGTACGACTTGCTCTGTAGTCCAGGTCGTGTCATAGGTCAAACCTGTCATCGAGCTCTAGTGGCTCTTTTCCCCGTCTACGAGGTTTCGCCGGCCTATAGCTGGTGTCGTCAGCCGTCATGTCTCATCCTCGAGGAGGGCGGTCTGGCTTGTTGTATGGGGTATGTTTAGGAGACGGCGTATCAGTGAGCTCGTCATCGAATTGTGGCAGCAGCCTTCTGCGTGGGTAGCTCTTAGGTTGGTCCGATAGACCGGTACCGTATCCTTCTTCAGCTAAGAGGACTCTCGTCCATCGATCGTTGAGGTCGTCTTGTTCGGCTTTAAGCTGCCATTCTTTTGCTTTCAGGCTGTGGGCCGTGGCTATAAGCTGTTGCCTGAACAGTTCCTGATCTTCAGGATTATCGGGGATGGCGAAGTCATCGGCTTCCGTATTATCCTCCTCCTCCACATTGCGGAGGTATTCATCGTCCTCGGGATCATCCAGATCGTCGGGGTTACGCCGGTCTTCTGGCCTCTCCTGACCCTCTAACGGGTGTTCGGGGATATCGGGATCGCCGACGTCTTCCGGGGTGTCTCCGTCCCCGGTGCCGTCGATAGCTTTTCTTCCCTTTTTTCCTTTTGACCGTTTATGCGGCTTTCGGCGTGTTGACGGTACTTCATCCGATTTGTCGCCATCGTTTTTCGGAGTGTCCACCATGTAGACGTCGTATGTGGAGGTGGCAGTCCACCGCCCGGTGTTAACGGGGGTGAGGGAGCGATCCTCCTCATCCATGTATTCTGCTTCCTTAGAAGCATAGTCCAACATGTCGGTTAAATCCTCGACAGTGGCTACCAAGTGGGTGGTGGGTGGGACAAAAAATTCGTCCTGACCTGCCTTGAGCCCGGTCTGAGCGCAGATCGGGGTTGGGTCATCGGCAATCTTCATCGACGAGATCCGATCTAGGGCCTCGTTGAGTATCGAGAGCTCGATCGGGTTGGCCTGCTCGGAGCTTCCGGAGTTGACCTCCGATGCGTCCGCGCGGGGGGAGTGTTCGGTAAGAACAGGTGTCCGGGCATCTGGCACTATGACCGGGTCCGGACTGAGAGTTGGGTCCTCGCCCGGGCAGATCCCGTGGGCGGGACCGAGAGATGGATCTGAGGTTAAAGCCTCAGAGTCTTCGGGCGTGGCAGGCGAGACTGCGAGCCCAGTAAGTAACAGATCGCCCCGAGAATCTACGGAGAACTCTAGGTTCCCGAATCTGACCTCTTGGTCAGGGGCAAAACTTCCAACATGGCCTAGATGGCCGGTCGGGTCGGCGTGCAGCACAATGCTGCCGAAAGCGAAGATCTGTCCGGGGACGAAAGTGTCCGTATTGCGGACTTCGTTGATGACAAGGCGAGCCATCGATTCCTTTGGCGATCACAGCGGAACTCTCAATGAAAGCACCAATGTCGGTGTCAAAACCGGTGGATCTCGGGTAGGGGGTCCCGAGCTGTGAGACTAGAATCAATGGTAACAGGAGAAGTGGGAGACGATGTTTACCCAGGTTCAGGCCCTCCTATGGAGGTAATACCCTACATCCTGCTGGATTATATTGATGGTATAAGGGTTACAGAGTTGATCTACCTCGAGATCGTATGACTAAAACCCTAGATGAGTTCTGTTGGCCTACAACCTAAAACCCTCCGGCTTATATAGACGCCGGGGGTACCTAGGGCTTACACATGGTCGGTTACACGTCGAAGGGATAAACATGCCATTCACTACTCCAAACGTGGAGGATACGCCACGATTCTCGAAGCTTCCTTCCTGGAGACAGGGTCTTCGATCAATCCAATGCCCGGCAAGTGGCCCATATAGTCCGGCCCATAAGAATGAGGTCGGCCTCCCGAGGACCCCTTAAACCAGGACTCCCTCACCAGCCGACCAACTTCGACACCTCGGCTGGCATGAGAATTCGGCGTCACCAGCCGACCAACTTCGACACCTCGGCTGGCATGAGAATTCGGCGTCACCAGCCGACCAGCTTCGACACCTCGGCTGGCGTGAGACTTCGGCGCCACCAGCCGACTAGCTTCGCCATGTTAGTTGGACCAGGGACTTCGCCTCTCCACATCGACCGTGCGGCGTTGCCACTTCGTCAAGCCGAACTCTTCGCTCAGGCACCTCGGCGCCCAGGCCATATTCCTTTACTTGTTTGCTTCACTTAAATTAACTAAGTAGAAGATTTTTTTTAATATATTATTACCTTTATTTGTTATTACTCTTGGTTTGCACTATATTGTGTGCAGAGGTAATCGACTTCGGCTATGTCATGCGGTCACCTTGGCGTGCCTACATCGTCGTCCCGCCTCCATGAACAAAATTGTGTCGTCGACTTGGTCGATGGACCTGGGGGCTTCACTGTCACGCTGCCGAACTACTCCCCTCGGCTGGACCGGGGGCTTCGCCTCACCGCAGCAACCGTGTTGCGTTGCCACTTCTCGACCCGAGCTCTTCGCTCTATTACCTCGAGCTTGGGGGCTGGGACCTCTGCCAGGCCGAGGACTACGTCTCCGTCCCGCCACAACCCCGGACCGCACCAAGCACATTAACCAGCTAAGTCGTTTTCGTGCTCAGCTCTCTTTGAAATTTTATTTTTTGTTTGGTTCAACCAAACATTATATTTTTTGTTAAACAACAAAAAATTGTTTGTTAAAAACTTTGTTTGTTAAAAATTTCTTTACCCGATTTAACCGGGGGCTCTTTAATTTCTATGAGCTGTTTTATAATTAATGTGTTTTCTTCTTGGTCGTTGCAAAGTCTTTTTCTACTACTCCTTTTTCCGACACAAGTGTGTGGTCAATAGCCGGGTAGCCTGGTTTCTTTATAAAAGCCGCTCGAGTTTAGTTCGCTAAACAGGCCTCAGAGAAACACTCCGCCTTCGGGATATGGAGGTTGAAGCCAAAGGCTGACCTGTTTGGAGTCCGGAGATCGGATGTATCATGTTAAAGCACGATCGAAGCACAAATTAAATTTTAGACCAATTTTGGATTGGCACAATTTTCTTTTATCTAAACATAAAGTTTTTTGCATAAGTTTTTTGGTATTTCCAAGCATAACTCTTGCAGTACAATGCCAGATGCATTTCACGCATCGGCAGTATTAAAGGGGGTCTGCGGTTAACACCGAACCCACCAAACACCGAGGTACTCCATGCAGTCCTCAGCAAAATGTCCTCGGTATTTCGCATTTATATGCATTGATTTCGAGTTGTGTCTTTGGTCTATAGCTGGATTGCCCGGCTCCTGTGCTTACCCCTTACGTTTCCGCTTTGTTCGGCTAAGGGGTAAAGGGAGAACCACTGCGATTGTCACTTCCGGTTTAACTGGTTAAGTGCCTCAGTTGGAGAAAACCAAAAGCTGACTGTCACAACAAGCGTAAATCGGTCAGCGAACCGCAGGCGGTGTTCAACCAAATATAGCCGATCGAGGTTATCTGAGTAAAACGAAGGGCCTTTCTTTCTTGAAAAGGCCAAGTTGTGGGTGGTTCGACCTCGAATAATCCGAGGAGTCGATGTATACCAGGGGCTATTAAGTTGCCCCCAAACATATGCTCCTATGACTAAGTGAAAGTTATAAAGCCTAAATATTTGATTGCCTCGTTTCCACTAACACAACCGCCTCCGGGCACCGAGACGTCGGCTAAGGGTTGTCTTGTTTGTACGGAAACACCCTACGTAGCATCTACAAAGGGGTGGAAGCCGACGATAGGTCACTTTCAGATTATAAACAGTCGCGACGGAGTCAAAATAAACCATACGGAGGGTTCCTTGTGGCACCTCGGCATGGATACATTGGGATTGCTAGAGAGCCCAACATATCATCAGCGTTTGTATTTAATATACGAACGCTGCCTTCCATAGTGATTGTTATAACGCCATAGATATGCATCAGTTTGACTTAAGATTTTGGCCAAGCTGGGTTGCCTGGCTCCTATGCTTACCCACTACGTTCTTGATTGTTCGGCTAGGGGGTAAAGGGAGCACCTCTGTGATTGTTACTTCCGGGTCATCCGGGATAGTACCTCAGACTGGGTGAAGCCGAAAGCTAGCCATCTTAAGAATATAATTGGTCGGCAACGACGGAAGTGAAAATTTTGGTTCATCAAAGACCACAGAGTTCGGGAACATTCCTCAAACTAAATCCTCAATATTTGCCTCCCACATTGATCGGAGTTGAGGTTTCACGGTCATGGTTAACATGATATCCTGGGAAAAGGAACTTATAAATGAACTATTTTTCCCAGAAGATGTTTCTTATAACATATCTCACCGCGTACCTTTGTTTATAAAACCGCATGGCCGAATTGCCTTGTTTGCCGTAAATCTTTGCCCTTATAAAGGCTTTATAAAGTAGGACAAACACTCCTCGACTACTAGCCGAGGAGGTTGAAGCCGATGGTCGGTCAACAAAGTCTTGTACAATGCGGATCCGAGCATTAATGATGTAAAGTACTTGGATACATAGAATCATTATACATAAATTGTGTCAAACGTAACAAAGTTTGTGTCAAACAAATATCGATCCTTAATTCGACCACCCGTGCCCAAATTAAGGCTCCGGGGCTACTGCATTGCATATTCAATGCAGCAAATTCAAAGTGCAATACGGTTTCTGAGGAGATTCGATCCTTAGGTTGGTCAGCCGCACCCAACCCGAGTCTCGAAAACTACTGCGTACCGCGTTTACATCCCTAACGAATGCCGCCGAGCAAGAACTTGATCCTCAGGACGATTTTGCAAATCGACCTAAGTCTCAGGGGCTACTGGGATTAGTGGTTTTATTTTGATTATTATTTTTTCCTTCAGGGGCATCTCAGGTTTTAGACCGACACGCACCTTGAGGGCTACTGGCTATATATCTCGGCAGAGAATAAATTGCACCAATCGAAAATATTCATAAAAAATCAGCCCACGGTTGGGGTGGTGCACCACCTCGGAAGTAGTCTGGCATAAAGCTCGTGCGCAAGTGGCTGACTCCATAGAGGGCATTTCCGGCATTAAGCTCGGCTGAATTCGTTCAATCTTTTAAAGACCGAGGTAGTTTATAACACCTCGGACGCTGATCAAGATCGAAGACAAATCGGAAGCATCCCAGCATAAAGCTCAAGATCGAAGACAAATCGGAATCAGTCCGGCATAAAGCTCGAGTGCGAACGGCTGGCTCCATAAAAGACTATCCCGATATTTAAGCTCGGATGAACTACTTCAAATATTCAGAGACCGAGGTATCCTATGACACCTCGGATATCGACCAGCGTTGGAGCTCGGGCTCGGAAAGACACCTCGGATATAGTTCGGCGTTGGAGCTCAGACACAAGAGGATACCGCCACACGGAAAACACTTCGGACCCGAGTTGTGGCATAAAAATAATGAGGCATTAATATAGGCCGATAACTTAAAGGGGCTCCTCGGATGCCCGACTTGTGAACTCTTCGGATTCACCTCGGCGGTCCTCAAGATCAGTGATGGGAATATTTATTGAACCAGTTTTCAAGACCGACGGCCGAAGACGAAGAACTGATCGAAAGAACCGAGGAGTGTCCCTAACTTGAAGACCAGTTCAGGGGGCTACTGACGGTGTCCTGGACTAGGGCGTACTCACCACGTCGTCTCCCAACCAGTGGGTTGGGCCGAGGACCCCCAGGGCGGTTCATTAATGGGCCAGTTCGGATAGCCCATGATGCATACGAGGAAGATTCCACAAGACTTGGTGATCAAGACAAGGACTCCTCTCCACCGACGTAGCCGACTAGGACTCTTGTTATCCTAGGCCTCTGGTGTGTTATATAAGCCGAGGCCAGGCTAGTCATTAGGAACAATCAGATCATCATAGATCATATCATCATACGAGCATAGCTCTTAGGGTTTAGACCACTACATACGATCTCGTGGTAGATCAACTCTATACTCGATACACCATCATCAATACAAACAAAGCACGACGTAGGGTTTTACCTCCATAGGAGGGCCCGAACCTGGGTAAACACCGTCTCCCTTGTCTCCTGTTACCCACCGATCCAAGACCCACAGCTCGGGACCCCCTACCCGAGATCCGCCAGTTTTGACACCGACAACCGTAGATCGTCGTGATGGGCGATGAAGTTCGGAGAGGAGCTGTCGTAGCCAACAAGACTCGTCGACGCAGTTGGCCACGGCACGATACTCCGCCTCCGTGCTGGAACGGGACACCGTCGGTTGTCACTTGGACGACCAGGAGATGAGGTTGGTACCGAGGAATGCAAAAACCGGAAGTGGACTTGCGAGTGTCGGGACACCTGGCCCAATCAGCATCGCTATAGGATATGAGGTCATGTGACGAGGAGCGGTAGAACTGGAGACCATAGTGAGTGGTGCCACGAAGATAGCGCAAGACCCGCTTGATTAGCTGGAAGTGGGAATCAAGCGGAGCGTGCATGAAAAGGCAAATCTGCTAGAAGCCATTCTTCATAGTTTATGGTGCAGAAGCCGTTCTCCCAAGTGATATCCGTCATGACTCGCCCAGAGTGACGGCTTACGTTGAAACTGATAATGAGACGGCGCATCAGGACGCATTGGACGCCTTGGATGAAGAACGGGATCTTGCAGCCGCACGTTCGGCGATTTATCAACAAGATCTGCGCTGCTATCATAGCCGTAGAGTCAAGACCCGGACATTCCAGGAAGGCGACTTAGTGCTTCGTCTGATTCAAGACCAGACAGATATGCATAAGTTATCACCCCCCTGGGAAGGACCTTTTGTGATCAGCAGAAATCTCAACAATGGTTCCTATTATCTCATTGATGTACAGGAGAGCGACAAGTCACGCACTTCTGGGGAGGAGACTGCCAGGCCATGGAACATTGCTCATCTTCGGCCTTACTACACTTGAGCCATCGGCTCTCATCAATGTACATACTTCTGTCATTGTATATACCACATTTTATAATATAATAAAGCCGGCATCCCCATAATTCGGGGCCTCTGCTGTTTTCCTGCACCAAGTTTTTGTGCAAAGAGTTGATTGTTCATAAGGTCACTTGGGGGCTTCCAACCCACTGGGTTTAGCTTTCATACCATCTTGACCGGCTTAAAAGCCATAGTTGAATTAAACCTGCCTGTTTGCAACTTGCTACTCCGCCAGGTGACCCGCCAAACGTTTGACAGTCAATCTTTTTCAAGACCCTGAACTTGTCAAAGTTAAACCGGCGCTTATGTCACGTCAGAGCCGGCTTACAGAGAGTGAGGATAAACTCACCTATCTGTTGTAGTCTCTCCGCTATGTGGCCCGTTCGTACTCTTAAACAGTCAATCTTTTTTAAGACCCTGAACTTGTTAAGGTTAAAACGACGGATTTATGTCATGTGAGAGCCGGCTTATGGGATTTTGGGCTTCATGCCTAGCTTCTTTGAGGCAAAAATCTTCAGTTTTCTCAAAAAAAAAATATAAAGGGTTGATCCCTTCTGGGCTGTACCTTCAAAGCCGCCTATACAATAACAAAAGATATACATATATTTTCTGTTTGTTATTTTTGCAGGAGTTTTTCATGATAAGATTCTAAGTTTTTGGGTAATCCCGGCTTATCATTGGTCATAGATTATAACCCTCCAGTGGGAATCGATGAATTGATACTAAGGCTTATGATCATATCAAGACATTCACACTGTGGAAGAATTTTTGAAGCGCCAAAGCTGCCAGAATATAAGCTGATAAAGTTCAAAACGTGCGCAAATGCACGGCACAGGCAATCAACTTTTTACTACTGCTATTACAAGGCTCCAGAGAGCCCAAAATTTGTGAATTCAATAGTTTTTCACACAAGTAATACCCCGGCAGCTCCGCATTGTCCGGGTTAACTTCATTGGAGGCCAGCCCTTCTCCTAACTCGTGGACGGGTCATCCCGCGCCTGGTCTTGGGTCTCCTGGATCTGAAGGTTGTCCACATCCCAGTTGCAATTGATTAAAGCTTCAAATTCGGCTTCGTCATGCAAGATTGGAGACGGGTCAACATCAGGGGCAAATATGTGTTTACGGCGTTGGGGAGTCAGGTCTTACGGCTCAAACGTGGGCGCCCGAACTCGCACGTTGTTGTCATCGTAAGCCGCCTGATATACTATCAGATCAGCTTCGGCAGCCAGCCGGCTAGCCAATGCTCGAGATGCTCTAAAGCAACGAGCGTAGTCGTCTTGCGTGAATTCTGACCCGTCGGCCTTCAGCTGTGGAAAGCCTCCCACCATTTCCTCTGGGTTAAGCTCCGGCGCATACGCCAAGGCCCGGCTCAAAGCAGATATTGCGCCCTTGCGGGCGGCGGATTTCTTCATCTGTTCAAAATGTTTGGGGATGGTGGAGAGGCACTTCAGCACATCTTTGATCAACTTTGGATTCCCTTTTTCACCAAAAACAACCCTGATGGTGAAAAGGCTTCCGGCATACAGCTGCTCAGTAAAAGCATATAAGGACTTCAGCTTCAGCAAGCTGTCATCCGAAACCTGGCGAGTTCGTTGGCCTACAAGCAGATCAATTTTATAAGTCGCCGGGCGAGTCTTTCTAAAGACTGTTTGGCAAGATTGATTATAGCATAATCAGCAAACACTTACGAAAGACGGCTTCTGTCATCCGAGTTACTTGGCGTTTCAGACTGGTCAGCTCTTCAGTAACAGGCTTAAGTCGGCCCTCGGTGTCTTCTGCACGTTTGACCAAAGCAGCATGTTCCGCCTCAGCAGATTGCTTGTATGCCTCAAAGTCCGCCTTGAGCTTTTCCATCTCTGTTGACGAGAGCCGCCACTTTGCATCAGCTTCAGATCGGGCGTCTTGTTGCAACGCCAAGTCTTTCCTAAGGCCGGTCAAGCTAGACTCGGCCACATTTAAAGCATCCTGCACAATACCATAGTCAGACACCAAGTTTATCAATTTTAAGCCGCCAGTCCAGTTTATAATAGTGCTTGGAGGCATTGCAGAAGGTTGTTACAAGTCTCAAGCAGATTGCAAGCAATATACTTGACACTTGGGGGCTAATGTGTATCAGTTCTTTGAAAGTCTACAATCCAAACAAGACCCGGATCATCTTCACGAAGATAACCCGACTCTTGGGGGCTACACGTTGCTCCTCAAGTTTATATGATCAGATCTACAAGAAGTTCCGGCTCATTATTTACATAATGACCCGACCCTTGGGGGCTACATGTTGGTCTATTGAAATTTATATATTACTGAAGACCCGGCTTATCTTCAAGAAAATAAGCCGGCTCTTGGGGGCTATGTAAGGATATCTGGAAGGCACGGAAGGTTGAATACCTCGTATTTCTTCTTCATCATGCCAACTAAGTTGGCCTCCATGTCCTGGCATGCGGCGAGGCGGCTCAGATATCCACAGTGCACCTCGTCAACAGTAAGCTTCTCCAGATTGGGCAGATCAAGCTTAGCCTTCTCCTTCTCTGGTGAAGGAGCCTCATCCTTGCTGATGTGTTTGGTTAGCACGTTGGAAGGGGCTGGAGCTGTATAGGTTGTGCCGGTGATAGTAACCTCCTCTACATGATAAGTCACATCTTGAGCTATCAGCAGAGGGCTGGGCGGCTTCGGATCAGCCTCCGGGTTAGCCTCAGGAATTATAATGTCAGCATCCGCCGGCTCAGTAGGCTAGGGAGTCTCATCGTGGGCACCTTGAGCAGCCCCAGAGGGCTCAACCTGAATTTCAGGAGTGCCAAGCTTGGGGTTCTCTGGCTCTGGGACATCCAGACGAGTAGACGACCCGCTCAATTTCCTTTTCTTAGCCTGGGCCCTGCGAACAAAGATTTCATTGTTAGTTATATGCAAGGACAGAATATTAGTAAGAAGAAAGGGGATGCGAAGAAATTTACCCCGGGTTGATAATAAGGGGAGGCAGTTTGGAGGCGGTTGAGTCACCAGACGAAGGAGGTGATTCCTGACACAGTTAAAATTAAGCAATATGAGCAAGTGACAACACAAGACTAATATGAAGAGGAAGTGAAAATATAAGTTATGAAATACCTCGTTACGACGTTTCCGACGAGCTGGAGTGTCAGGTAAGCCGGCCACTAGGTCTTCAGAGCCGCCGCTCCGGGTCTGACGTCTAGCGACATGTTGCTGCTTCTTCAAAAGATAGTCGGGATCCAAATGAGCAAGAGGATGTGAAAACTTTACTTTCCGGATGACCCGCCGGATTTTCTCTATTGGCAGAGGTTCCGAGTCAGAGGAGATGGTAGTTACCTCTGCTGTGCCGGCTTCGCTTGTCTCCGCGTCACCCTGAGAGGAGTCAGCGTCAATAAGTTGCATGAAAAGAAGGCCAAGAGAGTCAAGTTCTACCTCCGAGTCATCCAATTCAAGGAGTTCCTGAGCTGATGGCTTCTTCTTACGAGCCGGAGCCCGGGTCTTAGTCGCCTTTGACTTCTTTTTGGAAGTGGAGGCTATGTTTAGTTTCTTCTTCCAGAAGGAAGAGTCGGCCTGCGTATAATAAATGGATTTGTAGAAAGGTTAAATGAGGCATATGAAATGCAGTATTTAAAGGAAGAAGAGCGAAGATTGAGATAGAAGGTTCACCTCAGGAGCCGGGCTAAGAGCATAGAAGGTACTTAACCTCGTCTTGTTGCAGGCTTCTTGAGGTTCTCCCAACAATGATTTGACAATCAAGTTGAGGTCCTGATCTGTCAGGGGTGTTTGGTTGAAGCGCGGAGGGTCATTCACCTTGCCAGTGTACTCACACATTAAGCCGCCGCGCCGGCTTAATGGTAAGATTCTCCAGGAAACCCAGCAGCGGGTTAGATCAACGACAGTCAGCCCATTAAGCAATAAGGATCTAATCTTTGAAAATGTTGGAGCGTATTGGGCACGCTCTACGGCAGACAGCCGGTCTGGGAGCTCTGTGGTGGTGCAGAGCCGGTAGGGACGATAACCCAGCAATGGATTTTCTCCTTCTGGGGAAGTATCTTTACAATAGAACCAGGTGTGGTTCCAGTCCTTGGGATGGCTAGGCAGAATTGCCACATGAAAGGACACGTCCCTCCGCCTCTGAATAGAAACACCACCAAGTTAAAGGCTTGGGCCATCAGCAATTTCTGTCTGGCGGTTGATATAGAAATAGTCTCTGAAGATATCTACGGAGGGTTCTTCTTGCAGGTATGCTTCACAGAGTATTTGGAATTGGCACAGGTTGGTTACTGAGTTGGGGCCAATGTGTAACACCCCAAAAATTTAATCGTATTTTTTATAATTTAAAATTTGGCTAGAAATATTTTATTATTATTATTTTGACCTCTGACTGATTTCAAAACCTTCCTTTCAATAATTCTTCCCTCCAAGTATAGATTTTTGGAAAGTAAATTTGGTCTTGAATATTTTCCTTCAATCATGTTATTCCAATTTAATAGGAACAAAATTTTATAATAAAACTTGCCCACGACTAATTCTTTTAATAGTATTTTCAACTCTGAAAATATCCCTGTTGCACCACAACCTGTTTAAATATTTCTTTAAAAATCGTACAAAAATTTGGAGATGTATAGGATTCACTTTTATGCAAAAACCAATTGGTGTCTTTTGTAATTTTTGAGCAAAGCATCCTCATTTCTATTCTGGTCTAGTTTGGCAGTTTGAACTGCAACCCCATTTTCTTTTGCTCTGCTGGCCATGAAAATTTTCCTACTAATAGTCCCCCCAACCAAACCCTTAAGTACAAGAGATCAGCCCCAAAGTCAAATTTTTAGTTGGCCAAATTGCCCACTTCATTTTCTGTCCAGAATTGTTTTTCACCAAAACTTGCATTAACAAGTTTTCTCTTTTGCCCAACTGACCTCACCACCCTATTTAGCATCTAAAGATACCCCATCCTGCCAATTTGCATTTTTAGAAAACCCCGATAGGTGTCTCTGGCATTCTGTCAAACACCTAGAGTGCATGTCCAGTTTTGGCATGGTTTTATATTTGCATTGTGGACTTGCCCCTCTGACCAATACAGCATGTCCATTAGGCCTAAACCACACTCTCTTATGAAGCTGTTAAATTGCATTTGCACCAAGGCAGGCTAGCCCCTCCTGGCATTTCAGCAAACACCTGGTGGGCACGTCCAGAGCGCGGCCAGAGCGCGCGTTTTGTACGTGCGACGCCCGAGCCGCCGCGCCCAACTACCGCCTCTCCCCGAGCTTATCCTGATCCCCTGCTGCCCGCCGCGTCGTGCCAAGCCCCCAACCGATATACCCCTCCTGCTCTGTAGCGTTCCCGCCACGTCCCCGACATGCCAGTCGCTAGCCGCCGCCGCCGCCTGCTGTGCCAGCGCCGGCCAAGCCACCTGGCGCGCCCCCGAGCCCTCCAGCTCGCCGTCCTCATCCGCAGCGATGTCTTATTCCTCGAAAACCCCTCTGGCCAGGTCCCCACCTCCCCTGTTCTGCATAGTGACGGCCGCCGCCGAGCTTATCCTCAGACACCCGGTGAACCGACGTAGCTAGCCTATAAAAGGACCCTCTCGAGCACACCCAGCCATCAGAACCACCCCAGTAGCTCCCTCGACGAACCCATTGAGCTCTCGTGACCTCTACCGTAGCCACCGACCGCCGTTGCCTGGAGAAAGCTCCGGTCAAATTCGAGTTGTTTCTCTGGTCCCGAGCCGAATGCTCCCACCATAGAACCATTCTAACCTCCGCACATCCATTCTGAGCAGTATTTTCTCTCGTTCCTGGCCAAGCCAAGCCCTCCATCCCCCACTGACGCAGTCCTCCGCCGCGGCCAACGCCCCGCTCGGTCCCGAGCTCTCCGGCGACCCATCCCTCCCCCAGAGGACGCGGTCCTCCATCCCGATCACGTCGGTGTGCCCAGCGCCGGGAACGGTGCTCTCTATCGCCGGGAATCATCGCCGGGAGTTCGCCTCTGCTTCTGCCAGACGCGCGGGGGGAAGAAGATGAACCCGACAGGTGGGTCCCACCTGTCGGTCGGACATCTCACTCGCCAGAGGCGCTGGCCTCCTCGT
This sequence comes from Elymus sibiricus, assembly GCA_039707655.1. Lineage (NCBI taxonomy): Eukaryota > Viridiplantae > Streptophyta > Magnoliopsida > Poales > Poaceae > Elymus > Elymus sibiricus. The sequence continues at coordinate 397,434,328 of CM077663.1, read as the reverse complement.
GCGCCTTCTCTGCGAGTAAGCGTACTTCTCTGTTTACGCTTTCAGTTCTAGAAAGCGTATTTATCCCTGAACCGTTTTCTTTTATAACCTTTATTTAAATCCAGATTTGACTGACCTTATCTTTTAAACCACTACTTCAAAACAATTGATTATTTTTCTGTTGTCAACCAAATTTCATCTAGTTTATTTACATATTTATTTAAAAAAATTCCAAGACAACTTTTTGTACTATTTTAGGAATATGTGTTGATTCCGATAATTTCAAAAATAGGAAAAATGGAGGGAAGAATGTTTTCAAACCATTTGGAGTGCACCCCACCCTTCTACAATTCCAAGGCAAGCATCTTGAAGACTTGATATGATATTCTGTTGGTTGATTGCTTGCTAGGAAAAGTAAGCCATGTTTATGTCACATGAAACAATGGGTTTTGCATATGATGATAAGTCATGCATGAATGCATATGATGAGAATTTTATTTGTTGTGATCATGTGATATACATGAGAAGTGGTTACTGCCTCATGATACGTATGCCTGAGCTGGTCCGGGCAAACTTCGGGGAGAAGTTCCGTCGTGGATAAAGTATGACCGTGAAAACTGGTATCTCGTGGTGACGAGAGAAATCAGTAAGGGCATGACGAGGCATGATGGGTGGTGACCCTGTAGGTGATTGAATAGAAGTATTTGTTGTGCTAACCTTTGCAGGGAAAGTTGAACCTCCTGAGTCGACCATAGATCCAGTCTTGCACCAGTAACCCCCATACTTGAATCGTGCTACCACTTGTCCCTGCCACGGGTAGGGTATGGTCGAGTAAGTCGTCAACCCTTTTCCTTGCACACACCGTATAGAGAGGCCATAGTGAAAGATACCACCGATCCTGGTAGGCATGTCACTTGGTCCGGGGGCATGGGTGTTTCCGACTGGGGCCGAGAGGGGGGCACCCCTTAGTAGCGCGCGATATATATTTGATCCCATGCTAATCGATGTTGTAGCCTCCCCACTTAGAGTTTTGCTTAACGAGTGTCGTGGGTGATTCCACGCACCGGTTAGTTAAGCTGGTGTGTGCGGGTCAGGTGTGTTTTCAACTTAAAGACCGTAAACGGAATTAGTCTCGAGATGACTAAAGAAATCCGTTACTTGTGGGTAAAGAGTACACCCTCTGCAAAGTATACATCTATTCGAATAGCCGTGTCCACGGTTAAGGACTACAGTCTGGGATAGGTCAAGTGTCGGTCTTAGAGTCGGTCTTTGGAGGAAAACTTTCAAACCAGAATTTTGGTCATGAATGGTGACGGATGATATCGATAATTATTATTGTTATGGACTGACCATTTCTATTATGTGAATTGTGGAGTATCACCTGGGATGGTCCTACCTCCTGGATACTCCTGCTATTATTTATTTTAATTATAAACCCTTTATGTGGCGTCGCTAAGACGCCCGACTGTGGCACGCTGGTTATTTATTTTCATTATAAGCCCTTTATGTGGCGTCGCTCAGACGCCCGACTGTGGCACGCTCGTTATTTATTTTCACTATAAGCCCTTTAAGTGGCGTCGCTCAGACGCCCGACTGTGGCACGCATGTTATCTACTTTCATTATAAGCCCTTTATGCGGCGTCGCTCAGACGCCCGACTGAGGCATGTTTTATATTCTTACCCTTTCGAGGCGTCGCTCCAGACACCCGATTGGATCATTTTATTTTCATTCCCTGATTACTTATTTATTCTTATATGAATTATCTGCTTACATGCATCATGCATTTATCTCGTGAGTGATTGAATGATCATAAATTATTTCAGTGCATGATTACCATCTGATATATTGTATCTGTTTTCATGATGTTTGCGAGTACATTCAAAGTACTCACTGGCTTGTCCCTGGCCATTGTCTTGGCCAGATCACATATTTGGAGAGGAGCACGATGACGACAGCCCCGGGACCTAGGTATCGAAGGTAGCAGCCGCACGAGATAGCAGTTATCCAGGTCAGCTGTTCCTGTGGGAAATGGAGTCCCATAGACGCTGAGGATCCAGGAACCGCTTCCGCCATCAACCACTAGAAAACTTTGTTGCACTCCATAGACCACCATGTTCTTGTACTTCAAATTTTGTAATTTGCTTGGAATTTCTGTATCAAGAATGTGTCCACCAGCTAACAGTAATTCCTTCTTTTCCACCAGCCTGGCTTAATAGGAATGATAGACTACTCATATCAACAAAGAATTCCTTCTTTTCCGGGAGCCCATTCGAAAAGAACTCCCAAGTTAAGCATGCTTGGCTTGGAGCAATTCTAGGATGGGTGACCGACCGGGAAGTTGGTCCCGGGTGCACACGAGTGAGGACAAAGTGTGCAGGAAAGACTAGTGTTGGTCTGTGGTGCCAGTCTAGATCCCGCCAGGCGTAACGGGGTGTTACCATGTCTTGAGGATGAAGCTTGTAAAAATGAAGGGCATCCCGGAAGAATTTTGATCCGGGCGGTGAGAAGCCACGGAGAAGATGATCCCTGAAAATGATAACTTCCCCTTCCTGGGGTTTGGAGGTGATCTCGTCACCAGGAACCCGCCATTGGATGACGTCCTGAGCCGGCAAAACTCCCATGACTACGAAATCATTGAGAATCTCCTCAGTGACCCCGGAGCCTACCCAATCGCAAGAGGCGGGAGCTTTAGCCATAACGGCGGGTTAAAAGCTGTGGAAAGGCATGAAGACACGGCGGGTTAAGGACGCTGCATGACCAAAACAGTTATGACTCTAAAACGACGACGCTACTTGGCGGGTCATCACTAAGTTATGAGCCGCCGCCAACTACAGGAATAAGGCGGATTACATCGCAACAAAGAGATCCGGCAGCATGATGGCGGGTCAAATAGACAGCAAATATTGAAAATATTACTAAGTGTGGACAAACATGTTCCATCGACTACAGCTACCATTTTAAGATCTATGGGAGGAAACAAAAGGAGAATATTTCCTAAACCTAAAAGTGCTCATGGAAGAACATGCAGTTCGTATATGAGTTCCCATGAAGGGGTGATCTACGATGAATATGGAAAACGCATTAAACAGAGTGCCGCGGGTTTTGGCTAGCGATTGAAGGCCTAAGGGTGTTTCCTTTTTTATCTACGGCAAGAACTTTGATGAACGGTGGCGGCCTCGGAAGAACACCGGCGAGCTAATGCGGATCTAGGAGGAAAAACGAATAGAACCTGGAAGGTGCAGGAGATGCGGGCGAGCGCCGGTGAGCTCTGGACAAAATCAGGGTGATGCAGCGGCCTGGTTGAGGATGACGGTGTGGTCCGGACGGCGCGGCGAAGCTTCGGGTGCGCGAGCGTCTGGAGGAAGAAGAAGAGAGAAGCGGCGGCGGGGGAAAGTGAAAAAGATGGGACCCCTCCCCCCCCGTGCCTATTTATAAGGGGGATGGAACAGCAACAGTCCGGCGCGGGAATCGAGGAGACAAGCTGATGATTGACCAAGAAAACGCCTCGATTCTCGGGTTGACTAGTTAATACAAAGATCCGTTGTGATGTCATTAAGATATTTTGGATTTTATCAGAGATGACGTCATCCATTTTACATGGCGGGTCATGAAGGTTTATTTCAGGTCAGGAAGTTATGAGGAGCATAAGAGTCGCCAACTAGAAGACTTGAAGATTGACATGAACAAAGTTCAAATCAATCTGGGGCCTAATGTTGGGGATATAACCCCGTGGTGAGACCCGCCCAGGAGGGGCCGGGTCATGAAGTTGGCGGCTTAGCAGTGAGTTCTTAAACGGGAGAAAAGAATAAGAGAAGGCCTGGAAGTGACTTGCCAGATGGGTCGGGCGGAGGCCCAGAGTCGGAAGGCGACGTGTGACCCGGAGGCGTAAGCCGCCGGGAGACGGCTTGCCAGACAAGGCAAGGGGATTTAGAGATGAGGTTGGTTATTAGATGTAACCCGGCCTGGACTCTTGTAAGCCCAGGGCCTCGACCTGTGTATATAAAGGCGGGTTCCCTGGGCAGCTTAGGACACGAAAAACCTTTGATTGAGTGCTAGGTCAAGCGAATCCGCAACCTTGTAATCGATACCCAATCAATACAACTCAAAGCAGAACGTAGGCTATTACCTCCTTCGAGAGGGGCCGAACCTGGGTAAACATGTGTCTTTCGTCCCGATCAACCCCTTCGATTTAACCGCCGTAGCGATGGCTTCATCCCTAAGTCCTTGCACTAGGACATCTGTTGTGATAAAACCACGACAGCATATGTGAGATCCGGCCGTGTAAGTGTGAGATACTGAAGGGCTCCGGCGAGGCTGCGGTACAGGGAGGGGTCAGAGAAGGGCTTGCCATCCAAACTGGAGAGCTTGGAGCTAGTGTCAATGGGTGTGGTGATCGGATGGCAATGGAGCATGTTGGTCCGATCCAAGACCTCAAGTGCATACTGCTCCTGAGACAAGAAGAGACCAGCGGCGTTGCGATGGACATTGATGCCGAGAAAGTGGTGGATGTCTCCGAGATCACTCATAGAGAACTCACGGGAGAGCGATGATACGAGTGATGCGAGGAAGGCAGTGGTGCTGGCAGTCAGGATGATGTCGTCAACATATAAAAGCGGGTATGCCATGGATGCCCCTTGGTGAAGGATGAAAAATGAGGTGTCACACTTGGAGGAGACGAACCCGAGAGTGCGAAGAAAACTCGTGAAACAGATGAACCAAGTTCGGGGAGCCTGTTTGAGGCCATATAAGGACTTGTTCAGGCGGCAAACATGCGTGGGACGAGCGGAGTCAACGAAGCCGGAGGGTTGTTGGCAATAGACGGTCTCGGCAAGATCACCATGGAGAAAGGCATTTTTAACGTCCATTTGACGGATCGGCCAACTGTTCGCCATAGCAAGACTGAGGATGACGCGTATGGTGGCGGGTTTGACGACGGGGCTAAAAGTCTCCCCGTAGTCGACACCAGCCTGTTCCGTGAAGCCACGGACCACCCAACGTGCCTTGTACCGAGCCAGCGAGTCATCGGGGTGGAGCTTATGCCGGAAGATCCACTTGCCCGTCACCACATTTAGACCTGCAGGACAAGGCACCAAAGACCAAGTGGCATTCCGTATTAGCGCATTAAATTCATCTAACATTGCATCATGCCAATGGGGGTCTTTGAGAGCGGCACGGTAAGAGGAGGGAAGTGGCGAAGGGGTCGTGGTGATAGCTAGGGCAAAGTGTTGCTTGGGCATAGAGAACCCTGTTTTACCACGGGTTTGCATCCGGTGAGGGTTGTGACGGGGAGTGATTGGAATGGCACGTTGGGGCAGTGGCGCACCGGCAGGAACAGCGGCGTGTGTGGCGCAGCAGGTGAGGCGGGCGAGGAAAGGTGAAGCAGGCGACGAACCCGATGGTTCTGTGGCACGAATTGGACTGGGCGGCGATCCCAAAGGGGAGCCCGCGCCTGACCCGCGTGCGGGCGTGCTTGCAGCATCAGCCTGGGTGGGACGTGAGCGGGGAGTGGCGCATGCATGGGTGGTCGGCCCGGCAGGGGGGCGCGCAAGCGGACTGGTGGGCGCGGGTGCAGAGGCGGCATGCAAGCGTGTGGGGTGGTGGACAGGCTGGCGTGGCACGGCGGGTGCGTGGGCACGGTGGGTTGACCCATACGAGGTGCAGCGATCGAGGGAGAGGACGCCGTCAGCAGCGGCAGGCGTGGCAAGACGACCGGGATCTTCTGCGCCCATGGGATGTGCTGCAACAGATTCATAGGGAAAAACGCTTTCGTCAAAAACAACATGCCGAGACGTGATCACTTTGCGCGAGGAGAGATCGAAACAACGGTACCCTTTCTGCTCCCGTGGATAGCCGATGAACACACAACGCGTAGAGCGCGGCGAGAGCTTGTGAGGTGCGGTGGCAGAGAGGTTTGGGAAGCAAGTGGTCGTAGGTGGGATGGATGTCGTAGAGGAGAAAATGGGGGGTAAAATGGTGGATGGCACGTGACGGGCGAATGTTGAGGAGACTAGTGGCGGTGTGAAGAGCTTCAACCCAAAACGCGGGAGGAAGATGCGCTTGAAACAAAAGAGTGCGGACGACATCATTGGTAGTACGGATGTGGTGCTCGGCCTTACCATTTTGTGGCGAGGTGTGCGGGCATGTGAGACGAAAGGAGATGCCGTTGGAGGAGAAAAAGCCACGAAGCGCCGTGGTGAGGAAATCACCGCCGTTGTCACACTGCAAACATTGTACCATTACATGAAATTGCGTGAGAATAAAAGAGAAGAAGTGTTGAAGTGTGGCGCATGTATCGGATTTGGCACGTAGGGGAAAGGTCCAGGAGTAATGTGTATAGTCATCCAAAATGACAAGGTAGTACTTGTAACCCGAAAAGCTAATGATCGGAGAGGTCCATAAGTCGCAATGTAACAATTGAAATGGCGCGGTGGTATGGGAAGTCGAGGTGGAAAAAGGAAGACGGGTATGTTTGCCCAATTGGCAAGCAGTACATAATGGCGACTTAGAATTTTTAGTACATGTAGTGGGATCATCAAAGGGGAAATAAGCTAATGATGAGACGCCGGGGTGCCCGAGCCTTTTATGCGAAAGATCCAAAGAAGAAACGGTAAAAGCCACCGGGGGAGCGTAGCCACGGCCGCCGGTGAAGCGATAAAGGTCGCCGGAGCTATTGCACCTCAAAAGCACCTCCTTGGTGTGAAGATCCTTCACGCAAAAACCAAAGGGGTCAAACTCCACAGAACATAAATTGTCGCGTGTAAATTTACGCACAGAGATGAGATTTTGAACGATGTTGGGAGACAACAAAATATGTGTGAGATAGAATGGGCGAGGCGGGAGACGAGCGGTACCAATGGCGACGACGGGAAGACGGGCCCCATTGCCGACAACAATGTGATGAGGATCATGCGCTAATACAGGGTGAGACTTGAGCAAAGTACCTGGGTCCCGGTGACGTGGGAAGAGGCGCCCGTGTCCATGATCCACTCAGCTTGGGGAGGGAAGGCGGATCCAGAGCTCGGTGCAGAGTGTTACCGCCGTGGCGAATTTTTGTCCAAAAGGACCACCTGCCGAGTCGAATTGTCAAAAGAGACCACCTGCGAGTAAAAGTGCCAGATCAGACCCCCCTGCCGCCACCAGCGCAGGCGGCTGGGGCCTGCCGCCACCAGCGCAGGCGGCCGGCCAGGCGGCTGGGGTCTGCCGCCACCAGCGCTGGCGGCCGGCCGCGATTCCCGTTGCGCCAGCCCCGCGACGGAACGGACGGCAGCTGCGGGCCCTGCCGCCAGCAACCGAGGCGGCAGCGCGGGCCCGGCCGCCACCAGCCCCGGCGGGAGGTACTGCTAGCCGACGCACAGTGCGGAAAACGATTTAGACGGCGCTGATTCCGAGACTGACGGCGCTGATTCCCACGATGCTCATTCCGAGGCTATATTCGCTGCTGCGCGGGAAACGGCTGAAATGCTAATTCCTGTTGTCCAGGGCAGTGCACGCGTGACAGGGCTGCTTTTTTAAAGGATGCTGATTCCCGCTGCTGGTTCGAGACAGCGTTGCTGTTGCTGCGGCGGACGCGAGAGCAAATTCTAACGCGGTGTGCCGACACTACAGTGCCCGTATTCTTTTTATACACGATGCCAGCTCTCTCTCGCACACACACCCTGTCTGCTCTCTCGCACAGACACACTGCCTACTCTCTCGCGTGCACACACTGCTCCCTCTCCTATCTTTCTGACTGTTAAGAACACGGAGGAAGCATAGCTCAGCAGGTCAGAGCAGTCCATTTTTGTTGGTTGTGTTCGCATGCATGATTTTTTTACTTCATTTGATTAGTTTCTAAGTATGTATTATCTGCTGTTTTAGGTAATATTTCATCAGTTTGTGAAGTAATTTGGAGCTTCAGGAGTATGATTTGCCGTGTGAAGTGAACTACTAAGTTGAAGATCAAGGTATGATCTTTGCAATACATGAATATTAGTGTGCATGCACATTGGAAATTAGTTAGTTCTGTAGCCCGTCATTAGCTATGCGATGTTAACTTCTTGGAAGTAATATTTGTCAGAACAGTATGTTGAAGATGTTATAGATCAATGTACTATTTTTTGGACAACAAATTTTTGACTGTATTGTAGCTGAGTGATATGCCTTTAAGATGCATCATTTTCATTAGACATGCAAGAAGTTCTAAAAATGCTAATTAAGAAACCGCAGTTGGTCATTTACATGATTAAATGTGTTGTTATTTCATGTGTCATGTTTATTAATAAGTTTTATAGTTGGGAAATCGTAGGTCAACTTTATTAGCTAATTTGGTAAACTAGGAAACCGTACATGACATGCAACATAAGTGCTAATATCGTTGATAATGTATGTAATTAGGTTAAAAAAATATCGTCTGAGTAGCAAACAAGGAGGAGATGACGTGATTGAAGAAATTGTTTTTCGGTCTTCGACGTCCCTTGTGAGGTGATGACCACATGCATGCAATTTGGAGCTTAAAATGTTAATTAAGAAAATGATTGTACTATAATTGGTCATTGCATGATTAAATGTGTTGTTATTTCATGTGTCATGTTTTTTAATAAGTTCAGTAGTAAGGAAATCATACGTAGACTTTATTAGCTAATTTGGTAGAGTAGGAAACCTTAAATGAAATGCAAGATAAATGCTAATATCCTTGATGATGTATGTAAACCGTAAAAGAAAATATCGTCTGGGTAGCAAACTAGGAGGAGATGACGTGATTGATGCAAATTGTTTTTCGGTCTTCGGTTCCTCTTTAGAGGTGATGACCACATGCATGCTACTGCTACTTTGAAACTTTTGGCAGCAGAAGAAAATTGTGCGTCTAATTTTTTTTTCATGTGATAATAGGTCATCCTCGTTGATATATTACCAGTGATATATTCACGCTAACGGATTTTTCTATTCGGAAGGATATCCTTATTGAACAAGAGGTATAAATGCTGTGGTGTAATTTTTTGAACAATTATTTTTTGTGTTGATGTACTGCTGTGAATGATGTTACTGTTGTGTTGTGAATATTAGTCGGATTATTACATGTAAATAAATGATTATTACCGTAAGTTATTAGAATATAAATTGACTAACGATGTAAATATGGCTGCTCGTTAGGTACTATGGAAATTTTGTTAGTGTTCTATGGGGACATCGTACGCGACGGTCCTTCCGGTGTGGATGTGTCTAGGTGTGAGATGACTACGGTTGTAGTGAGAGACATGGTTAATGTAGGGTATGCGGCAGTTAGAAGGTGCATCCGATCGGTATTTGGTTCAGCGATGGATGGAAATAAATGACCATGGAGGCTTTCGTGGTTGACGGAGGAAATGATGGGACAGTATCCCGTTGGGGTCTGCGGCGGGTTACCGGTGAAAAAGCCTGAGCGTCGTACATGGGGTTTGCAAGCAATCCCAATAACTCCATGTTTGGACAGCCCATGGTGTATGTGGAGTTCATTTCTGTCACTGATGTTGCCGAGTGCAGTAGCGGGGCTGGTGAGGCCGAGTTGGCAATCACTGTAGCCCCCAGCGCCGGTCCATCGGAACCAACAGGCGGCCAACAAGTGTATGACACAGGATATTGGTCTGCGGTCGTTGACATGAGCAAACACGTGGAGGGATTGCCGGAGGCGCTAGATGATGACGATGATGGTCATTCTTCTGCCTCTTCGGAATCAGATGATGATGAAGTTGTTCCTCCTGAGAAGGAGGTCGCTCCACCAATGAACCCAGAGTTTTTACAGGTTATGAGCATCACCAATGAATTTCACTCTATTTCTGGCCTGAAAGCAGGAAGTCTGGCCGTTGTGCAGATTTTCCCAGATAAGAAATCTGCTTACCAAGCAATGAATAGCTATGTAATTGCCATACACCGGCAGCATAAAGTGATGCAGTCTGATAAAAAGGAGTTGAAGGTCATATGCATCCATTGCGAGTCGAATGGTTGCCGCGGAAGAGTTATTGCTCGCTGGAAGCCTGGGGTATGTCAGCCATGGCATGTCACAAAAATAGTGGAACATGGCTGTGAGCAAACCGGCACTCTTCCAGACCACCACAATGTGACTGCAGAATTTGTGTCACGGATCATGCAAATGACTGTGCAGGAAAGTCTTAATATTAGTATTAGGGCTTTGCAAAAAACTGCAGCTGATCAGATTGGCTTCACTGTCAGCTACAGCAAGGCAAGGCATGCAAAGGAAAAGATATTCCAGAGGTTGTATGAAACCTATGAGGAGGCGTCATGGGAATACCTACCTGTTGGACGACCCCAGATAGTAAATCCCGTAACCCCATACGACTGTGGTGAGGGCATTGTAACTATGTCCAGCCGGTGGACGCTCGGTCAGAAAAAATGGGCTACAAAAATTGCGAAAAGTTGTTACCCCATATACCATGATCAGTTTGAGCATCTTGAGGACTCACTAATCACATGGAACCCGTGGACTGAGCCTCACATTAACATGGTATTTGGTTCGCAACCCATCCCAGTGGAATGCGTGAGAGATAGTGGCTTCTGGATGACTCGTTGCAATTTACTATATCTGTGGTTTGTTGAACCGTACAATCCTGACCGTGTCATGAGACAGTTCGGTCTACATCAAGATATTCCACCACCTGTTCCAAGATGTATCGACGAACATACTCATAAGTAAGATGTGACCTCCCTAAATAGTTAATGTCTTTTTAATTCATAAAACTTACGTTCTGTTACGTAAATTTCAGAATGAACAATAGTGGCAGAACTGGTGTCGATTACCGTGAAGAGAACATTCAATGGGTAAACCAGTGGAATAATGAAGCACTGGAAATGATAGTGCATGAACATAGGTAAATTTTATTTACGGTTATTTATGTACATACACAAGTTGATGTAATTATTTAATTATGCAGACTATTTATGTACATACACAAGTTGATGTAATTATTTAATTATGCAGACCGTACGACGCGACTACAACACAAGCGTATTACGAGTGATACTGCATGAGCATGCGTACTCGACTGACGTATCAACCACCTACGATGCCAACACATCCCACACATATGGAACAGTTGCAGAGACGGATAGACACATCATCAGCTTACTATCGTGACTACACGGTAATCATCAACAACTTACTATTCAAGTCCATCATTTCATGAACAATTCAAGCAACCAACAACCTATTTTTTTAGATTGATATTTGCAAGGAAGTAGGGGAGATGGCGAGGGAAGGCATGCAAGCCCAAGACACACCAGGTCGAACATCTGCCTTAAAAAAATTGGTGAATTCGTCGCCAAAACGATGAGATGCGGTAGACGGAACGATGTTGACACTGGAGCGTACAACATGCCGGAACCGAGGTCAGCTAGAACGAGTGCAGCGCCGTCGTCATCCAGGCGGTGGGGAGAGGGTCCAAATACTACAACGACATTTCCACGACATGACTCGTCTCTGCCACTACAGGGGCATACATCCCAGGTACATGGTGCAGGCTTGGATTCCATGCCCGAGCAGACTCATTTCGTGGACCAAAATGCGGACACAGGATATGGCGCATACACCCAAGGCAACGGGTCTCAGCCGTATCCCTCCACGCAAGGGATCAGGATGCCTGAGGAGACTCGTTTTCCTGACATAAACCAGCACACTAGGGGCGAGGGATCACAAAGCTACAACACCGCTCAGGTATGTTCAACCATAATAAGCAATTACAAGCGTACAACATTTACATGACTTTTATTTACATACGGTTTTTCTGTGCAGGAAAGTAATGATACAACATGGGAAGATGAAGAAACCCAGCGTGGCGTAAACAAATTAAAGACATACTCACAGAATCCATTGATCCTCGATGCAGGGTCCCAGGATTATTGAATGACTTTTTCGAGACGGACGTTATTGGCCCATCTTATATCCCTTCCCAGTCACAACCATACACCTATAATTTCGAATCATCATCTCAATATGGATTGCAGACTCCACCACCTATGCATGAGTCGCAGACACAGGAAGAAGAGGGGTAGTACGGTCGTGGTCTTCGTGAACACCGACCCCCTACTCGCTTGTCACCTTCCGGTCGTCGGGAAAGGCCAGCTGGCCGTCGTCGCGTAGGGTGGTTCGTCTATCTATGTGTGCGAACTATTGTATCTATCTATGTCAGTTTCTAACTTTCAGATGTATGTACGAGACATCTATGTATTATGCAGAAATAAAAGTTCTCGGTTTATTTCGAGTCATTCTTTTTAAATTGAAAATAACATGCATAAAATAAGATACATTAAACTGCTGAAATTAAGATGCATTGAAAATAACATGCATAAAATAAGATACATAAAATAACATGCATAAAATAAGATACATAAAAATTAACATGTCCAAATTAAGATACAACTTGCTACGAATTTTAAGATACAACTTGCTGCAATGCGAATTTTAGGATACAATAACATAAATCTACTGAGTCCAACGTGGATATTTTCCTTTTCCATCACCAGCTTCTTCTGCTGCCTTGGCTGCACGAGCCCTTTCTTTCTTTATCTGCCTCTCAGCCTCACGGGCCTCCTGTCGCTGTCGTTGAACCTCCGCCAGTCGAAGTCCCTCTTCTCGGTTTTTCTTCTTCATCTCATCAAGAAAAGCCCTCTGCTTCACACAATACTCTTGCCACTCTCTCTCCTGCTCTGCTTTCTCCTCTGCTGCCGCCTTTGCGCGGCGCTCTTCCACGTCCAAACTTGCCCATGCACGACGACCTCTTTCACGAATCTCGGTCACCGCCCAGTCCGGTTTTTTCGTGTCAATCCAACGATAGTACATGCACAGAGGCGGAGGAGACTACAATAAAAATAGAAATATAAATATCAAATCAACAATAATATCAACAACGTGTTTATTCTTCCTGACTGAAACATACCGGAGGCCTGATGTACGGTGAAATAGCAACGGGTGGATCTTCCTCATAATTGGCGCACATGAAAAACTTCATGCCCAACCAATCTGAAAAATCCGTCACCTCCTTCACCTTGCAGAGATCGCCACACCAACAACGAACTACTTCCACCCCCGAGGCAAAGTCGCACTCTTCATTTTCTTAGGCCTAATGCTTTGATCCGAACAATGCAAACTCATAATGACTAGCGCGTTGGTGTTTTGAAGTGCGGCTGGACGATGGAGAAGAGAGTGAGAAAGAGCAAGCAGTGTGGGCAGAAGCAAAGAGAAGAGCGTGAGAGAGCAGGAAACAGCATCTCGTATATAAAGATGAGGAGCACTGTGTTGTCGGTAGAAGAAAATAAAACACGCGCGTCCGCCTCAGCAACAGCACCGCACCGCTGTCTCCGGCGTTTCAGACAAAGCAGACAACAGGAATCAGCCGTTTCCCGCGCTCGGCCGAATCTTTGCCTAAAAATCAGCGAAAGCAGCAGCGCCTGGGAATCAGCGCCGTCAACGTCGCGTCGCGCAGCGCTGGGACAGGCCGCGGAGATGCCGCCGGGGCTGGTGGCGGCCGGGCCCGCGCTGCCGCCTCGGCTGCTGGCGGCAGGGCCCGCAGCTACCGTCCATTCCGTCGCGGGCTGGCGCAACGGGAATCGCGGCCGGCCGGCAGCGCTGGTGGCGGCAGGCCCCAGCCGCCTGGCCGGCCGCCTGCGCTGGTGGCGGCATGGGGGGTCCGATCTGGCATTTGGACTCGCAGGTGGTCTCTTTTGACAATTCGACTCGGCAGGTGGTCCTTTTGGACAAAAATTCCCGCCGTGGCATCCCAGGAGTACGGCGAGTTGGTGAAGTGCGCGGGCGACGAAGACTGGTGAGACGCGTCGGGCGAGGACCAAGCACTCCGGCGGAATTGGGAGCGACCCAAGGCGCACGTGGGGGCGAGAAGGGCAGCCCCATGGGGGCAAAGTACCCCAGCCACGACTGCTGGGAGCCACGGCCGCCGCCAGGAGGGTCACCGCAGCCACCACCGCGCCCGCCGGGGCGGTTGCCACCGCCGAGTTGGCCACCACATCCGCCAGCAGCAGGAGGAGCGAGATCACCGCTGTCGGGTGGAGGCCGATCACCACGATCAGCATGGTCCCCACGACCGCCACCGCCGGGCTCGTCGTGGACGGCGAGGACCTGAGCGCCCTCAGTGCGTTCCCTCTTGTCGAGGGCGAGCTCGGCGAGCACGAGGCGAGAGCGCGCCTGCGCGAAGGTTGGCAGCGGCACCGTGGACTGAATAATGGCGGCCTGAAGCTCAAACTTATTGCCGAGGCCGTCCAGCATCTGCAGAGTGAGAGTGCGGTCGGAGACCGGCTCCCGGACGTCAGCAAAGGCTTCGGCTATACCTTGGAGGTGGCGGGCTGGCGGCAGTACTCGTTGATGCAGCGGTCGCCGCGCACGGCCGACCGGAATTCTTGGCCGAGATGCATGGTGAGCTCGGCCTCGTTCTCGAGGAAGTACTCGTGGAGGCGCCTCCGGATCGTGAGGGCGGTGGAGCTGGCGGGCGCGACGATGTCGAGAAGGTCGCCATCGATGGTGGAGTAAAACCACAGCACAATCGTATTGTCGTCATCTCGCCAGAGTGGGTCAAAGAGGCACGAGACGGCGCCGTCCTGGACGTGCGCCTCGGCGTGGTGCCGAGCGAGGATGAGGTTGAGGTAGTTCCTCCACCGGGCGAAGTTGGATCCGTCGAGGGCCAACTTGAAGTCGACGATGTGGTTGATGCTGGCAGGGAGACCGCCGGGAGGTGCGGCGACGCCAGGGACGGAGAGAGGGATTTGCAGCGGGAGTGGGTTGGGTGGGACAGAAGCTAGTGGCAGGCCGTCGGAGGAGACAGGAGTGGGGTTTGCACGCGGGCGTTCATCAGCGACGCGAGCGGCTGCGGCGGTGGCGAGCTCATCGACAGAGAGGTTGTGGCCACCGCCGGCAGCCCCGGTGTCGGCCGGCGGAGAAAGCTGGGAGTGGGTCGACATGGGAGAAGAACCTGATGCTCTGATTACCAAGAAGAATGGAGAAATATGAGCTGCTCTCTGTATTACACATGGAACAGGTACAAATACAACGGAGTGTGCTGGCGATCCCTACATGCAGGGAAGTGGGAGATCAGACACCGAGAGGTTAGCTAGCTCCCTAATGACCCGGCCCTGTTAGTTACAACGGCAGCACATCTCATACACACATGTACATATGACACTGTTACGTTACAACTCAACAGACACTACCGCCATGCCTCGTTGATGTGGAGCTAGCGGCACTCGTGGATCGATTGTGTGCGGACGCTCTATACGGAAGCGAGCACCGCTCAGTCCTCGTCAATGACTTCTGGGTCGGCAGGGAGCTCTGCCATGGCCACGGTGTCCGTGAGGTTTGCCTCTAGTTGAGCCACTATTGCGTAGTGCTCCTCCAAAAGTGCCAGATGAAACTGCTCCTCTGCCAGCAGGATGCTGAAGAGGGCGTGGTCATAAGACAAAGCCTCCAAGGAGGAAACAATGCCATAACGCCGCCACCACCCGCTTTGGCACGGCCAAAGGGTTTTCACCCAGAGCCAAAGGTGGAGGAGGCTAACCCATGACTACGCCTCTAACAAGGAGAAACGACGCTGCTCGAGTGCGACGAGTTGCCACGGGGGAATGGCGAGGGGTCACACAATTGTCACCTCCGAGGTACTGTAGGTTTTATTAAGAGTTCGCGTCAATTATCGGCTCGTTTGTCTCATTTTTCTCTGAACCAAGAGTCACTGGATTGAAGCATATGAATCCTTCTTCTTTTACTGGATTGGAGCACATTAATCTTAACAACTCACGAGATTATGCCGGATTCTGTAATCCCTCCAAAAATAATGTCCCGGATTGTTGCAAGCTGAAACGAAAAATGCAACAGCATTGTCCGGCGGAAACCTAGGCATAATCAAAACTTCCCAAGTGCATACTCAGTTGAGATCGCCAATTCGCCATGTCCCCTGGTCAGGTCCTCCCCTCGGGGCCTTTATGGTCTCCGTCCACGGCGATCCATGACGACACGACGCATCCTACTCCTCCGGCAAGTACGTACTCGCTCCAACGCATCTCGATCGGCTCTTCTCCTTTAGGCAAGGTATATTCTTGGAAGCTTTAGATCCCCCCAAACCTCAGAATTCCTCCCCGTAGAGCACTGTATTCTATAGAATTCATAGTTTTTATTAATTGAATTTCATGAACAAAACTGTGACATACTTGCGACTTACAGCTCCGCTGCGTTGCAGATAGTGGCCTAGAGGCTTTGTCAGCTGAGACAAACTGCGCATCCTGCCACCAACAAGGCAATATGTCTCGAGATGCCCAAGAAAATATGGAACAAGAACTTGTCTGCAAGGAACTCCCCACAGGTATAATATTCTCGATGGCGCTAGCACATGAATGCATGGTGCGTCTAGGGTAGGAATTTGATGTAGTAACTAGGTTTTTTTTTTCTTGATCCCCTTTTTTTAGGGTCAAACTGGAAGGGCCTGTTTTCGAAATCGGGTCTTTTCATCCGTAAAATTTGAACAATTTTGAATGCAAAACGTTTTAACGTCAAAACATGAATTATTTAAAAGCAGAAATACACAAGTTATCCCGTGCTCTAGTGGTCACTACTATCACCTTTACCCATAGGATGCGAGCCGCACAAAACAATTAAATTTTGTCCCAGATAATGTCTGGCAGCCAAAAAAAGTATTGCGATCGGTAGGAGTCAATCCTCTACCGCACGGCACGTAGTGCAAGAGCTTGTCCACCAAGCCAAGCATCTTTATATGCCATAGCAGATTGCATTTGCCCTTTGAATGGAACGTTTGAATTCAAAAATTTCGGGCGGTATCAATATTTTTCGGGGGCCACCAAAATGTCCGATTTTTCGACCGGTTTGTGAGAATCTCGCCCGGAAAAGAAAACCCAGTGTAGTCATAGCAATTTCTCAATGTAATTCAGTGCAAATTGACACACGTACTGTCTTCATCCGTTGCAGTTCTTGATGCAAAGTACATGTACTAATTAACAATCTATATTCATCCGGGGCTGATTTTGTTGTGTTTGCCGTCAGCTACTAGCTTACAATTTAACTGTTGCAACTTGTTTTCCTTAGGTTCTGCAGCGAAAACAACTTATAGAGCATAGGCTTCAGGAAACCCCCTTATCCAACCACTCATTTATGCATCGTGATTCGTGTAAACACTTTTCTCTTTTTTGTTTCTCTCACATAACACAACATTTGAACTTCAAACTTTGCAACACAACAAAACATTCTAACAAGAATGTGGGAAAAAACTTTTGAATTTTTTCGTGCAACCTAAATACGAAAAACAACATTTTTTTAATCTAAAAAATCTGATTTCGTATATTTATGTTGGACCAAAAAATCTGAAAGTTTTTTCCCACATTCTAGTTAGAATGTTTAGTTGTGCAGCAAAGTTTGAAGTTCAAATGTTGTTTTATGTGGGAGAAACAAAAAAGAGAAAATCTGATGTAATAACTTAGTTGTCTAGCACAGATCTTAAAGCAATATTGATTGGTGAGGATAAGGGGTGTCCAGAAGCCCAGGTTTCAAAAATCCGCGTTCGGTTCTGCAGGACATCCTACATCATATACACTCCCTCTTGCTGGTGCGAGACACTGCTAGTGTTGCTTGCATGTCCCATGGGTTTCTACATTCCTGGAGCTTCTATTCAAAACGTATACTCAACCATACACTCAAGTTGACAGACAAGAAATTTGACAATAGAGCACTAGTAGAAAACAGGGCATTAGTCCCGGTTGAAAAGTCTCTTTAGTCCCGGTTGACCAACCGGGACTAATGTATAGAGACTAAAGGCTCCAAGCCTTTAGTCCAGGTTGGCTACGACCCGGGACTAAATCCCTGCCACGTGGTCGGCAGCGCGCGCCGGGGGATGGGGACCTTTAGTCCCGGTTGGTAACACCAACCGGGACTAAAGATTTAGGGGCTTGGGGGTTTATGGGTTTAGGTTTTATTGTTTATTTTTCCTTTTCATTTTCTGTTTTCCATTTAATTCTTTTTCATTTCAAACATATTTTACGCTACTACATATTGTACACGTTATGCATATATAATAGAATTTCTCGTAGAACCAATCATATATCATAGAATTTCTCGTACAACCATGCATACACATATGTACAATTTGTTATATACAATTTCTCCTACAATTTGCAGATCATTACATGCAAGCATTAGGTGTAATGGTATTCTCCGTCGGGAGATATGACCTGCTGAAGCAAAAATCCCGCCATTTCCTCTTGAATTGCTCGTAGGCGGTCCTTTGGTAGGAGCTTATCCCGCATCTCGTTCATCTTTAAAGAAAGAGATCAATATGAATATGTTAGTTATATGTATATATATTAGATCATGATAAAAAAATGTGAATGGTGTTTACGTACCCAAAGATCTCTTGCGGTTTTGGTCCTTTCGGTCAGAAAGCGAATGTTCTCGCAAACGTAGTATGCACATAAATTAGTCCCCTGTTCCTGCCTCATGCACTTTACGAGAATAGAATTCAATCAGATAATAATCAAGCATGATAATGGTATTGAAACTATAATTAAAGAGATGCGCGGACGTAGCTAGTACTACTTAAATACCTTGGACTTTCGCCATTTCAGCTCTGGTTTCCATTCACCTCTAACCTCTTTGATGGACTTTTTCCAAACCCTGCCCGGCAAAGAAAATGAATAAAGGAGTTATTAATTACTTGATATCGGGAAAAGAACTAAAGAGGCCGACATAGTGCGTTAATGATTGAAATTACCTTTCGAGCATCAAATACAGGCTTCAATTTCTTCAGGGTCTTTACGTAGTGAGTCCAGTACTTCAACAGTTCCATCGTCAACTCTAATGATTAGCAGGATCCAGTGGAAGCTGCGGACACAATTTGTATAAGCGGGCATGCATAACTCATCAACTACACTTAACATCGAGTATATATATAAGCAAAAAGAGAATTTGTAGTACAAGACAGTAACACTCACCTGAAGTTGTAAGGTCAAAGTATTTCTGGTTTGGTATTTAGGGCCTTCAAAAACCTTAGCAAGGTTTTCTCTGTGTCTTTAGAGTAAGTAGTTAACACAGTTTCATTAACGGTATTTGGGTCAATGAACCCAATGCCATAGACTCCATCTCTTTTCAATTCAAAAATCTTCATTCTGCATAATACCACACAAAAGAATATAGTGAGGATAATTATATTACAAGCAATGAACGAGCTGAGCTAGAGACTTAAATTACAGAAAGAAATCACTTACAGACAATAGCAACTGACGAGAGATTTGTCGAGTGCGGCTTGATTGAATAACTAAAAAAATTCTTTATTTTCAATCCACAAATCTTTTTCATGGACGTAATGCTCTGGCTTGACTTTCACCATGAGGCTCTGTCCCCCGCTCTTTACTTCTCTCATGTACCAGTCATGCAAGTAGTGCATTTGCGTTGATAGAAGCTTCTCCTCGTCAGGACTCACCAGAGGGTTCCCGGGGACATATTTCCATGCTAGTTCCTTCGGATCCGTCAGTGGGAATTCCTCGATCTCTAGGAGTTGTTCAACACTGATACCGATCTCTCTAGCCTTCTCTCTATCAGCGTCGGTTATTACCACCTTATCGGTACTCACCTTGAGCGGGGTGATCGATTGCACTGCCTGTTCTACGAGCTGGGGAACACTTTTCCCGCATTTACTACTACCGCTCGACTTCTGTTTTTTTGTTTATGATAGGACTTGCTAATAGAGCGTTCATAGTCTGATAGCGGCCTTTTCTCCGCCGGTTTAGCTGCATCCAAAAAGTGTTGTACGACTTCCTCAGGTATTTTCTCCTTTGGCGGCGGGGGCGGTTTCGGTCCAAAATGGGCTTGCAATTCGATAGCCACTTGGTCATCGGTTTCCTCGTCAGTCTTCTCGTAAGCTAACTTCTTTTTGAAAGGAGGCTCGGGTTTCTTATTTTGTGCTCTCTTCCGCTTTGGAGACGGCGGAGATCGATATCGCGGACTCGCGCTAGGCTCCGTCTCGGGGTGGGATGGATTATGCTGACGCGGCGGAGATCGATATGGCGGACTCGCCCTGCGCTCCATCTCAAGGTGGGTTGGAGTCTGCTGACGTGGCGGACTTGGAGGAGGAGTCGGTGGCCTTGGCACCGAGTTTGGAAACACGATGCATTCCTTTTTCCATACAATGATACCTCGTATGGCTTCTCCCAGTGTCTGCTCCCCTTGACCTCCAAGGTAGTCAAGATCTAGTGATTCATATCCCGACAGAACTTCATCCACCCCGACACGAGCATAGCCAGGTGGAATCGGATTGCCGTGGAGGAGTGCTTCAGGTGCATTCGGTAAAGCAATGCCGTCCGCCACCTTCATGGATATGTTCTTCAGTTTCATGTGTAGCTCACAAACTGTCGACTCTTGGATATCATCCACGGGGTAGTGAGCCAGCAGTGCATCATCGGTCAGGACCCCCGTGGAACCCATGCTGCTTTTCGGCATAGATGATGGAATGGTACCATCCAATGCTGGATATGGTTGCTCCTGCCGCTGAGACGCGCTTTGCTGTCTAAGTTTGTTGATTTGCTCCTGCTGCAGCATGTATTTGCGTTCCAAGTCCGCGTTCTTTGATTCTACCATTTGAATCCGATCTAGTTCATGCTTCTTCTTTCTCGCACGGCTTCTGTAACTGTCGTTCCAATCCGCAAACCCCTCAAGCCACGGAACAAAGCCTTTGCCTCGTGTTCGTCCCGGGTGTTCAAGATTCTTGAGGGCGCGTGTAAGCTCGTCGTTCTCTCTCTCGGGCTGGAATGCACCCGTTCGAGCAACTTCTATTGCCTCAAGTAAAGCTTCACAGGCTTCTTTAAGACTTCCATGTTCAATAATCTCCCCTGTCTTTGGGTCCAACTTTCCCCCATGCGCATAAAACCAAGTCCTGCACTTGTCGGGCCAACCCACTGTTTTTGGAGTGACCCCTTCAGCAATCATCTTTCAGTAATCATCTTTCTCTCGGATTCATCCCACTTAGCCAACCTAGACATGTAGCCACCTGGCCCCAGATAATGGTGCAACGTTTTTTTCTCAGCATTTATCTTGTTTACTGTCGACCGTTCCTTAGCTGCTTCTGATTCCTTGAACTCCACAAATCTGTCCCAGACATCTTTTAACTTCACTAGTTCTCCTTTGAATTCTTGAGTCTTCTTTCCTCCTTTCACGTACTTGTTCCATAATCTTTTCTTCCAAGTCTGGAATTGTGTGGCCATCTTCTTAAGAGCACACTTCTTGACTTTCTCCCGTTGGAGATCTGTAAGACCCTCTGGTAGGGTGAAATGTTTCATGAGCGTCTCCCAAAGCAGTTTTTTTGCTCTTTCGTTGACAAAAGGAACTCCGGGATCTTTTGGCTGATTCCATTCTTGAACGGTGATTGGGATTTGGTCCCTAACAATAACTCCGCATTGACGTATAAATTTGTCCGCATTCTTTTTAGGAGCAATCGGTTCGCCATCTGCTCTGATTTGATCGATGTTGTACTTTATGCCAGCTTGCAACTTTTTGGCCGGGCCTCGTACTACCCTTGTAGAAGATTTGCTCGATCCGGAGGGCTAAAAGAAGAAAGATTCGTTAATATATATGTATATGTATATATATATATATATATATATATATATATATATATATACTAATCAATTAATACATCTGATGACAAAAAGGATAAGAACAAGAAGAGGCTCACCAAGGTGGTGCCGGCGACGGGACGGTGCGGGCGATTGACGGTGGTTAGGACGGGGATGGGAAGGCACTAAGTAAACCACACCTACACATATGCAAACTAAGAAGTTAATTCGAGCTCAAATTTCGTATAAATCAAATAAACTCCCACATAATTACTCCCAAACTAGAACCCACAAATCACTATACTTATAGAGCATTGGACGAGCTAATCAAGCAATGAGAGATGAAAGGACAAAATTGCTAACCTTTGTGAACACTTGAATAGATGGGGTGCCTCAAATCTTGACAAATTTTGGCAAAAATGGGGGGATGAGCTCGAGAAGAGGAAGAGAAAACAGAGAATGGAGATGATGAGCTCGAGCTGGAAGAAGCATCTATATATAGGATACATTTAGTCCCGGTTGGTCCTACAAACCGGGACTAGAGGTCCATCTCTAGTCCCGGTTGGTGTGACCAACCGGGACTAAAGGGGCTCGCAGGGGCCCCAGCCTGACACCAGCCTGCCACCACCTCTAGTCCCGGTTGGTGGTATCAACCGGGACTAAAGGGGCTCGCAGGGGGCCCAGCCTCACACCAGCCTGCCACCACCCCTTTAGTCCCGGTTGGTAACACCAACCGGGACTAGAGGTTCCTAATGAACCGGGACTAATGCCTAGCCTAATGAACCGGGACTAGTGGTAGCATTAGTCCCGGTCCAGAAGCCAACTGGGACTAGTGCTTCGATCCAAAGGCATGTTTTCTACTAGTGGAGAAACATATATGATCATCAAAGTTGACTAAATTCTTGAAAGCCATCACAGTAATGGGGTTAAGGAGAAGCCACTTACGCATGACCTTGGCTCTTGCAGAAACATCAAAGCCTCCTGCGTGGACAGGTGGCTCCAGATCATGATTAAGTCTGGAATCAAATAACTTGATTTTCCGTTGCCTACGTTCACGAAGGGAAACTACAACTTCCCGTGTTCAGTTTTCTCGAACGAGGAAGCTGCAAGTTCAATCCTGACTCTTCGCCTCTTTTGTTGCCTTCTTCATCCCACGTCGACACTTGGCATCTTTAGAGGATTGACATGTTTACAATTGTCTTTTTTCTGCATTACCGACGAAGGACTAGGGATCTTGCTCTCGAGAACTTCCGCCCTGGAGTGGCTGCACCTCTTTTGTAGTGGGATAATTTGCTTGTGAGTACTTTGTACACTTCAACAACTCAATTTCTTGTGTATTATGGAATGCACGACAATGCTCCAGGTGGTAGAGATCGATGCTCCAAATCTCTGCTCCTTCCACTTCGGTAGTATCTATTATCGTCGGAGCCCAGATAGAAATCTCCGCCCGAAAATTTTCTCAGCTTAAAAAAGAATGTAAATTTGGATTGCATTCTTCTTCTCTGCCATGCTCGTGCTAGGCTTCCATCAATCGCAGGAAATGTTGAGAGGCTTACCGTGTGCTCTTATGATGAGGTATGTGAGGGAGTCCAGGATTAAGGGGTCCTCGGACTGCCGACCTATTTCTCATAGGTCGGGTTAATGGGCCACTTGTTGAAGATAAGATTGATCGAAGGCATCGTCGCTAGGCAGGAGACCTCAGGAGCCGTGACATGTCCGTCAAGTTGAAGATGGTAGTTTAGGCATGTTTTTTCCCTCCGGTGGGCAACCGACCATATGTAACCCTAATGACCCCCTGGCATCTATATAAGCCAGAGGGTTTTAGATCATAGGACACAGAAACTCATCTAGGGTTTTAGCTAGTCGATCTCGAGGTAGATCAACTCTGTAACCTACATATCATCAATATAATCAAGCAGGACGTAGGGTTTTACCTCCATAGGAGGGCCCGAACCTGGGTAAACACCGTCTCCTTCGTCCCTTTGTTACCATCGATCCTAGTGAGGGAGTCCTGGATTAAAGGGTCCTCGGGAGGCCGACCTATTTCTTATGGGCCGGACTGTATGGGCCGTTCGCCGAGCATTGGATTGATCGACCCTGTCTCCAGGAAGGAAGCTTCGAGGATTGTGGCGTGTTCTCCACGTTTGGAGTAGTGAATAGGCATGTTCATCCCTTCGAAGTGTAACCGACCATGTGTAAACCCTAGGTACCCTCAGCGTCTATATAAGCCGTAGGGTTTTAGGTTGTAGGCCAACAGAACTCATCTAGGGTTTTAGTCATACGATCTCGTGGTGGATCAACTCGGTAACCCTTATACCATCAATATAATCAAGCAGGACGTAGGGTATTGCCTCCATAGGAGGGCCCGAACTTGGGTAAAACACTGTCCCCTTCGTCTCCTATTACCCTCGATTCTAGTCTCACATCTCGGGACCCCCTACCCGAGATCCGCCGGTTTTGACACCGACACCTAGTCTCACAGCTCGGGACCCCCTACCCGAGATCTGCCGGTTTTGACACCGACATTGGTGCTTTCATTGAGAGTTCCGCTGTGATCGCCAGAGGAATCGATGGCTCGCATTGTCATAAGCTACGAGATCTGCAGCCAGGATATTCTCATCCCTGATCAGATCTTCACAGGCAGCGACATCTTGTCGCACGCCGACCCGACCGGCCAGATCGGCCAGATCGGAAGTTTCGCCCCCGATCGAGGAATCAGATTCGGAACCCTAGAGTTCGTCGTTGATTCACGGGGAGAACTTGTCTTGATGGGACCTTCACCCTCGGGCTGTCTGGAACGCCCGACCCAGTCGTTGTGCCCAAATCCGCTACGGACGAACAGGACCCGGATCCGCTTTCATGCGACTCCGGAACCGCGACGCCGCATAACGACCCCACTCGCTTCAGCGACACGCATCCTGCCGTCGCCTCGTTTCTAAACGAGCTCTTTGACCGGATTCAGACCATGCGTATTACTGACGACTAGACCCCGGTCTATGACTGGTTCGGGCTTAAACCCGACGATAGGGATATTCTCATCCCCACGGTCACTCACCTAGTCGCCACCGTCGAGTGTCCGGCTGGAGGCTCGTCCCCCCAACGACCGGAATTGAAAACGGTTTATACCCCAATCTCTGATCATCGAGACCTCGCTTGTAACCCAGCCCCTGGAGTTTGCTCCGGAGATAGTTCGGTATCAATCTCTGATCTAGCATGTAACTCGGAACCCGTAATCTCGGACTCACATCGCGGCGTGGAATCAAAGTTTTTCCCACCCACCACCCAAGTCGAGCACTCAAGCATCGCACCAGAGTCCAAGTCTTCGAACTTACGGGATGTTAAGCATTTACCAGGAGAGTCGGTTCATCATTTTTTGGCTAGACTCCTCCTCGCTAGAAACAAAGTACGAGGTCTTAGTGACCAGGAGATAATGACAACCTTCAATCGCAATTGCCACGACGAAGGGATTCTCAATGCCCTGGCTCGTCGGCACATTCGCAGCTTCACCGAGCTGTCTGACTTGGTGCAAAAATATTGTGCCATGGAGAGCACCTGGCAAGCCGAGCGGCTACTTTCGGAACCAACCTATACCGAGTACCCTAGAGGAGACCGGAAAAAGAGGATACCTCCGAAGCGGCTAGCCGAACTCGAGCCCGCCGAAAAGAGAAATTGGCCCCTTGCTGGGGTCAGAACTGTCCTTGACGGGCTATTGGATAAACCATGCCCTATACATTCCGTATTGCTGATCACAAGCCCGACTCACAGCCTTAGAGCCTGCTGGGTCGTCAGGCAGGTCGCAAAAAGTGGTGAAGCAATCCTTGAGGCACTGCCGCCGAACAAGCGCTCCACGTCGCCACCAGAATATAGTGCCGAAGTCCTGACGATCTACGAAACGTTCCCCTCAAGGAACAGGAGGAAAAGAGCTCTTAGAGAACTCGAACAGGTCTATCATGTGGCAGCAACAAGTTCATGGGAAGACATACCCATCACCTTCGGAGATACTGACCGACCAACCATCCGTCCCGATCATACACCGGCCGCACTGGTCTTAAACCCCATCGTCGATGGTTTCAGGTTGAATAAAGTGCTAATGGATGGTGGCAGTGGTTTAAACCTTATCTACGAAGATACCCTGGAAAAAATGCAATTCGACCGATCTCGCAACGAGCATAGCAACACAACATTCCGAGGGATCATTCCTGGGAGAGAAGCGCGTTGTTCAGGACGTATCACCCTGGATGTAGTGTTCGGCACGCCCGAAAACTACCGATCTGAAGAACTTCACTTCCATATCGTGCCCTTCCCCAGTGGCTACCACGCCTTGTTGGGACGTGACGCCTTCACAAAATTACAGGCTATACCACATTACGGATATATGAAGCTCAAGATGCCAGGCCCAAACGGAGTAATCACAATCGCCAGTGATCCGAACATAGCCCTTCGAGCTGAAAACAAAACAGCAGCGCTCGCCCTCGAGGCACTAGCTGAGACCTTCGCTGCAGAAGAACTGACCACACTCCGGTCAACAGTAGATAAGGACGATGTGATCATTAGCAAAAGTCCCAAATCCACGTCCTTTAAACCCGCAGATGAAATCGTTAAATTTCAGGTACACCCGACGGACCCCAACAAGACAGCGTCCATCGGAGCTCAGCTGGACCCCAGGGTGGACGAAGCACTACGAGCATTCTTACGAGAAAATTGGGACATCTTCGCCTGGCATCCTTCTGATATGCCTGGAATCCCACGGCGGCTAGCAGAACATAGTCTGAACATCATCGCAGGCTTCAAGCCCGTCAAGCAGACTCTGCGCCACTTTTCCGAGCTGAAACGACAAGCTATGGGTGAAGAATTAGCTAAACTGCTAGAGGCCGGATTCATACGGGAGATTAAACACCCCAAATGGTTGGCAAACCTGGTGATGGTACCAAAGAAAGACAAGTCCTGGCAGCTGTGTGTCGAATTTAAAGACCTCAACAAGGCCTGCCCTAAGGACCCTTTCCCCTTACCACGCATAGACCAGATTATTGACGCCACAGCCGGACACGACTCATTGTGTTTCCTCAACGCTTACTCCGGATACCAACAAATCAAAATGAAGGAATCCGATCAAGCTGCAACCGCATTCATCACCCCCTACGGGCCATTCTGCTTCAACACGATGCCTTTCGGGCTAAAAAACGTTGGGGCTATGTACCAGCGCATGATCCAGACTTGTCTCGCCAAACAAGTCGGTAAGACAGTCGAGGCATATGTGGATGACGCGGTAGTTAAAACCAAACACGTCAGCCAACTGATTGACGACCTGAGGCAAACTTTTGCCAACCTACGTGAGTACGATATACGACTCAATCCGGAGAAGTGTGTATTCGGAGTTCCCGCTGGTAAACTGCTCGGATTCATCGTTTCCCATAGAGGAATAGAAGCGAATCC
This sequence comes from Elymus sibiricus, assembly GCA_039707655.1. Taxonomy (NCBI): domain Eukaryota; kingdom Viridiplantae; phylum Streptophyta; class Magnoliopsida; order Poales; family Poaceae; genus Elymus; species Elymus sibiricus. Next base: position 397,407,336 of record CM077663.1, on the reverse strand, counting down.
GGCCAAGATCCGTGCCCTATCATAACTTGCAGTTCCCACAGAGCTAAAGCATGTCCAAAGGCTGGCTGGTTGCGTGGCGGCGCTAAGTCGCTTTATCTCCCGCCTTGGTGAAAAGGCTTTACCGCCCTACAGATTGTTGAAACGGACCAACAATTTCGAATGGACCGATGAAGCAGCGGCTGCGTTAGAAGAAATTAAAACACTGCTGGCAAGTAATCCCATACTCACAGCACCAGGCGCTGGTGAGCCCATGTTATTGTACATATCGGCCACCAACCAAGTCGTTAGCGCAGTGCTCGTCGTCGAACGAGAGGAGGAGGGATATAAATTCCGGATACAGAAGCCGGTCTATTACGTGTCAGAAGTACTAACGCAGTGCAAGTCCAGATATCCGCACTACCAGAAGATAGCCTATACAGTATTCATGGCATCACGGAAACTTAGACACTACTTTCAAGAGTGTTCGGTCACGGTGGCATCCGAAGTACCCCTGAACGATATAATCAACAACAGGGACGCCACCGGCCGCATAGCCAAATGGGCTATTGAGCTCCTTCCCTTTGAAATTGCCTACAAGCCACGACGAGCTATCAAATCTCAGGTGCTGGCAGATATCCTCGCCGAATGGACAGAGGCCAAGCTCCCCAGGGAATATAGTACATACTCCCATTGGACGATGTACTTCGATGGATCCAAAACTTTGGCTGGACTGGGGGCTGGAATTATTCTCACATCCCCCACAGGCGACAACGTTCGATACGTGTTGCATATCATGTATGCCGACTCCAACAATGCAGCCGAATACGAAGCACTCTTGCACGGTCTTCGGATTGCAGCCTCAATAGGCATACAACGGCTGGAGGTACGGGGAGACTCCAACCTGGCCATCTCTCAAATCAACGGTGAGTTCGACGCCAAAAACCCGAAGATGGCAGCATACAGAAACGCCGTCCTTAAAATATCCGCGCGGTTCGAGGGGCTGGAATTCCATCATGTCGCTAGAGACAACAACCAGGCCGCTGATATATTGGCCCGCATGGGGGCCAAACGCGACCCCGTCCCGAAAAACACTTTCCTGGAACGGCTCTTTAAGCCATCAGTGGTTTGGCAGGACGATAATAAGGGCACCAGACCCATCAGTGCGGAAGAGGTTGTTCCCCCTATAAACGAACCAGACGACCAAATCATCGGTGGCTCCGTAATGGACGAAACGCCTTCGGCTCATGAGGTCATGGAAGTAATCGCACCATGGACCGAGCCTTTCCTTGCCTACCTTCTTCGCAAAGAACTCCCCGATGATCAGACAGAGGCACGACGCATAATCCGGCGATCCAAGGCCTACAAAGTCCACAAGGGTTAGTTATACAAGAAAAGCACCACCGGAGTACTCCAGCGGTGCATATCTGAGGAAGAAGGGCGGCAGCTCTTGGCCGAAGTCCACGCAGGAATGGGCGGCCATCACGCCGCAGCAAGGGCCTTAGTAAGCAAAGCCTTTCGGGCTGGTTTCTTCTGGCCCACCGCTCAAGTGGACGCCCAGTCGCTTGTCCAGCATTGCGTGGGATGCCACATTTTTGCAAATCAAAGTCACATGCCCCCAACGGCTCTTCGGACTATCCCGATCACTTGGCCTTTTGCGGTCTGGGGGCTGGACATGGTCGGACCACTTAAAGGGGGGACCAAGAAAAATAAGTACCTACTGGTCATGGTGGACAAGTTCACCAAATGGATTGAAGCAAAACCTGTCAAATCAGCCAAGTCCGGACCAGTAATCGACTTTATATCTGGCGTCGTACACCGTTACGGTGTCCCGCACAGTATAATAACGGACAATGGATCCAACTTCACCGCCCAGGAAGTAAAAGACTGGTGCACAAAAATGGACATTAAGCTCGATTATGCATCGGTGTATCACCCGCAGACCAATGGACAGGTTGAACGAGCCAACGGCCTCATCATGAGTGGTATTAAGCCATGTTTGGTCCGATCTCTTCATGAGTCCGACTGCCATTGGGTGGAGGAACTTGATTCCGTTCTGTGGGGCCTGCGTACCACCCCGAATCGATCAACGGGATATACACCGTTCTTCATGGTCTATGGGGCAGAAGCAGTCCTCCCCTGTGACATTATTCACGACGCACCAAGGGTGCGCATGTACGAGGAAAAGGAGGCCGAGTTAGATCGGCAGGACGACCTGGACGCCTTAGAAGGAGAGCGCGACATAGCTCGGGCTCGCTCTACTTTTTATCAACAGCAGGCCCGACGTTACCAGAGTAGGGAGGTAAGGGCAAAAGCGTATAATGTGGGTGAACTCGTCTTACGGTTCCCAGAGAAGCAGAAGCATAAACTCAAACCCAAATGGGAGGGCCCCTTCATAATCGACGAAGTACTCACGGGAGGGGCTTACCGTCTTCGAAACCCGTCGGATAACCGCCTCGAACCAAACCCATTGAACACAGCTCATCTTCGGCGCTTCTACGGATAAACCGGTGTCGTCATACTCTTTACCCTTTACCTCCTTTTTCTTTCCTTTTTCTTTATTTTTTCCCTCCCACCTTGATTTTTGCCAGGTTTGAATTTTTCTTCCCAAGTCCATGTTCGGTTAAACCGGTCTTGTATTAAGATTTTCGGCATGCATCCTCAAAAGCTAAATCCAAACACAGCACCTGGGGGCTTCTTCCCGAAGCCGATGATTATATATTTTAAGCATCTATTCACATTTATTGTGTATGCACGTTTCCCTTGTCGATCTTTTACGCCATTATATGAATCAATTCGAACTAAGATTTTTGCCAAGCTGGGTTGCCTCGCTCCTGTGCTTACCCTCTACATTCCCGATTATTCGGCTAGAGGGTAACGGGAGCACCTCTGCGATTGTTACGACCGGGTCATCCGGATACGTACCTCAGACGGGTGAAGCTGAAAGCTAGCTATCTTCAGCAGAAAATTGGTCGGCTACGACGGGATCAACATATAAAATTACGGTGGTTATCGCCCTTACTCAGGCTTCTTTTCTCACGAAAGCCATTAGTCGCATACTAGCAGTATACGGCCTTATTATCTACGATTTACGTAGCACCCTGAAGAAAGGTATCGATAGAGGTACTATTTTCTTCGGAAGATGTTTCTTACGCTAAGCAATAATATAACATATCTCCGTGTGTGCTTTTTGTCCGTTCGCACCAAATGGCCGGATTGCCTGTTTCCCCGAACACATTTCACTCTTCTCGAGTGATATTTTCTAAGGAACACTCCCAAGCTCTTAGCGCGGGAGGTCAAAGCCGATGGCCGGTTAAGACAAAGTTTACAACACAGACGGAGCAATTTCTTGATTATCAGTACATGGTTACAAATAATCACACATCTGGCTGCTGGTCGAGATTGTCTATTAAGGCGTCCAGGGAGCAATCTTCTTGCGAGAGACGGGCGGCGGGCATCACTTGGTCGTACACCAAATGAAGCGGCACTTCTTGCCCATCCGACCCTACCGGCCCAACCCGAGCCATATGCTCGGGGTTAAGGCCGGTATAACGGGTCTTGATCATCGCCCACGCCTCTCGTGCTCCCTCTCGGCAGGCCGAGGTCTTCCATAGCTCGAATCGACTTCGGGCCCCTTTGAATCGATCAACAAGTTTGGTCATCTCCTCCGGAGGTTGCTCGGCAGGCCATAGCGCTTTTATCATGCCCTTCATGGCCTTCCGAGCCTGCTCATTAAGGGCGGACAGTTCCTTCATAAGGCTTCCCCGGTAGGATCCGATCTCTTCTTCCGGCCGCCCGGATAGGAGACCTATACATGAGCCAAGGCATGTCCATTATACTTCATATATTAGAAGCACCGTCCGATGTTATAATCACACTTACCGAACATGCCCCTCTGTAATTTCTGGTTCTCTTCTTGGGCATGGGCCAATTGAGTCTTTAAGCTCTCAATTTCTTCGGCTTGCTGTTTGTTTTCCACCTGGAGGCGTTTCTTCTCCTCCAGGTTTCGCTGAAGCGAAAGGCAGCCAGCCTCATACTGGGATTCGGCGTACCTCTCGGATTCTCGGGCTGCATCCAAATCTTTTTGCAATTGCCCTATTGATTCAGCTGCTAAAAGTACCATCGCGTCAGCATGGGATTATACGCTAAGATCAGCAGAATAAGTTATACTCACCATGCGCCTCCCGGGTAAACTTCTTCACTTTTTCAAGCTCGGCCTTCATGTTTTCAACCCGTGTTCGGCTCGCTGCCAATTCATTGGCCAATTGCTCGTTCTGCTGCCTTGAAGCCTGCATCATCCATGCAAGCAATATGCGGATCCTTAATTCAGTCGTCCCGACCAAATCAAGGCTCAGGGGCTACTGGGTTTACATTTATGTCCGGATTTTTAATCACTTACCTTCAGGCCATACGATATTAGTTTCAAAACTTCGCCAAACCCGGCTCGGGCAGCTCCAAGGTGTGCGTCCGCCGAGCGTAGAGCATTGAACTCTTGTTCGGAAAACATCGGATCGCACAGGATTCCTCGCCGCCGCCGATGTCTCATCGCGCTCCCTGCTTCGGATTTAGTGACTGATACCTCGCCCCCAGAGTCTTCGGGGGTCGGATTGGCCATGGGGGCCTCCGCGGCGGGTTCGGCGTGAGCAGAAGATCTTGGCTCATGCGTGTTGCCGGGCGTCCCGGCAATGTCTTCGGCGGAGGAGGGTTGTACTCGCTTCCTGAGTAAGTCGAGTAATTCGACATAAGATCTTCTGTAAGATCCTACCGGTCATAACAATAGCAGATTAAGCGACCGAACAAAGTACCTTTTGGTTGATCAAGTGTTCGGCACCGTCTCCACGACCGGCTCACATGAGGGACTCCTGTTGGCGCCCGGCTCGGGCATTGCTGCTGTAGCCGACGTTCGTCGTGAGGACCGGCGGCGCTTGGGAGTAGGAGCCGGTATGTTTGGGTCGACGGAGGACGCCTGCCTTTTGCGGGTAGAATTTTTCTTCTTGCCCGCAGTGGAGGAGGGGAGCGATCCGGGGTGATCGGCTACGATGGCCACCCTGGATCGATCAAGGCTCTCCTGGTAAAAGACCCCGTCTTCATATGCCAGTGACAGCTCCAGATCGTCATGAAATCCTAGATCATCATCGCGGGAGTAGTTCTCTGGTTGGGGGGGCGGACAGTTGATTGTCTCGGCAAAGCTCCGCCATTCCTGTTTACGCAAAATGAAAGCGTTAGTCAAAAAGGGCGAATAAATGTCCGAACTCAAGATGCGGAGTCGAAGGGTTTACCTATTCAATAGGGTTGTAACTCGAGTAGCCCTCCTTAACCTGCGACTGAACGGAATCTTCTTTTTCTCCTTTGTACAAGTCGGCAAGCGCGGCTGCCAAGGCCACCTGATTAGCAGGGCCCAGCCGTCGGGAGCGAGTGGTGTCGCTCGTTCCGTTGTATTGCCACAAAGGATGTATCCTTTGTTGGAGAGGTTGGACGCATCGGGAGATGACGGCGGCCATCACGTCAATCATTGTCAGCTTGTGATGAGCCAGTATCCTTACGTGGGCAGCCAAACGCCGAACTTCGGCACTGTCCTCTTGGGACGAACTCCTCGGTCGCCAATTATACTTTTTCTTCGGGGGAGCGTCGGAGTATTCGGGCAAGCCCCTTCGAGCTGGATCGAATAGGGGAACGTCCTCGATGTAGAACCACTCCGAAGACCACTCTTCGGATTCCTTCTTCGGTGTCCCCGCTGGGTATCCTGTTCCCGCTATGCGACACACTTCGGCTCCTCCGATTTCCCGAATTGTCTCACCCCGAGTTCGGGGGATGAGGCAAAAGTACTTCCTCCATAATTCGAAGTGTGCCTCGCAGCCCAAGAACATTTCGTAGAGAGCGACAAAGCCCGAAATATGCAGAATGGATCCGGGGGTAAGATGATGGAGCTGGATCCCATAGAACTCCAGTAACCCCCTGAGGAAAGGATGAATGGGGAACCCTAGGCCCCGTAAGAGGTAGGGCACAAAGCATACCCGCTCGCCCTGGTTAGGATTGGGGAAATTCTCCGCGAAAGCTTCGCCGTCAAAGGAAGTCAAGCCAGCGCGAGTTGCCGCCAGATCTGAGGAAGGAAGATACCCTTGGGTCTCGAGGTCGCGCAACCGAAGGAGGGATACAGAGCAACTTGTCCAATCCCCGGGACGGGAGCCGTAAGGGCACGAGGAAGAGCTGGGGGCGCTCGCCATGATTTTGTGGTGGTCTCTCGCTTGAAGTTTTTCTCTAAACGGGGAAGAAGAGGAAGCTATGACCCAGACCGCAATTTAACTTGTTTAAATAAGTGGTGCCTCCCTTATGGGAGGGGTAGTTTTGTAAATAACTGCCAGGCCGCTCATCTCCCCTCGGCGCACAAGGATCGAGAAGCACTGAAGGTTATTATATTGGGTCCCGCAAGTCCTCAGCAATCGAGGACTCTCCGATGACGGGATGGTTGCCAAGCCAGAAGAAGTTGAGGGACTCGCCTCGCAAGCCGAAGACTTCGACACGTAATATTTTCCGGATATACCTCGGCGTTGGAGGCTAGTCCGGGGGCTACTGAGGGAGTCCGAGATTAAGGGGTCCTCGGACTGCCGACCTATTTCTCATAGGTCGGGTTAATGGGCCACTTGTTGAAGATAAGATTGATCGAAGGCCTCGTCGCTAGGCAGGAGACCTCAGGAGCCGTGACGTGTCCGTCAAGTTGAAGATGGTAGTTTAGGCATGTTTTTTCCCTCCGGTGGGCAACCGACCATATGTAACCCTCATGACCCCCTGGCGTCTATATAAGCCAGAGGGTTTTAGATCATAGGACACAGAAACTCATCTAGGGTTTTAGCTAGTCGATCTCGAGGTAGATCAACTCTGTAACCTACATATCATCAATATAATCAAGCAGGACGTAGGGTTTTACCTCCATAGGAGGGCCCGAACCTGGGTAAACACCGTCTCCTTCGTCCCTTTGTTATCATCGATCCTAGTCTCACAGCTCGGGACCCCCTACCCGAGATCCGCCGGTTTTGACACCGACAGTATGCCCTATCGTACTATATATATAGTCAACCATAAAATATTTGTATGTATATGACACTTTTATTATATACTGAAAAAACAAACACAATGTTAATCTTGGGATTTTTCCTTCTACAAAATGTCAACATTCCAGTGTTGCCCTCCAAGTTGCCCTGCCTTAGGCACTTGGAAATCATACTCGTATCAAGAATGGTCATATCCCCAAGAGATTACATCTTATCTCTCATTTCTTTTCTCAATGCTTCTCCTACCTTGGATACTTTTATCCTGCGTGTAAGTTGATATCCATATCTCTCGGAGCTATATATGTATCTATGTTGATGTGTCACACTTGGCAATGACTTACGGTGATTATGACATCAATGTATATGTTACATATGCATATGAAGGTGCAACATTCCATATTGTACCATCCTTTCGTTGAAGACAGCAGTGGTGATGATGACGAGGACGACAATAACAATGACGGCGGCGGTGGTGATTGTGACGGTGATGATAACGGTGACAGCGACGATGATGATGGTGGTGGTGATGATGATGGCAATGACTATGACGGTGGTGATGATGACGATGACAATGACAACGGTGGTGATGATGATGATGACCATTACGACAAATATCCAAGGTGGAAGACGGAGTGTCAACATGACCACCTCAAGCGGGTGACAATCACGGACTTCCGTCCCTCCCTGACCGAGCTCACCATCCACATCCTCAAGAATGCACCTTCACTCGAGCGCTTGACGCTGGGCAGGACATACGGCTACGATTGGAGGATGGATGGTATTGGCAAGTGCCCGCCTCAACGGCGATTGGCAGATGCTTGATGGATGAGCAATATGCTATCGCAGAAGCTCGTATAGCTGTGGAGGTCATCCACCGATGCATTGCACCGAGGGTTCCCTCGGATGTTGAATTTGCGATTCTCGAGCCCTGCAGCCGATGCCATACCGGCAACCGGTGGCGGTAGATTGTTGTATCACATGTTTTGTCTACAGAATAGCACGTCTACTGCTAAAAGTGTGTCACCACAATGTTGAACTATATAGTATTTCCATCTTGTGAAAGCTTGGGAGAGATCTTTCTTGTGGTTGGCTTGCTGATGCCATTGTTAAGTCCTGCGATTTTCTTTTGTGAGTGCAAAAATCGGAACAACTGCCGCCATCGATAGCTCCTGCAACTTCAAGTGCAAAAAAAGAGGGATGATAAAAAAAATAGGGGCGCCGTTGCCGGGGATCGAACCCGGGTCACCCGCGTGACAGGCGGGAATACTTACCACTATACTACAACGACTTAAGTGATTCGTCGATTAGCAAGTTTTATATAGTAGGGCAGACACAGAGAACTCAAATATTTTCCCAGATTGGAGCTGGCTGAAAGGGGAAACGAACGACAACCGCTGCTTCCATACGTCTGAACTTTCCAAGCGCTGAGGCGAGATCGCCATGTCCAACTCCCCATCTCGTCGGCCTTCTCCGTCCCGGTCCACGGCGATCCATGACGCCGCCGTCCTCGCGACACCCCTTGCCCCTACGCCTGCAGGTATGTATCTGCACTCTCCAACCCATCCACGTTCTTCTGCTTTAGGCGAAGAATCGTCGATCTCGGAAGTTCAATCGATCAGATCTAGAAATCCATCCACGTCAAGCAATACATTAAACAGTTTCTCAGAAACCCTAGTTGCGCTTGAGCTCCAGCAAATCACAGCTTATCCACCGCTTCATAACCGGACTGACTGTTTGTTTGTGACTTTTAGTTTTCGCCCACGAGAGTGGATTTTCAGCTCCCGAACAGTAAAATCGAAAAAATCAAAACAAATAGAAATAAAAATCGAAAAAATCTGAAACTTTGCAACATCAAAGATGACCAATGTTTCTAGGTGCTTGCAAGTTTTCATGCCAAAAAAACATTCGAGGAGCTCTACACACAAAAAACATTTCAGTGCTTCAAGTTTTGAGCACTTTTAGCACTGAAATCTGAAACATGTTTGTACACATTTCTCTACATGATATTTTGACTTGAAAACTTGCAAGAACCTATAAAGTTTGACCACCTTTGATGCTGCAAAATTTCAGATTTTTTTAAAATGTTTTCCTTTTTTTTTGATTTTACTGTTCATAGAGGGTGCCTAGGCACCCGGATGCTGTTACACCTTTCTCTTTCGGCCACCAAGTTTTTATTATCATTCGTTGTTCAAGCAGATTTGCTTCATGAGAATTCATAGTTGAAGTGATCCTACTAAGTAACATTAACATACTTACAAGCCCCGCTGAATTGCAGCGATCTAATGCCTTGAGAGTTCATACATATATATGTATCGCAAAATCTTAGAGTTGCATAAGCAAAACTGAGACACACTTGATACTTACCAGATCCGCTGCATTGCATTGCAGGTAGTGGACCACAAGGCGCTATTCTTCTTCAAGGAGCCCAAAAACTAAAACAAGAATTTTTCTGTGAGGAACTCCCAGAGGTGGCGGACCTAGGAATATTTCACGTCCCAGGCCGACCCAGGCAAGCTTCGGGCACTGTAGCTACAGTCACGTACTGTGGCTACAGTCAACGAAGAAAAAGATCGGCACGCCTCAGGCAGCCGCCCGGGCTGCCTGGGGCCTAAATCCGCCACTGGGCCAGAGGTATGTGTTGCTGGTACCCTAAGTATTCTATATATATCTCGGACATCACATATATGATCGTCGAAACGTATTCTATCGTCTTTGCTTCTGCAGGACATCCTACAGACCTACACCATATACAATCCCTCTTGTCAGTGCGAGACGCTGCTCGTGTTGCCTGCGTGTCTCGTGGATTTCTACGTGCCTGGAGATGCTAGTCCAAGCTCGTACTCAACCACCATACACTTGGGTTGACTGACAAGGATTTTCAGGAAATGGAAACCTGTTTCATCGACAGAGTTGGCCAAATTCTCGAAAATCATCACAACAATGGGGTTCAGGTGGAGACACTTCAACTTCAAGTTATCCCTTTCTGCTGGAACATCAAGACCTCCTGCCTGGACAGGTGGCTCCAAATCACAGTCAAGTCTGGGATTAAGGAACTTGACTTTTCTATGCCCGAGACGTCGATGGCGAGAAACTATAGCTTCCCGTGTTCGGTTTTGTCCGACGAGGCAGCTGCAAGTTCAATCCAATATCTTCGCCTCCATGGTTGCAATTTCTATCCCATGTCGACACTTGGCCTCTTGAGAAGATTGACGAGTTTAAAATTGATGTGTATCCATATACTACTGGGCAAGGGTTAGGGCATTTGCTGTCGACATCATCTGTCCTAGAGCAATTGTACCTCTACCAGTGCAGTGGGATTATTTGCTTGCAAATACCTTCAACATTGAAGCAACTCAATATCCTCAGTATTATACTTCACTTCTTCAGTACAACCCCCCCGGACTCAACGACGGCTGAGATCAAACGATACCCTTTCATTAAAAAGGGCAGGATGGTCTTTTTCCCCGGGCCGACGTACGCGCGTCAGCCCCGTGGCGCCAGCGGACGGTCCGGTCGACGTAGATGTACGGGCGTCGTACATGCACGGCACGTACCCCCGCTTCAGCCGGCGTGACGTGTGGCGCCCCCACGTCAGCCCGCGTCGCCCGTGACCGCGGTTAAACCACGCGTCGTCGCGTCGGTTCCAGATGGCCCGTCGGTTCCTGAGACTGCCGTCATTAATCTCGCCTGCGCCGTCAGCCCGCGTCGCCCGTGACGTCGTCGGTTCCAGATGGCCCGTCGGTTCCCGAGGCCGCCGCCATCAATTCCGTCGAATTGAATTGAAGTCTGACAACGCCGCCCTTGACCGTCAACCCGTCGTCTCCCGAGGCCCGCCGGCTCCCGAGGCGACGCGTTTACTCCGGGGGAGTAACGCCGCCCAACTGCCCGTCGCCCCCCCGGCGGCCTATATAAAGCCGGCGTATCGGCCCGTCGCCCAGACCCCCGACCATTCTCTCCCGCGTCGCTCCTCTTCCTCTCCATTCCCTCCGACGACGATGGCGTTCTACGCCGGCGGTAGCAGCTCCGGCGCCGGAGACGACGATGCCCCGAGCATCTGGCCGACGAGCCTTGACGAGCCGGCGACGGAGGAGCTCCACCACTACGGGCTGCTGGTGCCGCCGGGGTGCTGGCTCGCGAAGCCGTGGAAGATCGACAAGGACGGCTACGCGACGCTCGGGCCCGGCGCCACGGCGGAGGAGCGTCGTAACCACCGTGGGGGCCGGTGCAACATCCACGGCCGACACGCGTTTTGGGACGGCAAATCCTACGCCGACGTCATCAACCAGTTCCGGCGCGCGTCGGTGGCCGCGGGCAACCCCGTCAACTCCGGCGGCGGCCAGCGACACCGCGGGCGACGAGCGTTAACCCCCCAGGCCCCGTCGGCGGCACCGCCGGCACCTTCATGGCCTCGCCGGAGGTTGAGCTCGCGCCGGAGCAGGTTGTCCTCCGAGAGGACGGTGACCCCGACGACACTCCGGGGCTGCTCGTCGCCCTGCGTGCCTCTCAGGCGGCGGCGGCGGCGAGGGAGGCGGCGGAGACCGCGGCGGCAATTGAGGCGGCGGTGGCGAATGGGCCGGCAGCGGCACCGGCGGGGATTGCGCAGCCGGTCGTCGAGGATGACGGCGACGACGACGAGATCGACTGGGACAACATCGATTCCAGCTCCGACGACGACGACGGCGCGGACGGGGACGGCTCGGTGGAGGAGCCGGACGTAGTCGACCTCGACGAGTCCGATTAAATTCGCGAAAAATCGCGAAGTTTATTAGAACTTTTAGTTATGTATAATTAATTTCGCGTTGTGTTCGAATGTAATATCAATGAACTATGGTTATGTTTAATTAAATATTTCCTTATGTTTTATGAATATATTTTTATTTCTTCGAATTGACCGAACGAAAACTGTTTCAATTTGAACGAAAAATGTCTAAGCTTGAATATTTCTTATAATTTTAAAAACTTTGCGTGCCACTTGTTGTAATGTTGTGGGGCTGTGAAAAAAAAATTGTCCCAATTTGAACGATGCGTGCCTCCTTGTGATGATCATTAGAGTGCGTAAAAAAATTGGTTCCGTACCGACACGCAAAATTCCCCCGCAAAATTTGAACGAAATCGATGACCAAACGCACGTTGAGTCACGTCCGGCAACTTTTTTTTGCCTGTTTTTGCATGAAAAATCACAGAAAACGCACGGATTGTTAGAAAATAAAAAAAATTAACGTGCCTCCTTGTGAAGTTCATTAGAGCGCGTGAAATTTTTTTGGATCCGTTTGATGTAGGGGAGAAACATGATCGCATTGTAACACCCAATCCGCCCGTACCGACACCGGTGGGTTACACATGATGTACATGCATACATGCATGAAATCTACCCAACTTTTGCCAGCACATGTGAATGCACATCAAAGTGTCCCACGCAAAATTTGAATGAAATCGATGACCAAACGCACGTTGCGTCACGTCCGGCATCTGTTTTTTCCTGTTTTTGCATGGAAAATCACAGAAAACGCACAAATTGTCAGAAAATAAAAAAAATTGACGTGCCTCCTTGTGAAGTTCATTAGAGCGCGTGAAAAAAAATTGGGTCCGTTCGATGTAGGGGAGAAACATGATCGCATTGTAACACCCCTTCCGCCCGTACCGACGCCGGTGGGTTGCACATGATGTACATGCATACATGCATGAAATCTACCCAACTTTTGCCAGCACTTGTGAATGCACATCAAAGTGTCCCACGCAAAATTTGAACGAAATCGATGACCAAACGCACGTTGCGTCACGTTCGGCATCTGTTTTTGCCTGTTTTTGCATGGAAAATCACAGAAAACGCACGAATTGTCCTGATACTGAACCCACGATCTTTCACGTACTGGTTGTAGAACGTGTACGTCTCTCCTTCTGACCTAAATGTCTTGGCCATCACTTCCCAATGCCTATCCAGTGAATCTTGTTGATATTCATCATAGCCAATGTCAAGGTCAAACTCAAGATCGTCAACATGCTCATCGTTCCCACTAGGACCATCAACACCCCCTGCAAAATAAGACATATAACCATGTTCGTCAGTCTGTTGCTATGTTGTTAGTTTTCATGAATAATTTGAACACTAAAACTTACTTCGCTCACACTTCCTTCATTAGATGCATCGACATCGTCCTCATCATTGTCATCATCTAAACTTCTCGGCTCAGTGTCACCATCGGTATTTCTCTGTGCAGATTAAAATATGTAAATGGTAATACAATTTGTATGCCAATAATTATCCAACATATTTTAAACGTACCTGGGTTCCACTTTCAGCATAAGATTGTTCATCTATATCGTAATCGTCATTGTCATCATTGGCATGCACCTATTTAAATTCAATAGCAATTGTAAGTGTCAATTTACTAGCTTTTATTCCATAATTTCTAGTCAACGTCCACGACACTTACATTACCACTATACGATTCATCCTGACACATATAGTTGTCTCCGGGCGATTCATTTGCATTCAATGACGATGATCCATCCTCACGACTAGAGTCATCACCGGCATATTCGGTGTCTTGATCTAACAATAAACCTTTAAAAAGGTGTTTCATCAATGTCACCATACCACAACATCATAGCGCATATAATGAAATCATGAAAAATCGCATGGGTTAAATGAAAAAAAAACTTACTGTCGGCCGTCGAAGGGTTCAACGACATCGGTCGGCGTGTTCGGCGTCGATGCACCGGTGGCTACAACGTCGTCGTTTGAACGTGGACACGCCGCGTCGGTCACTGCGACCGCTGCCGTGTGGAGTTTCTCAGGGAACACTGTGATGGTGACGGCAAGAAGGGCGTCGACGCGTCGGTGGTGGAGGGTCGGGCGTACACTACGGTGCGCGCGGCCCGTGCTGATGTCGGTGGTCACGGCGACCAGGGCGGAGACGACGGCGGAGACGAGCGTGGTGGAGTCACGGTGGCGGCGGAGAGAGAGGGATAGGGTTTGTATCGGGTTTTTTTTTTTCTTCCAAACCAACCGCCGACGCGTCGTAGACGGACGGGCGGGCTGACGTGGCGTACGTGGGCGGTCGGGCGTACGACGGGCGGGCGGACGTACGACGGGCGGGCGGACAGGCGACGGATACTGTACACAATGTGTAAAGACCATACTGCCCTTATACGTTTAGGGGGGGAGGGGGGGTGTTGTACCGAAGTCCTTCTCATTATACTTTGCAGCACGTTAAAGGTGGTTGAGCTCGATGCTCCAAATATCTGCACCTTTCAGTTTAGTGGTGGTGGTGGTAGTAGTCAGACCTCTCTACGAAATTCTTCTCAACTTAAGAATGTAACTTTGACGTGGATTCTTCTCTCTAATGCTCATGTCTGGCTTCCATCGATCCATCGCAAGCAATGTTGAGAGCCTTACCCTATGCTCTCCCGTTGAGGTATTAGTTGGTTTTAACATCGTAATAATCATATCAGATTTGCTATTTAATTAATTATATACTCCCTCCGTCCCATAATATAAGAGTGTTTTTGACACTAAATAATATAAGAGCGTTTTTATCAAAAAGGCTTTCGCCCCGCTTTATATATAAAGCAATGACCAACAACGTTCCGATACAACCACACGCCCACACAACACACGCCAACACAACACCCGCACTCACCCAAGGCAAGATACACAGGCGCTGGATGCAGCAACACGAAAAGCCACATACGGCGAACCGTGGGCTCCAAGACGACGCCTTCAGGAAGGATACGACACTGGAGCGCCGCCACCGCCCGATCCGAGGATCAGAGTTTCTCCTGGAGCCACACGACGGGCGATGAGAGCCGCGACGACGCCTTCAAGAAGGGAACGAGCTTCTCCGTCGCCGGTCCGTCCGAAGATAGAGCAGGTTTTCACCCCGGCCAACACTCACCGCCACCGATCACCACACCCCGACTACCACGCCGCCCACACGGCCATGGCCACTAGGCAGCACCAAGCCACGGGCTCTGCCCATGAGCACCGCGCAACCACCTCCAGGGCCGCCGCCCCAGCATCCAAGACCTCGACACAATCTCACCCGAGATCCGCCGCTACCCCCACCGAAGAGACGAGCGAAAAGGCCCTGCCTTTTTCCACCCCTGGGCAGCCCCCAGCGCCGAGACCCAAAGGCCGGCCAAAATTGGCCTCCATCGGCTCGTCCTGCAGCACCGGGCACGAGACGAGCTCGGCCCTGCGGCCACGAGTGCGAGACGAGGTTGGTCCTGCTGCACCGTGCGCGAGACGAGCTCAATCCACCACACCGTGCGCGAGACGAACTCGATCCTGCCGCTCCGGGCGCGAGAGGGCGATGGACCGCAGCTGGGAGCGGGCCAGCCCTACGACAGATGTAGTGCCCGAACACCGAGAAGATGAAGCGAAGGTCGACACGGTCCAACCGCCGACGAGCCGACGCCGGAAGCCGGCCGTCGCCGCGGCCAGATCCGCCGCCATGAGCCACCACCACGCCGTGGCAGCCCACATCCACCCCGAGGGCCAGACCCGAACTGCCCGTCGGCGGCCATGGGCCAGATCCGAGAGAGCTGGCCGGCCGGCACCACCACCAGCAGCAGCAACCTGCGCCCCGCCGCCAGCCCGGCCCCCGACCCGCGCTGCCGCGGCGCCGCCTCCAACAGCCCACGTCGAAGAAGAGGCCGCCGCCCATGACCTGTGCCGTCCGCAGCCCTTGCCGCCGGAGGAGAAGGACGGCCGGCCGCCGCCGTCGCCCAAGGCACACACCGCCACCGCGCCGCCCGTCGCGCCACCGCTGCAGACGAGCCGCCGTGGCGCCCGACGTCAGCACCACGCCCCGGCCCGGAGAGTTGACCCACACCAACCCCACCGCGCGGGAGGACGAGGATGCCCCGCTGCCGCCGGCGCCGGCCGGCCTTTGACCGGCCGGGCCCCCTGGCGGCGGCGAGGAGGAGGAAGGAGGAAGGAGGGGGGACCGGCGGGGGCGACGCGGGAGGGGTGGGAGGGATTTTCTTGCCGCCCCTATTAAGAGTGTTTTTGACACTACACTAATGTAAAAAAACGCTCTTACATTATGGGATGGAGAGAGTAGTTAATAGTGAAATGTATGCAACATTTTTATGTTCAAAGAAACGCATGATTGATCTTTGCGTTTGTCATTCCTTAGGATGACAGCATGGCAATCATACCATCCAAGATCCACCACCTCAAGAAGTTGCAAATCAGACTCTTCCGACCAATGTCAGCCTTCCACACAAGCTATGATGTCTTCTGTTTGGTTTCTTTTCTTGATACTTCTCCTGTCATGGATACTTTTATCTTGCGCGTAAGTCACTGTCCACATCTCTTGGAGCTATCCACCAATTAGTGGGTTACACTTGTTTATAAGACCAATGGCGCTAATGATGAATATTGATTTTACATATGTATGTATATGCAGTTAGGGCAGGGTGCCCTTATGTCCGATCTCGACGTCAGAGATGGCGACGATGAGTATGTGAGGCAAAAGCTGGAGAGTCGGTATGACAAACTCAGGCAGGTGACGATCATGGGCTTTTGTGCATCCAAGAGCCTGGTGGAGCTCACCAGCCACATTATTGAGAATGCACCTTCACTCGAGCGTCTGACGCTGGACATGACATATGGCTACGATACGAGGTCGGGTACCACCAGAAAATGCCCCTCCTCAACAAAGATTACCCAATGCTCTCCTATGAGCGATAAGGATCTCGCAGGAGCTCGTAAAGCAGTGGAGGCTGCGGGTAGATACATTGTGGGGAGAGTTCCATCGACTGTTCTATTTGAGGTCCTGGAGCCCTGTAATGTATGTCATTCTAGTGACCAGTACATACTACTTATCAATATAGTTCGTTTTTGGATTAGAAAATTCCATTTGTGTCACACGTCTAATTTTGCACTAGCGAACAACACATTTTTTTATAGCATGAATGGCACATATGTTATTCGTTCCTGGTATTTCCATCAAAATAAAACGTTGAACTCTTCAAACATTCATCTTGGATTGGTATACTTTTGCCTTTATTAGCTGCATTCATAGCTTTTATCAAGTGCAACAAAAGACGGCAAAAAAACAATTGTCAGGGATCGGTCCTGGGTTAGGCGGGAATACTCCCTCCGTTTCTTTTATTCTGCATATAACTTTTGTCTACAGTCAAAGTATTTCTACTTTGATGAAGCTTATAGAAAAAAAAGTATTAACATTCACAATATCAAATCTATATCATTAGATTCTTTGTGGAATGTAGTTTCATACTATATATATTTGGTATTATAGATGTTAATATTTTTTTAATAGAGGAAATTGCACAAATACACAACTTTTGGGGCTGAGGTAACACAAAACCACAACTCTAGGGGATTTTAACAGAAAACCACAACTCTAGGACTAATCGGTAACAAAAATCACAAAACTTTTTTGATTAGTCAGTTAAGGAGACTTATGACATGTGGGTCCCATGTTAACTGACTATAGCTATGGCTTGGCTTGGGAGGTCGGCTTAAGCCGAGCCGACCTCAGCTAGTTTATAAAATTAAAATAATAAAAAATCTCAAAAATCTTAAATGATAAATCTGGGAAATTTTCGGACAATTTAGCCCACCATTTTTGAATTTGGACAGTTTTTGTAAGATTCAGTCAAATTTTCTTCCAAAATTAAAAGTTTTCAAAAAAATCTGAAAAAATCACAGTAATTCGAAACATCTTAAATGAGCAATCTGGGAACTTTTCAGGCAATTTTGCCCAACCCATGAGCAATCTGGGAAATCTGGGAAATGAGCAATTTTTCTAGCCAAAATACACCAAACAGTTCAACACAAGTTAGGACAAGTTCTCTAGCCAAAATACACCTAATAGTTCAACACAATTTAGGACAAGTTTTGTTGGCAGGATACACCTAATGATGCATCGACATTGATCACTTGTTACCACTAGCTGTAAAGTAGGTCATCATTTTTTTCTGGCCTCTCCCCCTCACACTAGGCATCTCTTGCCTTGTCAAAGCACCTACGAGGTCCCTTGCTGCTGCTGTTCTTGTCCTAATGATCGAGGAATGGGGCGTGGAGTAGCATCACTTGGTCGGGGAGTAGCTGCACTAGGCGGTGGTGGAGCTACAACAGTTTTGGTTCTCTTGGCTGGCGGGCGCGATGGAGCAGCAGCAGTTTTGGTTCTCTTAGCTGCTGGTGCTTTTGGTGGTGGTGGAGGGACTCTTGAAGGTGGAGTAGACGATGAGGCTTCCCCTGGAAAAGATCTGTAGCTCTGTTTCCCAAAAACAAATTGTGGGTTAATGTTAGCAATAATGAAGATTATAGCAATATGTATTGTTACCTTGTGTTTGTTTTTTCTAATCTGTAGATCAGCCCTCAAAGGCTTAGAACAACTAGGGAATCTATGTCCTTGTAGCTTACGATTAGAGCAAGTAATTGTTGTCATCCTAGCTTTACCACTTGCACCTGGTGGTTCATTAACCCCTTTAATTCTATTCTTTTTGGGCCTTCCCGGATGCTTTGTGAACACCGGCGGATCAATGTCAGGTGATGTAGTCTTGGTCCAATCATGAGAGCCAGGCACAGGGAAGATCATGTGACTGTATGCTAATTTGTACATTGACAATTTGAAGTACTCGGACACAAAATCTTCAGGGTGTTGTTTACTCTTGTAGATACATGCGATTCCATGTTTGCACGGCAGTCCAGTTAGATCCCACTTTCGGCATCCACAAGTCATTGCATCTATGTTCACTGCATATGTGAACTCCCCACAACTCACTTGCCATATACCCCTTCCTGCCATGACTGTCCTACAATACCTAGCTGCTCTCTTCTCAAGCTCTAACTTCTCTGCATAAGTAGGAGTTATCTCTCATGTAACCTTTGTTGCACCTTCATTCTTGCCACAGATTCTAGCCATGGCCTTTGTCCTAATTTGGTCAACCATGGTTTGAACTGGTTTATCTCTCACGTCTAAAATGTAGTTGTTGAAGACTTCACTTAGATTGTTCACAACCAAATCAGTCTTGCAATTTGTGTCCATGGCATGTCTAGCCCAATGTCTGGGTGGAATCTTGTTGATCCATTCCCATGCTTCCTCACACTCGGCCTTTAGGTTACTCATGGCTACATCATAGTCAGACTTGCAATATGCATAAGCAGCATTGTTTAGACAAGTCTTGAGAACATCACCCCTGAACCCTGCACTTTGGAAATTTGCGTAGATATGCCTCAGACAAAACCTATGTTCAGACGTAGGAAAAACTCTCGCGACAGCTGGCACTAGGCCCTTCTGCCTATCAGACATGAATGTCCATGGCCCATGTGTCTCTGATTCGGCACCAATTGCATTCTTCAATTGTTCTAGGAACCAACACCAATTTGGTTTGTCTTCTACTCCTACAATTCCAAAGGCTATTGGAAATAAATTGTTGTTGCCATCTCTGCCTGTAGCAGCTAATACTTGAGCACCAGTTGACAATTTTACAAAGCACCCATCTATGCCTATGAAAGGCCTACATCCAAGTTTGAAACCTTTTTTTGTGCCACCAAGACAATAGAATAGTCTATGGAATCTAGGATTAGTTGCTGGAGGTGGTTGATGTACAGTTTGGACGATACATCTGCTGCCAGGGTTAGTGTCCATCACAGTCTGCAGATAATCTCTTATTCTCACATATTGCTTTTCATGATTCCTTAAGATAACATCGGCTGCTCTCCACTTTGCTCTGTATGCCATCATCTTCGAAACATCAGCACCATGGTCTCTCATAACTTTGTCTCTCACTTAACTCACCTTCATCGCTGGATCACTTCTGAAAGTTTCCTCATAATTTTCACTAACCCACTTGCTGTTCACTCTAGATGTTTCTTGTGTTATGCCACATGTGTGAGTGGGATTCAACCCCCTAATGCAAAAGGTCGACTCTCCTTTTATAATAGAAGCACACATGTAGAAATTGCAATGGTCTTTCGGACAGCAATCAGTGACACTCCCTTTATCATTCCTCTCATACATGTAGTCCCTGCTTTGAATAATGTGGAGATTCTTTAAAGCTGATCTGAATTGGTAAACATCAGTAAAGCACATATATAAGCTCATTTCTTGATCTTCATCTTTTCTCTTCACATTGAACAAAACTCTCAAAGGTGGAGGTTTGGCCCTACTCTTCCTACATGGTGCCATAGATGATGTCAACCCAACTACATCTTCCTCATCTGAAAGTATCATATCACCCTTATTGTCCTCACTACCTTCATCAGAATATTTGCCTTCGTCATTGATGTCTTCAGATTTCCTCACATGTGATCTTCTCTTAATAGACTTGTCATTGCATTTGCCTCTACCGGTTGGTGTGCCAGTTGATCCTTGCTCTACCGATTGCTCTGCCGGTTGCTCAGCGGGTTGACACACCTCAGGTGCAAAGATATCCTCAGCTTCGCTATCACCTTCGCACCCAAATGCTTTATACCTTTTCAGCTCCTCCAAATTCTCCAACTCCTCGTCGTCAAGATCAGAAAGGTGCAGCTCCCGTGGGTCTTGTGCATTTGCCTCATGTGCCTCAAGTGCCTTAACCTCAAATGTGCTCTTTGCGGTGAAACTCTCTTGAGTTGCTGGTTCAACATGTCTCTTTTCCTTCCTCTTACCAACAACAAGAGGGCAATTTGAACTATTAATACAATCAAACATTGACCCTGTTTTCTTCATCACTACAAGGTTCAGAATCTTATATGTATTGGACCTCTCTTTCACAGCTAATAAGGTATCCTCGGTGGCCACTATCTCTAGCCCACTTAGCCCTCTAGACATGTCCTTCATGTGATACAAGCAATCAGTCATCTTGAATCCACAACTGCATAAACACTCGACAAGTCTAGAGAATGTCAACTCTTCATCGCTTAGTCGACATTGCTTCAGAAATTCGCCTTCACAAATGAAATTGATAACCCAACTGGAGTACAGTGGTGCCAACCTATTCAGCAGATTGTTTACACTGATTAGAAGGATAATATTTTTCCTAGCCTGCTAGTCCGAAGGAATAACAAGGAGGCCTCAATAACAAGCTTACTTTGGGGGAATGGAGAGGTATCCAGCACCACACGAGCTGCTTGGGGCACCGGAGAGGAGCTGGGGACTGCTGGTGCACACCGTCGTCTCCGACGCTGGCGCGGTGGCCGCCGCTGCCGCCTCGAGTGCACGGGAACGCGCCCGCGCCCGAGCCACCGATGGACCAGGACAGGACGGACGAGAGACTGCAGGGTCGGTCTCGGGGGAGAGGGCCGGATGGCAGCTGGTGGCCGGAGTCGGCTCCGCATCTGG
The DNA here is from genome assembly GCA_039707655.1 of Elymus sibiricus. Classification (NCBI taxonomy): domain Eukaryota; kingdom Viridiplantae; phylum Streptophyta; class Magnoliopsida; order Poales; family Poaceae; genus Elymus; species Elymus sibiricus. The sequence goes on along the minus strand of CM077663.1, from coordinate 397,386,008 downwards.
CGCAGCAGCCACCTCGCCGTCGATGCGGAACTCCGCCGTCGCCTTCACCGCGGTGGTCTCAGGGGAGAGGGGCGGATGGAAGCTGGTGGTCATCATCGTCTCCGCATCCGGTGCAGCAGCCACCTCGCCGCCGATGCGGAGCTTCGCCGCCGCCGCCGCTTTTTCTAGGTCAGTGGAGGACTGCATCGGGGAGAACAGAGTGGGCTGCGTTGACAAGCTCTGCTCGTGGAGTGATGTAGGCAGGTCGGCTCGGCTCCAGCTCATACAGTCAGCTCGGCTCATGTGTGAGCTCAGGCTAAAATCAGCTCTTCACTGCTTTGTGTGTATGACTAGTAGGTCCGGTCGTCAGATTTGTGTTCAACTAGTTGTTTTGTGGTTTTTGTTACCAATTAGTCCCAGAGTTGTGGTTTTCTGTTAAAATCCCCTAGAGTTGTGGTTTTGTGTTACCTCAGCCCCAAAAGTTGTGTATTTGTGCAATTTCCTCTTTTTAATATAAATTTGGTCAAACTTTGTGAAGTTTGACTTGACATAAATCTTATACGCGGTGTAAAAAGAAATGGAGGGAGTACAATGACTTTGTTGTTAGTAGGATGACGAAGCTATTTACTACCAGGTTTAATCTCGGCAAGTAAAAGATTAATGGTAAAAGTAATATCCGTACGTGCAGATTAGAGACATGAAACGAGAAACGAAGATGGGAACCACCCCTGTTTCTGGGGAAAACACTAACATTATCTAAACTTGGGAAGCGAGATCACCAGAGGTATATGCTCAGTTTGTCTCACGAGGCAGCTGAAACTTCAATTTAGTCTTTTCACCTCTCATGTTGCCCTCTTCATCCCGCATAGAAACTTAGCCCCTTGAGAAGATTAACTAGTTTCTCATGTCCGACATTACGGACGAAGGATTATGGCTCTTGCCCTCATGTGTGAAGAGTTTCAAACGACAAGTGGGATCAACTTGCGGATACATGTAATGATTAAGTTCTAGTTTAAGTAGTAACCAGTCCGGCATATGCGAGTGTGCAAAGATGTTGCTTTATACCATGTTATATTGAACAGTTGTAAGGATTGAAAAATGGATTTGATTACAGCAAGAAAGTACAATTACTTCAGTTACAGCAAGTACACCTAGAGCTTTGGTAACATGATTATTACAACAAGAAAATACAAATGATCAGTGACATGTTATAAGTGAATAAGAATATGATGCTTATGCTTAGGCAGGGAACATGTGTACGCACAAAATTATGGCGCCTAGAGGTTGCATTTCCGTGACCTATTGATAACCTGTAAAACAAGATTATAGTGACATCAGGCAAACCGTCTTAGGAAAACAAGAGGGTAGATCCTACGAAAATACCTTTTGGAGGCCGAGCTCCAATGAGGCTGGTTTTTTAAAAAAGTCAAAATTCATCAAAATTTGTATTTTTACATTTCAAAAAAATCTGAAAAAAATAATAGGTATACTTGGAGGCATAATGCACAAGTGTGTAAATTTTCAGGACGAAATACGCTGAAACGTGTGGGCTGTGCAAAAAAGATAAATCTGGGGCTTTTTAACACATGATACTATTCATCCTCTCAGGCTATGAATTTTTCTTTTTTTACAGATCGCATTTCAAGGTATTTCATCCTGAAATTTTACACACATACACATAACATCTTTGTTTACTTGTACAAATTTTTTCAGATTTTTTTGAAACTAAAAATTTTGAATTTTGAATTTTTTCGAAAAAAGGCCTCCATGGAGGCCGAGAGCCAAAACGCCTCACTCGTGGATCCTCCTCCTATATTTCTCCTGCTGCTAGTGGTCATGACAGGGTACATATATAGCTGGATTTGGTGCGATTTCGGATGTAATTACCATGTTTTGGCTTAGGGGGGATGAGGATGCTGCACGTTTTTCCCGTCAGCCGGAGCCTCAGACCATTAATTTGGCGAAATAAATAACAATGCAAAAAAAATGGCGAAATAAATAACAACGCAAAAAGAAATGAGGGCGCCGTTGCCAGGGGTCGAACCCGGGTCAGCCGCGTGACAGGAGGGAATACTTACCACTATACTAGACGACTTCGATGCTAATTTGGTTACGAAACAGTAATCATCAAGTGTATAAACTCACGTCCGTATTCGATGCTAATTTGGTTAGCAAAAGGAACTTTGCGTACTTACAAGCTCCTGTGTATTTCATATAGTTTACCAGAGGCTTCGTCGGCTGAAACATATAGTGCATCTCGTCAACAACAAGGTGCCCGAAATATGAGACAAAGACGTGTTTATGAGCAACTACCAGAGGTATGTCTTCTTGCTGGCAGCCGGATCCACATAAAATCTGCTATCACATCAATATATGATGCATCTGGCCCTAGGAATTTGTCTTGCTTTTTGCTAATATAAGATCCCAATGCGGTGTCAAGTCAACTGTAACCATGATCGTTTCCATATATATACTCCCTGGATTCCATAATGTAGTGCATATAGATTTTTTGAAAAATCAAACTTTACGAACTTTGACCAAGTTCGTAGAAAAATATATATACATCTAAAATACCAAATACATATAATTAGATTCATCACAAGATGTACTTCCATATTGTATATATTTGGTATTATAAATATAGATAGTTTTCTCTATAAACTTGGTCAAAGTTTGTAAAGTTTGACTTTTCAGAAAATCTATATGCACTACATTATGGAACGGAGGGAGTACTATATCACTAATCTCCCTAGGATTGGAGGCCTCACAATCAATTGAGGTCTCCAATTGGAATTTGATCATCCGATTTTGACCGGTCAACAATTTCTCAAACCCTCTCATTTAATTTTTTATACAATACACCATGCTTCCTATATCACTAATCTCCCTATGATTGTAGGCCTCACAATCAATTGAGGTCTCCAATTCGATTTTGGTCATCCTATTTTGACTGGGTCAACAATTTCTCAAACCCTCTAATTTAATTTTTTATACAATACACTATGCTTCCTAATTTTTAAATCTTCACAATTAATTGAGGCTTCGATTTAGACTTTGGTCACGTGATTTTGACCGTGTCAGCAATTTCTCAATGAGCTCTCCTATTTAATTATTTTAATTCTCTATGATCCCTAATTTTAAAGCTTTTTCATTCGCTTGAGTTATTCAATTTTGAATTTGGTTTACGATTGTGATCGGGCAACGATTTTTGAAATCAATCGGTAGCAACTGGCCTATAAAAACATATCAACCCCTCGCAAACTCCTATCACCCATAAAAAAGTGTCACCATGTGATACTATAGCACGAATATAGTACATGCAACCAATGATGAAAAAATATCACCACATAAATATGGGTTGATTAGCGGATAACACAGAATCACACCGTGAAAGACTCACCAAATAACCGCATTATAAATAAACGTGAAACACACTCCATCGTCTCCCCCACCGGTCAAACTAAATACTCTATCAGTTTCAAAATATAAGGGTTATTAGTTTTTGAAAAGTCAATTTTCTTTAATTTTGACCAAGTTCATAGCTAAAAATATTGACATCCACAATATTAAACAAAAAATATGGAAATTTATTTCATGATGAATCTAATTACATCAATTTGATATTATGAATTTTGATATATTTCTTTATAAATTTGATGAAACTTAAAGAGGTTTGACTTTTCAAAAAAGTAATACACCATATATTTTGAAATAGTGAGTAAAGAAATTTAAGAGCTCCAACAAATTGAACGGCGCAGCAAAGCGCGCACAACCCTTCTAGTAAGAACAATTCATCATGAATCGCACCAATAGTTATACATGTAGTCCCTCGTTCCCATATTAGGCCAACTCTAACCGGTCCACTATAAAATAGCGAAGGATCCGACCGACCAAAGCTTCATGAAGGTTTTTTACTCCACCAAATTTTGGTTGGGCCTAGCCGAACTCCTAAATTTAACGGAGTAAAAACCAAATTTGCATAAGTTCAACCTTGATTCGATTTAAACAAATGAAAATGGGCATATTTGTCTTGACATCCCAGGGGACATGAGTTTTTAAACCTAAGCATAAACTTAAAACTAAAACTAAACATGAAATTGATCTAAACCAATCTTCACCATTATCATCACCCCTGTAGAGGACGAGCCAATCTTGCCTTCACATTGCACCGCCCATGGGGTCCGGGCATGTGTCGTCGTCGCCGGAGTCGGGAAAGATGCGCCACCACTCTTCAACGTCGAAGTCCTCCTCGTCCTTGTCGCCGTCCTCGCCGCCATGCTCCTTGTTGTCAGAGATGACGATGACCTCCCCGTCAACTGTGCGTTTCGAGAAGATCGCCCGCACCGCCTCCACCAGCTCGGTGTACTGGCGGCAGAGTTCTGCCATGTACTCCTTGTCGGCGGCCTCCGCCGCGATGCGCTCGCTTGCCTCTTGGTCCTCCTGAATCATCACCGCATTCACTACCCCTGGCGGTGGGCAGGACAAGCTCGACGGTAGCTGTCGGTCACGGGAGGTTGAGGTGCGCCGTCGCGTCGTGGAACTGGACCTACCACCGGTCGTATTTGAGGGCAGCGAGCTCTGCCATGTGGAAGGACCTGAGCCACTTCTTCGTATGGGTCTCGCCTCGGTTATCTCCGCCACCCACGTCCCCCACAGACGCTGTCGAACACCGAGTTACTTCCTCTGCGGCTACCGCGGAGGAGGAAGGCCGGGGAAGTCGGAGATGCGGCGGGAGGGGCCGCATCGGAAAGATTAGGAAAGGGAAAGCAGTCTTCAATACGAGTTGTAAACCATCGACTCACTTTGCTCATTCCCTTTGTTTCAAATCCCTGGAACCACGGATCGCTCGCGTATCTGTAAATAGGCCTACCGGCGACCGGGGTGACCACGGTAACGATGGTCCGTCCATGCATACACGTACGACTGTACGAGGGGCCGGAGTCGTGGATCCTTCATGCATGCAGCAAAATGTACTTGGTCGAACTAGCAGACTACCAGCACTGTGATGCATGGAGCACACCATACTTTCATCTCTACTGGATCGATGAAACACACTGTGAAAAGTCAAGATATTTCTTTATCAATGATTTTTGAAAAAGAACTTTGCCAGAAAGCAGGCTGAGTAGTTCTGAGACTTGTCAAGATTCACGTACAAAACATAACGACCCTGACGCTGCGATAACTAAATTCCTAGCTTGAATCGTTTACTGAAGGATATGGCACGCCCTAGCTCTGCGTTCCATCAGCATTTTCAGATCAGGATATTTTCAGGCTGTATTTCGTGTCTAGTAAATACATGGTCTACTGTTAACGCGTACTATGTGCCACCGTTGATCCATAGAATTTCCATCAAGTAAAGCTATGGATGTCAACTTTGGACGAACTTTGTATTGGTTGGCTTGCTGCACCCATCGCCAACTCCGCAGTCTGAAAAAAAGTCATCATTATGAAAAGATACTAGCGCTACTAATAAGGGAAGCTACTTTTTTCTAAGAAAGGAATAAAGCAGAAAACTAAAGAAAGAGATCTTAAGTGGGTCCCGCGAGTAGTTTGTCTTGTTTCAGTCCGTACAAGAAGATACTTTCAGGGTTGCCCAAGAAGGGACGGGCCTATCTATTGGTGGTACTAGTTCCGCGGGAGGGGCAGGATTTCGGTGCCGTCAGCATGGGTCCGGCTATTGATCACAAGGGTCTAGATACGGGTCTCGAACGGAAAAGTATGCTACATATTGCTCTGCTCCAGTTCCCTCTGCTTACACCTGGTCAATTCGTTGATCGCCCCTTTTATTTCTGATTTTCAAAAGGGCCCCGCTCTCGTCTCTGCTGACGAAGCCTTTATCTCTGTCTCTGTTATCCTCGTACCTGCTGATCTCTTCGACTGATAGAGTCTATGCTATTGGTGAAGCTGGTTCTACCTCAACAACAGGATCTGCAAATGGATTTTCAACTAACAGCCTCTGCTTCAATTTGTGATGAAAGGTTGACTAGTTTTCACCGAATCTTCAATTACGCACCGGTAACTTTTTTCCATTTCCGAGGTCCAGAGGGGAAGACGAAGTACAGGCTAGTTCAGAGAGTCACGATTGAATCCAGGTTAATTCAGCAGCAGCTAGAGCAATACTCCGATATTGATTTGATTCTCCGCTACCCACCAAGGTAGAAGACTGCTTGATCCGCAAAAGAAGTATGCTTTATTTGCTTATAGAAAAAAAGTATACGCTTTTTCAGGGAAAGATAGACAGTCTATCATATGGAATAGGGCATTCAGCAGTTTGAAGAGGTAGCCTTTTTCAGTAGCAGTCTTGTAAGCAAGCGACGTACGTTCAATCTATACTGGCGAGAGTCTTTCCTCTTATAATACAAAGCCTGAGCGCGTTGCATGACTTAATGCCAGCTCTTTATCATACATCTTCTGTAGAACCAATAAATATAAGGGATATGTGTTAGCACATCTTGTTCGTGCTCTGCACCATGTTTTTCCTGTATACCGGCAGCTAGCATCCCATCAGTAACCTACGGGCGAGATTTCTTGAGGGGGGCTGGCCATGGTTTTTTAACCCACCCTTTCATTCACTTAAGACCCAAAGCAGAAAAGGTTTGCAATCCATATACTGGAATTTGGTTCCACCGAAGTACAAGGACTAAACTGGTCGACTCCACCGCAGGGTGCGAGATGTTGAGCTTCCTCGACGCCTACTCTGGGTATCAGCAAGTCTATATGGCTGAGGAAGACAAAGAAAAAACTAGTTTTATCGCCCCTTCCTTCTGCTACAAGCGGATGCCCTTTGGTTTGATAAATGCCGGCGCCACATTTAAGCGCCTAATGAGCCTCATCCTTAGGTCTCAGTTGGGTCGTAATGCAGAAGTGTACGTTGACGACGCCGTCATCAAAAGCCGCTTGGCAGGGACTCACCCCAAAAACACCTCTTTTTTTGCATCTGCTGAGCAGAACCAATTACCAGATCCTACTTCTAAGCTCTATGCTCTACTTCGGCCTTGCTCTCACTTATGGGTAGGAAGGACAATAAGCAGGAATTCATGTTGGCTAACTATTCTATCCAGGCGGAAGTAGTTTTCATAGGAAAGACGGAAGGTTTTGCGCGTTGGTTGTATCGAATTTCCCTTTCTAATAGCATACACAAATAGATAAGAAAGTTACGACGATGATAAGGTAAATGAAAACCTTTGATTTACCTTACCATCAGTTCTGTCTTATCTCTGTGCCTCCTCTAGCCATTTCATAATTGGATATCGTCATTCAAATCTGTTATGACAACTGTTTGGTAAGCAGGGATTCGAATCAAACAATAAATACCAACTCTAAGTGTGATGGATAGTACCTGGTGCCTAATTTCATGGTATCTTTCTTGGCGCCTACCACAGGAAAACCCCTCCTTCTTTTGGGAGGAAATCAAATGAGTAAAGGTTTCTGCCGACTCCCCTCAAGGAACCACTCACTACTCAACTTGAAACCACGGACCTACCTCCTGCTTTTGACTTTCTTCTTTGTCCCAATTCATATCGAGCATGTCTTTCTCCATCTATAGATAGAGAGAATATAGGATAGGGGCGCTCAAAGCAAATAGGATTCTGTATCTAATACTAATAGGTACTAACCGCATTCAAGATTGACTTGACCTCTTATTTTGGATAGGCAGAAATGCTTACGCCCTAGGGGTTTAAAGGGCCCACTCCCTTTGGTTGACTCGTCAGGCTCATCACCTTTTGGAGCTCATCCAACAGTCAGTCTACTTAATCATAATCATAATCAATCCGTTGATATTGCTATCTATCGCCATACCCACAAGAGGGTAATTTATCCAACTCCCCGTGCGAAAGCAAGTCCCGCGTCAGCAGTGATTCGAGTTGTTACCCTAGCTAAATTCCTAGCTTGAAGCGTTTACTGAAGGATATGGCACACCCTAGCTCTGCGTTCCATCAGCATTTTCAGATCAGGATATTTTCAGGCTGTATTTCGTGTCTAGTAAATACATGGTCTACTGTTAACGCGTACTATGTGCCACCGTTGATCCATAGAATTTCCATCAAGTAAAGCTATGGATGTCAACTTTGGACGAACTTTGTATTGGTTGGCTTGCTGCACCCATCGCCAACTCCGCAGTTGTGCAGAAAACAAGGGCGAAAACAACGTTGGTTTGCTGCTGCCGCCATCTCTAACTCCTAAAACTTTGCCGTTGGCAAAAAAAAAAGGGACGCCGTTGCCGGGGATCGAACCCGGGTCACCCGCGTGACAGGCGGGAATACTTACCACTATACTACAACGACTTGGATGCTAATTTGGTTGGCAAATTATTTGTGATCAGATTATGTCATCAGAACTCAAAGTTTATAAACGCACGGCCGTGTTGTAGCTCGAGCAGGAAACCGAACAGCCGCCGTTTCCGGCGAAAACTTCCTGAGCGCTCACGCCAGATCGCCATATCCAACTCCCTTTCTCGTCGGCCGCTCCCACCAGAGCCTTCATGGATCTCCGTCCACGGCGATCCATGAAGCCGTACACAGTACGCTCCCTCTCCTATATACTGCTCCTCCTGCAAGCAGTGTATATATCCGTACTCTCAACCCATCCCGCTTCTTCTGCTTTATTTAGCCATTTAGGCGAAAAACTGTCGATCTCTCATCCTGCGCCCAGTTGTTTCTTCTGAAGGTTTCAAAAGATCAGCTCTTGAAATCAAAGATCGCACGGCCGACAGGGCACGGGCGGCGACATCTAGCAGCGCCGTGGTGGCATGGCAACGGCCACGGCCGGCAGAGCCGCCGCGGCGAGCCCGACAGCGATACATCCGTCATCCATGGCGGCGTAGCCGCGTAGCTCGACACGGGCAACGCTGTGGGCGTCAGCCCAATGACAACGTTGTGGGAGCTTCACGAGGAGGTACTCCACACAGGGCTCGGTGGAGTTATCCGGCGGCTGCATCTGCGGAATGGCGCCGTGGCGGCCGGCCGCGAGTGCCCACTTGGAGAAGGGACCGTTAAGCCGGCGGCGAAGTTTCGGCGAACTTCCACTGAGCACCATGGCCAACTGTTGTCAGGGCAGGCATCGAAAACGTTCGCCGGGAGAAACGGAAAAACCTATTTGCCACGCGCTGCGGCAAATTGTCGCCGCTTCGCACAGGGAGACGCACTAGCGAAGCGACTGGGCCGGCCCATTTGTCCAGTTCGTTCGTTCCGGTTTGGACCGTTTTTTCTCCCGATTTTAGTTTTTTCTTTCCAGTTTCCTTTTCCTTCTGTTCCGTTTTCATTTCCTTTTTTCTGTTTTCAAGTTTATTTTCATTTTTCCAAATAATCTTTTAGAAATTTCAAATATTTTCTGGAATTCAGAACGTTGTTCCTATTTTCGCATTATGTTCATAATTTTCAAAAATGTTTGCCAATTTGAAAAAAGTTTAAAATTTAAAAATAAATTGCGTTTTCTGAATATTTTGTTCCAGATTCACAGAACATGTTCAAAATTTTAAAAAATGTTCATTTTTAACTTTGTTCACTAATTTAAAAAATGATCCCGTTATCAAAATTTGTTCAGAAATTCAAAAGGTGTTCATTTTTTTGAAAACTTGTTCATGATTGTCAAATATTGTCCGAAATTTTAAAAAATGCTCCGTTTTTCATGATTTATTCACTTATGTAGAAAAGGTTCGTTTTTCAAAATTTCTATTGCTCATATAATTTTTTTTGGCATTTTCAAAATTGTTCTATATTTTCCAAGGGTTCTCATTTAAAAAACAAATTCCAAATTTAAAAAGTTATCCTTGATTTCAAATTCTATTCACCAATTCAAAAATGTTCACGTTTTCAAAAACATGTTCTGCATTTGAAAAAAATGTTCTCATTTCCAAATTTGTTAGAAAATTTTAAAAATGTTCGTGTGTTGAAACAATTGTCCATATTTTCAGAAAATGTTCCTATTTACTTAATTTGTTCATAAATTCAACAAAAATAAAGTTTTTATAATTTGAACGCAAATTGAAAAAATGTTAGGGAGAATTTCATAAATTTTATGTATTTTCAAAAAATATTCATAATTGAGGGGCGTTTTCCAAATTTGTTCCCGTATTTCAAAAAAAATCAAAAATTAAAAAGAGTTTAAATTATGTAAATGTTTGAAACTTTCTTTTTTTTCACAAATCCAAAAATGTTTGTGGATTTCAAAAAAATGTTCTCATTTCCAAAATGAACATTTTTAAAAAAGAAAATATTTTGAATATAATTCCAATTTTTTTTTGAAATCTTTGAACATTTTTCCAACATTAAATATTTAAAATACGATTTTTAAAAATATACAATTTTCGGAAAGAAACAGAAAAACAGAAATCCCAAATAAAAAATAACGAAAATAAGAAAAATAATAAAAAGGAATAAGAAACAGAAAAAAATAGGAAAAAAGTTCAGACAACCTTCTAGAAGGTTCAGAAAACCAGTAAAAACCGGACAGAAATATGCCAGAATGTTCCCAAAACCGAAGGAGCAGATAAGGAAACTGGGCCGGCCCAGTGCACTCGATCATATGCGATTGGTCGACATTTTTGACGCAACGAGCGTCATATAAGGATTCCCGCGAAATCACTAATTGAGGAGTACTCCTTTCAAGGATTACTCCCATCTTCTAGGTTGCGACAAGTGGCGCACTGCCCATTTGTCGCAACATGAGAGTTTTCCCTTTTTTTCATAGATCCATATTTTCAAAACATTTTATCTCTTTAACCGTGCGTCCAAATCTCCAACCGTTTTCACCGTTAGGTTCCTCGCGTTGATATCTTCAAAACTAGATCTCATGTTGATAGGTTTTGGCGAACTATTTTTTCACGAAAAAAACGGATGAAAAAAACCATGACGAAAAAACCGTGCCTCTCGCGATAGAAAAAAAAGCAGAAAAACGCATTTTTTTTCGTTTCCGGGAGGCACGACCGTGCCTCTCGCGAAGGCAAAACCGTGCCTCTCGCGAAAGCAAAACCGTGCCTCCCGCAAAAAAAACAGAAAACGTGTTTTCTTTCCTTTTCGAGAGACACGGCCGTGCGTCTCACAAAAAAAATAGAAAATGCGTTTCTTTTCCTTTCCGAGAGGCACGGCCGTGCCTCTCGCGAAAGCAAAACCGTCCCTCTCGCCAAAAAAATAAAAAATGCGTTTTTTCTCTTTTCGAGAGGCACGGCCGTGCCTCTCGCGGAAGCAAAACCGTGCCTCTCGCGAAAAAAATTTGGAAAGCACGTTTTTTGTCCCTTTCCGAGAGGCACGGCCGTGCCTCTCGTGAAAGCAAAACCAGGCCTCTCGCGGAAGCAAAATCGTGCATCTCGCGAAAAAAACAGAAAACCCGTTTTTTCTTGCATTTTGTTTTTGTATTTTTTTCGTCCAAATGCTAAGAAGGACCGGTGAAAAACGGAACACAAAAAAAACAATCTAAAAAGCCAAAAACGCGTGCGAAAAAAATAAATAAAATAAAATCCGAAAGGAACGCTCAGAGCACGACACGTGGCGACTGCTCAGAACTCGCCAAGTGGCGACGCGTGGGAGTGATCGTTGGAAGGCTCCCGAGGGAGTGCTCCCTAATTAGTTGTTCCCGGATTCCGGGAGAACCTCCTAGCGCGACCCAACAGCTCACAGGCCTTTTATTGGGCATTCTCCTCCCCGGCGTTATCCATATGCCAAAATAAAAAAACAAAAAAGGGTCTACAGAAAAAACACATGGCAAAAATACATATAAATTTTGACATGATTGCAAAAATGGTGTAAACATTGACATGATGCACCCGAAAAAAAAATACTTGCCACGATGCGTGGCTGGGTATGTGGCATGCATTACTAGAAGAAAAATAGAGCAAATTACGCTTTGAGAAAGGCCGAAAGTTGCTATCTCGACAAATGTAAAAAAGTATATTTCGGAAAACCAATTCATCACCTGGGTGCATATACTCCTGCACGAGGAAATAATTTTGAAAATGTCAAAAAAATCTAAATATATATAAATGTGGTCTTAGTTACAACCGAATGCTACCTGCAAATTTTTAGGAAAAAAGGTTAATTATTTTAGCCTTTGCAAAGAAAACTAATTAAACACCAAATGTCACCCCCAAAAGTCACCCCAAAATTGTTTTTTTCACCGACGAAAAACTGCCTATCCGTTTCGTATGAATTTTGTCAAGGATTCTTGCCACACTAACACGAACATCTATAAAAAAACAGATTTTTTTTGAAAATATTACTATTTTTTGGGTACTGTTCATCCGGGTGCAAATGCACCCGGGAGCCAAAACACCTCCCCCATAAAATATAATTTACCAAGGTATGTTAAAAAATCACATGCTGAGTCCATAAAATTGCCATGTTACCAATAATAAAATAGGCATGGTGTAAAAATAATAAAGAATGTCATGCTCTAAACAATAAAAATGCCATGCTCTAAATACAAAAAAATCCATGGTATAAAAAAAGAAAAATTCCTTCGTTTAAATAATAATGATGACATACTAAATAATAAAAATGTCATGCTACCTACACTAAAACTACCATGATTCTAACAGATAAAACTATCATGACCTAACAAAATAAAAAAAAATCCATGATAGCTTAGTCATATAAACATGACAAATTTGTTCTTTTGGTAAAAAGAAAATTGTGTTTTGAGAAAGGCAGAAAAATGACATGTCAATAAAATGTACAAAGTATATGAAAAATAATTTACCAAGGTATGACATAAAAAATGCCATGCTAAGTCCAATAAATTTTTCATGTTCCAAATTAATAATTGCCATGGTGCAAAAACAAAATGCCATGTTGTAAACAGTAAAATGCCATCCTCTAAATATAAAAAGTGGCATACTCAAAATGCTATGGTCTAAAGAAAAGAAAAATGTCATCATTTAAATAATGAAAATGCCATTGACTAAAACAATAAAAATGTCAGGCTACCTACGCTAAAACTACTATGGTTCTAGTTAATAAAAATGCCATGGTCTAACAAAATAAATAAAAAATCCATGCTAGCTTAGTCATATAAAAATGGCAAATTTTGTGAAAATTTGTTCTTTTGGAAAAAAGATGACAAATTTTAGAGAAAACATACCAAGTTATTTCCTATGGAAATTGGGGAGTTTTTTACCCTAAAAAATGTCAGCCTTCTCGACACTGTTAGCCTCCTCGACCAGGAAATCGACAGTGGCTCGTGGGTGGGGAAAATGGGGATAATGATTGACAAAGATAGTGAAAGAGGGATGTATGCGGTGGGCGGTGGCAATAGATCCCAACTTTAAGATTCGTTCTTCCATTGAATGGTAGCTGACTAGTTCACTAGGGAACGTAAAAAATCTAATGTTCCCCAAATAGCATTTTTGTTCATAATTGATGCTATATATGCGCTTCCATGTCGGCCTTCTTTGTCATAAATGGAGTAAAATTTAACTAACCTTATTGTTAAAGTTTTGTACAAAAACTAGCCACAATACCTTGGTTCTTGAACGAAATCGAAATGCGGTGTTTTTTTTTTTGAAACCATACTGTAGTGTTTTTTAAAAACCCAATTCCGGTGGTTTGATGCTATTTTACATCTTGTATATGACATTGGTAGTCATTTCTTTCTTTGCCAAAAAATGTGTCTACCTTGCCATGCGGAAAATATCTTAATTAGTTGTATTACAAAAGCAATTGGTTATTGGGCAGCTGTATTCTCGTTTATGGCGTGCAATCTGGTCGACTTACTTATAACAAATCCATGAAAATCGTATTTTGTAGATCGGTCATGTTTTTTCATTAGGGACGAGCGCTACTTAGTTTTTTTTAAAACAATCATTTATTCATCGACATTAACAATCTACGATCAATGTTTTTGCCAACTTACTCGTACGGGTCTCATTTTCAGACGGTGAAATAGCTATATTTCAGTCATTGAAGAAATACAATATTATTTGTTTCACCCTCCTTTATGGTTTAAAAGGGTGTGGAAAAAACTTAATCAGTCATGTGACATCAGCATAGTTGTGATGCTACAAGCGGCACAACCAGATGGTGCGTGCAACTAGTTTGACGAAATGCCATAATCGGTGACAACAGAGGTTCTGAAACGTGTTGCAAGCGGACAACGTAACTTGTTTGACTACATGCTGCAAGCAGCAATGACTTATGTTGCGACTGATGGGATGACATGCCATGAGCGAGCGATCAAGACGAACTTTGTGGCCTTTGAGAGGACATGCTGCAACCGGCAACAACGGACGATGCGACCAGTGGGACGATGTCATGCGAGGGCCATTGGGCGATGCTCGGTGCATCACAAGATCCTACCGCTACTATAGTTTAAAAGGTTCACGCGTATGTCTAGATCATGAATTCAAATGATGTGCGTAATAAAAATGTGTGTCATAAAAATCATGCCATTAAAAATGCAACATTCGAAGTTTTAGTTGTATAATTTCACTAGAGTATTTTTCTTTGAGGAAAACTAGAGTATTTCCTAAAAGACAAGTTTTAGGATATATGACTTGTGTTATTGTGGCCAAATTGTGGATCTAGGAATTGTTTTTTTTTTTCGTTGTTCATTTGACTCGATCGCCCCGCGATGGCAACGCGCGTGTACGTGAGTGTTCGCGTTCGATCGAGGCAGCGTCCCTCGGGTCCTAGGCGACAGTGCGCAGACCGCATGCCGATCGACCCGGCCATCAATTCCGCCGCGCCGTGCCGGCACGACGAGACGGCACCCCGTCGCGCGGCGGCCGCCGCGCAACTTAAATGGAAGGAAGGCGTGCGCGCGGGCGCGGCGACGCTGCTGCTGTTGCTGCGACTGTGAGCCTTGCTTGGGGCACGTCCAGCATCTCACGTCTTGTCCGCGCTGCCACCGCCTGCTGCCTCGTCCCATCCTTGCTGGCTTCCTGTCACTGCCACGCTGCGGCCTCCGACTCCCCTCTGCTTTTCCTCACCCGCTTTTGGTTTTCGCAGCACCCACCACCCCATCGTTGGCCTTATTAACGTATATAAATACGTTATACGTAATGGCGCAGCGTATTTGGCCAGCAAAATGGAGCTGCCAGCGCCTCGGCTCTGTGTACGCGAGGCGTGTTGGGTTGAGCTTCTGATCTGACACAGGAAAAATAGGCAATTTGCATGGCCTGCAGGGTCATAGGCCGGGCTCTTTCCATCCCCTTTGCATGGGACGCATGCAGCGGTGCTCAACGGAGACCAGGCAACGTCGCGTGGCCGCTGGCGACAGACGCGGCGGAGACGGCAGCCCATGCATGCAACAGCCGCGCATTTGTGGCGGCACCTGTGTGTCTAGCCCTAGCTCCTGTTCCCATTAATGGCCCTGCACTGCTCCCTTTCTCCCTACGAACCATTGACCTCTGTCACCTCTCCGTGCATGTGCCGGCCACCTGGCCCGAGCGGATCTGCGGCCATGCACGGGACAAATTTTCTGTTATGACCTTTTGGTCTAACTAATTCCGAAATTGACCTATCTTTTAAAAAAAAAAATCGAATCTGACCTCTTTTGGTGACGCCAACATCCCTTGCGTCTGGTCTGCACGGGAGACGCCGAGGTCTCCGGCGTCTGGTCACGGGCCCGCACGGCCGGCCGGCCCGTTGACTCGCTGACGTGGCAAAGGGGTCAGACGCCAGGGTCCCTGGCGTCTGGTCCTGGGAACTATTAATCGCGCACGGGCCCGCCCCACCCCTTCCCATCTTCTTCCTCCAGACCGGGCTCCTCTCTCTCTCGCCCCTCTTCCCCCTCACACCCCCCCCCCCCTTGATCTACTCCATTTTCCACCCAAATCCGTGGATCGGAACCCCCCAAGCATCCTTGAGGTATTCTCCCCCAATCCCTCCAATTTGTTTTTGTTAGAACATCTTATTTTTAGAGCATTATTGAAGATTAGGTGATGTTAGATTAGTAGATGATTTCTTAGTTTTAGTATTTTTTGTGTAGTTGTTAGATGATATAGATGATTTAAAGGTAGTAGATGATTTATTGTTTAAAATGTATGCAATTATATTTCGTTTTGTTCAATATGTAGATGAACATATAGTTGTCATACTTTTTTTTAAACAAGAGATGATGAAATATGATGCTTGTGTGATGAATGGGTTGTTCAAGATGATATAGATGATTTGTATGTAGTAGATGATTTGTTGTTTAAAATGTATGCAATTATATTTCGTTTTGTTCAATATGTAGATGAACATATTGTTGTCATATTTTTTTTGAAAAAGAGATGATGAAATATGATGCTTGTGTGATGAATGGGTTGTTCAAGATGATATGTTTGTGTACTCAAGATGATATGTGTTTGCATATTTTGTCAATAGGAATGTTTTAGAGAGATGTTCCTTATGAAGAAATATTGCATATATTGTTCATGTATTTAAATATCATGATATGATTTTTGGGTAGGATGGCGGATGATGAGGACAAGGGCCCTTGGTATGACGGATTAATCCAGGAGTACGACAGAAATCATCGTGCTCGTGCCCTTGAGAATCGGAAGGTAAGAAGGAAAACTTATCAATTGTTGGTGTGTTTTCATGTGCGTTCTTCGGCTAATACGAACCTCACTTTTTTTTTGCAGAATGTAATAACTATGCGCATGAGGGGTCATGGTGCTAATGACTTCCCGTACGACCCGCGGTACGAGCCGTACATTGCCCGATTGGGTCTTCTTCCCTTTGTGTTGCAATTCAAGCGACCCCCGCCACCGGTGAACAGCGCGGCGCTCACTGCACTTGTGGATCGTTGGAGGCCCGAGACACACTCTTTTCACCTTCCTTGTGGGGAGATGACGATGACCCTAGAGGACATGGCCATGATAAGCGGCCTTCCTATCAACGGCCTTGCTGTTACGGGTCATGTCAGCTCCAATAACTGGCGTGAGCGTGTTGGCGTTTTAATTGGTGTATTGCCCGAGCAGCCAGAGCCAGGCCAAGCTGACAGCGCGAAAGTGAAACATTCTTGGCTGAAACTTGTTAGAGGAGCAAACAATCCGTGCCCTCAGGATGCCACCGAGATCGTCGTGCAGAATATGCTCGGGCCTATCTTTGGTATGTATTTACCAAAGTAGTCTTCACAGATGCAACCGGGAACTCAGCCCTCTGGATGTATTTGGAGCTACTCAGTGAGTGGGATATTCAGTATAGCTGGGGTTCAGCGGCACTAGCATACCTCTATCGTCAGGTAAGAGCAATTTGCACACATTTATCTTGCATTTGTCATGCGCGACACGGCCACACATTGCTAACATGTTTGTGTAATTGCAGTTGGACCTTGCCTGTAAGAGGACAAGAGGTGCATCTTCATTATCCGGATTTGTGTGGGGCTTATCTGTGTGGATGTGGGAGCGGTTGCCTGTTGGACGGCCCGTGGTGAAGAACCCCAGGAACCCAAACACGGTTGAGCATGAAGGGCTTCATCATGATGATCCATATCGGCGCCCCACAATTGCACATTATTGGGATCAGGTGAACGTTTACACAGGAAGCTCTCATGTGCGATACAAGTGTTATGTGAACGAGCTTGACACCTTGACTACTGAGCAGGTACCAACAAGTTAATTGAGATAAAGTGTAGTGAAGATCGAAATATATACCTAACATGTTAGGTACTCCTGTTGTAGGTTTTCTGGAAGCCTTATGTGAACGATCGTACGTTCTCCATCAACGGGATGTGCACGCGTGATCGTCATCTTTGGCGGGCGAGGTGTCCAATGATATTATTTTACGCGGTTGAGTGGCACTATGTAGACCGTGTTGCTAGGCAATTTGGCAAACTACAAGGTATTCCAAAGGAGGAGAGCAAGGAGGCAATCTCAGTTGTGCATCGGTGAGCAAAAATGTCTTTGAGATTTGTAATTGAGCATTGTGAAAGTCTATGTTCGCTAATGGTTTAAAACATGCATTGTTTGTAGGTTCGATCGAAGGAACTTTCAGGATATATCGGATTGGGCGAACAAACACCGTAAGTGGATAGAAATGTGGAATCAAAGAGAGACTTTACTGGAGTCAGAGAATAGACCCCACAATGAATCAGCATACCAGAAGTATCTTCTGTGGTATGGGAAGCGTTACCGGTTGAAGCTTAAGCCCGGTTGGACTCAGGAGGAGTGGTCCGAGTTGGTGTCAGAAGACCCGTCAGCTGCAGAAGGTTATCATGCCTTCAACATGGCGGTGAGAGAGACCCAAGGGAGTCAAGTTGACTACGCACCCATGCATGACGAACTGGTAATTCAATGAACAACCTTGTATTACCTCGTCTTTTTCAAATATGAATGTTTGTTGTGTTAATGAATTGCAGGGCAGAGAGTTGCTTATGTGCGTGAACGATGCGAATGTAGCACTCAGTCATCCCACTGGAGGTGGATTATCTGAGAGAACTCTGAGGACCACGATGGAGGTATGACCATATTTAGAATATCTTAACTTAATGGATTAGTTATTTGTATCTAACATATTTTGTTGTGTTCTCGCAGAAGTTTAGGAATCGGTTCCACAAGATGGCAGCTATGCTTTCTTGCCACGGTGCTAAGTCCGTGGACGTGTTCACAGGTGGTACTAGCCACTCCAACAGAGCACATCGTCGTCATCTCCGTAACGAGGAGATAGAGAAAGAGGAAGTACAAGAAGAGGAGCCGACACAAGAGGAGCAGGAACAACAAGAGCATGAGTTCGATATCGATGCTCCACAACCGTCACAGCCTACACAACCGAACAAAGGGAAAGGCAAAGATAAGACACCTAAAGTGCCAAGAAAGAAGACATGGAATAGTAGATTCCATAGCCCCGAGTATCCTCATATTCTTTTGCCTAAGGGAATGAATAGAGAAGGGGATAACGAAGAGGAGGAGGAGGAAGAGGAGGAGGAGCTAGTGCCTAGAGGAAAGGGAAAAGCCGGTAAGAGAGGAAGAAGGAACTGAGCAAGAAAAGTTCGTCCCTAGTTCTCCAATGCCATTTCATGAACTTGGTGAATGTGATGTCGTATGTTAGTTAAATTTGTAAGAACTTGTCGTGTAGTGAACTTTTTATGTTGTCTTGAAATCGTGAACATTTATGTTGTGTTGAATTAGTGGAGTGAACTTTTTATGTTGTGTTGAAATCGTGAACATTTATGTTGTCTTGAATTAGTGGAGTGATCTTTGAACTTGTTATGAATTTGGATGAACATGTCACAAACATAAGCTGTTGTGTCCAGGGAGCCAGACGCCAAGGAGAATGGCGTCTGGTCTAAACAGGGGAACCAGACACCAAGGAGGGTGGCGTCTGGCCTAAACAGGGGGACCAGACGCCAAGGAGGGTGGCGTTTGGCCTCGAGTTGTGTTTCCTGATTTGAAAAGGGGGAACAAGTTTGGCTAGTGCTCTTGCCCTGTTCTTGCTGGGCTAAACTTAATTGTTTGTTTGATTTGGGACAGCAGGAGTCCGACTCCATGGACGATGACCGGGACCCCATGCCCAAGCTAAGTACAAATAGTCTCAAATCACATAAGCATTACATAGTCTGAAATCACTTAAGCATTACATAGTCTCAAATCACTTAAGCATTACATAGTCTCAACTCACTTAAGCATTACATAGTCTCAAACCACTTAAGCATCATGACCATGATGGTCCATAAGTAATGCCATTATAGTTCAAATGATATAAACATAACATATGCCCACATTAGGGACATTGGCGTATTGGAGGAGGCTCTACGTACCAACTCGGTTTCCTATATAAATGCAATTCAATAACCCTTCTCCATTTCCATTCTTCGAACATTTGTTGAATTACATTATCATTAGTTACGTCAACAAGTTTAAAGACCCCAGGTTCATCTGCTTGCTTGCGGCTGTAGTAGTAAATAAAATCGTCTTCCTTCAACCCGTGCTTTAACATGAATTTAGTCTTCAACCAATCAAAAGTGATGTCCACTTCACTAACTTGCTGCCATACACCTTTAGGAAAGCCGACCACATGAACAATAGGGGAAAGCACCCACTGAGTATCCTTAGCCATCTGCAAAACCTACCCCTTGAGCATCAATGACAATTGTTGGTTATCTAAAAAACATAATTTATACCCAAATCACTAAGATCAACTAAGCAAAGTTAAACCCTACAACACTAACAAACCTTAACCCCCAAACTTTCTATTCATAAACCAAATATTATTCCTACACCAAGCATATCCCTATTACCAATGATAGACAAGCTCATCAAACACACTAAAATTGGGGGATCTCATGAACTAGGGTTTCTCCAAGATGTAAAAAATCTAGCAAAATAACAAGATTTAACCCAAAAAAATTGGATGATTCGGAGGAGATTACCACAAGCAACAAGGTGATGGAAAGATCCACCCAAGGGAACCACCTTTTGGAGAGGATTTGAAGGGGGGCTTGAGTGTTGGGAGAGAGGGGGAGAGCAAGAAGGCAGCAGCAAGCTCGGGCTGGATTGGGGAGAGTGAGTGGGGTGGGTCCCACCCACTCTCCCGTGGGGTTAGTTCACTTGCCAGTACCAGACGCCATGGTGCATGGCGTCTCCTACCAGACGCCCGGGACCCTGGCGTCTGGCCCCTTTGCCACGTCAGCGAGTCAACGGGCCAGCCGGCCGTGCGGGCCCGTGACCAGACGCCGGAGACCACGGTGTCTCCCGTGCAAACCAGACGCCAGGGATGTTGGCGTCACCAAAAGAGGTCAGATTCGAATTTTTTTTAAAGGTAGGTCAATTTCGGAATTAGGTAGACCAAAAGGTCATAACAGAAAATTTGTCCCATGCACGCACGATCTTTCTGGGGTAGTAGGAGGTTACACTGTGCAGTGTCCATGCACGCTACGGCGCTGAAGCTACCTACCTACGCACCTAGTTTGCGCTTTGTCGCGCCATGCGTGAACGTAACGAGGGGACTGAGCCACGGACCACCGCGGCACGCAGCAAAAGCCGTAGTAGACTTCTCGAGCGGGCGTACGCCGGAGGATCGATGGATCGCAGTGTGCATTGGTTACTCCCTCCGTGCCAAAATAAGCGATCGAGGTTTTAGTTCAGTCAGAATATATCTATGAAAGTGCAATGAATTTAAGTTTTTTAGCAATGGCAGTACGCTTTTAAAAAAAATTAAACCGAAACTTTATTTACTAGAGATAACTAATGCATTGTTTGTGAGGATCATTACAATTTCATTTATAGATTCACCAAACCAATCAGAGGTTAAAGAAAATCTAGCTAATCTAATGTGCTCATGAGCTACTCTATTTGGTTTTCTATTACAATGTTCAAATCTAGTAATAATGAAATCACAGGCATAGTGAAAAACAATCATTGAAGATTGCCGCCGCCGCACCCATCGACCGCCCTCCGTCCTGCATGGTCTCAATCACCTTCACATTGTCCGAGTTAATAATAAGGCAATTACGCCCCGCCCTCTGCGCCAGTGTTAGGCCACATTTGAGAACTAAGGCTTCCGCCATCAAAACATCCGCGCAATAGTCAATCTTTCCATTCCCTCCAGATAAACTTGCCTTTGTCATCTCTCAGAACCGCCCTCATCGTGCCCCTAAGCAGGTCGTGGTCAAAAGAAACGTAAACAGTAAGTTTCACAAATCCCCTAGGAGGACAAGACCAACCCGCCATTTTCATAGAAGCCTTGGGGGATGATGCATTAACGAAGTTTGATGCAAGGGCTAAAATCCCCATTGAAATCTAGTGTGCATTCTGAGTTGTCTCCTTATGTACCAATTTTCGTCTTTCCCACCATACATATCATGCTGAGACAATAATCATTTCACGCACATTGTGTGGTTCATAATCTACAATTATTGGTCTGGTAGAAATAGTAAGTACTCCAACACCGCCCCTCCAGCACGATAGAACTCACAAGCTTTATCAATAATATCATCCATCTCCAGCCTTTTCCAAACCTCCTTTGCTTTTCTTTTTTTTGAAACGGAGGCAAAAGATTTGCCTCATCGATTAATTAAGAAGAAGAGAATTGCCCAGTTAATGAACAGAAAACCGGGCGAAAACCGATACATATAGACCACATGCGGACTACTCCCTAAGAAATAAACCCATGATCCCACGGTCAATCCAACAAACATACACAACATGTAACAACCACGAACTCCCGCACTTCTATGTCTCAAAGAAACCCTGAACGAAACCAAGGTTGAATACATCGAAAGCCACCAAATCCACGGTGATGAGCTAGACAGAGATGGAGGACGACGAGACTTAGTATCCTCCATTAAGCAGATGTTGACGCCTTACCAATGACGCCACTCTTCTTGCCTATGGTCCTGAGAGTCTTCTTCACCTTCTTTATTTTGCCCTTAGAAACCTCATCCGTTAGGACGCAAGCAATCACCTTGCTAGACCCCGGACAAGCCGCCTCTAAAGAGGCAAGCAAGCGGCCAAGCTTTTTCACAAAGACCGCCTCGTCAATACGTGCCAAGATAGCATCACGATCAGAGATGGGCGATCGGATCGGCTTCAGCACCTCAGAATTAGGTGCCAAAGCACCTACCTCATCATCCACAACACCCGTGGACGCCATATGGCCAACAACCTCAGGTGAGATGGCAATAGCAGCATCCAAACCTCCACAGTCCACACAGTCGAACGGCTGAATGGGCTCCACCGACGGTGATGAGGTCGTAGTCTGCATCACCAAGTACCCTCCAAGAGACCCCGTCTCCTTAGGAAGCACCATCGAAATAGGCGAAGTAGGCTCCCCACAAATCTTCTGCAGTTCAGGCATAATCTGCAGCACTGGAGCCACGACCTCAACAACAACTTCACTCCCGGAAGCAATCGGGACGACAGGCAATGGCAACCAACAGGATGTAGCACGAGGGGAGAGATCTCCATACATGCATGCTTCCCCATCGGCAGAACCAACCTGGATCTCAGGCAGCAGGGACACATCGGGCACAACCCCAACCTGAAGCTCAGGTAGCGAAGACACATTTGGCACCACCTCTAGATTGGCGAGAGCGGCCTCCGCCCTCCCCAAAACACTCCCGACTTGTGCAAGACAATCACGAAGCTCGGTGCGAAGCAGCTCGGTCTTCTCCGCCATCCCGACTTGCTCATCCGAGATAGACTGAAACTGCACATCACTCATGGAGACATCACCGGTGGATGCAGGTGATGTAGCATGAAATTGGAGTGGCGAAGCTTGGAGGACAGGCTTCTTAGCATGGCAGAAGCGAGCGATATGGCCTGATCAAAGATAATCAGAGCATCGAATTGGATCCCTACAGGAGTATGCCCGATGACCTCGACAAAGGCACCGGAAACACCTGTCTCTCATCCATGCCGGAGGGGGGCGCCGCACATTGACAGCAGAGCGACGGAAATCAGCGGGAGCTGAGTGACGCCCTCTCGAGACGAGCTGCCAGGCCCCCAAAGCATTCCCGCATGGAGCCACAGGAACTGTCGATGCCGCCACCCGGTCAAAACATCCTCGCCAATCTCCCCATCCTGGACGCATTGGAGGCGCCTGCACGACAAGCCCGTCGCCCGCAACAGCTGCGTGTGGAGCGGAAGCAGTAGGCACTGCGTCCATGGTAGCCGCCACTCCACACTTGCCGTCGATGACGGAGCAACTCGAGACATGCCTCGAGCCGAGCACAGCTGGAGCCGACCGAGAGACGAGATCCAGATCCACCTGATCTGGATCGAGCGATGGGGGGGCGATGGGGCTCGTCGCTGGTGCCTTCAGCATCTGGTCGAAGGCGGTGCCAGCAAGAGAGCCTGTCGATGCAGTTGGAGCGGAAGCCGCTGCAGCCTTCGGGGAGCTCGTGCGGGAAACGTGCCGACCGCCGTTCTCCATCCGTAGCCGACAGGCTGGAGGCAGTGGCAGCGGGCGCGGGGTCGGACGCGCCGGCAAGGTGGCCGCCACCGGTGGGGGCTGGTGGAGGAGCGCGGGGTCGAGGTTGCGAGAGCACATCATGTCGGCAGTTTGGCTAGTGGCCGCGGCAAGGTGGACGGGGACGGTGGGCGGCGCGGGGTCGAGGCATCCCTGGACAGCCGGGCCAGCCTTGCGGCCGGCGAGGAAGGCCGCGGCGAGCGCGGCGGCCAGAGCAGGGGCGGTGAGCGGCGGGGCCGGAGCGGTCGTCGAGGACATGGGTCCATCGCGGACGCGGCTTGCCGCAGCTTCCTCACGGGCTGCCCGGGCACGACGAGGAGTGGAGCTAGGATGGGCGGCAAGCGGATGGGGCGGAGTTTCCGGATCCGGGGCCGCTGGAGGCAGGGGAGGCCGGAGGAAGGAGATCAGCCCCGCGGCAGCGCCGCGCGGTTGCCCGTCGCGGGCGTGCTCATGCCACTGCTTGACGAGAACACCAGATACGGGTGTACCGTAAACCTCCTTTGCTTTACTGCAAAGGAAAAACATGTGCTTTGTATCTTCTAAACCCACAGAGCAAGTAGGACAAATGTGTGAGATATTCATATGTCTATTTACGAGCGTAACCCAACATGGAGGTGTGCCATGTAGCGGCCGACGCCATATAAAGAATTTGACTTTTGCCGGACAAAATAGCTTCCATATCTTACTCCAAATAAGACTAACTATGGTTCGTCCCATCCCATTAGAATGTCTTAGTTCACTTCCATAAAGGTGGTCCCACTTCACATAATAAGCAAACCAAAACGAAAACATACCATTGTTCGTATAGCTCCATGTAATGAAATCTGACATATGATGTTGCCAGAGTGGAATTGAGAAGCGGCTGAATCAGTAGGCACTGCGTCCATGGTTCGCCTGCCTCGTAGTTCATTTTTAAAATCAGATTTTAAGAAACTAGATAGGAATTTGCGGTCTTTGTTTCAGATTCTGATTTTCGACGGCCAAGAATCTACAAGCGGTAGCTATAGCCCAAACAAAGGCCGCCTGAGTAGCACATCGACCCACGAGGTCTCATCACACAACGAGATTACGACTCATTCAACTGGGAGTCGCACTTGACCATAACTACAAGAGTATCATTGTGCTCAGCCGGCCTTGTACTTTGACGTCGACAACAAAAAGCAGCCACAACGCCGGCAGAGTGGGCCTTGGTGAATGTGATGGGCCCATCGATGGATGCGGCGGCGGTGGCGAATATGTGGAAGTTGGGTGGGGATGGCGAGGGTGAAGAGATTGGGTTGTTGGTGGGGGGAGTAGAAAGAATGGCATGTGTGCCACGGACAGGCATGCTAGGGAGGACAAAAAGAGGACGTCACAGGTGTCCATTGTATGTCCGCGAGGATGTAAATCCAATCCAAATTAAAGCTGAGAATGGGTCAAAATGGACAGCAAAACAGACGCCAGCCCGTTTTCGTCTGTGCGTTGGGCCATTTTTTTATCCGCCCGGATCAAAACAGTTGCGAGCGAACGAAATGGGCCGGATTTGCGTCGGCGCGGACATGGGACGGACGCGCACGACGCCTGCCCTTCTCCTCCCCCTGGCCCGCTAGTCGGCGGCACAACACCACTATTTCCCCCCCAACTTTTCCAAAAACCTCCCGCCAACTCGCGTGCGCCATGGACGACGACCCGCCAACCCTCGACGCCGCCGCCGGCCTCACCTCCTTCACCATCGCCGGCCCCGTCACCGCCAAAGGAGGCAAGCCCCATGGCGGTGCCGCCGGCAAAACCCAGGAAGAAGAAGAAGCTGATAGACGAGGAGTGCGCCATCAAGTTGTCCAGGAGGAAGTGCCGCCGGCGCATGTAGGAAGCCAGGATCGACGCCGCGGCCGCGGCCACCCTCGCCGCCGCCGTAGAGCAAGAGGTCGACGCCGTGAAGACCAGCAACCTTGTCCGCGAGGCCACCAGGAAGGCCCTGCTGATGCTAGGGTTAAACCCAGATCATCATGGGCTCATCGCTACCGCAGTGGCCGCGGCCAGCACCGGCTCGTCGCCCCTCCGTCCCCGACTTCCGGACTCGCCGTGCATGTCGACCACACTGCAGGCGCACGGCTACCACCCCCACCACCCGCAAGCCTCCCATTTGTCCATCTCTACGGGCTCCGGTTCGCCGAAGGTGAGCGTCGTCGCGCCTTCCATGCAGCGCCCATGGCCATCGATCTCAACGCGACCCCTCTGGGCGACGGATCGTCCTCCGGGGGCAAGCAAAAATGACAGCTGGTGGTGATGGTGGTGGAGGTGGTGGCATTCCCTTCGATCCCGATGAGACGCAAAGCCAAGATGGCCGAGCTCCCTTCATAGCGGGCCACGAGGGCATGGGCGACACGTTTGGTGAAGACAATGGAGGCACGGCCGACGCCTTCATGGAGGACCAACTTGGCATGGGCAGCTCTTTCCCGTTAGAACACGAGTTCCCGGAAGACTATGGCCTAGACGAAGTGGAGGATGAAGTGGACATCAAAGGGGAGCCATTGTTTTTCGAGGCCGAGCTCGCCACTCGGGCCGATGCAAGCAAGAAGCGAAAGAGCAAGCGGACCAAAGCATACACAAGATATGAGGACAAACTCCTTTGTGAATGTTGGAGAGACATTGGACAAGACCCCAAGATAGGCGCCGAGTAAAAGCATTCGACATTTTGGCTAAGAGTGCATCGCAAGTTCCACGAACGCAAGAAGTTTAAGCCGTACCAATTTGAGAGCAAGCGTGGGTGGGTTTCACTCGGAAAGCATTGGAGGGTGATACAACAAGAGTGCAACAAGTTTTGTGCCACCCTTAAGAGCATTGATACCCGTCCCGTGAGTGGCCTCGGCATCAAAGACATGGTATGTTGACATCTTTTGCCTCGTATGCTTGCTACATGTTTTGCCTCATAAGTTTGCTTGTCCATTTTGTAGGCCTTTCAAGCTTTGGAAGCATTCAAGGCCCAACATGAGGTCAAGTCCTTCAACCTCACACATTGTTGGATGGTCATCAACAGGACGAGAAGTTCAAGGCGCAATATGCCGCCATCAGGGCGCGTGGAGGGTAGGCAGCCGTTGAAGAGCATGGGGAGGGGCAGAAGCCGCGGCCGTGAGTAAAAACCAACTCCAAGAAAGAGGACAAGCGCGACGCGACGTCCCTTGCCTTGCAAGCTACTTTGCAAGGCATGATCATCAACAAGGATTCAAAAGAGGAGAAGCGCCGGCAAGAAAAGGATGAGCAAATCAAGGCCTTCACGGAGATCCAAAAGAAAAAGCTCGGGTTGGAAGCGGAGAAGCAAACGAAGATGCTCGAGATCGAGGGCACCAAATCCGCCACGAGAGCAAGAGAAGTCAGGCTCGCTTGCATGACGAAGGGGGTCGAGATCATGAAGGTGGACTTGAGCACGGTCTCTTCAAGGAAGCGGTCTTGGTTCGAGAAGATGCAGGCTGACATGCTCAACCTCGATGACGAGCGATCCATGGCCGAGAGCGCCATATTTTTTGTATGCCGCAAGTGTGCTGGCATGACTACGACCGAGATGGCGTGGTAGAACTATATTCTCATTTTGTGTGCTAGCATGTTTGTTGGACGATGGCAAGTGCGCCTAGCATGATCTGCGTACTTTTTTTGGTGGCTGGCATATGTATGCCGGCCGCTGGTAAGTCGTCGGTGTGAACTTTTGGCTGGCATGGCCGCTGGCATGATATGTGAACGCGGATCTTTTCTCTATGAAAAAACTATTCCGTGCGGACAAAAAGAAATGGGTTGTCGCGTTGTGCGAACAGCCGACCCATTTACAAAAACGGGCGGATGAGCCGATACAAACGGACAAAAAAGACAAAACACGCATCGATTTGGTTCCGCCGGTTGGAGTTGCTCTAAAAGAAGCCCCGAACGAAATTTGTAACGTGACATTACCGAGTGGTCACCGCGGGCTGCGGTGCCCATGCTTCTCCACCCATGGAGTTCTCTTCTCACCGCGACGCTTTGGCACGGAGCGCGCTCACAAGCCACGGAGGAGACCGCCCACCCGGCCATCCCGGCCTGTAGCACGGGCACGCCGCGTACGCACGCAGGCACAGGCACAGGCACAGGCACAGCACACAGCGGCAGGGCATATGCAGCGGAGACCGCAGAGGCACGCCGCTGAGGTGAGCCGCGGGGAACAGTCCAAAAGGCCAGACAGGATAGCAACAAGAGCAGCAGGACGGGCGGCCCCGCCGCCGCGGTTTCCACCCGTCTCCGTCCATCCATTCCCATCCCATCCGTCCCCGAGGAGAGGAGCGGTGGGGCTGTGGCTGTCACGGGAACTCGAAAAGCGAAAGCGTAAAGCGTCGTCGGGACGGCTACTTGGCCGTGCCGGCCCGCCCGTCCCCGTCCACGCGCGACGGGACGAGCCGCATGCGGGGCGCAGCGCAGAGCACGCAGGCGCCGCATGCATGCCGCCCCTGCGCAGCCGCTGAATATTCCCTGCGCGCGCCAGCCGGCGGTCGTCTCTTCCGTCCGTCCGCCCGGACCGGAGCACGTAGGTACGCTGCTGCGTCCGGACCGAGGCGCCGGCCGGACACGGACGGACGGGCTGGCAGGCAGGCAGGACAAGCCACCACTAGCGGCAGCCCCGTCTGCCTCCGCTGCCCGCCTTGTCCACTCTGTTCCGTGCACCGCTCGGAGCCTGCCGGACACGGACGGGCAGGACAAAGCCACCACTAGCCTGCCCAAGCCATGTCTACTCCGTCGTTGTACGCGACGCACCAGAGCGCGAAACAAAACGCTACGCTACGCCGGCCGGCCGGTGAAGAATTGACCAAACGCCCTGCTTGCCGCTCCGGGTGAAGGGATGGGCTCGCTCACGCGCGATCGCTGGGTGCGTCTGGCTGGCCCGGTTGGAGCGTGAGCATCTACGCTACGCCATGCACATGGACTACGTCCGTCGTGCAGGCAGGCAGGCAGAGCAGCACAGCGGCATGCATCTGATGGAGTGCGTCGCACGCATTGCCAGCTGCCTGCTGCGTCGACGCAGTCGAGCGTGTCTGCAAGCCTCAGTCAGAGCGGCTCTGACCCCCGCTCTGACTGGCGCCTCTCGTTTGCTCCTCTGACTAGTCGCGTTTTCTTGAAAAAAAAACCCCCGAGGCCGCTTTGGCATCCATGGAGAAATCAAGAACATCTCATTCTCAGCTGAGTTCAGACTCCAGAGAGACGCTGCCACTGCATCTGGTCCAGACATTGAGCTTGAACTAATTTGTTCCAAAAATATGGAAACAAATCATTCCTCGCGGCAAGGATCCAGGATAAATGCCCAAGAAAAATATATATATAGTGATGAAAAAAAGAGGAGTAATTACACGCATCACAGAGTGTAATCATCCATACTACATTGCTAGCTTGAGGCCACCTCCAGCACTGTTATTCAGTTCATCTCTCGGGACAGCAAGAAAATGGAGCGCTATACTAGAGTACTACTACCACTGCTAAGAATCAGATACTACCTAGAAAGAGATAGAGATATACATATATCTCGGACCATGACGCCTCAATTCCCCGCAAGCTCGCTCGCACCACCTGCACGCGCCCGCGCGCTGGCTCACGCCACCTTCCTCCTCGCGGAGCAACCGGAGGGAGCCTGCCGCCGGCGCGCAGTGGGAGCCCAACACCCGGCCGCCTCCGCCGGGCCTACCTCTGCGGCGGGGGCCGGCCTCTCCTCCGGCCCTCGCGCGCCGGCCGGCCGCCATTGCTGCTCCTCCACCTAGAGCTGGCGCCGGACGCCATTGGGACGACGGGAAAGAGGAGGGTGTGTGGGTGTGGGAAGGCGAGAACGGAAGAAGCAGATGAGTGAGTGAGCGAGCGAGCTGGACAGTGAGGGAGGAGAGAGTGGCGCTTAGTTATAGGCGGAGGAGTCGGGCGCTGGGTCACATGGGGGGCACAGGAGAAGAAAGCGACCGGGTTTAACAATGGTTTGTTGCGGCCATGGAGAGGCGGGGACGGGGACGGGGACGGGACTGGGAGGGAGGCATGTTTGTGGGGAACGCAAAACGCACTTGCACGCCTCCCGAGGCAGCTTTGGGTGCGCCATGGATGGGTTGATGGATGGATTAAACGGCACTGCGCTCGGTGGAGCCAGGATCAACAGTGTAGTGGTACTGCTGCACGATTAACTGCGTGATAGCAGAGTCGTTGCATAGGCTTCATCAACGTAATAATGATTTTGAAGGAAAAGAGCGCTTTAGACTACTCCACAATGGGAGTACCCACAATGTGAGTAATTTCATTACTAACGTAGAATTCAATTCAGCAAATTTGATTAGTATATGGCAATGATTTGACGGTGAGAGGATGAATTGAGTCATAACTCATAACATAGCTAGTTATTCATTTTATCGATAACATCACACAAACCAAGACAAAATGAGTATACAACATAATAAATGAAGTGTTCATGACACCTCGCATATGTTACTCCCCCACTAAAGAGGTATTACTACTAACTCAGACTAATAATATAGGCATGTTACTAGTATATGTTACTCTCCACTGTGGGTACTCGAGCATTTATGATCGGACTTGATAAATCCGGCCTCTCGAATATCCGTGGATGCATCTGGACGCGTCCTCGATCGGTCACTTCTTAGGCCAACTCTAACGCAGAATCCCATCCGGTCCATAAGTGTCCGTTTTTGCCCAAAAGAAAAGACGTCACGGCCCAACGCGCGGCCCCATTCCTAAATTTTGTCCATTTGGCATCCGGCCCACCCCATTTTCGGCGCAAACTTGCGCCCGGTTTGCGTCCAGACGGACGGCAAACGGATGCCCACGCGCCCGCTCCGCATCCGCCTCGGGCCCCGTGGCAGCCACCCACCTACCTCCCACCGTCCGAATTTACGGCGCATGCGCTGGGGGCCTGCCTGTTAGCCACCTAGCCACCCGGTCGTCGTCCTTCTTAATGTGGAAGCCGTGGACCAGTCAATCCGCATCTTCTACTTCCGAGCCAGCCAGCCTCCTCGAGCCCCGACATGAGCGAGCAAACCCTAGTCGCTCTTCCACTTCCTCTCCTACACCTCCTCGTCGACGGCCATGGCGGGGGGGGGGGGGCATGGGCTCGGCAAGGGAAAGAACGACCACGAGGTGGGGTCGTCCTCCGGTCGCCACCTCTCCACAAGCTCTGCGCCGCCCGCTGCGCCCACGTTTGCCATCTCGCCGCCGGGGGCGCAACAGCGTAGTCAGCCTACATCATCGTCGATGTCTGTCGGCACTATTGGGAGACAACCTCTCGTGGAGCGATGCCCACGTCCCCAACAACTGGCTTCTCTCCGCGGATCGGGTGCCCATCCCACCGGTCCCGGTGAGTGGTCACGCCTACCGTGAGGAGATCAACTGGCGCCGCGCCCACCTGCCACCAGATCTGCTCTACGACCGTAGGTATGCCGTCAATTCTTCGTTGTTGGACACTTGGCTTCGCGCCGAGCACGACCTGTGGCGGCAACCGTTTTTTGCCGGTCGTCCTCCGAGCGCGTGCTATGAGCCCATCCAAAACCCGCGGGCACACGTAGGTGCGCGGCCTCACGCTGAAGCCATCTCCGTCCCCGTCCCCGCCACCACCACCTCCCATGCCCGACGAGGAGGAAGCGAAGCTCATGTGGCGGATGATGGAGGACTCCATGAACACCCACGATGAACGCCAATGGGAGGGCCTCGAAACCCAGTTGGCCCTCTTCCCTGCCGGCGACGTTGCCATCCTGAAGTTCAAGATGACCGTTAAGGAGGAGGTGAAGGAGGAGTGATGTCTACTACGCAACCTTCTTCTTGTAGACTCGTGTTGGGCCTCCAAGCGCAGAGTTTTGTAGGACAGTAGCAAATTTCTCTCAAGTGGATGACCTAAGGTTTATCAATCCGTGGGAGGCGTAGGATGAAGATGGTCTCTCTCAAACAACCCTGCAACCAAATACAAGAAATCTCTTGTGTCCCCAACACACCCAATACAATGACAAATTGTATAGGTGCACTAGTTCGGCGAAAAGATGGTGATACAAGTGTAATATGGATGATAGATATAGGTTTTTGTAATCTGAAAATATAAAAACAGCAAGGTAGCAAGTAACAAAAGTGAGCAAAAACGGTATTGCAATGCTTGAAAACAAGGCCTAGGGTTCATACTTTCACTAGTGCAAGTTCTCTCAACAATACTAACATAGTTGAATCATATGTAAATCCCTCACGTGCGACAAAGAGTTCACTCCAAAGTCACAAATAGCGGAGAACAAACGAAGAAATTATTGTAGGGTACGAAACCACCTCAAAGTTATCTTTTCCGATCAATCTTATGAGCTATCCCTATAAGTGTCACGAACAGCCCTAGAGTTCGTACTAAAATAACACCTTAAGATACACATCAACCAAAACCCTAATGTCACCTAGATACTCCAATGTCACCACGAGTACCCATGGGCTTGATTATACGATATGCATCACACAATTTCAGATTCATCATGTTCAATCCAACACAAAGAACTTCAAAGAGTGCCCCAAAGTTTCTACCGGAGAGTCAAGACGAAAACATGTGCCAACCCCTATGCATAGATTCCCAAGGTCACGGAACCCGCAAGTTGATCACCAAGACATACATCAAGTGGATCAATAGAACATCCCATTGTCACCACGGATATCCCATCGCAAGACATACATCAAGTGTTCTCAAATCCTTAAAGACTCAATCCGATAAGTAAACTTCAAAGGGAAAAATCAATTCATCACAAGAAGATAGAGAGGGGAAAACTCCATATGATTCATCTATATTAATAAAGCTCGCGGTACATCAAGATCGTGTCATCTCAAGAACACGAGAGAGAGAGATCAAACACATAGCTACTGGTACATACCCTCAGCCCTGAGGGTGAACTACTCCCTCCTCGTCATGGAGACCGCCGGGATGATGAAGATGGCCTCCGGTGATGGTTTCCCCCTCCAGCAGGGTGCCGGAACGGGCTCCCGATTGGTTTTTCGTGGCTACAGAGGCTTGCGGCGGCGGAACTCCCGATCTAGGTTTCTTTCTGGGGGTTTTGGTATTTATAGGAATTTTTGGCGTTGGTCTCACGTCAAGGGGGTGCTCGAGGAGTCCACAAGCCAGGGGGCGCGCCCTAGGGGGGGGGCGTCCCCCAGGCTTGTGACCTCCTCGGTCACTTCCTGGCCCAGCTCCGGTGCTTCGGGGGTCTCTTTTGGTCCATAAAAAATCACCGTAAATTTTCAGCCCATTCCAAGAACTTTTATTTCTGCGCAAAAAACGACACCATGGTAGTTCTGCTGAAAACAGCGTCAGTCCGGGTTAGTTCTAATAAATCATACCAAAATCATATAGAATTATTGTAAACATGTCATGAATACTTCATAAATTATAGATACGTTGGAGACGTATCAAGGAGCTGGTGGAGGAGCCCCGTATTGCCATGTGGAACCCGCACTTGGTGGGCCAGAGGTGGACGTGGTCATCCACGACGGCAGAGATGGCCGGCTGGGTGGGTGTAAAGCCATGGGCGCCCACGTCGCCATGGCCACCTGAGCCGTCCAGCCACAGGAAGAGGTGGTGCACAATCCTCCGGCCAGGCAGCCACTACAGGAGCCACCGGTCCACCTCTGGACGCCACCGCCGTACGTCGACCTCATGATGGACGACGATCAGGACGACGACGCGTGAAGACGACGACGGCATCCACGATGACCACAGCGGCGCCGTCTAACTTTTTTTTAATGTTTTTTAGTTTAAGTTATGTTTAAATGTGCGCCTGGGACTAGTTTGAACAGTTTTAAATGTATGTTAATGTTTAATTATATTTTATGTGTCTTTTTTAATATGTGCGACCGG
Source organism: Elymus sibiricus (assembly GCA_039707655.1). Taxonomy (NCBI): domain Eukaryota; kingdom Viridiplantae; phylum Streptophyta; class Magnoliopsida; order Poales; family Poaceae; genus Elymus; species Elymus sibiricus. The sequence continues at coordinate 397,352,351 of CM077663.1, read as the reverse complement.
ATTTTTTTTCAAAATCTTGGGATGCAATGTGTATAAGTTGTGATCCGCCTGCACGTTGGGTGCACCGACCGGCAGACGGGCAAAACCGGACACGGACGTCCGTTTTGCCACTCCAAACAAACGAAATCAAGACAAAACGGATGTCTGTTTGGGGTTGAAGGTTGGAGTTGGCCTTAAGTCACATCGTCCACATCCATATATCTCATATACGATCCTCTAAATCTATACTAAACGATGCAACAACGATAAAACTACGTAGAACATGAAACGGACATATAAATGCACAATCCGTTGACGAAACGATCACCAACGGATCTTCAAAAGATCGCCAAAGTTCATATAATGCACATAAATGACGAACAAGTTTAAATAACATTTGAAAACTTACAATTAAAGTGGAGAAGGCGGATCTTCACCACTTCCTCACCGATCTTTCCTCTTTCGGTTGACGGCGCAGCTTTAGGCGTCGGCGGCTGGTGAAGGATCGTCCAGTCGTCGGACGAGGCACCATGGTCATCGGAGGAGGAGGAGGAGGATTCAGATATGATGATGAGCCCTTTGAGCCCCCGGACGTCCCTATCCTGCGACTGCTTGAGCTTTGCCAGCCTCCGTCGCCTCCGTCCCTGCCTTCCCCGGCTCATGCTCGAACTGCTCAATGGCAAGATGGAGCGCCTTGGCGTTCTTCTGATGGATCCACCGAGCGTCCGTATCCACCGTCGTAAGCGACCGACAGTAGACCCAAGCGAGGACTCACTCATCTTTGTCAGGCTCCGCCAGAAACTCGCGGTGGCGGCGCAAAGATTTCTTCGCCGCGTCCCTTTCCCTTGCTTGTTGCCTCTCGCGGCGGGCGGCACATGCCTGCGATTCTGGCGTGCGCGTCTGGGCTGACGGGGTGGGCACAAGCACCCACCGATACACACGTGGGGAAGCAACAGCCGACGGGGCAGGGGACTGCGTGGGGGAGGTGCGTACTGCGCAACCCTCACGGAGCTGCATGTGTGCCGGGAGGGGCTAGCGCCGGCTGATGTCTACTACGCAACTTTATTCTTGTAGACTTTGTTGGGCCTCCAAGCGCAGAGTTTTGTAGGACAGTAGCAATTTTCCCTCAAGTGGATGACCTCAGGTTTATCAATCCGTGGGAGGTGTAGGATGAAGATGGTCTCTCTCAAACAACCCTACAATCAAATACAAGAAATCTCTTGTGTCCCCAACACACCCAATACAATGGCAAATTGTATAGGTGCACTAGTTCGGCGAAGAGATGGTGATACAAGTGCAATATGGATGATAGATATAGGCTTTTGTAATCTGAAAAATATGAAAACAGCAAGGTAACAAATAGTAAACAACAAGCAAAACGGTATATTAATGCTTGGAAATAAGGCCTAGGGTCCGTACTTTCGCTAGTGCAATCTCTCAACAATGCTAATATAATTGGATCACATAACCATCCCTCAACGTGCAACGAAGAATCGCTCCAAAGTTCTTATCTAGCGGAGAACATAAGAAGAAATTGTTTGTAGGGTACGAAACCACCTTAAAGTTATCCATTCCGATCGATCTATCCAAGAGTTCGTACTGAAATAACACAAAGTTATCCTTTCCGATCAATCTATCTAGAGTTCGTACTAAAATAACACCATATGATACGCATCAACCAACTCTAATGTCACCTAGATACTCCAATGTCACCACAAGTATCCATGAGTTAATTATACGATACGCATCAAACAATTTCAGATTCATAATACTCAATCGAACACAAAGAACCTCAAAGAGTGCCCCAAGATTTCTATCGGAGAACATGGTATGAAAACGTGCAATCAACCCCTATGCATAGATCCCCTAGGTCCCCGAAATCGGCAAGTTGATGCCTCAACATATATCAAGTGAATCAATAGAATACCCCAGTGTCACTACGGGTATCCCACGCAAGACGTACATCAAGTGTTCTCAACCAAAATATTCAATCCAACATAACGACATCTCAAAGGGAAAGATTCAATTCATCACAACATGATAGCAAGGGAATAACATCATATGATCCGACTATATTAACAAAGCCCGTGATACATCAAGATCGTGACATCTCAAGAACACGAGAGAGAGAGATTGAACACATAGCTACTGGTACATACCATCAGCCCCGAGGGTGGACTACTCCCTCCTCGTCATGGCTTCCGCAGGGACGATGAAGATGGCCACCGGAGATGATCTACCCTCTCCGGCAGGGTACTGGAACGCCTCCAGACTGATTTTTCACCGATACAGAGAGTTGCGGCAGCGGAACTTCTCATCTAGGGTTATTTCTGGGGGTTTCTGAATATATAGGATTTTTGGGCGTCGGTTTCACGCGAAGATGGGCCACGAGTGGACCACAAGACACCAGGGCGCGCCAGAGGGGCCTGGCGCGCCCTGGTGGGTTGTGCCCACCTCCTGGCGCGCCCTGGTTGGTTGTGCCCACCTCGTGGCTCTTCTGGCTCTCCAACGAAGCTTCTAGTGCCTCTTTTGTTCCAAAAAAAATCGTCAAAAAGTTTCGTTTGCATTTGGAGAACATTGATTTCTGCACAAAAAACACCACCACGGTAGTTCTACTGAAAACAGCGTCAGTCCGGGTTAGTTCTAAATAAATCATGTAAAGTGCATCAAAACCATATAAAAGTATTGTAAACATAGGTTAATGTGGCATGAATACTTCATAAATTATCGATACGTTGGAGACGTATCACCGGCGTCCATGCAAAGCTGGCCAGGGAGAGGCGAGACGGCAGATCCAGAACTGGTCCCTTTGTCCACCTTGGACCTCTCGAGGGCAATTCAGAGGGCCAGCTCCTCGTCACCATTGAGGTCGGAGTCGGAGCGGTTGCCGAAGCTCGACATGGTCGCCGGAATCGGAGAAGACGGAGAAGGAGGAGAAGAAGAGACGGAGCGAGAGTGGAGTGAACTGCGGTAGGGTTTCCAGATTGGGGATATTTGTGAGGACAAAGTGGAGTTGGGGTGGGCTTGGATGGCGTGGCAGACACGCCCGACCACCCCATATCCGCCCTACACTTGGGTTGGGTATGAGGGGCGCCGGTCAACCCGGGTGTTTGAGGCCCATTTGAGACGCTCGTTTGGGTCACGTTTTTGGGACCGGTCAGTGACCGTGCCGCCCGCCCAGTCGTTTGAGGCGTGTTTGGGGTCCCTTGTTGTAGATGCTCTTAGAGTATCTACATGCGTGGTCATCAAATCCGGCCCCTCAAATCGCGTCCTCCACTCAGTGTATGACATATATGTGTCCATGTCCATACTGAACACATGCAATGTGAAGAAAATTCCTAGATCATCAAATGGATATAGAAATGCACATTCCGGTCACCAAAAGATCACCAACAGAGCTCTAAAAGATCGCCAAAGTTCACATCATCCACAACGATGGACAAGCTTAAACTACGTTACTAAAAACTTGAAATTATAAGTGGAGACAGCGGATCTTCACCACTTCCTCACCGTCTCACCGGCCCTTTGACCTTCAGGTCGACGGTGCAACTGTAGGCATCCGCGGCCGATGGTGGGTCGTCCCAGTCATCGAAGGAGGAGTGGTGGTCGTCGTACAAAAAGTCGGACATGATGGTGGGCCCTTTATCCACTCGACTTTCAACCCGAGCTGCCTCCGTCGCTGCCTCCATCGCCTCGCACTCCGACCACTCAATGGCAAGCCGGAGCACCTTGGCGGAGTCGACGAGCGCCAGTCTTCGCCGTCGTAAGTGACTAATATTAGACCCAACCGAGGAACCGTTCATCCTCGTGGGGCTCTGCCGGCACCTCACGGTGGTGGTGTATGGATTGCTCCGCGGCGTCCCTTTCCCTTGCCCGCTACCGCTCGTGGTGCGCGCCTTCGATTCCGGCGTGCACGTCCGGGCCGACGAAGCAGGCACTAGCATCCGCCGTTGCCCCTTTCGGAGAAGTGGCCAGAGGGGCAAGAGGACGATGGAGGGGCGACACAGACTACACAACCCTCACGGAGCCGCGCACGGTCCGAGGGGGGGGGGGAAGCTCTGGTGCCCGCGCTGCGTCGAGGGGGGAGAGGTGAAGGGGCAGATTCGGAAGTACTCTCGAGGTAAATGAGAAGGGCCAGCTCCTCGTCGACATCGTGGTTAGAGTCAGAGCGTCTGCCGGTGCTCGACATGCTCACGGGAGTCATCATAGTAGATCGGAATCATAGAAATCAGGGGAGGGGAGAAGAAGAGACGGAGTGAGAGAGGAGAGTGAAGTGAGCTAGGGTTCTGGATTGGGGATTTTGTGGGAACGGAGTGGGGTCGAGGTGGGTCGGGCTGATGTGGCGGACGCACCCGGGCACGCCCAGGCCGCTCCATATCTGCCCTATGTTTGGGCTAGATATGAAGGACGTCAGAGAACCCAGTCATTCGAGGGCCGCCCGGGTGGGTCTTTTTTTACCGGTCAGCGACCGGGCGGCCTATAGACCCAGACATTTAAGACCGGTTTGAGCCCCCTGTTGTAGATGCTCTTAGAAGAATTGCCATTCAACATTTGAATCGTCATAAATTTTGCAGTGCACTTCAAATCTAGCTTGCGAGCCTTCATATTTGGAGGTCGGATGAGGCGCATGCATTCCAATATGGCACCATTGATGACCCACAAGTATAAGAGATCAATCATAGTCCTTTCGATAAGTAAGAGTGTCAAACTCAGCGAGGAGCAGAAGGAAATTACAAACGGTTTTCAGCAAGGAATTCTCTGCAAGTGCTGTAAGTAACAATGATAGATAGTTTTGTACCAAGATAATTCGTAACAAGTAACAAGAAGTAATAGTAACAAAGGTGCATCAAGGTGGCCCAATCCTTTTTGTAGCAAAGGATAAGACTGAAAGTTCTCTTATATAAAGCAAAGCGCTCTCGAGGACACATATGAATTTCCAGGGGCGGATCCAGGATTAGGCCAAGCCGTGGGCCCCAGGCTTGCTATAGTGTCACTACAGTGTCAAATAGTGACCAACATGCTACAGTCAAGGAAGGATTTTTTTTGACATCCCGAGCCCAGCACCCCCGGTCTAGTCACGTTCATCATGTTTAGTTGATTCACGTTCGCTACTTTGATAATTTGATATGTGGATGAACCGGTGCTAAGGTGATGTTCTTACTTGAACAAACAACCCACATATGATTACCCCCTCTCGCAAGCATCCACAACTACGAAAGAAGAATTAAGATAAATCTAACCATAGCATTAAACATGTGGATCCAAATCAGCCCCTTACGGAACAACTCATAAACCAAGTTTACGCTTTTGTCACTCTCGCAATACATCATCTACTTATCATTCCCCAATGCTTCCCTTTAGGCCCAAACATGGTGAAGTTTCATGTAGTCGACGTTCACATGACACCACTAAAGGAAGAGCAACATACATATCATCAAAGTATCAAACGAATACCAACATCACATGATTACTTATAACAAGACTTCTCCCATGTCCTCGAGAACAAAAGTAACTACTCACAAATCATGTTCATGTTCAAGATCAGAGGGGTATTGAATATCATTAAGGATCTGAACATATAATCTTCCACCAAAAACCAACAAGCATCAACTACAAGATGTAATCAACACTACTAGTAACCCACAGGTACCAGTCTGAGGTTTTGAGACAAACATTGAATACAAGAGATGAACTAGGGTATGATATGAGATGGTGCTGGTGAAGATTGGTCCTCCCACGATGGAGGACGGGTTGGTGATGATGATGGCTTTGATTTCCCCTTCCCAGGGGGGAAGTTTCCCCTGCAGAATCACTCCGCCGGAGAGCAAAAGTGATCCTATCCAGGTTCCGCCTCGAGACGGTGGCGCTTCGTCCCAAAAGTTTCCTCCTTATTATTTCTAGCTCAAAACCCTTTATATAGTAGAAGAGGGGATCAGAGACCGCCTATGGGCCCCACAAGGCATCTGGGCGCGCCCAGGGGGGCAAAATTTTGTGTTTTGACCCTTTTTGTGTACTTTAGCAGGATCTGACCCCCGGTGCGAAAATTTTCAGGATCTGACCCATTTACCTGCCACCGGAGGGCCTCGTGATAGCCCTGCACACCCTGCTGCCAGGATCTGACCCTTTTACCTACCGCCAGAGGGCCTGGCGGTAGCCGCACTACTACTAAGCGGGCCAGACAGCGCCCCCGTGCTGGCCACAGTATAGCAGCGCTGCACATATTCCAGCGCTACTGGTAAGCCAACTAGTAGTAGCATGGGTCGTGGAGCCACGCTGCTACTATGGGCAGCACGGGCCAGCTTGCCTGCCCCACTTAGAAGTAGCGCTGGTGGGCAAAACGCGCTACTACTAAGCCCATTACCAGTAGCGGTGGTCCCTGCCCCGCGCTGCTGCTAAGACTGCCTTATCCTTTTCCTCGGACGCCCCCTGACTCTCCTTTCTCCACACTCTCGATCCCACTCTCTCCGCCCACCACCCTCCCGCGGCCGCCGCCGTCGCCCTCGATCCCGCGCCCGCCACCGTCGCCCTCCCGCGCCCGCCACCGCCGCCCGCCGAGGTAGCTCCTCCCTCCTCCCTCCACTTCCCTCCCTCCCTCCTCCATCCACTTCCATCCCTTTCTTCTTCGGGTCGCTTCCTCCTTCTTCCCCATGTGCTACACATTTGGGTAATGCACGCGGGGACGAATGAAGGAGCGGCCAGCATCGATAGTCGAAATTTCTGTCGAGAGGAGTGTCCACAAAATACACCACCATATCAGTGTGGGGGAGTGCGCACCATATACACAAGATATTGGAGTTTTTCAAGGAAGCCTCGACAAGACCGAAAATGAACCCCATGCTGAATAGTTCCTGGTATAATTGTCGTCTATTTTTAATATTTGAATCATGAACATAGGAAATGTCTGATGACGATAGAATCCCTGAGTGTGAGTACTGCGGCGAGGATCATGGTATGTGCGACATGCCTCACCTGTGAAACTGTAGGTTCTTCACCATCAAGCTGGACGAGACCTTCGATGTTTTTACGGTATGCAACGATGACAAGTATTTTTTCATAATTAATCATGACTTTTGTTTCTTTGCTTCAACGTGTAATTTTCGTTTTTTACAATTCGACTAGTGCATCCCCTGCCATGCAAGACAGTATGTCTTGGAGAAGCTTCCAAGAAAGTGAGAATATGGAGACGAGGAGAGCTAACCTAAGGACTAAACATGGTCACACATTTCTTGTTAAACTATACAATGCAGCCACGGCCGCAGCCGCGGCCTTCCACTTATCCTCCTCCATCATATTCATCTAATACAAACAAGCCATATTCTCCTTCTTTCGGTCGGCCAACAATCCCCTCCGAACTCCACCATCCCTGTCAATTTTTCCTTGTATGCTCCAACACTGCCATTCTTCTTGCTATCTTTCCATTATTTGTCCATCCGAATGAACTTGAGGAGTGGATGGGTTCTCTACCAAGTCATCATCAACAAGAGGGTTGAGCCTTGGCCTCTCTGATGTTGTTTCAGAGTTCCTTCATGCCCACTTCTTATTTCTGTCAAGCTCCTTGTAGGAATGATGCAAAGTAAAGGCTTTGCTGCCGTTTCTATTGTTCCCTTCCTTGTAAAGAGCTTGAGTAAAGGGATCATACTCATGACTGGGGATTCCAGTTGGCAACACAAGTTTGAGTTACTCAATACATCCGGACCATCGGTGTATTGTTCAAGAATTACACTCCAACGATGAATGAGAGACTTGATTGTCCAGTTGGAGGGAATGGACCCAGGGCTATTGTAGCACTCCTCGATCCTCCCTCCAAATCACGCCTTTGTATGACCATCCCCAATCATGGCATCAGTGAGACGTCAATCCAAACTTCACACAAAGCTTAATATCCATCGATCATGTAGCACATTCAACTCCTCTTTTTTCATTGTTTGGGTGTTCGACTCGTGAACCTCCTTGGCATCCTCCACAATCTCGACATTTTTTTGTCATCTCTTCGGTATATAGCATGGACATCACAATGTTGTCGAGGCCGAGTGTGTGGCTTGCATTCAATTGTTCCATGAAATCGTATGCATCATCATTCAATTGCTCACTACAAAAGAAAATAAAAACCTAGTAATCAATATCACATCATGCATCATCCAATTGAGCAATTATAAACTAAAAGAAAGAAAAGGGATTTTTTACCTTGCAGCCATTTCCTAGAGCATATCAGTCCAGCTCCTTGTCTCGTCCGAATCTGTCTCCTCTTTGGCCACCGATGGTGGAGGGTGAGGTAGTGCGGCTGCAAGAGGCTGAAGGGAAGATGTGAGGGCAACCACAAACATCTTCTTCATTCTCAGAGTCGTGTTGTTCGCTGCCCTGGTGACACCGACGGTCCTGTTCGCCGATCAGCTGAGCCATGAGCAGTGGGCTTGTGGGTGCGAAGCGAGCGGTAGGCACCACCGGTGACCAAGAGTTCTAAATGAATTTCTTGCGAAGGCGCTACCATTTGGATCCTTGCGGCACCCGATCCACGATCGCCAATGTGTCTCTGGCACCAGAAGGATGGCCAAGAGTGTGGCGCGGAGGTGGGGCTATCTATTTCCGGTGGTCATCTTGGCCGGGAACGGTCGGCGATGAGGCAAGTGACAACGGGTTTGGGCAGGAAAGCTACACGCGAGCAGAAAGCTGCATGGCGCGCCTGTATTTTTAACTGAGAACAACCCACTCTAAGCATATATGGGCTAGTGGGGAAAGTTTTAGGGGGAAACGTTTAGGGCATCTCTAACACGAACCCTCAAACCGTCTGCATCCATCTGGCCGAGCGGTCCGGATGCATTTTCCATCCAACATGGCACCCCATCCATCCACGAACCGGTCCGTACGTCCGTTTTCCCACAAACTAGACACAAACTTAGCAGTGAGATTTGCGGGAATCCGAATCACCGCCACGTAGGAGTTCGATACCCCGCCCACTGAAACCCCTCCCGGTCCACTATTCTTCCACTCCGCCCTGCTCTCCCTTGCTTTGCATCCGCACCCTCCTCGTTCGACGCTACTACTATACTTTTCCGGTCGCCACCCAGGCATTGTAGGATGTCCGCAACCCCCGCCAACGTACATGCCTGCCTTGGACTATGCCACCATCAACCCAGATCCCTTGACAGCCATGTATGCTTCGCCCCCTGCTGATGACGTTCATGGCAGACACCACGACCAACAGGTGTTTCGTCAAATGCGACTGAGCTCTCTTATTGAACTTATCATTGTTTTCTAGAGTAATTCATTGGTAGGGTGGTCAGTGATGGCGGATGAGTTGTTGTGTGATGTGTGGTTGATCGTATCTATGGACTTTATAGGTAGAAACTCATGGGGCTCTCTCTTTTGGTAGTGTGTGCATGCTTCGTTTCATGAGCAAAAGAACATGCACGTCATCCATGAATACAATGTGAAGTCAATATCGCATCGATGGTACACCATCTACAACTTTGTCATGAAGTTTTCCGGTGTGATTCACCGAGTAGAGAGAATGTGGCCACTGGGATCGTCAACCATGAAGATCATAAGTTTTGCATCGTGTTGATCTACATCTTGGTCATTTATTCATTAACTCAATATTGAGCTACATGTTGTATCTATCGTGACGTAGTACATGATCGAGGGTAACCCATTCACGCACAAACATTATTTGAGGAAGCTCAAGGAATAGTATCTGTGGAACGACATGTGATGACTCTCACTCTAGGATCGTTGAATTTGGAATCAAAGAATTTGAAAAACTTTTTGGACATCCACTTATCTGAGATGGAATATTTACATTTGACTATTTCTTGACTAGGATATTTGCATGTTATTTATGGATGAAATGTGCTATTTTTTATAACTATTTTGAGTATTGCGGTCTTAGAAAAGAAACAATGGCAGGCATTTAGGGAACAAAGTTGGATATCGGCCCCTACATCAGTGCTCGGGGACTATTTCGGAACAGTCCGCGGACAAATAGTGTGTCCATTTTATGGGTCATCATTGGAGATGCTCATATTTGACGAACTTAAATTTTGGAAAATCTGCTAAAAGATGTTTATTCACCTCGAAAACAAATCCACGGAAATATAGCTTTTAGGGATCTACTAGAGATGCCCTAAGAGCATCTCTAGCAGAGCTGCTATATCCGTCCGACCACAAAATAATTAACCGTCGATATACAGTACATGGCCGAAAAAACAGCCCGAACAGGTATCGTATATCCGACCGGCCCATAATAGTTTTTAGGGCGAGCTGTAAAAATCGCCCTCCGGTCGCCAAATCTTGTGTTTTCCTCTCCTCCTTTGCGGTTTACCCTATCCAACGCGAGTCTTGGAGGGAGGGAAATATCCACGCACGCCCGCCGTTTCGTCGCCGCCCCCTCCCCAAATCTCCGACAAGTCTTGCTTCCTCCGACCACCCCGGTCCATGGAGAGTATCGACCGTCCTCTCCCGCATCTTCTCCACTAAGATTCGAGCTCGGGGATGCCATTTCTTGTCGCGGGCGGCTTGCAGCCCCCATCGCCATGGATCCGGTCGGAAGCTTCGATTGGTGCCGCGTTTCAGGCGAATCCATCTGCTCTGGAAAGATTGAGCAGCGGACGTCCGCGTGGGCCATAGGGAGGCGAGGGGGAGTAGAGGAGGCGGCGGCTGCGGTGGAGAAGGAAAGCGCTTCGGTGGCTGCGATTTTGGCCGGCGTCGCGGGAGAAGGGTGCTTCGGTGGCTGTTGATACGTCTCCAACGTATCTATAATTTTGATTGTTTCATGCTATTATATTATCAATCTTGGATGCTTTATATGCATTTGTATGCTATTTTATATCATTTTTGGGACTAACCTATTAACCCAGTGCCCTGTGCCAATTTCAGTTTTTTTGCGTGTTTTTGACTTTTCAGAAAATAAATACCAAACAAAGTCCAAACACGATGAAACTTTACGGTGATTTTTTCTGGACCAAAAAGGACCCTAGAAGACGTACGGGAGAGCCACGAGCTCACAGGGCGCGCCCTAGGGGTAGGGCGTGCCTCCCGAGCTCGTGACTCCCACACAACTCCGTTTGACCTAATTCCACCTCTATAAATTCTCAAATATTCCAAAACCAACAGAGAGACAACCGAAACACTTTTTTCGCTGCCGCAAGCCTATGTTCTTCTGCTATCCCATGTGGAGACCTTTTTTGGTACTCTGTCGGAGGGGGAATCGATCACGGATGCTATCTACATCAACTTTGCTGCCACCATGATGATGCATGAGTAGTTTATCACAGACCTACGGATCCATAGCTAGTAGCTAGATGACTTCTTCTCTCTCTTTGATTTTCAATACAATGTTCTCCTCGATCTTCTTGGAGTTCTATCTGATATAATCTTCTTTACAATGTGTTTGTTGGGATCCGATGAATTGTGGGTTTATGATCAGATTATTCATTGAAAGTAATTGAGTCTTTTCTGAACTTTATTATGCATGATTGTTATAGCTTTGTATTTCTCTCCGATCTAACCGTTTGATTTGGCCAAGTAAATTGATTTATCTTCAGCGGCGGAGGTGCTTTGTAGTGGGTTCAATCTTGCGGTGTCCTCACCCAGTGACAGAAGGGGTAGTGAGGCACGTATTTGTATTTTTGCCATTACGGATAAAACAATGGGGTTTATTCATATTGATTGAGTTTACTTTGTCTAGATCATGTCATCTTGCTTAAAGCATTACTATGTTTGTCATGAACTTAATACCTAGAGGGGCAAGCATAAAAGCGCTCTCAAAGTGGAGTGATAGTAGTAGATGCAGAATCGTTTTGGTATACTTGTCTCAGACGTAATGTCTATATACATGATTATTGCCATGAATAACATCATAACTATACGCTTTTCTATCAATTGCCCAACAATAATTGTCTACCCAACATATGCTATGTTTTCGAGAGAGAAACCTCTAGTGAAAATTATGGCTCCCGGGTCTACGTAATCATATTGCTAAAAAATAAATATACCTTGCTGCAATTTATTTACTTTCTTTTTACTTTTTTATCTATCTATCACAATCAGAATTAATCATTGCAAGTAACGAGTTCAAGGAGATTGACAATCCTTTTGCCCGCGTTGGATGCAAGTGTTTGCTTTTGTGTGTATATGTGCTGACGACGAGAATTTGCGTGGTTCTCCTATATATTGGTTCTATAACCTTGATTCTCACCGAGGAAAATACTTATCCGCTACTATATTGCTTCACCCTACCTCTTCGGGAAAAATCCCAACGCAACTCACAAGTAGCAGTTGCGCTTTCTGCCGGTGAAAGGTAAGATTTGCCGCTTTACACCGGTTTTGAACTCCAAATCAGCCGACGAGCAAATTTTGATGTAGTCCCGAATTTATTTTCGTAGATGGATGATATTTGGAGTTTGTCCTCGTCGTCTGAGTCGGATGATTCTGACATAGAGGAGATGCTTTTTGACGATGATGTCGAGCACCTTCTTTTGTTGCACCTCATCGACAAATTTGAAGCAGGCAAGAAGAAGTCGCGCGGTGGATTGATGGTCGACCGGCTTTGCATTCCACGCAATCGAGCTCTCGGTCACAAGTTGCTCATGAAAGAATACTTGCCAAGGTATCGACTGACGTGGCTTGAGACTGCGTCGGTATTTCCCCAAAGAGGAAGGGATGATGCAGCACAACGACGGTATGTATTTCCCTCAGTTATGAAACCAAGGTTATCGAACCAGTAGGAGGATCACGACCACCCAATAAGCAGCACCTGCACACAAATAACAAATACTTGCAACCCGACGCGAAAGAGAGGTTGTCAATCTCTCTACGATAAAAAAGATAGATTAGGTAGTGATAGATAGGAGAGATAGATCTCTCAAGAGCACAAAATAAAAAGAGCAAATAACATATGCAGCACTATGTTTTTGGGTTTTTGGTTTTGTAGATCTGAAAACAAAAATGTAAAAAGATAGATTGGAAAGCAATATATTAGAAAAGTAGACCCGGGGGCCATAGGGTTCACTAGTGGCTTCTCTCATGAGTATAGCGCACGGTGGGTGAACAAATTACTGTTGGGCAATTGATAGAAAATCGAATAGTCATGACGATATCCAAGGCGATGATCATTATATAGGCATCACGTCCAAGATAGGTAGACCGACTCCTGCCTGCATCTACCTCTATTACTCCACACATCGACCGCTATCCAGCATGCATCTAGTGTATTAAGTTCATGGAAAAACAGAGTAATGCAATAAGAACGATGACATGATGTAGACAAGATCTATTCATGTAGGAATAGACCCCATCTTGTTATCCTTAATAGCAACGATACATGTGTGTCTTGCTGCCCCTTCTGTCACTGGGAAAGAACATCGCAAGATCGAACCCATCACAAAGCACCTCTTCCCATGGCAAGAAAAATCAATCTAGTCGGCCTAACTAAACCAAAGATTCGAAGAAGAAATACGAGGCTATAAGTAATCATGTATATAAGAGATCAAATAAGACTCAAATAACATTCATGGATAGAAACTGATCATGAACTAAAAATTCATCGGACCCCAACAAACACACCGCAAAAGTTTACATCAAATAGATCTCCAAGAGACCATTGTAGTGAGAATCATAAGAGAGAGAGAGAGGAAGCCATCTAGCTACTGTCTACGTACCCGTAGGTCTATGGTGGACTACTCACGCATCATCGGAGAGGCACCTATGAAGAAGATGAACCCCTCCGTGATGGTGTTTAGATTGGATCTCGAGGTTCTGGAACTTGCGTCGGCTAGAATTGTGTTTCGTCGACTGCCCTAGGGTTTTTGGAATATTTGGGAATTTATAGGCATCAGAGGCGGTGGAGAGGGGCCCCGAGGAGGGTACAACCCATCAGGGCGCTCCGGGCCCCCCCTGGCGCGCCTTGGTGGGTTGTGGTCTCCACGGTCCACCTCTCCGGCACTTCTTTGGCCCACTGGGTGTCTTCTGGTCCAGAAAAAATCTTCAAAAAGTTTCGTCGCGATTGGACTCCGTTTGGTATTGTTTTTCGGCGAAGTAAAAAACAAGGAAAAACAACAACTGGCACTTTGGCACTATGTCAATAGGTTAGTCCCAAAAAATGATATAAAGTTGTTATAAAATGATTGTAAAACATCCAAGAATGATAATATAACAGCATGGAACAAGCAAAAATTATAGATACGTTGGAGACGTATCATCGACCTATCCGGCTCATCTTTTCCTTAGGCATTACCGAATGCGTAGGCCTCCTTTTATTCTCATTGTTGAAGTTTGCAAACAAAATTGTCGGTTCTTCACCCGTCGGAGAAATGCCTCCGCTTTGCTAGGATTTAATGCATACCAAAATATTTCGACGACAATGCGAGTGATAGCATAAAGAATCTCTCTCAAATATCATGACTGCATATGTAATTATACACAATATGATCATCGAGAACGAGAGTGATTTATACTTATGTTTTTCTCTCATAATATTAGTAGCCATGTCAAGCTTAACAGAAACCCTGATGAGATCAATGCATTTCTTGAGACCTACCGACAGATTGAAGACTGTGACAAAAACCAGCAGCTCTGGACTGATCTCATTGAGCGTTAGTGTTTGTGTGGGAATTTTATTTCATTTTATTATTTTGATTATTTTTTCATGTGTGATTTGAACAATTGATTTAATATCGAACGATTTGTTATTGTAATAATTCTAAACCATTTGTTATTCGGATTTGATCATTTGTTGTATTTGAGATTATTATTGTATTTACGATGTTAAAAACAATTAAGTTTCATATTTATTTCTATTTTTATTTGAATTATATTTACCTAAAATAACGATTTGCGGTATGAATTTGCAGTACCGCGCGGCGCATGTCGGAACAGATGCCGCAAATCCATACTTTGCAGTACGGTTTTGCGTCCTTTATAGCGCGAGTCCCAAAATGTTTTTAGGGGCCAAAATTATAGCGGCTATGCTCTAAGCTTCTGAGCTGCTCCTACTTCATCTGTTTCTGCAACGTCTATTTTCTACAACACAAAACAAATATTTAGCACTGACACAACAACATGGTTAGAGCATCTACAACCGGACCTCTCAAACCCGCCTCAAACGCCCGGGCAGGCCGCCCGGTCAGTGTCCGGTCACTTTTTTTTGACCCAGACGGGCTTCTCAAACGGCCCTCAAACGCCCGGGCTGACCGGCACCCCCCATATCCAGCCCAAATATGAGGCGGGTATGGGGGCGCCCGGGCGCGCCCGGGCACGCCCGCCACGTCGTAGCCGGCCCATGCTGGCCCACCCCTACCCCACTTATATTCGTCCCCATCCGCTCGCCGGACCTAACCCTAGCCACTCCCCTCCACTCCCCTCCGCCACCCGAGCTCTCCTCCGGCGGATTCCGGCCACCTCCGCCATGTCAGACAGCGGATCGGAGTCCGACCTTTCTGGATCCGTCGACTGGGGTGTGATTCCGTGTGGGTTGGAGGAGGCAATGGCAGTTCGCATTGCACTCCGCCGGTCTCGGGAGGAGAGCAGCCGACCGAGGGACGGATCCGTCCGCCGCGAGGCCCTAGCGTTGGCTCACCGGGCGCTCGGGTCCGGCGGTGCTGGATCCTCGCGTTCCCGGCAGCCGGAACACCGCTCCGTTCCCATCACCGGTCCGACAGACTATGAGTCGTACCGGGTCCGGGCGGCACGCCGTGAGAAGGAGAGGGCAAGGGCCATCAAGGCCCGTCTCGCGGCGGATATGGCGGAGGCGGAGTCAGTTGCTGCGGCGGCGCGGGCGGCCGCAGAGGAGGAAGCCATCCGCGCCCGCATTGTGAAGAAACGGCAGCGGAGGAAGACGCGCGCCCTCGCCCGAGAGCAGAGTCAGGCAGTCCGGGCCATGGCCGGACTGCCACCGAAGGAGGAGAAGGACAGCGACGGCGAGGACAGCTCCGGCGACGAGCAGATCCGGCTGGATCCGTACTGCGTCTTCGAGTGGTACTTCCGCGAGAAGGACGGCAAGGACGCAGGGAAGGGCAAGGGCAGCCGTGGATGAAGTCCACCATAGCCAAACATGCCAAATTTTGGTAGTCCGATGGCATGTTTAGTGTACTGTGATGGAGTAGCCGGACGATCTGTGTGCGTCGACGTAGTTGCATGAGTTTGTATTGATTTGAGATATGCTAATTGAGGTATCCGGATGTGGAGTGCCTAATTTGAGGCGTGCCCGGTCAGTGCCTGCGGACGCGTCCGGGCGTCCGCGGGCGTTTGAGGGGCTGGATTTGCCAAGTCCAGCTGTAGATGCTCTTAATAAGCACATACTGTATTTAATTAGCCCATGCAGCAGAAGCATGGCCTGGCTGTGAAATGGACCATACATTGGGTGGAGAAGGACAGGGAGAAAAGGGATGGAATGAATGGGCTTTCTGTTTGACTACCTTGTCGAGCTGCTCCCTCCTTTTGCTTTTCTAATGCAGGAGGGGAAATATTCTACTTTTCTGAGCAACCTTCTCTGCTGCACTACCATAGGAGTGAGAGGGGGAAGACCGGACGAGAGAGGTGCATGAGCATGATCAGAATGATTGATGAATGAGGAAACAAAATAATTGCAGGCAGAAAAGCCCCCATGATTTCTCGTCAAAGAAATGAACTTGTTAATTAGGGTCAAATAGGAACTGCAGTTGAATAGTGCTCCATTTTTTTTTTCAAAAAGAAGGTTGAAACCCAACTACATCGCGCACAACAATGTTTATTAAATTATTCAATAAAGATCTAAAAAAACATTCATCAAACGATCTGAAGCCATCATCCACACCTATAAACTCTGACAATGTGAAATGCCATCACACCCCACTATCTAAAGCCGGGGTCACAGTCAATCCGCCCATATATGACATATCAAGAGCATACACTGTGTGCAGCAGACAAAGCGTACACCACATAAATTGAAATGATGCATATTGACTGGCCTTGTTGTTTGATTACTGTGCAGCTACTAAGCAGTTGGAGGTGAAAGTGGCGACACATTAGTAAGAGCATCTCCAACGGGCGCAGAAAAGTTTCGTGCGCTAAAATAGTTTTAGTGCGCCACTATAGCACTTTTAGCGCACCGGGGTCAACATTGATTTAGCAGAAGCCAAAAAACGCGCGCCCAAAAAAACACGCAGTGCAAATTGTGAAGCGCACGATATCCGGCGTCTCAAATTTGCAGCTTGCGATAGCGTTTTTTAGTGCGTGCCCAAAACTTTTTTGCGCGCGCAGTATTTTGCAGCCTCTGCTGGAGTTGTCCGGCGCCAAAAAAACGGATATTTAACGCGCGGAGCTGTTTTGGGGCGCCTGTTGGAGATGCTCTAAGGAGCTGCCTTTTCCTTCATGACAAACTAATAAAGGTGAAAGTTACTGGAAAAAAATGAGCTGTCAGTATGAGGGTTGCTTCTGATTTACTTCTGTAAAATTTACATGTAACTTTGTGCATAATGAATGGGTCCGTCACTCACCCAAATCTCCACTCAACCGGCCAGTATGACTAACTTAGCTAAGCTAGTACCGGCATTAGTGGATATTAGGGTTGTTAAAGCTTGCATGTTTAGGTCTAAACATAACCCGCCCAAAAAAAGGTCCATGTGCATGTCACTTGTGATCAGCTTACTTAGTCATGGAAGCTTCACTCCCTTAATTTCTTCTGCCTCCCCATGCTTTTCCCTTGATAGGCGCATGCTAGGAGGGGTAACACGCGTGCACCAAGAAAGGTCCCATAAGTTTTTACTGGTGTGAAGCACTCCAAATAAAGCTTCACTCCGTTTGATTTGTTTGTTTATGTTTTCTCCAAAAGTGAACAGCTGGCTGGTCCTGATGTAGATTAGGATACACAGGGAGAAAAGGTGATACGCTTGTTTTGGCAGAACCGCTGTCAACCTATACTGCCAGCAGTGACTACATGCATTAAGTATGTAATGTTACTTTGCATCAGCCCCATGCATTGCTAATGCATAACCATAACCAACCATGCAGTGTAGTTATTAACACTAGGGTTAGCCACTTAAACTTAACCTAGTTTTGGGCCGGGGTTGAAGCAGGCGTCCCCATGTCCATGATCGGACAGAAAGCTAGAGCAAGCTGCGGTCAAAACTCAAAACTGATAGATTCTCCTACGCTGCCTTTTTAGGAAGCACCTACATGCATGCATGCATACCGGCCAGTGGTGCTCTGCCCTGCTCCGGCCGGCGGGTGATCGTCGTCGTCTCCCGTCAATCCGCTGGCAGACGGTGGACGATCGCTTTAGCCTTTAGGATGCATGCATGAGGCACGAGCACGACGGTGACAGGAGGAGCGAAACCCCCCTGATCGACCCCCATTGCATGCTTTTCGAGCTTAAAGCTCTCGTCTTGTCCAACGTCTTTTGCCTTTGCCAGCGTGTGCACGTACCCATGCAATGCAATTTATGCAGTTTAAACTGGCGTCTGGTTGCGGTTCCATATATTCTCCTCTCCTTCTCGTACATGTACTGTCGTGTCGTGCTTTATTCTTGTTGCTTCTAGTGGGAGGGGGAATCATGTGTGCACTGTGCTACATCTAGTAGTTTATCGGCATGCATGCATGCGCGAGGGTTGCAAAGATGAGACGTAGGACTGGAACGTTGTTGGCATGTTGCTGAATTGTAGACAGCAAATCGAGTGCAAAAAGGAGTGAATCATGATCCGGCCAGTGCTTCTCGGTCTACGTGCTCGCAGTGGACAACAGATGGGCCAGAGGAATGATAAAATGTTTCCGAAGGTAGCTTCGATTTTGTCATTTTTGTTCAAAATACCACAGACATCCTTTTTCGGGAAACTTCAACGCATGAGTATACCAGCCGACCATGTATATTACGCCCTCCATATCAAATATAAGACGTTTTTTGCATTTCAAAACATCTTATATTTTACTGTAGTGCGGAGGGGGTACAGTTTTATATCAGTTTTTTACTATTCCCTGTGATCCATAGTAATTGTTGCTTAGTTAATACAAAGTTAATGTTGCTTGGAGGGAGTAATAGTTTTCTGAAATTACGCAAGGTCACAGATTCAGCAGTGAAGGTGGCCTAATGACTATTTACTCTAGAAACTCTCTCATATTGATTCATAGAAACTATTAAAGATGATCAACTTTTTTATTGCAACAAGGCATTGCTTTCTGATTGACTGGGCACCTTTTAGAAATATAGGGACGTGTTTAGTTCATAGGATAGAAATTATCATAGAAGTAGGAAAAGCTATGTGAAGTGAGATGAAAACGCGGAACATATGAACAAGAAAAGATATATCATTTGGTTTACAGGATATGATCTTTTCCAGTGGAACTGAGCTAATATTTCATATTGTTGGAAATGCAATCGGTAGGAACCAATCCTGCATAGGAATATAATTCTGTTTGTAAAAACCTAAGGGGTCTACCAAAATTCTCCTACATAAATCATATCCTATAGAATTTACTAGATAATCCTGTAAATTAAAGGGGGGGCTAAAATATTGTTGGACTTTGTAACATGTGCGTTTGATGTATATTATGTAAGATTTTATAATCTCTATAGCTTTAGACTTGTTTTCAATTAATAACTGGTTTTAATTTCAGACCCGTCTTGTTATCTAGAAAGTATTCATCGCACATTGGGAAAACATTTAATGTAGTATGATTTTTTTCTAAAGCACTTTTTTTTGTTAATTCATGCACACACACTAGTAGAAAAAGGCCCATTTGTCCCGGTTCCAGAGGCCCATTTGTCCCGGTTCTGGAACCGGGACTAAAGGGTCGGGACTAAAGCCCAAAACCTTTAGTCCCGGTTTGCTTACGAACCGGGACCAAAGGCCCTCCACGTGGCCGCTGCGAGGAGCTCAGGCAAGAGGACCTTTAGTCCCGGTTGGTAACACCAACCGGGACCAAAAGGCATCCACGCGTCATCATCTGGCAGGAGCTGGGTTTTTTTTAAAAGGGGGGGGGGGGGGTTAGGGGGTTTTGTAGGGTTAATTTAGGGGTTTCATATTGTGTTAGCTAGCTAATAGAGAGAAGTGTCCTCTCTTTCTCCGTGCTTGGTCGACGCTAGCTACTATAGAGAGAACTCGACACGCTAGCTAGTAAGCAAATGAAGGAACCATTAAGTACATAAGATCGTCATGAACATATACAGAGAGAAGTGATCGACCTCTCTTTCTCCGAGAGATTGGTCGAACAACAAGTTTTCGTATATCTATCCGACGCTACTACATATATACAATATAACATCTTTTACAATCCCTAACATCATGTACCTAAGATCCAATCACAAATTCGAATGGTATTCTCCGTCTTTAGGTATGACGTGGTCAAGAAAGTATCCCGCCAATTCCTCTTGAATTGCTCATATGCGATCATGTGGTAGGAGTTCATCCCGCATCTGCCAGATCTAATTTAAAGAAGGGGGTCAATACATGCATATATATATGAATAAAACTCAACACAATTGATGGTAATATATAAAATAAAATTGTGAATATTATTTACGTACTTCAAATTGTTTGTCAGAGAAGCCCCGCTCAGAGGTCGAGTGGCGAATGAACTCGCATACGTAGTATGCACATAAAGAAGTCCCTTCTTTCTGGTACAAGCACTTTACGAGAATAGAGTTCAATCAAACTGATAAGCAAGCATGGTAATGATATATTGATGAAAATTTGAATCAATTAGAGATGCGCGGAACTAGCTAGTACTACTTACTTTGGGGTGCGTAAATCGCAACTCTTTGTTTAGACCGGGAACCTTTCGGGTGAACTTCTTCCAAACCCTGTCAGGCAAAGAAAATGATTACTTGATATCAGGAAATTAACGAAAGTTGCATGCCGATATGGTCCCGGTATTGACTGAACTTACTTCTTGAGCATTGCAGTCATGTCTGCATAATTCTCGGGATCTTTACGTCTCGAGTCTAAGATAGTTACTAATGCCCCGTCAAGCTTAATGGATAGCAGAATAAAGTGGAAACTGCGCACGCATATATAACTCATCAATTACATTACTTAACCTCGAGTAAGCGAAACCGAGTATACAGAGAAGACAACAACACTCACTTGAAGTTGTAAGGAAAGAGTATTTCCCTTTTGTTTTGATGTATAAGGAACGACTTTAGCAAGTTCTCCTCGGTCTCTTTGATTGAGTTTCGTACCGTCCATTCATTTACGGCATCTGGGCTAATGAACCCAACGTCAAAGATTCCTAGTTTTTTGCATTCGACGATCTTCAATTTGCATAATATAGTGAGGATAATTATATATACATGCAATGAACGAGCTGAGCTAGAGACTTAACTATAGAAGTAATACTTACAGACAGTAGGCAGTCATGAGTTGTTTGTTGAGGGCCAGTTGATTGTATAACTGAAATAACTCCACAAATTCAACAGGCATCACGGGAAGTCCAATGAATTCGTGCTCTGGTTTCACTGCCATATACATAGTGTCTCTCCCAGACCCCCTGCAGGTTTTCATGTACCACTCATGCAATTTGTACATCATCGTTGTTAGAGGAGGATGATCAGGTTTGACGAGAGGCTTCTCGTGCATGTATTCATATTCTTCTTTGTTTACCTCAGCCGTTTGAAAAATTACATCACCCCCCAAGTAATCACCAGGATTGGTACCGGGTACCATCCCCGGATGATTTGCGACGATATCGCTAGACACCTTGAGCGGGGGGCACGATTGCTTCTCCTGTTCGCCGAGCTGGGGAATTGTTTTCCCACTTCTTCGTTCTGCTAACCTTGCATCACTAGAAGTACTTCCCGACCGCCACACTTCTTCATATGTCTTTTTAATAATCCGGACATAGTTGGAATCCGGCGGAGGCGGTGGTGGTCGCTTCAGGGCATCGATAATGCGCTTCACTTTCACCGGATCTAGCTTCTCCTTCGGAGGTGGAGTTTTCTTTGCAAAATGGGCCCTCAATTGGTCCTGACATATCTCCTCGTTTTCAGACTCGGTCCTCTCATATGGTAACTTTTCCAGAGGCTTGAGAGATGGACCGTATCTGTATTCCCTCCCGCCTGTGCTTGTACTGCTAGCCACCGGAGCGGCGGCGTCTCTCTTCCGTCGTTGCTAACGAGGCGGAGAAGAAGGCGGAGTGCTCCGACGCGCCGGAGGAGCCGGAGCGGCGGCGTCTGTCTTCCGCCGTTGCCGACGAGGCTGAGGAGGAGGTGTACTGCTCCGATGTGCCGGAGTAGGCGAAGGAGGAGGCGGAGTTCCCTCACGCGTCGGAGGAGCCGAAGAAGGAGGCGGGGTCCCCTGATCACTCGCCGGAGGAGGAGGAGGAGGAGGCGGAGGCGTCTAGTTTGGAAGCTTGATGTACTCCTTCTGCCATAGACATGTACTCCTCAGGGCACGACCCAGCCGATTCTCCCCTTCACCTGTAGAGTGCTCAAGCTCGAGCTCCGCAAATCCCTCCATTACTTCATCCACCATCACAACAGCATAGCCATGTGGAATCGGATGGCAGTGAAAAGTTCCGTTGGGTTGAGGAGGTGCAACAGAGCCGACAGCCGCCAATAAAGTGAGGTTCCGGCATTTCGTCATAAGCTCGCAATGTTGAGCCTCCGTGATAGTATCCACGGGGTAGCTAGGAGACGTGAAGTCAGGCTGAACGGGCTCCGTGGAAGTGACGCTGCTTCTCCGCTGAGATGGCGGGGTAGCTTCTGGGGTAGCTTCGTGCCGCTGAGATGGTTGGCCGGCAGCTTGCTGGCTCTCAGCTTCCTCTAGCTTTTGTAGTCTTGCATTGAGCTTCTGAATTTCGCTCAGCTCCGCTTTCCTCTTTCTCTCCCGGCTTCTGTAACCGCCTGCGTCGGGAAACCCAACCTTCCACAGAACGGAGCCTG
This sequence comes from Elymus sibiricus, assembly GCA_039707655.1. Lineage (NCBI taxonomy): Eukaryota > Viridiplantae > Streptophyta > Magnoliopsida > Poales > Poaceae > Elymus > Elymus sibiricus. Next base: position 397,329,526 of record CM077663.1, on the reverse strand, counting down.
GTGTGCCTCGTGTTCGTCCAGGGTGCTCAGCATTCCCTAGGGCCTCAGTCAGCTCATCCTTCTCTCTGTCGGGAATGAACGTCCCTTCCTGCGCTGCGGTGATATACTCCTGAAGCTTGTTCATGGGTATTGCAAGTTGCTCGTTCGTCCAGCGGCACTTCCCTGTTTCAGGGTCCAAAGTTCCCCCAACCCCGAAGAACCAAGTCCTTGAATGGTCTGGCCAGTTCAATGTCTGTGGTATGACGTTTTTAGCAATCAGGTCATTCTCAGCTTTGTCCCACAATGGCCGGGCTTTGAGGTAGCCACCTGACCCCGTGTGATGGTGATACTGCTTCTTTGCAGCATTGATCTTGTTTGTCTCTGACATTTTCTTACTCTTGTCCGATGTCTTGTAGGCCACAAATGCGGGCCAGTGATCTCTTATCTTCTCAAATCGGCCGGTGAATTTTGGAGTCTTCCCTTTGTCGACAAACTTTGATTTCAACTCATTCTTCCACCTCCTGAATAGATCTGCCATCTTCTTAAGAGCACACGCCTTGACCAGTGGCTCTATAACTGGCTTATTCGGATCCTCCTTTGGCGGTAGGGTGAAATTTGCCTTCAGCGCGGTCCAAAGATCATCTTTCTGTCTATCGGTGACATAATCACCATCAGGGGTGCCATCCTTAGGATTATTCCATTGCTTGATGCTGATCGGGATGTAGTCCCTAACAATAGCTCCGCATTGAGCAGAAAATGCGTCCTTGGTCCGCTTGGGTTCAATCGGATGGCCATCGTGCGCGAGTGCTGTGATCGTGAACCTTTCATCCTTGCGCAACCTCTTCTTCGGGCCTCGTCTCGTTACCGAAGTTTGGCTCGATCCGGAGGGCTATAAAAGAAGAAAGAAGAGTTAATTAATATATGTAAATACCAAGACAATTAATGCATCAGTTAGCTAGTCAGCACAGGCTTAATTAATATATATACCTCGCCGGACTTTGCAACAGCTCCCTCCTCCGTTCGGTCACCGGAGCCGTCATCATGGTCTCCTTCTTCCTCCGGCATTCGGTTACCGGAGCCATCATGATCATGTCCTTCCTCCTCCATTGTTCGATCACTGGAGCCGTCATCCTCTCCTTCCAGACCATCGGTGTCATTGAGAAACGACAAGATATCACGTCCGCCGTGGATTATGTCCCCCAACAACTGTTCTTGTTCCAAGTCTCTTGGATCCATAGTTTCTGCAAATATTACAACATGGCAATTAATATACAAACATGAATGTCGTCCGACGTCCGGACCGCCTCTCTCATGAATGTCCGACGTCCGGTTTGGGGTGGCCTCGACAACACTTCTAGGGTTTGGGGTGGCCTCGACAACGCTCTTTCTTCTAGGGTTTGGGTGGCCTCAAGAGTTTATCGGGTAGGGACGGGAGGGGGTACGAGATCGACAACGCTCTTTCTTCTAGGGTTTGGGTGGCCTCGAGAGTTTATTGGGTAGGGCGAGAGGGCCGGGATTCTCTTAACCTTTTAGGGATTTAACAAAATGGCGCCATTCTGGATGTGCAGAAAATGGTCCATATTTTTCCTGATCTCATCTACCCTTCTATATGTCACGTTGTCTAGTGTCAAAGGATTCAAGAAAACCACGGCTTCATCATTAGCCGGAAGTAACAGGCGCATAATGGTACGAAGCTCTCCAAAATTGTTTTCGAACGGAGTCCCGGATAGGATAATTAGCTTTTTGGTACGAAGTTCAGCAAGAGCCTTCCGAATATCGCTATTTGGAAGGCCGTTGCTGAAATTCGTACCAAAAAGCGAATTATTCTATCCGGAACTCCGTTCCAAAACAACTTTGAAGAGCTTCGTAACATCATACGCCGGTTACTTCCGGCTAATGATGAAGCCATGGATTTCTTCAATACTTTGACACACAACATGACATATAGAAGAATATATATATAGATGGGATCAGAAAAAAATTGGATCAACTTGTGCACATCCATAATGGGGGCTTTCTTGATAAATCTATATTACCGGAGTTTTCTATATGAACATTTTACCTTAGTAACTTAGAAAAAAAATGTTATCGGGGAAGGGGTATATCGACAACGCTTTTTTTCTAGGGTTTGGGTGGCCTCGAGAGTTGGTCGCCCGGTATATCGAGAGGGGGGTGAACATTTTACCTTAGTAACTTAGAAAAAAAATGTTATCGGGGAGGGGGTATATCGACCCCCCCCCTCATGTCGAAGTTATCGGGGAGGGGGTATATCAACAACGACATACATTCCGGATCCGTTAGAAAGCTCTCGGGGAGCCGATGCCAACGTGATGATAGGGGACCGGGGTGCTCCCGTGGCCTTGTTGATAGATAGAGCCGATGCCAACGTGATGATAGAGCCGATGCCAACATTTTCATTTAACAAAAAAACTACCTTCAAAAAAGACTTGCTTCGCCGCGGGTGCTCGGTGCGACATGGACTCGGTGGAAAAACTTTATGAAAATGCGGTGGTGGCCGGGCCGGGCGGTTTTCTTTTCCTTCTTCATTTTTTCCTTTGTTTTTTCTTATATGTTTGTTTTCGTTTTCACTCTACATTTTCGTACATATGAAAAACAACGAAGACTTTTTACATGAACATATACACACATATACATGAACATATATACATATACATGAAAAAAAACATATACATGAACATATACACATATACATGCCCGCAAAAAAACCCTAAACGATGATGGGGCGGCACACCATGGGAAAGGGGGGGCTCACTGGGGGGGGGGGGCGGCGATGGCCGGAGGCCGGCGACGGGGACGAGGACGGCGCTGACGGGGACGAGGACGGCGGCTCAGGGAGGCGACGGGGACGGGGACGAGGACGGCGGCTTGGGGAGGGACGGGGAGGCGACGGCGACGAGGACGGCGGCAACGGGGACGAGGACGGCGGCTCGGGGAGGCGACGGGGAGGCGACGGGGACGAGGACGGCAGCGACGGGGACGAGGACGGCGGCTCGGGGAGGCGACGGGGACGAGGACGGCGGCGACGGGGAGGCGACGGGGACGAGGACGGCGGCGACGGGGACGAGGACGGCGGCTCGGGGAGGCGACGGGGCCGGCGACGAGGACGGCGGCTCGGGGAGGCGACGGGGACGAGGACGGCGGCTCGGGGCAACTGGTAGATGAAAACTAAAATTTTCCAAGGGTTTTCTTATATACAAGAAGCATTGGAAAATTTTAGTCCCACCTCGCTAGTGGTGGCCCAGTAGGCGGCATTTTTTTTATTTTTTTCTAGTATTTTTGTTTTGTTTTTTGCTTTATTTTTTTTTTAAATTTGTTTCCAGTATTTTTCTTCTGTTATTTTAGTTCATTCTTTTTAACAAATAAATACTTTGATAATTTTAGTTGCATTTATTTATTTTTGTTTTGTTTTTTGCTTTATTTATTTTTGTTTTATTTTTTGCTTTATTTATTTCCGGTGTGTTTTATCATTATATTCTTTTTGCTATTAATGTTTTGAACAAAAAATACTTTGATAATTTTAGTTGCATAATTTTTATATAATTATAGTTTCAAAAATACTAGAGGTTTATAAAAGCTTTTTAGTTGATTCTTTTTTGAACTCCACTCCCACGATGTTTTGAAAGAAATTAAAAAGCACATCAAATGAACTCTGAAAATGTTGAAAGTTGGCATGGTATCATCATTTCACCCACATAACATGTGCTAAAAAGTTGAGAGGATTACGGCAAAAACTGGATGCACTTCGTGTACAAAACGGACAATCTCTTTCGAAGTATCAGGGTTTCGGACGAAAACTCATGTGTTACAAAAGGATTTCATTTTTTGAACTTATTTGAACTCCATACTTTTTGTGTGTTCAAAATGCACCATTCAAAGCCACATCATCAATTTTCAACCCTTTCTGACTTCATTTGGTATTTTTCATGCACTTACTGATTTTTTTGAGCTAAATAACCCTGAAATTGAAAAGCACTTCAAATGAACTCTGAAAAGGTTGAAAGTTGGCATGGTATCATCATTTCACCCACATAGCATGTGCTAAAAAGTTGAGTGGGTTACGGCAAAAACTGGATGCACTTCGTGTACAAAACGGACAATCTCTTTCGAAGTATCACGGTTTCGGACGAAAACTCATGTGTTACAAAATGATTTCATTTTTTTGAACTTATTTGAACTCCATACTTTGTGTGTGTTCAAAATGCACCATTAAAATCCACATCATCAATTTCCAACCCTTTCTGACTTCATTTGGTATTTTTCATGCACTTACTGATTTTTTTGAGCTAAATAACCCTGAAATTGAAAAGCACTTCAAATAAACTCTGAAAAGGTTGAAAGTTGGCATGGTATCATCATTTCACCCACATAGCATGTGCTAAAAAGTTGAGAGGGTTATGGCAAAAACTGGATGCACTTCGTGTACAAAACGGACAATCTCTTTCGAAGTATCGGGGTTTCGGACGAAAACTCATGTGTTACAAAAGGATTTCATTTTTTTGAACTTATTTGAACTCCATACTTTTTGTGTGTTCAAAATGCACCATTCAAAGCCACATCATCAATTTTCAACCCTTTCTGACTTCATTTGGTATTTTTCATGCACTTACTGATTTTTTTGAGCTAAATAACCCTGAAATTGAAAAGCACTTCAAATGAACTCTGAAAAGGTTGAAAGTTGGCATGGTATCATCATTTCACCCACATAGCATGTGCTAAAAAGTTGAGAGGGTTACGGCAAAAACTGGATGCACTTCGTGTACAAAACGGACAATCTCTTTCAAAGTATCAGGGTTTCGGACGAAAACTCATGTGTTACAAAAGGTTTTCATTTTTTTGAACTTATTTGAACTCCATACTTTTTGTGTGTTCAAAATGCACCATTCGAAGCCACATCATCAATTTTCAACCCTTTCCGACTTCATTTGGTATTTTTCATGCACTTACTGATTTTTTTGAGCTAAATAACCCTGAAATTGAAAAGCACTTCAAATGAACTCTGAAAAGGTTGAAAGTTGGCATGGTATCATCATTTCACCCACATAGCATGTTATAAAAAGTTGAGAGGGTTACGGCAAAAACTGGATGCACTTCGTGTACAAAACGGACAATCTCTTTCGAAGTATCAGGGTTTCGGACGAAAACTCATGTGTTACAAAAGGCATTTCATTTCTTCACATGTAACTGCAATGATATAGTTGTGGAGAGAAAGTCTTCACTTTTTCTTCGCTTGTGTCCTGTGCTTGTTGCGCCGTAACCATGGATAATCTTCATCGTTTAACAGGGTGCTTGGGTCAGCCTTGACTTTGAAGGGAGGAATTTCATGAAACTTTTCATAATCTTCAGACATGTCTGTCTTGCCTTCCAATCCCACGATGTCTCGTTTTCCTGAAAGAACTATGTGGCGCTTTGGCTAATCATATGATGTATTCGCTTCCTTATCTATTCTTTTTCTCGGTTTGGTAGACATGTCCTTCACATAGAAAACCTGCGCCACATCATTGGCTAGGACGAATGGTTCGTCTGTGTACCCAAGATTGTTCAGATCCACTGTTGTCATTCCGTACTGTGGATCTTCCTGTACCCCGCCTCTTGATAGATTGACCCATTTGCACTGAAACAAAGGGACCTTGAAATCATGTCCATAGTCAAGTTCCCATATGTCCACTATGTAACCATAATATGTGTCCTTTCCCCTCTTGGTTGCTGCATCAAAGCGGACACCACTGTTTTGGTTGGTGCTCTTTTGATCCTGGGCGATCGTGTAAAATGTATTCCCATTTATCTCGTACCCTTTGTAAGTCATTACAGTCGAAGATGGTCCCCTGGCCAACGAGTACAGCTCATCAGAAACAGTGTTGTCACACATGAGACGTGTTTGCAACCAACTGCCGAAAGTCCTGATGTGTTCACATGTAATCCAGTCGTCACACTGCTCCGGGTGTTTGGAGCGTAGAATATTCTTGTGTTCATCGACATACGGGGTCACCGAGGTAGAATTCTATAGAACTGTGTAGTGTGCTTGAGACCAAGAATGGCCGTCCCTACATATTATTGAGTCCGCTCCTAGCGTGCCTTTTCCAGTCAGTCTCCCCTCATACCGCGATTGAGGGAGACCAATCTTCTTAAGGTCAGGAATGAAGTCAACACAAAACCCAATGACATCCTCTGTTTGATGGCCCATGGAGATGCTTGCTTCTGGCCTAGCACGGTTACGAACATATTTCTTTAAGACTCCCATGAACCTCTCAAAGGGGAACATATTGTGTAGAAATACAGGGCCCAGAACGACAATCTCGTCGACTAGATGAACTAGGACGTGCGTCATGATATTGAAGAAGGACGGTGGGAACACCAGCTCGAAACTAACAAGACATTGCACCAAATCACTCCTTAACCTTGGCAGGATTTCTGGATCGATCACCTTCTGAGAGATTGCATTGAGGAATGCACATAGCTTCACAATGGCTAATCGAACGTTTTCCGGTAGAAGCCCCCTCAATGCAATCGGAAGCAGTTGCGTCATAATCACGTGGCAGTCATGAGACTTTAGGTTCTGGAACTTTTTCTCTGCCATATTTATTATTCCCTTTATATTCGACGAGAAGCCAGACGGGACCTTCATACTGAGCAGGCATTCAAAGAAGATTTCCTTCTCTTCTTTGGTAAGAGCGTAGCTGGCAGGACCTTCATACTACTTTGGATGCATGCCGTCTTTTTCATGCACACGTTGCTGTTCCTCTCATGCCTCCGGTGTATCTTTTGTCTTCCCATACACTCCCAAGAAGCCTAGCAGGTTCACGCAAAGATTCTTCGTCACGTGCATCACGTCGATTGCAGAGCGGACCTCTAGGTCTTTCCAATAGGGTAGGTCCCAAAATATAGATTTCTTCTTCCACATGGGTGCGCGTCCCGCATCGTCAGTCGGAACAGATAGTCCGCCAGGACCCTTTCCAAATATTACTTGTAAATCATTGACCATATCAAGTATGTGATCACCAGTACGGAGGGCGGGCTTCTTCCGGTGATCTGCCTCACCTTTGAAATGCTTTCCTTTCTTTCGACATTGATGGTTGGTCGGAAGAAATCGACGATGCCCCAGGTACACATTCTTCCTGCATTTGTCAAAATATATACTGTCGGTGTCATCTAAACAGTGTGTGCATGTGTGGTATCTCTTGTTTGTCTGTCCTGAAAGGTTACTGAGAGCAGGCCAATCGTTGATGGTTACAAACAGCAACGCATGTAGGTCAAATTCCTCCTGTTCGTTCTCATCCCACACACGTACACCTCTTCCATTCCATAGCTGTAAAAGTTCATCAACTAATGGCCTTAGGTACACATCAATGTCATTGCCGGGTTGCTTAGGGCCTTGGATGAGCACTGGCATCATAATGAACTTCCGCTTCATGCACAACCAAGGAGGAAGGTTATACATACATAGAGTCACATGCCATGTTCTATGCTTGCTGCTCTGCTCCCCAAAAGGATTAACGCCATCTGCACTTAAACCAAACCATACGTTCCTCGGATCACCTGTAAAGTCGCTCCACTTTCTCTTGGTCTTTCTCCACTACGACCCGTCAGCGGGTGCTCTCAACTTCCTGTCTTTCTTACGGTCTTTTTTGTGCCATTGCATCAACTCGGCATGCTTTTTGTTTCTGAACAGACGTTTCAACCGTGGTATTATAGGAGCATACCACATCACCTTGGCAGGAACCCTCTTCCCGGTGCGCTGGCCCTCAACATCACCAGGGTCATCTCTTCTGATCTTATACCGCAATGCACCGCATACCGGGCATGCGTTCAAATCCTCGTATGCACCGCGGTAGAGGATGCAGTCATTAGGGCATGCATGTATCTTCTGCACCTCCAATCCTAGAGGGCATAGAACCTTCTTTGCTTCGTACGTACTGTCGGGCAATTCGTTATCCTTTGGAAGCTTCTTCTTCATTATTTTCAGTAGCGAACTAAATCCCTTGTCAGATACACCATTGTCTGCCTTCCATTGCAGCAATTCCAGTGTGGTACCGAGCTTTCTGTTGTCATCTTCACAATTTGGGTACAACCCTTTTTTGTGATCCTCTAACATGCGATCGAACTTCAACTTCTCCCTTTCACTTTCGCATTCTCTCTGTGCATCAACAATGACTCGGCGAGGATCATCATCGGGCACATCGTCTGGTTCCTCTTGATCTTCAGCTTCCCCCGTTGCAGCATCACCGTAATCAGGGGGCGGGTAGTTGTCGTCATCCTCTTCTTCTTCGTTGTCTTCCAGCATAACCCCTCTTTCTCCGTGCTTGGTCCAAACATTATAGTGTGGCATAAAACCCTTCTGAAGCAGGTGGAAGTGAAGGGTTTTATAGTTGGAGAAAGCCTTCGTATTCTCACAGACAGTACATGGACAATGCATAAAACCATTCTGCTTGTTTGCCTCAGCCGCTTCGAGAAAATTATGCAGGCCCTTAATATACTCGGAGGTGCGTCGGTCACCGTACATCCATTGCCGGTACATCTGCGTGCATATCATGAATAGAGAAGTGACCAAATTAATAGAAATTCATCATCACATTAAAGCCAAAGTACAGTAGTGACCAAAATAAATACATAACGTTCATACATAGTTCTCATTATTGAACAACATATAGCTCTCTAGAGCATCTAATTAAAACATACATTGAAACTATAAAATTTAAATGCAACAACAAATGCAATCATAACCGCAACTAAGGTACCAATTGATCCAACGGCATAATGATACCAAGCCTCAGTATGAATGGCATATTTTCTAATCTTTCTAATCTTCAAGCGCATTGCATCCATCTTGATCTTGTGATCGTCGACGACATCGGCAACATGCAACTCCAACTTCATCTTCTCCTCTTCAACTCTTTGTAATTTTTCTTTCAAGTAATTGTTTTCTTTTTCAACCAAATTTAACTTCTCGACAAGAATTTCTATGTCGGTTGGAATTTCCGGTTCACATACCTCCTAGATTAAAAAATCTATGTCACGTTGGTCGGCATAATTGTCATAAACACTAAATAAAACAAATAGTTATAAAAGATAATATATACCACATCCGAATCATAGACCGGACGAGGGCCGACGTGGGCGGATACCATGACCATGGCACTATATAATAACAAACAATAATAAAAGTAAGAAAATTACACAAGTATCTATCTAAATGATACAAGTAAGAACTTTTTTCTTTTAGAAAGAAGATAAGAAGAAGAGGCTAACCACGGTGGTGCCGGCGCCGAGATGGGCGCGGGCGATCGACGGCGGTGAGGACGGGGACGGGACAGGACGGACCGCCAAACCTAAACAAATCTTGAGGAAAATGGAGCTTGGACAAGGAGCTTTGAGAGGAGAAAGCTTAAGTGTGGTTCGGGCATTTCATCGAACACCTCATGTGCATAGGAGGTGAGCTAGAGCACCACAAAGCTCTCCCACGGCCGGCCAAAAAAAAGTGAGCAGTGCATTGCTCTGCTCGCGGGCAGGGTGTATATATAGGCCGACCATTGGTCCCGGTTTGTGGCTGGAACCGGGATTAAAGGACACCATTTGGTCCCGGTTCCAGCCACAAACCGGGACCAATGGTTGTGGGCCAGGAGCGAGGCCCATTGGTCCCGGTTCATGTCTGTAACCGGGACCAAAGGGGTCAGACGAACCGGGACCAATGGCCCACGAGGCCCGGCCGGCGCCCTGGCCTCACGAACCGGGACCAATGCCCCCATGGGTCCCGGTTTGTGAGTGAACCGGGATTAATGGGCTTCTCAGGGCTGGACCAAAGCCCTGTTATGTACTAGTGACATATGTTGATCACTCTTAAGTTATTTATATTACATGGCTCCGGGTTTTAGTTTCACCCGAGCACCCGAAATCTCAAGACCAGCCTTGTGAGTCACGATAACTTGTTCAGTCTCGGGCACCATTTGAGGAACCCATGCCCGCGGGCGTTCTGGCACTATTTGAGAAATGCCACCCCCAAGCTCGACAACGGCTGAAGATGCGATGATGAATATTATCAACAACATCGAAGATGGCGAATGGGTGAAACATCAATACTCACCGGCGCGGCGACAACTGGCTGATGTGGATTCAACGAGAAAGAGGAGAACCTCCTACTCCAACATGAAGGACGAATTGTTGTGCTTGGCGTGGTTAGGCACAAGTGTAGACCCGTTTTCCTGTGCGGAACAAAGAGGGCGACATTTTGTTGGAGGGTCCATATGTTCTTTCATGAGGACAAGCACAACACGCCCTATTATAAACAAAAAATCGGTGATCACAACGAGTGCCCGCTAAGCCATCAAGGTTCATCATTCAAGAGACCATCAACAATTTTTGTTGTGCATGTGAACAAATGGAAAACCGTGTACCAAGTTGCGTGGGACTCCAAGAGCACGTACATTTCGCTTCGTGTTGCTCTATGTGTTGATTATGCAATTTTTTTGCTTTACGTTACGATATGTTGATCATGTGATTATTCTGCTATGCTAGCCCGGCCTTGCAGTGGTGTTGTACCACAAGAATGAGGGAAAACCATTCATGGTGCACCATTGTTGGATCGAATGACCAAAGTCACATAGCCAATTCACTCAATACCACCAACGGCAAATCATATGAAGTTGGTGAAACAAGTGGTGGTGTCGGAGGAGGGCTTTTACCAGCCACCCATGTGCTGAGGTCAAAGGGGACAAAATGGTAGAGTGACAAGGAGAAGCTGAAAGCACAACTTCTCCCTAGGTGGTTTTGGTAATTAATAACAACATATATTTCATTGGACTAATGTTTCCACTAAGTATATTTCAGGAAAAAGGGCAATGTTTGATTGGCAAAGGATTGTGAGGAGACCCCAAGATGCAAGGAATAGGATTGGCAAAGCTACAAGCATGAAGACTCTACATTTTGCTTTGTGAGAAATCTCTTGAAAGCCAATACTATCAAAAGGGGGTGAGGTAATAATGGTGAATGAAATGCTCCAAATGATCAAGTGTTAGTCACCAAAAACACCCACAAGCTCTCCCACAAATATTCTTTCATAGAGCCTACCACTCAAAATCGGTGCCACCAACTATTCCATATCGGCTACAGCGAGTCATAAGCCCAGACAGAAACCCTAGCCAAGTCCCACTTCTCGGTACTACCAAGTTCCATATCGGTGCAACCGAGTTTCAGTGACCAACTTTCTGTTACCTCATTCACAAGAATCGGAATCTCCGAGAATTGTTAATCGGTCTCACTGAGCTGTGTAACTGCCCTCGGCCACTCATATTGGTACCACCGAGAATTCCATATCGGTCTCACCGAAAAGCCTAAAGTTGCCACATTTTGCACTAGTCGGTGCAACCGAGTTTCACTTCGGTTTCACCGAGTTGGGCAATAATGTTGTAATGGTTGGATTTTTGGAGATGCCTATATATACCCCTCCACCACATCCCACTCGCAAGAGGAGCACTCAGAACAGACCCACACTTCCCATATCCAAATTTTTGAGAGAGAACCACCTATCCTTGTGTTGAGGTCAAGATCATCCACTCCAACCATATGGATCTTGATTTCTAGCCTCCCTAAGTTGCTTTCCACCCAATAAATCTCTTCTACCCAAGCCAAATCTGTGAGAGAGTGATTGAGTGTTGAGGAGTCTATCATTTGAAACACAAGAGCAAGGAATTCATCGTTACTATCGAGCCTATTACCTTTTGGAGGGTGGTGCCTCCTAGATTGGTTTGGTGTCGCTTAGGAGCCTGCTACTTCGTGTTGTGGAGTTGAACCAAGAAGTTTGTAAGGGCAAGGAGATCGCCTACTTCATGAAGATCTACCCATATTGAGGCTAACCCTGCGTGGACGGAAGCTGTTATGGAATAGTCGAGGTTGCTACTTCGTGGACCCTTATGGGTGGAGCCCTCCATGGACTCTTGCGACCACTACCCTCCGTGGGTTGAAGACTCCATAAACGTGGACGTACGATAGCACCACCTATCGGAACCACGGGAAAAATCTTCGTGTCTCCAAATTGCTTTTGATCTTCTTACCCTTATCCTCTTACATATGCTTGTCTTTATTTTCCGCTGCAATACTCGTAGACATGCATGTGTAGGGTGAACTTGATATGCTAGAATTGCTAAAATCTGCCAATCAATTAACTTAGGAAATGGTTAGGTTTTTATTTGGTCAAGTAGTCTAATCACCCCCCCTCTAGACCTACTTTCGATCCCTACAAGTGGTATCAGAGCTTTGGTCTCCATTGCATTGGTCTCACAACCAAGGAGAGTATGGCGTCTAGTGAGGGAAACTATCACCGTAGAGGTCCATATTTCGATGGTACAAATTTTGCTAGTTGGAAGCATAAGATGAAAATGCATATTCTTGGTCATAACCCCGCCGTATGGGCTGTTGTTCGTGTTGGCTTGCAAGGTGAATTCTTTGGTGATGGAAAGGAACCGGATCGTGAAGCAACCACGGAAGAATTGAAGATGTTGCAATACAATGCTCAAGCATGTGACATTATATTCAACTGCCTATGCCCCGAAGAATTCAACAAAATCAGTCGTCTTGAGAATGCAAAGGAAATTTGGGATACTTTGGTTGATATGCACGAAGTTACCGAATCCTTCAGGGAATCTAAGTTGGATGTGCTACAAAGTGAACTTGACAAGTTCAAGATGAAGGATGGTGAAGGAGTTGCGGAAATGTACTCTAGGCTTGCTCTCATTACCAATGAGATTGCCGGCTTAGGAAGCGAAGAAATGACCGGCAAATTCATCACCAAGAAGATCCTTAGAGCCTTGGATGGAAAGTATAACACCGTGTGCACATTGATCCAAATGATGCCAAACTACAAAGATCTCAAGCCTACGGAAGTGGTTGGAAAGATTGTTGCTCATTAGATGTTACTCAAAGACAAGGAAGAACTTCACACCAAGTCAAGCGGTGCTTACAAAGCTACAAGTGACACTCCCGCTACATCAAGTGACAACCTTGTAACCAATGAAGAGATAAGCCCCATGGTCAAGAAATTCAAGAAGTTCTACAAGAGTAGAGGCAAAGAGAGAAACTCCAACTCAAGATATGAAGAGAAGCGTTCATCTAGTCGTGACCGGAATTTTTACAATTATGGAAGGCCCGGACACTACTCCAATGAGTGCAGGGCCCCCCACAAGAGAAGAGAAGAGTCACCTAGAAGAAAGAGCTCAAGAGATGAGTCACCTTGAAGAGAGAGAAGGCGTAGAGATGATCGTTATGAACGAAGACTCTCAAGGAGAAGTAGGGACTCGGAGAAAAAGGACAAGTACACCAAGAGCTACACAAGAAGAATACATCAAGCTCATGTTGGTGAATGGGTTTCCGGCTCCAAATCCGACAACCAATCCGAGAGAAGCTATCACTCTGACTCCGACTATAGTCAAGATGAAGGTGTTGTCGGACTTGCACTCGTTTCCTCCAACTCCTACGACATATTTGATTCACCAAATGAAGGGAGTGGAAGTTGCTTCATGGCTAAAGGCCCCAAGGTATCACACCCCGAATACATTGACTTCAATAGTGATGAGGATGACTTACTTGGAGATGATGACTTGCTATTTGATAAAACTAGTGATATTAGTCAAAATGAGCTAGATAATGATCATGCTAGTCAAGATAAGTCGTGTGATGATGATAAGAAGGAAATAGAACAACTAACTAAAGAATTAAACACTCTTAAGTTAGCTCATGAATCTACTTTAGAATATCATAGAGAGCTTCTAAGAACTCATGAGAAGCTACGCTTCGAGAAGCTCAATTTGGAGCAAGAACATGAGTTTTTTTTAAAGCAATCAATGATGATCTCTGAAAGAAGACTTCTTCTTATCTAGCCAAACGACTACTCTTGTCTACATTTATTCCACAAGTTAAGACTAAGCAATCTAGTAACAAAGGCAAGAAAGGTTCTTCAACTAGTAGCAATAAAAATGATAAATCTAATGATATTGCTTCTAGTAGTTCTATTGATTCCACTAACAATTCTCTTAGCCAAGTTACACTTCAGCAAAAAAATGATCTATTGAAAGCGCTTATAGAAAAAGGTGTCTACAGAAGTCTTGCCGGATGTAAGCAATTTGAGGAAATTGTACGCAAGCATGGAGGATACCGAAAGAACCATGGCATTGGCTACTTCAACCCAAATGGAGTTGAATGGGAAGAAGGTCAATACCCCAAGCCCAAGTTTGTTCCTCAAAGGGAGAAGTATGAACATACTCTCCCCAAAGGAACAAAAGCTCAAGATGACCTTCCACCACAAGACCACAAGCTCAAGGGCAAGGTCAAGCTTCAAGAGGAGATTGACTCATATGAAGATGAATCGCAAGCTTTGGTCAAGTGGGTTCCCAAGGTTACCACAAGCTCAACTTCTACAAGCGCTACTTCAACTCCAAGGATTCCCATCAAGTTGATGTGGATCCCAAAGAAGAAGAACTAGAGAAGTTCTTGAGGGGTGACTCCGCCAAATGAATTTCACTCACATTCATTATTGGCAAGGACTATTTGCAATCAACTTCAACCTTATGCAATATTTCAAGGAGTCACACATTCCCTCAAAGGTAAGCAAGAGACAAGGTAATGAAAGAATCCATGGACATCATCATGTATACACTACACTCCATGTCCATAGATATCCTTGTATGTGTCTCTTGTTTGGGACTAACCCATGTAGGTGAGAAGAGTAAGAAACAATGAGGATTACTCCCAACTCAAGATGATCTCCATCAACTATGAGCACCCACCACTACATCACCCACATGAAGTCTTCTACGACAAAACCCAAGGTTAGTTTATCCCTCTTACGGGGGGGTGTCACATCAAGGGGGAGCTTTACTCTAAGACTTGAGTTAAAGCATCTCTTAAAAGTGGTACCCCCACTTGTGCTTAAACGATGAGTATGACCTATGATCAAGTATTCTTACTTGGCTCCTAAGTCAATATACTCATAAATAGATGACTCCGTTATCGCACAAGTGCTTGGTAGATACTAGACTGGTTTGGCATGTTTGCCATATTTCACTTGATATCTTATTGCGTGAGCATGTTGGTCTGCATGTCTTTACTCATTCGAGGATATCCAATTGTTTTTATTTGGGTTTCATTTTTATTTGACCAATTGGATATACAAGAATGCCTAGGACCCCTCTCTAGCTATCTATGCTTTCTCGTCTCAAATTCTATTCATGCTACACCACAAAACTTGAACAAGCACTTCTCGAACCCTATGTGTGAGGAGCACTCGGAGTTCCGTTTCGTCAAGAGCTGACCACCAAAACCTCCCAAGTGCAAATCGGTGGAACCAACACAAAAATCTCGGTCTCAATGATGCCTAGGGTTGATCTGATTTTCCCATCTTGGTAACACCGATTCCATATTCTCGGCTTCATCGAGTTTCCCTGTCAACTGACAGTTGAGGAACTCGGTGGCACCGATAATTTTGAACCGGTGTCACCGACAGCGAAGGGTATATATTCTGGTGGACCCGACTTTTGAAATCAAACCTTCAAACGTCCGACTCCTCCAAACCCTAGATGCCGCTCGTGGACCCCTGGCCGTCGCCCTTGACTCCCCATGTGCCCTCGCCACTGGGATCTTCGCCGTCGACGGAATCTTCACCGCCGTCGTCGTCGTAGCGGACTCCTCTCCGAGTTAGTGTGAGATTCCGATCCCCTCTTGCGCTGCATTGTCAAATTCTTCTGCATTACGGTTGTTCCATCTATGTGCCACCGTTTAAGATTGATCCATCCTCGAAAAACCTCCATTAAAATAGGAGAACAAAAAAATTTAGGGTTGAGTTTCCGCCAAGTGTGTCTCGGTGACACCAAGTTGAAAATATCGGTCGTACCGATATGTGGTTTAGGGCAACCGAGAACACTCTGGGTGAAACCGAGTACCACTTTTTGGTCCCACCGAAAAGGGCTGCCAAGTTTCTGTAACATGAGAGTGTCAGTCTCGGTGGCTTCGAATTTTCTAACTCGGCGGTACCGAAACCCACTGATAACCCACAAGTATAGGGGATCGCAACAGTTTTCGAGGGTAGAGTATTCAACCCAAATTTATAGATTCGACACAAGGGGAGCCAAAGAATATTTGCAAGTATTAGCAGTTGAGTTGTCAATTCAACCACACCTAGAGATTAAATATCTGCAGCAGAGTGATCAGTAGCATAGTAATATGATAGTTTTTATAGCAGTGGTAAAAGTAACAGTAACGGTAACAGTGATATCAATGATTTTGTAGCAGTTGGAACAGTAGAAATAGCAACAGTAACTTAGCAAGAACAATATGTGGAAAACTCGTAGGCATTGGATCGATGAATTCATTGGATGATATTCATCATATAACAATCATAACCTAGGGCGACACAGAACTAGCTCCAGTTCATAAATATAATGTAGGCATGTATTTCGTAAATAGTCATACGTGCTTATGGAAAAGAACTTGCATGACATCTTTTGTCCTACCCTCCCATGGCAGCGGGGTCCATAAGGAAACTAAGGGATATTAAAGCCTCCTTTTAATAGAGAACTGGAACAAAGCATTAACACATAGTGAATACATGAACTCCTCAAACTACGGTCATCACCGGAAAGTATCCCGATTTTTGTCACCCCGGGGTTTACGGATCATAACATATAGCAGGTGCATATGACTAGCAAGATCGGATCAAGAACATAGATATAATGGTGATAACATAAACGGTTTAGATCTAAAATCATGGCACTCGGGCCCTAGTGACAAGCATTAAGCATGGCAAAGTCATAGCAACATCAATCTCAGAACATAGTGGATACTAGGGATCAAGCCCTAACCAAACTAACTTGATTACATGATGAATCTCATCAAACTCCTCACCGACCAGTGAGCCTATGAAGGAATTACTCACTCCCGATGGGGAGCATCATGGAATTGGCGATGAAGGACGGTTGGTGATGACGAAGACCAAAGATTCGCCTCTTCGGAGCCCCAAACGGACTCCAGATCTGGCCTCCCGATGAAGAAAAGGAGGTGGATGCAGCTCCGTCTCGTGAAACGCGATAAAAATTCCTCTCTTTTTTTTTCTCCAAAAATAGGTATTTATGGAGTTGGAATTAGGGTCAGGGGGGCCACGAGGTGACCACAACCCACCAGGGCACGCCTCGAGGGGGTGGCGCACCCTGGTGTATCGTGCCCAGCCAGGGCACCCCCTCCTGTGGCTCTTAGTTCCAGTATTTTTCTTTTATTCTGAAATAAATCTCCAAAAAGTTTCTTCCAATTCTGAGAACTTTTATTTCTGCACAAAAACAACACCATGGTAGTTCTGCTGAAAACAGCGTCAGTCCGGGTTAGTTTCATTCAAATCATGCAAATTAGAGTCCAAAACAAGAGCAAAAGCATTAGGAAAAGTGGATACGAGGAGACGTATCAACTCCCCCAAGCTTAACCCATTGCTTGTCCTCAAGCAATTCAGTTGACTAACTGATAGTGAAAAAGAAAAACTTTTACGAGCTCTATTGTTCTTGTTTACATAAATATGCTTAAGTAGCACCCAGGTTTTCAGCAAAGATCATGACTAACCATGTCAACAATAACTCTTAGAAATTATATTAACTCATATCAATGGCATAATCAACTAGAGAGTAATAATAAAATATATCAAGTGCCAACACTTTGTCAAAACGGTCATGATATAATATGACAACAGTGGTATCTCGCTAGCCCTTTCTGAGACCGCAAAACATAAATGCAGAGCACCTCCAAAGTTCAAGCAGTGACTAAACATTGTAATTCATGGTAGAAAAGATCCAGCCATGATGCATCCAACATTAACTATACACAATGGATGAGGATGACTACTCTCAGATCTGGCGCTTATTTGAGAAGGTGATGACTCAACATAAAAGTAAATAGATAGTCCCTTCGTAGAGGGAAGCAGGAATTTGCAGAGGTGCCAGAGCTCAAAGCTTAAATCAGAGATAAATATAATTTTGGGAGGTGCACCCTTCCTGTGAACGTTACGACCAAGAGTATCAATATCTTCCATGCTAAACACATTAGCGGCGGTTCCCAAGCGGTAAAAGTAAAGGTTTACTCCCCCTCCACCAACAAACACACTCCACGGCTAGCCGAATCCACGGGTACCGTCCATACCAACAACATTCCTGGGGGAGTTTTGTTTAATTATTTGCAATTTTTGATTTCGGGACTGGGAATCCCTATTACCGCCCCTCTCGTGCAAGGATGAGTGAATAAACACTCATCATGAGAATAACCTGCTTAACATGGAAGATACTGACCGCCCCCTGTTGCTCCATGAGCGCTCCAGGCACACAAAATAGATGTTCATTTGAAATTTTAGAGGTGGCACATGCAAATTTACTTGGAACGGCGGGGTAATACCACATACAGGTAGATATAGTGGACTCATCTGGAATAACTTTGGTTTAAGGATTTTGACGCACAAGCAGTATTCCCGCTTAGTACAGGTGAAGGCTAGCAAATAGGCTGAGAAGCGGCCAGCTAGAGAGCGAAAACGGTCATGAACATGCATTATGCATAATCAACATTGAATAGTAGCATGAGTAGGATATGAACGCCATGAACATAAATATCATAGAGGCTACCATATCATCATACTACATCACAATCATTTTAATTCATGTTGACATCTAAGATAAACCATTATCCACTCCTAGCTACTTAAGCATGGCATGAGCAACTATAATCTCTAATTGTAATTGCAAACATGTTTGATCATAATATGCTGAATCATGGATACTAGGTTAAACACATTTACAAAAACAAAAATAAGTTGAGTTCATACACGCTTCTCTCTACCACAGTCACTTCATCAAATATCGGCATTATTGCCTTTCACTTGCACGACCGAATGATATAAAAAATAATAACAGTGCAAGAGTGCCGTGGACTAAGCTGGAATCTACAAACATTTTATTCAAAAGGAGAAGCCAAAGTAATTTGGGCTATTTGTTAGATTAACAATAATGCATATGAGAGCCACTCAATATTTTCATCGTGGTCTTCTCCTTGGTACGACCCAAATAAAAGGAAAAAATTCAGAGAAACACACTAAAATATTTTTTAGGGTTTTTGGTTTTTTCTTAAATAAAGCAAATCAAAGAAGGAAAAACAAAGACGAGAAAAAATATTTACACGGGAAAACTCCCAACAAGTAAAAGAAGAAACGAGAAATCTTTTTTGGGTTTTCTTTTGCTACTACAATTAATTTAAACTAGAAAAAAAACGAAAAGAAGCAAGAAATATTTTTGGATTTTCTCAAAGTTTTTCAAACACGCAAAAAGAAAGCAAGAAAATAAATCTAGCAAGGATAATACAATGAAAAAGTGTAGACACCGACAACTGGAATGAAATGTGTAAACATGAATATAATGTCGGTGGAAATACGTACTCCCCCAAGCTTAGGCTTTTGGCCTAGCTTGGTAATCACCATCCGCGGCCTGGATAGTAGTCTGCGTGATAGCCCACCGAGGCTCTTGGTGCAGCCTCCTCAGCACGTCTGGCAGCTTCGACCTCTGCATTGTACGCGCGGGCCTCGCTCTCAAGAACGTAGTATCTTCTCTTACTGTGATAATCAAAGAGAGTAGGAGCAGGCAAGACAACAGGTACAATGGGATCTTTATTGAACCTCAAGTTGTAAGTATAATTAGTGACTGTGCCCTTAAGGAACTTATGACATTTCATGGCCTCAAAGTCTAAGTACTGAGTAGGTAAAATAGGATCGTTAGGCCAAGGTGATACACGTAGCTCCTTAGCTACACGGGAGGCATAGATCCCACCATAAATGTGACCACTAGTAGCATTGTGTTGTAATCTTGCTTGCCTACGATGCATTTGCCATTAAAGAGTGCAGTGTAGTGTATAGATGGAAAATGGATGCTTTTTATTCTACCTTGTGTCACTCCTCTATCTTCACCGTAGCAAAGATCAATCAAAAATGACTCATACTCAGATTTTGGTGGTTCGTCTAGCAAACCCCAATATGGAATTTTGCATGCTTCACAGAACACATCTAAAGGCATGGTAAAGGGATGGTCATAAAGGTTAAATGAAACTCTAGACTCACGAGGAAAGTATTTAAATTTATTTGCGAATGTTTTTGAGAGGTCGAGATGTTGAATGCACTCATCAGCGATGAAGGGGGAAAGTTCTGTGTTGTGGATAAATTGCTTGAATTCCTCCTTGATACCTGCACCTACCATGAATTCGTTACATGGCCATAAGCATGATTTGGTAGCGGCATTCCGCATCGAGCTTGCACTTAGCTCAACATAAGACCGTCGTATTGAGCCTCTACTCGATGAAGCTTCCGAGGACTTCCTCCTCGAAGAAATCCTTCCAAAGAAATTCATTTTGATCATGTACAAATTTCTAAAAAAATTAGTGTACAAAAATTTTGTCAACAAAACTTCGTAAGATTGATACCAACTACTCCTAAGGATGCCTAGAGGCCATATTAAGCATTCAAACTACTTAGAACTCTAAGAATTCAACATGCAAGCCCATCTACAGCAGCACCAAGAGTAGCTAATTATTCTAAAAATAAACCACTAAATCAAAAACTAATTGGGGCAACGGAGGAGTCACATACCAAGTAGCAATCCCCCAAAACAGTTTCGTAAACGGAGCTTCGAGCAAAGAGATCGAAATCCGCGGTTTTGAGAGCAAGAATACGAGAGAGAGAGAGAGAGAGAGAGAGAGAGAGCTATGGTGATTTTTTTCTGGAGGTAGGAGATGGAATGGACTAAATAGATAAGTGAGGGGACCCACGTGGGGACCACAACCCACCAGGGCGCGCCTGGGGTTGCTGGCGTGCCCTGGTGTCTCGTGGACACCAGGTGCACCCCCCTCTGATGTTATTTGCACCATAAATTCAGAAAAAAAATCGTGTTAAATTTTCAAGACATTCTGAGAACTTTTATTTTTGGGTCATTTTTATTGCACGGAGAAATCAGAAAACAGGATAAACATGGCATTTTATTTATATGACTAAGAAGAATAGAAAGCAAAATGTGGGAGCAGAAGGTTGTGCCTACTAGATTCATCAACTTCATACCTCTAAAAAATGATCCATTAATAAGGTTGATCAAGTCTTATTAACAACCACTTTCGATTAGCATGAAACCGAAGAATTTTCGTAAATTACTAAGTTACCTCAACAGGGATATGCATATCCCCAACAATAAGTATGTCATATTTCTTTTTGGCAGTAGGTAGAGGTAGTTGAAAACTTCCAATAGTGAGTGTTGTAGATTTTTCAATAACATTTATACCATTCACTTGGAATTGTTTCTTCGGAAAGTGCACTGTATGGTCATTACCATTGATATGAAAAGTGACTTTGCTTTTATTGCAATCAATAATAGCCCCTGCAGTATTCAAAAGGGGTCTACCAAGGATAATCGACATGTTGTCGTCCTCGGGTATCTGAAGAATAACAAAGTTTGTTAAGATAGTAACATTTGCAACAACAACGGGAACATCCTCACAAATACCGATAGGTATGTTAGTTGATTTGTCAGCCATTTGCAATGATATTTCAGTAGCTGTAAGTTTATTCAAATCAAGTCTTTTATATAAAGAGAAAGGCATAACACTAACACCAGCTCCCAAATCACGCAAAGCAGTTTTGACATAATTTCTTTTAATGGAGCAAGGTATAGTTGGTATTCCAGGATCTCCAAGTTTTTTAGGTACTCCATCCTTAAAAGAATAATTAGCAAGCATGGTGGAGATTTCAGCTTCAGGTATCCTTCTTTTATTATTGATGATGTCTTTCATGTATTTTGCATAAGGGGCCATCATTAAGATATCAGTTAAGCGGGTACGCAAAAAGACTGGCCTAGTCATTTGAGCAAAGTGTTCAAATTCTTCATCATCCTTTTTCTTAGATGGTTTAGGTGGAAAAGGCATGGGTTTCTGAACCCATGGCTCTCTTTCTTTACCATGTTTTCTAGCCAGAAAGTCTCTTTTATCATATCGTTTATTTTTAGGTTGTGGGTTATCAAGATCAACAGCAGGTTCTATTTCAACATCATTATCTGGTTCTTTATCATTGTTCGATTGAGTATCTTCATGAACATCATCATTATCATTTTCATTATCACTAGGTGAATGTTCATTACCAGATTGAGTTTCAGCATCAGAAATAGAGGCATCATTATCTTCAGGAGGTTTTTCTATCTCAGGTTCACTAGAGGTATGCAAAGTCCTATCATTTTCCTTTTTCTTTTTCTTTTTAGAAGGACTAGGTGTATCAGTGTTAATTCTCTAAGAGTCTTGTTCAATTCTTTTAGGATGTCCTTCAGGATAAAGTGGTTCCTGAGTCATTTTACCTCCTCTAGTTGCTACTCTGACAGCAAAATCATTCATATTATTATTCATTTCATTAAGCAATTCTCTTTGAGATTTAGCAACTTGTTCTAACTGGGTTTGAACCATAGAGGCATGTTTTCCTACACCTCTAACATCATTACTGATTCTAAATAATAAGTCACTCAAGCGAGCAATCATATCTGAATTATAATCCAATTGTTTCAGAACATTTGCATTGAAGTGATCTTGTTTCCTAATGTAGTTGTCAAACTCATATAAGCATTGACTAGGATGTTTATTGTAAGGGATATCACCTTCATCAAACTTTAATAAAGAATTGACCTCTACCACCTGTTGAGGTGGTGGTGTGTCAAGGCCATGTATTTCTTCAATAGGTGATAAATTATTAACATCCTCAGCTTTAATACCTTTTTCCTTCATACCTTTTTTTGCCGCATGCATATCTTTAGGACTGAGAAATAAGATACCCCTATTCTTCGGAGTGGGTTTAGGTGGTGGTTCAGGGAGAGTCCAATCATCATAATTCTTCAATATATTATTCAATAGTTCCTCAGCTTGTTCAATAGTTCGTTCCCTGAAAACACAACCAGCACAACTATCTAGGAAGTCCCTAGAAGCATCAGTTAGTCCATTATAGAAGTTATCAATTATTTCATTTTTCTTAAGAGGGTGATCAGCCAAAGCATTAAGCAATTGGAGAAGCCCCCCCCCCAAGCTTGTGGGAGACTCTCTTCTTCAATTTGCACAAAGTTAAATATTTCCTGTAAGGCAGCTTGTTTCTTATGAGCAGCAAAATATTTTTCAGAGAAGTAATAAATCATATCCTGGGGACTACGCACACAACCAGGAGCAAGAGTATTGTACCATATCTTAGCATCACCCTTTAATGAGAATGGAAATAATTTGAGGATATAGTAATAGTGAATTTTCTCATCATGAGAAAAAAGGGTGGCTATGTCATTTAGCTTAGTGAGATGTGCCACTACCGTTTCAGTTTCATAGCCATGGAAAGGATAAGATTCAACCAAAGTAATTAACTCTGGCTCGATAGAGAATTCATAATCCTTATCAGTAAGAAAGATAGGTGAAGTAGCAAACTTAGGATCACATTTCATTCTAGCATTCAAAGATTTTTTATTTCAGTTTGCATAGTAATTTCTTAAGATCATCCCTATCATTGCAAGCAAGAAAGTCTCTAGCTGTCTCCTCATCCATAACATAACCCTCAGGTATCTTAGGCAATTCAAATCTAGGAGAGCTAGGTCTAATAGGTGTTTCATAGTTCTCAGTTTCAAGGACTTCATCCGTTTTAGTAATCTCATCAGTTTCACTAATTTCATTCTCTTTAGCTCTAGCAATTTGTTTATCAAGAAATTCACCTAGTCGCACATTATCATCAGGCATGGTACTAGCATCATCATAAGCATCATTCATAGTAGAAGTAGCATCATCAATAACTTGTGAAATATCAGGATTAATAGCATGTGGTGGTGTTGCAAGTCTACTCAAAACAGAAGGTGAATAGAGTGCAGAGTGTGATGCCAAATCCTTACCTCCCCTCGTCTTAGAGGGAACGATCTTGGTTTTAGAATCCTTCAGATTCTTCATAGTGATCAATTGATATAAATCCCAAGTGACTCAACAAATATAGCTATGCTCCCCTGCAACGGCGCCAGAAAAAGGTCTTGATAACCCACAAGTACAGGGGATCACAACAATTTTCGAGGGTAGAGTATTCAACCCAAATTTATAGATTCGACACAAGGGGAGCCAAAGAATATTTGCAAGTATTAGCAGTTGAGTTGTCAATTCAACCATAACTGGTGATTAAATATCTCCAGCAGAGTGATCAGTAGCACAGTAATATGATAGTTTTGATAGCAGTAGTAACGGTAACAGTAACGGTAACAGTGATAGCAATGATTTTGTAGCAGTTGGAATAGTAGCAATAGCAATAGTAACTTAGCAAGAACAATATGTGGAAAACTCGTAGGCATTGGATCGGTGAATTCGTTGGATGATATTCATCATATAACAGTCATAACCTAGGGCGACACGGAACTAGCTCCAGTTCATAAATATAATGTAGGCATGCATTCTATAAATAGTCATACGTGCTTATGGAAAAGAACTTGCATGACATCTTTTGCCCTACCCTCCCGTGGCAGCGGGGTCCATAAGGAAACTAAGGGATATTAAGGCCTCCTTTTAATAGAGAACCGGAACAAAGCATTAACACATAGTGAATACATGAACTCCTCAAACTACGGTCATCACCGAAAAGTATCCCGATTATTGTCACCCCGGGGTTTACGGATCATAACACATAGCAGGTGCATATGACTAGCAAGATCGGATCAAGAACATAGATATAATGGTGATAACATAAACGATTCAGATCTAAAATCATGGCACTCGGGCCCTAGTGACAAGCATTAAGCATGGCAAATTCATAGTAGCATCGATCTCAGAACATAGTGGATACTCACTCCCGGTGGGGAGCATCATGGAATTGGCGACGAAGGAGGGTTGGTGATGACGAAGACCGAAGATTCCCCTCTCCGGAGCCCCGAACGGACTCCAGATCCGGCCTCCCGATGAAGAACAAGAGGTGGCGGCAGCTCCGTCTCGTGAAACGCAATAAAACTTCCTCTCTTATTTTTCTCTTCGAAAATAGGTATTTATGGAGTTGGAATTCAGGTCATGGGGGCACGAGGTGACCACAACCCACCAGGGCGCGCCTGGAGGGGGTGGCCCGCCCTGGTGTATCGTGCCCAGCCAGGGCACCCTCTCCGATGGCTCTTGGTTCCAGTATTTTTCTTTTATTCTGAAATAAACCTCCAAAAAGTTTCGTCCAATTCCGAGAACTTTTATTTTTGCACAAAGACAACACCATGGTAGTTCTGCTGAAAACAGCGTCGGTCCGGGTTAGTTTCATTCAAATCATGCAAATTAGAGTCCAAAACAAGAGCAAAAGCGTTAGGAAAAGTAGATACGACAGAGACGTATCACCCACTTAGCAGAAATTCAAAACTAAGAATTTGAGTTCAAATTTGAGAAAATCTTCTACATTTTGTGATGCTCAACCTCTCTGCTCTTGTATGCTCTATTCATAGGGTCGGCATGTCAGGATCAGATGACAGTCAGAACAACTTCAAAGAGAGTAATGTGGACGTGAGCTCAGGCTCTAGCCCTGAAGCTAGGTCATCTTCTTATGATGACAACCCCAGCTCACCTGATTTGCCCAAGGCAGCCACCAGGGCAAGGAAGAAGCTAATCTCTGATGAAGAAGATTCTAATTTTGTGCCAGAGGAAGAGATAGCCAAGAGGCAGAAAGAGAAGACTGCCAAGAGCACAACTACAGATGCGTCTACTTCCAAGAAACCTGTCAAGAAGGTCTATGCCAGTGCTGATGCTATGAGGGCACCTGAGAGTGCCAAGGCTAACACTTCAGTTTCTGTTGAGCCATCAAAGAGTTCTATGCCTAAGAAGGCAGGTGACAAGAAGAGAGCCAAAAAGAGGATTGTCAAGGTCATTGGCAGACCCACCTCCATGTATGAGGTCCCAGCTGATGCTGTAGAGGAGGAAGTGCAGGAAGTGCAAGCTGCCAAAGCTCCTCCTTCCAAGAAGAAAAGGCTTCTTGCAGATTCTATGCCAAAGCAGGCTCCTTCAAAGAGCAAGAAATCTGCACCCAAGAAACGAGTTGCTCCAAAGCCCAAGAGAACAACCAGAGACATCCTTCTAGCTGCAAAGTACAAGGGTTCTACTTCTAGATATGCCGTGGAAGAGAACATGCCAGTTTTGAGGAAACAGAGGCCACATATGCCATAGCATGATGATGCTCATCCTATAGCTGAGTATATGAAGAAGAGGAAAGATTCAGGTCTGAGGTTATGGAGAGCAAATGACCCCTATGCCTCCAAGAGAAGGACTGCTGTGGATGCCAGATTTCACACCAAGGAACAGCAGGACTTTTATGGGACTGTCCTATTGGACAAGTGCCCAGCAGTCAGTGACATGAGATATGTTGACTGGGCCTTCATCAAGGAAAATGAAGATTATTTTCCAAGTGTGCAAGACAACTTCCAGTGCATTGATATTGCAAATTTTGTTGGAAGAGAGTTCACTGTCAGGAATGATGAGATGACCATGCAGTTCTACTCCACTGCTCACTTCTATCCAGATGGCAGGATTGTTTGGATGACTGAAGGTACAAGGTACCAACACTATCTTGAGGCACACATTGATGCCCAAGTCAGGAGATGACAAGATGATCCGAAGCTACTCCATCAACATGCTGCACCACATTGACAACCACACGAGGTTCAGGGTGATGGATCTGATAGTTGAGACGATGAAGAGGATAGCTGCAGACCAGAAGAGATCTTGTGGATATGCACCGTACATTCAGATGCTCATCAACTCTAAGTTAGAGAAGAATGTATATGCACTCGATCGCCCACATTTGTCACTCTAGCCAGAGTTATAGGATAATGTCGTGGTGATGGATCATAATCATCCCACTTCATCTACTGCATAGGCAGAGGCTGAGGCAGCTAGAGCCACTAGTGCTCAGGCTCCTAGATCCAGGAGTGAGCAAATGGATCTTCTCCTTAGTATAGTTCAGGGCATGCAGAAGGACATCAAGAACTTATTGCTGAATCAGCAGAGTCTTGTGAGGATCATGGAGGATAAGTTTTCCACGCTGAACAACAAAGTGGTGGGCTGACTAAGACTGTGGATGAACTTAAGAAGGAAGTGGATGAAGCTCCCATTCCCCACTCTTCAGATTCTGATGATGATGATAGTCCACCTCTCAGGACCAGCACTCAGTTCAAGACTCAAGCTAGAACTCCTACAGTGTTTGCTCCAGAGTTGAGGCCATCTTCTTCAGCTCCTGCTACAGCTCCATCAGCTCCAGTGTCTACTCCACCACCTCAGAGGACTTCAGCTGAAGCCTTCGCGGATGCTCTTCTCTCGACTCCATCGACAGCCACCGGAGACCATGCCCAGAGCAACGAGTAGCTCTATGGCTTTGAACTTTTTGGTAACTTGTTGCCAAAGGGGGAGAGGTCATAGATCATAAGGCTTCGAGAGAGAGAGTGTGTTGTTTTTTTTACCCCTCTCTGTTTTTCAAAAACATTTGGTTTATCGTTTGGTGTTGCAAACTTTTGTCGGTACTTGATCATATAGTCTTGTGTGATGCTATTATCGCCTATCTTTGAGATATCTATGTGATGATCATTTACTTATGTTTGGTGTGATGTGCTCATGTAATTCACTCATATAATTTTTGCGCACCACCAAGTTGTATGTGACATGGAAGAATGACCCATGATCCTAATCGATTGTGCATTTGCATTCAAACGCAAATTTAAAATAATGCACAAATTTAGGGGGAGCTCTTGCTTATCACATACTTCTCAAAGCGACGATGCTATTCATTGATTATATATCTCATCGAAGCTTTGATCTATATATTGTCATCAATTACCAAAAAGGGGGAGATTGAAAGCACAACTTCTCCCTAGGTGGTTTTTGGTAATTAATAACAACATATATTTCATTGGACTAATGTTTCCACTAAGTATATTTCAGGAAAAAGGTCAATGTTTTATTGGCAAAGGATTGTGAGGAGACCCCAAGATGCAAGGAATAGGATTGGCAAAGCTACAAGCATGAAGACTCTACATTTTGCTTTGTGAGAAATCTCTTTGAGTCCATAGGAAAGCCAATACTATCAAAAGGGGGTGAGGTAATAATGGTGAATGAAATGCTCCAAGTGATCAAGTGTTAGTCACCAAAAACACCCACAAGCTATCCCACAAATATTCTGTCATAGAGCCTACCACTCAAAATCGGTGCCACCAACTATTCCATCTCGGCTACACCAAGTCATAAGCCCAGACAGAAAACCTAGCCAAGTCCCACTTCTCGGTACTACCAAGTTCCATATCGGTGCAACCGAGTTTCAGTGACCAACTTTCTGTTACCTCATTCACAAGAATCGGAATCTCCGAGAATTGTGAATCGGTCTCACTGAGTTGTGTAACTGCCCTCGTCCACTCATATCGGTACCACCGAGAATTCCATATCGGTCTCACCGAAAAGCCTAAAGTTGCCACATTTTGCACTAGTCGGTGCAACCGAGTTTCACTTCGGTTTCACCAAGTTGGGCAATAATGTTGTAACGGTTGGATTTTTGGAGATGCCTATATATACCCCTCCACCACATCCCACTCGCAAGAGAAGCACTCAGAACAGACCCACACTTCCCATATCCAAATTTCTGAGAGAGAACCACCTATCCTTGTGTTGAGGTCAAGATCATCCACTCCAACCATATGGATCTTGATTTCTAGCCTCCCCAAGTTGCTTTCCACTCAATCAATCTCTTCTACCCAAGCCAAATCTGTGAGAGAGTGATTGAGTGTTGAGGAGTCTATCATTTGAAACACAAGAGCA
This sequence comes from Elymus sibiricus, assembly GCA_039707655.1. Lineage (NCBI taxonomy): Eukaryota > Viridiplantae > Streptophyta > Magnoliopsida > Poales > Poaceae > Elymus > Elymus sibiricus. The sequence continues at coordinate 397,300,681 of CM077663.1, read as the reverse complement.
AGGAGTTCATCGTTACTATCGAGCCTATTACCTTTTGGAGGGTGGTGCCTCCTAGATTTGTTAGGTGTCGCTTGGGAGCCTCCTACTTCGTGTTGTGGAGTTAAACCAAGAAGTTTGTAAGGGCAAGGAGATCGCCTACTTCGTGAAGATCTACCCATAGTGAGGCTAGTCCTTCATGGATGGAAGCCGTTATGAAATAGTCGAGGTTGCTACTTCGTGGACCCTTATGGGTGGAGCCCTCCTGGACTCTCGCGACCGCTACCCTCCGTGGGTTGAAGACTCCATAAATGTGGACGTACTATAGCACCACCTATCGGAACCACGGGAAAAATCTTCGTGTCACAAAATTGCGTTTGATCTTCCTACCCTTATCCTCTTACATATGCTTGTCTTTATTTTATGCTTGGTCAATCCGATTTTGACCGGGTCAACAGTTTCTCAAGGAGCTCTCTTATTTAATTCTTTTAATTCGTCTCTCTTAGTAAATTCTTTTAATTCATCTCTATTATTATATTATTTTATTCCTTATGCTCTCTAATTTTGAAGCTCTCTCATTCGATCGAGATATTTAATTTTAGATTCGGTTCACGATTTTGACCAGTCCAACGATTTTTCAAATCAATCGACATCAATCGATCTATAAAAACATATCAATCACGCACACCTTCTCACCACCTAAAACAAAAGGTGCAAACATCTCATATTGTAGCATCAATATAGGACATGCAGTCACCAAGGCATCAATCGACCTATAAAAACATATCAATCACGCACACCTTCTCACCACCTAAAACAAGAAGTGCCAACATGTGATATTGTAGCACCAATATAGAACATGCAGCCACCGATGAAATTTTCACACAAAGTATGGACTGATTAGCAAATAACACTGAATTACACCACTGAAGGTCCACCAAACACGCTGCATTATAAATAAAAAGGAAACACACTCCATCATCTCCCCCTCTCTCCAAACCAAATACTCACTCAATTTCAAGATAGAAGGTGTATTAAATTTTCAAAAAGTATAATATAACTTTAACCAAGTTCAGAGCCAATAATATTGACATCCAGAACACTAAACAAATAAGAATAAAAACTTTATTTCATGATGAATATAATGATACCGATTTGATATTATGTATATTGATATATTTCTCTACAAATTTGGTCAAACTTAAAAGATTTGACTTTTTAAAAAATTACACCTTATATTTTGAAACAGAGAAAGCATTTTTTTTATAAAAACCCAGCAACACCGATGGCGCAGCAAAGCGCGCCTAACCCTTCTAGTATACTATATCACTAAACCTCCTAGGATTGGAGGCCTCACAATCAATTGAAGTCTCCAATTGGGATTTGGTTGTCCAATTTTGACCGGGTCAACAATATATTTCGTTTATTTTTTTTATACAATACACTATACTTCCTAATTTTCAAATCTTCACAATTAACTGAAGCTTCAACTTAGAATTGGATCATCCGGTTTTGACCGGGTCAACAATTTCTCAAGGGGCTCTCCCATTAATTTATCTTAAGTCTCTATGTTTTCTAATTTTAAAGCTCTTTCATTCGATTAAGGTATTCAATTTTAGATCTGGTTTACAGTTTTGATTGGGCCAACGATTTTTCAAATCAATCAGCAGCAACCGGCCTATAAAAATATATTAACCCCTCGCAGGCTCCTATCACCACAAAAAACGCCACCATGTGATATTATAGCCGAATAAAGTACACGCAGCCAACGATGAAAAAATATCCCCACATAAGTATGGGTTGATTAGCGGATAACACAAAATCACACCGCGCAAGGCCCACCAAATAACCACATCATAAATAAACATTAAACACACTCCACCGTCTCCCCCACCGGCCAAACTAAATACTCCATCAATTTCAAAATATAAGGGTTATTAGTTTTTGTAAAGTCAAATTTCTGTAATTTTGACCAAGTTCAGAGCCAAATCCACAATATTAAAGAAAAAATATGAAAATTCATTTCCTGATGAATCTAATAACACCGATTTGATATTATGAATTTTGATACATTTCTCTATAAATTTGATCAGACTTAAAGAGATTTGACTTTTCAAAAAAGTAATACACCATATATTTGAAATAAAGTGAGTAAAGAATTTTTCAACGGCACAGCAAAGCGCGCCCAACCCTTCTAGTGTGCAAGAAGGCCAAGGTCTTATACGGAAAGGCTGATGACTTGGATTCTGATGTGGTGAAGTGTGTTCATCAAATGCGGCGTGTCATCTTTGCATGCTATGCCAAAAAAGATGGGCAACAATGATTCATTCGGTTGGGACATCCAGTGTTTTTCCTTGGTTGATGGATGCGGATTATGAAACTTGCTGAACATCCGATGTTTTTGCTTTTCGTTGCATTTGTTTGCAAGTGGTATATGTACCGTCTAATTGATACTGAACATCGAACATTCACGAAATATATGATTAGCAAAGGGACAAAAAGTGGCCGGACGAGTAACGGGATTTTGCTTGAGGATGCCGTAACGCAGGATATCGTGCCTGCATGCAATGTCATCTCCGCTCCGCTCATGCTCCTGGACAGGCACGTAGTAGTAACGTGCAGCGCATGCATGCCATGCATGCACCCATACGACGCTAGCTTTTCCTAAAGAGAGGAACTGACCTTTTGTTCCATTCCGTTCCAAGCAAAGCGAGAGGGCGGGGCTGAGCGCGCGTGCGTGCGTGCAGCGTGGTGGGAGCAATGGAATAGTAGTACCAACGTACGTCGCCGATCGGAGCTAACGACGCACCGGTGGCCCACCCGGAGAGAAAGGAAGGGAAAAGGCGGCGTGGCATGGCATGGTGCCCCGGTCTCCGGCGCCAGTGCGCGAACGAAAGCGAGGATCGATGTGAGTTGAGTTTAATATGCTCAATCATTGGGCACTCAACTCATCCCATCGACCGGCGGTGGTCTCCGGTGCCAAAGCCGACACGCTGCCCGCCCGCCGCGCGACACGGGACCTTGCGGCGCGTGCCGGCGTCCGCTCAACGAGGGCGCACGCGCGCCCTTTGCTTTGGCCAGTGGTGCGAAAGCGTCCTGGCTAGCTGTGCGCGCGTGTCGCGCCGTCCATCAGCCCGTGGAGGTAGGGGAGGCCCCGCCGCTGCCGCCCGCTCTTCTGGCCGGTGGTCACGTCCGCCGGACGACGGCGTGCGCACGCCGCATCCCCCGCGCAAGCCGGACGCGCACTGCTCGCAGCCTTTCTTGACGCGCAGCCGTTTAGTTTGGAGGCCTCTGGGGCGGCCGAGTCTCGCGTGGAAACGGGGCGTCGGCGTGCGCGTGGCCACGGCGGTGCCCACCTCGGTCGGCATGGTGACCACCGACCGGCGCCAGCTGCCAGTCCCCCGACGCTATTTACCGAGAAAGGGTTTCCCCCGTTTTGTATTACAAAGCAACCATCCGATACAACCAACGATAGGTGCTGGGGCGGAAACAGCACAGGCACGCCCAAAAGAAATGACAAAGAAGCAAAAAAAGAAACAAATGCCGCTAACGGCAGATCAACGAAAACGGAGAAGCCCCGCGACCGCTGCGCCCACCAAAGACCTCCCACTAAGCACCTAAACTCCGAAGCGCCGGTACCCATCAACACTTCCAAGAAGGAACGCGACGATGACGACGCTGCTGCAAAGGGTTTCCCCCGGTACTCGACGAGGAGAACGGAGGGGTAGCCCCGACGCCCCCCAGGAAGGTCCGGCGGCACCCTCAGGCGCCACCGCGTCGGTGTCGGCCAAGCCGACAGGGATTTCTCCCGATCCCAACCTTCACCTCTGGCGCTCCGGAGTCCGCCACCCACCCGTCGACCTCCCTGCGCCAAGACGGACTAGAAGCTTCCCACGCCGTCTCACCACAGCACCGCGAAGTAGGGCCTGCCCAACGAAGAAGAAAAGCCGGGACTAGGGGCAGCAACACCATCGGCACGCGGGAGGGCCCAACCTCCACCGTCAACGACGGTAACTGACCGGACGCAATGGCAGGAGCAGACCGGGCCCGTGGGCCCACAGGCCCGGTCGGGACTTCAAATGCCCGTAAAGCTCCCGCCATCGCGCTGCAGAAGGCACGCCGTCGACGTCACCGCCCCCTGACCAAGCCGCTCCTCCTCTTCCCTGCACAGAAGGCAGCGAGGTAGCGTTGGAACCGGCCCGCTAAGACCCAGATGGGGCCCTCAGGGCCCAGATCTGGGCCGGGGGCTCGCAGCCGGCCACCCACAACCACCAGCACCGCCCCGCCGCCAAGTGGAGGCACCACCACCACGAGCACCGCCGGCCACCTCCGCCAGGCAGCCGGACCACCACCGGCCTAGCCTCACCGCCGCCGCACGCCCACGACGGGATGACACACCGCAGCCGCAGGGGACCGAAGCCGGCCCCCAGCCGCCGCCCACGCCGCACGCAGCCCGCGCCGCCGGAATCGCCCGCGCGCACCTCCGCATCCGCCCACACCCACCTCACCGGAGGCCGGCCAGCCAAGCTAGCCGGCGAGCCCCGCCCACGCCGTCGCAGCCCGCGGCGCCCGTCGCCAGATCTGACGGGCCCGGCCCAGCCAGCCCCGCCATGGCGTCGCACAGGCCCGCCCCACCAGCTCCGCCACGCAGCCGCCGCAGCACCATCGCGCCGCCGCGCCCGAGGCCCGGCCGCACGAAGCGCCGCCGCGCCGCGCTCCCCGCCCGCTCGTCGCGTCTCGCGCCGCAACCACCAGAGGAGGAGGGAAGAGGGGCCCCGCCGCCGCCGACGCCAGCCGGGCTTCGCCCGGCGGCGCCCTCCGACGGCGGCGAGGGGAGGAGGAGGCGGGGAAGGGAGCTGGCGGCGGCGGCTAGGGTTACGCCCGGCCCGCCCGCGAGAGCGACCCGAGCGTCGGGAACCTCCCCCGACGCTATTCCTGGACCGTTTGACTGTCGGACATTTCGCCAACGCATCCGTAGGTTGGGCCGCCGACTAGAAAGTTAGAAACGGCCCGGCCCACTGTAGTTGAATCAGCATCAACGGTGGTACTAAGCCACACATGATTATGGGCCTGTTCAGCTGTCCACCGGCTCCGCTGATCTGCGGAGCACCTAATTTTCAGCTCCACTAATTTATCATGCAGCTTCGCCCAGCTCCACGAGCTGAATCTGGAGCGGAGGGGCTTCGAACACCCCCTATATCTCAATGTCTCAAAGATACATGATTATATCTCACATGTCTAAAAAAACATGATTATATCTCAAAAAAATTTGTGGTAGGCAACATACATCCTCCATGTTAGCGTTTTACTTCCTCTGCCGCCGATTTTCGATCACCGACACGAGTTTCTGATCTACTCATCGTTACTGCGGCCTGCGGGCAACGAGGGGGGGGGGGGGGCATAAGGCTTGTGAGAGATTGTGAGGTGCTGCCCAGATCATAGTCATTGCGGCTGAGGCTTCGAGTTCTTCGACATTGGTAGGAGGAAGGGCAAAATTTGATCCAAAAGAGATGCTTAACCACATGGAATTACAAGTTGATGGGGGTAATCGAGAAGGAGGAGGTAAAGAAGTTTGAGAAGGAACAATTTGTGGAGTTCTTTGTGGCCTCATGGGTGTGCACGGTGAAAGGCGATCCATGAGCAAGAATTTCAAAGTCCTCTGTCCACACACTTATACATCAAGCGCTACTTGGAAGAACTCGACATCAACACCTCACGCTATGTTCCAGCCCCAAACCCTTTCCTGCGCCTGAGCCCTCGCCGTCCGCCATAATTGCGCCCCCCCCCCCCCATCCTCACCACCGTTCCCGATCCACCGCCATGATATCTTCTAGCCCGTCCCCGACTGCTGCGACGGAGACGCAATCCGTCTCGTCCGTCGGCGTCCCTTCCTCCACTGCGTCTTGCAAGGCGGAGAACGTCACCCGGAAGCTGCGGTGTTGCCGGCAGCGAGAGAGGGAGGCGGTGACAGCTTCGCAGGGAGGTGCGGACATGGTTAAGGAGTTGTCTCCCCCGCCACGCCCAGCTCCCCGCACCCCATCCATCCGAGCGTCGGCGCGGATTAAGTCGTCCGGCACCCTTGGGACGGAGGAGGATTCAACGGCTGGCTGGACCATTCCGGATAGCTTTTCGCCCATGCACAAGCCGGCGGTCGACGAATGTGAGTCTCCGCATCTCGTTCGCGAGTGGATGGGCACGGGCACCGGCGACGCCCGGGCTGCACTTGAAATGTTCGACGGAATGACAGAACAAGACCGGGTACGTTTCTGTCCGATCAAATGTTCAATGTTTTGCATCCATTGGTTCGCACATGATGAATGCTTGCAAACCATAATCCTCTAGGAGGCGTACTTGTCAAGCATGATCAATTTGTATCGGATGATCGACGTGCATGGATTGCATGGATTTGAGGTTTGGCATTGGAGGTATGTGGATGTGCAGCGTAACATATGAGGGGTCGGCGGGCGTTGTCCGCCGGCGTGGCCGGACGCGTCCACGGGCGTATAGGGGGCGGATTTACCAAGTCCGGTTGTAGATGCTCTTAACTTGATAAGCTCATGTGGTACTAAACCTAAGGTAGGTTGTTTCAGATATTGTCAGTGGAGTATACTGCATGCTAACTAGATACGCTCTAGTCCTAACCCACAGACGTAGGTTGTTTCATATGTTGTCACGTTGCTTAGATAGTAGCAGCTCGACCATTAGTTACTGTAAGACCCATTTTCTGGAACAAAAACAAACGTTTTAGCACGGACGGAGAATAGTTTCTGAGTGCAGATTATAGTTAATTAGCAGCCCATGCAGCAGAGGCATGGCCTAGGTGAGTGCACCTGTGTCTTTTTCCTTTATTTTTGACGGAAACACTGTGTCTTTGGGCAGGGTGAAATGGACCTAATATACATTGGATGGAGAACATGAGAAGGACCAGGAGGACAAAGGGATGGAATGAGTGGGCTTTCTGTTCGACTACCTTGTCGTGTTGCTCCCTCTTTTGCTTTTGCAATGCAGGAGGGGAAAATATTCTACTTTTCTGATCAACCCTTCTGCTGCTGCACCGCCAAAGAAGTATTTTTTGGAATGATTGATGAATGAAGAAAGGAAATTATTGCAGTCAGAAAAGTCACCATGGTTTCTCAAACAGGTCACATAATTGGACTTGTTAATTCGGGTCAAAAAGGGCAAAAGAAAAATGGAGTTCGAATAGTACCCCACATGAATTCAAGTTCTGCACATTGCCTGCTGTTCTTGCTGTTTGATTACTGTGCAGGTACTACATTGGAGGTGAAAGTGGTGACATGTTTGTAAGGACCTGCCTTTTCCTTTTTGACAAACTAATAAATGTGAAAGTTACGAGTAGAAGAAAAATGACCTGCCAGTGTGAGGGTTGCTTCTGGTGTAGTACTTATGTAAACTTTACATGTCACTTTGTGCACAATGAATGGGTCGGTCACTCACCCTAATCTCCACTACCAACTCGGTAGTTTAACTAACTTGCCTAGCTAGAGTAGCTGCATGCATGAGGTTAACAACGGTAAGTAATTCATGATGCACCATGTTGGTGCAGCCGCTGATCAGTTAATTAATTGTGGAGAGGCAAATTGGCTTGTTATTAAGTCGTAGCAATAGCTTTACTTTACCAGGTTAGTGGAGATTAGGGTTGTTAAAGCATGTTTAGGTCTAGAACACAAGTGTTAGACTAATATGTCACGTATCGTGACATATCTCCTAATTCCCTAAATCGAGGAGTATCGATATTATTGTGATCTCCCATTTATGGTTAAGATTGTAAATCTGTCTATATATTAACATGCAATGGAAAAGCCCAAGTGTGGCAAACATTCCTAAGTCTTTCATGGTATCAGCCTAAGCATATCCTCCCGCTTCCGCTCTCCTCCAACCCTAGCGCCGTCGGCCTCCATCCTCGCGCCGCCGGCCACCACCTTCCTCCCCTCCCATGGCGCCCACCGAAACCCCTCCTCACCCCAACGCCGCCCTTTGGGCGCAGGCCACCGCCATCCAGAGCATCCGCTCCCTCGTCCCCGTCGTCCTCGAGTTCAAAAGCGCCGTCTTCCCCAAGTGGAGGACCTTCTTCACCATCGCCGTCACCACCTACGCCCTCGAGGACCATCTCACCACCGAGACGGCCTCCACCGACCCCACGTGGCTCCGCCTCGACGTCATGGTGCTTCGCTGGCTCTATGGCTCCATGGCCATGGATATCGTCGACCTCGTCATGCCTACCGACCCCGCCACCGCCACGGCATACAAGGTCTGGACCTCCGTCCTCGCACTCTTCAACGACAACAAAAAGAGCCGCGAGATTTATCTCGCCGAGGAGTTTCACAACATCAAGCAGGAGGATCGGTCCATCACCGATTACCTTCACCTGCAAAAGACGGCGGCCGACGCCCTTGCCGAGGTCGGTGCGCCCGTCTCCGACGCCGAACTCGTCACCAACGTCATCAAGGGCCTTCACGAGCGCTTCGACAGCATCGCCGACATCGCCCCCCTCCTCACGCCATTCCCTTCCTTCCTCAACTTCCGCAACATGCTACTGCTCCACGAGATGAAGGCCTCTCGGCGCTCCAACAGCACCTCGGCCTCCGCCTTCTACGCTGCCAAAGGACCCGTCCCCGCTCCTCCCAGCAGCGGCGGTTCGTCCTCCGGGGCCGGCGGCGGCGCTCCTTCAGGTGCGGGTGGCGGACAGCCATGGCGGGCTCCTGCCCCCTCCCACAACCCCCATGTCATTGGCTATGGCAAGGGGAAAGGCAAGAACAAGGGCTACAAGGCCGTCGGTGGTGCTCCTCCCATGCCGACGCCCTTCAACCCTTGGATCGGCGCCATCCAGATGTGGCCCATGCAGTCCCGCTCCAACAGCACCAGCGGTATCCTTGGACGGGGTCCGGGATCACGCGCCCATGCCTACATGGCTGCTCCTCCGGCTGCTCGTGCGTGGTACCAGCGCTTCGCGGCTTTCATCACTTCGACCGGCTTCGTGTGTTCACGCTCGGACACCTCGTTGTTCGTCCTCCGGTGTGCGGAAGGCACGGCCTTCCTCCTTCTATATGTGGACGATATCGTCCTCACCGCCTCCTCGACCGGCTTGCTCGACAGGATCACGGCCTCTCTCCGCGCCGAGTTCGCCATGACGGACATGGGCAGCCTCCACTACTTCCTTGGCATCGCAGTCACCCACGACTCCTCCGGCATGCATCTTTCGCAAGCCAAGTACGCCGCGGAGATTCTGGACAGGGCCGGCATGACTGCTTGTAAGTCCGCCACGACACCAGTTGACACGTCGCCGAAGCTCGCTGCTACTGCCGGTCCTCCAGTGGCCGATCCCACTGAGTATCGGAGTCTCGCCGGAGCTCTCCAGTACCTCACCTTTACGCGCCCCGATATCGCATATGCCGTTCAGCAGGTTTGTCTTCATATGCACGACCCTCGTGAGCAGCATCTGACGGCCATCAAGCGCATCTTGCGCTACGTCAAGGGCACGCTTTCTCATGGCCTTCAGCTCTACTCGACCTTGCCGGACTCCATGATCGCCTACACCGACGCCGACTGGGCCGGCTGTCCTGACACTCGGCGCTCAACGTCGGGCTTTTGTGTCTACCTCGGTGACAACCTCATCTCTTGGTCGTCCAAGCGGCAACACACGGTCTCTCGCTCTAGCGCTGAAGCCGAGTACCGCGCTGTGGCCAACGCCGTAGCTGAGGCGAGTTGGCTTCGGCAACTTCTTCAGGAGCTTCATCGACCATCTCCTCCTGCGATGATCGTCTTCTGCGACAACGTCAGCGCTGTCTACATGTCCACGAACCCAGTTCAGCATCAGTGTACCAAACACATCGAGATCGATCTACACTTCGTTCGCGATCGTGTTGCCATGGGTCAGGTCCGCGTGCTACATGTTCCCTCGTCTCGCCAGTTCGCTGATATCTTGACGAAGGGACTCCCGTCGCCGTTGTTTCTGGATTTTCGGTCCAGTCTCAACGTCCGCTCTCCTCCCGTTGTGACTGCGGGGGAGTGTTAGACTAATATGTCACGTATCGTGACATATCTCCTAATTCCCTAAATCGAGGAGTATCGATATTATTGTGATCTCCCATTTATGGTGAGGATTGTAAATCTGTCTATATATTAACATGCAATGGAAAAGCCCAAGTGTGGCAAACATTCCTAAGTCTTTCAACAAGGATTTCATGTGCATGTCACTTATGATCAGCAAAAGTGGACTGTTGGCTGGTCCTGGTGTAGAATAGTATATACACACCGCGATGGTACAAAAGAGAAGTACTCCCTCAGTCCCGAAATAATTGTCTTAACTTTATACTAGCTCTAATACAAAATTATGCTAAGCTTAAGACACTTATTTTGAGACAGAGGAAGTAGATGATTGTTTATCGATTTATAGTTGATGACTTTCATGTGATGCCTCGGCCTGAGAGGAGCGCAAAGCGTGCCTCATGTGTACACGTAAAATATTCCTTGCCACTACGTACTCCACAATGGTAGTGTAACATTGCTTATTTATGTTCGTGTCCCAACGAAACCAGGGGCATGTAGTAGAGAAATCCACATTGTACTTCAGAAGACTGACAAGTGTACAGAATAGGACAGGCTGAACAGGAATATTCCTGCAAAACAAGAAGGTGATACTCTTGTTTTGTTAGAACCGCTGTCATGCCTGTACTAAGTAATCCACTAATTAGTACTGCCAGCATTGGTAACTTGATCACCCCAGTAATACTATAGCTAAGCAGTTTATAGCTTCACCATTTCTATCGACAGGTCATATGCACCAGCCCTACTCACTCACTTACCACTTATGCATTGCTAATGCATAGCCAACCATGCATTGTAGTTATTGACACTAGGGTTAGACACTTACACTTAGGATGTGTCTAGGCCTCAGTCGACTAATATAGTATGCAAGAAGAAAAAAAAACTCAAAAAAAAAATTGTTTGCGCGAATCTCAATGCAAGATCAATGGATTATAGTATCGATTGAGACTTCGCGAAGTCTCAGTCGACTGATTTTTAACAAAACCGTTAAACTTAACCTGATTTTGGGTCGGGGTTGAAGGAGGTGAGCGTCCCCATCGTTGGACAGTAAGCTGGAGCAAGCAGCGGTCAAAATTCAGAACTGATAGATTCTCCTACGCTGCCTTTTTAGGAAGCAACTACATGCATCCCGGCCACGCCAGTGGTGCTCTTGCCGGCGTGTGAACGTCGTCGTCGTCTAACGCCAATCCGCTGGCAGACGATGGACGATCGCTTTAGGTTTTGGACGCACGACCGTGACCGGAGGAGAGAAAACCCCCACCCATTGCATGCTTTTCCAGCTTATAAAGCTCGTCTTGTCCAACGTCTTTTGCTTTTGGCAGCGTGTGCACCCATGCAATGCAGTATATATTGGCGTTGTTTTGGTTGCGTTTTACCATATATTCTCTCTTTTCTTCTCGTACATGTACTGTCGTGTGGATGTGGTGCTTTTATTTTGTTCCTTCTCTGGGGAGAATCATGTGCGCGGTGCATATATACAAGTTTTTTTTTTAGCGATGCTTACACTAGTAGAAAACAGGGTACTAGTCCCTGTTTCAGAGGGCCTTTAGTTCCGGTTCTGGAACCGGGACAAACCAAACGGGACTAATACCCAAAACCTTTAGTCCCGGTTTGCTTACGAACCGGGACCAAAGGGGCTCCACGTGGCCGCTTCGGGGCACCCAGGCAGGAGAACCTTTAGTCCCGGTTGGTAACACCGACCGGGACTAAAAGGCAGCCACGCGTCAGCACCTGCCAGACGTTGGGGTTTTTTTTTTTAAAGGAGGGGTTTAGGGGTTTTCCTATTGTGTTTCCTCCTTTTATTTTTGTGTTTACCATTTTTATTTTACGCTTTTCATTCAACTCGACGCTAGCTACTACATATAGCAATGAAGGAACCATTACACAACATCGTCATGATCAATATATAGAGAGAAGTGACCTCTCTTTCTCCGTGCTTGGTCGAACAATATGTAACAAGTTTTCGTAAATCTATTCGACGCTATTACATATAGTACACGTTCATGCATATATACAATATAACATCTCTTACGATCCTAACTTCTATTACCAATCCTGATGGCATTCTCCGTCTTTAGGTATGACATGCTCAACAAAGAATCCCGCCAATTCCTCTTGAATTGCTCGTACGCGATCAGTTGGTAGGAGTTCGTCCCGCTTCTGCCAGATCTAATTTAAAGAAGGGGGTCAATAAAACTCAACACAATTGATGGTAATAAAATAAAAATGTGAATATTGTTTACGTACTTCAAATTGTTCTAAAGATATGCCCCGGCCCCGCTCAGTGGTCGAGTGGCGAATGAACTCGCAAACGTAGTAAGCACATAAATTAGTCCCGGGTGCCTGCCACACGCACTTTACGAGAATAGAGTTCAATCAAAATGATAATCAAGCATGATAATGGTATTGAAACTAGAATCAATGAGAGATGCGCGGTACTAGAGTAGTACTTACTTTGGGGTGTAAAAATTGCAGCTCTTTTTTCCATTTGACACCCTTAACCTCTTTGGTGAACTTTTTCCAAACCCTGCCCGGCAAAGAAAATGATTACTTGATATCAGGAAATGAACGAAAGTTGCCGATATGGTGCGATAATGATTGAACTTACTTCTGAAGCATTTTCCTCATGCTCGTCCACTCCTTAGGGTCTTTACGTCTCGAGTCCAAGACAGTTACTTTTCCATCTTCAAGCTGAATGTCTAGCAGAATAAAGTGGAAACTGCGCACGCATAACTCGTTAATTGCACTTAACCTCGAGTAAGCGAAACAGAATGTGCACAAGATAGTAACACTCACTTGAAGTTGTAAGGAGATAGTATTTCCTTTCTAGTTTGTTGTCCAAGTAACGCATCTAGCAAGTTTTTCTCTGTATCGGCGGGAAATTCTTTTAACGTATGTTCATTTATGAAATTTGGGTCAATGAACCCAATGTCCTAGATTTGTAGTTGTTTGCATTCGAGGATCTTCATTCTGCATAATATAGTGTGAGGATAATTAATACATGCAATGAACGAGCTGAGCTAGAGACTTAATTACAGAAAAAATACTTACAGACAATAGGAACTGACGATAGTTTTGTCGAGCTCCTTTTGGTTGTATAAGTGAAAAAATTCTTCAAATTCAACGAACAACATCTGCTTTCCATTGAAGAAGTGCTCATTTTTTATTCCCACCAAGATATTGTTGTTCCCCTCCTTGCAGGCTTTCAAGTACCATTCATGCAAATGTCACATCCTCGTTGGTAGACCCTTGAGCTCCTCACGTGTGACGAGAGGCTTCCCGTGCTCGTATCTTAAGGATGGTACTACCTCAGCCGTTTTGAACTGTACCGAATCGGGTAAGTAATCATCAGCAGTGATAGCAAGACCATCGGCCGCTTTCTCTAGATCATTAGCGATATCGGTAACCACCTTGAGCGGAGGGCACGATTGCAGTTCTTGTTCGCCGAGCTGGGGAATTGTTTTCCCACTTCTTGAGCCACTTCTACTTAAGCTTCCCGACCGCCTCGCTTGATCATATTTCTTTTGAATACATCGGTCATAGTTTGATGGCAGCGGAGGCGGTGGTGGTCGCCTAAGGGCATCCAGAGTTCGCTTCGCTTTCACCGGATCTATTTTCTCCTCTTCAGGTGGGCGTTTCGGTGCGAGCTGACGTTTCACATCGGCATCCACGATCTCGTTGAGTTCCTCCTCAGACCTCTCGTAGGGTAACTTGGGAAGAGGCTTGAGGCTTGGGCCGTATCTGAATCTCCTCTGTTTCGTACTGCTGCTAGCCACCGGAGCGGCGTTGACTCTCTTCCGCTGTTGCTTAGGCGGCGGAGGAGGCGGAGTCCGATGACGCGGCGGAGACAGTTGAGGCGGAGGAGGATTCTGCTGAGGGGCCTCCTCCGTCGGAGTCCGCTGAGGCGGCGGAGACGGCTGACGCACCGGAGACGACTCAGGCACCGGGGCCTCCTCCACCTGAGTCTGCTGAGGCGGCGTCCAGTATGGACGCACGATGTGTTCCTTTCTCTATAGACAGGTAGTCCTTAAGGCATATCGAAGAAGAAGCTCCCCTTCACCTGTAGCGTACTCAAGCTCCAGCCCATCAAATCCGTCCATTATTTCATCTACCCCGACAATAGCAAAGCCAGCTGGAACCGGGGTGCAATGGAAAGTTGCATCAGGTCGAGGAGGTAAGACATGGCCGACCGCCGCCTTGAAGGTCAGGTTATGACATTTCGCCATTAGCACACAATGTTCATTTTGCGTGATACCATCCACGGGGTAGCGAGGAGCCATGCTATCAGGATAAACGAGCTCAGTGGAAGCCACGCTGCTTCTCTGCTGAGATGGTGGGGTAGCATCGTGGGTAGTCTCCAATGAAGGATCTTCGTGCCGCTGAGATGGTTGGGCGGTAGCTCACTGGCTCTCAAGTGCCTCTAGTTTCGCTAATCTTTAATTCAACTTCTGCATTTCGCTTGCTTCCTCTTTCTTCTTTCTCTGTCGGCTTCTGTAACCAGCGCTGTCGGGAAACCCAACCTTCCACGGAACGGAGCCTGATGTGCCTCGTGTTCGTCCAGGGTGTTCAGGATTCCCGAGGGCAAATGACAGCTCGTCCTTCTCTCTGTCGGGAACGAACGTCCCTTCCAGCGATTTCTTGATTGTTTCCTCAAGCTTTTTGAATGGTATTGCAAGTTGAGCTTTCGTCCAGACACACTTCCCTGTTTCTGGGTCCAAAGTTCCCCCAACCCCGAAGAACCAAGTCCTTGCCCGATCTGGCCAGTGCAATGTCGCTGGTTGGACATCTTTAGCAAGCAGGTCTTGCTCAGCTTTGTCCCACGTAGGCCGGGCTTTGCTGTAGCCACCTGACCCCGTAACCTGGTGATACTCCTTCCTTGCGGCATTTTTCTTATTTGTAAGTGACCTGTTCTTAGCCTTCTCCGATTTCTTGTAGGCCACAAATGCGGGCCAGTGATCTCTCATCTTCTCATATTGACCTCTGAATTCTGGAGTCTTGTCTTTCTCGACAAACTTCCTGTTCAATACTTTCTTCCAGTTCTTGAATAGTTCTGCCATCTTCTTAAGAGCAAACGCCCTGACCTTTCGCTGTATAACTGGGTTATTCGGATCCTCCTCTGGCGGTAGACTGAAATTTCTCATCAGATTGGTCCAAAGATCATCTTTCAGTCTATCGTTGACATAAGGAACTTGAGGGTCCTTCTTCTTATTCCATTCTTGGCAGCTGATCGGGACGATGTCCCTAACAACCACTCCGCACTGATGTATAAATTTGTTCTTGGTCCGGTAGGAAGCAATCGGTTGGCCTTCTGGAGAGACTTCTGCGATCGTGAACCTTTCTTGCGCGTCCAACCTTCTCATCGGGCCTCGTCTCCTTACCGAAGTGGAGGATGGCTAATTAAAAGAAGAAAGAAGCGTTAATATATGTACATACAAAAGAATTAATGCATCTAGTCAACAGAGGATTAATTAATATATACCTTGCCGGACTTTGAAGCAGTTATGTCTCCCTTCTCCATTCGATCACCGGAGCCGTCATGATCTCCTTCGTCCCTAGTTCGATCACCGGACCGCCTCTCTCATGGTCGTTTGTAGTGAAGGCTGAATGGCCCAATATGCTTAGCGTAGTATTTTGACGGGGATGGTGGGTTTCGGGTTCGGGTATTACTGAAACGGGTTTGAACCCGTGACCGCCTCTCTCATGGTCCTCGAGGATACTTGCGGACCCCCACCCCCCTCATGTCGAAGTTATCATTCTACGAACATATGAAAATTCTCAAGTGCATTATGTTCATATGGTGGGACTGGCAACCTACGAAGCACCGATACAGCGACATTGATACGGTGATACGGGTACGGCAATACGGGATACGACAATTTCTAAAAATAGCAATAAGGCGATACGGTAAACATATATAAGTAATAATAAAATGACATGGACTGTCTCATTTTAAAAATCTCGCTATCATCAATGGGGATAAAAATCTCACTATCACCGAAGCACCAATTTTAGAATTTTTTTATTGACAACAATAAAGAAAGCACAATCTTCATTGAGTTCCTTTTTCTCATAACTATAAACAAGAACTCTCACCTATGAACATGACGATAATTAACAATAAACGAGAACTCTCAAAAAGCAACATGCAAGCCATCAGCATCAACAAGCCATGTTCAATGGGCTCACTGTGGGGGCAGGGGCCGGCGCGGCGACGTCGAGGCCGGCAGGGGCGTGGCGACGGCGACGGGGCAGGGGGAGGCAACGGCGACAGCGGGGCAGGGCGAGCTGACGGCGACGGCGACGGCGACGACGACGTAGGGGCAGGGGCGCGACGACGGCGGGGCAGGGCGAGGCGACGGCGACGGCGGGGCAGGGCGCGGCGACAGCGACGGGGAGGAGGGCGCGCGAGGAGGTCCGGCGCCGGCGACGGTCAGTGGGCTCAGGGACAGCAGGGCGTCGGCGAGGGCGACGGCAAAATCCGGCAGCCTGGCGGCGTCGATGTCGTCGTCGGCGCCGAGGAGAGAAGAAACTGCAATGGATTGGAAATTTTTCTAAGTGCCCTTTATATAGCCCCCCCTTTAGTCCCAGTTGGTGCCACCAACCGGGACTAATGCCCCCCTTTAGTCCCGGTTGGTGCCACCAACCGGGACTAAAGGTCAATTTCCAGCAACCCAAAGGGCGGGAAGCAGAGACCTTTAGTCCCGGCTGATGGCACCAACCGGGACTAAAGGGGGGGCATTAGTCCCGGTTGGTGGCACCAACCGGGACCAAATGCCTGTGCCTGGGACAGCCGCGGTGCGGTTGGAAGTTTAGTCCCACCTCGCCCAGCGAAGGTCGTCCGAACCTGTTTATAAGCCCCGCCGTGGCTGCAACGTTGAGCTCCTCTCTAAAGCAGGCCTATGGGCCTAACCAACCTCTTTCTGCTCTGTGGGCCTACTAAGTGAAAATAGATGCCAATTTATAGAGAAAATTCAACCTAAATTCAAAGCTTTGAATTTAGGTTGAATTTTCTCTATAAATTGGCATCTATTTTCACTTTTGCTATTTTTATGTTATTTTTTTGCATATTAAAAGTTCTTAACAAAAAATACTTTATGAATATTCTTTTTGCTATTAAAGTTTTTAACAAAAATAACTTTGATAATTTTACTTGCATAAATTTTATATAATATTAAGTTAAATAACTTTGATCGGACGAAAACACGTCTATTACAAAGGGATTTCAATTTTTTAAACATATTTGAACTCAAGACTTTTTCTGCATTCAATATGCACCATTCAAAGCTACATCATCACTTTTCAAACCTTTTCTGACTTCATTTGCTATTTTTCATGCATTTCATGATTTATTTTGAGCTAAGAAGACCCTGAGATTGAAAAGCACTGCAAATGAAGTCTGAAATGGTTGAAAATTGGCATGGTATCATAATTTCACCCACATAGCATGTGCTACAAAGTTGAGAGGGTTACGGGAAAAACTGGATGCACTTCGTGTACAAACTTGACAATCTCCTTCGAAGTATATCAGGGTTTCGGACGAAAACTCGTCTATTACAAAGGGATTTCATTTTTTTAAACATATTTTAACTCAAGACTTTTTCTGCATTCAATATGCACCATTCAAAGCCACATCATCACTTTTCAAACCTTTTCTGACTTCATTTGCTATTTTTCATGCATTTCATGATTTATTTTGAGCTAAAATGACCCTGAATTGAAAAACACTGCAAATGAACTCTGAAATGGTTGAAAGTTGGCATGGTATCATCATTTCACCCACATAGCATGTGCTAAAAAGTTGAGAAGGTTACGGCAAAAACTGGATGCACTTCGTGTACAAACTAGACCATCTCAACTTTTTAGCACATGCTATGTGGGTGATTTTAGTTAATATTTTAGTTGATTTTTTTAGTTCATTCTTGTTAACAAATAAATATTTTGATAATTTTAGTTAATATTATTTTGATTCTTTTTAGTTCATTCTTTTTAGTTAATGTTTTAGTTGATTCTTTTTAGTTCATTCTTTTTAGTTAATATTTTAGTTGATTCTTTTTAGTTCATTCTTTTTAACAAATAAATACTTTGATAATTTTAGTTAATATTATATTAACTGCAGTGATATTCTAGATCAAAGCCATCATCAGAATAGTTGTGGGGAGAAAGTCTTCACTTTTTAGCACATGCTATGTGGGTGATTTTAGTTAATATTTTAGTTCATTTTTTTAGTTGATTCTTTTTAACAAATAAATATTTTGATAATTTTAGTTAATATTATTTTGATTCTTTTTAGTTCATTCTTTTTAGTTAATGTTTTAGATGATTCTTTTTAGTTCATTCTTTTTAGTTAATATTTTAGTTGATTCTTTTTAGTTCGTTCTTTTTAACAAATAAATACTTTGATAATTTTAGTTAATATTATATTTAACTGCAGTGATATTGTAGATCAAAGCCATCATCAGAATAGTTGTGGAGAGAAAGTCTTCACTTTTTCTTCGCGTGTGTCCCTTGCTTATTGCGCCGTAACCATGGACAATCTTCATCACATACATCACAATGATTCAGAAAGCTTGCTCACATCATACTAAATATTCTTACACACAAACCGTACTTAAACAGGGACATAATAGAAATAATAGTTCAGATATCCATTACAGAAAGTACTGCATAATTGAAGATATCAATCCTACTCTTCCGGATTGCAAACCTACTCGTCCGAATCAGGAGACCCCCAAGCACTACATAATAGAGATAAAAGTGTTCGCCATTGCAAACACTACTCGTCGTCCGGATCAGAATACCCCCAAGCAGGAGATACTAGTGGTACGAGGTGACGCTGCCCATAATTGAAGATTCCAATCCTGCGGTACAACTCGTATGCAACGTACCCATCTATTGTTGCATACTCATTGTTGATAGGGTCAAGTGGGGTCTTCTCCCAATGTTGGTGCCCTGACTTGGGGAATTTTGTCTTCATATCAGTGTAGTCCTCGTCGATCAGGGCGGCTGCCATAGTCTTGTCATGCTCAAGCCTGAACCTGCCCTGAAGATCAATGTGGCATTCAGCTGGTATCTCAATACCCCAGGTGCGCCTCATCTTGATCTTGTCATTCGTTATATCAACACTAGCAAAATATATGCCGCTGCGAAGGAACTCCATGAGTTTTGGACAGTGCTTGTCACTACTGCAACAACAAAATGGAACAAATGTGTTAAATACTGCTGCAACAAGTATATTTTAGAACAAGTATAATAAGAATCATAACAAGTATATTTTAGAACAAGTATAATAAGAATCATAACAAGTATATTTCGGCACAAGTATAATAAGAATCATAACAAGTATAATAAGAATCATAACAAGTATAATAATTAAGAATCATAACAAGTATAATTCAGAACAAGTATAATAAGAATCATAACAAGTATAATAAGAATCATAGCAAGTTTCCTATTCCTATGCATTTCCTATCCTATGAATCAAAAGAAGCCCCTAAACTATGACATGTTCTCCCATGATGGCCAATATGCAACTACAAGGAAAATTCTTATGCAATTTTCCTATCCTATTCCTATTCCTAAGCAATTTTCCTAATCCTCCTATTCCTATGCAATTTTCTATTCCTATGCAATTTTCCTATGAATCAAAGAAAAGCCCCAATTTTCCTATGAATCAAAGAAAAGCCCCAATTTTCCTATGCATTTTTCCTATGAATCAAGGAAACTATGACATGTTCTCGACATTCCCAATCCTCCTATTCCTATACAATTTTCCTATCCTATGAATCAAAGAAAAGCCCCAATTAAAACTATGACAAGTTTCGTATTACCTTGCCCATTGGAAGACCATGACATGTTGCTTCAAACAAAGTTGGACGACGGCAACATTGCGACCATCGACCGTGTACTCGAGATCGAGGCCCATGAACTTGTGTTTTTCCTCTTGAAGCCATTCCTCGAACATGGAAAGAAAACCCTCGACTTTGGCGCTATCGTTCGTGTAGACGACATGGAGATTGGTCATGCCATGTGCGAGCACGTTCCCGTAGCGAGTGATTGGATTCATGGTGGAGGATGGGGAAGAAGAGAGGAGAGGGAGACGAACAGAAATGGAGGCCGGTCGCGTTACTGTAGTGTTCCCAATGTATGACCTCGCGCGGAACAACTTCCAAGGCGCGGGATTTGAACGGTTGGGACCTTTAGTCCCGGTTTGAGCCACGAACGGGACTAAAAGGACTCCCGCCAGGCGAACGGTTGCCACCACCCCTTTAGTCCCGGTTGGTATCACCAACCGGGACTAAAGGTCACGTTCGAACCGGGACTGATGCGTGACGAACCCCGGCCGACGTCCTAGCCGCTCGAACTGGGACTAATGCTCACATTAGTCCCGGTTCGTAACACGACCGGGACTAAATCTCTGATCCTGGCCTCAACCAAAGCCCTGTTTTCTACTAGTGTTATGAACTAGCTAGGCATGCAGGCTGCTGGTCCAGTGTGTGTGGGATATCTGGATGCCCCTCAACGGTTTGTGACGGTTTTCGCTCTGTTTTCCAATGATTAACCGGGCTATTCTTTTCTGTTTAATTAATGGATGAGGCAAATCTTTTGCTTCCGTTTCAGAAAAATAAAATAAGCCGTACTAGGACTGCTGGACTGGTATGTTGTTTGCTTGCTGCCGAACTGTAGACAGCAAATGGAGTGCAAAAAGGAGCGAATCATGGTTCAAACCCCTAAATTAACCCTCCAAACCCCCCCCCCCCCCCCTTCCAAAAAAAAAAAAAAAAAACCCCAGCGACTGCGAGCTGCTGACGCGTGGCCGCCTTTTGGTCCCGGTTGGTGTTACCAACCGGGACTAAAGGTCTTCCCTCCTCCGCCACAGGCAGCGTCACGTGGAGGGCCTTTGGTCCCGGTTCGTAAGCAAACCGGGACTAAAGGTTTTGGGTATTAGTCCCGACCCTTTAGTCTCGGTTCCAGAACCGGGACAAATGGCCCTCTAGAACCGGGACAAATGCCCTTTTTCTACTAGTGTGTCCCCTTTTTCTACTAGTGCCAGTGCTTCGGGGACGTCTAGGTGCTCGCAGAAGACAATGGGGCCAGAGGAGCGAAATGATAGATGGTGGAGCACTGGAGCACACGGCAAAAGTTAGAATGTTGACACGGCAGATTGTGCCATGCATGCATACTACTACCAGAGTCGTTGCATGATGGCCAAAATCTATCCACCGAAAGGAGCTGATCATACTTGTCTGCCACGCCCAGTTACGTCAAGTCGTCCCCAACCAACAACCACCTCACCAGCGACGTCCCGAAGCACGTATATATGAACAGTCGAACGGATTCGGTCTGGCTTTCATGCTCCTCGCCAGGCAACGTAGGTAGGAGCAGTAACGTGCAGCGCATGCCATGCATGCTCCTACACGATGTTGGCTTTTGGTAAAGAGAGGGGGTGACCTTTTGTTGCATTCTGCTCCAAGCAAAGGGATAGGGGATGGCGGGGCTAGAGCGCGCGTGCGTGGGTGGGTGCAGCATGGCATGGAGCTAGAGCGTCGTGGGAGCAACGGAACGCACCGGCCGGGGACCCGGAGAGAAAGAAAGGAAGGGAAAAGGCGGCGTGCCATGGTGCTCCGGTCGCCGGCGCCATTCCGCGAGCGAGCGAGGATCGAGGGGGGGTTGAGTTTAATATGCTCAATCATTGGGTACTCAACTCATCTCATCGACCGGACGGGGTCTCCGGTGCCAAAGCCGACACGCTGCCTGCCCGCCGCGCGACACGGGACCTGGCGGCGCGTGCTGGCGTCCGCGCAACGAGGGCGCACGCGCGCCCGGCGGTGGTGGTGGGCGCTCCTCCGCGCCTCTCGCTTTGCTTTTTGTGGGCGGCCTGGCAGATGTAGGGGAGCCCCCGCCGTTGCCGCCCGCTCTTTTGGCCAGTGGCCACGCCACGCCACGGCACCACGCGCGGGCCGGACGCGCGCACTGCTCGCAGCTTTTGTTGACGCGCGGCCGTTTCGTCTGGGCGGCCGAGTCTCGCGTGGAAGCCGGCGGCGGCACGCGCGGCCACGACGGCGCCCACGTCGGTCGGCATGGGAGAAGAAAACCACCGGCCGGCGCCAACGGCCATCCGGCCTAGAAGGCTAGAACCCCAGACCATTCCTCGGCCCGACCTTTCGCGACGCATCCGTGGTTGGGCCAGACATGGGGAATGCAGCAATGACAGCCCAGCCTATAGTTACTGGACCAGCACCAACTGGGTTGAGCAAGCACGCATGCAGCTTACCTGCGACTGGGTTAGGATTATTTAGTACTCCCTCCGGTCCTTTTTACTCCGCGTATTAAATTTGAGTCAAGTCAAACATTGCAAAGTTTAACCAAATTTATATTAAAAAATATCAACGTCTACAATACCAAATATATATAGATTTTTTGTCCAAAAAGACCACATGTCCAGTGCAATTGACAGAAAAGACCATCTTTAGATCAGATTGCCAGAAAAGACCACCTGGGTTGTGGCGGCAGGCGCGCCAGCTGATACGTGGCACCTGCCGCCACAGGGCCAGGCGGAAGTGCTGCGTTACAGACCAGGCAAACGGCGACGGAACGGGATCAGCCGATGGGCCCTGCCGCCACGCATCTAGGCGGCAGGCAAGGCCGCCGCCATGCAGCCAGGCGGCATGCACACACATGCAGCAACGATCATTCTAATCTACCTATATACCTACCTTATAATCTAGTAGTAGTACTATGTGACTAGCTAGCAAGGTACCATGTCACTGGTTGTTTCATTCGGTGTCATCCACTGCTTGCTCTACTTTTGCGTGAGATTGTCCTGGCCGGGGCTGTTGGAAATCTTGGACTTGAGCGTTGGCCGTCATGTTTAATCACGTGTAGATTAAGCAGTAATTCAGTGAGTAGCAACGTGTGTTGCCTATCCTGCACCATCGATTCCGTGCGCCATATATAGAAGATTAATGCAAGTGAACGGAACACTAGACTTCCTCAGCCACCTGTGCATAAAACCAACAGTGGCACGGTACCTATAGTTAGCTAGCTACACAGAACTATTACTAAATCATGCATGCATGTGCACGCCGCCTGACCGCATGGCGGCAGGGCCCACCGACCCACTGCCTGTCGCCTGGCTGTGTGGCGACAGGGCCCACCAGCCGATCCCGTTCCGTGGCCGTTCGCCTGGGCTGTAGCGCAGCGCCTGCCGCCTGGCCTTGTGGCGGTAGGTGCCACGTGTCAGCTGGCGCGTCTGCCGCCACGGGACAGGTGGTCTTTTCTGCCAATCTGATCCAGAGATGGTCTTTTTTGTCAATTGCACTGGGCAGGTGGTCCTTTTGGACAAAAATTCATATATATACTATGAAACTAAATTTCATAACGAATCTAACAACATTGACTTGGCATTGTGGATGATACTTTGACTTCGGACAAAAGTTATATGCAGATTAAAAAGGACCGGAGGGAGTACCACATGACACAGTTGTTAAGCACGAGTTTGATAAGCGAGAGGTATGTAATTATGAGCTTTCTCCATCTCTGTTTGGATTTGCCGTAATTTCTTGGCGCGTCTTGGAATTCAGTTTAAATAAATTTGAGCTAAATAAACATATCAGAAAGACACCCAAAAATCACACTCAGTCTAAACAGGACCTTAGGTTTTTCTTGGTATGCCTTAGGGTTTATTAAGGGGCCTGGTCTGGGTCATCAGCCCACCCCTTGCTGGTGACGCCCGTGGGACTCTTGCATGTAATAAAAATGGGCTGACCCACTCTGGCGGAAAAACGGTTTGCTGTTTTTTGCTCTTCGTGTTTCTAGTTGATTTTCCTCAGGACAAATCGGATAGTTATTATGGAGGTAAATATTTAAAACCCTATTAAAAACGAAAAATATATTTCTAAATTTATTCAGTGTGTTGAGTTAAAAAAATGTTCAGTGTATATTAAAAATATGTTCTTATTAAAAATATGTTCAGTGTATATTATAAAAGTTTAACATGTATTTGAAAAATGTTCAGTGTGTATAAAAAAAAGTTTAGTGTGTGCTAAAAATATCTTCAGTGTATCTATACTACTCTATAGTGTATCAATTTTGAATTTGGTCCCCTTCTCTCTCCTCCTAGCATCTCAAGCCAAAGATGAACCGTTGATTCAGCTCGCTGTGTTCAAGATCTGCTGTCAGATGTTTACTGGACCGAATCCAAGGGCTAAGATCCCCGGGATTCGCAGCCGGCCCGCGCGCGCTTTGGTTTGGGGCGCCTTCACCGGGCACACTCTATTATTCTGAAAGCACCTAGAGCATCCCCACCTAAATAAAATACCAAAAAAAAAAAAAAATCCTGCACCATCTCTTCGTATCGAAGCAGACTCTGTTTGGTGCTTCATGTTCACACATATGGAAAATGTGCTTCATGTTCGAGTTTGCTATTCAGACCATAATAGGAATCATTATTCAACATATTTTTTCTGTGTCCTTCAGAAATAGGATCATAGGACCATGTTGTATTTCTTCAGAGATAAACCATGGAGTTAAAATTAGCGTTGATGCTGATCATGGCTAATATATGCGTAGATGTACAGGCTTGAATGATCACATAAAATGGGTGTTCGGATGTATTTTCCCATCCTGGACTGTTGAGGCATAAATAATCAAATGGAATGACAGTACATAATATTAGAACTGAAATAAGCAACTTCACTGAACTGAACTTCATTCTTGCATTATTCATTAAATTTAAACACTGGCTGAGTTGTTAATTTATATGTGTTATGCAGGAAGACATGGCCGATGTAAGTGCTGAGTGTATGGCTGAGTACGTTGACATTGTCAGCAGGATGTTTGATAGCGAGGATGAGGGTTTTGAGTTCTATAACAAGTATGCTCTGGAGAAAGACTTTAATGTGAGGAAAGGCTATGTTGAGTGGGATGAAGCGAACGTGAAGATAATTTTGAGGAAACTTGTGTGTAGTCGTGAAGGTTGCCGTGAAGAGAAGCAAATGAAGAGGAAGAGAGAAGATAGGAAGAGGAAGCCACGGAATATCACCCGTGTGGGGTGTAAAGCGAAATTTGTCATTGCACGAGTCACAAAAACAAGGCCGTGGTTTGTGAAGGATTTCATCGATGAACACAACCATCCTCTGGCCCCACGAGACCTTGCTTGCTTATTGCGTTCCTCCGTGCCACTTTTATACTTATAAAGACATGTCAGACAAGAGTTAGTACATTGCAGCTTGTTTTGCATCGAGACTAATG
Organism: Elymus sibiricus; assembly: GCA_039707655.1. Taxonomy (NCBI): domain Eukaryota; kingdom Viridiplantae; phylum Streptophyta; class Magnoliopsida; order Poales; family Poaceae; genus Elymus; species Elymus sibiricus. Next base: position 397,275,391 of record CM077663.1, on the reverse strand, counting down.
CGATACATGGAGCTAACAAATTTGCAAATAATAAATCTAGGCCCAAGTCTGTTGGGTAACAATACTCTAACAGAGTTCTGCTTACTACTAAACAGCTTTTTTTTTTGATGCAACCATATATTTCATCCGCCAATCTATTTACAGAGATTACACATATGGTCACCATACAAGACACAAATGCTTGTAAGCAACTTTGCACAAAAAATTCCACAAGAAGTAAAACTGCTATTTCACCCTTGCAAAAAATTGTGCCTTGCCGAAACGTAGTCCACAAACGTCCTCCGCCGTCACCATGGCAACACCGGAAAAAGATGAGAACAACCGCCATACCAAGATCTGGGAGAGCACCATCGCATACGAAGATGCTTTTTGAGCCGATGAAGCGGGTCGCCGCAAGCGACGAGACCGAGTCTTTGTGGCATGTAGGCCGGGGATCTTCCCCGTGGTCACCAGATCTCGACGCCGTCAACTTCATTCGATGTAGTCGAAGAAGAGGAACGTCGCCGCCTGCCGTCATCCACACGCCCAACTGCAAGACAGTAAACACAACTACAGCAGCCGACACCCGCGTGAGCACCGACGGCCGACTACCAGACACGAACCTCGCCAGATCCAGAGATCGGCGAGACGACCTGGCCACCTGACAACAATAAGAACCAGCATAAGATCAGCAATGAACAACCAGATGCTAAACTTGCTCAATGGCAAAATAGGTTGTGCACGCAAACATGACAGAGAGGACTTAAATAGGAGGCATGCTTCTTCTGTTCCATGCTAAAGGTGACTGCCATATTTGTCGACGATGATTATGGCTGAAGCATGGTAATGCACTTACAGCAACGCGTGCAAAGCGGGCAAGACATTCACATAAAGTAGCCATTCTTCCAAATTGAGCCAATTCTGGTTTTCAAAGAAATTCTATACATAATTACTGTCCATTCTATACGGCGCCATACACTGCCTAAATATAGATTACTAGCTAATTTCAAGGGAAAATGGCCATAGTCATCTCCGGCCGCCGCCCCCTCGTTCATGTGAGACTGCACCCAAAAAAACATCGCTAGAATTATCAGTTACCACAAAACACACAAAAATCGCAAGCCGCCCTCACGAGCGCACGGCCTCACCTTGAATGGCTCATTGTCATTCCGGAATACCGTGGTAGGTATGTAATGCAGCCAGGCAGGCACGCCCCTGAAACCCACACACAGAGCTTAAACTGTTCATTACACCACAGAAACAAAGCTGCACCAAAACAGAACAGTGAAAGGGAAGGAAGGAAGCGGACCCGAAGTTCCACTCGGTGGGGACGAAGAGGCCGATGCGCAGCATGAGGTAGAGGCCGGCGTCCTTGACGACCCTCGCGAACTGCACCAGATCGAAGCGTTCCTTGAAGTAGTACTGCAATCCATTCAGCAATGACACACATGAAAACCCCCACGAATGAACTAAATGCAGCACAAAAAATTGAAGCCGATCGGGCGCGGCGGGCGGACCTTGCCGGGGGCGGTCTCCTGGCCGTTCCAGAAGACGTACGTCTCAGTTGAAAAAAAAGAAGAAGAAGACGTACGTCTCGATGCAGTCGGCGCCGCCGTCCTTGGCTCCGGCCACCAGCTTGGGCCACATCTGCGAGCACGTGCGGGGGGCAGGGGCGTACCACGGGGACGCTGCGGGGGTAGTGGATGGAGAGCAGGCGGCGGCGGCGGCCGGAGAGAGACCGTGCTGAAGCCGGGCCGCTGCGGGAGGCAGTCGGGGAGGTGAACCAGGCGGCGCCAGATCCGGTGGGGGAGGGCTGCCGCGGGGCGGGGGTACGGCTGCGGTGAGGCTCCGCCATGTGGAATAAGAGGAGGCGGGAGAGGACGCGGCGGTCGCCGGCGTCACGGGAGAGGAGGGGCCGGTTGCCATGGAGAATTTTGAGTGTTGTGAGGAGAAGACTGGATCGACACAAAAGTTGTCATGGGGAATTTGACCCAGCCAAATGACGGATTTGCCCTCCCATACACTAATCGGTGTCACCTAAAACTTGTAACGGTCCCACCATTACATGTAATTTCTTGTAATTTCAATTTCGTAACTCCTCGTAATTCCTATCTTTCCACCGTTAGATTAGGGTGGATGGACGGCTCCTAAAATCACCAATCACTATAACAGTTGTATTGTGTTTATGTCCACAAAGGTTTTTTTTTTTTTCGTTTCATTTCTCATACTTCCATAGAAGTGTTATAGCCATTTAAAAATCCATCTTCACTGATTTTATCATTTGAAATGATCTTTTATATATAACACTGTTGTATCCTGCACTGTACCATGTCAAAATCTGTACTGTCAAAACATCCATACTGTCCGTTGTTGGATTATGTATCAATTAATATCCCAAAAAATGGTTTGCTACAAGAAGTTTTATGTGACTTAAGCTTCGCGTACATATACTGCTGCATGTTCTTCCTATGCTCATGCTAATGTTGTCTACTATGTTGCTCAGCGCCTTAGAAGAGTCAAGTGTGGACAGATATCTAGGAAGCAAGTGAATGGAAGTTCAAGTAACCATACATCAAGATCCATTGGAATGCCAGTACGGGCCCCTTTTCAGGATATTACAAATGTGGTTGTCTCCCGTAGTTTATCAAGAGGGAAACCCGGTACGTCTTTAATGTTTCTGATCACCAGAATCTTGAAACAAGATTACAACTTCTTAGATGTTGTTATATAAATAGAAAACTATGCCTTGTGTGTTAAAGGAGTGCTCACGGTTTATTGAAATGTTCTATTTATTTCAGCACAGAAAATTCTTGGTTCAGTGGATCATCCAATTACTGGGACAAAACGATCAGTCAATCCATCTCGCATATCCAAACAGTCAAATACTCCTTCGGCTGGACACGCAACTCTACCAACAGATGCTTCTGAGCGTAAGCGTTATCATGATCGGGAAAGATACTTGCAGATGACTCCAGAACAGCGCGCTGCCTACCTGGAAAGAAACCGTGAGTACAAACGGAGAAGGAAAAATCCTATTGCAGTTAGTGATAATGCACAATCTGGGAGTCAAACTTGTACTTGTACCAGTGGAAGCACGCACACAACTATTCTCACAGGTACAATTAAAGAAGGTACATGTTAATGCAATAATATTCTATCTTATTATTTTTAGTATTCATAAAATTCTTCATGCCGTAATACTTATTAATGTATAATGTATGTTATTTTATAGGCGGAACTCATACCAATATTTTGATGAGCTTAAACTTTCTGCATCTTATAATATCCTTCGAGTAGTCTGGTTGCTAAAAATTAGACCGTGATTAGTCCATCTGACATATCTACGTCATGTAATGAATTGATAGGTACTGGTCAACATAAGCGTGTAGCAGCATTCCTGGACAATGGCGGTGGGAGAATGTCTAATGGGGCAGGTTGTAGTAGTATCGGAAAAGGAATACATGAAGATGGTGTAGCCAATGAGCAGGAAGACCATGACAACACCATCTATGTTCCAAATGGTTGTTTTCCTGCCATAGAAGGTAATACAATTGTTATGGTGTACCCTATTTCTAATGCATTGATCATTCGTCAACTTTACTTCTCCTAAAATATTATTTTATTAATTGACAAATTGATGTATCGATGAAACTGGACAATCTGAATACATGGCTGAAGATTATGATGAAGATGATGAGGGTTACATATTCCCTAGACATGGTAAGCATTAATGTGTGTTCTTAGTATAAATAATTATTACTACCATTGCGACACAATTTCCTCACTGTTAAAAGAATGGACAGGAACTGATTGCGTACTATCATATCGAGACCCAGACCATGCAAATTGTGAAATGCAAGAGGATCCTTTTGATTTCATATACCGGAATGTACCAAGTGGCCATCATATTTTGGAGCCAGTGCCTAACTGCACACACTGCAATGCAAAACGGTTCCAGTATGAGAATCCAACATTTTGTTGCATGAGTGGCAAGGTCAAGATAGTAACTCCATATGTTCATGATGAAATGCGCCGACTATACACAAGTCAAGATCCTGACGCGAAGTACTTTCAGGACAATATCCGGTACTTCAATTCTCACTTTTCTTTTACCTCTCTTGGCTTTGCAATGTTCTCAGGTTGAAAATAAATTGCCCTGTGATCTTGCTTCGGAATTTAGATCCTCATAATGGATTATGCAATGGCATAAGGCTTATTATTAAGGCATTTCAAGATAATGCTATTGATGCTGAAATTATTGGAGGACAACATGCTGGAAAGCGAGTATTCCTTCCAAGAATTCCTTTGTATCCTTCTGAAGATGATGTACTTCCCTTCAAGTTCAAGAGAAAGCAATTTACAATTCGTCTTAGCTTTGCAATGACAATCAATAAAGCTCAAGGTCAAACAATTCCGCATGTTGGTATCTACCTTCCAGAACGTGTGTTCTCTCATGGTCAACTATATGTTGCATGTCCCGAGGAATATCAAGGAAAACAACAAGAATACTTTCGAAGCCAAACAGGGATATCGACCCATCAGGAAAAAGTACCAAAAAAATTGTCTATAAGGAGGTTCTGACACGATAAATGTACATAATGCAGAACTGTCTCTGTTTCATAATATTGGTACGTTGTTAACTGTTGCGTTTTTTCTAAATATACACACATATTAGAATCATGAATAACATAGGCCTTATATTCTAATCTGTTCTACACATATACATGAATACCTAATGTTTTCTCTTCAGACTTCAGAGAGAGTATGGATGTAGTGTTCTGCTACTATTGTCAACTTTTTTTATTGCCGTAGTTCTAGGTTTGTGTCCAGAAGATCATCAATTAGATCAAGATCCTTGTTCCATGTATAATACACCGAATCATTTTTTGTATGCAAACCATGAATTTGCTTTACTAAGCTCAAATTTGGACATTTACATTTTTTTATTATCCCAGCCTTAAATTGCACAAAACCATGTTCGACATTGCAGACTGGTTCTATACCATATAGAAGGTGTCGTTTTTATCTTGTCACTGAACCTCTTCGTATAAGAATTTTTTTGGTCTCAATACTTAACCTGATACACTCTCATGTTGGCAGGGTCAATTGGAATCATATGCCTTTATGGATCATGAACTTGAAGTTAAGGCTTGTGCTGAGCTCTAAGCATCCATGCTTCAGGCAACATTAATATTAGATGCATCTTCATTTTGGCACGAGCAACACACTTTAGTTGTGGATTTGAAAAATGTTAGAAAAAGAAGTGTGTGTATGTATCTATATGTACTGTTGTACATGACATAGCTGTCTATAAACAATACGTGAGATCAACCCTGAAAACAAGTTCAGTCTGCAAATAACAATAGTTCTATGATGGGCGATTCTACCATGACCTATTTGGTTATAAGTCATTGATGTTCGACTCTGTAGCTGTGAGCAATGGAGTTCTTGTAAATTGTAGTTGAGCTTTTGCTTATGTTGTACAGCGGGATGCATGTTCGAAACCTATATATAGATGAGAAGCAAGGGGTCTAAAAATTGGAATGATTACTTTCTTTTATGTAAATTGGACCCTGTGCTATCTTTTAGTTCCATCTTAGTTGGTTACTACGTGCAAAGCACGTGCAGTTTACTAGTATTAAAAAAGGTTGACCATGTATTACAAGAATGTTTATCGTATATTTAAATAATGTTCACCATCGGGAGTCAGCACCGTCGCAGTCCAGCGATGATAACCTTCGTTCCTTTGAGTTCATCAATCACTCCAGAGAAACATCTGCAAACTGGGCAACGCCGAACAGCAGCCAAACGCTGGCGGCTCCTCTGTTCACTCAGGTCTCCTCTGACCTTTTACCACTTATTTTGTTTTTGAACCAGGCATAACATCTTTCCATTAACTGAATAACGGAAATACAAGCATCCCAACAAAAGAGAGTTAAGGGGACGGGTAAGGGGAGAGTGAGTCAAACACATCACCGAAAACCCCGCTGTAGGTGCTCGCAATCGATAACACCCACTGTGGGGCAAAAACCAGACCACACCAAATACTATCCTAACAATATTTCAAGGCTCGCGCAGGAGCAAGGAGTTTGACGCTCACAAAGGAGCAATGAGACTGAAACAAAAGTGAACACTGGGCTACAATGCCTCCAGATGGATCCTGGCAGCTCCACGGCTCAGCTCGCTGCAGAATACTCAGGCACCGCTGCACAGATCATCAACATATTGATGGCGTTCTTCCTGAGCACCATCGCACCGCCCTCCATAGCTCCCTGGTCTTCCTACTTCAGTAGTCCTGCCCAATATTTAAGGAATACACAAGAGGAAAACACCACTTCAAATGGCGATCTAGGATATTTAAACTCAAAGGTTGCACGATGAACGGCAATTTCAGATTGCCCAGCACACTGCTGCAAGACCAAACGTATAAAACTTTGCACCATCAGGTAAAAACATGTAGTGCCAAGAGTAAAATTGCCATAGATTGCTAAGGACAAAGCTCAGTCCCGAAGACGGAACCTACTGTACGCCAAGCAATCCTAGCAACAGGACAAATGAAGAAGAGATTTTGGTTACCAACCCAATTTCTTCTTTTCATAAAATACCTACTAGTGAAAACAGCCTCTTGGAATAATTGCCTGAGGAAAATCTGAATTCTTAAAGGGACTTTGGCTCTCCAAATTCATTTAAAATCACAGCCAGCAATGCTTTTCTCGAGATGTTCATAAACAGACTTACTAGTAAAGGTTATTTTTTAACCCAGTGCCCAGACTATACGATCATGTTCAGTAGAGAGATTTAAATCAGCAACAGAAGAGCAAAGTTCATTCCATTGAACATTCAAAGGAGGATAAAGAAGAAATTCAGATTTCTTGGTCTGTTAGGAACTACTAGTAGCAACAACCACAAGCCAGTTGCAGTGCAAGCAGTACCTAACAAGTGCCCAAGCTGGGAACCTAAGGGGGTGACTCATTACTCTAACAACACTGCAAACAGATCAGCGAAGGGACCAAACTAAGAAGGAGAGAAAGGATCAGTTCCCATAAACCCATAATGGAGCACAGAAGTGATAATCTCCTTTCTCGTAAACCCATAAACCAATTCGGGAAATGAAGTGCCTACAATGCTACAGTACTTTCTCTGTGCAACGAAATAGACAAGTCCATAATGACAACCAAGACCAAAGATAACTAATGAAATCACTGCATAAGGCAGACTCGTTCGTACGCAAACAATTTCTTAACTGCACCCTAGCTATATGTCAATATACCAATCACCCTGTTACAACTGCATATGGTCAAAGAGATATATATGCAGATCTGTACTAAACCACCTAGAAGATTTTACTAACAGTGATGTAACTGACAGATTTGTCCTGAACCACCTAGCAGATTTACTGTTTGCTGAATGAGATACTCCAACTCAACTAAAGGCATGTGATAGCACGACTGACAGGCATGAACACTACAGAATAAAAGGAAGGATAGGGTACACAGAGCATGCTTTGTTACAGTATAGTGATGATCAAAAGGGGGTATTTGTCCAAAAGTCCGGATGTACCAAAGGATTATCAAGATTTCAACAGCTTCACAAACCTAATGATTCTGGGTATGTTTCATGCCTATCACATCTGTCTAATACGTTTTGTATATTCACCGATGACAATTGGCATACACAATGAACAACAGATATTGTGAGAAAAGGTTCAGGGTCATATGAGTTAGGTGGAGAACATATATTGAACAAAAGGAAGTTAAGCACTTAGAAGCCGATTTATATTATTAGACCTGCGCGCAACAAAGAACAAAAAAGGATGACAAGCAGATATTCTCAAACATTAAGAGATTATGCAGTAAACGAAATGGAAAACAAGAAAATTTGCATCGTCAAAGAGGAAGACTGATAAAATAAAAGTAAAACAAGAAAACTGTAAGAACCACATATGCATGTCCGTAAGTTCATTTTATTCAGAGTTTATCATAATAACTTTCCAGAACTAGCAATCTTGTGTTTTTCTCTCAATAAGTGACCAACTCAAACACAAACAATAGAAATAAATTAGTCAAAGGCCTAGCAGCAAATGCAACATATCAGAACTATTCCAACAGAAAGTTTGCAGCAGATCAAAATCGGATCTTCCATAAAATTCATTAGCTCCAGAAATGTACCAATAGTTTTAAAGCATCTACGGGTTTATATGGCAATAACCATTACTTATACAATCCAGGTTTCAATGCTAACTATATATCATTTTGCATCAACAGAGTAATTAATAACCATTACTTTCCAGAACTAGCAGTCTTGTGTTTTTCTCTCAAATAAATGACGAACTCGAACACAAAAGGTTGAAACAAAGTAGTTAATGGGGCCTAGCAGCAAATGCAATATAGCAGTACTAGACACTAGCGCATTTTGCAGCAAATGGAAATCCAATCTTCCATAAAACTTATTAGCTCCAGAATTGTACAAGTAGTTTTAAAGCATCCAAAGGTTTCTATGGTAATAACCATTAGTTAAGATACAAAGGAATGATTTTCCAGTTTTCAATGCTAACTAGATATCATTTTGCATCAACAAAGTACTCCCTCTGTAAGGAAATATAAGACGTTTTAGATCACTAAAACTAGTGATCTAAAACGTCTTATATTTCCTTACAGAGGGAGTAATTAATAATAATAGTTAACTCATACCCACACACTTCCATCCATTTCCTTGTATGACAAACAGCTGTAGACTTCAGTGAGATCCTTCGACTTCATGTCCAGTGGTCTCATCATCACCAACCAAGCCAGGCCATATTATACAGATGGGCACAACCATCGAATTTCCCTGAGACCAGTAACTCAAGCACCAGGGTCTCGAATGAAAGGGAGAAGAACCAGCAGTGGAGTGTGCCAGCAGGGGTCAAGCATGTCGTGGACAAGTAGATGTATCCAGACCTAACTTCCATAACCTTGAGGTCGCCGTGCAAGTCGAGAGCGAACCCGTGAGTGACCCGATCAATTTCTGCACTCAAATCGATTATAGTGTCCGGAACCCAAATCTCAATTCCATCACCGTCCACGCCACGGATCCAAACATGAAGGAAGAAATCAGATTCATAGACGATGCATAGTTGGCCATCCTTGGTGTCCCCAGCACTGAAATTGAATCCGTGCACCTTCACTTCAGAGGGTAGATCCACAGAGGAGACATCCATGGTGGCCGTGTTTATCCTAATCACGCGGTGTTCACCGTGGACAGGCCAGTAAATGGAACCATTCGCCAGCGAACCAGCATTGAACTTCAGGCTGCGGTTACCGCCGACGTGCACCCACGGGTGGACGACCCAATCCCACGTCTCCGACGAGAAGACGGCGGCACGAATCCTTCGCGGGTCCGAGCAGACGCAGACCACGCGGAACGACGATGGGTGCTCATCGGAACACAGCAGACGGAAACCAATTATGAGAAATGGCGGCGACTCCCGGCCTGCACACCATCGCCGGGCATCGGGATGATGTCCACGGCCCAGGTCATGGGGTTCACGGTGGCGACGGAGAGCATGTTCCATAGGAGTAGGTAGCCGTCGCGGCAGTCCATGAGGCTCCAGCCCTTGGTCGGGTCGGCCTCGAGCGGGAGGGAAGTGAGGAAGAAGTCGCCGCCGCGGAGGGCGGCGGTGACGTCGGGATCTGAGCGGCGGCGCAGGGGACGAATGACGGGGTGGCGCTGCCGTCGATTGGGATGAAGAGCCCGAGGAGGGGCGCCGGGTGGAGGGCGCGGAACAGGCGGCGGAAGGGCCGGGAGGAGCGGACGGCGCCGAGCCATGCGCGGCAGGTGAGCGCGGCGCGGATGAGGGCCCGGAGGTCCGGGAGGCGGAGGAAGATCTCGCGGATGTCGTCTTCGCTGAGGGACGATATGGTGGTGGCGCTGGTGGCGGTGGCGGCAGCGGTGGTTGTGATTGTTGTGGTGGTGGTGGTTGTGATGGTAGTAGTGCCATCGGCGGAGGTGGAGGTGGTTTTCGTTGTGGTGGTGGTGCTTCCGTTGGCAGCGGTGGTGGTGGTGGTGGTGGTGGTGGTGGACGGGATCGACGGGGGCTTCGCTGGAGGCGCCGCCGCCGCCGGCAGCAGTTGACTCCCCATTGCTCGAGAGTGGAAGGAGTGGATGGAGTGAGTGAGTGAGGTGGCCCAAGTCTATGATACATTTCCCGCTTTGGGCCCATGTAGGCAAATAGTCCAAGTATCCGTTTAGTCTGCATTCCCTCAAAAAACAGAATCCGTTGAGTTTGCAGGGAAAGTGTATGGTGATTCGGTTTGCACTATAAAATGTTTATTTAGTAGGAGAAAATTAGTATATTGCCACAGCATGAATCTGCAATTTCACACAAATTCAAGTCTAAATTCGATACATAACATAAGAATAAAATGAAAACTAATTTAGTAGCAGTGGGGGAAATGATTATATTCAGAGTCCAACTTACGTTAGATACTATCTATAGTCGAATTTGTCTCTTTTATTTATTGACCTGTGTTGTCAATTTAAACTATTGTGACTTGTGAGCCACAAATATTATTTATATCATATATGCATTTCATATTTCGTTCAAAACTTTGAAGGATGTCAACTGGGACTAAGTTCACTAACCACAAGCATTCAAGCATTGGTGTCTGAGATATTCTCATTGGTTTTTATTTATGTGGATGGTTGTGTTTTGTTTTGTGATTTTTTTTGTACTATGTGCTTATTTTTGTAGATGACATTAGATTGATTAAAACTGGCATTGGTTAACCTCTTTATGAGGCTTTTGTAATTTTGTACTTTACTTTTTATTAATGAAAATACCGTAGAACAATTGTTCTACGGTCAGCAGGTCAAAAAATACATTAGATTGATTATGCATGTCAACAACATAATGTACCAAGAATTGTACCACCACAACACTCCATGCTGATATGTCGCCATAGAAAACATTCGATATCAAATTTGTTACTAGAATATTTCATGTACATGTCATTAGTTTTGTGATGAACTTTTCTTACTGAAACCAGGCAGCAAATAGTAGTTGTGTATGTCTAGGACTAGCACATTGGGCGTCACATAATCCGAGAGCATCCAACACGAACTCTGGACTTTTGTTGCCACCGAACTGGAATTCAACATGACAGAAGGTGTCTCCTTGTGCAAATATTTAGATTCTAACACATGGATGCTAATTGTAATAATTCATACTTATGAAATATAATAGGTGGTTTGACCACATCGTATGACATATGGATCGTTTTTCAACCAAACAATCAATACACCTATGAACTAGAGACCTATCGTGCAATAGAAGCCGCAATTTTGGAGTCCTTGCAGCGTCAAGTCAGATGATCCAACTAAGATCTCAAAAGGGCACCAAGGCTTCCGCAAGGTGAACCATTATCACCCTTCTTGTTCCTTTTTGTCATTGATGGAATACCTGTTATTTTAAAACATGGTGTCATGTCCAATGTTAGTGAGCTCCTGGAATCTCACATTCGGTATTTGCTAATGATACCATGCTGTTCTCTGAGGCCATTCATGTTCAAGCTATGATCATAAGGGCGTTTTGGATGCTTATGAGCTTGCTACTAGTCAAAGGCTCAACTATGATAATTTCTCCATCCTGTTTGGCAATGCATGCCCAACTATAAATCGGGAACAGGTATGTGCGGCTCTGCTTGTTAACACCTCTTGTTTTGAAGAGAAATTTCTTGGATTACGCACCCCTGGCGGTCATATGTCAAAGGGAAAGTTTCAAAATCTTCAAAATAGTCTGGCAAAAATATTGATTCAGTGGGGGGGGATGGTCATATAGCGCACCCTGGAAGGGAGGTGCTCACTGTGACGCCCCCGATATCGACCGTACGCTAAACATACACGCAATGCGTACGACCAAGATTAGGGACTCACTGATTGATATCACAACACAACACTAGACACAAATTAAAGTCATACAGCTTCATATTACAAGCCAGGGGCCTCGAGGGCTCGAATACAAAGCTCGACAAAGCACGAGTCAGCGGAAGCAAATAATATCTGAGTACAGACATAAGTTAGACAAGTTTTGCCTTAAGAAGGCTAGCACAAACATAAGCAGCGGATCGAAAGAGGCGAGGCCTCCTGCCTGGGAACCTCCTAACTACTCCTGAGCGTCGGCACTCTCCACGTAGTAGTAGGCTCCAGCGGTGGTGTAGTAGTCGTCTCCGAAGTACTCCATCTCCTGGGCTCCGTCGTCTGAACGCAGCAATCGTATCGAGGGGGAAAGAGAAAGCAAAGCAGCGGTGAGTACTCATCCAAAGTACCCGCAAGACTGACATCAGAACTATACTAAGTATGCATCAGTATCAAGGGGAGGGGTTATATCTGGACTGACTGCAGAAAGCAAGAATAGGGAGAAGGCCTAGTCCTATCGAAGACTAGCATCTTCAGCATCTTGCAGCATTAGAAGAGTGTAGACTGGTATCTCATATATAGTCATATTATTGTAGCAATTTTATTAAGTAACCACGCCCAGAGATCCTCCCTCGACTCCCTGCGAGGAAGCAATCTCGGAGCCACATTCATCTCAAATTAAATCACAATTATAGTTGTATAAGGTCAAGGCACAACTCCAAGTCGTCCTGTTACCGTGGACACGGCTATTCGAATAGATTATTCATCCCTGTAGGGGTGCACCGCTTTTCCAACACGCCTGATCACCTCCGGCCGGACACACTTTCCTGGGTCATGCCCGGCCTCGGGATAGCAGCACATCGTCGCCCCACCTAGGCTCAACGAAGAGGCCAGCCCGCCGGTCTAAATCCTAAGCACACAGAGGTCGTGGGCCCACTTGCCCTACGCGCTCCTGCACGATGCGAACGCGGCAGAAAGCAGACCTAGCACACTCCAGTCCAAGAGCTGTACCGTCCAGTCCAATCCGGCGCGCGCCGCTCCATTGCTAACGCCCGAAGAGCTTCGGCTGATACAACGACGCTGAGTACCCATAACTTCTCCCACGCGATGGTTTGGTGCGTAAAAAGGCCAACGACCCAACTCAGATCAAATACCCAACCCATTAGCATTTTATTAACGCGGGGCAAGCGCGACCCATAAAGTGCGGTCCCGTCACCCCGACTCGAGGATGTGTGGCAAGAGCCTCTCCTGCCCGTCCACGCCTCAACATAATCCTTTGGATGCCTTACCGGCGCATCCCACCACATCTCACACACGGGTACCCTTAGGGCTGACCCGTCTCAAGACTGTCGGGAACTCAGGTCCACCTCAACCAGGGTGGTACCACCTGTCCCTCCAGTCCCGTCTTTCACGTGTAAATAATGTCAAGTTAAAGTAACTGTGTGTATAAAACATCAAGGCGGGAACTGAGGGATCACCCTCAATGGTCCCCGCTCGATGAAACCGTCAAGGTGGACCTAGAGGAATCACCCCCGAGGGTCCCACAATTGAGGGGTTGCACGACAGAGTCATCGTCGGGAGTGGCGAAGGAGGAATCACCCTCGATAACCATGACCGACTAGCTACACTACAGAACTAGCATCATGAGTACTTCATGAGGTGTCACCCTCGGTACTCGATAGTAGCGCTGCAGAGTCGTACAACTAGGGGGTGCGGTGATGTGAGCGGCCTGGCCCGTCGGTCGGTTGACCGAGTCTTCGAGTCTTCGGGTCGTCGAGTCGTCGATGAAGAAGCAGGGGCAACTGGGACTAAGGGGGGGTCACAGGGGATTCATTGATCAACCTATACTAAACAGTTGATATTGTTGCAGGTATAGTAGTAGTTTATCAAAAGCAGGCTATGCATCAGATTAGGAGCTAACTAATACAGTAGCAAAATCTAATGCAAGAATAAGAGGGAAAGAAATGGGCGATATCAGAATGCTCAAGGGGGGTTGCTTGCCTTGCTGCTCTGCGGCAAAGGCCTGATCGTCAACGGTGTAATCGTATCCGGCAGCACCGTCAGTCTCGGGGTCTACCGGAGAGAAGAGGGGGAAGAAACAATAAATATAAGCAAACATATGCATCACGATGCATGACATGACTACATGCAGTGCTAGGGGTAGTCTAACGCAGTACTACACGTGTTAGACGGAGCGGGAGAATATCTGACGATATTTCCCGGGTCTTTGGATTTATCGGACAGATGATCCGGAGGGGGAAATGTTCCATGTTCATCATGCTAGGAGCATGTGGCATATGAACGGACAGCGTATTCGGATTCGTGGGATTTTTCTGATCAACTTTCATGTATAAAACTTTTTCATCTGAGCTACGGTTTAAAAGATATGATTTTTCAAAGTTTTACTGAATTTCTGGAATTATTTTAATTACTAAATTCGACAGAAAAAGACTAATGACGTCAGCATGATGTCAGTGTGATGTCAGCAGTCAACTGACCAGTTGATTGGTCAACCTGACAGGTGGGGCCCATCTGTCAGAGACTGTTTAGTTAACTAATTAACTAACAGATTAATTAACGATTTAATTAACATTTTAATTATTTTTAAAAATACTTAACAGGGGGGTGGGGCCCGCGTGTCAGCTGCTGGGACTGGCCCAGTCAGCCGTTGACCGTAGTCAATGGGTCAAAGGGGACCCAGGGACCTGCTGGTCAGTGACCCTGGGGGTGGCCCCGGTGGTGCCAGCTAAGCGGGGCGGCCGGCGTTCAGCCGCCGGTGGCCAAAACGACGGCAGCGGGTCGGGCGCGCGTCGGAAATCGTCCAGGGGCGGCGGTTTTGGGCGCGGTCTGTTGCATTCGAACGGGGGCAGCGCGGCGCGTTCAACCATGGCCTCGGCTCGAGCTGGGAAAGCCCTGAGCGACGGCAACGACGACCGTGGCGGCGCCGGAGTTCGGGCGCGCTCGGTGTCGAGGCTAGGAGGCACGGGGAGCGTAGCAGAGGGGTGAGGAGGCACGGGAGCTCACAATGGAGCGGTAGAGGGCGACAGTAGGCTCGGGGAGGCTCGGAGCTGGTGGATCGACGGTGGCGATCTACGGGGGACCGAGGTAGACGACGACAGCGTCCGGGCGTGGTGGTGGTTCCCGACTCCAACGGCGAGATGCAGTCGACGTGGACGAGGCCGGCGATGAAGTTGGACACGGAGCGGCGACGAGAGAAAGGTTGTGGCCGCGAGCTCTACGGGTGAACGGCCATGGCGGCATCGGGTGAGGTGGGAGAGAGGGAGGGAGGAAGACTGGGGGGCTAGGGTTTGTCCACGGGGGCGAGGGGGGCCTTAACAGACCAGGGACGGGCGCAGCGACGCGCTGTCGTGCGGGAGAAGGTGGGGGGCCGGCGCGGCGAGCTCTGCAGAGGCGACAGCGGCGCGCGCGGGTGAACAGAGGAAGGGGACGGGAGGTGTTGGGCTGGGCCGGCACTGTGGCCACTTAGGCCCAGTAGCACGGGCCTTTTTCTTTTCTTTGTTTTGTCTCTGCCTTTTTATTTTTAATCTTTTCTGTTTTCTTTTTAGTTTTCTTTTAGTTCTAGTTTTATAAAATATAAAAGTGGTACCTAAAATAGTACAACTAATTATACCACTGCCACATTAATTTGGACAGCTAAATAAAATAGTTTAATATTTTATTAATTTGAAAAATGTATTTAATTGAATGTTTTGCTACTATTTTAATTATTTCAGTGCATTTAAACACTGTATAAAAATGTGGTTTCAGCATGACAAATATCCAGAGAATATTTGCAACACTTTGAACATTTCTGTTTTCATGTTTGAGAAAAATTGAATTTTGACTTTATTTTGAATTTGAATTTGAATAGGATTTCGATTAACGTGAGATTAACAACAGTAACAGTGGTGACATGGCATCATTAGCATTGGATTACTGTAGCTTAATTATCCAGGCGTCACAATTCTCCTCCACTACAAGAAATCTCGTCCCGAGATTTAAGCGGGGGAGTAAGGGGGAAAGTTCTGGTCACGAAATTCTAACGGATCCTTTTGTTCTGGGTTGTCCTTCTCGAGGAAGTCGATCCCTTTCGTTGACGTCTTCATTTCTCTGCTTCAGGTCATTATGATGAAGCCGGCATCCTTTCTTTGGGAATTCCAACATACTTACGAATAGGTAAGGGGCAGCTCGACAGCGCTAGAATGTTACAAGGGGTAATCATCTGGAGTTATCCTATGAATGAGCACATGAGTATCTCTCGAGTTGAACAATCAAAACACATCGAGAGCAAAGTATGAAGATACAATAAGAAGTTTCAAACGGACGGACAATCGTTCGATGTTTGAAACAAAGTGTGAAAAGGGTTCCAGAGCAAAGAGAATAAGTATTGCGTCTGATACCAGAATAGATCACTAGGAAGGTGGCTCGTGAATTACATACGAAGACAAGTGAGAGGAATAACTTTGGCAACAGGGGTGTACAGGAGAGTCAGGTTTTGATCCTATGGAACTATGGGTTATGGGACCATCATGCGGATTAAGAGTAAGAAGAGCGGTGACATCTTGCACGGTCATGGTAGCAAGACATGTCAGAGGATAACCTGTCATTTATGTCGGCAACAACATCGGTACCAAGGGCGGGGAATGAAGAGAACCATCTTCCTACTCGTCGAAACGAGGTGGACCAATAGGCAAAGTTCTCGTCCACCGGCGGTTACCGGAATGTTATCAACAATAGTAACATGGCCTTAATGACAGAATTGATCACCGAGGTGTTTACCTAAACAGAGAATTAATACTGCTTAGATCATATAATCTCAAGAAAGGTTAAATAGACCAATGGAAAGGAAAATGTGGCCATCACATTAAACAGACCAATGGAAAGAAAAATGTGTTCATCACATTAAACAAACCAATGGCAAGGAAAATGTGGTTATACTCAAGTTTTAGGAGTATATCTTTCCCAAAGAAAATTCAGAGCATGATATACATGACAGGATAGCAAGTAGATAACCATTTAGGTAGGGGGGGAATCCATGACATGCCCATACAATGGCGTTTGGATAATTGATCAAGAAACAATTAGCATTGAGCTTACATTATTCCTTTTGAAGATCGATATGCCACATTCATGCTTCGGGATAGCAATGATATGGTGTTTCGACTAAAGGATGGAGTTTGGATACACGAAGGATCCAGTAGGAACAACTTATAAAATAAGTCTTATAATTTCCCATGGAAGAATGGCAATCCTTGCTGAACAAAGCATTATAACAATAGGTCATCCGGCCAGGTGTGCTAGCTACAACATCACCTTACCGAGTAATAAAGACCAAAGTTACAATTCTTGATAATGTTCCAACCATCATATTTGTCCGAGATTCAGATCTGGTTGGTGTCAAGATACTTCAGACAAAGATGGCCTGAGGAGAAAAGGATGCAACACAGACCTACGAGATGATGTTGCAAGAATCTTGGAATGAACGACAGAAGCAAGACTTGAATCATTAGCCAGACTACAAGACATCTGAACACAAGGTCAAGACATTCGTGCCCACATGGAAGTTTCTAGAATGGAGGGCAATCAAGTTCTGATTGGGGACCATCATAGAGGATATCAAAGTTCCATGTGTAAGTCTGGACTAGGACAAATCAAATCGATCAGTGGCCTGGCGTGCTAGGAAATACATATGGACTGAAGGTACGAAATCTATCAAACCATAGAATACTTTGCACATGCCTGAATGAATTGGAACGATTCCAAAGGATGCGAGACAAAATTTTCCCATAAGCACGGTGGCAAAAACGCATGTGAACTTATAGAAAAACACTCCTTTTATCAAACATATTCTTCATGAACTAGGCACAAAGATAATGCTTTCAAGGTTTCCAACACTAGCTTAAATGTTCATCAAGAACCACGAAGGAGATGAGGATGTGGCTGATGGGCTCAGCAATAATTCGTTGAGATTTCCACAAAGAAGGATCTCCATGATTGAGTGAACAAAACCAGATGATATATTGAGGTTTGCCCGAAGGAAACATCCACAATTAAACATTAATCGAAAGGTGCACCCGAAATACAGACTAAGTAGCACGACCAATGTTAGGGTGCTGACCCAACCGCCAATGCACTAAGAATGGACTTATTGTTCATTAACTCCAAGGTGATAGAGTTGGTATGCCATAAGTATTGAATTTACACATCACATTCCATTTGTCAGTATTCCGGTTAGAAACAACACGGGAACAAAGAAATGAAAGGTGATGGCAAGGATGTCGCCAACGACAACATCAATTACCATGGACAAGGATGCTACTCTCATCATGAATTTAATTGATATCCTGGAAGAGCCCAGAATGCCGATGAGGATCACGACACATTTGCCGAGAAGTCTCTTGAAGGTGTAATCGATCAGCGACGACATCAAGCAAAGAAATGATGAAGCGAAGGGTGGTCGGAACCACCGTTTAGAGTGCTAGCTCAGAGTCGAAATTGCCTTCAAGACAACCAACATGACGTTGCAAACTCAATGTAAGCTTAGAGCACTGTTGGAATTTGGTTCCGGGGATGAAGGATATAAATAGCATGGTCAAGCCTTAGCATGACGATGACGATGTAGCCAAACAGCTTGGAAAGACATGATCGAGCACAAACTCATAAGCAAAGAAGATTACTAAGAGCTGTTGAATCGCAATGCGGACTCGATTCAATTATCGGTGTCCTTGAGTGTCCAACAACTCATAACATGAGGAAACTGGAATCAGTGAAGGAAAACATAGCTGACGAGGAGCTTATAAGAAGCTATGTAGCTCCATGATTTTCTTGAGATACCAGGGGTAATACTCGGATGTAGATCAGAATTAAAGCTTGGACCGATGTATTGATCCGCAGAAGACAAGTGCTTAAACTGGTCTATAAATGGGATCAAAGAAGAACAGTCATGGTCGGAACCACGGTTGTAAAGTGTCAAATCAGGTTGTAGCTTTGAAAGATTATCCGGCAAAACACCAGAAAAGTATGATTCGTGAAACTGTCGGGTTCACACGGATTAAGGAAGGCATAGATTCAACCCATCGGGGCATCTTAGGAACATATACCACAAGCTTCAAGAGTAATTAACACATGCTTGACAACAGAGCATGGCTGACAAAAGCATAGGATACAATTTACCAAAGGCATTATGTATCCGAGGAAAAACTCACAAAGTTGTTGAATATGAAGGACACTGTCGGATAATAATTCGACAAAGGGTCTGACGGTCAATAGCGGAGCTGATGTGAGCATCGGCACACAACCAGATGAAGAAAGAATGCAAAGGCATCGGATTATAGAACATCTGAATAACTTGATGCTTAGATAACAAAGGAAATATGAATTCCAATACGAAGGATCAGAAGCAGACGCTCTGATCAAGGATGGGTAGCTTGAATAGACCTAAGGGTACGATTGACGGCAATTAGATTTTTCGAGAACCAGCTCATGTTCAAAATGACGTCTGAGCCGGAAAGATAATTTCAAAAGGATCAACTGATGATTGCGTGCATTCGCACTCATGTTGAATCAATAAGATCAAAATGACAGTGTCAAAGGATACTAATGAATATTGCCAGGCATATGGGAAGCATCCATAACGTAATCAGACAAGTATTTGCAGAGCAATAAGCTGCTAAGGATTTTTGAAAGATCAAATAGTATTTGAATGTATCTTGTGAATCATATGAATAAAGGGGGAAGAACGGATACTCGGTAAGTGCGAGGAATTATCCGTAGGGGGTATTCATGAGGCAAGAACTGCAAGGCAGTAAGCTCAGAGGATTGTCGGAACAATGAAGAGCAGTTCGGGGCATCTTGTAATAACAAGATCAATGGGATTGAATGTAAGAGTGGCAAGTGTATTTAGTTATCCATAAGGATATAACAGCGGTAGGGAATTTGAAAAGGCGGTGGGCACAGGTGTCTTGGGAAAATATCGAATAGCATCTTCGAAACCTTCTGGTGAAGCAGCCGATCATCTGGAATGAAGGGGCTCTCCGGGGGAAGTAGTTACGAGAACCTAGAGTTAGAGTTAGTAAAATCTTTAACCCGAAAGAGGAGAGAGATCAGAACCCAGAGTATAGACGAGGAATAAAAGATCCTAATACCACCCGATTGAGATGTGGGCCCGTAAGCCACACAACTATGTTAGTAAAAGTTTTTCAATGACTAGACTCAACTTCGGCCAAGGAGTTGGAAAGGGGGCTACCTACAGGCAGTCGGCTCTGATACCAACTTGTGACGCCCCCGATCTCGACCGTACGCTAAACATACACGCAATGCGTACGACCAAGATTAGGGACTCACTAATTGATTTCACAACACAACACTAGACACAAATTAAAGTCATACAGCTTCATATTACAAGCCAGGGGCCTCGAGGGCTCGAATACAAAGCTCGACAAAGCACGAGTCAGCGGAAGCAAATAATATCTGAGTACAGACATAAGTTAGACAAGTTTTGCCTTAAGAAGGCTAGCACAAACATAAGCAGCGGATCGAAAGAGGCGAGGCCTCCTGCCTGGGAACCTCCTAACTACTCCTGAGCGTCGGCACTCTCCACGTAGTAGTAGGCTCTAGCAGTGGTGTAGTAGTCGTCTCCGGCGTACTCCATCTCCTGGGCTCCGTCGTCTGAACGCAGCAATCGTATCGAGGGGGAAAGAGAAAGCAAAGCAGCGGTGAGTTCTCATCCAAAGTACTCGCAAGACTGACATCAGAACTATACTAAGTATGCATCAGTATCAAGGGGAGGGGTTATATCTGGACTGACTGCAGAAAGCAAGAATAGGGAGAAGGCCTAGTCCTATCGAAGACTAGCATCTTCAGCATCTTGCAGCATTAGAAGAGAGTAGAATGGTATCTCATATATAGTCATATTATTGTAGCAATTTTATTAAGTAACCACGCCCAGAGATCCTCCCTCGACTCCCTGCGAGGAAGCAATCTCGGAGCCACATTCATCTCAAATTAAATCACAATTATAGTTGTATAAGGTCAAGGCACAACTCCAAGTCGTCCTGTTACCGTGGACACGGCTATTCGAATAGATTATTCATCCCTGCAGGGGTGCACCGCATTTCCAACACGCCTGATCACCTCCGGTCGGACACACTTTCCTGGGTCATGCCCGGCCTCGGGATAGCAGCACGTCGTCGCCCCACCTAGGCTCAACAAAGAGGCCAGCCCGCCGGTCTAAATCCTAAGCACACAGGGGTCGTGGGCCCACTTGCCCTACGCGCTCCTGCAAAATTGCGAACGTGGCCGAAAGCAGACCTAGCACACTCCAGTCCAAGAGCTGTATCGTCCAGTCCAATCCGGCGCGCGCCGCTCCATTGCTGACGTCCGAAGAGCTTCGGCTGATACAACGACGCTGAGTACCCATAACTTCTCCCACGCGATGGTTTGGTGCGTAAAAAGGCCAACGACCCAACTCAGATCAAATACCCAACCCATTAGCATTTTATTAACACGGGGCAAGCGCGACCCATAAAGTGCGGTCCCGTCACCCCGACTCGAGGATGTGTGGCAAGAGCCTCTCCTGCCCGTCCACGCCTCAACATAATCCTTTGGATGCCTTACCGGCGTATCCCACCACATCTCACACACGGGTACCCTTAGGGCCGACCCGTCTCAAGACTGTTGGGAACTCAGGTCCACCTCAACCAGGGTGGTACCGCCTGTCCCTCCAGTCCCGTCTTTCACGTGTAAATAATGTCAAGTTAAAGTAACTGTGTGTATAAAACATCAAGGCGGGAACTGAGGGATCACCCTCAATGGTCCCCGCTCGATGAAACCGTCAAGGTGGACCTAGAGGAATCACCCCCGAGGGTCCCACACTTGAGGGGTTGCACGACAGAGTCATCGTCGGGAGTGGCGAAAGAGGAATCACCCTCGATAACCACGACCGACTAGCTACA
Source organism: Elymus sibiricus (assembly GCA_039707655.1). NCBI lineage: Eukaryota > Viridiplantae > Streptophyta > Magnoliopsida > Poales > Poaceae > Elymus > Elymus sibiricus. The sequence goes on along the minus strand of CM077663.1, from coordinate 397,253,564 downwards.
CTACAGAACTAGCATCATGAGTACCTCACGAGGTGTCACCCTCGGTACTCGATAGTAGCGCTGCAGAGTCGTACAACTAGGGGGGTGCGGTGATGTGAGGGGCCTGGCCCATCGGTCGGTTGACCGAGTCTTCGAGTCTTCCGGTCATCGAGTCGTCGATGAAGAAGCAGGGGCAACTGGGACTAAGGGGGGGTCACAGGGGATTCATTGATCAACCTATACTAAACAGTTGATATTGTTGCAGGTATAGTAGCAGTTTATCAAAAGCAGGCTATGCATCAGATTAGGAGCTAACTAATACAGTAGCAAAATCTAATGCAAGAATAAGAGGGAAAGAAATGGGCGATATAGGAATGCTCAAGGGGGGTTGCTTGCCTTGCTGCTCTGCGGCAAGGGCCTGATCGTCAACGGTGTAGTCGTATCCGGCAGCACCGTCAGTCTCGGGGTCTACCGGAGAGAAGAGGGGGAAGAAGTAATAAATATAAGCAAACATATGCATCACGATGCATGACATGACTACATGCAGTGCTAGGGGTAGTCTAACGCAGTAGTACACTTGTTAGACGGAGCGGGGGAATATCTGACGATATTTCCCGGGTCTTTGGATTTATCGGACGGATGATCCGGAGGGGGAAATGTTCCATGTTCATCATGCTAGGAGCATGTGACAGATGAACGGACAGCGTATTCGGATTCATGGGATTTTTCTGATCAACTTTCATGTATAAAACTTTTTCATCTGAGCTACGGTTTAAAAGATATGATTTTTCAAAGTTTTACTGAATTTCTGGAATTATTTTAATTACTAAATTCGACAGAAAAAGACTAATGACGTCAGCATGATGTCAGTGCGATGTCAGCAGTCAACTGACCAGTTGACTGGTCAACCTGACAGGTGGGGCCCATCTGTCAGAGACTGTTTAGTTAACTAATTAACTAACAGATTAATTAACGATTTAATTAACATTTTAATTATTTTTAAAAATACTTAACAGGGGGGTGGGGCCCGCGTGTCAGCTGCTGGGACTGGCCCAGTCAGCCGTTGACCGTAGTCAATGGGTCAAAGGGGACCCAGGGGCCCGCTGGTCAGTGACCCTGGGGGTGGCCCCGGGGGTGCCAGCTCAGTGGGGCGGCCGGCGTTCAACTGCCGGTGGCCAAAACAACGGCGGCGGGTCGGGCGCGCGTCGGAAATCGTCCAGGGGCGGCGGTTTTGGGCGCGGTCTGTTGCATTCGAACGGGGGCAGCGCGGCGCGTTCAACCATGGCCTCGGCTCGAGCGGGGAAAGCCTTGAGCGACGGCAACGGCGACCGTGGCGGCGCCGGAGTTCGGGCGCGCTCGGTGTCGAGGCTAGGAGGCACGGGGAGCGCAGCAGAGGGGTGAGGAGGCACGTGAGCTCACAGTGGAGCGGTAGAGGGCGGCAGCGGGCTCGGGGAGGCTCGGAGCTGGTGGATCGACGGTGGCGATCTACGGGGGACCGAGGTAGACAATGACAGCATCCGGGCGTGGTGGTGGTTCCCGACTCCAACGGCGAGGTGCAGTCGACGTGGACGAGGCTGGCGATGAAGTTGGACACGGAGCGGCGACGAGAGAAAGGTTGTGGCCGCGAGCTCTATGGGTGAACGGCCATGGCGGCGTCGGGTGAGGTGGGAGAGAGGGAGGGAGGAAGACTGGGGGGCTAGGGTTTGTCCACGGGGGCGAGGGGGGCCTTAACAGACCAGGGACGGGCGCAACGACGCGTTGTCGTGCGGGAGAAGGTGGGGGGCCGGCGCGGCGAGCTCTGCAGAGGCGACAGCGGCGCGCGCGGGTGAACAGAGGAAGGGGACGGGAGGTGTTGGGCTGGGCCGGCACTGTGGCCACTTAGGCCCAGTAGCACGGGCCTTTTTTTCTTTTTTCTTTGTTTTGTCTCTGCCTTTTTATTTTTAATCTTTTCTGTTTTCTTTTTAGTTTTCTTTTAGTTCTAGTTTTATAAAATATAAAAGTGGTACCTAAAATAGTACAACTAATTATACCACTGCCATATTAATTTGGACAGCTAAATAAAATAGTTTAATATTTTATTAATTTGAAAAATGTATTTAATTGAATGTTTTGCTGCTGTTTTAATTATTTCAGTGCATTTGAACACTGTATAAAAATGTGGTTTCAGCATGACAAATATCCAGAGAATATTTGCAACACTTTGAACATTTTTGTTTTCATGTTTGACAAAAAATTGAATTTTGACTTTATTTTGAATTTGAATTTGAATAGGATTTCGATTAACGTGAGATTAACAACAGTAACAGTGGTGACATGGCATCATTAGCATGGGATTACTGTAGCTTAATTATCCGGGCGTCACACTCACCAAATCGATTGCACATAAATTACCAACTTACATCATGAGTGTCTTCAAGCTACCTTACTCGGCGTGCGATGATCTGACATAAATTTTATTGGGGGTCGAAGAAGGGTCATCGTAAAGTTCATTGGAAAGCTTGGGACTATCTGTTACAACAAAAGTACCAAGGTGGTTTAGGGTTTCGTTATTACCACATGTATAATCAAGCCTTACTCACTCGGCGGGCATCGAGGCTTATTGCCAAGTCGGATAGCCTTTATGCTCAAGTGCTTGAAGCCCGTTATTATCCCGACGTTAAGATTGAGGACAATGTCTTCTCTAAAGTGCATCATCCTCATGGACGACAATCTGCCATGGGGTCAACCTTTTGAAGAAGGGCCTTGTATGGAGAGTTGGCAATGGGAGGAGTATCAGGGTATGGCATGAAAGTTGGATACCACATCCAGATTCGTATAAATCGGTGATACTTCAAGGGAGGTGCATGATTATATACGTATCTGAATTACTCAATGATAATGGGTCTTCGAACGTATAGCTATTGCAGTCCTATTTCTTGCCATGTGATTTCTTGGAAATTTTGAAGATTAGACGTCACTAAGGTTGGAAGATGATACCCTGGTGTGGGGGGCTAGGAAGTATGCCTTCTCCGTAAAAAGTTCTTACACCCTAGCTTTGGAGGAGCCTACTCGAGAAAAGTTTGTAGCGACGAGCTCGGCTCATGATGAGTGTGGATCATGCTAGAAGCTTATTTGGTCATGTGGTGTCCCTCCTACGGTTAGGATCTTCCCATGGCAATTAGGGACCAATTCCCTTCCTATCTGGCAAAACAAACAGAAGAGAGGTCTGGAGGTTTCAGGCGTCTACCCGGTATGCGGAACTAGTTTCAAAGATAATTTTTATTCTTTCTGCCTTCGCATGAAGGGAAGGAGTTATGGAGGACTATGGATGATGTTTGGTGGCTTCCAGCTCTCACTATCGTTTGCAACACATTCAAGTAGTAGCTCTTACATGTTTTGGAATCCCTTCCCGAGTTGCAGCACTGGAGCGTTGCATGCTACTAATGATACTATGAGATGTTGGTATGTTCGCAATGAGATTGCTCAAAACCCCACCACTAATGGAGGTCTTGAAAAGGTTTATTTTGCAGCTACATGGAGTCACTTTTAGGCCTAAAGCATGAAGCCTTAGTTGGCCCATGCAAAGGAAAAATTGTCGCCTTAGTTGGCCCATGCAAAGGAAAAATTGTCTTGTCTCTTGACCTGGCCATTCAACCACATGAAATAACGGATGTTGAGCCTCTGCCTTGCTGGATGCCCCACCCTCGGGCTGGGTTAAAATTAACTCGGATGGGTCTTTTTCTATAATGGGGCAGCTGGCTCGGGTATGGTGTGTGCGATGAGTTTGGCTCTATTATCTTCTCATGCTGTAGACAACTCTTTTCCTATAAAGGTGATTTGGAGGCTGAACTTGGTGCTTGTACGGAGGGCTTACCATAGTCCTTGATGAAGTTATCTTCTGGCAATGGTTCAAATGGACGCCCTCGAAGCTATCAAGATGATTCATTCTGGCGACATTGACAGATCGTTGTACTTATATTTGATTAAGGAGATCAAACACCTCATGAACCTTTATAGAACCAGTATTACTCGTATTAGGTGCTCTCAAAATAAAGCTAGTAATTGTTTGGAAAAAAATATCTCTTAGAAAGTAGAACCATGACCTGGTTGGGGTCTGTTGGGGAACGTTGCATGGGAAACAAAAAAATTCTACGCACACGCAAGATCTATCCATGGTGATGAGCATCTACGAGAGGGAGAGTGGATCTACATACCCTTGTAGATCGCTAAGAGGGAAGCGTTAAGAAACGCGGTTGATGTAGTCGAACGTCTTCGCGATCCAAGTCGCTAGCCGTCCCGCGATCCAATCACGATCTAGCGCCGAACGGACGGCACCTCCGCGTTCAACACATGTACAGCTCGATGACGATCTCCACCCTCTTGATCCAGCAAGAGGGAGCGGAGAGGTAGGTGAGATCTCCAGCAGCACGACAGCGTGGTGGTGGTGATGGTGGAGTTATCCCGGCAGGGCTTCGCCTAAGCACTACCGGAATCTATTTGGTGGACGAATTAGAGAATAGAGAACTAGCACGTGGCCGTGTGTCTTTGGGCGCTCTACTCCTCTAGTACATATAGGAGGGAGGGGGAGGAGGCAGCCTCCCTAGGGTTTCCCCTAGGGGTCGGCCGAACCAGGGCAAGGAGGAGTCCAATCCACTTCCTACTAGGAAGTGGATTCATATTAGGAAGGAGTCCTATTCCTTCCTATCTCCACCTTTTTTCCTCTTGGGCATATGGGCCCTTATGCATGGGGTCGGTTCCCCAGCCCATTAGGGGCTGGTGCGCCACTTCTTGGGCCCATGTGCCCCCCCGGGGTGGGTGGGCCCCACCCGGTGGACCCCCGGAACCCATTCGTCACTCCCGGTACACTACCGGAAATACCCGAAACTTTTCCGGAACCCAAATACCACTTAACTATATATAAATCTTTACCTCCGGACCATTCCGGAGCTCCTCGTGACGTCCGGGATCTCATCCGGGACTCCGAACAACCTTCGGTCACCAACACATATATCTCAATACTACCGAAACGCCACCGAACGTTAAGTGTGCAGACCCTGCGGGTTCGAGAACTATGTAGACATGACCGAGACACTTCTACGGTCAATAACCAATAGCGGGACCTGGATGCCCATATTGGTTCCTACATATTCTACGAAGATCTTTATCGGTTGAACCTCTATGTCAAGGATTCAGTTAATCACGTATGATGTTCCCTTTGTTCTTCGGTATGTTACTTGCCCGAGATTCGATCGTCGGTATCTCTATACCTAGTTCAATCTCGTTATCGGCAAGTCTCTTTACTCGTTCCGTAATACAAGATCCCGTGGCTAACACTTTAGTCACTTTGCTTGCAAGGCTTATTGTGATGTTGTATTACCGAGTGGGCCCTGAGATACCTCTCCGTCACACGGAGTAACAAATCCCAGTCTCGATCCATGCCAACTCAACAGACACCCTCGGAGATACCTGTAGAGCATCTTTATAGTCACCCAGTTACGTTGGGACGTTTGATACACACAAGGTATTCCTCCGGTGTGAGTGAGTTACATGATCTCATGGTCACAGGCACAGATACTTGACATGCAGAAAACTATAGCAATAAACTGACACGATCATATGATATGTTCATAGTTTGGGTCTTGTCCATCACATCATTCTCCTAATGATGTGACCCCGTTATCAAATGACATATTATGTCTATGGCTAGGAAACCTTGACCATCTTTGATCAACGAGCTAGTCTATTAGAGGCATACTAGGGACACAGTGTTGTATATGTACCCACACATGTATTTGAGTTTCCAATCAATACAATTACAGCATGGATAATAAACGATTATCATGAACAAGGAAATATAATAATAACCAATTTATTATTGCCTCTAGGGCATATTTCCAATAGTCTCCCACTTGCACTAGAGTCAATAATCTAGTTCACATCACCATTTGATTTACATTGTTATGAATCTAACACCCAGTGAGTTCTGGGGTTCGATCATGCTTTGCATGTGAGAGAGGTCTTAGTCAACGGTCTGCAACATTCAGATCCGTGTGTTCTTTGCAAATCTATATGTCATACTGCAGATGCTACCACGCTCCACTTGGAGCTATTACAAATGGCTGCTACACTATACGTATCCGGATTGCTACTCAGAGTCATCCGGATTGGTGTCAAAGCTTGCATCGATGTAACCCTTTACGACGAACTCTTTATCACCTCCATAATCGAGAAACAGTTCCTTAGTCCTCTAGTTACTAAGGATAATTTTGACCGATGTCCAGTGATCCACTCCTAGACCACTCTTGTACCCCTTGACAGACTCATGGCAAGGCACACACCAGGTGCGGTACACAGCATGGCATACTATACAAAGCCTATGGATAAGGCTAGGGGACGACCTTTGTCCTTTCTCTTTCTTCTGCCGTGGTCAAGCTTTGAGTCTCACTCAACTCCACACCTTATAAATCAGGCAAGAACTCTTTCTTTGACTGATCCATTTTGAACTCTTTCAAAATCCTGTCAAGGTATGTACTCATTGAAAGTCTTATCAGACGTCTTGATCTATTTCTATAGATCTTGATGCCCAATATTTAAGTAGCTTCATTCCAGGTCTTCCTTTGAAAAACTCCTTTCAAACAACCCTTTATGCTTTCCAGAAATTCTACATCATTTCCGATCAACAATATGTCATTCACATATACTTATCAGAAATTCTATAGTGCTCCCACTCACTTTATTGTAAATACAAGTTTCTCATAAACTTTGTATAGAACCAAAAACTTTGATCATCTCATCAAAGCGTATATTCCTACTCCGAGATGCTTGCTCCAGTCCATAGAAGGATCGCTGGAGCTTGCATACATTTTAGCATCCTTAGGACTGACAAAACCTTCCGGTTGTATCACATACAACCTTTCCTCAAGGAAACCATTAAGGAAACGATGTTTTGACATCCATCTACCAGATTTCATAATCGAAAAATGCAGCAACTGCTAACATAGTTCCAACAGACTTTTAGCATCGCTACGGGTGAGAAAGTCTCATCGTAGTCAACTTCTTTGCGACAAGTCCAGCTTTATAAAAATGGTGACATTTACCATTAGCGTCTGTCTTCTTCTTAAAGGTCCATTTGTACTCAACGGCCTGCCGTTTAACGGGCAAGTCTACCAAAGTCCACACTTGGTTTTCATACATGGATCCTATCTCGGATTTCATGGCTCCTAGCCATTTGTTGGAATCCGGGCCCACCATCGCTTCTTCATAGCTCGTAGGTTCACTGTTGTCTTAACAACATGACCTCCAAGACAGGATTGACGTACCACTCAGGGGCGGTAGGAGTTCTTGTCAACCTACGAGGTTCGGTAGTAACTTGATCCGAAGCTTCATGATCATTATCATTTGCTTCCGCTTCACTTGGTGTAGGCGTCGTAGAAACATCTTTCTGCGTCGTGCTACTATCCAACTGAAGTGACGGTTCAACAACCTCATCAAGTTCTACTTTTCTCCCACTCAATTCTTTCGCGAGAAACTTCTCTCGAGAAAGGACCCGTTTTAAGCAGCAAACATTTTGCCCTTGGATCTGAGATAGAAGGTATACCCAACTATTTCCTTAGGGTATCTTATGAAGATGCACTTTTCCGCTTTGGGTTCGATCTTATCAGACATAAGCGTCGCATTCCCAAACTCTGAGAAATGACAGCTTAGGTTTCTGCCAAACCAAAATTTATACGGTGTCATCTCAACGGACTTAGATGGTGCCCTAATTTAAAGTGAATGTAGTTGTCTGTAATAGATAACCCCAAAACGATAGTGGCAAAACGATAAGAGACATCATAGTACGCACCATATCCAATAGAGCACGACTACGACGTTCGGACACACCATCACACTATGGTGTTCCAGGTGGCGTAAGTTGTGAAACAATTTCCACATTGTCTTAAGTTGCATATCAAACTCGTAACTCAGATATTTACCTCCACGATCATATCATAGACATTTTATCTTCTTGTCACGATGATCTCAAACTTCACTCTGAATTTGTTTGAACTTTTCAAACGTTTCAGACTTGTGTTTCATTAAGTAAATATCCCCATATCTACTCAATTCATCAGTGAAGGTAAGAAAATAGCGATATCCACCGCACGCTTCAACATTATTTGGACCGCATACATCAACATGTATCATTTCCAATAAGTCACTTGCCCGCTCCATTAAGTCGGAAAACGGGGTTTTAGTCATCTTGCCCAAGAGGCATGGTCCGCATGTCTCAACCGATTCGAAATCAAGTGAGTCAAAAGATCCATCAGCATGGAGTTTCTTCATGCGCTTTACACCAATATGACCTTGGTGGCAGTGCCACAAGTATGTGGTACTATCATTATTAACTTTGCATCTTTTGGCATCAATATCATGAACCTGTGTATTACTACGATCGAGATTCAATAAACCATTCACATTGGGTGCATGACCATTGAAGGTATTATTCATGTAAACAGAATAACCATTATTCTCTAACTTAAATGAATAACCGTATTGCAATAAACACGATCTAATCACGTTCATGCTTGCCATTCTTGAAGTTTTCCCTTCTTGCCCTTGCCCTTCTTGAAACTAGTGGTTTTATTAACCATCAACACTTGATGCTCCTTCTTGAGTTCTACCTTCGCAGTGTCAAACATCGCGAATAGCTCAGGGATCATCTCCATCCCTGGCATTTTATAGTTCATCACGAAGCTCTAGTAGCTTAGTGGCAGTGACTTGGAGAACTATATCAATCACTATCTTATCTGGAAGATCAACTCCCACTCGATTCAAGCGATTGTAGCACCCAGACAATCTGAGCACATGCTCACCGACTGAGCAATTCTCCTTCATTTTGCAGGCAAAGAATCTTGTTGGAGGTCTCATACCTCTCAACACGGGCACGAGACTGAAATCCCAATTTCAGCTCGTAGAACATCTCATATGTTCCGTGACATTCAAAACGTTTTGTAGCCTCAATTCTAAGCCATAATGCATGACGCACTGAACTATCAAGTAGTCATCAGAACGTGTCTGTCAAATGTTCACAACATCTACAGATGACACTTGAGGGGGTGGCGCACCGAGCGATGCATTAAGGACATAAGCCTTCTGTGCAGCAATGAGGACAATCCTCAGATCACGGACCCAGTCCGCATTATTGCTACCATCATCTTTCAACTCTATTAACTCTAGGAACGTATAAAAAACACAGGGGAGCTACAACGCGAGCTATTGATCCACAACATAATTTGCAAAGACATTTTGACTATGTTCATGATAATGAGTTCAGTTAATCATATTACTAAAGAACTCCCACTCAAATTGACATCCTTCCGGTCATCCGAGTGTTACATGATCCAAATTCACCAACCCAAGTCCGATCATCACGTGAGATGAGGTGGTTTCAATGGTGAACATCTCCATGTTGATCATATCTACTATATGACTCATGTTCGACCTTTCGGTCTCTTGTGTTCCGAGGCCATGTATGTACATGCTAGGCTCGTCAAGTTTAACCCGAGTGTTCCGCACGTGCAACACTGGCTTGCACCCGTTGTATGTGAACGTAGAGTCTATCACACCCGATCATCACGTGGTGTCTCGAAACGACGAACTTTCGCAACGGTGCACACTCGGGGAGAACACAGTTTTATCTTGAAATTTTAGTGAGGGATCACCTTATAATGCTACCGTCGTCCTAAGCAAAATAAGATGCATAAAAGGATTAACATCACATGCAAATCATAAGTGACATGATATGGCCATGAACTTGTGCTTTTGATCTCCATCTCCAAAGCACCGGCATGATCTCCATCGTCACCGGCATGACACCATGATCTCCATCATCTTGATCTCCATCAACGTGTCGCCATGAGGTTGTCGCGCCAACTGTTGCTTCTACGACTATTGCTAACTCATAGCGATAAAGTAAAGCAAAAACGGCGAAAATAAATTAAAGACAACCATATGGCTCCTGTCGGTTGCCGTACACATCGACATGCAAGTCGTGATATTCTATACAAAACATGATCATCTCATACATCACATATATCTCATCATGTAATTGGCCATATCACATCACAACATACCCTGCAAAAACAAGTTAGACGTCCTCTAATTGTTGTTGCATGTTTTACGTGGCTGCTACGGGTATCTAGCAAGAACTATTCTTACCTACGCATAAACCACAACGGTGATACACAAATTGCTATTCAACCTTCTCAAGGACCGCCTTTGTCGAATCCGATCCAACTAAAGTGGGAGAGACAGACACCCGCCAGCCATCTTTATGCAACAAAGTTACATGTCAGTTGATGGAACCAGTCTCTCGTAAGCGTACGAGTAATGTTGGTCCGAGCCGCTTCATCCCACAATACCGCTGAATCAAGAAAATACCAAGGGAGGAAGCAATCTGAGCATCAACGCCCACAAACTCCTTTGTGTTCTACTCGTGATCTCATCTACACAAAAACCTAGCTCATGATGCCACTGTTGGGGAACGTTGCATGGGAAAAAAATTTCCTACGCACACGCAAGATCTATCCATGGTGATGAGCATCTACGAGGGGGAGAGTGGAACTACATACCCTTGTAGATCGCTAAGTGGGAAGCATTAAGAAACGCGGTTGATGTAGTCGAACGTCTTCGCGATCCAAATCGCTAGCCGTCCCGCGATCCAATCACGATCTAGCGCCGAACGGACGGCACCTCCGCGTTCAGCACACGGACAACTCGATGACGATCTCCGCCCTCTTGATCCAGCAAGAGGGAGCAGAGAGGTAGGTGAGATCTCCAGCAGCATGACGGCGTGGTGGTGGTGATGGTGGAGTTATCCCGGCAGGGCTTCGCCTAAGCACTACCGGAATCTATTTGGTGGACGAATTAGAGAATAGAGAACTAGCACGTGGCCGTGTGTCCTTGGGGACTCTATTCCTCTAGTATATATAGGAGGGAGGGGAAGGAGGCAGCCTCCCTAGGGTTTCCCCTAGGGGTCGGCCGAACCAGGGCAAGGAGGAGTCCAATCCACTTCCTACTAGGAAGTGGATTCATATTAGGAAGGAGTCCTATTCCTTCCTAGCTCCACCTTTTTCTCTCTTGGGCATATGGGCCCTTATCGGGTCGGTTCCCCAGCCCATTAGGGGCTGGTGCGCCACCTCTTGGGCCCATGTGCCCCCCTGGGGTGGGTGGGCCCCACCCGGTGGACCCCCGGAACCCATTCGTCACTCCCGGTACACTACCGGAAATACCCGAAACTTTTCTGGAACCCAAATACCACTTTCCTATATATAAATCTTCACCTCCGGACCATTACGGAGCTCCTCGTGACGTCCAGGATCTCATCCGGGACTCCGAACAACCTTCAGTCACCAACACATATATCTCAATACTACCGAAACGTCACCGAACGTTAAGTGTGTAGACCCTGCGGGTTCGAGAACTATGTAGACATGACCGAGACTCTTCTATGGTTAATAACCAATAGCAGGACCTGGATGCCCATATTGGTTGCTACATATTCTACGAAGATCTTTATCGGTTGAACCTCTATGTCAAGGATTCTGTTAATCACGTATGCTGTTCCCTTTGTTCTTCGGTATGTTACTTGCCCGAGATTCGATCGTCGGTATCTCTATACCTAGTTCAATCTCGTTACCGGCAAGTCTCTTTACTCATTCCGTAATACAAGATCCCGTGGCTAACACTTTAGTCACTTTGCTTGCAAGGCTTATTGTGATGTTGTATTACCGAGTGGGCCCTGAGATACCTCTCCGTCACACGGAGTAACAAATCCTAGTCTCAATCCATGCCAACTCAACAGACACCCTCGGAGATACCTGTAGAGCATATTTATAGTCACCCAGTTACGTTGTGATGTTTGATACACACAAGGTATTCCTCCGGTGTGAGTGAGTTACATGATCTCATGGTCATAGGAACAGATACTTGACATGCAGAAAACTATAGCAATAAACTGACACGATCATATGCTATGTTCATAATTTGGGTCTTGTCCATCACATCATTCTCCTAATGATGTGACCCCATTATCAAATGACATCTTATGTCTATGGCTAGGAAACCTTTACCATCTTTGATCAACGAGCTAGTCTATTAGAGGCATACTAGGGACACAGTGTTGTCTATGTACCAACACATGTATTTGAGTTTCCAATCAATACAATTACAGCATGGATAATAAACGATTATCATGAACAAGGAAATATAATAATAACCAATTTATTATTGCCTCTAGGGCATATTTCCAACAGGGTCTTGCTCCCTAGTCTCATTAAGCTAAACATTGTTGACTGTAATCCTGATGTGATCGAGTCATGCAAGTGGTCTACCTGCAAAAAAACTTAATGTACCAAGTCGTACGATAGCAACACCCCATGCCATAAGTCAACTTGTTCCCAATCAACATTTCATTTACTTGTTATTAATTGTACATCAAACTTTTCTTACTCAATCAGAAAGGAGATAATATTTGTGCATGTCCGAGACTAGCAGTCTGGGCGCCACATAAAGTGTTGGAGACCAAACTATTGGAAGTCAACATATTTTGACAGCTTCGAGGGAGTCCAAACTATTGGAAGTCAACAAACTTTTGGAAGTCAACATATTTTGACCAGTCAGACCGTGAGGGAAACCCCTACGCTAAATTTTCTATTACATAAATAAGATAAAACAATATACAAATTACATCTTAGCAAGGATCTAAGAGAAAGAGTTGGGTGGGAGGGGTGCGGTTGGCAGAGAAATAAAGTCTAATAATGTGTATGGCTAAGATTACAGTGGATCAATCCAAGAGATGAAGCCTTGCTTTTCACATATCTTGACTTCTTTTTCTTTCTAAAGTCATGAAGCGTAGAACAATAGGGAGGAGCAAAGGAAGAAATCAAATGCTAAGACATCCAACCCAAAACAAAAAAGATCACCCAATGCCAATTTTTGGAAACATAATGACTATAGGATTAGAACTTGGAATCTATCCATGCTTGGAAGCAAGCAACATGCTTCCAGCAGGTCAAAGATCTTCCCATTTCTTTGCAACCAAATGTTTCAACGTCCAAAAAACATGATATCACGGTGTCGGCCGTCGACGTGAGGTTTGTAGATAATCAAGAGCAAGAAAAAATCCTCAAAAATGAGAGGCCTCTTCTTCTACCTTGATAATCACGGTGTCGATCGTCTACGTGGTCTTGTCTTGCTTGACCTCTTCTCCGACCTGGTGGCTCCTTGATCGATCTGGTTGTTCCATTCGTTACCGGCTCTGTCGGCAGTCAGAGCATGCTGGATGGTTCATCGCTCACAACCATCGAGGGCCTATGGGGCCTCTTGTTTCCTTGGCGGCGGCCCGGGTGGTGGGAGGTGCGGTACTCTTGGGATGAGCTGGAATTCTGGACTGGAAAAGGAGCAAATATGAGAGACCTATTCTGCACAACTCCAAAAGTCTTGAAAAGTTACGGAGAATTATTTTGGAATATGTAAAAAATATTGGGTGAAACAAATACCAGAGGGGACCCACCAGGAGGCCACAAGCCTCGGGGGCGCGCCCTACCCCCCAGGGCGCGCCCCTGTGGCTTGTGGGCCCCCTGGCAGCCCTCCGGTGCCCATCTTCAGCTATATGGAGGGTTTTGACCTGGAAAAAATCATAAGAAAGCTTTCGGGACGAAGCGCCGCCGTCTCGAGGTGGAACCTGGGCAGAAGCAATCTAGGGCTCCGGCGGAGCTGTTCTGCCGGGGAAACTTCCCTCCCGGAGGGGGAAATCGAAGCCATCGTCATCACCAACGATCCTCTCATCGAGAGGGGGTCAATCTCCATCAACATATTCACCAGCACCATCTCCTCTCCAAACCCTAGTTCATCTCTTGTATCCGATCTTTGTCTCAAAACTTCAGATTGGTACCTGTGGGTTGCTAGTAGTGTTGATTACTCCTTGTAGTTGATGCTAGTTGGTTTACTTGGTGGAAGATCATATGTTCAGATCCTTAATGATAATTAATACTCCTCTGATTATGAACATGAATATGCTTTTAGAGTAGTTACGTTTGTTCCTGAGGACATGGGATAAGTCTTGTTATAAGTAATCATGTGAATTTGGTATTCGTTCGATATTTTGATGAGATGTATGTTGTCTCTCCTCTAGTCGTGTTATGTGAACGTCGACTACATGACACTTCACCATTATTTGGGCCTAGGGGAAGGCATTGGGAAGTAATAAGTAGATGATGGGTTGCTAGAGTGACAGAAGCTTAAACCCTAGTTTATGCGTTGCTTCTTAAGGGGCTGATTTGGATCCATATGTTTCATGCTATGGTTAGATTTATCTTAATTCTTCTTTCGTAGTTGCGGATGCTTGCGAGAGAGGTTAATCATAAGTGGGAGGCTCGTCCAAGTAAGGGCAGCACCCAAGCACCGGTCCACCCACATATCAAATTATCAAAGTAACGAACGCGAATCATATGAGCATGATGAAAACTAGCTTGACAGAAATTCCCATGTGTCCTCGGGAGCGCTTTGCTTTATATAAGAGTTTGTCCAGGCTTGTCCTTTGCTACAAAAAGTATTGGGCCACCTTGCTACACCTTTGCTACATTTGTTACTTGCTATCCGTTACGAATTATCTTATCACAAAACTATCTGCTATCGATAATTTCAGTGCTTGCAGAGAATACCTTACTGAAAACCGCTTGTCATTTCCTTCTGCTCCTCGTTGGGTTCAACACTCTTACTTATGGAAAGGACTATGATAGATCCCCTATACTTGTGGGTCATCAAGACTCTTTTCTGGCGCCATTGCCGGGGAGTGAAGCGCCTTTGGTGAGTGGAATTTGGTAAGGAAAAATTTATATAGTGTGCTGAAATTTACTGTCACTTGTTACTATGGAAAATAATACTTTGAGGGGCTTGTTCGGGGTATCTTCACCTCGACCAGAAGCACAAAGAGTTGCTCCTCAACCTACTGAACCTACTGAAAATATTTATTATGAAATTCCTTCGGGTATGATAGAGAAACTGCTAGCTAATCCTTATGCAGGAGATGGAACACTACATCCTGATTTGCATCTAATCTATGTGGATGAAGTTTGTGGATTATTTAAGCTTGCAGGTTTGCCCGAGGATGATGTCAAGAAGAAGGTCTTTCCTTTATCTTTGAAGGAGAAGGCAGTGACATGGTATAGGCTATGTGATGATATTGGATCATGGAACTACAACCGATTGAAATTGGAATTTCATCAGAAGTTTTATCCTATGCATCTCGTTCATCGTGATCGGAATTATATTTATAATTTTTTGCCTCATGAAGGAGAAAGTAACGCTCAAGCTTGGGGGAGGCTTAATTCAATGTTATATTCATGCCCCAATCATGAGGTCTCAAGAGAAATAATTATTCAGAATTTTTATGCTCGGCTTTCTCGTAATGATCAATCCATGCTCGATACTTCCTGTACTGGTTCCTTTATGAAGAAAGATATTGAATTCAAATGGGATTTATTGGAAAGAATTAAACGCAACTATGAAGATTGGGAACTCGACGAGGGTAAGGAGTCAGGTATAAACCTTAAGTTTGATTGTGTTAAATCCTTTATAGACACCGATGCTTTTCGTGAATTTAGCACTAAATATGGACTTGACTCTGAGATAGTAGCTTCTTTCTGTGAATCATTTGCTGCTCATGTTGATCTCCCTAAGGAGAAGTGGTTTAAATATCATCCTCCCATTGAAGTGAAAGTAGTTGAACCTATTAAAGTTGAAGAAGAAACTATTATTTATAATGTTGATCCTGTTATTCCTGCTGCTTATATTGAGAAACCACCTTTCCCTGTTAGAATAAAGGAACATACTAAAGCCTCAACTGTGGTTCGTAAGAGTTATACTAGAACACCTACACCCCCTGAACAAATCAAAGTTGAACCTAATATTGCTATGGTCAAAGATCTCTTGGTTGATAATATTGATGGGCATGTTATTCATTTCTGTGATGAAGCTGCTAGAATTGCTAGACCTGATACTAAAGATAAACATAGACCTATTGTTGGCATGCCTATTGTTTCTGTTAAAATAGGAGATCATTGTTATCATGGCTTATGTGATGTGGGTGCTAGTGTGAGTGCAATTCCCTTTACCTTATACCAAGAAATTATGAATGATAGTGCACCTGTTGAAATAGAAGATATTGATGTTACCATTAAGCTTGCTAATAGAGATACTATAGCACCAGTTGGGATTGTTAGAGATGTTGAAGTCTTGTGTGGGAAAATAAAATATCCTACTAATTTTCTTGTTCTTGGTTCCCCACAAGATGATTTTTGTCCCATTATATTTGGTAGACCTTTCTTGAATACTGTTAATGCTAAGATAGATTGTGAGAAAGAAACTGTTACTGTAAGTTTTGGGGATGTGTCCCATGAGTTTAATTTCTCTAAATTTCGTAGACAACCCCATGATAAAGAATTGTCTAGTAAGGATGAAATTATTGGTCTTGCTTCTATTGCTGTACCTCCCACTGATCCCTTAGAACAATATTTGCTAGACCATGAAAACGATATGAATATGAATGAAAGGAATGAAATAGATAAGATTTTCTTTGATCAGCATCCTATTTTGAAACACAACTTGCCTGTTGAAATACTTGGGGATCCTCCTCCACCCAAGGGTGATCCCGTGTTTGAGCTTAAACAATTACCGGATACTCTGAAATATGCCTATCTTGATGAAAAGAAGATATATCCTGTTATTATTAGTGCTAACCTTTCAGAGCATGAAGAAAAGAGATTATTGAAAACTGTGAAGAAGCACCATGCTGCTATTGGATATACTCTTGATGATCTTAAGGGCATTAGTCCCACTCTATGTCAGCATAAAATTAATATGGAGCCTGATGCTAAACCAGTTGTTGATCACCAACGACGGTTAAATCCTAAAATGAAAGAAGTGGTAAGAAATGAAATATTAAAGCTTCTGGAGGCAGGTATAATTTATCCTATTGCTGATAGTAGATGGGTTAGTCCCGTTCATTGTGTCCCTAAGAAGGGAGGTATTACCGTTGTTCCTAATGATAAAAATGAATTGACCCCGCAAAGAATTGTTACAGGATATAGAATGGTAATTGATTTCATGAAATTAAATAAAGCTACTAGGAAAGATCATTACCGTCTACCTTTTATTGATCAAATGCTAGAAAGACTATCCAAACACACACACATTTGCTTTCTAGATGGTTATTCCGGCTTCTCTCAAATACCTGTGTCAAAAGAGGACCAAGAGAAGACCACTTTTACTTGTCCTTTCGGTACCTTTGCTTATAGACGTATGCCTTTTGGTTTATGCAATGCACCTGCTACCTTTCAAAGATGTATGGCTGCTATATTCTCTGGCTTTTGTGAAAAGATTGTTGAGGTTTTCATGGATGATTTCTCCGTTTACGGAACTTCTTTTGATGATTGCTTGAGCAACCTTGATCGAGTTTTGCAGAGATGCGAAGAAACTAATCTTGTCTTGAATTGGGAAAAGTGTCACTTTATGGTTAATGAAGGTATTGTCTTGGGGCACAAAATCTCCGAAAGAGGTATTGAAGTTGATAAAGCTAAAGTTGATGCTATTGAAAAAATGCCGTGTCCCACGGATATCAAAGGTATAAGAAGTTTCCTCGGTCATGCTGGTTTCTATAGGAGATTTATTAAAGACTTCTCTAAAATTTCTAGGCCTCTCACTAATCTCTTGCAAAAAGATGTTCCATTCATTTTTGATGATGATTGTGTAGAAGCATTTGAAATTCTTAAGAAAGCCTTGATCACTGCACCTGTTGTTCAACCACCTGATTGGAACCTACCCTTTGAAATTATGTGTGATGCTAGTGATTATGCCGTTGGTGCTTTTCTAGGACAAAGAGTTGATAAGAAATTAAATGTTATCCATTATGCTAGTAAAACTCTAGACAGTGCTCAAAGAAACTATGCTACCACTGAAAAGGAATTTTTAGCAGTTGTGTTTGCTTGTGATAAGTTTAGAACTTATATTGTTGATTCCAAAGTAACTGTTCACACTGATCATGCTGCTATTAAATATCTTATGGAAAAGAAATATGCTAAACCTAGACTTATTAGATGGGTTCTTTTGCTACAAGAATTTGATTTGCATATTATTGATAGAAAGGGAGTTGAGAACCCTGTAGCAGACAACCTGTCTAGGTTAGAAAATGTTCTTGATGACCAACTACCTATTGATGATAGCTTTCCTGATGAACAATTAGCTGTCATAAATGCTTCACGTAATGCTCCAAGGTATGCTGATTATGCTAATTACATTGTTGCTAAATTTATACCACCTAGTTTCACATACCAACGAAAGAAAAAGTTCTTCTATGATTTAAGACATTACTTTTGGGATGATCCACACCTTTATAAAGAAGGAGTAGATGGTGTTATTAGACGTTGTGTACCTAAGCATGAACAGGAACAGATCCTACACAAGTGTCACTCCGAGGCCTACGGAGGACACCACGCTGGAGATAGAACTGCACACAAGGTATTACAATCTGGTTTTTATTGGCCTACTCTCTTCAAGGATGCTCGTAAGTTTGTCTTGTCTTGTGATGAATGTCAAAGAATTGGTAATATTAGTAGACGTCAGGAAATGCCTATGAATTACTCTCTTGTTATTGAACCATTTGATGTTTGGGGTTTTGATTATATGGGACCTTTTCCAAAGTCCAACGGGTATACTCATATTCTAGTTGTTGTTGATTATGTTACTAAGTGGGTAGAAGCTATTCCAACTAGTAGTGTTGATCATAACACTTCTATTAAAATGCTTAAAGAAGTTATTTTCCCTAGATTTGGAGTCCCTAGATATTTAATGACTGATGGTGGTTCACACTTTATTCATGGTGCTTTCCGTAAATTGCTTGCTAAGTATGATGTTAATCATAGAATTGCATCTCCTTATCATCCTCAGTCTAGTGGTCAAGTAGAATTAAGCAATAGAGAAATTAAATTGATCTTGCAAAAGACTATTAATAGATCTAGAAAGAATTGGTCTAAGAAACTTGATGATGCATTATGGGCTTATAGAACTGCTTACAAAAACCCTATGGGTATGTCTCCGTATAAAATGGTTTATGGTAAAGCATGTCACTTACCTCTAGAACTAGAACATAAAGCTTATTGGGCAATCAAAGAGCTCAACTATAATTTCAAACTTGCTGGTGAGAAGAGGTTATTTGACATTAGCTCACTTTATGAATGGAGAACCCAGGCCTATGAGAATGCCAAGTTGTTTAAAGAAAAGGTTAAGAGATGGCATGATAAAAGGATACAAAAGCGTGAATTCAATGTAGGTGACCATTTCTTGCTATACAATTCTCGTTTAAGATTTTTTGCAGGAAAACTTCTCTCTAAATGGGAAGGGCCTTACATTATCGAGGAAGTATATCGTTCCGGTGCCATCAAGATCAACAACGCCGAAGGCACAAATCCGAAGGTGGTAAACGGGCAAAGAATCAAACATTATATCTCAGGTACTCCCATAAATGTTGAAACCAATATTATCAATACCATAACTCCGGAGGAGTACATTAGGGAGACCTACCAGAACGTTTCAGACTCCGAAAAGGAATAGGTACGTGGTACGGTAAGCAAACCGATTCCAAAACTTTTCCAATGGCAATTTTTCTCCGTTTTGGAATATTTAATAAATTAGGAAAATTTAAATTAGTCCGAAAAGTGCACGAGGAGGCGACAAGCCAGGGGGGAACGCCCTACGCCCCTGGGCGCACCCCTGTGGCTTGTGGCCACCCCGTGTACCATCCGGATTCCGTTTTCTTGTGGTATACTCCTTTAGGTTAGTAAAAATTCATTATATAATCTCCCAAAGGTTTTGACCTTCGTATCACAACAATATCTCCTGTTTTTGTTTCGAGTTGTTTCCCGGACAGATTTAGATCGCCATGACGTCCCCAAGTGCTTCGAAGGACAAGTTCTTCAAGAAGGTCATCAACCCTTACCTTGCGGAGGTGCTGCGACACCCTCAAACCATTGAGATGCGTGAGGGGGTGCTGCACATCCGTGATGTTGAGGGGCCAAAGAAGACTGGAAGCGTGGAGACAAGGCTCGAAGCAATGGAGCAGCAAGTCTTCAAGTGCCAAGGGATGGTGGAACGTGGACTCAATGCCAATCACATGATGATCGCGGAGTTTACCCATAAGCACAAGCTGGACGCCAAGGACATCGGGGAGGACTGATACATCTCCAACGTATCTATAATTTATGAAGTATTCATGCCATGTTTACAATAATTTTATATGATTTTATTAGAACTAACCCGGACTGACGCTGTTTTCAGCAGAGCTACCGTGCTGTTGTTTTTGTGCAGAAATAAAAGTTCTCGGAATGGACTGAAAATTTACGGAGAATTTTTTTGCAAAATATAAAAAATACTGGAGCAAAAAGATACCGGAGAGGAGTCCCGAGGAGGTCACAAGCCTAGGGGGCGCCCCCCCTAGGGCGCGCCCCCTGGCTTGTGGGTCCCTCGAGCACCCCCCTGACGTGATTCCAACGCCAAATATTCCTATAAATACAGAAACCCCCGAAAAGAAACCAAGATCGGGAGTTCCGCCGCCACAAGCCTCTGTAGCCACGAAAAAACAATCGGGAGCCCGTTCCGGCACCCTGCCGGAGGGGGAAACCATCATCGGAGGCCATCTTCATCATCCCGGCGGTCTCCATGACGAGGAGGGAGTAGTTCACCCTCGGGGCTGAGGGTATGTACCAGTAGCTATGTGTTTGATCTCTCTCTCTCTTGTGTTCTTGAGATGGCACGATCTTGATGTACCGCGAGCTTTATTGATATAGATGAATCATATGGAGTTTTCCCCTCTTTATCTTCTTGTGATGAATTGAGTTTTCCCTTTGAAGTTTTCTTATCGGATTGAATCTTTATGGATTTGAGAACACTTGATGTATGTCTTGCGATGGGATATCCGTGGTGACAATGGGATGTTCTATTGATCCACTTGATGTATGTTTTGGTGATCAACTTGCGGGTTCCGTGACCTTGGGAATCTATGCATAGGGGTTGGCACATGTTTTCGTCTTGACTCTCCGGTAGAAACTTTGGGGCACTCTTTGAAGTTCTTTGTGTTGGATTAAACATGATGAATCTGAAATTGTGTGATGCATATCGTATAATCAAGCCCATGGGTACTTGTGGTGACATTGGAGTATCTAGGTGACATTAGGGTTTTGGTTGATGTGTATCTTAAGGTGCTATTTTAGTACGAACTCTAGGGCTGTTCGTGACACTTATAGGGATAGCTCATAAGATTGATCGGGAAAGATAACTTTGAGGTGGTTTCGTACCCTACAATAATTTCTTCGTTTGTTCTCCGCTATTTGTGACTTTGGAGTGAACTCTTTGTCGCACGTGAGGGATTTACATATGATTCAACTATGTTAGTATTGTTGAGAGAACTTGCACTAGTGAAAGTATGAACCCTAGGCCTTGTTTTCAAGCATTGCAATACCATTTATGCTCACTTTTGTTACTAGTTACCTTGCTGTTTTTATATTTTCAGATTACAAAAACCTATATCTACCATCCATATTGCACTTGTATCACCATCTCTTCGCCGAACTAGTGCACCTATACAATTTACCATTGTATTGGGTGTGTTGGGGACACAAGAGACTCTTTGCTATTTGATTGCAGGGTCGCTTGAGAGAGACCATCTTCATCCTACGCCTCCCACGGATTGATAAACCTTAGGTCATCCACTTGAGGGAAATTTGCTACTGTCCTACAAAACTCTGCGCTTGGAGGCCCAACACGAGTCTACAAGAAGAAGGTTGCGTAGTAGACATCAAGGACATCTTCAAGCTTTACGAGAAAATCGAGCATCTCCAAGCCCAGATCTATGACCTGCAAAACCAAAACTGTGAGTATGAATACAGATTTAAGAAAATGAGTTTGGCTGCAGATTTGAGGATCCCGGAGACTCGTTCATCTTTTTACGATGGTGAGCCTATGCCTTGGAAGACGGAGGACAAGCCTCCAACCTCATCAACAACTCCAACATCACCACCTCTGAAGAAAGACAACTAAACACATGGGTACGGGCACTCCCCTTGGCTTGTGCCAAGCTTGGGGGAGGTGCCCCGGTATCGTATCACCATCACATCTCTTACTTTCATCGTTTTTCTCAGTTCGATCCTTTTGGTTATATCTTGATCTCGTAGAATAAAGTTTTTAGTGTGATCTAGTTTTGAGTTTTGCTTTATGTTCCCCCTATGTAAGCGAGTCCGAGAGTTATATAATAAAAAGTAGCTTTGAGTTGAGGGCTTTGCTTGCTTGCTATGATCTTGAGAGAAAGAAATAGAAATAAGTATAGAATAAAAGCAAAGAGTATATATGATGATCTTATGGGGAGTGATGACTTCACATATAAGAAGTATGTCGATTGAAATTTGTTGTGAGTTGACAAACATAGCGATTGGTCATTGTTGCAATTAAAAGGAAGTAATAAAGAAAGAGAGGTTCACATTTTAGCATCCTTAGGACTGACAAACCCTTCCGGTTGTATCACATACAACCTTTCCTCAAGGAAACCATTAAGGAAACGATGTTTTGACATCCATCTACCAGATTTCATAATCGAAAAATGCAGCAACTGCTAACATAATTCCAACAGACTTTTAGCATCGCTATGGGTGAGAAAGTCTCATCGTAGTCAACTTCTTTGCGACAAGCTGAGCTTTATAAAAATGGTGACATTTACCATCAGCGTCTGTCTTCTTCTTAAAGGTCCATTTGTACTCAACGGCCTGCCGTTTAACGGGCAAGTCTACCAAAGTCCACACTTGGTTTTCATACATGGATCCTATCTCGGATTTCATGGCTCCTAGCCATTTTTTGGAATCCGGGCCCACCATCGCTTCTTCATAGCTCGTAGGTTCACTGTTGTCTTAACAACATGACCTCCAAGACAGGATTGACGTACCACTCAGGGGTGGTACGAGTTCTTGTCAACCTACGAGGTTCGGTAGTAACTTGATCCGAAGCTTCATGATTATTATCATTTGCTTCCGCTTCACTTGGTGTAGGCGTCATAGAAACATCTTTCTGCGTCATGCTACTATCCAACTGAAGTGACGGTTCAACTACCTCATCAAGTTCTACTTTCCTACCACTCAATTCTTTCGCGAGAAACTTCTCTCGAGAAAGGACCTGTTTTAAGCAGCAAACATTTTGCCCTTGGATCTGAGATAGAAGGTATACCCAACTGTTTCCTTAGGGTATCTTATGAAGATGCACTTTTCTGCTTTGGGTTCGATCTTATCAGACATAAGCGTCGCATTCCCAAACTCTGAGAAATGACAGCTTAGGTTTCTGCCAAACCAAAATTTATACGGTGTCATCTCAACGGACTTAGATGGTGCCCTAATTTAAAGTGAATGTAGTTGTCTCTAATGCATAACCCCAAAACGATAGTGGCAAAACGATAAGAGACATCATAGTACGCACCATATCCAATAGAGCACGACTACGACGTTCGGACACACCATCACACTATGGTGTTCCAGGCGGCGTAAGTTGTGAAACAATTTCCACATTGTCTTAAGTTGCATACCAAACTCGTAACTCAGATATTTACCTCCACGATCATATCGTAGACATTTTATCTTCTTGTCACGATGATCTCAAACTTCACTCTGAATTTGTTTGAACTTTTCAAACGTTTCAGACTTGTGTTTCATTAAGTAAATATCCCCATATCTACTTAATTCATCAGTGAAGGTAAGAAAATAGCGATATCCACCGCACGCTTCAACATTAATTGGACCGCATACTTCAACATGTATCATTTCCAATAAGTCACTTGCCCGCTCCATTAAGTCAGAAAACGGGGTTTTAGTCATCTTGCCCAAGAGGCATGGTCCGCATGTCTCAACCGATTCGAAATCGAGTGAGTCAAAAGATCCATCAGCATGGAGTTTCTTCATGCGCTTTACACCAATATGACCTTGGCGGCAGTGCGACAAGTATGTGGTACTATCATTATTAACTTTGCATCTTTTGGCATCAATATCATGAACCTGTGTATTACTACGATTGAGATTCAATAAACCATTCACATTGGGTGCATGACCATTGAAGGTATTATTCATGTAAACAAAAAAACAATTATTCTCTAACTTAAATGAATAACCGTATTGCAATAAACACGATCTAATCACGTTCATGCTCAACGCAAACACCAAATAACATTTATTTAGGTTCATCACTAATCCCGAAGGTAGAGAGAGCATGCGATGGTGATCACATCAACCTTGGAAACACTTCCAACACACATCGTCACCTCGCCCTTATCTAGTCTCTGTTTATTCCGTAGCTTTTATTTCGAGTTACCAACATTTAGCAACTGAACCGGTATCTAATACCCAGGTGCTACAAGGAGTACTCGTAAAGTACACATGAATAAAACGTATATCAAATATACTTCTGTTGATGTTGCCAGCCTTCTTATCTACCAAGTATCTAGGGAAGTTCTGCTTCAGTGACCGTTCTCCTCATAATAGAAACACTCAGTCTCTGGTTTGGGTTCAACCTTGGGTTTCTTCACTGGAGCGGCAACTGGCTTGCCATTCTTGAAGTTTTCCCTTCTTGCCCTTGCCCTTCTTGAAACCAGTGGTTTTACTAACCATCAACACTTGATGCTCCTTCTTGAGTTCTACCTTCGCAGTGTCAAACATCGCGAATAGCTCGGGGATCATCTCCATCCCTGGCATTTTATAGTTCATCACGAAGCTCTAGTAACTTAGTGGCAGTGACTTGGAGAACTATATCAATCACTATCTTATCTGGAAGATCAACTCCCACTCGATTCAAGCGATTGTAGCACCCAGACAATCTGAGCACATGATCCACATCAACTAAACCACGTCCGATCATCACGTGAGGTGGATTAGTTATCAATGGTGAACATCTTTCATGTTGATCATATCTACTATATGACTCATGTTCGACCTTTCGGTCTCTTGTGTTCCGAGGCCATGTATGTACATGCTAGGCTCGTCAAGTTTAACCTGAGTGTTCCGCACGTGCAACACTGGCTTGCACCCGTTGTATGTGAACGTAGAGTCTATCACACCCGATCATCACGTGGTGTCTCGAAACGACGAACTTTCGCAATGGTGCACACTCGGGGAGAACACAGTTTTATCTTGAAATTTTAGTGAGGGATCACCTTATAATGCTACCGTCGTCCTAAGCAAAATAAGATGCATAAAAGGATTAACATCACATGCAAATCATAAGTGACATGATATGGCCATGAACTTGTGCTTTTGATCTCCATCTCCAAAGCACCGGCATGATCTCCATCGTCACCGGCATGACACCATGATCTCCATCATCTTGATCTCCATCAACGTGTCGCCATGAGGTTGTCGCGCCAACTGTTGCTTCTACGACTATTGCTAACTCATAGCGATAAAGTAAAGCAAAAACGGCAAAAATAAATTAAAGACAACCATATGGCTCCTGTCGGTTGCCGTACTCATCGACATGCAAGTCGTGATATTCTATACAAAACATGATCATCTCATACATCACATATATCTCATCATGTAATTGGCCATATCACATCACAACATACCCTGCAAAAACAAGTTAGACGTCCTCTAATTGTTGTTGCATGTTTTACGTGGCTGCTACGGGTATCTAGCAAGAACTATTCTTACCTACGCATAAACCACAACGGTGATACACAAATTGCTATTCAACCTTCTCAAGGACCGCCTTTGTCGAATCCGATCCAACTAAAGTGGGAGAGACAGACACCCGCCAGCCATCTTTATGCAACAAAGTTACATGTCAGTTGATGGAACCAGTCTCTTGTAAGCGTACGAGTAATGTTGGTCCGAGCCGCTTCATCCCACAATACCGCTGAATCAAGAAAATACCAAGGGAGGAAGCAATCTGAGCATCAACGCCCACAAACTCCTTTGTGTTCTACTCGTGATCTCATCTACACATAGACCTAGCTCATGATGCCACTGTTGGGGAACGTTGCATGGGAAAAAAAAATCCTACGCACACGCAAGATCTATCCATGGTGATGAGCATCTACGAGGGGGAGAGTGGAACTACATACCCTTGTAGATCGCTAAGCGGGAAGCATTAAGAAACGCGGTTGATGTAGTCGAACGTCTTCGCGATCCAAATCGCTAGCCGTCCCGCGATCCAATCACGATCTAGCGCCGAACGGACGGCACCTCCGCGTTCAGCACACGGACAACTCGATGACGATCTCCGCCCTCTTGATCCAGCAAGAGGGAGCAGAGAGGTAGGTGAGATCTCCAGTAGCATGACGGCGTGGTGGTGGTGATGGTGGAGTTATCCCGGCAGGGCTTCGCCTAAGCACTACCGGAATCTATTTGGTGGACGAATTAGAGAATAGAGAACTAGCACGTGGCCGTGTGTCCTTGGGGACTCTATTCCTCTAGTATATATAGGAGGGAGGGGAAGGAGGCAGCCTCCCTAGGGTTTCCCCTAGGGGTCGGCCGAACCAGGGCAAGGAGGAGTCCAATCCACTTCCTACTAGGAAGTGGATTCATATTAGGAAGGAGTCCTATTCCTTCCTAGCTCCACCTTTTTCTCTCTTGGGCATATGGGCCCTTATGGGGTCGGTTCCCCAGCCCATTAGGGGCTGGTGCACCACCTCTTGGGCCCATGTGCCCCCCCGGGGTGGGTGGGCCCCACCCGGTGGACCCCCGGAACCCATTCGTCACTCCCGGTACACTACCGGAAATACCCGAAACTTTTCTGGAACCCAAATACCACTTTCCTATATATAAATCTTCACCTCCGGACCATTACGGAGCTCCTCGTGACGTCCAGGATCTCATCCGGGACTCCGAACAACCTTCAGTCACCAACACATATATCTCAATACTACCGAAACGTCACCGAACGTTAAGTGTGCAGACCCTGCGGGTTCGAGAACTATGTAGACATGACCGAGACACTTCTACGGTCAATAACCAATAGCAGGACCTGGATGCCCATATTGGTTGCTACATATTCTACGAAGATCTTTATCGGTTGAACCTCTATGTCAAGGATTCTGTTAATCACGTATGCTGTTCCCTTTGTTCTTCGGTATGTTACTTGCCCGAGATTCGATCGTCGGTATCTCTATACCTAGTTCAATCTCGTTACCGGCAAGTCTCTTTACTCTTTCCGTAATACAAGATCCCGTGGCTAACACTTTAGTCACTTTGCTTGCAAGGCTTATTGTGATGTTGTATTACCGAGTGGGCCCTGAGATACCTCTCCGTCACACGGAGTAACAAATCCCAGTCTCAATCCATGCCAACTCAACAGACACCCTCGGAGATACATGTAGAGCATCTTTATAGTCACCCAGTTACGTTGCGACGTTTGATACACACAAGGTATTCCTCCGGTGTGAGTGAGTTACATGATCTCATGGTCATAGGAACAGATACTTGACATGTAGAAAACTATAGCAATAAACTGACACGATCATATGCTATGTTCATAATTTGGGTCTTGTCCATCACATCATTCTCCTAATGATGTGACCCCGTTATCAAATGACATCTTATGTCTATGGCTAGGAAACCTTGACCATCTTTGATCAACGAGCTAGTCTATTAGAGGCATACTAGGGACACAGTGTTGTCTATGTACCCACACATGTATTTGAGTTTCCAATCAATACAATTACAGCATGGATAATAAACGATTATCATGAACAAGGAAATATAATAATAACCAATTTATTATTGCCTCTAGGGCATATTTCCAACAGGGTCTTGTCCCCTAGTCTCATTAAGCTAAACATTGTTGACTGTAATCCTGGTGTGATCGAGTCATGCAAGTGGTCTACCTGCAAAAAAACATAATGTACCAAGTCGTACGATAGCAACACCCCATGCCATAAGTAAACTTGTTCCCAATCAACATTTCATTTACTTGTTATTAATTGTACATCAAACTTTTCTTACTCAATCAGAAAGGAGATAATATTTGTGCATGTCCGAGACTAGCAGTCTGGGCGCCACATAAAGTGTTGGAGACCAAACTATTGGAAGTCAACATATTTTGACAGCTTCGAGGGAGTCCAAACTATTGGAAGTCAACATATTTTGACCAGTCAGACCGTGAGGGAAACCCCTACGCTAAATTTTTTATTACATAAATAAGATAAAACAATATACAAATTACATCTTAGCAAGGATCTAAGAGAAAGAGTTGGGTGGGAGGGGTGCGGTTGGCAGAGAAACAAAGTCTAATAATGTGTATGGCTAAGATTACAGTGGAGCAATCCAAGAGATGAAGCCTTGCTTTTCACATATCTTGACTTCTTTTTCTTTCTAAAGTCGTGAAGCGTAGAATAATAGGGAGGAGCAAAGGAAGAAATCAAATGCTAAGACATCCAACCAAAAACAAAAAAGATCACCCAATGCCAATTTTTGGCAACATAATGACTATAGGATTAGAACTTGGAATCTATCCATGCTTGGAAGCAAGCAACATGCTTCCAGCAGGTCAAAGATCTTCCCATTTATTTGCAACCAAATGTTTCAACGTCCAAAAAACATGATATCACGGTGTCGGTCGTCGACGTGAGGTTTGTAGATAATCAAGAGCAAGAAACATTCCTCAAAAATGAGAGGCCTCTTCTTCTGCCAGGATAATCACGGTGGTGATCGTCTACGTGGTCTTGTCTTTCTTGACCTCTTCTCCGACCTGGTGGCTCCTTGATCGATCTGGTTGTTCCATTCATTGCCGGCTCTGTCGGCGGTCAGAGCATGCTGGATGGTTCATCGCTCACAACCATCGAGGGCCTATGGGGCCTCTTGTTTCCTAGGCGGCGGCCCGGGTGGTGGGAGGTGCGGTACTCTTGGGATGAGCATGTGGCTCACGTGCGGGTGGCTAGCGGTGATACGTCCATTTCACATCATGCTTTTATATTGATATTTATTGCATTATGGGCTGTTATTACACATTATGGTACAATACTTATGCCTTTTCTCTCTTATTTTACCAGGTTTACATGAAGAGGGAGAATGCCGGCAGCTGGAATTCTGGACTGGAAAAGGAGCAAATATGAGAGACCTATTCTGCACAACTCCAAAAGTCTTGAAAAGTTATGGAGAATTATTTTGGAATATGTAAAAAATATTGGGCGAAAGAAATACCAGAGGGGACCCACCAGGAGGCCACAAGCCTCGGGGGCGCGCCCTACCCCCCAGGGCATGCCCTTGTGGCTTGTGGGCCCTCTGGCAGCCCTCCGGTGCCCATCTTCTGCTATATGGAGGGTTTTGACCTGGAAAAAATCATAAGAGAGCTTTCGGGACAAAGCGCCGTCGTCTCAAGGTGGAACCTGGGCAGAAGCAATCTAGGGCTCCGGTGGAGTTGTTCTGCCGGGGAAACTTCCCTCCCGGAGGGGGAAATCGAAGCCATCGTCATCACCAACGATCCTCTCATCGAGAGGGGGTCAATCTCCATCAACATCTTCACCAGCACCATCTCCTCTCCAAACCCTAGTTCATCTCTTGTATCCGATCTTTGTCTCAAAACCTCAGATTGGTACCTGTGGGTTGCTAGTAGTGTTGATTACTCCTTGTAGTTGATGCTAGTTGGTTTACTTGGTGGAAGATCATATGTTCAGATCCTTAATGATAATTAATACTCCTCTGATTATGAACATGAATATGCTTTGTGAGTAGTTACGTTTGTTCCTGAGGACATGAGATAAGTCTTGTTATAAGTAATCATGTGAATTTGGTATTCGTTCGATATTTTGATGAGATGTATGTTGTCTCTCCTCTAGTGGTGTTATGTGAACGTCTACTACATGACACTTCATCATTATTTGTGCCTAGGGGAAGGCATTGGGAAGTAATAAGTAGATGATGGGTTGCTAGAGTGACAGAAGCTTAAACCCTAGTTTATGCGTTGCTTCGTAAGGGGCTGATTTGGATCCATATGTTTCATGCTATGGTTAGATTTATCTTAATTCTTCTTTCGTAGTTCTGGATGCTTGCGAGAGAGGTTAATCATAAGTGGGAGGCTCGTCCAAGTAAGGGAAGCACCCAAGCACCGGTCCACCCACATATCAAATTATCAAAGTAACGAACGCAAATCATATGAGCATGATGAAAACTAGCTTGACAGAAATTCCCATGTGTCCTCGGGAGCGCTTTGCTTTATATAAGAGTTTGTCCAGGCTTGTCCTTTGCTACAAAAAGGATTGGGCCACCTTGCTGCACCTTTGCTACATTTGTTACTTGCTATCCGTTACGAATTATCTTATCACAAAACTATCTGCTACTGATAATTTCAGTGCTTGCAGAGAATACCTTACTGAAAACCGCTTGTCATTTCCTTCTGCTCCTCGTTGGGTTCGACACTCTTACTTATCGAAAGGACAACAATAGATCCCCTATACTTGTGGGTCATCAAGCGGCCATGGCCGTGTGGGTGGTGTGGTGACTTGTGTTTTGATGTTATGTGCCGGTGTGCAGCTATGGTTTGTGTGTCCGATCGCCCCTTGGGAGAAGGCGGAGTATGCTTCTCGAGGTGAAAAGCCAATCTGGCTTTGGCCAGGCCGACGGAGGAGCGTCTGTGGACATTGTCATCTTCTTGAAGTCTCCAATGTGGTTACTCCTTTCCCTTTGTCGTGCTCCAGATGAAAATCTAGATCGGTGGATCAGGCATGGCGGCACTTCGGTGTCGTGTCCTTCGTGAAGGCACCGCCTTGGACCTCACAGTTCGTCGACATTTAACTTCACCTCTTCATGGTATCTCACGGGGAAGGGCTCTGGCGGTTCCATAGTAATGCTTACTGTCATTCTATAGTCTACTTTGAGTCATTCGGGGTGTTGTTGTTGTAGGTCTTTGGCACCTATGTATCTGGCCTTGGGTGAGTGTGGGTATTGATTTATTGTGTTGTGGTTTGTATGTTAGTTAAAGAGGGACGAAAGCCTTTTTGGGCAAAGCTTGGCCTAATGAAATTTATATAATAGACAAGAATGCTCTATATAAAAATTTATGGTATTCTCCCGATATCAAATAAGTATTATACAGGCATTTACTTTCTTTATTACTGTACACACATATTGCAAAGTGTTGTACCGTTGTTAAGATTTCGGGTTCCAAACATTTGCGACTGTGGTGTAACTTTCATAATAATGCATAACAACAATTACAGCAACATCGCATCGTTGTGTTACTCCGGTTTCCCTAGATGATGAAATAGAAGCCACACGACAATAATGAACTCGCTGCCACTACTGAGCTGCCTAGCATGTGAATCTGGGCTGGAGTGTAGGGCAGCATAGCACAACATCTCTATCCACACTTCGAAGATCACTTCCATCAAGGCAAGCATGCTTGACTCCATGCCGATAAGCTCCGCTGCAAGTTCACGCGCGTGTTCATCAGCACGTCGATAAGCACGTGTACCCAGGATTTCGCTTCTAGTTGGGGAGTACCTCCACTGAAACAAAGAACGACAGAAATAAGTTTATCGATGAGAATTGTGACAACTAACACTACTGAAGTAAGTTTATCCAGAGATTCCGTCTAAAAGCATGGAATGTTTCAAGAAATAACTTTTGTGTGAAGAAATCGATATCTTGGAAACATACCATTATTCTGATCAATCTTGGATGCATCTGAGTTTAATAGAAATGAAGTTTAGGTTATTTTCACTGTTTGATAATTGGTGGAGGATTAGTAACAAGCGATTTCAGTTGTAATCAAGTTTAACATTTCTCCATAGCTAGAGTGAAATTGAAAGCAAAAGTTACCCTTTTAGATGTTAATGTGCTTTGTACATACAAGGAAGAATAGTTTTCATGTAGCGGGTTTGAGTAACTCTTACCGTCTTACCTCCTATGTGAAAAGAGGATGTAAGAGGTAGCATGTTAAAATTTGCTAGAAAGAACAACTAGACAAGTAGTTTAAAAAAAGAATTGGACAAGCAAAGTAATCTTGTTGGGCCGCCAACATAAACATTGTAGTTTCACTTTTATAATCGTATAAAAAATATGATGGGCAGGTGTTAATTAAAATTGTTATAGAAAAGGGAATTCTACCAAAAGGATCCTGAATTTGAGTAGAATTTGTAGGTACTTAGTCCCTGTCCAGTGTCCATACCTCTCCCCCGTAATAGCTGAGGTAAGTGTTGTGCATAGACCCACACAAGCTGCCCTCTTTCTAGGATCCTGGAGCCATTAGGGCCATCATGGTGGAGCAACCCCTTGAGCATGTGCCGCCATTTCTTCGGTGATGCCATCTCTGGGCTGCTTTGATCAGCCAAGAAGATGTGCCATGCAAGGTACAGCTCCTTGTAGGCGTGCACAAACATGCCGCGACGAACAAGACCAGGCAGCATGTCGGGTTTGGTGACAAGCAGGAACACCATGTAATTGGAGAGCACCTTCACCGCCTTGGCAAGCTTGGTCCCCGAGTTTGGAGCCTTGGACATATAGAGGTAGACATCGGTCGCCATGTGCCAAACAAGGATGCTCTGGTCGAAGTCAGTGTTAGTGCTCCAGCGGCACCATCCGACATGGTCCTTGTCCAATCCCCTGTTTTCCAGTGCGTGGATACCCCTCGAGTTCCCGGCGTCTGTTCTTGGCAGCGTCTTCAGTATCAGCTCCCTGAGACCCGTCGCCGAGATTTCGATGGTGCCGGCGTAATGCACTGTGCTCCACTAGCCCCCTAGCCCGACCGTCGTCGCCAGCCTACCGCCTAGCTCGGTGCGGTCGTGGGTGCACAGGTGGAGAAAGTTATACTGCCCGATGGAGCCTAACCACCTCCTCTTTCTTGCTGCCCGGAAGCACCGGCGAATGGATTTGAGCATGGCCAGGAGTCGTTCCCTTCTCAGGCGGCACAACCACGCGCACATCCAGGTGGAACCCATGGCCTTGCACACGGGCACAATCTCGAGTGCCACCGCCCCGATCAGCAACACATAGGTGATGGCAACGTCAACTCCACTTTAACTGTCGTGGTTTTGTCAACCCGACAGATGTCCTCATAAAAGGACTTAGGTGTGAGCCCATCGCTGCTAGGTGGCGACTTGAAGGGGTTGAACGATAGAGAGAGTCGGGTTTACCCAGGTTCGGCTCCTCCGATGGAGGTAATAGCCTACGTCCTGCTTTGTGTGTATTTGATGGATAAATCTCGATTACAAGGGTGCGGAATCGCTAACCTAGCTATTGAGAGATTGTGACTTCAGTCTTTCGGCACTAGGAGCCTGCCTTTATATACAGGTCAAAGCCCTAGGGTTTACAATAGAGTCCGGGTCATATTGTAACCCGTAACCTACAATGTCTCTAACTTGCCTTGGGCCTTAAGCGAGGAAAACCAGCCGGTGTCCACAGCTTTGTGGGCCTTGAACCGCCATCTTCAAGAGCTGGGTCGTCTGGCAACTTTAGTCGGCCACCACCTCGCTTTCCTCGTCTCCTTGACTCGGCCCATCTTGAACTCTGGTCATGAAGCTATCAATATGTTAACCCGGCCCAATAGGGCGGGTTACACCGTGAAGTTATATCCCCGACAGTAACCACGCCTGCTGCTGAACTGGAACAACAAATCCATGGTGGTGGTCGTGGTGAGAGAGATGGCGCGGATGCAGTAGCAATACCACGTGCGGATCACCCTTGCCTTGGTGTACATCGTGTCGTACATGAGGGACATATCCATCTCCATCAGCCTGTACACATCTTCTTCCGGGAAGGGGCAGCCGAGACACGTCGAAATCGTCAGAGCTGATGACAGTTCCGGTGAAGAGGTGGATGCAGAGGAAGAATGGGAGGTAGGCTCCAATGAGAAGCTCCTCTTCGTTGTCGCCTCCTCGGTCCAGCACATCCGTCCACACCTTCTCGGTCCAGATGCTATTGAGGTACACCATGCCCCACTTCTCGGCCCTGCTCCGGATGTCCGCCATGCAGCCGCACTTGAGAGCCCATGTCCTCTCGGCGTACTTGAGGACGTCGACGACCAGCATGAGGACGCGGCTAGCTATTGCAAGGTTGTCTCGCTGCCGAGAACATAGCTTGAGACGACGTAGGTAGCTCCCAGAACCTGCACGACTTGAGTGAGGAGGTGGCGGTGTCAAAAGCCGGTTGTCCTCGAGCGCGTAGGCGGTGATGCTGTCCGGGCCACCCAGGTGCAGCAGTAGAAATGGTGCCCAGAACGCCAGGAGATAGTGCTTCGGCGACGTGTTGGTGGCGATGGAGAGGTGGCCCAAAGCGTATATCGCCGTGGAGTCAGCCAGATGAGGAGAATCAGCACGACGGAGGCTTTACCCCGACGGATGCTGGCGACGGCAAGGAGGAATGCCTGGAACGTGAAGCTGAGGAGGACGAGGGTTTGGATCCCCCATTCGTTCCAGAACCGCACAAGCCACCTTTCTCCAGCCATTAGTTGTCGAGGTCTGCCACACCAGCATCTCTCCCTCAAATGCTGTAGAACAGAAACATACCCTCATTGAACTCCATCATATTAGCCAAGTGGATTTGTGCATTTGATCTCTAGATGCATAAATGAAAATTGCTTACATCACAAACCTCTCTGCCTCGACCTGCAATTGCCACTAGAACATAGAGGAAAATTATGTGGAAGAGAAGATCAGAGCAAAGAGTTGAGGGGATCAGTTAGCTTGGGCTGCATCTCGATGTATTAATCCGCTGTCGCATTCCAATAAAAAAAGTAGTAGAGGGATCATGCGAAGCAAAAAACTGCAAGCGGGGTCAAACTCTCCCGTTCTCCTAAAAGAATAGATTAGTTATTGTATACATTGTTTGGCGACTCGGGGGCAACCATAGTCGCGCCGCCGCTGGCAACTCCCTCACCCCCTCCCCTGCTTTGCCGCCGCCGGAGGGGATGCAGGCGAAACCGCGCGTGCCCGAGGGATGGCGGCGACAGGGCTTTCTCGTTTATGCTTGTAGTTTTCCCGTGTTGGTGCCGCGGACGCCCGACGCTACGATGTGGGCGCCGCTTCGGGGCGGCAGTCCCTCGTCGTGGTGGCATGGCTGGGCGGCTGCGGGCGTCGGTGTCATGCTCAGTGGTGTTGCTTGTGCGCACGCTGGTGGATCTAGGCCAGGCATGCTGGGCGGCAGGGTGGATCTGGCGGGGGTGGTTGACGGAGATGGAGTGGCGCGTGCGGCCATGCGTGGTCGCCGGCCCTGGCGTCCTCCCGGGCATGGTGCTGCAGCTTGGGAGTAGGCGTCTCGTGGGGCTGTGAGTCCGGATCCCTGCGTTGTGGATGGCTGCTGCATCTTCCTCAGTGGCCCGGTCGTCATCTCCAGATTCGCCGTGGGTGGTGGTCTAGCCACTGGCCAGACCTTCAATGGTACGGTTGTGTGCGCCTTAGCCAGGCTGGATACGCTTGGATTTGGACTGTTGTAGTCTAAAACTGACCATGTGCGGCGACGGGGTGTCCATTGTCCCTTGTGGAGGTGTGGATCAGCTACCCACCTCACTCAACCAGCCTTCAGAAGTGTGTTAGATCAACTTAGGCAAAAGCCTTGCTCCACCAGGAGCCGACGGCGGCGACGCCAATTGATGTCTACTACACAACTTGTTCTTGTAGACTCATGTTGGGCCTCCAAGCGCAGAGTTTTGTAGGACAGTAGCAAATTTCCCTGAAGTGGATGACCTAAGGTTAATCAATCCGTGGGAGGCGTAGGATGAAGATGGTCTCTCTCAAACAACCCTGCAACCAAATAATAAAAAGTCTCTTGTGTCCCCAACACACCAAATACAATGGTAAATTGTATAGGTGCACTAGTTTGGCGAAGAGATGGTGATACAAGTGTAGTAATGATAGTACAATAATTTATGAAGTGTGAGTGCTAGCATAGTGCATAAATTGATTTTTGCACTAGTAATTAATGATGGTGATACAAGCGAAGAGATGGTGATACAAGCGAAGAGATATTGATTTTTGTAATAGTAACAATAAAAAATAGCAAGGTAGCAAGTAATAAAAGTGAGCACAAACGGTATTGCAATGCTTGAAAACAAGGCCTAGGGTCCATACTTTCGCTAGTGCAATCTCTCAACAATGCTAATATAATTGGATCACATAACCATCCCTCAACGTGCAACGAAGAATCACTCCAAAGTTCTTATCTAGCGGAGAGCATAAGAAGAAATTGTTTGTAGGGTACGAAACCACCTTAAAGTTATCCTTTCCGATCGATCTATCCAAGAGTTCGTACTAAAATAACACAAAGTTATCCTTTTCGATCGATCTATCTAAAAGTTCGTACTAAAATAACACCATATGATACACATCAACCAACTCTAATGTCACCTAGATACTCCAATGTCATCACAAGTATCCATGAGTTAATTATACGATACGCATCAAACAATTTCAGATTCATAATACTCAATCCAACACAAAGAACCTTAAAGAGTGCCCCAAGATTTCTACCGGAGAAAG
Organism: Elymus sibiricus; assembly: GCA_039707655.1. NCBI lineage: Eukaryota > Viridiplantae > Streptophyta > Magnoliopsida > Poales > Poaceae > Elymus > Elymus sibiricus. The sequence goes on along the minus strand of CM077663.1, from coordinate 397,217,083 downwards.
TAGGACGAAAACGTGCATCAACCCCTATGCGTAGATTACCCCAATGTCACCTCGGGAATCCGCGAGTTGAGTGCCCGGACATAGATCAAGTGCTCTCAAATCCATAAAAGTATTCAATCCGATAATAACGAAATCTCAAAAGGAAACTCAATTCATCACAACAAGATAGAGAGGGGAAAATACCATATGATCCAGCTATATTAACAAAGCCCGTGATACATCAAGATCATGCCAAATCAAGAACACGAGATAGAGAGAGAGAGAGAGAGAGAGAGAGGGAGAGAGAGAGATTAAACACATAGCTACTGGTACAAACCCTCAGCCCCGAGGGTGGACTACTCCCTCATCATGGAAACCATAGGGGTGATGAAGATGGCCTCCGGTGATGATTTCTCCCTCCAGCAAGGTGCCGGAACGGGGTCTAGATTGGTTTTTTGTGGCTACAGAGGCTTGTGGCGGCGGAACTTCTGATCTAGGGTTATTTTTGGGGGTTTCTGAATATATAGGATTTTTGGGCGTCGATTTCACGCGAAGATGGGTCACTAGGGGCCCACAAGACACCAGGGCGCGCCAGAGGGGGCTGGCGTGCCCTGGTGGGTTGTGGCCACCTCGTGGCTCTTCTGGCCCTCCCACAAAGCTTCTAGTGCCTCTTTTGTTCCAAAAAAATCGTCAAAAAGTTTCGTTGCATTTGGAGAACTTTTATTTCTGCACAACAAACAACACCACGGTAGTTCTGCTGAAAACAGCGTCAGTCCGGGTTAGTTCCATGCAAATTATACCAAAACCATATAAAATTGTTGTAAATATGGCATGAATACTTCATAAATTATAGATACATTGGAGATGTATCAGCATCCCCAAGCTTAATTCCTACTCGTCCTCGAGTAGGTAAATGATAAAAGAAATAATTTATGAAGTGTGAGTGCTAGCATAGTGCATAAATTTGAACAATGATAATTTCAACCACTTTTCCTAGCATCATAACAGCAACTCTTTCTCATAAAACTCATCATGATAAAGTAGCAACCAATTCACATGTTATGGGTCAAACAATGAATTCTCTTGAAACTTAACAACCTATGTTCTTAGTCACCAAACAATTGCAATTCAACTTATTCTCAACAAAGTCTAAGCAAGAGCTCCACATACTCAATCATCATATAGTCTTCTATGATTGCTAGTACTCAAAGCATATTTTTAGAACAAATGGCATTGATAACCCACAAGTATAGGGGATCACAACAGTTTTCGAGGGTAGAGTATTCAACCAAAATTTATAGATTCGACACAAGGGGAGCCAAAGAATATTTGAGAGTATTAGCAGCTGAGTTGTCAATTCAACCACACCTGGAGATTAAATATCTACAGCAAGGTCATCAGTAGCACAGTAATATGATAGTTTTGATAGCAGTAGCAGCAGTAACAGTAACGGTAACAATGATAGCAGTAGTTTTGTAGCAAGTGTAACAGTAGCAGCAACAGTAGTAACTTAGCAAGAACAATAAGTGGAAAACTCGTAGGCATTGGATCGGTGAACTCGTTGGATGATATTCGTCATGTAACAGTCATAACCTAGGCCGATACAAAACTAGCTCCAGTTCATCAATGTAATGTAGGCATGTATTCCGTAAATAGTCATACGTGCTTATGGAAAAGAATTTGCATGACATCTTTTGTCCTACCCTCCCGTGGCAGCGGGGTCCATAAGGAAACTAAGGGATATTAAGGCCTCCTTTTAATAGAGAACAGGAACAAAGCATTAACACACGGTGAATACATGAACTCCTCAAACTACGGTCATCACCGGAAAGTATCACAAATATTGTCACTATGGGGTTTACGGATCATAACACGTAATAGGTGCATATGACTAGGCAAGATCTGATCAAGAACATAGATATAATGGTGATAACATAAACGGTTCAGATCTGAAATCATGGCACTCGGGCCCTAGTGACAAGCATTAGGCATAGCAAATTCATAGCAACATCAATCTCAGAACATAATGGATACTAGGGATCAAGCCCTAACAAAACTAACTCGATTACATGATGAATCTCATCCAACTCCTCACCGACCAGCAAGCCTACGAAGGAATTACTCACTCCCGGTGGGGAGCATCATGGAATTGGCAATGGAGAAGTGTTGGTGATGACGAAGACCAAAGATTCCCCTCTCCGGAGCCTCAAACGGGCTCCAGATCTGGCCTCCATATGAAGAACAGGAGGTGGCGGCGGCTCCGTATCGCAAAATGCGATGAAACTTTCTCCTCGATTTTTTCTCCGAAAATAGGAATTTATAGTGGCGGAATTACGGTCAGTGGGGCCACGAGGTGGGCACAACCCACCAGGGCGTGCCCAGGGGGCCTGGCGCGCCCTGGTGGGTGCTGGCCACCCTGGCCCCCCTCTTTGGTGGATTTTGGCTCCAATAATTCTTATATATTCTGAAATAATTCTCCAAAAAGTTTCGTTCCGTTCCGAGAACTTTTATTTCTGCACAAAAACAACACCATGGTAGTTCTGCTGAAAACAGCGTCAGTCGGGGTTAGTTTCATTCAAATCATGCAAATTAGAGTCCAAAACAAGGGAAAAAGGGTGAGGAAAAGTAGATACGTTGGAGACGTATCAACTCCCCCAAGCTTAAACCTTTGCTTGTCCTCAAGAAATTCAGTTGACAAACTGAAAGTGATAAAGAAAAACTTTTACGAACTGTTTTGTTCTTGTTTACATATATATGCTTAAGTAGCACCCAGGTTTTCAGCAAAGATTATGACTAACCATGTCAACAATAACTCTTAGAAATTATATTAACTCATAACAATAACATAAGCAACTAGCGAGCAATAATAAGATATCTCAAGCACCAACACTTTGTCAAAACAATCATGATACAATATGACAATAGTGGTATCTCGCTAGCCCTTTCTGAGACCGCAAAACATAAATGCAGAGCACCTCCAAAGTTCAAGCATGGACTAAACATTGTAATTCATGGTAGAAAAGATCCAGTCATGCTGCACCCAACATCGACTATACACAATGCATGAGGATGACAATAGTGCTCTCAGGCCTGGCGCTTGTTTGAGAAGATGACGACTCAACATAAAGGTAAATAGATAGTCCCTTTGCAGAGGGAAGCATGGATTTGCAGAGGTGCGAGAGCTCAAGTTTTAAAATAGAGATAGATATAATTTGGGAGGTACACCCTTCCTGTCAACATCACGACCAAGAGTTATCAATATCTTCCATGCTAAACAAATTAGCGGCGGTTCCCAAGCGGTAAAAATAAAGGTTTACCCCCCGCCCTCCACTAACAATCACACTCCATGGCTAGCCGCATCCACGGGTACCGTCCAAACCAACAACATTCCTGGGGGAGTTTTGTTTAATTATTTTTGATTTTTGATTTCGGGACTGGGAATCCCTATTACCGCCCTCTCGTGTAACGACGAGTGAATAAACACTCATCATGAGAATAACCCGCTTAGCATGGAAGATACTGACCACCCCTGTCGCTCCATGAGCAGTCCAGGCACACAAAACAGATGTTTATTTGAACTTTTAGAGGTGGCACATGCAAATTTACTTGGAACGGCAGGGTAATACCGCATATAGGTAGATATCGTGGACTCATCTGGAATAACTTTGGTTTAAAGGTTTTGATGCACAAGCAGTATTCCCGCTTAGTACAGGCGAAGGCTAGCAAATAGATTGATAAGCAGCCAGCTAGAGAGCGAAAACGGTCATGAACATGCATTACATATAATAAACATTGACTACTAGCATGAGTAGGATATGGACACCATGAACATAAATATCATGAAGGCTATGTTGGTTTTGATTCAACTACATGCGTGAACATGTGCCAAGTCAAGCCACTTGAAACATTCAGAGGAGGATACCATATCGTCATACCACATCACAACCATTTTAATGGATGTTGACATCCAAGATAAATCATTATCCACTCCTAGCTACTTAAGCATGGCATCAAAAACTATAATCTCTAATGGTCATTGCAAACATGTTTGATCATAATAAGCTGAATCAAGGGATACTAGTTTAAACATATTTACAAAAACAAAAACAAGTTGAGTTCATACCCGCTCTTCTCTGCCACAGTCCATTCATCAAATATCGTCATTATTGCCTTTCACTTGCACGACCGAATGATAAGAAAATAATAATAGTGCAAGAGTGTTGTGGACTAAGCTGGAATCTGCAAACACTTTATTCAAGAGGAGAAGACAAGGTAAAATGGGCTCTTTGTTAGATTAACAATGATGCATATAAGAGCCACTCAACATTTTCATCGTGGTCTTCTCCTTGGTACGACTCAGACAAAAAGAAAAGAATTTTAGAGAAACACACTGAAATGTTTTTGGAGTTTTTGGTTTTTCTAGAAGAAAGAAAATTAAAGAGAAAAACAGAACGAGAAAAACTATTTACACGGAAAGCTCCCAACAAGCAAAAGAAGAAATGAGAAATCTTTTTGGTGTTTTCTTTTAATACTACAATTAAACTAAGCTAGAAAGGAAAACCGAAAAGAAGTAGGAAATATTTTTGGGTTTTCTCAAAGTTTTTCAAACACACAAGAAGAAAGCGAGAAAACAAATTTAGCATGGATATTACAATGAAAATGTATGAACACCGACAACTGGAATGAAATGTGTGAACATGAATGTAATGTCGGTGGAAATACGTACTCCCCCAAGCTTAGGCTTTTGGCCTAGCTTGGTAATCACCATCCGTAGAAACCATCCGGTCCCAAGTCAAAGTGAGGTGGAGGCGGCACCTGAGCGTCCCACCCCTGTGGCTCCTCCTCAGCAGCTGCTAAGTTGTTCCGGTAGGCTGTAATGTCATCTGGCATAATCCTGTATCCGTTCCTGGCAATAGAATCAAACAAAGCAGGTGCAGGCAACGGAATGACATCACGTGTTTCTTTGCTGAACACCAGGTTATAAAGAATGTCGCGGGGAGAATCAGTTACATCAAGGAATTGGTGATCTTGTAGCGACTTGTGATCAAGATAAACTCGGGACAAGAGATAATCATGTGGTCCAAACTGAACATTAAAGTGTCTCGCTAAGCGAGTAGCATAAATACCACCATGTATATTTCCCTTAGTTTTGTTCAGGTGTAAGCGACGAGCAATGATAGCCCCCATACTAAAAGTGTGGTCATTATAAAGTGCGCGACGTAAAATAGCAAGGTCAGGGGCACTGAGTGCGCTGACCTTTTCCCTATCGGTTAAACACTTAGCGATGACCAAAGCAAAGTAATGCACTAAGGGAAACTGCAAGCTGGTAACAGTAACGTTTGACACGCCTCTATCCTCACCTACTGTTAAAGTGAGGAGAAAATCCTCAAACTCAGATGGCCTAGGTTCTCTCAATTCCCCATCAGAAGGGCTCAAGCATATGTTGCAGAAGTCAGTTAGCGCCATTTTGTGAGTTTCAGCATAAAGATTAAACTGCACTTCAGGAGGGTTGTTCCTTCCCAAAAAATAAAAACCTTGCACAAAGGAATTTGTAAGGATGTGATATTGGTCACCCTTAGCTACGAAGAACTCGGTCAACCCAGCGTTTGCAACAAGCTGAGCGAACTCTTGATGGAATCCACCCTCCTCCATGGCATCATGCGGCCATTCACACGGCCGCACCTCCGCCCTTCTTGGGGTGTGAAGGTCACTTTCCGATGATTCCCCAATGACTCCCTTGGCATTTTTCTTGGAGGAAAACTTCCTAACAAAATCCATCTTATTCCTATAAAAAATTCTGAAAATCTTTAGTCCTCAAAAATTTTGTCAACAAAACTTAGTAAAATTGATAGCAACTACTCCTAAGCATGCATAGAGGCCATATTGAGCATTCAAACTACTTAGAACTCTAAGAATTCAACATGCAAGCTCATCTACAACAACACCAAGAGTAGCTAATTGCTCTAAAAATAACCCACTAAATCAAAAACTAATTGGAGCAACGAAGGAGTCACATACCAAGTAGCAATCCCTCCAAACAGTTTTAGAAACGGAGCTTGGAGCTAAGAGATCGAAATCCACGGGTTTGAGAGCAAGAACACGGGAATGGTGCTTGTGGTGAATATTTTCTGGAGGTAGGTGATAATGTGGGCTAAAGAGATAAGTGAGGGGTCCGACGTGGGGGCCACTACCCACCAGGGCGCGCCTGGGGGTGCTGGCGCGCCCTGGTGTCTTGTGGGCACCAGGTGCACCCCCCTCTGGTATTATTTGCACCAAAAATTCATAAATATTTGGAAAAAATCGTGTTAAATTTTCAGGGCATTCTGAGAACTTTTATTTTTGGGTCATTTTTTATTGCACGGTGAAAACAGAAAACAGGATAATCATGGCATTTTATTTTATTTGACTAACTAAAACAGAAAATAAAAGGTGGGAGCAGGGAGTTGTGCTTACTAGATTCATCGACTTCATACCTCTCAAAAATGATCCATTAATAAGGTTGATCAAGTCTTATTAACAACCACTTCCGATTAGCATGAAACCGAAGAACTTTCGTAATACACTAAGTTACCTCAATGGGGATGTGCATATCCCTACAATAAGTATATCATATTTCTTTTTGGCAGTAGGTAGAGGTAATTGGAAACTCCCAATAGTGATGGTCAGAGATTCTTCAATAACATTTATACCATTCACTTGGAATTGTTTCTTCGGAAAGTGCACCATGTGCTCATTACCATTGATATGAAAAGTGACTTTGCTTTTATTGCAATCAATAACAGCCCCTTCAGTATTCAAAAAGGGTCTACCAAGGATAATCGACATGTTGTCGTCCTCTGGCATCTCAAGATAACAAAGTCCGTTAAGATAGTAACATTCGCAACAACAACGGGAACGTCCTCACAAATACCGATATGTATGGCTGTTGATTTGTCAGCCATTTGCAATGATATTTCAGTAGGTGTGAGTTTATTCAAATCAAGTCTCTTATATAAGGAGAAAGGCATAACACTAACACTGGCTCCTAAGTCACACAAAGCAGTTTTGACATAGTTTATTTTAATGGAGCAAGGTATAGTAGGTATTCCTGGATCTCCAAGTTTTTTAGGTACTCCATCCTTAAAAGAATAATTAGAAAGCATGGTGGAGATTTCAGCTTCAGGTATTTTTCTTTTATTAGTGATGATGTCTTTCATATACTTTGCATAGGGGGGCATCTTTAGGATATCGGTTAAACGGGTACGCAAAAAGACCGCCTAATCATTTCAGCGAAGCGCTCAAATTCTTCATCATCTTTCTTCTTAGATGGTTTAGGTGGAAAGGGCATGGGTTTCTGAACCCATGGTTCTCTTTCTTTACCATGTTTCCTAGCCACAAAATCTTTTTTATCATAACATTTATTCTTAGTTTGTGGCTTATCAAGATCAGGAGCAGGCTCTATTTCAACATCATTATCTGGTTCTTTATCATTGTTAGGTTGAGCATCTTCATGAACATCATCACTATCATTATCATTATCACTAGGTGAATGTTCATTACCAGACTGAGTTTCAGCATCGGAAATAGAGACATCATTATTATCAGGAGGTTTTTGTATCTCAGGTTCACTAGAGGTATGCAAAGTCCTATCATTTTTCTTCTTCTTTTTCTTTCTAGAAGGACTAGGTGCATCAGTATTAATTCTCTGAGAGTCTTGTTCAACTCTTTTAGGATGACCTTCAGGATAAAGTGGTTCTTGGGTCATTCTACCTCCTCTAGTTACTACTCTAGCAGCAAAATCATTCATATTACTATTCATTTCATCAAGCAATTCTTTTTGAGACCTAGCAACCTGTTCTAACTGAGTTTGAACCATAGAGGCATGCTTTCCTACGCCTCTAACATCGTTACTGATTCTAAATAGCAAGTCACTCAAGCAAGCAATCATATCAGAATTATATTTCAATTGTTTCAGGACATGTGCATTGAAATGATCTTGCTTCATAATATAGTTGTCAAACTCATATAAGCAGTGACTAGGATGTTTATTGTAAGGGATATCACCTTCATCAAACTTTAATAAAGAATTTACCTCTACCACCTGTGGAGGTGGTGGTGTGTCAAGGCCATGTATTTCTTCAATAGGTGGTAAATTCTTAACATCCTCAGCTTTAATACCCTTTTCCTTCATAGATTTCTTTGCCTCTTGCATATCTTCAGGACTGAGAAATAAGATACCCCTCTTCTTCGGAGTGGGTTTAGGCGGTGGTTCAGGAAGAGTCCAATCATCATAATTCTTCAATATGTTATTCAATAATTCCTCAGCTTGTTCAACAGTTCGTTCCCTGAAAACACAACCAGCACAACTATCTAGGAAGCCCCTAGAAGCATCAGTTAGTCCATTATAGAAGATATCAAGTATTTCATTTTTCTTGAGAGGGTGATCAGGCAAAGCATTAAGCAATTGGAGAAGCCTCCCCCAAGCTTATGGGAGACTCTCTTCTTCAATTTGCACAAAGTTAAATATTTCCTGTAAAGCAGCTTGTTTCTTATGTGTAAGAAAATATTTTTCAGAGAAGTAGTAAATCATATCCTGGGGACTACGCACAAAACCAGGAGTAAGAGTATTGTACCATGCCTTAGCATCATCCTTTAATGAGAATGGAAATAACTTAAGGATGTAATAGTAGCGAATCTTCTCGTCATGAGCAAAGAGGGTGGCTATATCATTCAGCTTAGTAAGGTGTGCCACTATAGTTTCAGTTTCATAGCCATGGAAAGTATCAGATTCAACCAAAGTAATTAACTCTGGGTTGACAGAGAATTCATAATCCTTATCGGTAACAAAGATAGGTGAAGTAGCAAACTTAGGATCACATTTCATTCTAGCATTCAAAGTCTTTTCCTTATACTTGCGTAGCAATTTCTTAAGATCGTTTCTATCCTTGCAAGAAAGAATTTCTCTAGTTACCTCCTCGTCCATAATGTAACCTTCAGGTATCTTAGGCATTTCAAATCTAGGAGAGCTAGGACTAATAGGTGTTTCATGATCATCATCAGTTTCATGGGTTTCATCGGTTTCAGCAATCTAATCAGTTTCAGTAGTTTCATTATCTTTAGCTCTAGCAATTTTTTCATCCAGAAATTCTCCTAGTGGCACATTATTATCAAGCATGGTACTAGCATCATCATAAGCATCATTCATAGCAGAGGCAGCATGATCTAACTTGCGACATATCAGGATTACTAGCATGTGGACAGAAGGTGAATCAAATGCGGAGCTAGATGCCAGTTCCTTACCTCCCCTCATCTTAGAGGGAAAAATCTTGGTCTTTGGATCCTTCATATTCTTCATAATAATCAATTGATATAAATCCCAAGTGACTCAACAAATATAGCTATGCTCCCCATCAACGGCGCCAGAAAAAGGTCTTGACAACCCACAAGTATAGGGGATCGCAACAGTTTTCGAGGGTAGAGTATTCAACCCAAATTTATAGATTTGACACAAGGGGAGCCAAAGAATATTTAAGAGTATTAGCAGCTGAGTTGTCAATTCAACCACACCTGGAGATTAAATATCTGCAGCAAGGTGATCAGTAGCATAGTAATATGATAGTTTTGATAGAAGTAGCAGCAGTAACAGTAACGGTAACAATCATAGCAGTAGTTTTGTAGCAAGTGTAACAGTAGCAGCAACAGTAGTAACTTAGCAAGAACAATAAGTGGAAAACTCGTAGGCACTAGATCGGTGAACTCGTTGGATGATATTCGTCATGTAACAGTCATAACCTAGGACGATACAAAACTAGCTCCAGTTCATCAATGTAATGTAGGCATGTATTCCGTAAATAGTCATATGTGCTTATGGATAAGAACTTGCATGGAATCTTTTGTCCTACCCTCCCGTGGTAGCGGAGTCCAAAAGCAAACTAAGGGATATTAAGGCCTCCTTTTAATATAGAACCGGAACAAAGCATTAACACACGATGAATACATGAACTCCTCAAACTATGGTCATCACCGGAAAGTATCCCAAATATTGTCACTATGGGGTTTACGGATCATAACACGTAATAGGTGCAAATGACTAGGCAAGATCTGATCAAGAACATGGATATAATGGTGATAACATAAACGGTTCAGATCTGAAATCATGGCACTCGGGCCCTAGTGACAAGCATTAGGCATAGCAAAGTCATAGCAACATCAATCTCAGAACATAATGGATACTAGGGATCAGGCCCTAACAAAACTAACTCGATTACATGATGAATCTCATCCAACTCCTCACCGACCAGCAAGCCTACGAAGGAATTACTCACTCCCGGTGGGGAGCATCATGGAATTGGCGATGGAGAAGGGTTGGTGATGACGAAGACCTAAGATTCCCCTCTCCGCAGCCCCAAACGGGCTCCAAATCTGGCCTCCCGATGAAGAACAGGAGGTGGCGGCGGCTCCGTATCGTAAAACGCGATGAAACTTTCTCCTCGATTTTTTCCTCCGAAAATAGGAATTTATAGTGGTGGAATTAGGGTCAGTGGGGCCACGAGGTGGGCACAACCCACCAGGGCGCGCCCAGGGGGCCTGGCGCGCCCTGGTGGGTGCTGGCCACCCTGGCCCCCCTCTTCGGTGGATTTTGGCTCCAATAATTCTTATATATTCTGAAATAATTCTCCAAAAAGTTTCGTTCCGTTCCGAGAACTTTTATTTCTGCACAAAAACAACACCATGGTAGTTCTGCTGAAAACAGCATCAGTCCGGGTTAGTTTCATTCAAATCATGCAAATTAGAGTCCAAAACAAGGGCAAAAGGGTGAGGAAAAGTAGATACGTTGGAGACGTATCAAGCATCGATCGAACACAGAGAAAGATAGGGGCTTAATGTTTCGCCTCCCAACTCAATTATCATAGAGATAATTATCAACAATAATAAGTCATGATCAAATATATTTGACTGGCCATATGTGCCTAGATCTTTCCCCACCACATGATGCTTGCCAACTAGAGAATAATTGAGGTTGAAATGAGAATGCATACTGTTGACTCTTGCATAAAACTAAATACTGAAAAGTGAAAGATAGTCCCTTCGCAGAGGGAAGCAGAGGTTGTCATGCGCTTTTTGGTTTTGTATGCACAATCCCTTAATGCAAAAGAACATCATGTTATATTGCCCCTTATGATAGAAACCTTTATTATGTAGTCCGTCGCTTTTATTACTTTGCCATCACAAGTTCGTACAACCCTCAATTTTCTCTTACACTAAATGATCAAACACATTTAGAAGCAATTTTTATTGCCTTTTTGCACCGATGACAACTTACTTGAAGGATCTTATTCAATCCATAGGTAGGTATGGTGGACACTCATGGTAAGAAACTAGGTTTAAGGGTTTTTGGATGCACAAGTCGTATCTCTACTTAGTACGGATTTTTGGCTAGCAAAAGATCCTAAGCAAACACCACATGATGGAGGATCCATAACAATATAACTTCTATGCAAATATACACAACCATAACTCATTACGTTGTCTTCCTTGTCCAACTTCAACTAATTTGCTCAAGTTTGAAAATAATTAATGGGTATTCACAATCATAGAAGATGTCCAAGATAATATATTTGTATGTGAAAGTTCTCTTCTTATACTAATCATTCACGGATTGCTTGTATGACCAATATTGTGATTGTCAAGCTTCAAAAGATTTCACTTTCTAAACCCAATGTGAAGCTACTGCTAGGCATGATATGAACATATAATTTCAACTTCATGTTATTCAATTCATTCAACAATTTACTCATAGGATATAAGTGAAGCACAAGAGTAAATGACAAGCTACTCCAAAAAGATATAAGTGAAGATCAATGAGTAGTCAAACACTTAAGTAGCTATGTGAGGACTCTCTCTCAATAAAGATTTTAAGATCTGAGTATTTTATTCAAACAACAAACTAAATAAAAATGCATTCCAAGAATAGCACACATCATGTGAACGAATAAAAATTTAGGCTCAACATAGGCTAACCGATAGTTGACGAAGAAAGGTGGGATGTGTAGCATCCCCAAGATTAGATGCTTGAGACTTCTTGAAATATTTACCTGGGGTGCCTTGGGCATCCCCAAGCTTGAGCTTTTGTATCTCGTTCAATCCTCTTATATCCCGGTTTCACCTAAGTCTCAAAAACTTCATCCACACAAAACTCAAAAAGAACTCACGAGATAGGTTAGTACACATAAGAACAAATCAACACTTCATGTACTGCCAAGACAATTTGCGCAATAATTTTCAAACATCATCTACTGTTTACTATCGTTTCCACAATTTATATCTACCAATATAGGCTATGGAAACTATAGGATAAGTAGATAACAAAACTATGACAGCAATCTGTCCAAATAGAACAGTCTGTAGCAACTTATGAAAACAGTGTACTTCTGTAACTCAAACAATTATGAAAATTTAGGAAGTGATAAAGAATTTATATAAAAACACTGTGTAAAAATTTCAGAAACTTTCCACGTTACTAAAATATGAAAATTCAAACACTACAGAGAAAGTTTCTGTTTTTCACAACACACATCAAACATGCAATGCAAGCATCCTAAGGCAATTCTTGGAACTTTTTATTGAAAAATAAGATTATAAATAACACCTACCAGAAAATAACAAAATATAATGATGATCCAAGCAAAGCACATATTATGCGACGAATAAAAATATAGCTCTAAGTAAGATATACCGATAATGTTGAAGACGAAAGAGGGGATGCCTTCCGGGGCATCCCCAAGCTTAGGCACTTGAGTCTTCATTGGATATTACCTTGGGGGTGCCTTGGGGGACGAAATCACTATTCTGACCTTAATACGTAAAGAATTGCACAAAATGAACTCGTCAGGAAAGTATTTCACGATCTGACCCTTTTAGAAACGCCACAGCCCGCGGCGTTGCTATTAAACTAAGAAACGCCGACCTACCCCGCGTTTCTGGTAAACTAAGAAACGCCATCCTAGCCTGCGTTTCTACACGTCAGAAACGCCAAGCTACTCAGCGTTTCAGACTAGAACGGAAACGCCAAGGGCCCTGGCGTTTCTTAGGCCGATATTAGTTTAGGCCCCACCCGAAACGCCGAGCCCGTTCTTCCTCCTCCCTCGTTGCGAACCACCACGAGAAACACCTCTCTCCTCATCTCGATCCCCCCCTTGGATCTTCCTCTTCCCTCAACCATTTTTGCGGATCTTTGGGGCAAATCGAAGAGGCCGGTAAGCTCCTCCAATCCCTCCAATCACTTTTTGCAATAACTTTGTATTTTTGGAGCATTTTTTGGCAGTAGGTGCAACCTAGGTTGTCAAGTAAAACAAAATTTGGTGATGATTTAGTTGTTTAGTATCATATGATTTAGTAGTAAGGATGAGGGCTGGCCAAGGATGAGTGCATTGCGAAATATGATGTACATTTGTGTATTTTCTATAGTTGCAAGTGTGATGGTGAATGCATATTACTTGATTGTTATATTTGCTATGTGTTCATCCTAAATATTTTCGACTACATAGATGTGTGCGTGCACACTTTGTATCATTTGGTACTTGTGAATTTAACATTTATAGGTAAAAAAATGTATTATGTTGAATCCTAAAATTATTTGTTCCTATTATGTAGGATGTTTGAGCCGGATAAATATCCGGGCCTTGATGATTTCTACGAGCAGAAGCATCGTGCGGTGCTAGTGGAAAGAGGGGAGGTAATTATCCGGGCCTTGATGATTATATTTCTATATTGGTTGATTTTCATATTGTGACAAGTTGAGAGAAGTAACAAATTATGCGTTTGTTTGTTTAGGTTCCTCCACTACTTCGTTTGAGGGGGCACAACCCGAATGAATCTCTCGTATATGACCGTCGGTACGAGCCTTATTTTAGAAGAATGGATCTTCTTCAGTTTGTGCTCAACTTTAAAGGCACACCACCATGGTTGAACTCCACGGCCCTTACCGCCCTTACGGACCGTTGGAGGCCGGAGACGCACTCTTTTCACCTTGCTCTTGGTGAGATGACCATAACTTTGGAGGATATTGCTATGATCACCGGGCTTCCGATCGAGGGCAGGGCTCTTACAGGGAAGGTGAGGTCTGATGGGTGGCGACAATGGGTTGCAGCATTGGTTGGTGTTGAACCTGAGCCGTGGACTCATGAAACCAGGAAGGATCCTAGGCCATCCGGCGTGTTGTTCTCGTGGATACAGAAACATTTTCGCAGGTGCCCAAAGGATGCTAGTCCGGATGTTGTGGAGAGGTACGCCAGGGCTTACCTCTGGAATCTTTTGACCCAAGTGGTGTTTCCGGATGGCACGGGGGACACAGCCTCGTGGATGTTCTTGGATCCTCTTCGTGACTGGGATGTTAAGTGGAGTTGGGGGTCGGCGGCACTAGCCTTCTTGTACCGTCAGGTACTGCTTACTATGATGCATTTTCATTATATTAAATAGGTATTTGCGTGTGGTCGTTTAACGTGTGTGCAAATCTGCAGTTGGATGGAGCATGTATGAGGAGTAAGCTGACGTCCACTCTTGGTGGTTTCGTTTGGGCCCTACATGTTTGGATGTGGGAGCGTATTCCAGTTGGATGGAAGAACCTTGGAAGTACCCTTTTGACGGGGATGAGGAGCGGTACCCCACTATCGCACACACATGGGCTAATGTCCAATGGTCGAGTATCGCAGCCATGGGGCGGTACAAGGCATACATAAGCGAGCTTGACATGCTGACTTATGAACAGGTAATTATCCAAATGCTTTGGCATCATTTCTGATTTTTTTTCGTGCATGGGCGAGTGACTTGTTGTGATGTAGGTCAACTGGAGGCCGTACACGGTACTTAGGCAGTTCCCTCTGAGCAATATGTGCCTTCGTGACCAGCATCTTTGGCGTGTGCGGTGCCCCATGATATTCTTTTTTGCGGTCGAGTGGCATCTTCCTCATCGTGTTTCAAAGCAGTTCGGAGTCCAACAACGCAGCCCGCCGGATCACGTCGAGACAAGTGTGGCGCTACATAAGTGAGAGTTTTTTGTATCACCTGTTGATCAATGTCTAACACGAGAAAATGGAACTGATGTATTCTTCTAATGCTTTGTAGGACGAACCGGCAAAACAATAAGAATGTCATCAATTGGGAGGAGCACCACATTATGTGGGTGGACATGTGGAATGCTCAGAGGAATGCTCGAGTTGAAACTGATCAAACACCCGACACTGACGAGGCGGCATATTTAAGGCATTTGGAGTGGATTCGCAAAGAGTACAGAGTTATCCACAAGGGTGCTTGGACTCGTTCAGATTGCTTGGACGTAATGCCAAGTGAGGCTGCTGATGGTGCATTCAACAACTCTATTAGGGAGACCATTGGAGCGCATCTAGACTATGGCCCTCTCCATGACCGAGTGGTACGTCCCTCTTTTGTATTTCTTTTGAAATATGAACATGTGTCATTTCTTCGTGGGTGGTCTGTCACATATGTTTTATCCAGGGCACGGAGCTATGGAGATGTATCAACGATAGTAATGTGGTGCTTGGCCGTGCCCCTGGTCCAGCAACGGACGGGCTTGTTAGGAGTACTCTGCAGGTTAGATGCCTTGTTAACCGTTGCTTTCTTTTTCGTAGCTCTTTTAGCATATTAACATGTCTATGTCTTTTGCTTGTGCAGAAGGTCGTCAATCGATGCCGCACACTAGCCGCTTTACTGTCTTGCCACGGTGGTTCATCCACCGATGTGCGGGCACGTGCTCAGTACAGAATGGATGTGCTTTCTTCCGCTCGTCCGTCTTCCAGCCGACCACGTGCTTCTTCCGCTCGTCCATCTTCTAGTGGAGCTCATGGTTCGTCGTGTCGAGCACATATTGAGGAAGATGAAGAAGAAGAGGAGACAGACAAAGAGGCGGATCCGGACTACATGGAGCTTGGGGCTTCGCAGACGGAAGACGCTCCGCAGCCAACTCAACTTACTCAGTCGACAGAAGAAACACGCCGAGCTAGCTCAAGGAACATCCGACGTCCTACATGGCAGAACACTCCAGAGGGCTACGTCAACAAGGGCAAGATCCCTGCGAAAAGAGGGAAGAAGTGAAGTGATGACCGGTGCTTGTCATGTGTGAACTTGCGGACTTGCTATGCTTTATGTCGTTTGAACTTGTCATGTGTGAACTATGTCCTGAACTATCTATGTCCTGAACTATGTCCTGAACTTGTCATGTGTGAACTTGACTTACGGAACTTGCTATGCGTTATGTTTTATGTGAACTTGCCATTTCCAACTGTCATTTGTTATGATGCTGTTAATATACATGCTGTGAATATATGCTGTGATCTTCTGAGTTTGCTGCTGGCTGTGGCAAAACAGTCCAGCAACGCCAGGGTCAATGGCGTTTCAACTAGAAGCAGAAACGCCAGGGTAAATGGCGTTTCCAGTACACATAGAAACGTTCCTACGCACTCTCTCTGGTAGGTTCTGTTCTAAAGAAACGCCCGCGTTTCTTTACAGAGCTGCAACGCCAGGGTCAATGGCGTTTCCAGTACACATAGGAACGTTCCTACGCACTCTCTCTGGTAGGTTCTGTTCTAAAGAAATGCCCGCGTTTGTTTACAGAGCTGCAACGCCAGGGTCAATGGCGTTTCCACCCCACATGTAAACGCCAAGGCCTGTGGCATTTGAGGAGCTCAGCCCACATTACAAAATCATAGCTCACATAGAGGACCAAATCATTTCAGATAACAGAATCATAGCACATATCACACATAGCAGAATCATAGCACAAGTGGAGTACACATAGAGGTCCATGACTAAATTAAAGTTCAAAGATCACATAGCGATTAAGAGTACACACAATGGAGTCCATAGCAATGTAGAGTGCACATAGAGGTCCACCACTAAATTAAAGTTCAAAGATCACATAGCGATGAGAAGGTTCACAATAAAGTGCACAACATGATGAGAACGACGTTGCTCTATTGTGTAGAGCAAGGTCCAGGTCCCTTTCCCTTCTTCTTCTTCCTCTCTTCTTCTTCTTATTCCTCCTCCCTTTTCCTTATGAGACTTGCCTCGTGAACCACCTTCTCTATGAAGGGCTTGTGCTCCCTCTCTTTCTTTGCCGCCTCAAAAGCCCAAAGTTTCGTAGTTTTCTCTCGCCAATCCTTCAGCCATTTCTCTTCAGCCATCTCACACTTCTTCTTCAGCTTGATCTCCATATCAATGGCTCGAAATGTCATTCTCCATTTCTCCTTTTGCCTCTCTTCGTACTCCTCTTGCTTCTTCTTCTCTAGAGAGGCTGCCTCCTCCTCTCTCACCTTCTTGACAGCCTTCTCCCACCACCCCGGCATCTCACCTCCCCCCTCCGTGTCCTCCACCCCCTTCATTGTTGCTTTGTTGGGTTGAGAAGCCGCCATATCTACAAAAAATTACAAGACATTAGCTAGTAAGGAGAAACACAACATGAAGAAAATGTACAACATGAAAATAATATTGAAATGTATCAAACGTACGGAAATGGTCCTTCTAGGTATCCGAACATTCCTCTACCACCACCCGAACCTCTAGCCATAAAACCTCCTCTACGACCAGCACTACCACGAGCACTTGAACCCCCACGTCTACCACCGCCGGATCCTCGGCCCACCCCAAGGCCACCACTTGAGCCACCACGTCTACCACCGCCGGATCCTCGGCCCACACCAAGGCCACCACTTGAACCACCTCTACCACCGCCAAATCCTCGGCCCACACCAAGGCCACCACTTGAACCACCTCTACCACCAGCACTTGAACCACCTCTGCCACCGGAACCTCTACCACCAGCACTTGAACCACCTCTACCACCGGAACCTCTACCACTAGCACTTGAACCTCCTCTGCCACCAGCATCACTAGTAGAAGCATTGTGACCTTTTGAAGTTTTGTTTGTTTTGCAAGTCCTCTTATTGTGTGTCGTTTCATTGCAATCACCGCATTAGTTCCTATCACGTGGCTCCATGAAATGTCCACTACCAAACTCTCTGGTGCTCATGAGGTCATCCATATCATTCCTGTATCGCTTTGTTCTCCTTCTACCCTTCGGTTGTACCATCATCTCTGGATCCGGCCTAATATTAGGGCCGTGATACTCTGGCCACTGTGATGGGTCAAGAAAAGGGTGGAATCTCGACGCCCATGTTAACTTATGAGTTTGCAAGTTGAATTCATGCAACCTCACAACTACACCATCAGAGAAGGGCAAATTCCTCGTGCGGCAACACGTCATCATGTGCGAGCATGGCCAATGGTACTTACTAGGCCGCTCACAAGTGCAATGCCGCGTCCGAAGGGCCACCGTAAATGAGCGACCACCATATGCCCATCTCTCGTTGTCCCACCTGGCTCATCCACTTGGTATTTCATTGCAACATTATCGAAACAAGTGGCTCGCTGGATGGCTGACTTGTCTTTTTGAAACTATAGCCACTCGGCAACCTTCTTCGGATAAATCTCATTGGGATGCTTCTCACTCTCACCAATCCACTTGTCGATTTCGTCGGAGTGCTTCAGAAAATACTCATTGAGCTTGTAGAAGGTATATTCCGCTATTGCCGTCACCGGCAATTGACGGGCACCCTTCAAGACAAAGTTGAAGCACTCAACAAGATTGCTTGCCATGTCGCCATATCTCATGCCTCCTTCGTCACATGCCCGTGACCACTTGTGTCTCTCATCAATATTCTTTTCTAGGAAATCTTTCCCACCTTCATTTGCCTTCTCATAGATTATGTTCAATCGTTCCGTGAACGACTCAATGGAGAAGGCCACACATGCGGAGTTAAGATCCTTCGCCAGATCTTTGTTCTTACAAGCCCTGTAAAAGTTTGCAACGAAGTGTCTCATGCACCATCGATGGTGAAGCCTCGCATACCCTGGATGGGGAACAGCCACGGCCTTCAATATGCCTTGGTGCCGATCGGATATGATGCATACCTCCCTATTCGGAGGAATGACAGTGCTTCTCACAAGTCTCATGAACCATTCCCAGTTGTCTTGGTTCTCCACGGACACCAAAGCAAATGCCACAGGCAACACCTGATCATTAGCATCATGTGCCATTGCTATCATTAGTGTGCCCTTGTATTTGCCTGTCAGGAATGTTCCATCTATAGACAAAACCGGACGACAATGCTCAAAAGCTGCAATGCATGGGCCAAACGTCCAAAAGGCACGACGGAACACTCCTTCAACATCTTGGACATAGTGGTACATTCCGGGGTTTCTATAGGACATCGCGCCCAGCAACCTGGGTAGCATGTTGTACGCCTCTTCCCATCCACCGTACAACATTCTAAGAGCGACTTGCTTGGCCTTCCATGTCTTCCCGTACTTGACCTTATATCCAAACCTCTCGTAAACCCAACTCATCAACAAATTCACTTTAATGGTTGGATCCTCAGCTATATGTTTCTAGTATTTATAACCGATGAATTCCGAGGTTAGCTGACGGTGTGTCGTCGGTGCTTCATCGGTCGGCGGTGTGCATTGGTGAGTGGCTTTGCAAGTACTTATCTTCCACCAACCATCTTTCATGAGTCTTCCGTTGACTTTCCATTTGCATTTTTCTACCTCGCATTTCACGGTGTATCGCTTGTTGCAGTCCGAGTGAACAACTATGAAAGGCCTGTAGTGTTTGACGGCATACTCACACAACCACATCTTGAACTCTAGCATGTGCTCGAACATCAAACCTTTCTTTAGGTAAGACATAGAAATCGCGTCGGGTGTGCTACTTGGGAACATTCTAGCCTCAATTGTCTTGCTCATGCCACCGTCGACTATAGCCTTATCTGCAAGGCTAACATCACAAAACAAGGGAACTTTGTGATCCCTACCGGTGATTTTTGTATACCACTCCGCTTCTTTCTCAGTGAAGCCATCCTCGTCCAACTCATTCACCGGGCCTTCATCATCCGACTCATCCACACAAGCACGCTGATAGACAATGCCAAGATCCATGTCATCATGCCTTACTTGAGCCTCTACGTTACCAACAATGTTGTGGTGCCTCTCATACTCTTCGTCGGAGTCATGACCATCATCTTTGATCGGTGCACTACCTCCGAACTCATATTGGGGATACTCATTGGCTTCCACTTCAACTTTATGCTCAACAATAGGTGGCACACTACTAATCAGGCTCAAATCATCTACTAAGGTTTGGTTCAAGTCAACATGAAAAAGAGGAGCCTTGACCACCATACTTGCAAACACTTCGAGTGACTTGACTACCGAGGATGCAACAACCTCCTTGTATGCAACCCAATGCAAATTGGACTTGATAGGCATTGTCTTCATTCGACACTTGTGTGCCGACCCAACATCGTATCTTCCTAATAATTCAACTTGGTCACTTTGATCAACCCACTTCAATCTTATCCACGTTTCTTCCACAACCTCTTCATAAGTAGGACTCTCAAGAAATACCAACACTTCCTCATACTTGTCAACAATATCAACATTCATGAATGCCTCTTTGTCAACATAATGAATATTCACAATCTTGTCCATCTAAAAAAGGGAACAAAAGTACCAATGCTAAGTATACCACATTCCTAACAAAACAACTAAGAAACATCTATGTCAATCCAAATTAAGCATTACCCAAACCCTAACCCAAACCTTAACCCTAACCCTAACCCTAAATCTTAACAATAAGCATAACCCAACCAATACAATGCAACATTATTGGAACAACTATACTCATTAGTATACACTAAGAACATCATATTTTGGAACAATGTTCAAAACTAGGGTTAGAAAACACATGAACAAAAAACCACCCAAATAGACAAATCCAACCAATAAAAATTTGTGAGATGAAGGAGATTACCTCAAGGAACGGAAATGACACCGGATCCACGGACCAAACCAATCCTTTTGGAAGGATTTGAGAGGGGACAAGTGGGGGAGACAAAGGGGAAAAGGGGGTTGTAGCGAGGGGTAGGTCAATGGGGAGAAGAGAGTGAGTGGTGAGTGGTGGGTGAGGGTGGCCCG
Organism: Elymus sibiricus; assembly: GCA_039707655.1. Classification (NCBI taxonomy): domain Eukaryota; kingdom Viridiplantae; phylum Streptophyta; class Magnoliopsida; order Poales; family Poaceae; genus Elymus; species Elymus sibiricus. The sequence goes on along the minus strand of CM077663.1, from coordinate 397,196,077 downwards.
AGGGCCCCATGGCCTAATAAATATCTCAGTCAGCAACGCCAGGACCCTTGGCGTTTCCATTCTAGGATGAAACGCGGAGTAGCTCGGCGTTTCTGACGTGTAGAAACGCTGGCTAGGACGGCGTTTCTTAGTTTACCAGAAACGCGGTGTAGGTCGGCGTTTCTTAGTTTACCGGCAACGCCGCGGGCTGTGGCGTTTCTAAAAGGGTCAGATCGTGAAATACTTTCCTGACGAGTTCATTTTGTGCAATTCTTTGCGTATAAGGTCAGAACAGTGATTTCGTCCGTGCCTTGGGCATCCCCAATCTTAGGGTCTTTTCACTCCTTATTCTCCTCATATCGGCATCACACCCAAAACTTGAAAACTTCAATCACACAAGACTTAACGGAACTTCGTGAGATGGGTTAGTATAATAAATAAAGATCATTCCCTTAGGTACTGTCAAGACAAGATTCATAATTGTTCTCACATAATACCTACTGTATTCTACCATTCACATAATTTATATCACTAAATATAAGCTATGGGAACACTAAAACAAGCAAACTATGCATGCAAAACAGAATCTGTCAAAAACCGAACAGTTTGTAAAGATCTGTAGTATAAGTGTATAACCATACTTCCCTGTCTCTAAAAATTCTGAAAAATTAGGAAAACCTGAAGAATTTTTATATCAACACTGTGTAAAAATTTCAGATCATTCTCATGCTCCAGTAAAAATTGAAAATTCTTGTACTGGAGTCAAAAGTTTCTGTTTTGGTTCAGGATCAATTCTACTCATCTTGTGAGTCATCCCAAAGGCTTTACTTGGAACTTTATTGAAATAAAAGACACAAAACATGATTACTACAGTAGATTAATCATGTGAACACACAAAAACAGAAAGGAAAAGTGTTGGGTTGTCTCCCAACAAGCGCTTTTCTTTAATGCCTTTTAGCTAGGCATGATGATTTCAATGATGCTCACATAGGAATAGTAGTTGAAACATGCAAGAGAGTGACACGTCTCCAACGTATCTATAATTTTTGCTTGTTCCATGCTGTTATATTATCATTCTTGGATGTTTTACAATCATTTTATAGCAACTTTATATCATTTTTTGGGACAAACCTATTGACATAGTGCCGAAGTGCCAGTTGTTGTTTTTGCTTGTTTTTTACTTCGCAGAATATCAGTACCAAACGGAGTCCAATCGCTATGAAACTTTTTGGAGATTTTTTTGGGCCGGAAGACATCCAATGGGCCAAAGAAGTACTAGAGAGGAGGGCCGAGGAGACCACAACCCACCAGGGCGCGCTAGAGGCCCCGGGCGCGCCCTGATGGGTTTTGTCCTCCTCGGGACGCCTCTCCACCGCCTCTGATGCCTATAAATTCCCAAATATTCCAAAAACTCTAGGGGAGTCGACGAAAAACACATCAAGCCTCCGCAAGTTCCAGAACCACGAGATCCAATCTAACACCATCATGGAGGGGTTCATCATCCTCATTGGCGCCTCTCCGATGATATGTGAGTAGTCCACCATAGACCTACGGGTCCGTAGGCAGTAGCTAGATGGCTTCCTCTCTCTCTTTTGATTATCAATACAATGGTCTCTTGGAGATCTATTTGATGTAAACTTTTGCGGTTTGTTTGTTGGGATCCGATGAATTTCGAGTTCATGATCAGTTTCTATCAATGAATATTATTTGAGTCTTCTTTGATCTCTTATATGCATGATCACTTATAGCCTCGTATTTCTTCTTCGAATCTTTGGTTTAGTTAGGCCAACTAGATCGATTTTTCTTGCCATGGGAAGAGGTGCTTTGTGATGGGTTCGATCTTGCGGTGTCCTTTCCCAGTGACAGAAGGGGCAGCAAGGCACGCATGTATCATTGCCATTAAGAATAACAAGATGGGGTCTATTCCTACATGAATAGATCTTGTCTACATCATGTCATCATTCTTATTGCATTACTCCGTTTTTCCATGAACTTAATACACTAGATGCATGCTGGATAGCGGTCGATGTGTGGAGTAATAGTAGTAGATGCAGAATCGTTTCGGTCTACTAATCTTGGGCGTGATGCCTATATAATGATCATCGCCTTGGATATCGTCATGACTATTCGATTTTCTATCAATTGCCCAACAGTAATTTGTTCACCCACCGTGTGCTATACTCATGAGAGAAGCCACTAGTGAAACCTACGGCCCCCGGGTCTACTTTTTCAACATATTGCTTTCCGATCTATTATTCCAAAAACCCAAAAATACCTTGTTGTACTTTTTATTTGCCTCTTTTATTTTGTGTTCTTGAGGGATCAATCTATCCAATCTATCATATCCTAATCTATCTTTTTACCGTAGAGAGATTGACAACCTCTCTTTCACGTCGGGTTGCAAGTATTTGTTCTTTGTGTGCAGGTGTTGTTTACGTAGTGTTGGTGATCCTCCTACTGGTTCGATACCTTGGTTTCATAACTGAGGGAAATACTTACCGTCGCTGTGCTGCATCATCCCTTCCTCTTTGGGGAAATACCGATGCAGTCTCAAGCCACGTCAGAGAGCATCATGAAACTCATGACAAGCACATTTAAGTCTAACCGACTTCCTATGCATAGGGATTTTGTGAGCAAACAATTTATGGGAGCAAGAATCAACTAGCATAGGAAGGCAAAACAAGCATAACTTTAAAACTTTGGACACATAAAGAGGAAACTTGATATTATTGCAATTCCTACAAGCATATGTTCCTCCCTCATAATAAATTTTAGTAGCATCATGAATAAATTCCACAATATAAATATCACATAAAGCATTCTTTTCATGATGCACAAGCATAGAATTTTCATTACTCTCCACATAAGCAAATTCCTTTTCATCCATGGTAGTGGGAGCAAACTCAACAAAATAACTATCATGAGACACTTGATTGACATAACCACATTCAATATTAAAATCATGATGACAAGTTTCATGGTTACTATCACTCTTTATAGCATACATGTCATCATCATAATCATCATAGATAGGAGGCATACCATCATCATAATAAATTTTCTCATCAAAACTTGGGGGACTTAAAATATTATTTTCATCAAACATAGCACCCCCAAGCTTGTGGCTTTGCATATCATTAGCATCATGGATATTCAGAGAATTCATACTAGCAACATTGCAATCATGCTCATCATTCAAGGAATTCTCATTAAGTATTTTCATAATTACTTCCTCTACCAATTGAGCACAATTTTCTGAATCCTTATTTTCACGAAAGATTAAAAAGACGAAGCAATTGAGGCAACCTAAAGTTCATTTTTTTGTACTTTTCTTTTATAAAATCAAACTAGTGAAAAACAAGAAACTAAAAGATTTAATTGCAAGATCTAAAGATATACCTTCAAGCACTCACCTCCCCGGCAACGGCGCCAGAAAAGAGCTTGATGTCTACTACACAACTTGTTCTTGTAGACTCGTGTTGGGCCTCCAAGCGCAGAGTTTTGTAGGACAGTAGAAAATTTCCCTCAAGTGGATGACCTAAGGTTTATCAATCCATGGGAGGCGTAGGATGAAGATGGTCTCTCTCAAACAACCCTGTAACCAAATAATAAAAAGTCTCTTGTGTCCCCAACACACCAAATACAATCGTAAATTGTATAGGTGCACTAGTTCGGCGAAGAGATGGTGATACAAGTGTAGTAATGATAGTAAATATTGATTTTTGTAATAGTAAAAATAAAAAACAGCAAGGTAGAAAGTAACAAAAGTGAGCACAAACGCTATTGCAATGCTTGAAAACAAGGCCTAGGGTCCGTACTTTCGCTAGTGCAATCTCTCAACAATGCTAATATAATTTGATCACATAACCATCCCTCAACGTGCAATGAAGAATCACTCCAAATTTCTTATCTAGCGGAGAACATAAGAAGAAATTGTTTGTAGGGTACGAAACCACCTTAAAGTTATCCTTTTCGATCGATCTATCCAAGAGTTCGTACTAAAATAACACCAAGTTATCCTTTTCGATCGATCGATCTAAGAGTTCGTACTAAAATAACACCATATGATACGCATCAACCAACTCTAATGTCACCTAGATACTCCAATGTCACCACAAGTATCCATGAGTTAATTATACGATACGCGTCAAACAATTTCAGATTCATAATACTCAATCCAACACAAAGAACCTCAAAGAGTGCCCTAAGATTTCTACCGAAGAAAGTAGGACAAAAACGTGCATCAACCCCTATGCATAGATTACGCCAATGTCACCTCGGGAATCCGCGAGTTGAGTGCCAAGACATAAATCAAGTGCTCTCAAATCCATAAAAGTATTCAATCTGGTAATAACGAAGTCTCAAAAGGAAAACTCAATTCATCACAACAAGATAGAGAGGGGGAAACACCATATGATCCAACTATATTAACAAATCCCGCGATACATCAAGATCGTGCCAAATCAAGAACACGAGAGAGAGAGAGAGAGATTAAACACAAAGCTACTGGTACAAACCCTCAGCCCCGAGGGTGGACTACTCCCTCCTCATCATGGAGACCATAGGGGTGATGAAGATGGCCTCCGGTGATGATTTCCCCCCTCCGGCAAGGTGCCGGAACGGGGTCTAGATTGGTTTTTCGTGGCTACAGAGGCTTCTGGCGGCGCAACTTCTAATCTAGGGTTATTTCTGGGGGTTTCTGAATATATAGGATTTTTGGGCGTCGGTTTCACGCGAAGATGGGCAACGAGGGCCCCACAAGACACCAGGGCGCGCTAGAGGGGGCTGGCGCGCCCTGGTGGGTTGTGGCCACCTCGTGGCTCTTCTGGCCCTCCCACGAAGCTTCTAGTGCCTCTTTTGTTCCAAAAAAAATTTGTCAAAAAGTTTTGTTGCATTTGGAGAACTTTTATTTCTGCACAAAAAACAACACCACGATAGTTCTGCTGAAAACAACGTCAGTCCGGGTTAGTTCCATGCAAATCATACCAATACCATATAAAATTGTTGTAAATATGGCATGAATACTTCATAAATTATAGATACGTTGGAGACATATCACCCATGGGCACCGCTAACCTCCTTGGAGGCGTCGTTGTATTTGTTGGTTATACCCTTCTCATCGAGACACCCGGGGGAAACCGCTAGTACAGGTCCTCCTGTACGGCTGATGGCGGCGCAACCAGCGTCGCGACCCTTATTGAAGGCCTCATCTTTGCGGTCAGCTTGGTTGTTTTGTTGGTGTTGCTTGCTGCGGGAATGTTGGTGGTGGTGGTGCGGCCGGTTGGGGTCGATGGTGGTTTGTGTTGTTGTTGCCTTGCTCCTATGTGTTTGTCTTCGGTGGTGTTCCTAGGTGTCGGCCATGTTGCTGCTCATGTTCAAGACCCTCCAGTGGTGGCCGCCGTGTTGCGGTGAGCTTGCTGCTCTTGGTGTTGTTCCGGTTCATCTTTGCTCTTCGATGACACAAGATGCCTCCCCAACTTGCTAATCATCCTGAATTCCTGTGATGAAGCTCCCAGTCAATGTTTGTGTTGTCACTCGTTGGTTGTGGATGCTCCTGAGTTGTGTCATGAGATTCGGTATGCACGCCGGTGCGGTGAGTTAGGTTGCTTGCTTAGTCTAGGTATTGTGATCCCTCCACGACACCCTACATCTACATGTGCCTCCCGTGGTGTTGGTCCTTCGGCCTGCTAGCTAGGTCGTGCCTTGTCCTGGGTGTCCTTTTTCCTTCTCTTCTTTAGTCTTTGATGTGCGTTTTTTCCTCATCTTCTGTGAGCTTGTTACTTGTACGGTTTTCGGCCCGGTTTCCCTCATAAACGTGGTCAATTTGTTTAGGTTTTCGATCCCGTTTCCCTTATAAACTGGATCAGCCAAAGCTTAAAAGGTGACTCTTTGCTTTGGCAGCTTTTTAAGCAATATATTCAGGTGGGGAGGGATCACCCCCCCCCCCCCCCCGGTGACCGTTTAAAAGAAAAAATGTTATTGTATACATTATCCTTCTGCATCGATGTTGTTTAACAATGGTTGCAATGTCCAGATATACTAGAAAAACAACAGGAAGTCAACATGAAAAATGTATGTGATATGAGAGACATGGCGATGTCAACTTTGAGTTTACTCTACAATGATACGAGTCCTAATGCTCAGAGATTTATGAGATTTTTTTTACCTCTTCACCTCTCTTACTCCAATGCTTCAGGATTGTGTGGCGCGTCACTAATCAAGTTCTATGGAATCATCTGTTTTGTGGAGTGACACTACATTCATGGTCAGTATACACAAAGGTAACTCATGACAATACTTCCACCATTAGTGCATCAGAGAAATGGAATTTGGGGAGCCACTGGCACACAAATTGACCAAGAAGTGAGAAATATTAACTAACCACATTTGAATCCCTTAAACATTTGATGAACACACAGAAGATCAAAGGATGTGAAGGAGTAGCGTGATACACTGCGCTATGTATGAGAACTGACTTTCTTTCTTTCTTTTGACCCCCAAGTCACAGGGGAGGCTTGCTCTGTGAAACACATCCCTGCCGTACTCTAGTATAAGACTATGGACATGGGAAATACCATTTCGTTCTTGGGTGTATATACACCCGATATGGAATATATTTTTCAATAAAAAATTTAAAAAGTAAAAAAAATAGAAGTTTTTTTTTAACAAACTTGACTTTCTTTTGCACTAGTGTATAATTTTTCACGAATAAAAAACCATTTTTGACATCAAGGCAAAAAAACCAAAAATTATTTGCCATTATAGATCACTATTCATACTATTTTGGCCGAAAATTTTGTTTTTTCAAGAAGTCAACAGGTTTTTTTTCCTTTTGTGGAATTTTTCTACAAGTACAATGGAAGGTCACGTTTATTTCAAAAATATTTTCATTTTTTTGACTTGTTACTTAATTACAAAAAAATTCTCCATATAGGATGCATATACACCCATAGACCAAAGGTTCTTGTCCGACCACAACTGTGTATAAGCAAGAATACAGGTTTGTAACCAAGGCATGAGATAAGAGGCCTAGCATTTAGAATGTGTTCCAAGTTTCGTTGCAACTTCGGCTGTTTCAAGCATTCAATTTTTTTTAGAATATTTGAAATTATTGTTGGTATCATGGTGTTTTTTTTAGCACAATCCACTAGGTTTTATTGATTAATGATCATCACAATACAAAGAGTACCATGAGGGAGACTAAGCCATGTTTTGTTTTTGTTTGAGAAACAACTAAGCCATGTGTGTCTACCATGATCTAGTGAAGAAGCAAACCGAGCTAGATTTTGAGACAAAGCAAACCAAGCCAGATTGTTGGCTTTATAGCGTGGTAGTGAAATTGTATTGTTGGTCTCAAGGCCTTCCTGTGGCCCAAACTTTCACAGATGCATTTGGAGTGGACTGCTGGGCCAAGGCCGAACATGTTGTAACAGCAGAAGGATGATGAGAGATGTAAGCACGAAGCTGGTGACAATTTTTATGATTAGTACCATACCGCTTAGATGCTAAGGATGGGTTGCAGGGAGATATACAAGAAGGAATGCAGCCGCTCTGCCATAGAGCACGGAGCTGCGTGGTGAGCACAAAGCGAACTATTCTTTCGCCTTTTACTAAAGAATACCGTGTGCGCGTCACAAACAGCAGCATACGCTAATTTTTTGAGGGTGCCCTCCTTAATTAGGAAGGGCCCCAACAAAACCAAACTGAAAATTGAACTAAAAATGTGTTTCGCATTATCTTGTTATTTGGAATTGTTCAAAAAAAATTGACAGTAGTGCTCATATTGTGCTAATACAACCAATTAACCCATCTCAAGCAAAAACAAAATAACACATCTGTATTCAAACAAATTTTAAAAAGAAGCAAATGAAAATCAGGGGGTTATGCTGCCTCTACACACCAAAAATGGCTACAGACTAGAAGACAGATTTCAGCATTGCTATGAACTAGAAAGACATATCATAACGGTGTTAAGTCCGACAAGTTCAGACATTTCGACAATCATCAGGACAGGATTCACCGGGTAACTACCAGAGTTCATCTAGAATCAACCCCTCAGATATTACCGCATCCAAAATTATCTAGCACCAATCTTGTATATATTACAACTAGTCATACCGCCTTATAACACACCAGGAATTCCAATACAACACTAAGCACCAAGCATTCTCTTGTTCACTGTAAAGAACTGTGCACTCGTCGTTTGGTTGAACAACACAAGCTTCATAACTCCAACTAGAAGACACATCACAACACTGCTACAAACTAGAGGGCATAGCATAAAAGAAGTCTTCTACTTCAACAATCAGGATGGGCTGATGGTAAGATTTTTCATTTCGTCCATGACATCCTCACTTATCTCTTCCTCAAGAGCTTTCAACGACTTCTCAAATCCACTGAAGGCTGCATACGCGTTCTTGGGCGAGCCACCGAGGTCCGCTATTTCCTGGCACATCCCTGTTATGCCAACGTATAGTCTTTTTATGGCTGACTTCATTTCAGACGGGTCTTGTGCATACACAGAGGCCCCAAGCTCGTTAACCTGGTCAGCAACGTCCCTGCAGTGGCTCAGCAAATTCTCCATTGACTCCACCTTATCCTCAGCAGCACCACTTTGGTTGCCAGAGCTCTTGAGCAAACTAGTGATGAAACGGATTGTTTCTTTCACCGCTTCAAGCGAATCTGCTGTAACAGCAATAATCAACTTGGCGACGACTATCTCCTCCTCAGTGAAGCCTTCATCTTCCTCAAGATCAGAGAACGGTTCATCTTTATCTGAAAAGCTCATGGCGACATCTCCATTGGAAGATTTTTCAGCTTTGGTATCATCAGAATCACCAATTGGGAGTTCTTTCATCTCGCGCAGGATATCCTTCAGACACACACATATCTGCGTCATAGCTCGCCCTATGGCGATACAGTTGGTTGCAGGCACCTTCTTAAGAGCAAGACAAGCTTCCCATACAGTTCCTGTCACTGGAGGTATGGTTGTTTTCCGGTCAGGATTGCCAGATTCTGCATGTCACAAACGAGCGTATTTAGCCCTGATTCTGACCACTTAAAACATGATGAGGAAAGTAATGCGTATTAAAAGCATGGTCCAAATCTTCAGTAGCACTAAGCAGAATCAAAATCATGCACAATACCTCAGAACTGTATGAACACACTAGCAACCTTCCCTTTTTTGTTTAAGGCGACAACTGATGCATTGCTATTCCATATGGCGTTTACTAATTATTACAGTACCACTTGCCCATTCATGAACCAGAATCACAACAAAACAGACAACCAATACCACCAGATATGTAAGTTACTAGTTTCCACTTTAGCTATATGAAGATTAGATCAGCAGGTTAGTCATGTTAGTTACCCATCGCCCAATTTGCTTCACCTTCTATAGATAAATGGCAGCATCTAGAGATAAGCTGCATCAGGATGTTGGATATCACATACCATAGGCAGAAACAGCTAGCTTGAACAACGAGAAGCTGGCATCCACCACGCTCTTTGCAGAACTAGTGATATACTTGTGAAGAGTAGGGCCAGCACCAACCGTGCTTCCATGGCAAGCCAAAAGGAAACCCTGCAAGACGTTGAAATACGCAGCGATGTTCTCCTTAAGCGTTTCCACACCAGGCAAGTCTCCGCTCCAGACCATCCCAGCTACATCAAAAACGGGCATAACAACAATAAGTGAACACGGCCAGAGATAAATCACCAGCAAAAAAGCAGTATAACACAACCATAAGGACTGCATGAATTGCAGCAGCAAGCACTAGACAGAAACAAAATACCATAAATAACTTTCCTCTGCTGCATACAGCGGCCAAAGCATATGTTCACTGCAACTAATTGGCTTCTTGAGCAAGGATAAATTCAGATAAAACCCCCTAATTTTGCTAACTTGTGATCCTATCGGGCATGTCAAGCAACTGAAACGAATCAATGTTCGCCCAGAGAAATCCTCACAACTCTTAACTGCACGCGAATGACTGTCACCCCAGCGCACAATATTAGTTCAAGGAATTCGTCCGGTCAAACTCACCGACGGTGGCCTGCCTGGACACCACATCGCCGAGCGCAACGACCTCCGACCACTCTGTCCGCTCCAGGCCCCCGGGAGCTGCCTCCGACATCATCTGCGAGAGCGGGGGAGCAAGTCAAACGAGGGAACTCCGAGCAGGATTACGGCCGCGCGGTGAACCGGGGATTCAGCGGGTACCTACCTGGAGAGTGTCCGTGATGGTCTGGAGGTGCGGCTGCAGGAAGCGGGACAGCTCGCCGCCGCCTGCCGCCGCCTTTTTACCTCCTTTCTTCGACATGGCGGCGGGTGGAGGATGTGGCGGCGGCGCGGCACCTGGGTTAGGAAGACGGCGAGGGGGAGGAGGAGAGGGGCGGCGGTCGGAGGCCCAGGGTTTATTTTGTGAAGGCTTTGGGCCGCTTGATGTTACTCGTCGCGATGTGTGCTTTAAGATTCGCGCTTCCTTCTCGCTATCTTTTTTTAACTTTTATATAACCACAAAGACACTCGAATCATCATATACCTGACAATATAATTGTCAAGGAAAACAGTCAATGCAATGCAAAGACAACTTGATGCAGAACGTCCTGTAAAAAAAATATAATAAAAATCATACTTTTTTTTGTCTGTACTAATCTTCTTCTTCCTTTCATTGATTGATTATCAAAAATCCACTGAAAAAGGAACACCTGCAAACGTCCTTGTCATAACAGGCTTTAAAGACCGCAGTAGCCACTAGCCGCTTGAAACGAGATCTACAAAGTCATTGAAAAAACATCTATTGGGGCATCAATCCATGTAAAACATGCTTGTAATCCATCACCATCAGTTGAGGCGACCAATATGTTTTTCTTATTAAGCTTTCAAGGCTCAACTCCTGTTTTATCTCATGGTGAATAAAGAGGCGTTTTTAGTGGTGTCAAGGTAAAATTTGTTTTTCGGTAGATGGTTTTTCTAGTCATAATCGGGCTAATGGACAAATTGTTGAATGACTCGAGCAAATCTTGAATAATTATTGTGCATGGTCGCTGTGGCTAAATTGAGTAGTGTTAGGATTGGCAGCTTTGTTGATTGTGGCTAGATTTAGTGGTGTTAGAATTAGCAACTTTGTTGATTGTCATTCCCTTGTAAGCAACTACTATGAACTCAACCCCTCCATGCTCCTCCACCGAGCATGTGGATTCGCCTTCTCTTTGCCCATCGCTTCGGACACTACTGTCGGGCAGGAAATCCTGGTACGTAGCTCGGCTTCGGATAGTAGTTTAGGTTAGGGTTATTTAGTCCTTAAAGGTGCGGTGCTCGGGTGAACCATAGTGCTTCTTATTTGTTGGTATCCCAAGCTCCGATCCTCCTCCAGTTCATCTAGTAGGACGAAGCTCGGACATAGATTCATGTCATATCATTCGAGAGATGAGGTTAGGTTTTCTCATCATGCGTGCATGATGGCAAGATTTATTGTAAGACGCGGATCAATTAAAGGGTTAAACAACGACGAATGCGGTTTCAGGGTGCTCATCCTTAGGGGTACATGTTATTCCTTTCTACAATGAATACCCAAGAGCAAATTCCTGGCTCTGCCACTGGCTGGAGCATCACTGCACACATGGCATAGACTTGCAATCCACCACCACTGGTTCAGAGGGTTGAAGAAATGAGATCATGTCGCAGAACAACATGGAAGAAGATATTAAAGTCGTCGGATCAATAGCTCTCCTTAAAAGATACACCAACTGCCAAGCTTTCAAAGAAACGAACATAACTAGGGACACAAACTCTCACAGACCCTTCGTCGACGTTGGGTCGAATCTTGCGGAGGTTGAGAGAGAGAGAGAGAGACCGAATAGACATTATTCCAACACGCCATCGTCGCCACCACCTCGTCAATGTGAGTAGGGAAACAAAAACCTAAGGAAATAAAACGAAATGGACGCCCCCCCCCCCTCCACTTGCCACCGACGAGGATGACAGACGAGGAAGAGGAGGGGGCGAGACGGCGACGTCTAGGGTTGGGAGTCACGGTGTATACATGGGTGCAAGCATGATTGCATTTTTTACATGGAGGACTTCAGGTTAGCTTTACTAAAACTCAAATGACAGATACATCGTCTGCTAAAAGTTAACAATAAAGCTAGGGGATCATTCGCCCATACAAATGGTGGATTAACACGACCCCATTTAGCTAGCTCGTGAGAAACTACATTAGACTCCCTATTACAATACTCAATAGTAACCTTCCTGAACTCAGCCAAAATAGAACGACAATCATTAATAACAGGAGCCGCCACCATGGAATGACCTTCATCGTGCTTCAGGGCATCAACCACCACAATATTATTCAATATCACCAAGATGTTATGACACCCAATACTCAGTGCAAGTTTCAGCCCTTCATATAGAGCAGCAGCATCAACCGAGACTATGTCTACAATGTGTTCAATACTTTTTGTGGATGTTGTGATAAAACTTCCCCTGTGATCTCGAATGATCAGGCTACAGGATTCCAAGTAAACACCATCCACAAAAGAGGCATCTACATTGAGCACTTGCTGATCTGCTAGGGCAACAACCCACTTGTTTAGTTTTGGCGTGGTTGGTATCTTTCCCGCTGCCCTTACATAGTTCAAAGTTAACACAAGGATTGCTTGTGTCGTTCGGTCTGGGGACTGATCGTTTTCTCCTCTAACAATTTGTCTCCATGGCCACCATATATACCAACAAGCTTCTGCCATTAGCTCCGGAGTTGTAACAAGGTCCAAATGAATGCCTTGATAGGATTCATCACAAAGCCAAAACTCAATCATACCGGCCGCACAACGGTCAACTATGGTTGCGCTGTACACATGATGTCTCAAACCCAGGGCACCCCAAACAGCCTGTGCACAACCGCGTGTGAAGATCATATGGGAAATCTCCTTCGGCCCATCTTTGAATATTGAACATACAGGGTTTTTGCCAATGTGGCGGTTGACTAGAACACTGAAGCATGGTAGTGCATTGTGCAAGCATATCCATAGAAATTTCTTAATCTTGCGTGGTAAGTTGAGGTCCCATAGCTTGCACCATACCGGATGTTGACCAGTACCCCGAATACCTCCTGAACTATATGTGCTTGTACAGAAAATTTCTTCCCACTACTTGTACTATGCCGATCGTACAAAACATATATTCTTATTTGTTAGATGCCATGCAACGTAGTCCGCAGTATCATTATGAAAAATAGGTATATGGAGGACATGTTCAGCATCAATCTGCCAAAAATTGTATCATGTCAATTGCTCGTCCCATTCACAAGATATTGGGTCAGTGAGCTCACTAACTCGTGATAAAACTTGATTTCCACGTGCAATCACAATCTTCCTGGAAGCACTGTTCGGTATCCAACAATCATCCCAAATATTTATCTTGGCTCCATTACCCACTCTCCAAATGCAACCTTTCTTGAAAGTTTGTATCTCTGCCAATATACTTTGCCAAACATACGATGACCCCTATTTCAGTTCATAGTTCAAAATATCCCATGTTGGGTAGTATCTTGCTCTCAATACCCTTGCACACAAGGAGTCATAGTTTTCAATCAAGCTCCAACACTAGCCAAACTAAAGCTATGCACATCACGAAAACCCATACCACCTCTTTCCTTTGGTATGCACATGTTCCACCACGCAAACCAGTGCATCCATCGTTGGTTCTCCTCATCACCCCACTAGTAATGCGACATTACACGAGTGATCCCCTTGCAGATTTTCTTGAAGAATTTGAACACACTCATCGCATACATAGGGACGGCTTGGGCCACCGCTTTCAACACGCCACCAAAAGAAAGGGTTCTCTCCTTCCAACCATTAACTATTACTTGCATTCTATCAATGATATGTTTGAAACAATCCACCCGGTCCACCCCAATCATTTATGGAAGGCCCAAGTACTTATCTGAGAGTTATTTTGTCATGATGTTGAGAATTTGAGAGACCTCGGCCTTGGTCTCCACAAGTGTGTTAGGATTGAAAATATGGAACATTTTGCTTCAGTAACTAGTTGTCCTAAGGCTGCAAAATCATCATCCAGGACTCTCCTCAAGGTGGTAGCATTTGTTTGGTCTGCTCTCATCAAGACAAGAGAATCGTCGGCAAATAGTAGATGTGAAATCCTTGGGGAATCCCAACAAACTTGGATGCCACATAAATTTCCAGCTTCCTCCTCATGAGCAATTAGTGTAGTAAGCCCCTCCACACATAGTAGAAAGAGATACGGGGACAAGGTCTCCCCCTGCCGTAGCCGCCTCGTCGGCGTAAATGGGAGGGTCTCATTTGAGTTAAATCTGACCTTGTGCTAAACTGGGGTAACACATGACATAACAAGCTGGATCCACCTGTCATGGAAAACAAGCTTGCCAAGAAACGCTTCTAGAAAAATCCACTCAATGCGATCATATGCTTTATGCATGTCCAGCTTTACAACACATGTCCCAAATTTATCCTTCTTCCTTTTCTTCATTCTGTGTAAACATTCATAAGCAACTATAACATTATTAGTTATTATCTGACCTGACACAAAGGCACTTTGAGTTTCGCTAATAATATAAGGAATAAACACCTTTAACCGGGAATCCAACATCTTTGATATTACCTTATAAACCATGTTGCATAAACTGATAGGCCGGAATTGTGTGATTTTGTCCGGGTTGTCCACCTTCAGTATTAGAACAATAGTAGTTGATTTCCATCCATCTGGGATAACTCCACTATTCACCGCTTCCAACACTTCCTTCACCAAATCCTCTCCTAAGATTGGCCAAAAAGACTGTAAAAAAATGTGTGTAGGCCATCAGGCCCGGGTGCCTTGAGATCTTCTATGCCGAATAGAGCTTTTTGACTTCCTCTGTTGTGGACGGAGCTAGGAGCGACTCATTCAAGTAACACACCTTTTCACTTTATTCAAAACATCAACTGATGGTACATCAACTTCTGAAGTAAAAAGATGCAAAAAGTATTCATAGATCAAGCTCCTCATGCACTCGATATCTTCCTTCCAAACACCACTATCATCCATTAGGCACTTTATATGATTTCTCCTTTTCCTCGCCGATGCAAAGTTATTGAAGAAATTAGTATTTTTGTCGCCGAATTTTAGCCAATTTTCTCGACTCCGTTGAACCCAATAAATCTCTTCCTTCTCTAAGTTTTCCTCGATCTCTAATAGGTATTTGTCGCTACCGATCTGCCATCTCATCAACAAGAGGCCCAAACCGTAGTCTTTCCAACTCCTATTTTAAATTCTTTAGGAGTTTTTGCACCGCCTTCAGAATGACGCGATCCCATTCATGCATAGCAGCATGGACCTGCGTCGTGCTAGCTGCAAGGACGTCGTTAGATCGGTATGCTCCCACACATCATTTACAAGCTGCACCACATCATCCTCTCTAAGCCAACGTGCTTCAAATTGTTTCTATTTTGCATGCAGTACAGTACCCTGCACATTCCCTTTGGCGTCAATGAATACCGGTCTATGGTCCAATTTTGAGTGTCCTGCATTGTTCACATTTAGGTGCGGGAACAACCCATGAAACTGCCCGTTACACACTGCGCAATCTAGTCTCTCACTTAGCCTCCTTCTCCTCCAAGTGAATTGGTCCCTTGTATATCCCATGTCTTCAAGTTCACATTCAACTAGGGTGTTCCTAAAATTATGCATCATGTTCATGGGTCTAGGAGCGCCTCCCTCCTTCTCATGGGAATACAATATCTCATTAAAATTGCCTGCCACCATCCACGGAAGTCTCGCCTGATGGTATAGATTGCGTAAGTATTCCCAAGATAGATGATGATCTTCCCACTTCGCCTCGTCGTAGAAACCCATAAACCTCCACCGTTCATCCACGGAGTAACCAATTGTAACATCTATGAATTTTTTCCTCTTGTCTTGCAGCTGAATAACAAAGGGCATGCGCCAAAATAAGATCAAACCACCACTTGCGGCCTCACTCTCCTGCACCTCCATCCTATCCATCATCATTTTTTCCTCATCATTTCTACCCTAGCTGTATTCAAATGCGTCTCTGACGGGAAGATCGCATCCGGCCCCCACTGCTTCTGGATATCCAGAAGCGCCTTCACTGACGCGGTACTGGACATATTGTGGCAGTTCCAGCATAGGAGTTTCATTGCTCCCGATGAACACCCAACTGCCAAACGAACGATCTAATCAACACCAAACTGGCATAGACTGGATCATGATTCCCACATACATGACATCGATAATTCATGCAAAACATGTTCCTCTCGACCGTGGATGATTGAACATTCAAAACCAATCTACTCCTAAAGACCTTGGTGTACATCCACCACGGACAAGGGTGCAGAGAAAGAGAGACCAGCCACGGCACCATTGATGCCGTCGTGGGACTAAAAACGTCGGCACCCACTTCACCATCGAGGAGGCGGCCGGCGGCGTACCAGCCAAGCCCTAGCAGGCCCTGGAAATCGCCTTCCGCCAGAAAAAACAGTTCAAACTAAGCATGAGTGTAAGCGATGATACTACGAGATAATATTTCATATGACTTGTTTTTTGTCATTTATAGGTGATGTATATGAAACACAGTCTTATCAACTACTATTATACATGCACTTGTATTTATATATCTCAATACTACTTAAAAACGAATAGCAACCTTTTTCTGCTACGCATAGTGTTATGCCCAAGCCTATGTACGCCCCCCTCCCTCTTTCCGTTTTGATTTTTCACTCCTATCTCAGGCTTTTTCACCGGTTTTCCGTCTTAATTGTCCCACCTTTCATTGGCTTACCAAATAAATTATGTTCTCTTTGGTAAGCCAATAAGTTATTACCAAATAATGATTACCAAATAAAATCATAAATTTAGTTAGGTAGGTAAATAACGGGCATGATTTGCTAAATATTTTTTACACAATCATATTAATATGAGCAATAAATCATGGGCGAACGTAATAAAATATTTGATAAATATTTATTTACACAATCTATGATCAGTAAATTATCTAGTTTGTATAAAATAAAAGATAACCAACGTCATCGGGAGTACTCCCGTTTCAAACATACTAGTTAATTGCACGTGTGTTGCAATGAGGGCATACATATTCTAGTGGTTAAACATCAATCATGTCTATTTGAGTTGATTTGGGTATGACCAGGATAAGGCAAGGAAGATTTTGATTTAGTTGATATTCTAGAAAGATTTGATTGAGTTAATGTAGGGCGTGATTTTGAAAAAGTATAGATTTAGTTTGTTTTATTCTATGTTGGTCTATTTACGCTAGTTTATGCTCCATTTTGTGCGGCCTCGGTTGAGATTATGAAAAAAATCAACAGAAAACCAAAGAGCGCATTGGGAGGAAAAATCCAGGGAGGAGGTGAGACGAACTTACCAACCCTCTTTAATAGTAGTGAGTTGCAATAAATGCATACATATTCTTGTGGTTCAACACTAATTATGATTTGATTTGATTTGGGTATGATTAAGGGAAGACGGCGAAAGTTTTGATTTAGTTGAGATTTTGGAAAGATTTGATTTGAATTGATTGAGTTATTGCAAGACGTGATTTTGGGAAAGTGTTGATTTAGTTTAGATTATTACAAGTTACTCTACTTACATTGATTTTATTTTGTGGGCCATTGGTTGAGATTACCAAAAAACCAATAGAAATCCCGGTAGGCATGGGGAGGAAAAATCCGGAGAGTGATGAGTCTGAACAGGGAAAGAAAACAAATGTTTTGATTTAGTCAAGGTTTTGGTAAGATTTGATTTTATTTGGGCATGGGTAGGAGAAGGCAAAAAAAATGATTTAATGAATATTTCGAAAAGTTTTGATTGAGTTAATGCAGGATCTGAATTTGAGAAAATACCGATTTTGTTTAGATTATTCAAAGTTACTTTATTTGCATTGGTTTTTATTTTATGCGGCATCGGTTAAGATTACCAAAAACATCAACAGAAAACCAAGGAGAGGAGGGACGTGAGGAGGAAAAAATCAGAGAGGAGGTGAGGAGAACCTACCAACTCCCTTTTAATAATAGAGATAATAGTAGAGATGGAAGTGTGGACACTAATTTTGTTTGGCTTGTTAATCTTTGGATACAAACCGAATTCCCAAACTAGTTTTGGAGATATCTATGAATTAATAGGTCGTCACTAGTCGCATGCCAAATACTCCCTCCGTTCCTTTATATAAGGTGTATTTGTTTTCTGATAAAATTCACAATGCAAGGT
Source organism: Elymus sibiricus (assembly GCA_039707655.1). NCBI lineage: Eukaryota > Viridiplantae > Streptophyta > Magnoliopsida > Poales > Poaceae > Elymus > Elymus sibiricus. The sequence continues at coordinate 397,177,833 of CM077663.1, read as the reverse complement.
CATTTCTTGTAATTCCTCATAATTCCTTTTTTAGTCATCTAGAAAAAAAAGGAAAGTATATCCCTCCTAATTGCCTCCTTTTCTCCTTCTAGGAAAATAAATAAAGTATATCTCTCCCTATTTGCGGTATCTCTTCTTTTCCTGGCCTAATTGATTTACTTGCCATCAACCAAGGAATTAGCCAAGGAAAATTTCATCCTAAATTCTCTATAATTTTGTGCCTTCATCACCATGCCGAAAAATACACTTTACATAAAGAAATGAAGGTAGTATATCGCATTATGGATCGTTTTGGATCGTATAGTTATCTTCTATTGTATATCACACTTGCTAAACTTGGATTTTGGTATCTGTCTATTAAATGATGTGATCAACAAACAGTTAAATAAATAAATAATTTGAGGAACAATAATGTCACATTTTGGAAGATTTTATTTTTGATTGCCAATTAAAACTGAAATCTAGAATGCATCTAAATATATCATATTTAGATATTATATATACGTAGGTTAGCAACAGGTTTCCCCAAGATCAAATCCTCATTGCATACCTGTGCAACTAAGAAGAAAAATGGCTTGTGTGGCACGCACTCTTTCCATTTCTTTCTTGCTTGCACTATTCTTCGTGGTACCTCCCCCCCCCCCCTCTCATTATGTCAACTTCTTGTTGATGCAAACATATGTTTAACCATGAGCTGTAATCATTTTTTTAGGTTGAGGTATCCGGGAGCATGAATGTAGAATCATACCAACCGGTAAGTTTACTGTACTATTCCATTAGGCTGGTGAAACATCAAATATGTCGCAAAGCATTATGTCGTACTTGTATCAAAATGTTGATTTTGGTATTTGAATTTTTGATCTAGGCTGGTGCGGAAGGATCTGTTCCCTTAGCAGGTAACAAATCTAAGTCTATATTTGTCAAATCATTATACACCAAAATTCTAAGTCCATTCATGTCAATCATTATAAATTCATTGTAAAGTTAAGAAAACATTCTTCAAATATTCCACATAACCTGAGCATTCTAGGAGGAAAGACATGGAACTTTTTCGTTGTTGAAGCATAAAAGGAAATATGTACGACGGGGTCATAATAATGTCAAATATAGCCATTACCCGCAAAAAAATGCCATTCTTTATTTTAAATCTTGTTGCGCACCATGAATAGAATGGCCCTGCGAAATGCGAGATCCGTTGCTCAGCTACATCACACAAGAAACCATGCAATTTCTATTGTAACTACTGCTGCCAGAGGTGCCTATGTGTTCCGTCCGGCACGGAGGGAAACAAGGAAGAATGCCCGTGCTACAACAACTTGAAGACCCAAGATGGCAAGCCCAAGTGCCCATGATCTGCTTGCAAGCCGTGTGTGTCCATGCACCGATGGCCTCCATGTTTTACAATCTAGTTGTATCCAACAAAGTATTTCCTTGTTGATAATAAAGTTGATGAGTTTAATACAAGATCTGCGTTATTAATGACTAAACATGAGATAAGATAAAGTGTCTTCACAGATTTATAATTCTGTCCCCAACAATTTATGGGTTGTTTGGTTCTTGGACATACTTTTCTTAGACGAGTTAGCTCGATGTTTGGTTCAGAGATGCACCTAGTCAAACTACTTTTTTGTGACAAAACATATGTTTTTGTTGCTGGTGGGGCAAGGGCGCATCAGCGGCTTCCAGTCGGAGGACGCTAGGGTAATGAACCTGGGGTCAATGTGGATGTTGCAAGTCGGTTCTCGCAGGTGTGGAATGGCAGCAGTGAAATCCGCACCGCAACATGGACGACTCCCCATGGCCAGGGCAGTGGTCTTTGGTGGGAAGATGCCTCACACATCTGCTAGCGCCATTCTTTCCTAGAGTGGAGTACAAGCTGACATGACTACCAATAGATCTATCATCAAGATGGTGACCGGAACACCACTTCGTATCCAGGGTGAAAATTATGTTCTAGCATTGGTTTATTAGCTTTGCAGCGACAAATTTGTGTTGTTGCCTTATTAAAGGCATTGTCTCTTTCCTGATGTGATGGCCTTCGGTGGTTGGTCTCAGCAATCAGGAAAAAAGTGTTATACACTCAAAAAAAGTGCGATAAGATTCTGTAAGGCAACTCGAAGTGTAAAAAAAATGTGTGCTCTAAGAGTAGGCAAATTTGGAAAAAATAAAAGAATGGCAAACTACTTGTGGCCAAACCAATCAACAATACAATCTCGTTTATCCGAAAAAATACAACAAAGTTCCAACCAAACAGGTCCTTACCACCTCTTCATATTGCACAAAAGACTGCATTTTTTTTACCATCCATGAAGGCAGGATATCACTTGCATGGGTTACACGTCGACACCGGTTATATAGACCGGGGAGAATGCAAGAGATAGTGTTCTCGCCAATTGATTAACTTTAATTATAGTACATATCACCTAAGACTCAAAATGGCAGCTAAACAAGTCGACAATAACCATCTAAACATAACTAAAAAATTGCTCAAACAAAAATTCATACAACAGAACAAAGAGAACTGTTCAAAGCGTGGTCTACTTGTTGCGGCGTGGGGAGGGAGGATAGGAGGGGGCGCCAAAATAGTTTGTTTTCTTGAACCATGTAGGTAAGCTGCATGTGAAAAATTATAGAAGGGGAGAAAATAAAGTCTTAGGGAGAGTTACAATGACCAAGGAACCAAAAAATGTATTTAAAAATGTTAAATATGTAGAGAAAAATGTTTATATATTACACAAAATATATATAATGTGCATGAAAAGAATTAGATATATCAAAAAATGTATATGAAAAAAATGTCAATCATATATGTAAAAACGGTTAAACGTGTATAACTAAATATTCCTGATGTATATAAGAAATGTATAAGATGTATGGAAAAAATGTGACATAAAAAATATGTTAATCATATATTAGAAAAATGTTAAATGTGTAAAAAAATGTTTATATGTATATAATGTTTTTACAATATGTATGAAAAAGATAGACATGAAAACATGTATTTTACAAAATTGTTAATCATGTATTTGAAAATATTATAGCGTGTATAAAAAATGTTCGTTATGTATACAAAAACAATGTACAAGGTGTATAGAAAAAAGTAGACACCAAAAAAATATGTTTGAAAAGTGTTAATCATATTGAATTTTTAAATGTGTATAAAAATGTACACCGTGTATGATAAAGATAGACATCAAATATTTATTTTATAAAAATGTTAATCGTTTATTGGATAAATGTTAAACATGTATAAATATGTTTTTATGTATACAAAAATACAAAATGTGGATGAAAAAGATAGATTTTAAAACTTGTATTTGAAAAACAATGTTTATCATGTACTTAAAAAATGCTAAACATATATAAAGTATGAACCTAATGTATACGAAAAATGTAGACTTGTGCTGAAAAAACCTCGAGGAAAACTGAAAAATAAAGAAAGAGAAAAATAAATGAAATAAAAAAACAAGAAAGAAAAAAAAAACCATGAAAAACTGAAAACCGAAGTATAACAAAAAAACATAATAAAAATGGTGAACAAATGAAAGAAACCCAAAGTATACCAGAGAAAAAAAACTGAAAAGCTGAAAAAAAATCGACAAAGAAATAAAGAAAACCGAAGAAAAAGCAAAAGAAAATGAAAGAAAGCCGAAGCAAAGAACCAGGGAAGCAACCACGAGCCAGCGAGCGAATGAATGATGGCCCAGTACTGTAGCACGCAGGGAAATACTTCAACAAAAGCTGCTTCCGTCTCAGGTTGGGTGAGATATAGCTCCCATGGTCAACTAAGAGATCTCCTTTGACCTCTCTCCATTTTTCGAAATTTTCATTGGGCCAAGGGCAAAGCCCACTAATTCCAGTAATCTTCACCAAGAAGTCAAAGTTTGCAACCTGACTTTCATATAGCAGTCATTGACCAAAAACATGCTCCTATAATTTTCATTATTTAAATAACTTTAGTAGAAGAGGCGTGATAAAGTCTAGGTATTAACAAAACATATTTTCCTACAATTTTGATCATTTAAACATGTTTAGCACTGTTTTTTTTAACACGGTATAGATGCACAAAGACACATACACTCACCCTAAGAACGTATGCACACACACCCTGCCCCTACGAGCAGCTCCTAGAGCACGTCATCGGAAAGCTTAGAATAAATCCAGAAAAATGCGAACACCAATGTCAAATCTAGGACTCGAAATCTGGTGAGCTGGGCACCGTCCTTCTACCCATCCAACCAAGTACCGTGTTTAAAAAAAAGAGTAAAAACCAAAATCAAAACACACTGTCTCCTTCGAGAGGTCTCACGATCATGTGGACAGATCGCAATTCCAGCATCCGATTCAGAAGGTGCATTACGTTTTTCACTCCGGATTTGGCTCCTTTTCTAACTCCTTGAGAAATCTTCCTTTTTGTTGTCCAGAATGGTTTAGGGTAGTATCAGAAACTCGGACCAACCAAAAATAAACAAACTTGCACCATGTTATCTTCTGTACACAAACATTGTCGAAGCATTTTGAGACAGAACCCAATCAATGTGGCAATCTCGATTTATTAGCTCGTTACATCATGCCTCGATGCATTATTTTCGATTGATGTAGAATTTTCAATCTTATGATGCTGGCAACAATGGGCTAATGTGACAGACCAGGTTCGTGTCACTGTCAGGAGCAACATGGAATTGGCTCCCCTGAGGTTTTTAAGTTACATCATATATGTACAGCCTATGTATAAAAGAAAGCAACTTTGAAGAGATTCCAGTAGAAATCATTCTTCACATCAATCTATCAGAGATTCTTTCTCCGGAATTTCTGGTGGTTCCTCCACGACCACGCGAGCAAAAAGATAACAAACGCTATCCCCGCCGACCTCCAAAAGATGATCAGCCAGGTAGGCATCGGATCATGAAAAAGACCTGGCCAGATTAATTTCGCTTTCCGGATGTTAGACACTTAAATGCCGATTTTTCAGCGCATGTAACAGCAGGGTATGTGACGAGGTGAAAAAGGTGAGCTCACCATGCCCAAACTTCATGCAGATAAGAAGCTCCACTATGCATATGGCTACAGAGAGCCAACAGAAGGCCCCAACCTTCTTCACCGGTTTGCTGAGGTGATGTTCATGAATAAATGTTATAATTCTATCAATAAATTAAGAGATGGCATACTATTCATGTATGCTTAATTTGTTGGCAAGTTTGTGCAGAGGAACTGGGAAGTACCTGTCTTGCAGGAAGGAATTGTACTCACGGATCGTCGGAATCGCAATCAGCCACCAGAGGATCAATCTGTACACAACCAAGGGATTCCTCGGAGGGATCCAGAGGCAGAATTTAAGGAAAAACGTGTTGAGCTCCACCATCATGAAAATGACGCAGAGGAACAACACTTGGATGAACCGCAATGGCCCCATGAACGGCTGCCATTGATCCTTGTCCCACTGTGCAGGAGTGAACTGGCTCAAAGATCTTTTCACCTGCAAATCAAAAGATAGGAAGTAGATGGTCTAAGAAGACTGAATCAAAACTAACTAGTCTGCAGTTCGAGGAAAAAAATCAACTAGTCCGCACAACTGAGCTTCAAGATTCAATGTAAATTCACACCGAGAACACTGACGCCAGCTTATGTTGAAACTATTTTCCAATATTTCAGTTAATAGTTCCCATGGGTGACTGTGGAATAATGGTAAAAAAATAGTATAATTTATTTTAAATAACATCTCCTTTTCCCAGACTGTACCAAGCTTCCTTCCAAAACAATGTTTTATTAGGCCATATCATTGTATCAATCACTTACCTGGACAAAGACTGATTATCAAGTTAGGTTGTCTGTAACAGGCTGTAACTGTTCACATGTGGGTACAGTGCCAGATAAATGCATAGAGAATTGGCATGCAGCAGACAAATTATGAAGAAAATAAATCAGGGATCAATAATGACAAAAGACAGATTTGAACAGCGCAAGACACAGCCCCACTGGGATGCCCTTGCACCATGTTGCCTGGTATCTCACATACAAGAAGTCAAAGCATTTCACTTTTCCTCAGTAACTGGCTGACAGCAATGTTTCATGAAGTTACTACTGGTCTTGCACTACAATCTGGTCAGAGTCTGTGATAACTCAAAACATTATTCGTGCTGTAACTTTTAGAAAGCCAAAGGAGACCGTGGGAATCTGAAAAGTACAGGAATCTGACCGTGGAAAAGGAACACTGATGTGCTAATTAGGACTGTGGATGCAATTGAATCATGAGAAAATGCAACCATTGATCTGTTGATGTATTTTCAGCGAACATACCTTACCCATGATGCTGGGCTGTCGGCTCAGTCCAACCCATTCATATGTTTTACCATCAAAGTATCGGACCGTGTGCATTCCCGCCCAAATACCTGAATCAGAATAGCAGAATTTCAGTAAAAGGATGCACCTGTGACAGAACTAGCATATTTCATCCCAGACAAAATGATCAGGTGTTGCAGCAATAGATAGAAATGATTTACTGAAGTTCAAAAGATGTCCAGGTCAAATATCATGAATTTTCAATGAGCCAAACACTGTTAGCTCCCGTACACATAGTACTTGATAATTAAACTAGCTATTCTGTCAACATAAGGGTAATCAATATTCGAAATAGTGATTTGTGTATTAACCAAAGACTTGTTTCGCTAGTGGTAGTTTCAACAGAAAGTCCAGTTTCTACCACTGAAGCAAAAGAACAAGAGAAACCAATTTTTATTGTCAAGTAGGAAGTTTCCTATGTAGCAATCAGTAGTATGTCGATCAGGCACTACGGCTTATCCCTTCCAAATTTTGGATACATCACATCAATATTTTTAATGTTATCACGTCACAGTTGATAAGGTCAGATTCAAAGGAACTGTATCAAATCAAGCAAACCGAGATGCACTCAGCTATTTGAATATGCATAATTATATTACTGGAAATTTCTGGGTAATACAGTATAAGGTACGAAAAAGGAATTTAAAGTCATTAAGTGCCTCTAGATGTCTCACCAAACCAATTGCAGATCAAGATGTCCAAGATAATACTATCCCACCAGCACTCATTAAAGTTTGGCAACATATGTCGGAACGTAAGCTGCAAAAAGATGATAATAAGCACACTTCATTGTCAAAGACGGCAATAAGATGACAAAAACATAACTTCTTCCAAACAAGACGACCAGATCTAACCTCCATTAGCTCGAAGCCAATCGACAAGACCCAAAGGAGAGCTTGATTCCGTATCATTACAGCCTTGCCCCACCAGCCCAAGACATGGGCGACAACAAATTCATCAAACAATGTCTCCTATATATTGATCACGGAAGCCGTCAAATTTGGTGGGATTAATGACAGAAACAATAAAAAGGAGGCCATCTTCATGAAATAGGAAGGTTCACACTGAAATCATACATAAATATTTATGAACTTGTTTTTAGGGTTTTCTGGAACATACAGACGGCAATCGGCTCCATAGGATCTCTCTGGTAATTCTGCATTTGGGTAAAAAACAGGGGATTATTAGCGCAATCTTTTCACATTTTTACCAGTGCTGAATGTGAAACTAACGAATTCACACAAAGACATTACCAACTCCAAGATCAGGAGAAAGGTGTTTCATGAACCGGCGAGCATCGTCACGATTCTGGAAAACGAGCGAGAAATTAGGACAAGGCACTGTTTATATCCATGATGTGCCACACATGCATGTTTATGGCATTTTCTCTTGAAAGTATCAAAATCAATGTGTTCAGATGCTAACAGAACAGTAACAAATAGTGCACATGGCAATTTATAGCCTGTTCTCGCAGTGGAAAAATAATGAAAAATAGTGCGCATAGCTAACCTGGAAAAGAAGAAACGTGAGAGCAACAAGGTAAACAACCGCCAGCCCATGCACCAGGCGCCAGAAAGCAGGATGGGGCCGAATAAGTATCCTGTCACAATTTTTGCCAGATGGCTGAATTATTGTCTATCAAATCATCCAATGAGACCAGCACACCAAGCAAATTTACAAGGATCTTAAATCATGAAGAAATCAACTGAATTTGCATAATTAAGCAATAATATTCAGTTTCTACAAAAAAAAAAAACTAGGAAAACATAACTCACGTTGATGGTGCTTGGAGCGTGCAGTAGGCGAGGAACACCGCAATCATAGCCCAGACTCCCCTGGAAAGCGCCAGCAGGCAAAAATCATGTCAGCGTCACTCGCTCTCCCCAATCATTTTTGCCGAAAAGGCGGCATCAGAAACCATTTTCCCCAGCCGTGATAAACATGACATCGAAAAGGGAAATTCAGGTTGGCTTCAGCCATGCTACTACATACAGTACCTCTTGATAGATGTGGAGCTGCTGTGGGAGGCAGCGCCCTCTGGATCCAGAGCTCCACTCGCCCAGCTGAAACGGGAAACAATTGAATCTCAGGTCAGGTGGCAGCCAGAGAAAGCAACGAGAAGAACAGTCCACATTTCTTCAGTAGTAGTACTACAAGTTACTGAATCCGTTGCTTGCCCCGTGTGAGTTCTCCTGACACATACTATTTTCTTATGGGATAACTTGGAACTCAGCTCACTCAACCGAGGATTGTCCCTGGGATTTAGTATTAAGCTCTAAAGCTTGATGGAGGTGTCATTTACCCATCAAGCGACAGCAGCGGTGTTCTTCTAGAATGATGTGAAATGCAGCCGAGGAACAAGAGAATATTTCCAGGCATAAAAAAATTGGCAAGAGATATTCGAAAAAGATATCGATTCTCATCACCACTCCTACCCTCCTAGTAGGTTGGTTCAATCAATCATTCAAAAGTTGAATCCTTTTCGCAACAAAAAACCATTAAATTTGGACCCAGGAAAAAAAATTATTCTCTGGAAAATAAAACAACTGCTACGAAGAGTGTACAGCTCTGACACTGTTGCAGCACCTGATCTCCCTGCACGCTCTTGTACTTGCCCCGACGCAAAGCACACGCTTTTTCACATTTGACTTTTTACGGCCGGTCAAGGAAAAAAAAAGCTCGGGACTTGGGACGAGCACGGGAGGAATCAATTGACCGGGGATGGTAGTTCGGTTGCTTACATGAGGAGGCATGCGCCGACGAGGAGCACGGAGATGGTGCGCGGCTTGTAGAGCCAGGCCGTCCACGGGTCGTACTCCTCGGCCGGCGGCGTGCGCGGCCGCGCCCTCTGCCTCGCCGCCGCCGCCTCCATCCCTGCCCGAAACAGGGGAACGGACGCCGCGGACTATCGGCGGCAGCGACTACGACAGGGACCGCCGCCGGCCGATAGACGGAGGCTCGGGAGGTGGTGGCTAGACGCCAAGGCGGCCTGCCGCCAACTTCCCGACACGTACGGATGGATAGGCTGGCGGCCGTGCCGCCCGAGGAATCGAGGAGAGTTCAGGACTCCAGCTGTCCTCGTGGCCCTATCCGTAGCGCGAGCCGAGGAAGGGTATGGAGTTTGGCGGAAGCAGAGGCGGCGGGCGGTCGGAGCCGGCGGGGTGGAAGGGAGTAGGAGGAGGAGGAGGTGGCGGCTGGGTTCTTTCTCTTCTTCTTCCTTAAAAAAGGAATCGAGGGGGAGACGGGACGGGACGGGACGGGGGAACCGGGAGCCGTGGGCGGCGATGGTGGATTGGATTTGGCGTCTCCACGTACGACGCGGCGGCGCCACGGAAATCACGGAACCACCGCCGTTCCGTTTGCTCGCTCGCCTGGCCCGGCCTACGACGCTCGCTCGCTGTGGCAGGTCCCCCCGGCTCCCCGGGCACGGCTGGCACGTAATAGGTAGGACCATTATTCCGGGTCCGGTTCACCAACCAATTTTGTTGGGTTCCACTTGTATTTTCCTTCACAAGAAAACACCACCGTATTTCGTTCGGAAACGTCGATGAATAAACTGGTAGAAATACATTGAAATAGGAAAAAAAATACTGTCTCTGTATGTAAACTAATATAAGACGTTTTTTTTTGCGGGGTAAAGGATTGTATTGATTAAATATTTGTCACATTACAATCCCGTAGGATGAGGTCTAAAATTTCATCAGACCCTGATCCTAACCAAACCACTGTTTGTTCCTCTAGACGACCAAAACGAGCAAGTAGATCGCTCGCTTGGTTCATTTCCCGGGGGATTTTGCTGACAACGAAACGCCTCCCTTGCTTCATGAGATGCTTCACGTGCTCAACTAGATGACCTAGCTCACTGGCGGAGTGCTCAGGTGGGCGAGGTATGGCGCTCGCCATACCTTGATTCCGGCCCAATTTTTTTTTAATAGTCATATGTATCGCTGGTGGGCTTTGCTGGACGACTGGGCCTCTCCAACGCACGCGAAACACACACGCACACACGACGCCTCACGGGACGAACTCGACAGACACGCAACCCTAGCGGCGAGCGCAGCGACGGCGGCGACTGGTCGCGACCAGGCGGGCGACCGAGAGGGCAACCGGCGGCGGCTCCAGCTGCGGCTGGCCAGCGAGCGGCGGCAGTTGCAGCAAGCGACAACGGCGGCGGCTCCAGCTGCGGCTGGCCAGCGAGCGGCGGCAGTTGCAGCAAGCGACAACGGCGGCGGCTCCAGCTGCGGCTGGCCAGCGAGCGGCGGCAGTTGCAGCAAGCGACAACGGCGGCGGCTCCAGCTGCGGCTGGCCAGCGAGCGGCGGCAGTTGCAGCAAGCGACAACGGCGGCGGCTCCAGCTGCGGCTGGCCAGCGAGCGGCGGCTCCAGCTGCGGCTGGCCAGCGAGCGGCGGCAGTTGCAGCAAGCGACAACGGCGGCGGCTCCAGCTGCGGCTGGCCAGCGAGCGGCGGCAGTTGCAGCAAGCGACAACGGCGGCAGCAAGGGCGGAGGCGGCAGCAAGGACGGCGGCGGCGGCGGCAAGCAAGGGTGGCCGGCGGCAGCAGCAAGCGGCGGCGGCAAGCACCAGCGGCCGGCGGCAGCAGCAAGCGGCGGCGGCAGCAGCAAGCGGCGGCGGCAAGCAAGGATGGCCGGCGACAGCAGCAAGCGGCGGCGGCAAGCACCAGCGGCCGGCGGCAGCAGCAAGCGGCGGCGGCAAGCACCAGCGGCCGGCGGCAGCAGCAAGCGGCGGCGGCAAGCACCAGCGGCCGGCGGCAGTAGCAAGCCTCTGCAGCTCTGCTCTTGCGTATTTCCTGGTAGTTCTTCAGGATCTTGTGTAGCAGTGTATGCAGAATTTTTTTGTTTTCAGATTATTATACTCTGCATACAAGCTGATAAAATGCCTAAACAATGCAGTTCTGTCTAGATTGTGAGAAGATGGAAAGAAAGGAGAAGGGACTAGCAAATTCAAAGAAAAGGGGAAGAGGTGATTTTTCATTTTTCTGAAATTTGAAGTGGTTGGTAGTGGCAGCAGATTGTATTGATATATTAATGTTGTGATGATTGCAGATTTAAAAAGGTATTTTGAAGTGCTTGGTAGTGGCAGCAGCTCAAAATCGAATCCAAGCACCCGTGAAAGTGTTAATATTTCAGCACATGACACTCATCAAGATCAGGTGGTTTCCATGGAAGTGGAGCATGAAAATTTGATGCCAACCGAACAAGTGGAAGAACAAACTACAAATTCCATTGAAGTTATAGTGGAAGAGAATGTTGAAGTTCACGGGGTTGAAGGTATAACTATTTTTAGTGAAGATTACATAAATGGTGATCCAGGACTTCGCATTCCACTTGATAGTTTTGCCCCCAACATTAGAGATGATGTTAGATTTGCTTATATACGAATGGATGCAACTCAACCAACAAGTTACACTTTCCCCCCAAATAGAGATGGAAGATGCTTTCGACCACAATGATATAAAGACTTTGCTTGGTTGGAATATAGTGTGACAAAGCATAAGGCTTATTGCTTCTGTTGTTTTCTTTTTAAGCATGACCGAATGGATGATAAATTTGGGCATGATGTCTTCTCCAAATTTGGTTTTGACTATTGGAAAAATGCGGTTGCAGCATTTCGGAAACATGTTGGTGGGGCATGTAGCATCCACAATATTTCGAAAACAACATGTGATGATTTTAAAAATCAAGGGGCAAGTGTGAAAAGTAAAGTTACAATTTACAGCCAAGGTTCACTAGTCAAGTATGAAACTCGTGTCGATACATCTTTGGGCATTGTAAGTTATCTTGCATTGCAAGGTGAACCATTTCGTGGACATGATGAATCCAGTTCTTCTTTGAACAAGGAAAATTTTTAGAGTTGCTTGATTGGGTCAAAGAAAGAATTCTAGAAGTGAAGGTTGCATTTGATGAGTTATGTCCTAAAAATGCCAAAATGACTTCCGGGACAATTCAAAAAGACCTTGTCAAACATTGTGCAAATGAAGTCACCAAAGTAATCAAAGAAGAGATGGGTGACTGCCTTTTCTCTGTTCTTATTGATGAGTGTCGTGATATATCGGTGAAAGAACAAATGGCCGTGGTTATCAGGTATGTATTGAAGAATGTTAAGTGTCTATGTGTTTTTTCCCTTATGTTATATGTAGAGTAGGTTAACTAATTTTATGATTGTCTACTTCTACAGGCATTTGAGCAAAAAAGGAGAGACCGTTAAAAGATTTTTAGCTATTAAGCATGTTCCAGACACAACATCTGCTTCTTTGAAGAAGGCATTGTTGGAGGTTTTTGCTAAACACGGTTTATTTGTTGCAAGACTACGAGGGCAAGGATATGATGGGGCATCTAATATGAGAGGAGAATTCAATGGACTTCAGAAGTTAATTCGAGATGAGAACCCATATGCTTTCTATATCCACTGCTTTGCCCACCAACTGCAGTTGGTAGTTGTTGTTGTTTCGAGATGCTGCAAGGGTGTTGAGGATTTTTTTGAATATGTGACCATGATTGCCAATCTCAGTACTTCATCTTGCAAGAGGAAGGATAAATTGCTTGACAAGCAAAAATAAGTTCTTTTGGATAAGATTGAGAGAGGTGAGATGACCACAGGAAGAGGGAGAAATCAGGAAACATCCTTGGTCAGACCTGGAGACACAAGATGGGGATCTCATTACACAACCTTATCTCGCATTGAATCAATGTGGGATGCAGTCATAGAAGTTTTGGGCATTGTTGAGGATGATGTGCGTGTTCCATGTAGGGCAGGAGGTTTGGTTCATCAAATGGAGACTTTTAGCTTTGTGTTCATCCTGAAGATGATGTTAAAAATCCTTCGTATCACAAATGATTTATCTCTTCTATTGCAAAAAAAGGATCAAAATGTTGTTCAGGTATGTGATGGATCATGTTAGATGTATCTAGTCTGGTTGATATATTTTGTTCATGTAAGCATACATGCATCTAAAATTGTAATTATCTCATTTCAGGCAATGTCATTGGTTACGGATGTGAGAACACGTTTGATCAACTGGAGAAATGATGGTTGGGAGCCACTATTGGAAGATGTCAAAGCCTTTTGCACCAAAAACGACATTCCAATACCAAGTATGGATGACATCTTTACAAAGTGGGGTAAATCAAGAAAAGGTGGACGAAACAATGTCACAGCTAATCATTTTTTCGTGTGAACACCTTCTATGCTGCTATAGACTCCATCACCACTGAGTTTGATCATCGTTTTAATGAGGTATCTTCAGAGATGCTCCAGAACTTCTCTTGTCTTGACCCAAGAAACTCCTTTTCTAGGTTCAACCTGCATAAGCTTGCTAGACTCACAAAATTTACCATGATGATTTCTCTGATTATGAACGTGAACATATAGAAGATAACCTTGATCTATTCATTATCCATATGAGAAGAATTGAAGACTTTAGATCTTGTCATGATATTGCAAGCCTAGCTAAAATGATGGTTGAACTTGAAAGGCATGTCATGTTTCCTACTGTTTATCGCCTCATTGAGTTGGCATTGCTACTACCGGTAGCGACGGCAACGGTTGAAAGGGCCTTCTCATCAATGAAAATCATCAAGACTGAGTTGCGCAGCAAGATGACAGATGGTTGGCTTAATGACTTGATGGTTTGTTATATTGAGCGAGAGATCTTCAAAAGTATTGATCTTGGTAAAATTAAGGAAGATTTTCAGAATGAGGGCAGGGCATTGCCGTTACCTGGGTCTTCTAGACGTCATTGAAAGCTTCATTATCGGTATGTTTTAGGTTGTTTTTCTATTGAAACATGTCTATATTTTCATTGTATTTGTTTTTTCATTTGTAATGTGTATTGACTCTTTCGATTTGCATCAAAATAATTCTTTCCTTAAGACTTCGCCACACCTTAAATTTTTTTCGTCCTCCGCCTCTGACCCAGCTGCGAGCTATCTCGAGGTGGATTATTAATCATCTTAGCGACCTCCATGGAATCTGTTTCCACAAGGACATCCTGTTGACTCCACTCCAGTGCGAGGGACATGCCTTCATACAAGCACTTAGTTCAACCTCAAGTGCTGATCCGCAACGGCAAAGAAACTGGCAGGAAGAGAGAACAATTTGTCCTTGCTCATCACGGAGGATCATGCCTGCCCCTGCCGCACCCGTACTCTCACTGTATGACCCATCAATATTCAGCTTTAGCATGCTAGCGGGTGGTCTCTCCCAACTTTTGGTTGTAGCAGGTGTAATATGCGAAACTACAGCCGACTCCGGTCAATCCACTACACCTTTTCCTTTGATGATTTGCTCATGAAGACGTTGATCATGAAGTGACAACTCCGTTCACTTTATCGTCCAAGTAACTATTGTAACAAGAAAGAAAAGCCGTAAGAAACCGCACCAGAATCTTCAAAGATAATACACGCCACCATGGGTTATAGAAACCGCAATAGAAGTCAGCTGCGAGAGGCAGAGCGGACAACCATTGAGTACGATGGGTACCCATTACTGACGTACCCGGTAGATAAAAAACCTATTAGGATAAGGGTATGTGACAAAATCTCACCCATGAATATGTAAATAGAAAAATTTCAAACCTATCAGATAGAGCGGGTACGGGTATGAGATCATATAACGCATACCCGCATACCCACGTAACAAGCACGGACAAATTATCTCTGTATTTGTCATGAGTTTGTGAATTTAAAATATATGACTATGTGTTGATGATTTGATGTGTTGTCGTTTGCAAGAAAGTGTTGATGTTTATAGAATGTGTTATTGTTTATAAGTATGTGTTGGTGTTATTATGTGTTTTCTTGTTTTATAAATTACGATTATAAGTTGTTGGTTACGATTATGTATTGCTTAAGTTGACGTTTCGCAAACGTGGGTATTTTTATCCATGGGTAACCATTTACCCCGTCGGGTGATGGGTATGGAAAAAATTCATACCCAATAGCGGATATGGGTACGGGTGATGGGTAAGCTCAAATGAGACGGGTAAGGGTATAGGGTGTCTTCATCCATATCCAAACCCTGCGGGTGCCATCCCTAAGTACTATCCTTCCCGTTCACAAACATTGGAAATTGCGACTATGATACAAAACTAATTTATACATGTGGTTAAACGTATAATATATAAACGCAGATGCTCATATACACTTAGGCATCATCGTCATACTTTATCTTTTGACAAAGGATGAACTTTACTGCCTTACAATGAAGCATCAGGAGGATACAAACATAATGAACACACATCCAATCCCCGCATCGTTAGTATGCACATAGCCAAACACACGCACACAAAAATATGCTGGCAAATAGCAAAGTCATATAACACCAAAGCTATGTGTAAAAGAGAGAAAAATGGAAAACCAAAGCGACCGGATCCAGAATCGGCAAACTTTAGCAATGACCATATCACATCAATCATCTCATGACACCACACATACAACAAGGATTTTCAACAGTAACGCCTTCAAAAAGGAAGCAACGCTCAAGCTTAGCCACCACTGGATCCAACCAAGGATTTCAACTTGAAAAACCACTTTGAGCACATCCAAACAATGCCTTCGGCAAGGTAATAACGTAAAAACTTCGTCATTGTTAGGTACACCTAACTCGGGCGGACCTAGGCTTTCACCTCGGTGCTCGAGACCGGATGCTCAAATAGCATCACCATCAAAGCAACTCATGTATTGTCGCCATCACAACAACTACATGCAATGCGCCGCCACAACACATCCATCTTCTACGTCAAGTTATCGTCCATAATTTGCCTCTCCTCGCCGAAGTCAGCCATCGAATCTAAAGAGATGCGACTCTCACGAAGACCTTTGGATGGCCACCTCAATCTGCAACGAGGCCGCCCCTGCGGGTCGGAGTGATCACCACGATGGACAATACTGACGGCGGAGCACATCACCTCAGCGGAGAGAGCCATGTCTAGGCTTGTCAACCGAGGGGCCAACATGGTCAAAAGTTGAGCACGAAACCAGATCACCATCGCCGACGCGGCACGCGCGCGGAGCATAGAAGCACTCGCCATATAATCATATTTGAAAGACTAAGCCGATGTACCTTTAAAAATTGGAAAAAGTACAACCACACGTACAAGTGTTATTGTTACCCAAATGATAAGGGTCACATGTGTGACACGAAGCAATACCGCTCTAACGTTTTTACAATTAAAATTGCCATCCGAGCCCCTCCCCCTCTCTCCCTAAAAAACTGAAACTTTGACATGTTTGACAACTAAAGTTGTCATCCTCGAATAACTAAACTTGACATAAAAAACGTCAGGGCATAATTGCTTTGTGTCACACGTATAACACTCGTGATGAGTTAGGGCCAGTTCTTTTGCTGCCTGTTTTGAGCTTCCAGAATAAGATGCCCCCTACCCAGCTTATTCTAAAAGCTTAACCAAAATTTTCTTTTTAAAAGCCTACTAATCAAGTCTTAACTACTAGGCTTTTAAAAAAATAAATTTGGTTGGGCTTCTAGAATAAGCTGGATAAGGGACAGCTTGTAGAAGCCACCAAAAAAAACTAGCCCTTAATGAGTCATACCGGGCTCACCCGCAAAAATAAGCTGCCAATAAAAAAGTACGATGCATGTTTCGAAAAACCTACCCGTGAAAGTGATCTGGAAACAGTACACTGTACACCGATTTTTCTTCTTTTTTGCAAACAGTACAGCTACACCGTAGATATGGTGTGTACACCCCTTCACAAAAAGGTATACATATGGTTTGTACACATTGTCGATCGTGTTTGTCTAGCCTACTAGTACTCGGCCACCCGCCGTCGTTCTCTACTCGCACCATCCATATGTAGTAGGCGTGTACTCGAGAACATAGGTGGGCAGGCATAGGCAGGGCCGGCGAGACTCTGGCACCGAGTACGTACGTACAGGAATCATGCCGAAAAGTGAAAGGAAAAGGTGAAGCGTAGGGTGGGCGTTGGGATGCTCCTCATCACCTCACCTCACCTCTGGGGCGGATTGAGATCCAGTGACTTGCTACTGTACTCGGTCTACAGGAAACGCGTCTACAATATTCTCGCTACAGGAAGTACGTCTACAGTGCTTTCGCTACATTGTTTGATCTGGTATGTCTATCCTTCATCCAATGCTGGTTTGCCGCCAGTTACGGCGTGACTGGCCAAAGGCCAGTCACTGGATCCCTGTCCCTCTGGGGCACGGAGACCGGGCCGCCGTATCGTACCCGCGCGAGCGGGCGACAAGTACGACCGGCGAATATGACTCGGGATGTCACGCTCAAACCCACACGGTACACGTCGCGGCGCCGCGGTCTCCGGCACGGCGCTTGGGTCCGGGCATGGACACGGCTCCACGCGCCGATGCCTCTCCCGCGTCGCTCGTCACGCGCACGCTCCCGTGTTCACATGCTTCCGTCATAAATAGTAAATAAAATCCAGAAATATAGAAGAAGTTTTTAAAAAAAAAATATCAACGACACATTGTTAACGGCAAATGTCGTGTGCTCATTTTGTTTTGTGAAATCTACATAGG
The DNA here is from genome assembly GCA_039707655.1 of Elymus sibiricus. Lineage (NCBI taxonomy): Eukaryota > Viridiplantae > Streptophyta > Magnoliopsida > Poales > Poaceae > Elymus > Elymus sibiricus. The sequence continues at coordinate 397,159,964 of CM077663.1, read as the reverse complement.
AACACCGGGCATTGTGAGTGTCTTGTTTATGTGCCCCGAAACGTTTTATTAGAGCATCTACAATCCTAAATGCCTAAATTGGGACCGTATACGCCTGAGGACGCAGCCCGGCGTGTCCGCGAGTGACCGGACACACTCCATTTCTCCTTATTTACAACCACACTCCCATGTGTCCATACCTAAATGCATACAAAGCATGTTGACATAGATAAACATGACAAATATACAATACAATCGGACATTGTTCGCGTTCAACATGGTACCCAATAGACATACTAGTAGTTTGCGTCACGCATACTTTGCGTTGGCACCTAAAAGATATAGCTCGGTCCGAAAATTCATAGAGACACGCATGTGCCCGGGCACGGACCTGCCAAGCTTTGTCCGGCAGCTCGATTATCTCGCGATTCCTGAAATAGTTGAATCCTGCACGAGGTAAGGTTTAAGTTTTATGTTTCAGTCGTTGAAACTTAAGACTTTTTGTTTAAAACCTTCAATTTTCTCGCTCGCTCTTACCAAGTTTCATAGATGAATTTTGAAGACATTTTTTGTCGTTTATAGGCAAAAAAATATGATTTTAGCAGTCACTCTACTAAGTTTGATAAGTTAAAACTTAACATTTATTTTCAAAAAAATTCAAAACGTATTCAAAATGAATCTTATATGAAAGCTCTGGTCACGAGAAACACGAATATGAAAGCAGAACTTAATTTGGACTATTCATTCAAAATATATAAAATCTTCCAAATCGGAAGCCAAAAATAAAAGGGCGCGCGGGGACTCGGTTCCCCCGCACTTGCGTGCCGCAATCCACTCCGAGTTCACGTCGGGCAAGGTTCATCGGACGCAATTCAGAGCCGGACAGATTAAACTATATAGAGTACAAATTATATTAGCTAGAGGGGGTCTGGACACGAAGATCACCAGCCCTTCCCCTTGCGGTCGCCTAAGCGGCGATAATACTCCTCTGCGTATGCGTCCATGGCGGAGGTATCGTCGTCGTCGTCCATGCTCGTCGTGCCACTCTTCGATGCCGAGGAGATGTAGCCGGAGAGGCGGCGAACAACGCGAGCCTTCTGCATTGTTTGGTGGACAGCCCAGAGACCAGACGTTTGGGCTGGATTTGCCAGGTCCAGCTGGGTGGCAATTTGGCATCCGGCCAGCCCGCCCTAGCCTTTGGGGCGGATTTGGGTCGTCCGATTGTAGATGCTCTTAGGGATTCAAGTGGCGATCACATGATTTTCCTATCTCTCAAGTTGCAGGACTAGGGTCGGGCTATCGGCTCCATTGCTCATGCGCTGTCGCTTTGTTCCTCTTGGCTTTGTCGCCCAAGGTGATCAAGGGGTGACCTGGTGTCCTTTCCCACCCTTGGCAACGACCAAAATGAGAAACCTGGGGCGATTTTGGAGGTCAGGCGACCATGACAAGTTCAAGTTCGAATATATGGGCTGCAAAGAAGGAGAAGGACAACGTGGAAGATATGCTTCAAAATTGGATCTCACCTATAAGGAGAAGGCAAAACTTGTGTTTGGTGACGATATTGTTCAGGAATAAGAACAAATGTGGGTTTAATTGGTAAGGTTCTATACCAGAAGGTGTTGCATGTGAGCATGATTTGTGATGCACTACGCCCTGCTTGGGGTAATTCGTAAGGGCTGACGTTCGGACCTATGAAGAAAAACATGTTTGTTGCAAACTTTGAGATCAAAGGGGGGCGATATCGAATTTGGATCGGAGGTCCCCAGTCTATAGGGAAACATTGTGTGGTCCTCGAGGTGTTCAATATCATATCACGCCCATCTGAATTAAAATTTCATCTGCTCAAGGTTTGGGTCAGGGTATTTAACCTACCTTTAATCTATAGCGCCTTCCATGCTGGCAAACAATGCAGATATGATTGGTGATGTTATATATTTGGATGCCACTGCTCGTGGTTATGCACGGGCTTCCTATTTGAAGACCCGGGTATGGATCAATGTCAAGAAGCCACTTATGCGATTTGACTCAGCTTGAATCGGCAAAACGCATGAGGTGGACTTTTTTTACATTCAATATGAAAAATTGCCGTGCTTCTGCTTCTGTTGTGGTCTTTGTGGACATGTTGAAATGATGTGCCCTATTCCGACGGGGAGGGATGACTACAATCGCCCCCCATATCGTGAATCATTGTTGTACACAGCATAATAATGGGAGTTGGGGTAATGAGCCGATGGGTAAATCTGATGGACCTAGTGGAGCTTATCAGAGCAAGGAAAAAATCGATGCAGAGGAGGAAGAAGTGGAACATGGTGAAGAGGTCAAATATATAAAAACTTACTTTTGAATCCAAAAATATACAATAAATTAATTAAAAGTGTCAACGAAGCATTTCCCTGGACTCGCACGCATGTAGTACAGACGTAGCTAGACAGACAAGGCTAGTGAACTTTGGCGACTTCAATCGTTGGTGGTGAGAGGTCGAATCCACGCATGTGGATCGTGTCGCTTTAGGTTTGGACCCTAGTAGCTTAGGTTTTTGGGTCTTTCATGGGTTTGGCTTCAGCGACGACGATGTCGACACTAAATAAAGAAGCTTCAAACCCTTCCCCAATGAGGTGACCGGTCCTATACTTGGGAAAGGATTTGAAAACCAGTTTGTTCAAGCAAGGATATTGTGGCGACAACATCCACGTGATGGACTTGTGTCCTTCCTCGGACTCCGCCGTTTAGACAGTGCTTGCTCCAGCACCGGCGTGGAGCTTGGGAGATAGCCCAGAGCGGCTGCAGATTGTGCTCGGCATCGGTGGCATTCGAAATATGGTGGATCATGTGTTGGGTTTATGGTTCATGCTTGGTATGGTTTCCTCCTCCGATGTATTCGTTGTGCGGGGGATGACAGATCTGAAGTTCGATGGTGTGTCCGGAATGTTGCCCCGGTCTAATTCATTCAACGACAATGACTTCGCCTTTGGTAAGCCACCTTGGAGGTCCGCAAGGTTGCATATCATCAATGATGCCGCGTCGAGCTCAGGTGGGGTGTTCCCATTTTTTTTTCTTTGGTCATAGTTGGTGTGGTGCCAGAGGCAAGTGATGAGCATTGTTGTAAGCTCAGTGGATTCTTTATGCAAAGTCTAGCGTTTTGATGTCATTTTAACTTTGTCAGATCCATCTATATGGATTGTACTATAATCTTTATATGATAAAATAGACACGTATTATATATCATGGAAAAAGAAGGTACCTATATGAATTTTGCCGAAGGAGAGGAGAAAAGGTGAAATGCAGGAAGAGCGCTCGCGATGCATTTTGTTGGGTTGCACCTGCCGGTCTCCTCGGCCTGGTCACTGGGCACACCGTTGTAGCGACGACATCTCGCCTCACCGAAACTTCGGGTAGGGAGCCACGGAGGGCAAAGCAGACCGAGCGCGCGCGCAGGCGCAGGGGAAGGCGACGCGACGGGCTCATCACACATACTCCGGGGACGTCGCGGTCGAACGATACATGACGGGAAGAAGGGCGGACATCGGGACGTGGACGGCGACGTCAAACCATCCAAGCATCCACGTCGTCGACCTAAACTGGACGATGGTGCGATGACGTGTCGCCCCGTCCTGCTAGCTGCCACCTGTTTTATCTCTTTGCGTCGTTGTCATCATCGATCGGTCGTTACATATACGTCACCGGGCTGGCCGTTTGGGCTTGATCCGTTGGTCGATGCGGAATCGACTGTCCAGGTGGTATACTACCGGTAGTAGGTGAAACGTGGGGGAGTGAAGAGCTGCAGACGTCACGAGGATGGCTCCGGTCGGTTTATTCCTCGGCCGCGATACCTGGTGGTTGGTTCCTCGCCGGCCTAAGGCTGGTTGTAACTTGAGTATGGCGATGATTTTCTTCTTTGCTACCCCTAGACGTCTTTAACACGGACACTCAAACTGCCCCAAACATTTGGACAACGCGTCCCTGCATCGGTCCTCAAACTAGTCCGAACGTGTTTTTCGTAAACCGGAGACAAAGAGGGGGTTTTGCGGACGTTTGAACCACTGCCACGTGCGCTTCTAACTATCCGACCTCCCCCCTCCCCCCCCCCCCCCCCCCCCCCCCCCCCGCGCCCAAAAAAAATCCCACCCATCTCTCCCGTCTTTCCATTGAACGTCCCACGTCGCTTGCCGAACCTCATTCATGCCGGCCTAGAGCATGCAGCGGTCGACATTGACGCCGCGCGATGTGGACGAGAGGGTGGCGCTGACGGATACAATCTCTCGGGCGTCGCCGCTTCAATGCGGAACCACACCCTACGAAACCAACTCCGGTCGCCGCGCCGCATTTAAATGAGCCGACCACCCCTTCGCCTGGCCTGGGCGCGGCTATTTAGGTCGTGCGCCGGCGACGCACACATCCTCACTCCCCCCTCCCGAGAACCGTCCCCCTCCCCCCACCCCTGAGCCTTCCTCCTCCCCGAGCCCAGCGGCCATGCCGAAGTCGTGGTTCTCCGCGCCGGCAGACAGAGGCGGTGGAAGTTCCTCATCAGACGGATCTTGGCGCCGCCACCCACACTCTCCGGGCCTCTCGGCATCCACGATGGGCAACAAGGAGGACCAGCAGTTGCAGCAGCGGCCCTGTCTCCTTGTGAAGGTTGCTCTGACGGACAAAGAATTCGTCTGTCAGATGAAGATCATGACGGAGCACTCGCTCCGGCAGATGGGCCCGGTGCCAACATCACCGACGCGTGTCAAGAAGGAGCAACCGTTCCCGACGCGCGTCCGAGTGAAGTTGAAGCCGTCATCTCCACTCCGACGGGTCAAGGACGAACCCACGACCCCACCGCGCAACCTCGGCCTCCACGTCGGAGGCCGCGTCAAGGAGGAGCCGGCGTCCCCCCAGTGCATTCGACGCGTCAAGGACAAGACGGAGTTGCCCCCTCCACACAGCCGGTACGCCCACATTGACAGGCCCGCATCGCCGCCACGCCGCAAACGTCATCCCCATAAAGAAGGGGTTACCGCCCGAGATAATGAAGGCATGTGGCCGCATTCTCCACTACCTCAGAGGAGGTGATTACGATGGTGACTCAGGCTCGAGGGTCGTCGTATCTGAGGAGGAGCGCGCGGCGAGGCATCAGATGCGGTACGACACCGATGCAACGTAGGCCGCCGCTCCAAATTCACCAAGCCCGACGCGACGCCGGAATGGGTCTGCAACGACCCGAATCTAGCCGCCGCGTGGGCCATCGACCACTCCGTCACCACTGCGGAGACGGCCGCTTGTTGTTGTTGCCGCCTTGACGGTGAGCTCGTCAAAATCAGCGTGGAGTGGTCGCTTATCGACTGCTCCATCAACTCGGCAGGGGCAAGGCTGTCGTCAGAGCTCCCCGGATGTCGTCTGCTCTGACCGTGGCGGCCCTCCACACCGCACAGGAAGAGGCGAACGGCTCCTTGCGAGCGCCAAGCAACCACCGGACAAGGCTGTTGCGGCCCTCTGACGCCCTTCCGTTATTGGACGGACAGTGAGGACGACGACGGCGATACGGCAGGGCAGGACGACCACTCATACGAGGTGGTCGTCCGGTATAGCGTTTATTTTTTTTAATGGTTTTAGTTAAACAGTCGAATTATCGACCGTTTTATGTAATTTATGCCCGAACTTTAACGTAATTCATCGTGTTCGTATGAGTTTTTTCGTTTCAAGTGAACCGTGTTTGAAATGTATGCGAGTAGGGATGGATGGCCTGATCTGCATCCGCATTGTCCCGCGGACGAATGCAGCAGAAGATTTGTGAATCAGCGTTGGAAACGGTGTACGTCGCGGTCAACGACAGGATACACCACGTGCATCCGGCAACCTTTCCGCGCTCGGCAGCGCCGCACGGTGCCACACGCCGATCCATCCCTCGCGTCGTTCGTGCGCCCGCGTGCTGTTGCTGTTGCCGTAGCGGCGCAGGGGGCTGCAATGCAACGCAGGCGAACGGACGAATGCCACACACACGTACACGGGGGACCGGGGATGCGCGGCCGGTCGTCGGTCCGTGCAGTTTGTTTGTTTGACCGGCACGAGCGGCTAAAAGGCCGGCGGACGTGCACGGCGACGTCAGCCCATCCACGTCGCTCAACAGGATGAGGATGGAGTGCGATGACGTGTCGACCGCCCCGTCCTGGTACCACTGTTGGTGGCTTCTTCACGTGGCGGCGTCATCATGTCGATCGGCCGGTACGTTGTGGGACGGGCCGGTTAATCAATCTGGTGGATTAGCAAGTGGTACCGGTGAAACGTGGGAGGTGCACTACGGCCAGTGCAAACCTCGGCCGACACCTGGTGCACAGTTTGTTCCTTGCAGGGAATAAGAGCGTCTATTGCCAGAATTTGTAAATTTGGGTCCTTAAAAGTCCACGGACGCGTCAGGGCGTGTCCGGAAACAATGATCGGACAGGCCATAAAAAATTTCATTTACGATCACATACCCTATTTTCGAAACATAAGATACATGCGAACACATGCACGTCGATCGTCACGTTCGTAATGGACCAACGAGACAGTGACATACTCGAAGATTTTTTTATCCGTATTGACCCGGAGGGTTTCGATGTTTTTAATCTCACCTCGCCACCTTAGGAGCTAATCCACCTGCTTAAATAGCCGGATCGTCGAATTGCGATAAGTTTTAGTCATCATTGTACCATTTATGAAACATATGGATGATGACTACGAATCTTCTCTGATTATGACAGAGAAGATTCGTAGACACGATGTATCTCCTTCACAAATGAAACATTGATGATTGCACGGCTCTTTTTCATTTACAAAATATATTTTCACTGCTCTTTTTAAATCACAAAAAAAATTATTTCATTGTAGTACGACACGTACATGAATAAGATGAACACAATGAGATTTGATCCACCTCTGCAATTAACATACAAGCTTGTCCTATCCGATGGCGCGGGAAGAACACCTCCTCTTTGGGTGGCTGTTGGTGAGACCGCTATGAAATGGAGTGCAATGCCCGGTCGTATTCGGTCGCGTCCGTGCGCCTTCATATCATCCCTATATTTGCTCTCGATTTAAGGGGTGACGGTTAGTCCGGACGTATAGGGATCAAATGAGGGTCCGGTTGGGTCACTTTTTCTTAACCAAGCATTGACTAGACGGACGTTGCGGGAGGAAGTAAGGGGTCCGGCTGTCGATGCTCTAATGACCTACTAAACGGCTATTCCTCTTTGCTGCTGAGCATCAGGTTCTTCCATATAAACCCGGACATAAAAACCAAACAACAAAGACTGAACAAATAAATAATGAACCAAACATGTAAAAATCAAACTATAATAAAATATCAAATAGAAATTGCTCGTCAAAACTGAAAGACTGAATTAAATTTGGTCAGATTGGTCTTCTTCTCTGGATGACTGAATTAGCACCATTCTCTGGATGCTTATGACACAATTAGCACAATCCTTGGACTTAAGACTGAAAAAACCGGACCGAAAAGGAAAGACCTGACCAAGCAACCCGAAAACACGCCCGGGCTTGCTTCCATATATCACCGGAAAAATTCTTCTCTTCAGACACTTCTGTTGATCTAAAAAGATTCTTCTGTTCGAAGATAAAAATAGACAAAATGAGTGCACAGTCCTGCGGATTTGTCCGCCATGGTCAAACTGGTTTCTTTAGAAAAAAAGGTGGAGGTTGAGCCCAAAAGAAGACTCGAAACTTACCATACTTTGAATTAACAAAACCATCGACCGACGAGGACCATTGTCAAACTGGTCGCTCATTCGAGCAGCTAAACTGGAAATAGTTTAGTCCAAATGTAATTCAGAGAAGCTTCAGTACAACCCCCACCTCCCGTGAGTGGCAGAGCAGACTACACACGGTGATACTAGGTCACGACGACCACGATCTGAAATCTGCTATGCGTGATCGTGGATTCTAACACCATCGCATTAGCTCTTGGTGATTATGTTGAGAGCATCTTCAACAAATGATGTATGTTAAGCACATAAAGGATAATTTTACATAATCAAAAAGTGCATTTTGCGTCACCTAAAATATTTTTGCTTCAACGGACAATGCAAAATAGGGCGTCAATTTGCATCACCTAGGGGAGTTATTTTACAGCCCTACAAAGAGACCATAAAATTAAACGTTTGCATCATCGTTTGAAGCTAGTTTTTTATGTCGCAATGATGCATTAGCCTTATACAATGCTAGATGCTTAAATACAAATGGTTAAGGAGAGAGAGTATTGACATGTCACTAAGCAACTCTCTAAAATTTATTTTGCACAATGCTAGCAAGCCTATACAGGTGCTTAAATGAAGCAGACGTTAGAGAAAAGATGCAAGCACCGGACAGGCACCAAAGCAAACTTAGGGTTTAGGGTTTAGGTTGCAGTGGCGGAGACAAGCCTGTGACAACTACAACTAGGGCTAGAGCCCTAGGATTACTATCAAGATTCTTTGTAATTCCTTTCTACAAAGTACTGAAATTTTTGAGACTTTATAGTTTAAACTAGCTCAGCCCTAGGCGTAACTCGCTGCTAGCCTCGCCACTGCATGTTTGCTTTCCCAAACACCGGGTAACTCTGATGCAAGATTTTTTTTATTTAAGCACCCGTCTTAAGCCCCTGCATTGTACAAGGTCTTAAACGGTTTTTACATTAAGTACCCTATTTTGGGGCACATGTTGGAGATGCTCTGAAGGACTAAGGACCATTGAGTTAATCTGGACCACCGTGTAATTAGGTCGGCACGCGGCCGGGGACCAAAGGGCTATATGTAACGTGCGTGTGATGTGAGCTGATCGAGCAGGACGGAAGATATATCCTCTCGGCAACCAGGCCATCATAGATCTGGCCGCTTTACGTGGCTCTAGCTTTCCAACGACCAAATGGTACGGTTCCGAATGAGTCAAGAGGTTCTCTGGCAGTCTGGCGGCTGTGTGCCGTCACCACACAGGAAGATATATGTGAGATTCAGCTGCAGTCTTGCAATGTCTGATTGATCCTCTCAAGTTTTGGAGGCAATGGCATGCAGAGAAGTATTCCCTCTGTAAGTAAATATAAGAGCGTTTAGATCACTACTTTCGTAGGAAAAATATAAAAGCGTTTAGATCACTATTACAGAACGAGTACTTGCATTAGGTCATTGGTGATGATGTATATACTCCCTCCGTTCCACAATGTAGTGCGCCTGCGCTTTCCGAGATCTATTGACCATACATTTAACCAACGAGACCGACTGCGACGGTAGCAAAAATTATACCACCGAATTTCGTACGATACGAAATTCAGTGGTATAATTTTTGCTACCGCCGCAGTCGGTCTCATTGGTTAAATATATGGTCATATGAATTCAGTGATATAATTTTTGCTACCGTCATAGTCGGTCTCGTTGGTTAAATTTATGGTCAGATTTAGATCTCAGAAAGCATGGACGCACTACATTGTGGAACGGAGGAAGTATATGTTAGTATGTTACAAAGATCCATGTGGTGGGGGATTTATTGGCGACCGTAAAGCATCTGCAGGGTGGTTAGAGCATCTCTAGCAAACCCCGTATAATGCCCCGGCCCGTAAAATAACTGCCAAAATACGGGTCTGAGCGAAAAAACTTGCCTGATCAGACCCCGTATCGGGCCGCGGCCTGTAATTTTTTTTGCGGGGCGCGGCAAAAGTTCGTCCTCAACCTCTAGATTCACGGGGTGGGAGGCCGACCCGAGCTCAACCCCTATCGGCAGCGAGATTTGGCGCGAGGGAAATTTTCGCGCGGGCGTACCGGCTTCCAACCCTCCTTCGCCGCCATTGCCCCGTCTCCGCCCGCTCCGGTCCATTCTTTGCCGCCATGAAAGCCTCCCAGCTGTCCCCCGTCACCGTGGAAGTCGACCACGCGCGAGTACCTCCGGCAGATCTCGTCGCCGGCCAAGTCGCCCACGTAGTCGCTCCAAGCACCCCCGTGCCTGTCCGCAAGTGGCAGGGCAACGTTCTCGTGCAGCAGGGCGGGAATCCGGGGGGCCCCGCTGGGAAGTCGCGTGCGCCCAGCGCCGCCGCCGATCGATCTGCCCGGTCGCCGCCGAAGAAGAAGGGCAAGATTTCGGGCGTGAAGCACAAGAAGGTTCCTATGAAAAGGCCAGCGGCTTCATCCTCTCAGTCCGCCCCGGCAAGAGGTAACACGACGATACCCTTGAACAGCGCTGCTTCCACCGCAAGCGAGGTGTTCGATGAAATGGCCGGAAGGTATGTTTCTTCGATTTCTTCTACTTGCTTCGGTTTTCGGCATGTGCGGACCTCGTGAATTGACGATACTCGTTGTAGCGCCGGTTCAAACTATGGCACCACCGAGTTCGTCAGCTTGTTGGACACCAACACCGTCAACATCGATGATGTTGCGATCGGTGAATTCGATTACAATGAATTGTATGGTGGCGTGGATGATCATGGTGCTGCAGATGAGTTAGAGGAGATAGACGCGGAGGTGTATGATCAAACACAAGCAAAAAAAAAGCACGAGATCGAATAACTACACGGAGCTCGAAGACCAAATGTTGATCAAGGCTTGGAGTGCGGTGTCTCTTGTTGCGTGTGTCGGCACTTCTCAAACCGCCAAGAGGTATTGGCAAAGGATTGAAGATCAATTCTTACGCATGACGGCAAAGTTTCCCAATAGGACTCCTCGCACCTTTCGGTCACTCCAAGGTCGTTGGGACTTGATCAAGCCGATTTGTAGCCGTTGGGCAGCTTGCTTGGAACAAATTCGCAATGCACCTCCAAGTGGAGCCGTGGAAGCTGACTATGTGAGTTTGTTATCACTTTTGGAGTTGTGCAAATCGTTTGTAGCATTTGTAGTGATTGCATCATTTTGACATTGTTTCAATTGTGTTGGAAAAAATTGCCCAACACAGATACAAAGACATGGAAGCTTTGGAAGACAAATTCTTTAAACTAGAGCATTGTTGGGAATTGCTCAAAAACTGTGAGAAGTGGGAGTTGATTGAAAAAGAATCCCCACCGAAGAGAGGTTCACTCACGAACATGGACGATGATGAAGATGATGATGGCCCACGAAACTTGAACAAACTCGATGGAGACAAGAAGTCAAAGGAGAAGATCAAGAGGGAACACGAGGCATCGAGCTTGCGGGACAAAATAGATGCCATGGTGCAATCAAATGAGTTGATGTTGGCGAAGACATTGGAGGCAAAGAAATAGTTGGCAGAGAAGAAGGCACTAGAGAAGCAGGAGAAATGGCAATTGCTCAAGTCCGAGGGGTTGCGCAAGGCGGCCATTACGGAGAGAAGAGTCTTTGCCGATGAGACCAAAGCCATGGCCAAGCTTCTTGCCGAGGAGAATAGGATCATGACAATGAACCGCGATGACATGGACGACATCAGTAGAGAATGGCATGATATGGCAAGGAGGGACATCTTGAAGATGAGGATGCTAGCGGCGGCCGGTGGATGTTTCGATGCCGGTGATGTTTTCCCATCAGGAGTTGGAACTAGTGCCGCTGATGCTTTCGGTGCCGGAGTTGGAACAAGTGTCGAGTGAAGATCACGACGACGGGTGAAAAGCAACCAAGATGATGATGGACGTGGTCATTGCTTTTGCATGAAGTCCTTTTGCGTTTGTCGTAGAAAACTATGCTTTTATTGCGCGCGAACTATGCTTTTATTATTCGAATTTGAACTCAGTCATCGGAATCGCTGTCAAATTGACTAATCTGGGGTTTTCAGTTTGCGGGCTGCGGCCGAGCAGACCCCGCAAAGCGGACCCGTAAAAAGGAATATATTCCTTTTTACGGGTCCGCTTTGCGGGGTCTGCTCGGTCACGAATATCCCTTTTTACGGGTTTGCTTTGCGGGGTCTGCTCGGTCGCAGCCCGCATCAGCCCGCAAACCCGTTTTTCCACGAACTGTAAACAAGTTTTGCGGGTCGGCATTATACGGGGTCTGCTAGAGATGCTCTTACACTGGACCAACCAACCAAGTTGCATCATTATCAGGGACGTGAAGGCTAAGATGGAAGACTATGAAAATGTGATGGTGAAGCACGAAGTAGAGATGCAAACGTTGAAGCTCATCTTTTAGCTAAAGCAGCATTGTCACTAGATGTGGGGCCTCATGTTTGGCTTCTTAATTCCCTAGAGATAGCTTGTATCCCAAACTCTAATTTTTTTTTGAGGGAATCCCAAACTCTATTTTGATTGAATAAAATCTAGTGACAACCCTATTTTGTTTTAAAAAGATACAAATGGCGGCTGCCCAAGGGAGATTCTATGTGACGATCTCTGTGCCCAATAGCGACCCCACGCAAAAGGAGGCCACCACTGGGCCGGACCATCTACTGCACCTGTAGTGACCCTGTCAATGTCGCGTTTCGGCTCGGTTACTGTAGTGGTGGTTGTTTTCCAGTGTTTTTTTTTCGTTTGGTTTTTGAAGTAACAATACAAAAATACTCCCTATGTATTAAAATATAATATATTTTTTGACACTATCAAACTATAAGACTCCTTATATTTTCAAACAAAGGGAGTATTTATTTATTTATTGGAATTTTTTAACATATTTAAAAAAAAATAATGAACAATTTGACTACATTTTTTGAAAAATGCAAACACTTTTTGAAAAGATGTTTAAAATTCCTGAACATTTTTTTAAAACACGAACAATTCTGAAAATTTCAAAAAACATTATTAAAATAAAAAAAACAGAATGTTTTATAAAAACAAAAAGAAGAAAAACCTGAAAAGGAAAAGCTATTCATCAAAACTTTTTTCGGAGCTCCTTATCTACCAATCTCTTTGTAAATCCCTTTATATTTGAACTTGAAGAGATAGAGAAGAAGCCTGATGCTAACGACCATGTAGTAACGGGCCAAAGGAGTGCACCAGCTCGGATAACGGCCCCCTGCAGATTTCGCCAAAATCCACGTTGATGCTCGCATTGCAAGATCAGGGATTGGCGGTTGTTGTATGTCGAGATTTGACGGGAAAATATCTAGGTACTTCGGTGTTGGTGGCGCATGGAGCTGTGGATGTCCCAACACTTGAAGTAATCGCATGACGGGAAGCTATTTATCTACCTGTTGATTTAATCCTTCATAATATAGTGATTTCTTTAGAACCCAAGCAAGTGGTAAGTGGCATTATGAAAGGGGCCGGGGGAAGCTACATTCAAATCATCAAGGAGGTAAAGTTGATATCGAGGGAGTTTAACTGCACTATATAGTATGAAGGTCGGGCATCGAATGTTGAACCCCATATGCTTGTCAAAATTGCACATTCTCTTGATCAAGGGCGCCATGTATGGTAGGGTCAAGCCCACGTTTCCTTTTTGTATTCCGAACTATGTAATATTTGAGTAATAAAGTGTGGCAAGGCTAAAAAAGAACGTTGATTTCGTTCTTTGGATGTGAATGGTACTACATGGAATGCCTTTTATCACGTTGAGGATGCAGTTCCTCGATTAACTCGAGTCCATCAGGTCACGATTAAATTAAACCAGTAGTCTCAGCTTGATTTTTTTGGTTTTGTCCAAAATAGCACATGCCAACATGGAACGGCAGTTGCCACGCCAGATTCATGCTGAACTGGAGGAGAGAGAAGAAAACCGAGATGTTGATTTATAGCCCGCTACAACATGAGCTTCAGAAAAACTTATTTGGGTAAAATCACCTTGGGGTGTCCCCACCTAAATATATGTCTCAACGCGTGCCATATGTAGAGGGAGCCAGGAGTGCATGATTTCGTGGGGATGTGTAGGAGCCTAAACACGGGTAGTCAACGAGACCCTAGGGTTCCTGGAACAATGCCCTTTGTAGGTGAAACGAGTTTAAAAAGGTGATTGGAGCATCCCACAAACATCATCGTGGACGGATTGGCAACCTCCTCACCTTGTATCGTTCGGTTGTGTATTTTGTTCAGCTGTTGCTTTATATATAAAACGGGGCGAGAACCTGGTTCAGTTCCTTTCTTAGAGAAAAAAGATAAAGGATGGCTTATGGTCTATTTTCTTACTTGATTATCCTGCCTGACTTGGCAAATAAAAGAGAACCTCATCTTACCCGGAATTGGACTTGTTTGCTACTACCTTGGAAAATCTTTTTTACTTACCTACTTGCTGACCTTAGGGTACGGAACGCATATTACTTGAAAGCTAGTTGCTTAGATGGCGCACTATCAAAGCACTTAGGATTGGCTAGAACAGAACCCCTGAGAACTTGTGAACATTTCGAAGAATATAGAGAGGAGGAAGAAAAATTGATATTTTGTATCGTTTCTTCAAAACCTTGTTTACCTTTCACTTTCCTTCACCAACCTTATAGGGTACTACACGCTTAAACACTAAGATATCCATCACTAAACTAAAAAAAAAAGTAGCTAGTCTAGAACCTTTAGCTTGAGCGGAAGGGGAGGAAACCGGCTATTCGAACTGGCGGGTGAGTGAATACGCTAGTGCTTATTGCTTTGTCGCAGTAGTGATGGAGAGGGATTCATTAGTTTGACTAGCACAAGGGAGAGAAGCGTGTCATTCTTATAAAGTCCTTTTTTTTTTATGTTGCTGACAAGTGAGGCCCACGTGTCAGAAGGAGAAAGAGAGAGCATGCGGGCCCATTGTCCGATAAACAAGGTTTAACGGTTACAGACGAAAATACCATGCCACACAGGTAAGGTTTGACGGATATAGGCAGAAATGCACCGTAGTATACGCGCCAGCCAAAATTTTACACCAGTGATGTTCTACAACTAGAAATATATCAAAGTGAACGTGGACGGAAAGTTGAAGCACCCTGTGAGTCATATCATACCACATACTCCAGTACTCGGCAGATACACCACGTACCGATACACCACGTACACCCGGGAACTTCTCCGCCCACGGCAACGCCGCACGTCGACCGGGGCGCTGGGACGCGGTGCCACGCGCCGATCCGTCCCTCGCGTCGCTCGTAGCGCCAGTGTGCCGTTGCCGTTGCCGTAGCGGCGCTGCAGTGCAGGCGAACGGACAAGGGCCACACACACGGGGGACCGGGGCCGCCGGTCGGCCGGCCGTGCCGTTTGTTTTCGTTCCACCGGCACGAGACGAAATCACTGTTCTGACCTTATACGCAAAGAATTGCACAAAATGAAATCGTCAGGAAAGTATTTCACGATCTGACCCTTTTAGAAACGCCACAGCCCGCGGCGTTGCTTGTCAACTAAGAAACGCCGACCTACCTAGCGTTTCCACACGGCAGCAACGCCGAGCTACTCTGCATTTCTTCTTCTTGGAAACGCCAAGGTATGTAGCGTTTCTACTTTGTCCTGCAACGCCATAGTCCCTGGCGTTGCTGCTTGAGATACTTATTAGGCCGTGGGGCTCTCGGGCCACCCTTACCCACCACTCACCACTCACTCTCTTCTCCCCATTGACCTATCCCGAGCTCCACCCCCTTTTCCCCTTTGTCTACCCCACTTGTCCCCTCTCAAATCCTTCCAAAAGGATTGGTTTGGTCCGTGGATCCGGTGTCATTTCCATTCCTTGAGGTAATCTCCTTCATCTCACAAATTTTTATTGGTTGGATTTGTCTATTTGGGTGGTTTTTTGTTCATGTGTTTTCTAACCCTAGTTTTGAACATTGTTCCAAAATATGATGTTCTTAGTGTATACTAATGAGTATAGTTGTTCCAATAGTATTGCATTGTATTGGTTGGGTTATGCTTATTGTTAAGATTTAGGGTTAGGGTTAGGGTTTGGGTAATGCTTAATTTGGATGGACATAGATGTTTCTTAGTTGTTTTGTTAGGAATGTGGTATACTTAGCATTGGTACTTTTGTTCCCTTTTTTAGATGGACAAGATTGTGAATATTCATTATGTTGACAAAGAGGCATTCATGAATGTTGATATTGTTGACAAGTATGAGGAAGTGTTGATATTTCTTGAGAGTCCTACTTATGAAGAGGTTGTGGAAGAAACGCGGATAAGATTGAAGTGGGTTGATCCAAGTGACCAAGTTGAATTATTAGGAAGATATGATGTTGGGTCGGCACACAAGTGTCGAATGAAGACAATGCCTATCAAGTCCAATTTGCATTGGGTTGCATACAAGGAGGTTGTTGCATCCTCGGTAGTCAAGTCACTCGAAGTGTTTGCAAGTATGGTGGTCAAGGCTCCTCTTTTTCATGTTGACTTGAACCAAACCTTAGTAGATGATTTGAGCCCGATTAGTAGTGTGCCACCTATTGTTGAGCATAAAGTTGAAGTGGAAGCCAATGAGTATCCCCAATATGAGTTCGGAGGTAGTGCACCGATCAAAGATGATGGTCATGACTCCGACGAAGAGTATGAGAGGCACCACAACATTGTTGGCGACGTAGAGGCTCAAGTAAGGCATGATGACATGGATCCTGACATTGTCTATCAGCGTGCTTGTGTGGATGGTAGAGGTTCCGGTGGTAGAGGTGGTTCAAGTGCTGGTGGTAGAGGTTCCGATGGCAGAGGTGGTTCAAGTGCTGGTGGTAGAGGTGGTTCAAGTGGTAGCCTTGGTGTGGGCCGAGGATCCGGCGGTGGTAGAGGTGGTTCAAGTGGTGGCCTTGGTGTGGGCCGAGGATCCGGCGGTGGTAGAGGTGGTTCAAGTGGTGGCCTTGGTGTGGGCCGAGGATCCGGTGTGATCCGGCGGGCTGCGTTGTTGGACTCCGAACTGCTTTGAAACACGATGATGAAGATGCCACTCAACCGCAAAAAAGCATATCAAGGGGCACCACACACGCCAAAGATGCTGGTCACGAAGGCACATATTGCTCAGAGGGAACTGCCTAAGTACCGTGTACGGCCTCCAATTGACCTACATCACAACAAGTCACTCGCCCATGCACGAAAAAAATTCAGAAACGATGCCAAAGCATTTGGATAATTACCTGTTCATAAGTCAGCATGTCAAGCTCGCTTATGTATGCCTTGTACCGCCCCATGGCTGCGATACTCGACCATTGGACATTAACCCATGTGTGTGCGATAGTGGGGTACCGCTCCTCATCCCCGTCAAAAGGGTACTCCCAACGTTCTTCCGGAGGAAGGGTGACGTTACGGCCTATAGGGATACGCTCCCACATCCAAACCTATAGGGCCCAAACGAAACCACCAAGAGTGGACGTCGGCTTACTCCTCATACATGCTCCATCCAACTGCAGATTTGCACACACGTTAAACGACCACACGCAAATACCTATTTAATATAATGAAAATGCATCATAGTAAGCAGTACCTGACGGTACAAGAAGGCTAGTGCCGCCGACCCCCAACTCCACTTAACATCCCAGTCACGAAGAGGATCCAAGAACATCCACGAGGCTGTGTCCCCCGTGCCATCCGGAAACACCACTTGGGTCAAAAGATTCCATAGGTAAGCCCTGGCGTACCTCTCCACAACATCCGGACTAGCATCCTTTGGGCACCTGCGAAAATGTTTATGTATCCACAAGAACAACACGCCGGATGGCCTAGGATCCTTCCTGGTTTCATGAGTCCACGGCTCAGGTTCAACACCAACCAATGCTGCAACCCGTTGTCGCCACCCATCAGACCTCACCTTCCCTGTAAGAGCCCTGCCCTCGATCGGAAGCCCGGTGATCATAGCAATATCCTCCAAAGTTATGGTCATCTCACCAAGAGCAAGGTGAAAAGAGTGCGTCTCCGGCCTCCAACGGTCCGTAAGGGCGGTAAGGGCCGTGGAGTTCAACCATGGTGGTGTGCCTTTAAAGTTGATAACAAACTGAAGAAGATCCATTCTTCTAAAATAAGGCTCGTACCGACGGTCATATATGAGAGATTCATTCGGGTTGTGCCCCCTCAACCGAAGTAGTGGAAGAACCTAAACAAACAAACGCGTAATTTGTTACTTCTCTCAACTTGTCACAATATGAAAATCAACCAATATAGAAAGATAATCATCAAGGCCCGGATAATTACCTCCCCTCTTTACACTAGCACCGCATGATGCTTCTGCTCGTAGAAATCATCAAGGCCCGGATATTTATCCGGCTCAAACATCCTACATAATAGGAACAAATAATTTTAGATTCAACATAATACATTTTTTGTAATATGCATTCAGCATCACACTTGCAACTATAGAAAATACACAAATTTACATCATATTTCGCAATGCACTCATCCTTGGCCAGCCCTCATCCTTACTACTAAATCATATGATACTAAACAACTAAATCATCACCAAATTTTGTTTTACTTGAAAACCTAGGTTGCACCTAGTGCCAAAAAAGCTCCAAAAATACAAAGTTATTGCAAAAAGTGATTGGAGGGATTGGAGGAGCTTACCGTCCTCTTCGATTTGCCCCAAAGATCCGCAAAAATGGTTGAGGGAAGAGGAAGATCGAAGCGGGGGGGGGGGGATCGGGAGGAGGAGAGAGGCGTTTCTCGTCTCTGTTCGCAGCGAGGAGAGTAGGAAGAACGGGCTGATGGGTGGGTGGGGCCTAAACAAATATCGGCCGAAGAAACGCCAGGGTCCTTGGCGTTTCCGTTGTAGGCGGAAACGCGGAGTAGCTCGGCGTTGCTGTCGTGTGGAAACGTGGGGTAGGTCAGCGTTTCTTAGTTGACGAGTTCATTTTGTGCAATTCTTTGCGTATAAGGTCAGAACAGTGATTTCGGCGGAAGCGGACGGCGATGTCAGTTCATGTCCATCCACGTCCCCTACCTAATCAGGAGGATGGCGACGCGATGACGTGCCGCAACCCGTTCGCGCTGCCCTAGACACTAGTAGAAAACGGCCCATTTGTCCCGGTTCCAGAGGCCCATTAGCCCCGGTTCTGGAACCGGAACTAAAGGGTCGGGACTAAAGCCCAAAACCTTTAGTCCCGGTTCGCTTACAAACCGGGACAGAAGGGGCTCCACGTGGCCGCTGCGGGGAGCCCAGGCAGGAGGACCTTTAGTCCCGGTTGGTAACACCAACCGGGACCAAAAGGCATCCACGCGTCAGCATCTGGCAGGAGCTGGGGTTTTTGTTTTTTTTGAAAGGGGGGGGGGTTAGGGGGTTTTGTAGGGTTAATTTAGGGGTTTCATATTGTGTTAGCTAGCTAATAGAGAGAAGTGTCCTCTCTTTCTCCGTGCTTGGTCGACGCTAGCTACTATAGAGAGAACTCGACACGCTAGCTAGTAAGCAAATGAAGGAACCATTAAGTACACAAGATCGTCATGAACATATACAGAGAGAAGTGATCGACCTCGCTTTCTCCGAGAGATTGGTCGAACAACAAGTTTTCGTATATCTATCCGACGCTACTACATATATACAATATAACATCTTTTACAATCCCTAACATCATCTACCTAAGATCCAATCACAAATCCACATGGTATTCTCCGTCTTTAGGTATGACGTGGTCAAGAAAGAATCCCGCCAATTCCTCTTGAATTGCTCGTATGCGATCATGTGGTAGGAGTTCATCCCGCATCTGCCAGATCTAATTTAAAGAAGGGGGTCAATACATGCATGTATATGAATAAAACTCAACACAATTGATGGTAATATATAAAATAAAATTGTGAATATTATTTACGTACTTCAAATTGTTTGTCAGAGAAGCCCCGCTCAGATGTCGAGTGGCGAATGAACTCGCATACGTAGTATGCACATAAAACAGTCCCTTCTTTCTGGTACAAGCACTTTACGAGAATAGAGTTCAATCAAACTGATAAGCAAGCATGGTAATGATATATTGATGAAAATTTGAATCAATTAGAGATGCGCGGAACTAGCTAGTACTACTTACTTTGGGGTGCGTAAATCGCAACTCTTTGTTTAGACCGGGAACCTTTCGGGTGAACTTCTTCCAAACCCTGCCAGGCAAAGAAAATGATTACTTGATATCAGGAAATTAACGAAAGTTGCATGCCGATATGGTCCCGGTATTGACTGAACTTACTTCTTGAGCATTGCAGTCATGTCCGCATAATCCTCGGGATCTTTACGTCTCGAGTCTAAGACAGTTACTAATGCCCCGTCAAGCTTAATGGATAGCAGAATAAAGTGGTAACTGCGCACGCATATATAACTCATCAATTACATTACTTAACCTCGAGTAAGCGAAATCGAGTATACAAAGAAGACAGCAACACTCACTTGAAGTTGTAAGAAAAGAGTATTTCCCTTTTGTTTTGATGTATAAGGAACGACTTTAGCAAGTTCTCCTCGGTCTCTTTGATTTCATTTTGTACCGTCCATTCATTTACGGCATCTGGGCTAATGAACCCAACGTCGAAGATTCCTGCTTTTTTGCATTCGACGATCTTCAATCTGCATAATATAGTGAGGATAATTATATATACATGCAATGAACGAGCTAAGCTAGAGACTGAACTATAGAAGTAATAGTTACAGACAGTAGGAAGTCATGAGTTGTTTGTCGAGGGCCAGTTGATTGTATAACTGAAATAACTCCACAAATTCAATAGGCATCACGCTGAGTCCAATGAATTCGTGCTCTGGTTTCACTGCCACATACATAGTGTCTTTCCCTGACTCCCTGCAGGTTTTCATGTACCACTCATGCAATTTGTACATCATCGTTGTTAGAGGAGGATGATCAGGTTTGACGAGAGGCTTCCCGTGCACGTATTTATATTCTTCTTTTGTTACCTCAGCCGTTTCAAAAATTACATCATCCCCCAAGTAATCACCAGGATTGGTACCGGGCAGTAGCACCGGATGATTAGCAATATCGCTAGACACCTTGAGCGGGGGGCACGATTGCTTCTCCTGTTCGCCGAGCTGGGGAATTGTTTTCCCACTTCTTCGTTCTGCTAACCTTGCATCACTGGAAGTACTTCCCGACCGCCGCGCATCTTGATATGTCTTTTTAAGAATCCGGACATAGTTGGAATCCGACGGAGGCGGTGGTGGTCGCTTCAGGGCATCGATAGTGCGCTTCACTTTCACCGGATCTAGCTTCTCCTTTGGAGGTGGAGTTTTCTTTGCAAAATGGTCCCTCACTTGGGCACGACATCTGTCCTCGTTTTCCTTCTCGGTCCTCTCATATGGTAACTTTTCCAGAGGCTTGAGAGATGGACCGTATCTGAATTGCCTCCCGCCTCTGCTTGTACTGCTAGCCGCCGGAGCGACGGCGTCTCTCTTCTGTCATTGCTGACGAGGTGGAGAAGGAGGCGGAGTGCTCCGACGCGCCGGAGGAGCCGGAGCGGCGGCGTCTGTCTTCCGTCGTTGCCGACGAGGCGAAGGAGGAGGCGGACTGCTCTGACTCGCCGGAGTAGGCGAAGGAGGAGGCAGAGTGCCCTCACGCGTCGGAGGAGCCGGAGAAGGAGGCGGAGTGCCCTGATCACTCGCCGGAGGAGGAGGAGGAGGAGGAGGAGGAGGCGGAGTGCCCTGACTCGCTAGAGGAGGAGGAGGAGGAGGCGGAGGCGTCCAGTTTGGAAGCTTGATGTACTCCTTCTGCCATAGACATGTACTCCTCAGAGCATGAACCAGCTGCTTCTCCCCTTCACCTGTAGAGTGGTCAAGCTCGAGCTCCTCCAATCCCTCCATTACTTCATCCACCGTCACAACAGCATAGCCATATGGAATCGGAAGGCGGTGAAAAGTTCCGTTGGGTTGAGGAGGTGCAACAGAGCCGACAACCGCCTTGAAAGTGAGGTTCCGGCATTTCGTCATAAGCTTGCAATGTTGAGCCTCCGTGGAAGCCACGCTGCTTCTCCGCTGAGATGGCGGGGTAGCTTCTGGGGTAGCTTCGTGCTGCTGAGATGGTTGGCCGGCAGCTCGCTGGCTCTCAAGTTCCTCTAGCTTTTGTAGTCTTGCATTGAGCTTCTGCATGTCGCTCAGCTCCGCTTTCCTCTTTCTCTCCCGGCTTCTGTAACCGCCTGCGTCGGGAAACCCAACCTTCCACAGAACGGAGTCTGGTGTGCCTCGTGTTCGTCCAGGGTGCTCAGCATTCCCTAGGGCCTCAGTCAGCTCGTCCTTCTCTCTGTCGGGAATGAACGTCCCTTCCTGCGCTGCGGTGATATACTTCTGAAGCTTCTTGACGGATATTGCAAGTTGCTCGTCCGTCCAATGGCACTTCCCTGTTTCAGGGTCCAAAGTTCCCCCAACCCCGAAGAACCAAGTCCTTGAACGGTCTGGCCAGTTCAATGTCTCTGGTTCGACCCCTTTAGCAATCAGGTCATTCTCAGCTTTGTCCCACAACGGCCGGGCTTTGAGGTAGCCACCTGACCCGTGTGATGGTGATACTGCTTCTTTGCAGCATTGTTCTTGTTTGTCTCTGACATTTTCTTACTCTTGTCCGATGTCTTGTAGGCCACAAATGCGGGTCAGTCATCTCTTATCTTCTCAAATCGGCCGATGAATTCTGGAGTCTTCCCTTTGTCGACAAACTTTGATTTCAACTCATTCTTCCACCTCCTGAATAGATCTGCCATCTTCTTAAGAGCACACGCCTTGACCAGTGGCTCTATAACTGACTTATTCGGATCCTCCTCTGGCGGTAGGGTGAAATTTGCCTTCAGCGAGGTCCAAAGATCATCTTTCTGTCTATCGGTGACATAAGAAGGGTCGTCGTCCTTAGGCTTATTCCATTGCTTGATGCTGATCGGGATGTTGTCCCTAACAATAGCTCCGCACTGAGCAGAAAATGCGTCCTTGGTCTGCTTGGGTTCAATCGGTAGGTCATTGTTCGCGAGTGCTGTGATCGTGAACCTTTCATCCTTGCGCAACCTTCTCTTCGGGCCTCGTCTCGTTACCGAAGTTTGGCTCGATCCGGAGGGCTATAAAAGAAGAAAGAAGAGTTAATATATGTACACACCAAAACAATTAATGCATCAATTAGCTAGTCAGCACATGCTTAATTAATATATATACCTTGCCGGACTTTGCAACAGCTCCCTCCTCCGTTCGGTCACCGTACATCCATTGCCGGTTCATCTGCGTGCGTTATATAATAAAGTGTATTAAAAACCATTACAACATATCATGAATAGAGAAGTGACCAAATTAATAGAAATTCATCATCACATTAAAGCCAAAGTACGGTAGTGACCAAAATAAATACATAACGTTTATACATAGTTCTCATTATTGAACGACATATAGCTCTCTAGAGCATCTAATTAAAACATACATTGAAACTATAAAATTTAAATGCAACAACAAATGCGATCATAACCGCAACTAAGGTACCAATTGATCCAACGTCATAATGATACCAAGCCTCAGTATGAATGACATATTTTCTAATCTTTCTAATCTTCAAGCGCATTGCATCCATCTTGATCTTGTGATCGTCGACGACATCGGCAACATGCAACTCCAACTTCATCTTCTCCTCTTCAACTCTTTGTAATTTTTCTTTCAAGTAATTGTTTTCTTTTTCAACCAAATTTAACTTCTCGACAAGAATTTCTATGTCGGTTGGAATTTCCGGTTCACATACCTCCTAGATTAAAAAATCTATGTCACGTTGGTCGGCATAATTGTCATAAACACTAAATAAAACAAATAGTTATAAAAGATAATATATACCACATCCGAATCATAGACAGGACGAGGGCCGACGTAGGCGGATACCAAAACCATCGCACTATATAATAACAAACAATAATAAAAGTAAGAAAATTACACAAGTATCTATCTAAATCATACAAGTAAGAACTTTTTTCTTTTAGAAAGAAGATAAGAAGAAGAGGTTAACCACGGTGGTGCCGGCGCCGAGATGGGCGCGGGCGATCGACGGCGGTGAGGACGGGGACGGGACAGGACGGACCGCCAAACCTAGACAAATCTTGAGGAAAATTGAGCTTGGACAAGGAGCTTCGAGAGGAGAAAGTTTAAGTGTGGCTCGGGCATTTCATCGAACACCTCATGTGCATAGGGGGTGAGCTAGAGCACCACAAAGCTCTCCCACGGCCGGCCAAAAAAACATGCACTGCTCTGCTCGCGGGCAGGGGGTATATATAGGCCAACCATTGGTCCCGGTTTGTGGCTGGAACCGGGACCAAATGGACACCATTTGGTCCCGGTTCCAGCCACAAACCGGGACCAATGGTTGTGGGCCAGGAGCGAGGCCCATTGGTCCCGGTTCGTGTCTGGAACCGGGACCAAAGGGGTCAGACGAACCGGGACCAATGGCCCACGAGGCCCGGCCGGCGCCCTGACCTCACGAACCGGGACCGATGCCCCCATGGGTCCCGGTTCGTGAGTGAACCGGGATTAATGGGCTTTTCAAGGCTGGACCAAAGCCCTGTTTTCTACTAGTGAGAGTTGTAGTGTTTGCTTCTAGTGACATGGTTAGGGACTTTGCCCGTCCAAATTAGCAAGTGGCACGTGCCTGGAAACGTGGGGAATGTAGGGGCTGTTTGGTTCTACACCTAGCCATGCCACACTTTGCCACATAATGTTGCCATGCTTGCCTAAGGTTAGTTCTTCAAAATGAGAGCCACAAGTTGGCAAGCCTAAAGGAATCTTGCCACATTTTTTATGTGTATGTGATGTGGGACCCTAGTGTGGCTTGTCTAAGGTGTGGCTTGAACCAAACACCCACCTAAGTTGGTCAAACTTGCCTAACCTTAGGTGTGGCAACCTTTGGCAAACTTTAGTCTCAAACCAAACAGCCCCGTAGAGTCACACAGAGAGGCTCCGGCCGGATAATGACGTGTATCGGTCGGTCCCTTGCTGGGAATAATGGCCTAATAATCGGATATTCCTCTTTGGTGCTTAGCATCAGGTCCTTTCTTTCTGTAATCATCGCCCAGAAGATTCTTCTCTTCGGTTGATTCTATCTATGTATACATAAATGAGTCTCCTCTTCACTGTCAGTGCGGGGGGCATCATCCACCAGTTCCTGGAACTAATCAAAACGAGTTTATAATAGTACAATAGATGGTCAAAATAGTCACTCGTCCTCATCCGAGCACGTAAGCTGGACAGTGATTCAGAGAAGCTTCAGTACAACCCCAGCGTCCCGTGCGGGCTGCGGCTGCTCTGACTGATGGTGGATTCCAACAGCTAGAGCATTACGGCACTAGCTTGGTCATTAAGCTAAGGAGTAAGGACTAAGGAAGATTGGATTAATCTGGGCCATCGTGGAACTGGACCGGCACACCGTTCGGGACCCAAGGACCATCTGTAACGTGCGTGTGATCTGGCAGATCCAGGAGGACGGAAGAATGAATCCTCGGCGCCGGCCGGCCGGCCGGCGAGGAGGCAATCGGCCCATCATAGATTCGGCCGATTTTAGGTGGTTCTGGATTCCAGCGAACACAGTCCATGCCGTTCGTGGAAACCTGTTAATACCAAACAGAGATGGGAATGGGCCATGGAGACTAGCAAATGGACCGTTGCACTACAACTAGCAGCCCAATCGTATTGAGATCCTACAAAGAACAACACATGGCAAGCAGATTCTTTTTATACACGTTCAATATTTTTCAAATGCATGAGAACATTCATTTAAATACATGATTGAACATTTTTTTATTACTCCCTCTGTACCATAATACTTATGGCTGGAGGAACTTGTACTAGTTCTCCCCAACTACAAGTATTTAGGTACAAAAGGAGTACATGTTACACCATTTTAGAACACATGTTGACGTTTTAATAATGTTACAAAACAGTTTTAGTAAATTACATAAATATATTTTTATGCCATATTTGTAGTTTAAAAAATCACGAGTATAGTTTCAAAATGCACAAAGCTTATTTTGAAATGCTATAAATATTTTTCTAAATTGTACAAAACATTTTTTTGCATTTTACAAACATTAAAAATATTTTTGAATTGCATCAATATTTTCTCTGAATGCTAGAAACAATTTTTTGAATTGTACAAAACATTTTTTTTCAAAACTACATGAATATTGTTTTGCGTTGTATTAATATTTATAATTTTTTGCTAATATATTTTTGGTATACATGCACAGTTTTTGAAACATCACAAAAATTCTTTTTTGAATGATCCGAGCCATTTTTTTACATTGTATTTGTGAGTAACATTTTTTACGATACACCACTTTTCTTGAATGGTACACAATATTCCAAAATTATGTGATTTTTTAGATTGTGTAAAGATTTTTGAAAAAAAAAGTCACGTATTTTTCAAAATGCATGAAGATTTTTAAAATGTCATAAATTTCTAATGGTTTGAAGATTTTTATCAAATAGCACAGAACAATTTTTTTACACACATTAAGGTTTCCAAATTCTGGTCAACTTTTTTTAAGTAAACTAAGTTTCAAAATATATGTATTTAAAATATTTCAGAATTAGAAAAAAAGAACAAACAGAGAACAAATGAAGAACGAAACAAAGGAAGCAAAAATGGTTGACGGGCCCATTAGTAATGACGCCTAAGGAGAGACGTTCTTCGGTCTTGCAGCAAGCTAGACAAAGTCGTGCCATTGAAGATATGATCATAATGCCAGTTTGGCAACATGATCATAATGATATAGTGCATGGCAAGGAAATCCCTCTTCGAGAGGCTACGATTAATTTTCTATAGAGTTATATGATTTCATTGTCTAATGCAAGGTTGTATTCAACTAAAGATATTATCAAAGGAAAGTTTCCTTTGGTGGACGATCGTCCTGTGGTGGTCAGAACGACATAAAGTTATCGGTCCATGGCTGCCTCCGCAGCAAACTATGCAGCTGTCTCAGTGGATGGCCCACTCGCCGTTGAGGGCGGTACCACGGCAACATGCATGATTCTTCGTAGGTCGGATGGAAATGTGATATTTGTAGCTTATCGATTCTTGTTCAACTGCACCGGTGCCTTGGAAGCAGAAATTCATGCACTGATGCATGGCATGACTCTGACGTGGCAGGACACTCACAACCCAGTTATTGTCCAGTCAGATTCTTCGGAGGCTTTGGCGACTCTCGAGGGTTTGCACGTTCGTCTTACCGTCATTTGGTTGCTGAGATTAAGTTCTTGATTGAAAGGAGAGAGTTTATTCATGTGAAGCTTTAACATGTTTAAAATATGGTAGCAGATCGTTTGGTGTTATGTAGTTGTAATGAACATAGCACTGTTGTATGGCTACATAGAAGACACCCGTGTATTGAGAAGCTTATGTGTCTCGATTGTAACACTATTATCTTGAAATAAATTTCTTTCACCTCTTAAGGAAAGAAGACAAAGCCGTGCCCCTATTGATAGGGAGGAAGAGCTGCACGTATAAAGTTGTCTCTAAAAAAAAAGAGTTGGCACACATCACAAACTTACGGTTCTTTTAAATTTAAAAACAAGCTATAGGCACACATGCTGACAAAAAAACGTATATACACTCATAAAAGACGCATGCACGCACAACTAGTCATATTAGTACCTCCGAGAGACTGAGCCGACGGGTCTTGAGATTGACAAAGTCACCATAAATGCCTCGCTATTGATAAAAACATCGCCTCTCACTGAAATAATATTCCGCCTTTATGAGACACCAAAGCATCA
The DNA here is from genome assembly GCA_039707655.1 of Elymus sibiricus. NCBI lineage: Eukaryota > Viridiplantae > Streptophyta > Magnoliopsida > Poales > Poaceae > Elymus > Elymus sibiricus. The sequence continues at coordinate 397,132,551 of CM077663.1, read as the reverse complement.
AACCCGGGGTCTGATCCCTGGTCAGCTGAAGATACCACTGTCTTTCTAACCTTCTATCTATAAGTTGGTTCTCAAACTTACTGTCTTTTTATCATGTTGACTGCTGAGGACGTAGTTCCTTCATTCAATTTAGTCCATCAAACATGTAAACCAAAACCGGTACTTTTAGCTTGAATTTTACAGTTTAGTCCAGAATAGCACATGCCATCAAGGAATGTCTGTCGTGTGGCGTTCACGTTGCATATCTTAGGATAAGTTTAATAAAACTATGAAGCACATTATTGGAGTTCTCACGTAAGATTTCTAAGAATTGGAAGAGGCTGAGGAAAAAAATGAGATCTACATTTATAGCCATCAACAGCACGAGGAAAACTTTGTGAGAGGTGTACTCCCTCTGTACCAGTGCATTAGGCACATTTAGGCTCCTCTCACTGCTTCACCTTGTACAGATGCTAAGGCTGTCATGTAGGCGAAAATTCTGATGTGGCAAGGCAATTAAGAGGAGGGAGATGAGTGTGGTGACCCTAGAAAGAAACAACATGAAGCGCGTGAACCTAGGCAAAATACTTAAATGAAAGAAGCCCACCAATGCATGATAAACTTTAGTAGCTAAATCATTAAATGAAGCATGCTTAGCTACAACAAGTAAGCACCTATGCATTGGGTGTTGGAAATATGCCCTAGAGGCAATAATAAATTGGTTACTATTATATTTCCTTGTTCATGATAATCGTTTATTATCCATGCTATAATTGTATTGATTGGAAACTCAAATACATGTGTGGGTACATAGACAACACTGTGTCCCTAGTAAGCCTCTAGTTGACTAGCTCGTTGATCAAAAGATGGTGAAGGTTTCCTAGCCATGGACATGAGATGTCATTTGATAACGGGATCACATCATTAGGAGAATGATGTGATGGACAAGACCCAAACTGTAAACGTAGCATATGATCGTGTCAGTTTATTGCTATTGTTTTCTGCATGTCAAGTATCTGTTCCTTTGACCATGAGATCATGCAACTCACTGACACCGGAGGAATACCTTGTGTGTATCAAACGTCGCAACGTAACTGGGTGACTATAAAGGTGCTCTACAGGTATCTCCGAGGGTGTCTGTTGGGTTGGCATGGATCAAGACTGGGATTTGTTACTCCGTGTGACGGAGAGGTATCTCAGGGCCCACTCGGTAATACAACATCACTATAAGCCTTGCAAGCAATGTGACTAAAGTGTTAGCCACGGGATCTTGTATTACGGAACGAGTAAAGAGACTTGCCAGTAACGAGATTGAACTAGGTATAGAGATACCGACGATCGAATCTCGGGCAAGTAACATACCGAAGAACAAAGGGAACAGCATACGGGATTAACTGAATCCTTGACATAGAGGTTCGACCGATATAGATCTTCGTAGAATATGTAGGAGCCAATATGGGCATCCAGGTCCCGCTATTGGTTATTGATCGTAGAGGTGTCTCGGTCATGTCTACATAGTTCTCGAACCCGCAGGGTCTACACACTTAACGTTTGGTGACGATATAAGTATAGTTGAGTTGTTATGTTGGTGACCGAAAGTTGTTCGGAGTCCCGGATGAGATCCCGGACATGACGAGGAGCTCTGGAATAGTCCGGAGGTAAAGATTGATATATGGGATAATAGTGTTTGGTCTCCGGAAGGGTTCCGGAATTCACCGGAAGGGGTTCCGGATGTTTCCCGAAATGTTCGGGTACGAGAACACTTTATTTGGGCCAAGGGGTAAAGCCCACGAGGCTTTAGGAAGGTGCAAAAGGAAGTTTTGCGGAGGCCTGGGGCCAGACGCCGAGGACCCTGGCGTCTGGTCCTGGAGTCCGAGCAGGACTCTTGCCTTGCAGGCCAAACCGACTTTGAGGAGGCTCTTTCTCCAAGTTTCGACCCCAGGGCTCAGCATATAAATAGAGGGGCAGGGCTAGCACCCGGAACACATCAAGATTTCCCCAAGCCGTGTGCGGCAACCCTAACCCTCTAGTTCCTACGTCATAATCTCCGTAGCGCTTGGCGAAGCCCTGCAGAGATTGTTCCTCACCACCATCACCACGCCGTCGTGCTGCCGGAACTCATCTACTACTTCACCATCGCTCGCTGGATCGAGGAGGTGAAGGCGTCATCAAGCCGTACGTGTGTTGAACGCGGAGGTGCCGTCCGTTCGGCACTAGTTCGTGATCGGATCGAGGGACGACTTGCGATTTGGATCGCGGAGACGTTCGACTACATCAACCGCGTTTCTTAACGCTTCCGCTTAGCGATCTACAAGGGTATGTAGATTCACTCTCCCTCTCGTAGATGCTCATTACCATGGATAGATCTTGTGTGTGCGTAGGAAATTTTTTGTTTCCCATGCAACGTTCCCCAACAGTGGCATCCGAGCTAGGTCTATGCGTATATGAGATCTCGAGTAGAACACAAACGAGTTGTGGGCATGGGTGTATACATATTGCTTGCCGTTACTAGTTGATACTTGATTCGGCGGTATTGTGAGATGAAGCGGCCCGGACCGACATTACACGTACGCTTACGCGAGACAGGTTCCTTCAACTGACATGTAACTTCGTTGCATAAAGATGGCTAGCGGGTGTCTGTCTCTCTCACTTTAGTTGAATCGATTTCAATGAAGAGGGTTCTTTTAGAAGATCAAAAAGCAATCACTACACCACGTTGTGGTTTTGTGTAGGTAAGAACGGTTCTTGCAAACCCGTAGCAGCCACGTAAAATTTGCAACAACAATTAGAGGACGTCTAACTTGTTTTTGCAGGGTATGTTGTGATGTGATATGGCCAATTACATGATGAGATATATGTGATGTATGAGATGATCATGTGTTGTATAGAATATCACGACTTGCATGTCGATGAGTACGGCAACTGGCAGGAGCCATAGAGTTGTCTTTAATTATTTTCGCCGTTTTGCTTTACTTTATCGCTATGAGTTAGCAATAGTCGTGGAAGCAACAGTCGGCGCGACAACCTCATGGCGACACGTTGATGGAGATCAAGATGATGGAGATCATGGTGTCATGCCGGTGACGATGGAGATCATGCCGGTGCTTTGGAGATGGAGATCAAAAGCACGAGTTCATGGCCATATCATGTCACTTATGATTTGCATGTGATGTTAATCCTTTTATGCATCTTATTTTGCTTAGGACGACGGTAGCATTATAAGGTGATCCCTCACTTAAATTTCAAGATAAATTGTGTTCTCCCCGAGTGTGCACCGTTGCGAAAGTTCGTCGTTTCGAGACACGCCGTGATGATCGGGTGTGATAGACTCTACGTTCACATACAACGGGTGTAAGCCATGTTGCACGTGCGGAACACTCGGGTTAAACTTGACGAGCCTAGCATGTACAGACATGGCCTCGGAACACAAGAGACCGAAAGGTCGAACATGAGTCATATAGTAGATATGATCAACATGAAGATGTTCACCATTGAAACCACCTCAACTCACGTGATGATCGGACTTGAGTTGGTCGATTTGGATCATGTTACACTCGAATGACCGGAGGGATGTCAATTTGAGTGGGAGTTTTTAAGTAATATGATTAACTAAACTCATTATCATGAACATAGTCAAAATGTCTTTGCAAATTATGTTGTAGATTACTAGCTCGCGCTGTAGCTCCCTTGAATTTTTATATGTTCCTAGAGAAATAGATTTGAAAGATGATGGTAGCAATAATGCGGACTGGGTCCGTGATCTGAGGATTGTCCTCAATGCTGCACAGAAGGCTTATGTCCTTAATGCACCGCTCGGTGCGCCACCCCCTCAAGCGTCGTCTGTAGATGTTGTGAACATCTGACAGGCACGTTCTGATAACTACTTGATAGTTCAGTGCGTCATGCATTACGGCTTAGAATTGAGGCTCCAAAATGTTTTGAACGTCACGGAACATATGAGATGTTCTAAGAGCTGAAATTGGGATCTCAGGCTCGTGCCCGTGTTGAGAGGTATCAGACCTCCAACAAGATTCTTTGCCTGCAAGATGATGGAGAATAGCTCAATCGTTGAGCATGTGCTCAGATTGTCTGGGTACTACAATTGCTTGAATCGAGTGGAAGTTGATCTTCCAGATAAGATAGTGATTGGTATAGTTCTCCAAGTCACTGTCACTAAGCTACTAGAGCTTCGTGATGAACTATAAAAGGCCAGAGATGGAAATAATGATCCCTGAGCTATTCGCGATGTTTGACCCCGCGAAGGTAGAAATCAAGAAGGAGCATCAAGTGTTGATGGTTAGTAAAACCACTAGTTTCAAGAAGGGCAAGGGCAAGGAGGGATACTTCATGGATGGCAAGCCAGTTGCTGCTCCAGTAAAGAAACCCAAGGTTGAACCCAAACCCGAGACTGAGTGCTTCTATTATGAGGAGAACGGTTGCTGAAGTGGAACAACCCTAGATGCTTGGTAGATAAGAAGGTTGGCAACGTCGACAGAAGTATATTTGATATACGTGTTATTGATGTGTACCTTACTAGTACTCCTAGTAGCACCTGGGTATTAGATACCGGTTCGGTTGCTAAGTGTTGGTAACTCGAAATAAAAGCTACGGAATAAACGGAGGCTAAGGGTGAGGTGACGATGAGTGTTGGAAGTGTTTCCAAGGTTGATGCGATCACCATCGCGCGCTCTCTCTACCTTTGGGATTAGTGATGAACCTAAATAAATGTTATTTGGTGTTTGCGTTGAGCATGAACGTGATTAGATCATGTTTATTGCAATACGGTTATTCATTCAAGTTAGAGAATAATGGTTATTCCGTTTACATGAATAATACCTTCAATGGTCATGCACCCAATGAGAATGGTTTATTGAATCTTGATCGTAGTGATACACATGTTCATAATATTGATGCCAAAAGATACAAAGTTAATAATGATTGTACCACATACTTGTGGCACTGCCGCTAAATGTCATATTGGTGTAAAACGCATGAAGAAACTCCATGCTGATGGATCTTTGGACTCATTCGATTTCGAATCGGTTGAGACATGCGGACCATGCCTCATGGGCAAGATGACTAAAACCCCGTTTTCCGGTATGATGGAGTGGGCAATTGACTTATTGGAAATGATACATGTTGATGTATGCGGTCCAGTGAGTTTTGTAGTGGGCGGTGGATATCGTTATTTTCTTACCTTCACTGATGATTTGAGTAGATATAGTGTATATTTACTTAATGAAACACAAGTCTGAATCGTTTGAAAAGTTCAGAGTGAAGTTTGAGATCATCGTGACAAGAAGATAAAATGTCTACGATATGATCGTGGAGGTAAATATCTGAGTTACGAGTTTGGTATATAACTTAAGACAATGTGGAAGTTGTTTCACAACTCACGCCACCTGGAACACCATAGTGTGATGGTGTGTCCGAACGTCGTAGTTGTGCTCTATTGGATATGGTGCGTACTATGATGTCTCTTATCGATTTGCCACTATCGTTTTGGGGTTATGCATTAGAGACAACTACATTCACTTTAAAAAGGGGCACCATCTAAGTCCGTTGAGATGACACCGTATGAATTTTGGTTTGGCAGAAACCTAAGCTGTCATTTCTTAATGTTTGGGGCTGCGACGCTTATGTGGAAAAGGTTTTCAACCTGATGAGCTTGAACCCAAAGCGGACAAATGCATCTTCATAGAATACCCTAACGTAACAGTTGGGTGAACCTTCTATCTCAGATCCAAGCACAAAGTGTTTGTTGCTAAAACGGGTCCTTTCTCGAGAAAAAGTTTCTTTCGAAAGATTGAGTGGGAGGAAGATAGAACTTGATGAGGTTGTTGAACCTTTGTTTCAACCAAAGAGTAGCGCAGCGCAGAAAGTTGTTTCTGTGGAGCCTACGTTAGTTGAAGAGGAAGTTAATGATGATTATCATGAAACTTCAGATCAAGTTACTATCGAACCTCGTGGGTCGACAAGGACGCGTACTGCTCCTGAGTGGTACGGCAACCCTGTCTTAGAGGTCATGTTGTTGAACAACGATGAACCTACGAGCTATGGAGAAGCGATGATGGGCCCGGATTCCGAGAAATGGTTAGAGGCCATGAAATCCGAGATGGGATCCATGTAAGAAAACAAAGTATGGGCTTTGGAAGTATTACCTGAAGGGCATAAGGCCATTCAGAACAAATGGATTTTTTAAGAGGAAGACGGACGTGGACGGTAATGTCACCGTCTATAAAGCTCGACTTGTGGCAAAGGGTTTTTCACAAGTTCAAGGAGTTGACTACGATGAGACTTTCTCACCCGTAGCGATGCTAAAGTCTGTTGGAATCATGTTAGCAGTTGCTGCATTTTTCAATTATGAAATCTGGCAGATGGATGTCAAAACATCGTTTCCTTAACGGTATCCGTAAGGAAAGGTTGTATGTGATACAACCGGAAGGTTTTGTCAGTCCTAAGGATGCTAAAATGTATGCAAACTCCAGCGATCCTTCTATGGACTGGAGCAAGCATCTCGGAGTTGGAATATACACTTTGATGAGGTGATCAAAGTTTTTATGTCTATACAAAGTTTATGAGAAACTTGTATTTACAATAGAGTGAGTGGGAGCACTATAGAATTTCTAATAAGTATATGTGGTTGACATATTGTTGATCGGAAATGATGTAGAATTTCTGGAAAGCATAAAGGGTCGTTTGAAAGGAGTTTTTCAAAGGAAGACCTGGAATGAAGCTACTTAAATATTGGGCATCAAGATCTATAGAGATAGATCAAGACGTCTGATAAGACTTTCAATGAGTACATACCTTGACAAGATTTTGAAAGAGTTCAAAATGGATCAGTCAAAGAAAGAGTTCTTGCCTGATTTGTAAGGTGTGGAGTTGAGTGAGACTCAAAGCTCGACCATGGCAGAAGAAAGAGAAAGGACGAAGGTCGTCCCCTATGCCTTATCCATAGGCTCTGTATAGTATGCCAAGCTGTGTACCGCACCTAGTGTTTGCCTTGCCATGAGTCTGTCAAGGGGTACAAGAGTGGTCCAGGAGTGGATCACTGGACAGCGGTCAAGATTATCCTTAGTAACTAGAGGACTAAGGAAATATTTCTCGATTATGGAGGTGATGAAGAGTTCGTCGTAAAGGGTTACGTCGATGCAAGCTTTGACACCTATCCGGACGACTCTGAGTAGCAGTCAGGATACATATAGTGGAGCAGCCATTTGGAATAGCTCCAAGTGGAGTGTGGTAGCAGTGTCTACAGTATGACATAGAGATTTGTAAAGTACACACGGATCTGAATGTTGCAGACCCGTTGACTAAAGACCTCTCTCACATGCAAAGCATGATCGAACCCCGAAACTCATTGGGTGTTAGAACAAATGTAAATCACATAGTGATGTGAACTAGATTATTGACTCTAGTGCAAGTGGGAGACTGTTGGAAATATGCCCTAGAGGCAATAATAAATTGGTTACTATTATATTTCCTTGTTCATGATAATCGTTTATTATCCATGCTATAATTGTATTGATTGGAAACTCAAATACATGTGTGGGTACATAGACAACACTGTGTCCCTAGTAAGCCTCTAGTTGACTAGCTCGTTGATCAAAAGATGGTGAAGGTTTCCTAGCCATGGACATGAGATGTCATTTGATAACGGGATCACATCATTAGGAGAATGATGTGATGGACAAGACCCAAACTGTAAACGTAGCATATGATCGTGTCAGTTTATTGCTATTGTTTTCTGCATGTCAAGTATCTGTTCCTTTGACCATGAGATCATGCAACTCACTGACACCGGAGGAATACCTTGTGTATATCAAACGTCGCAACGTAACTGGGTGACTATAAAGGTGCTCTACAGGTATCTCCGAGGGTGTCTGTTGGGTTGGCATGGATCAAGACTGGGATTTGTTACTCCGTGTGACGGAGAGGTATCTCAGGGCCCACTCGGTAATACAACATCACTATAAGCCTTGCAAGCAATGTGACTAAAGTGTTAGCCACGGGATCTTGTATTACGGAACGAGTAAAGAGACTTGCCAGTAACGAGATTGAACTAGGTATAGAGATACCGACGATCGAATCTCGGGCAAGTAACATACCGAAGAACAAAGGGAACAGCATACGGGATTAACTGAATCCTTGACATAGAGGTTCGACCGATATAGATCTTCGTAGAATATGTAGGAGCCAATATGGGCATCCAGGTCCCGCTATTGGTTATTGATCGTAGAGGTGTCTCGGTCATGTCTACATAGTTCTCGAACCCGCAGGGTCTACACACTTAACGTTTGGTGACGATATAAGTATAGTTGAGTTGTTATGTTGGTGACCGAAAGTTGTTCGGAGTCCCGGATGAGATCCCGGACATGACGAGGAGCTCTGGAATAGTCCGGAGGTAAAGATTGATATATGGGATAATAGTGTTTGGTCTCCGGAAGGGTTCCGGAATTCACCGGAAGGGGTTCCGGATGTTTCCCGAAATGTTCGGGTACGAGAACACTTTATTTGGGCCAAGGGGTAAAGCCCACGAGGCTTTAGGAAGGTGCAAAAGGAAGTTTTGCGGAGGCCTGGGGCCAGACGCCAAGGACCCTGGCGTCTGGTCCTGGAGTCCGAGCAGGACTCTTGCCTTGCAGGCCAAACCGACTTTGAGGAGGCTCTTTCTCCAAGTTTCGACCCCAGGGCTCAGCATATAAATAGAGGGGCAGGGCTAGCACCCGGAACACATCAAGATTTCCCCAAGCCGTGTGCGGCAACCCTAACCCTCTAGTTCTTACGTCATAATCTCCGTAGCGCTTGGCGAAGCCCTGCAGAGATTGTTCCTCACCACCATCACCACGCCGTCGTGCTGCCGGAACTCATCTACTACTTCACCATCGCTCGCTGGATCGAGGAGGTGAAGGCGTCATCAAGCCGTACGTGTGTTGAACGCGGAGGTGCCGTCCGTTCGGCACTAGTTCGTGATCGGATCGAGGGACGACTTGCGATTTGGATCGCGGAGACGTTCGACTACATCAACCGCGTTTCTTAACGCTTCCGCTTAGCGATCTACAAGGGTATGTAGATTCACTCTCCCTCTCGTAGATGCTCATTACCATGGATAGATCTTGTGTGTGCGTAGGAAAATTTTTGTTTCCCATGCAACGTTCCCCAACATTGGGGACTTTAGTTGCTAAACTTTTTAATGTACTTAGCATCCACTAGTAGAAAACGGGACATTAGTCCCGGTTCGTAAGGGCCTTTAGTTCCGGTTGTGCAACCGGGACTAAACAATCGGGACTAAAGGCCCCCCTTTTTAGTCCCGGTTGTGTTACGAACCGGGACTAAAGGGGTTCCACGTGGCCGCTGCGTAGCGCTCAGGCAGGAGGACCTTTAGTCCCGGTTGGTACACCAACCGGGACTAAAAGGCAGCCATGCCTCAGCCCCTGCCAAGCGCTGGGGTTTAGGTTTTTTTTTTGAAAGGAGGGGTTTTGGAGGGTTTAGGGGTTTCATTTTATGTTTTCTATTCAACTCGACGCTACTACATATATATAGCAATGAAAGAACCATTACACAACATCGTGATGAATGTAGAGAAGTGACCTCTTTCTCCATGCTTGTTGGTTGAAAAACAAGTTTTCGTATATATATTCGACGCTACTACAATAGTACACGTTCATGCATATATACAATATAATATCCCTTACTATCCCTAATATCTAATTACCAAAATTAGCGTCCAATTTTCGATGGTATTCTCCCTTTCTATGTATGACCTCTTCAAGTAAGAATCCCGCCAATTCCTTCTGAATTGCTCGGAAGCGATCCTTTGGTAAGAGTTCGTCCCGCATCGTTCGATCTAATTTAAAGAAGGGGCCAATATATATGGATGAAACTCAAAACTATTGATGGTAATAAAATAAAATTGTGAATATTGTTTGCGTACTTCAAGTTGTTCTAACATTCTGCCCGTCTCACAGGTCATCTGGAGAATGAGCTCGCAAACGTGATATCCACATAAATTATTCCCAGATCCCTACCTCGAGCACTTTACAAGAATAAAGTTCAATCAAAAGAATAATCAAGCATGATAATGGTATTGAAATTAGAATCAAAGAGATGCGCGGACCTAGCTAGTACTACTTACATTGAGTGGTCGAAATTGCAGCTCCTCTCTCCATTCACCCCTAGCCTTCTTGGTGAACTCTTTCCAAACCCTGCCCGGCAAAGAAAATGAATAGAGGAGTTATTAATTACTTGATATCAGGAAATGAACGAAAGTTGCCAATATAGTGCGATAATGATTGAAATTACCTCTGGAGCATTTTTTTCAGGTCCGCCCACATCTCAGGGTCTTTACGTAATGAGTCCATGACAAGTACTCTTCCTGCGTCAAACTGAATGACTAGCAGAATAAAGTGGAAACTACGCACACTTATATAACTCATCAATTACACTGAACATCGAGAAGCGAAACAGAATGTGTACAAGACAGTATAACACTCACTTGAAGTTGTAAGGAAATAATATTTCCCTTTTGGTTTGCTGTTCAATTAACGCCCTGAGCAAGATCTTCTATGTATCCTTGGTGTTCATTTGTACCGTAACTTCATGAGTAGTATTTGGGTTAATGAACCCAATGTCATAGATTTGTCTTCTTCTGTATTCGAGGATCTTCTTTCTACATAATATAATGAGGATAATTATACATGCAATGAACGAGCTGAGCTAGAGACTTAATTGCAAAAATGATACTTAGAAACAATAGCAACTGACGATAGATTTGTCGATGGCGTCTTGATTGTATAACTGAAATAATTCTTCAAATTCAATGTAAATCTCCTCCTCTCCATTGAAGTAATGCTCATCTTTAATTCCCACAATGATATACTTGGTCCCGTCCTTTGAGTCTTCCATGTACCACTCATGCAATTTTTGCATTTGTGTTGGTAGATGCTTTAGCTCATCACGTCTGACGAGAGGCTTTCCGTGCTCGTATCTATAGGCTAACTCAGCCATGGGGAACTGTACATCCTCGCCTAAGTAATCACCAAGAGTGAAACCAAGATCAGCGATCGCTACCCCCGGATCATTAGTGATATCGGTAAACACCTTGAGCGGGGGGCACGATTGGTTTTTCTGTGTGCCGAGCTAGGGAATTGTTTTCCCCTTGCACTACTGCTACTTCCCGACCGCTGCTATTCTCTATGTGACTTTATAATAGAGCGGTCATAGCCTGATATCAGCGGAGGCGGCGGGTGGTTTTGTAAGGTTTTCCAGACAGCGCGTCGCTTTTCGGCGCAAGCTGGCATCTCACATCAGCAGCCACGACCTTATTGAGTTCCTCATCACTCATTTCATATGGTAACTTGGCAGGAGCCTCCTTGGCGCTTATTGTACCTGCTCTGGATTTCTTTGCAGTTGTACTACTAGTCGCCGGAGCGGCGGTTCTCTTCCACCGTTGCTGAGGCGGCGGAGGAGGCGGAGTCTGCTGAGGGGCCTCCTCCTGCGGAGTCTGCTAACGTCGAGGCGGAGACAGCTGAGGGGCCTCCTCCTACGGAGTCTACTGACGTCGAGGCAGAGACAACTGAGGGGCCTCCTCCGGCGGAGTCTGCTGATGTCGTGGCGGAAACAGCTGAGGCGGCGGAGTGTGCTGACGCGACGGAGATGGCTGAGGCAGCGGAGATAGAGCTGGACTGTGAGGAGTCTGCCGAGGGGCCTTCTTCGGTGAAGTGTTCTAACACGACGTCCAATGTGGAAGCACGATGTGTTCCTTTCTCCATAGAATGGTAGTCCTTAGGGCATCTCCCAGTGCAGTCTCCCCTTCACCTGTAGGCCAGTCAAGCTCCAGCTGCTCAAATCCGTTGAGAACTTCATCCACCCCGACAACAGCATAGCCATCTTGAATCGGCCTGCAATAGTAAGTTCCATCAGGTACACGAGGTAAGGCATAGCCGATCGCCACCTTTAGGGATATGTTCATGCATTTCGCACGTAGATCACAATGTTCCCTCTGCGTGATATCATCCACAGGGTAGCGAGGAGCCGTGATATCATCTGTGGGCCGAACGAGCTCCGTGGAAGCCACACTGCTTTTTCGCTGAGATGGTGGGGTAGCTCCATGGGCAGTATCGAATGTAGGATCTTCTTGTCGCTGAGATGTGCCGGTAGCTCGCTGGCTGGTAATTAAGTGCCTCTATTTGCTTCTGCTGCAACGCTACTATTTCATCGACCTTCTGTAGCCGGTCTGCATCCTGTTTCTTCTTTCTCCCTCGACTTCTGTAAGTGTCACTGCTGTCGGGAAACTGATACGTCCATTTTGCATCATGATTTCCTACTGTTATTTCTAATGTTTTTATGCACAATAATGCTTTAGGGAGTGATTCTAATGCCTTTTCTCTCATAATATGCAAGGTTTACACAAAGAGGGAGAATACCAGCAGCTGGAATTCTGGACCTGAAAAAGCACATCAGAGATACCTATTCTGCACATCTCCAAATAAGCTGAAACTTCACGGAGATTTATTTTGGAATATATAAAAAATACAGGAGCAAATAACTACCGGAGGGGGGCCACCTGGTGAGCACAAGACACCAGGGCGCGCCAGGCCCCCCAAGCGCGCCCTGGTGGGTTGTGCCCAGCACGGCCCACCTCCGGTGCCCATCTTCTGGTATTTAAGGTCTTTTGACCTAGAAAAAATAAAGAGAGGACTTTCGGGACGGAACGCCGCCGTCTCGAGGCAGAACTTGGGCAGGAGCACTTTTGCCCTCCGTCGGAGCGATTCCGCCGGGGGAACTTCCCTCCCGGAGGGGGAAATCGAAGCCATCGTCATCACCAACACCCCTCTCATCTTTGGGAGGCCAATCTTCATCAACATCTGCTAAAGCACCATCTCCTCTCAAAACCTAGTTCATATCTTGTGTTCAATCTTTGTACCGGAACCTCAGATTGGTACTTGTGGGTGACTAGTAGTGTTGATTACATCTTGTAGTTGATTACTATATGGTTTATTTGGTGGAAGATTATATGTTCAGATCCATTATGCTATTCAATACCCCTCTAAACTTGAGCATGAATATTATTTGTGAGTAGTTACCTTTGTTCTTGAGGTCACGGGAGAAGTCATGTTGCAAGTAATCATGTGAATTTGATATGTGTTCGATATTTTGATGATATGTATGTTGTGATTCCCTTAGTGGTGTCATGTGAACGTCGACTACATGACACTTCACCATCGTTGGGCCTAAGGGAATGCATTGTGGAGTACTTATTAGATGATGGGTTGCTAGAGTGACAGAAGCTTAAACCCTAGTTTATGCGCTACTTCGTAAGGGGCTGATTTGGATCCAAATGTTTAATGCTATGGTTAGATTTTATCTTAATACTTTTCTCGTAGTTGTGGATGCTTACGAGGGGGTTACCCATAAGTGGGAGGTTTGTTCAAGTAAGAACAACACCCAAGCACCGGTCCACCCACATATCAAATTATCAAAGTAGCGAACGCGAATCAAACCAACATGATAAAAGTGACTAGATAAAATTCCCGTGTACCCTCAAGAACACTATGCCTATTATAAGAAATGGTTCTGGCCTGTCCCTTGCCACAAAAGGATTGGGCTACCTTGTTGCACTTTAGTTACCGTTACCGCTACTTGCTCGTTACCAATTATCTTGCTATCAAACTATCTATTACCTACAATTTCAGTGCTTGCAGAAATTACCTTGCTGAAAACCGCTTGACATTTCCTTCTGCTCCCCGTTGGGTTCGACACTCTTACTTATCGAAAGGACTACGATTGATCCCCTATACTTGTGGGTCATGAAAAACCCAAGATTCCACGGAACGGAGCCTGATGTGCCTCGTGTTCGTCCAGGGTGTTCAGGATTCCCGAGGGCGCGTGTCAGCACGTCATTCTCTCTGTCGGGATGGAACTTCCCTTCCCGCGCGTCCTTTATTGCATCTTGAATGGCTTTGACGGGTGTTGCAAGTTCAGCTTTTGTATAAACACACTTCCTTGTTTCTGGGTTCAACGTTCCCCCATGCCCGTAGAACCAAGCCTTAGCCCATTCGTTCCACTCCAATGTCTCTGGATGGATCTGTTTATCAAGAAGGTCGTTCTCACCTTTCTCCCACTTAGGCCTGGCAAACTTGTAGCAACCTGACCCCATAACATGGGGATATTCTGATACGTCCATTTTGCATCATGATTTCCTCCTGTTATTTATAATGTTTTTATGCATAATAATGCTTTATGGAGTAATTCTAATGCCTTTTCTCTCATAATATGCAAGGTTTATATAAAAAGGGAGAATGCCGGCAGTTGGAATTCTGGACCTGAAAAAGCATATCAGAGACACCTATTCCGCACATCTCCAAATAAGCTGAAACTTCATGGTGAATTATTTTGGAATAAATAAAAAATATAGGAGAAAATAACTACCGGAGGGGGGCCACCTGGTGACCACAAGATACCAAGACACGCTGGAGGGTTGTGCTCAGCCCAGCCCACCTCCGGTGCTCATCTTCTGGTACTTAAGGTCTTTTGACCTAGAAAAAATAAAGGGAGGATTTTCGGGATGGAACGCCGCCGTCTCGAGGTAGAACTTGGACAGGAGCACTTTTGCCCTCCGACGGAGCGATTCCGCTGGGGGAACTTCCCTCCCGGAGGGTGAAATCGAAGCCATCGTCATCACGAACAACCCTCTCATCTTCGGGAGGCCAATCTTCATCAACATCTTCAACAGCACCATCTCCTCTCAAACCCTAGTTCATCTCTTGTGTTCAATCTTTGTACCGGAACCTCAGATTGGTACCTGTGGGTGACTAGTACTGTTGACTACATCTTGTAGTTGATTACTATATGGTTTATTTGGTGGAAGATTATATGTTAAGATCCATTATGCTATTTAATACTCCTCTGATCTTGAGCATGAATATTATTTGTGAGTAGTTACCTTTGTTCTTGAGGTTGTTTCACCGTAGCGATGCTTAAAGTCGGTTCGGGTTGAACTAGCAATTAATACATATTTCAATCAAGAGATATGAAACATGGATGACGAATGGATTTCCATCTGATGGAAATGTAACCAAGGACTTGCATGTGTTACAGTCCAAGGTATTTTGTCAGTCCAGAGGATGCTAGTAAGTATGCAAACTTCAAAGTTCAAGCAATGGACAGAATAGAGCAAAATGGAGTTGGAATCTTCGTTTTTTATGAAATGGTCAAAAGAGTTTGACTTCATCAAATGGGTATCGAAGATGCTTGTGGTTCAAGAAAGTAAGTGGGAGCATAATAATATTTCTAAAAACCTTGTGTGCTTGACACATTGTTAATTGGAAATAAATTTCTTGACACGAATTAGGACTTCATTTGAAAATAGTTTTCGATGAAGTGCTTGAGCTAAATAGCCTAGATATTAGGCATGATGATCTATGGAGATAGATTTACCTAATGGGGCTGAGCAAAGATACATATTGACAAAATGCTAAAACCTTTTAGCATTGAAAAAACGTCAAGGAGTGATTCTTACCGAAGTCACATGGAAAGAGTTTTTGCAAGACTCGGTGTCCCAAAACACTGATGAGCAAAATACATGATGGTGATTCCACACACTCTTGTGTTTGGATTAATCATGTATTCCATGGTATGTAAAAACAACCAGATATGTGCAATACTCCAAAGTTGTTGCGAGTATAGATACTAAAGTGATCAAAGTATTGATCATAGGACAATAGTGAAAGATGTCATTGAGTACTAGAGCAGTACTGATGACATGTTTTCTCGCAAGCAGATGTTATGAAGTGCTCATTGTAAGTAATTACATCGATACAGTCTTCATCAATGCTCCATGCGATTTTCGATTTAAGTTAAGGGTTTTGTGTGATACACAACATGGTGGCACGGTAGTTGGAAATTGTTCCAAACAAGATATTGTGGCGAATTCTATAACAAAGGCTAAGTATGTTGACGCTTTAGAAGCGACAAAGAAGTTGTTGAATCATATATTTCATTTATGAACTTAGTATGGTTCCAAGATGGCTTTGGTCTATGGGACACTATTGCAGATAGTTGCTCCATAGCTCAGTCTGAGGAATCAGGTTTCGACCAATGATTCACACATATGCACAGCCAAGTCCACACAAAATATGAATTTTGTGAAAGCGTGAAAACGCAAGGATATGCAAAGTTGCACACGGAGCTGAAGTCGTCAGATCCGTTGGACATCAGGCTATACCACATGCGAAGCATATTTTACACAAGTGTGCCACAGGTGTAAAGTGCATTAGCATTGACTAGATTATTGACTCTAGTGCAAGTGGGAGTCTGTAGGAGATATGCCCTAGAGGCAATAATAAATGTTATTGATTATCTCCCTGTTCATAATTAGGTTTATGTTCCATGCTATAACTGCTATGGTTCTCGAGTCTGCAATAACCACGAGGCTCGGAGGAAGACTCATATGCACGTGTGGAATAATAAACGGTAAAATGTATTCCTAGTCTGGCCTCTAAGACTGGCTCAAGTATTGCATGATGATCCTGTTTTCCTGATCATGGGCATGGCTATGCCGGCAATTTTGAGGGCACGGTGTTAGTAGAACATTTGTGTTGAATCGACCCGAATTGATATTATGCTATGAGATACATTCGTCACAAGTTAAATGGTTTATAACACAGAGATGGTTAACGTTTGCATGATTCCTCAGACCATGAGAGTATCGAGTTTCTTCATGCTTGATTCATGAACTTTGGGTTTGTTAAACGTCATCCGTTACTGGATGGCTATTACGGCGGCTTACGGGTTCATGGGAAAGTATGTCAAGTAACCTGATAGCTCAAGATTGGGATTTGCTCCTTCGACGATGGAGAGATATCTCTGGGCCCTCTTGGTGTTACGGTATCCATCATCGTCTGGTCAGACACTTTGTGATTTGATCATGGGGATGCCGAAACACGGGAACGAGAAAAGAGAACAATACCGGTAACGAGGTAACTGGCATAGTGGACAAGTTGTTGATCCACGGGGATACCAACATGTCTCATCTCGGGTATTTGTAACATATCGCGAAGCAACGGGAATAGCACACGGCAACTGGAGGTTCACTTGAATATTCATTCATGTGGGTATAGGGGTCAATATGGGTGTCCACGGCTCCGATGTTGATCATTGATCGGAAGGGGTTCCGGGTCATGTATATACTTCACCAAACCTATAGGGTCACATGCTTAAGGGTCATCTATCTGCTGAATACTAGACAGGGAGTCTGAGAGAAAATCACCGGAAAAGTTTCGGACACCGAAAAGTTTCGGACAGCGGAAAAGTTCTGCAGAGAGAACACCGGAACAGTTTCGGTAAAACTGAAAAGTTGTTTCAGGGGATACCATTAAGTCAAATGGGTTTCGGCACATGCCTGATAATTTTTGGAGGGTGCCAGAATCATTCTGGAAACTTCTGGGAATTTTCCGGAAGAAAAACCGGAAATGTTCTAGAGCTGCCGGAACCGCTTCGAATGCTTTTCGCAGATGAAAATCACTAATCCGAAATTGTTCCGGAATGCATTGAAAATTATTTTAGTGGGTACTGGAAATGTTCTAGGACCACATAAATATTTTCAGTTCGAACGGACGCTGAAAAATGTCGTCGTGAATAGTGAAAGTGCTTTTTGGGATATTTTTGGAAAGTCACCTTTTGGGATATTTTCCCAAAAGGCTTCTAGAAGGGATGGATGGATGAGGACCCCCTTGTGGGGGCCCCACATGGGGTGTGGCCGGCCAAGAAGGGGGCTCCACCTTGGAGCCCCACTTGCCCACTTGCTTTCCCCTTTTTACCCTTGGAAAGTGTTTCCTTCATGGGTATTTTTGGTATTTTGAGTACCCATCCTACCCCTTGGTTTTCATATAAATAGGAGGTGAGGGGGCTGCCCAAACCTCATCCATTCTCACATACACATGCCATCTGATGTTATCTGGCTTCTCTCTCCCTCCCAGCGAAATAGTTTTGTAGAGCCGAAAGGCTGTCTGGGTTCCGGTGGGAACTAGTTCTGGACGGCGAAGCCCTACCGGATAGATGACACCGTATGTGTGCAACTCTGTAGAGAGATCGTAGTTTCGGTCTTAGTTCGAGAGTGCCTCCCGAAGGGCTGTCCGAGTGACTGTCCGAGTTTCGAGGGTCCTGCCGAAGGGCTGTCCGAGTGACTGTCCGAGTTTCGATGGTCCTCCCGAAGGGCTGGCCGAGACACCGTCCGGGGGACTGTCCGACCGCCTCCCGGAGGGCTGTCCGAGGGGCGGATGAGGGTATACATCCTCGCGGTTGGGAGGTTGTAAATCCTAGCTGCGGGGATCTGCACCGCCGATCGTCATCGACTCTACTTCCGCTGCGCTACGAGTCGGTAACGAAAAAGATCAAAACTTGTATGCAGTCTCCATAGTGGTCCTGGGCTGGTGTGCAGGTCGGAATTTTTTTGTTTTCTGCTGCGTTACCCTATAGTGGCATCATGAGCCGTGCTATGCTTACATGCAGGTTGCGATCTAGAATACATAGAGATGTATGGGTGTTGCACAATATAATTAGGTAGTAGATGTGTTCTATTACTGAAAATTATTTGTGCGGGTAGCAGATGAAATCTGTTACCCTATGTTCTTGTTGCTTCCCTGGAATTTGCATATTTCTGATCTTGATAACAACATGGTGGAGTTTCAATGTTCTGGCAATCCGCGATCCTGATTGATCAACGAAGTGCTAACATTTCATTGAATTCCACCGTAGTTAAAAAGAAAGATGAAATTTCGCAGACAAAAGGGCAATGCAGATATGATCTGCACGGGGGTCATGCGTATGACGAAGTTCAGTATGGGGCTTGAGATTTTATTATCTCGTGTTTCATACACCCCGCGATGTTAATCTAGCGACTTGGATTATCATGCTTGATGATGGACGTTGGTAGCTTCGGATTGTTTTGAAACCTTAGAAGCCACGTAAAAACAAGTTTTTGCATGAACTGATTAGAGGCATCTAACTTGGTTTTGCAGGATGGTTTGCATGTGCATATGATGTGGTATAGCAGTGCTCATATTAATTTGATTATGTATGAGATGACTATATGATGTAATATTAACATGACCTGCGTGTCATGATTCGGCATGATGGCTGGAGCCATATGATTGTCACTTTAATGACCTGCATGTCAACCTTAAGTAATGCACTTATTTTATTAGCTATAGAGATAGCAATATTATCTGGTGCACCGACAAGGTGGTGGCAATCTTCGCGAAGGTGAACACCGACGCGAATGCCGAAGACGAAGAAATGAAAGACTTCTCCGTCAAAAAGGGCTATACCATATCATGCTATTATGAATTGCCTGAGATGTTTATCCCTTATGTTGCACCCTTCTTGATTGCGCGGTAGTCACTTTTATTAGGGTGATCTCTCACAAAATATCAAGTAGTTAGTGTTCTCCCAAGTGTAGCACCGTCACGACACCTAACTTTTCGAGGTACGACATGTACACATGAGTACGAACGATTAGAGAAGTGTGAGGCGGGTGAGGTCAGACCTCACTGCGTGATCACTTGGTTGTCTTGACGTTCAGGCAGGACAGTCCTGAGCTCGGAACACATGCATCGAAAGATGGACAAGAGTCACATAGAGATGTGATTGGCAAGTTGGCCTACCGATTGAAGTTCACGTCATCAGTGATGAACCCGTCAATGGCGTCGAATTGAAATGCGGATCTTGAATCACTCACAATCAATTATGAGAGATATTGATTTGAGTGGGAGCGCACTGCAGAATTAACTTGTTTAATTCTCAGTGCAATTAATTTTGAACACTGTCTAAGTGTGATTTGCATAATAGTTGTAGAAGAATGGCTCGCGTTTCCACCTTGCCTGTTAAAATTGAATAGCTGTTAAATATCTGGTTAAAACTTTACGGTTGGTAACGTAATATGAGGATTGTCCTCGAGAATGCCGAGAAGGACTTTGTCCTATCGCATACTTTCGGTATTCTCCCGCTAATGCTATGGATGATATGACTCTCGTCCTTCGATCCAAAAACTAAAATTCCGTTACGGTCAAGTGAAATATGTTTGCTTCCATGAGACCCGAACTTCGAAAGTTTGGATAGTTATGTGATATTCATGGAATCTAGAAATCTTTTTCAGAGACAGACAGAGGCTAAAAGATATGAGATATCCAAAGCAATGTTTGTTTGCAAAACATTAGTAAATTGTTTACTATACATTGGACTGATAGAAAAGGGATCCAGAAGAACGCCTGTCATATGATATGAAGGTGGGAAGTGTCCGAAGGGTGTTAGTGAAACTTTTCACGCCTATGAAGTCCGGGGCTAACGCCACTCTTAAGTTGGGTGCTTCTTCTGAGAGTAGGAGAAATACTGAAAGTTAAACTGTTAGAAGTATGAAGGCAGAAAGAAAGAAGACTGGAATATCCAGCTCATGTATGAATGTCATACAAGTTTTTGATGTATAGAAGGCTAGTCAAAGATATAGTTCTTGGGAATTATGGTTAAACATGTTAATCACTAATTCTTGGGTATTGTGAGTTGATCACAAAGATACCCGCTCGATTGCATTCTGTTGCAACTCGATGTAAGAACTATTACGGCCTAAAGGACTTGTCGGAAATGAGGTTTAGATACGTGCTGGGAACATAGTACATGTTACCATACCTTTCATCGGTGTTTTTCCTATGTATTTATTTTCATAATTCATTTAGAGTTTCACACTCTAGCCCTTTGCATAAGGTATCTTGCAAGAAGGTTGTTCATAAGAGAACTTTCGATGTTCGGTGTTATGAATAACATAAGGGCCATACTTTCATTATGAATGAGACGTGTGTTATGAATATTGATAATAATACATTACCTCTGGGTTTACTTTCATAATTCATTTTAGAGTTTCATACACTCTAGCCCATTGCACAATGTTTGTTGCAAAAGAGTTGTTCATAAAACAACAATTGTTGTTCAGTATTATGAATAACATGAAGGCCCATGCTTCCATCCTAGATGGGATGTATGTTATGAATATTGATGGAAATATGATACATCCATAACACTGACGCTAAATGTCGCAAGACTAAAAAAATACCACACAAGTGTGGCACTGCATTTGGTCACATTAGAGAAACCCGCATGGAAAATTCCATTATGATGGATTTTGAAGTCGTTTGATTTTGAATCATCTGACACTTGCAACTTTCCTATGAAAAGTGAAGTGACTGAAATACCGTTCACAGGCCATAAGGAACAAGCAAAGAACTTATTGGTGATCATACATTTTGATGTATGTAGTCCGATAAATGTTGTTGCAAACTGTGGATTTGTCTACCTTCAAAAATGACTCAAGTAGATATATGGATATTTACTTGATGAGACGTAAGTCTGGATCTTTTGAAATCATTCGAAAGGTTTTCAAAAATGAAGTAGAAGTTATTGTAACAAGAAAATTATGTTTCTGCAATTTGATTGCGGAAAGGAATATTTGAGTTACAAGTTTAGCGAATGTCTGATGAGTTGTGAAAAGAGTTTCATAACTTGCACCTCCCGGAACACCACTGCAAGTGGAAAGTCCGTGAAGATGTAATCGAACCATTTATGACATGGTAAGATCAAAGATGACATAAATAAATTTGCCATTATCCCTTTTAAGGTGATGCTTTAGAGACTGCGGCTTTTACACTGAAAAGAGCTCCATCGGGTGTGTTGAAATGACGCCATGGTATGGTACGCCCAACCATGTTATATCTTTTCTTAACATTTGGAATATGGGGCTTGTGTAAAAGGTTACAAACCTATTCCAAATCAGACAAGTGCTACTTTGTAGGTTATCCCAAGTCATTGGGTATTCCCCCACCACTATACCGAGGCAAAGGATTTTGCCACAAAATGGTATGCTTTTAAAGAGAATAGTTCTTACAAAAGGTGAGTGGGAGGAGAGTGTAACTCGACGAGATAACTAGTATCTTCGTCATCAGATCAAAGGAAATGAACCTTGGCAGTGATTCCGGAGTTTCCTACTGCGACTGATACGGAAGTCTCTACAAGAAAATGTATGGACTTCGGTTGAACTTGCAGCTGAACCACGTAGGCAAGGCTCGTGCAAACCTCTCAGGTGTGCAAACGAGATATTGTTGTTGGACAACAGTATACCTACGATACACAAGGAAGCGGTGATGGGCCCTAACTCCGGGATTGGCTAAATGCCAATACAATCCGAGATAGTTTCCATATAAATGTTTCAAGATTAAAATCTTGATACACCTTTCGGAAGGCTTAGAGTCTAACGAATATTTATGGAACTAAAAACTGATACGGATAAAAATGTTTTATCCATAAAGCTCGACTTGTTGAAATAACAAGTTCAAGGAGTTGACTACGATGAGGTTGTTTCACCATAGCGATGCTTAAAGTTGGTTCGGGTTGAACTAGCAATTAATACATATTTCAATCATGAGATATGAAACATGGATGACGAAAGGATTTCCATCTGATGGAAATGTAACCAAGGACTTGCATGTGTCACAGTCCAAGGTATTTTGTTAGTCCAAAGGATGCTAGTAAGTATGCAAACTTCAAAGTTCCAGCAATGGACAGAAGAGAGCAAAATGGAGTTGGAATCTTCGTTTTTTATGAAATGGTCAAAAGAGTTTGACTTCATCAAATGGGTATCGAAGATGCTTGTGGTTCAAGAAAGTAAGTGAGAGCATAATAATATTTCTAAAAACCTTGTGTGCTTGACACATTGTTAATTGGAAATAAATTTCTTGACACGAATTAGGACTTCATTTGAAAATAGTTTTCGATGAAGTGCTTGAGCTAAATAGCCTAGATATTAGGCATGATGATCTATGGAGATAGATTTACCTAATGGGGCTGAGCAAAGATACATATTGACAAAATGCTAAAACCTTTTACCATTGAAAAAACGTCAAGGAGTGATTCTTGCCGATGTCACATGGAAATAGTTTTTGCAAGACTCGGTGTCCCAAAACACTGATGAGCAAAATACATGATGGTGATTCCACACACTCTTGTGTTTGGATTAATCATGTATTCCATGGTAAGTAAAAACAACCAGATATGTCCAATACTCCAAAGTTGTTGCGAGTATAGATACCAAAGTGATCAAAGTATTTATCATAGGACAACAGTGAAAGATGTCATTGAGTACTAGAGCAGTACTGATGACATGTTTTCTCGCAAGCAGAGATTATGAAGTGCTCGTTGTAAGTAATTACATCGATACAGTCTTCATCAATGCTCCATGCGATTTTCAATTTAAGGTAAGGGTTTTGTGTGATACACAACATGGTGGCACTGTAGTTGGAAATTGTTCCAAACAAGATACTGTGGCGAATTCTATAACAAAGGCTAAGTATGTTGACGCTTTATAAGCGACAAAGAAGTTGTTGAATCATATAGTTCATTCATGAACTTAGTATGGTTCCAAGATGGCTTTGGTCTATGGGACACTATTGCAGATAGTTGCTCCATAGCTCAGTCTGAGGAATCAGGTTTCGACCAATGATTCACACATATGCAAAGCCAAGTCCACACAAAATATGAATTTTGTGAAAGCGTGAAAACGCAAGGATATGCAAAGTTACACACGGAGCTGAAGTCGTCAGATCCGTTGGACATCAGGCTATACCACATGCGAAGCATATTTTACACCATTGTGCCACAGGTGTAAAGTGCATTAGCATTGACTAGATTATTGACTCTAGTGCAAGTGGGAGTCTGTAGGAGATATGCCCTAGAGGCAATAATAAATGTTATTGATTATCTCCCTGTTCATAATTAGGTTTATGTTCCATGCTATAACTGCTATGGTGCTCGAGTCTGCAATAACCACGTGGCTCGGAGGAAGACTCATATGCACGTGTGGAATAATAAACGGTAAAATGTATTCCTAGTCTGGCCTCTAAGACTGGCTCAAGTATTGCATGATGATCCTGTTTTCCTGATCATGGGCATGGCTATGCCGGCAATTTTGAGGGCATAATGTTAGAAGAACATTTGTGTTGAATCGACCCGAATTGATGTTATGCTATAAGATACATTCGTCACAAGTTAAATGGTTTATAACACAGTGATGGTTAACGTTTGCATGATTCCTCAGACCATGAGAGTATCGAGTTTCTTCATGCTTGATTCATGAACTTTGGGGTTTGTTAAACGTCATCCGTTACTGGATGGCTATTACGGCGGCTTACGGGTTCATGGGAAAGTATGTCAAGTAACCTGATAGCTCAAGATTGGGATTTGCTCCTCCGACAATGGAGAGATATCTCTGGGCCCTCTTGGTGTTACAGTATCCATCATCATCTAGCCAGACACTTTGTGATTTGATCACGGGGATGCCGAAACACGGGAACGAGAAAAGAGAACAATACCGGTAACGAGGTAACTGGCATAGTGGACAAGTTGTTGATCCACGGGGATGCCAACATGTCTCACCTCGGGTATTTGTAACATATCGCGAAGCAACTGGAATAGCACACGGCAACTGGAGGTTCACTCGAATATTCATTCGTGTGGGTATAGGGGTCAATATGGGTGTCCACGGCTCCGATGTTGATCATTGATCGGAAGGGGTTCCGGGTCATGTCTATACTTCACCGAACCTATAGGGTCACACGCTTAAGGGTCATCTATCTGCTGAATACTAGACAGGGAGTCTGAGAGAAAATCACCGGAAAAGTTTCGGACACCAAAAAGTTTCGGACAGCGGAAAAGTTCCGCAGAGAGAACACCGGAATAGTTTCGGTAAAACTGAAAAGTTGTTTCAGGGGATACCATTAAGTCAAATGGGTTTCAGCACATGCCTGATAATTCTTGGAGGGTGCCAGAATCATTGTGGAAACTTCTGGGAATTTTCCGGAAGAAAAACCGGAAATGTTCCGGAGCTGCCGGAACCGTTTCGGATGCTTTTCGCAGATGAAAATCACTAATCCGGAATTGTTCCGGAACGCATTGAAAATTATTTTAGTTGGTACTGGAAATGTTGTAGGACCACATAAATATTTTCAGTTCGAACGGACGCTGAAAAATGTCGTCGTGAATAGTGAAAGTGCTTTTTGGCATATTTTTGGAAAGTCACCTTTTGGGATATTTTCCAAAAAGGCTTCTAGAAGGGATGGATGGATGAGGACCCCGTTGGGGGGGCCCCACATGGGGTGTGGCCGGCCAAGAAGGGGGCTCCACCTTGGAGCCCCACTTGCCCACTTGCTTTCCCCTTTTTACCCTTGGAAAGTGTTTCCTTCATGGGTATTTTTGGTATTTTGAATACCCATCCTACCCCTTGGTTTTCCTATAAATAGGAGGTGAGGGGGCTGCCCAAACCTCATCCATTCTCACATACACATGCCATCTGATGTTATCTGGCTTTTCTCTCCCTCCCAGCGAAATAGTTTCGTAGAGCCGAAAGGCTGTCTGGGTTCCGGTGGGAACTAGTTCTGGACGGCGAAGCCCTGCCGGATAGATGACACCGTATGTGTGCAACTCTGTAGAGAGATTGTAGTTTCGGTCTTAGTTCGAGAGTGCCTCCCGAAGGGCTGTCCGAGTGACTGTCCGAGTTTCGAGGGTCCTCCCAAAGGGCTGTCCGAGTGACTGTCCGAGTTTCGATGGTCCTCTCGAAGGGCTGTCCGAGACACCGTCCGGGGGACTGTCCGACCGCCTCCCGGAGGGCTGTCCGAGGGGCGGATGAGGGTATACATCCTCGCAGTTGGGAGGTTGTAAATCCTAGCTGCGGGGATCTGCACCGCCAATCGTCATCGACTCTACTTCCGCTGCGCTACGAGTCGGTAACGAAAAAGATCAAAACTTGTATGCAGTCTCCATAGTGGTCCTGGGCTGGTGCATAGGTCGGAATTTTTTTGTTTTCTGCTGCGTTACCCTACAGTTGCAAGTTCAACTTTTGTATAAATACACTTCCCTGTTTCTGGGTTCAATGTTCCCCCATGCCCGTAGAACCAAGCCTTTGCCCATTCGTTCCACTCCAATGTCTCTGGATGGATCTGTTTATCAAGAAGGTCGTTCTCACCTTTCTCCCACTTAGGCCTGGCAAACTTGTAGCCACCTGACCCCATAACATGGTGATATTCTGATACGTCCATTTTGCATCATGATTTCCTACTGTTATTTATAATGTTTTTATGCATAATAATGCTTTATGGAGTAATTCTAATGCCTTTTCTCTCATAATATGCAAGGTTTACACAAAGAGGGAGAATGCCGACAGCTGGAATTCTGGACCTGAAAATGCATATCAGAGACACCTATTCTGCACATCTTCAAATAAGCTGAAACTTCATGGAGAATTATTTTGGAATAAATAAAAAATACAGGAGCCAATAACTACCGGAGGGGGGCCACCTGGTGACCACAAGATACCAGGACACGCTGGTGGGTTGTGCTCAGCCCAGCCCACCTCCGGTGCCCATCTTCTGGTACTTAAGGTGTTTTGACCTAGAAAAAATAAAGGGAGGATTTTTGGGACGGAACGCCGCCGTCTCGAGGCGGAACTTGGGCAGGAGCACTTTTGCCCTCCGACGGAGCGATTCCGCTGGGGTAACTTCCCTCCCGGAGGGTGAAATCGAAGCCATCGTCATCACCAACAACCCTCTCATCTTTGGGAGGCCAATCTTCATCAACATCTTCAACAACACCATCTCCTCTCAAACCCTAGTTCATCTCTTGTGTTCAATCTTTGTACCGGAACCTCAGATTGGTACCTGTGGGTGACTAGTAGTGGTTATTACATCTTGTAGTTGATTACTATATGGTTTATTTGGTGAAAGATTATATGTTCAGATCCATTATGCTATTTAATAGCCCTCTGATCTTGAGCATGAATATTATTTGTGAGTAGTTACCTTTGTTCTTGAGGTCACGGGAGAAGTCATGTTGCAAGTAATCATGTGAATTTGATCTGTGTTCGATATTTTGATGATATGTTGTTGGAAATATGCCCTAGAGGCAATAATAAATGTAGTTATTATTATATTTCCTTGTTCATGATAATCATTTAGTATCCATGCTATAATTGTATTGATTGGAAACACCAATACATGTGTGGATACATAGACAACACTGTGTCCCTAGTATGCCTCTAGTAGACTAGCTTGTTGATCAAAGATGGTCAAGGTTTCCTAGCCATAGACATGAGATGTCATTTGATAACAGGATCACAACATTGGGAGAATGATGTGATGGACAAGACCCAATCTATGAATGTTGCATATGATCGTGTCAGTTTATTGCTATTGTTTTCTGCATGTCAAGTATTTGTTCCTATGACCATGAGATCATGCGACTCACTAACACCGGAGGAATACCTTGTGTGTATCAAACGTCACAACGTAACTGGGTGACTATAAAGATGCTCTACAGGTATCTCCGAAGGTGTCTGTTGAGTTGGCATGGATCGAGACTGGGATTTGTTACTCCGTGTGACGGAGAGGTATCTCAGGGCCCACTCGGTAATACAACATCACAACAAGCCTTGCAAGCAATGTGACTAAAGTGTTAGCCACGGGATCTTGTATTACGGAATGAGTAAAGAGACTTGCCGGTAACGAGATTGAACTAGGTATGGAGATACCGACGATCGAATCTCGGGCAAGTAACATACAGAAGAACAAAGGGAACAGCATACGGGATTAACTGAATCCTTGACATAGAGGTTCAACCGATAAAGATCTTCGTAGAATATGTAGGAACCAATATGGTCATCCAGGTCCCGCTATTGGTTATTGACCGTAGAGGTGTCTCGGTCATGTCTACATAGTTCTCGAACCCACAGGGTCTGCACACTTA
This sequence comes from Elymus sibiricus, assembly GCA_039707655.1. Lineage (NCBI taxonomy): Eukaryota > Viridiplantae > Streptophyta > Magnoliopsida > Poales > Poaceae > Elymus > Elymus sibiricus. Next base: position 397,104,738 of record CM077663.1, on the reverse strand, counting down.
AGGTTCGGTGACGTTTCGGTATAGTTGAGTTATGTATGTTGGTGACCGAAGGTTGTTTGGAGTCCTGGATGAGATCCCAGACATCACGAGGAGCTCCGGAATGGTCCGGAGGTAAAGATTGATATATAGGAAGGTGGTGTTTGAACTCCGAAAAAGTTTCGGGCATTTCCGGCAGTGTACCGGGAGTGACGAATGGGTTCCGGGGGTCCACCAAGTGGGCCCACCACACCCCAAGTGGGTCGCATGGACCTGATGGTGGCACACCAGCCCCTGGTGGGCTGGGCGGCCGGCCGAAGAGGGCCTATGCGGCTGGGCTTGAGGGAAAGGAAAGTCCAAGTGGGGGAAGGGAAGGAATCCTACTAGGAGTAGGATTGGAGGTGGACTCCTCCACCTCCTCCTCCTTGCGGCCGACTCCTAGGAGGAGCCGGCGGCCGGCCAGCCCCTCCCCTCCCTCCTTTATATACTAGAGGGGAGAGAGGGTAGCAGCACAAGAAACTTTAGCCACGGTGCAGCCCTCTCTCCCCGATAGATCAAATCCTCTAGTTTTCAGCAGCGCTTAGGCGAAGCCCTGCTGGAATAGTTCCACCACCACCGCCGCCGCGCCATCGCGCTGCCGGAGAAATCATCTACCTCTCCGCTCCCTCTTGCTGGATCAACAAGATGGAGATCGTCATCGAGCTGTACGTGTGCTTAACGCGGAGGTGCCGTCCGTTCGGTACTAGATCGTGATTGGATCGCGGGACGCTCGGCGATTGGGATCGCGAAGACGTTCGACTACATCAACCGCGTTTGTTAACGCTTCCCGCTTAGCGATCTACAAGGGTATGTAGATCCACTCTCCCTCTCGTAGATGCTCATCACCATGGATAGATCTTGCGTGCGCGTAGGATTTTTTTTTCCCATGCAACACTCCCCAACATATGTATGTTGAGATTCCCTTAGTGGTGTCATGTGAACGTCGACTACATGGCACTTCACCATATTTGGGCCTAAGGGAATGCATTGTGAAGTAGTTATTAGATGATGGGTTGCTAGAGTGACAGAAGCTTAAACCCTAGTTTATGCGCTACTTCGTAAGGGGCTGATTGGATCCAAATGTTTAATGCTATATATGGTTAGATTTTATCTTAATACTTTTCTCGTAGTTGCGGATGCTTGCGAGGGGGTTAATCATAAGTGGGAGGTTTGTTCAAGTAAGAACAGCACCCAAGCACCGGTCCACCCACATATCAAATTATCAAAGTAGCGAACGCGAATCATACCAACATGATAAAAGTGACTAGATGAAATTGCCTTGTACCCTCAAGAACACTTTGCCTATTATAAGAAACTGTTCTGGCCTGTCCTTTGCCACAAAAGGATTGGGCTACCTTGCTGCACTTTATTTACCGTTATTGCTACTTGCTTGTTAACAATTATCTTGCTATCAAACTATCTATTACTTACAATTTCAGTTCTTGCAGAAATTACCTTGCTGAAAACCGCTTGACATTTCCTTCTGTTCCCCGTTGGGTTCGACACTCTTACTTATCGAAAGGACTACAATTGATCCCCTATACTTGTGGGTCATCAGAAACCCAAGATTCCACGGAACAGAGCTTGATGTGCCTCATGTTCATCCAGGGTGTTCAGGATTCCCAAGGGCGCGTGTCAGCACGTCCTTCTCTCTGTCGGGATGAAACTTCCCTTCCTGCGCGTCATTTATTGCATCTTGGATGGCTTTGACGGGTGTTGCAAGTTCAACTTTTGTATAAACACACTTCCCTGTTTCTGGGTTCAACGTTCCCCCATGCCCGTAGAACCAAGCCTTTGCCCATTCGTTCCAGTCCAATGTGTCTGGATCGATCTGTTTATCAAGAAGGTCGTTCTCACCTTTCTCCCACTTTGGCCTGGCAAACTTGTAGCCACCTGAACCCATAACATGGTGATATTCTGATACGTCCATTTTGCATCATGATTTCCTACTGTTATTTATAATGTTTTTATGCATAATAATGTTTTATGGAGTAATTCTAATGCCTTTTCTCTCATAAGATGCAAGGTTTACACAAAGAGGGAGAATGCCGGCAGCTGGAATTCTGGACCTGAAAAAGCATATCAGAGACACCTATTCTGCACATCTTCAAATAAGCTGAAACTTCATGGAGAATTATTTTGGAATAAATAAAAAGTATAGGAGCAAATAACTACCGGAGGGGGCCACCTGGTGACCACAAGATACCAGGACACGCTGGTGGGTTGTGCTCAGCCCAGCCCACCTCCGGTGCCCATCTTCTGGTACTTAAGGTCTTTTGACCTAGAAAAAATAAAGGGAGGATTTTCGGGATGGAACGCCGCCGTCTCGAAGCGGAACTTGGGCAGGAGCACTTTTGCCCTCCGACGGAGCGATTCCGCTGGGGGAACTTCCCTCCCGGAGGGTGAAATCGAAGTCATCGTCATCACCAACAACCCTCTCATCTTTGGGAGGCCAATCTTCATCAACATCTTCAACAACACCATCTCCTCTCAAACCCTACTTCATCTCTTGTGTTGAATCTTTGTACCGGAACCTCAGATTGGTACATGTGGGTGACTAGTAGTGTTGATTACATCTTGTAGTTGATTACTATATGGTTTATTTGGTGGAAGATTATATGTTCAGATCCATTATGCTATTTAATACCCCTCTGATCTTGAGCATGAATATTATTTGTGAGTAGTTACCTTTGTTCTTGAGGTCACGGGAGAAGTCATGTTGCAAGTAATTATGTGAATTTGATATGTGTTCGATATTTTGATGATATGTATGTTGTGATTCCCTTAGTGGTGTCATGTGAGCGTCGACTACATGGCACTTCACCATCTTTGGGCCTAAGGGAATGCATTTTGAAGTAGTTATTAGATGATGGGTTGCTAGAGTGACAGAAGCTTAAACCCTAGTTTATGCGCTACTTCGTAAGGGGCTGATTTGGATCCAAATATTTAATGCTATATATGGTTAGGTTTTATCTTAATACTTTTCTCGTAGTTGTGGATGCTTGCGAGGGGGTTAACCATAAGTGGGAGGTTTGTTCAAGTAAGAACAACACCCAAGCACCGGTCCACCCACATATCAAATTATCAAAGTAGCGAACGCGAATCAACCCAACATGATGAAAGTGACTAGATGAAATTCCCGTGTACCCTCAAGAACGCTTTGCTTATTATAAGAGACCGTTTTGGCCTGTCCTTTGCCACAAAAGGATTGGGCTATCTTGCTGCACTCTTTTTACCATTACCGTTACTTGCTCGTTACCAATTATCTTACTATCAAACTACCTGTTACCTACAATTTCAGTGCTTGCAGAGATTACCTTGCTGAAATCCGCTTGTCATTTCCTTCTGCTCCTCGTTGGGTTCGACACTCTTACTTGTCGAAAGGACTACGATTGACCCCCTATACTTGTGGGTCATCAAGACTCTTTTGTGGCACTGTTTCCGGGGAGTGAAGCGCTCTTGGTAAGTGGAAATCGGTAAGGAAAAACTTATACTACGTGCTGAAATTTATTGTCACTTGCTACTATGGAAAACAATCCTTTGAGGGGTTTGTTCGGGGTATGTTCACCTCGACCGGAACCACAATTAGTTGCCCCTCAACCTACTGCACCTACTGAAAATATTGGTTATGAAATTCCTTCGGGTATGGTAGAACAACTGCTAGCTAATACTTATGCAGGAGACAGAACTGAACATCCTGATATGCACCTAATACATGTGAATGAAGTTTGTGGATTATTTAAGCTTGCTGGTTTACCTGGAGATGAAGTTAAGAAGAAGGTTTTCCCTTTATCTTTGAAGGGAAAAGCATTGACATGGTATAGTCTATGTGATGATATTGGATCATGGAATTGGAATCGGTTGCAATTAGAATTCCACCAAAAGTTTTATCCTATGCATCTAGTTCATCGTGATCGGAATTATATATATAATTTTTGGCCTCGTGAAGGAGAAAGCATCGCTCTAGCTTGGGGGAGGCTTAAGTCAATGTTATATTCATGCCCTAATCATCATCTCTCGAGAGAAATTATTATTCAGAACTTTTATGCTCGGCTTTCTCATAATGATCGCTCCATGCTCGATACTTCTTGTACTGGTTCTTTTATGAAGAAGACAATTTAATTCAAGTGGGATCTCTTAGAAAGAATTAAACGCAACTCTGAAGATTGGGAACTCGACGAAGGTAATGAGTCAGGTATTAAGCTTAAGTTTGATTGTGTTAATTCTTTTATGAATACCGATGTTTTTCACAAGTTTAGCACTAAATATGGACTTGACTCTGAGATAGTAGCCTCCTTTTGTGAATCATTTGCTAATCATGTTGATCTCCCTAAGGAGAATCGGTTTAAATATCATCCCCCTATTAAAGAAGAAGTTAAAGAATTGGTAAAAGCTAAAGATGAAACTATCATTTACAATGTTAATCCAGTTGTGCCTAATGCTTATATTGAAAAACCACCTTTCCCTGTTAGGATAAAGGAACATGCTAAGGTATCAACTGTGGTTCGCAAATGTAATATTAAAGCACCTAAGCCCTCTGAACAAATTAAAGTAGAACCTAGTGTTGCTATGGTTAAAGATCTCTTGGTAGAAAATATTGATGGGCATGTTATTTACTTCTGTGATGAAGCTGATAGAATTGCCAAACCGGATGAAAAATACAAACATAGACCCGTAGTTGGCATGCCTGTTGTCTCAGTTAAAATAGGAGATCATTTCTATCATGGTTTGTGTGATATGGGTGCTAGTGTGAGTGCTATTCCTTTTACCTTATACCAAGAAATTATGAATGATATAGCACCCGCCGAAATAGAAGACATTGATGTTACTATTAAACTTGCTAATAGAGACACCATCACACCACTTGGGATTGTTAGAGATGTTGAAGTCTTGTGTGGGAAAATAAAATATCCTACTGATTTTCTAGTACTTGGTTCCCCACAAGATGACTTTTGTCCCATTATCTTTGGTAAACCTTTCTTGAACACCGTCAATGCTAAGATAGATTGCAAGAGAGAAACCGTCAGTGCTAATTTTGGTGATGTGTCTCATGAATTTATTTATTCCAAGTTTAGTAGACAACCATGTAATAAATAATTATCTAGTAAGGATAAAATAATTTGTCTTGCTTCAATTGCCGTACCTCCTACTGATCCATTAGAACAATATTTGCTAGACCATGAAAATGACATGCACCTGCATGAAAGAAATGAAATAGATAAAATTTTCTTTGAACAACAACCTCTCCTAAAACACAATTTGCCTATTGAAACTCTAGGAGGTCCTCCTCCACCTAAAGTAGATCCTGTGTTTGAATTAAAACAATTGCCTGACACTTTGAAGTATGCTTATCTTGATGAGAAAAAGATATATCCTGTTATTATTAGTGCTAACCTTTCAGAACATGAAGAAGAAAAAATATTAAAAATTCTGAGGAAGTACCGGGCTGCTATTGGGTATACTCTTGATGATCTTAAGGGCATTAGTCCCACTCTATGTCAGCACAAGATTAATATGGACCCTGATGCTAAACCCGTTGTTGATCACCAACGATGATTGAATCCTAAGATGAAAGAAGTGGTAAGAACTGAAATATTAAAGCTTCTGGAAGTAGGTATAATCTATCCCATAGCTGATAGGAGGTGGGTAAGTCCCGTTCATTGTGTCCCTAAGAAAGGAGGTATTACTGTTGTTCCTAATGATAAGAATGAACTTATCCCACAAAGAATTGTCACTGGCTATAGAATGGTAATTGATTTTAGAAAATTAAATAAAGCTACTAGAAAAGATCATTACCCTCTGCCTTTCATTGATCAAATGCTAGAAAGATTATCTAAGCACACACACACTTTTGTTTTCTGGATGGATATTCTGGTTTCTCTTAAATACCCGTATCACAACCTGATCAAGAGAAAACCACCTTTACTTGTCCTTTTGGAACCTATGCTTATAGACGTATGCCTTTTGGTTTATGCAATGCACCTGCTACCTTTCAAAGATGTATGACTGCTATATTCTCAGATTTTTGTGAAAAGATTGTGGAGGTTTTCATGGATGATTTTTCCGTTTACAGAACTTCTTTTAATGATTGCTTTAGCAACCTTGATCGAGTTTTGCAGAGATGTGAACAAACTAATCTCGTCTTGAATTGGGAGAAGTGCCACTTTATGGTTAATGAAGGTATTGTCTTGGGGCATAAAATATCTGAACGAGGTACTGAGGTGGATATAGCTAAAGTTGATGCAATTGAGAGAATGCCATGTCCTAAAGATATTAAAGTTATTCGGAGTTTCCTTGGTCTTGCTGGTTTCTATAGGAGGTTTATTAAAGAATTCTCTAAAATTTCTAGGCCTCTTACTAATCTTTTATAAAGGGATATTCCATTTGTTTTTGATGATGATTGTGTAGAAGCCTTTGAAACACTCAACAAAGCCTTAACTTCTGCACCTATTGTTCAACCACCTGATTGGAACTTGCCTTTTGAAATCATGTGTGAGGCTAGTGATTATGTTGTTCGTGTTGTTCTAAGACAAAGAGTTGATAAGCAATTAAATGTTATCCATTATGCTATCCAAACTCTAGACAGTGCCCAACGAAATTATGCTACTACTGTAAAAGAATTTTTAGCAGTTGTGTTTGCTTGTGATAAATTTAGATCTTGCATTGTCGATTCCAAAGTTATTGTTCACACCAATCATGCTGCTATAAAATATCTTATGGAAAAGAAAGATTCTAAACCGAGACTCATTAGGTGTGTTCTCTTGCTTCAAGAATTTGATTTACATATCACTGATAGGAAAGGAGCTGAGAACCCCGTAGCTGATAACTTGTCTAGGTTAGAAAATATTCTTGATGACCCACTACTTATTGATGATAGTTTTCCTGATGAACAGTTAGCTGCAATAAATGGTTCTCAAAACACTCCTTGGTATGCTGACTATGCTAAGTACATTGTTGCTAAATATATACCGCCTAGTTTCACTTACCAACAAAAGAAAAAATTCTTCTATGATTTAAGACATTACTTTTGGGATGACCCACATCTTTATAAAGAAGGGGTAGATGGTATTATTAGACGTTGTGTACCTGAGCATGAACATGAATAAATCTTACGGAAATGTCATTTCGAAGCCTATGGAGGACATCATGCGGGAGATAGAACTGCTCACAAGGTATTGCAATCTGGTTTTTATTGGCCTACTCTCTTCAAAGATGCCCGTAAGTTTGTCTTGTGTTGTGATGAATGTCAAAGAGTTGGTAATATCAGTAAGCGTCAGGAAATGCCTATGAATTATTCACTTGTTGTTGAACCATTTGATGTTTGGGGTTTTGACTATATGGGACCTTTTCCTTCCTCTAATGGGTATACTCATATTTTGGTTGCTGTTGATTATGTTACTAAGTGGGTAGAAGCTATTCCAACCAGTAGTGCTGATCATAACACCTCCATTAAAATGCTTAAAGAAGTTATCTTCCCGAGGTTTGGAGTCCCTAGATATTTAATGACTGATGGTGGTTCACACTTTATTCATGGTGCTTTCCGTAAAATGCTAGCTAAAAATGATGTTAACCATAGAATTGCATCACCCTATCACCCTCAATCCAGTGGTCAAGTTGAACTTAGCAATAGAGAAATAAAATTAATATTACAAAAAACTGTCAATAGGTCCCGAAAGAATTGGTCTAAGAAACTAAATGATGCACTATGGGCGTATAGAACAACTTATAAAAATCCTATGGGTATGTCTCCATACAAAATGGTATATGGTAAGGCTTGTCATTTGCCTCTAGAGTTAGAACATAAAGCATTTTGGGCAATTAAAGAACTCAATTATGATTTCAAACTTGCCGATGAAAAGAGGTTATTTGATATTAGCTCGCTAGATGAATGGAGAACCCAAGCTTATGAAAATGCCAATCTATTCAAAGAAAAAGTTAAAATATGGCACGACAAAAGAATCCAAAAGCGGGAATTCAAAGTTGGAGAATATGTTATTTTGTACAACTCTCGTTTTAGATTTTTTGCAGGAAAGCTTCTTTCAAAATGGGAAGGACCATATGTTATCGAAGAGGTTTATCGTTCTGGAGCTATCAAGATTAATAATGCCGAAGGTACTAACCCGAAGGTGGTCAATGGACAAAGAATTGAACAATACATCTCAAGTACGCCTATTAATGTTGAAAGCAATGTTATACAAACGATGTCACCGGAGGAACACATAAATGAAACCTTCAGGAACACTCCAGAATCCTGAAAAAGAGGAGGTACGTGATACGGTAAGTAAACGGACTCCGAAAAATCCGCAAAAATATTTTCTGTTAGTTTTGGAATATTACAAAAATTAGGAAAATAAGAAATAAACAGGAAAGCAACCGAGGGGAGCACGATACACCAGGGCGCGCCAGCCCTACCTGGCGCGCTGATACGTCTCCAACGTATCTATAATTTTTGCTTGTTCCATGCTGTTATATTATCATTCTTGGATGTTTTACAATCATTTTATAACAACTTTATATCATTTTTTGGGACTAACCTATTGACATAGTGCCAAAGTGCCAGTTGCTGTTTTTGCTTGTTTTTTTACTTCGTAGAAAATCAATACCAAACGGAGTCCAATCGTGACGAAACTTTTTGGAGATTTTTTCTGGACTAGAAGACACCCAGTGGGCCAAAGAAGTGCCGGGGGAGTGGGACGAGGAGACCACAACCCACCAGGGCACGCCAGGGGGTCCCCGGCGTGCCCTGATGGGTTGTGCCCTCCTCGGGGCCCCTCTCCACCGCCTCTGATGCCTATAAATTACCAAATATTCCAAAAACCCTAGGGGAGTCGACGAAACACAATTCCAGCCGCCACAAGTTCCAGAACCTCGAGATCCAATCTAAACACCATCACGGAGGGGTTCATCTTCCTCATAGGTGCCTCTTCGATGATGCATGAGTAGACCACCATAGACCTACGGGTCCGTAGGCAGTAGCTAGATGGCTTCCTCTCTCTCTCTTATGATTCTCAATACAATGGTCTCTTAAAGATCTATTTGATGTAAACATTTGCGGTGTCTTTGTTGGGATCCGATGAATTTTGAGTTCATGATCAGTTTCTATCCATGAATATTATTTGAGTCTTCTTTGACCTCTTATATGCATGATTACTTATAGCCTCGTATTTCTTCTTCGAATCTTTGGTTTAGTTAGGACGACTAGATCGATTTTTCTTGCCATGGGAAGAGGTGCTTTGTGATGGGTTCGATCTTGCTGTGTTCTTTCCAAGTGAAAGAAGGGGCAGCAAGACACACATGTATCGTTGCTATTAAGGATAACAAGATGGGGTCTATTCCTACATGAATAGATCTTGTCTACATCATGTCATCGTTCTTATTGCATTACTCCATTTTTCTATGAACTTAATACACTAGATGCATGCTGGATAGCGGTCAATGTGTGGAGTAATAGTGGTAGATGCAGGCAGGAGTTGGTCTACTTATCTTGGTCGTGATGCCTATATAATGATCATCGCCTTGGATATCGTCATGAATATTTGATTTTCTATCAATTGCCCAACTGTAATTTGTTCACCCACCATGCGCTATACTCATGAGAGAAGCCACTAGTGAATCCTACGGCCCCCGGGTCTACTTTTCCAACATATTGCTTTCGGATCTATCTTTTTGCATCTTTGTTTTCAGATCTACAATACCAAAAACCCAAAAACATATTGCTGCATATTTTATTTGCTCTTTTTATCCTGTGTTCTTGAGAGATCTATCTCTCCTATCTATCACTACCTAATCTATCTTTTTACCGTAGAGAGATTGTCAACCTCTCTTTCGCGTCGGGTGGCAAGTATTTGTTGTTTGTGTGCAGGTGCTGCTTATTGGGTGGTGGTGATCCTCCTACTGGTTCGATAACCTTGGTGTCATAACTGAGGGAAATACTTACCGTCGCTGTGCTGCATCATCCCTTCCTCTTTGGGGAAATACCGATGCAGTCTCAAGCCGCATCACGCGCCCTGGTGGGTTGTGCCCTCCTCGGATACCTTCCCGACTCTGTTTTCCTTCCATATTCTTGCTTCCCAAGATAAAAAAAATATTTATATATACTCCCGATTGTTTTGACCACCGCATCGCAGAAAAATTCTATGTTCTTGTTTCGTGTTGTTTTCTCGTCAGATCTAGATCTCCATGGCTCCACCAAGCTCCTCCAAGGACAAGTTCTTCGAGAAGGTCATCAATACTTGTTGGAGGTGATGAAGCACCCTCAAGCCATTGAGATGGGTGAGGAGGTGCTCGATATCCGAGATGTTCAGGGGCCCAAGAGGACGGGAATCATGGAGGCTAGGCTCGAGGCGGTGGAACATGACATCTTCAAGTGCCAAGGGATGGTGGAGCATGGACTTAGTGCCAATCACTCCATGATCACAGAATTCAGTCGTGATCACATGGTGGATGGCCGGTCCATGAAAGACATCGTGTTCACCTTCAACGAAAAATCTATTTTCTGCAAAGTCAAATATATGTTCTTCAAAACCATGTTTTTGAGTATGAAGTAGGATTTAAAGGTATGAGTTTAGCTGTCAGTTGCAGTACTCGGGTGACTCGTGCATCATCTTATGATGGTGAGCCCTTGCCCTCGAAGCCGGAGGATAAGCCTACCACTTCATCACCACCACCTTCATCATCTTCACCACCAAAGGAGACTTGAGTACACGGTATTGGCACTCCCATGGGCTTGTGCCAAGCATGGGGGAGATACCCCGGTATCGTATCACCATCACTTTTATTTACCTTTACCTATTTTAGTTCGATCCTTAGCTCTTTCGTGATCTAGTTGAATAAAAGTTTAGTATGATCTATTTTCGAGTGCTAGTTTCGTGATCTATCTATCCCTGTAATCGAGTGAGAGTTATATAATAAAGTTTAGTTTGAGCTCTTGCTTCTTTACTTTCTTGTTGCAAACAAAATAAAAAGGAAATAAAGGAAAAAGAATCATATGCTAATCTTATGGTAAGTAATGACATCACATAAGGAAAAATATAAGTGGTAAAATTTATTGGAGAATTGACAAACATAGCTTTGCTCAATGATGCAAGTCAAGAAAGAATTAATAAGGGAGAGAAGATTCACATGCAAATACACTATCTTGGACATCTTTTGTGATTGTGAGGCCCCATTAAATATTATATGACAAAATTGTTGACGTTGGACAAGGAAGACAATGTAATGATTTATGTTTGTTCATATTCATGTAGAAGTTATATTGTCATAGATCCTTCGACATGTGGTGCTTGCTCAATATCTTTGCTAGCCAAAAATTCTGCACTAAGTAGAGATACTACTTGTGCATCCAAAAACCCTAAACCCAAACTCATGTTTTAAGAGTCCACCATAACTACCTATGGATTGAGTAAGATCCTTCAAGTAAGTTGTCATCGATGCACTAAGGCAATAAAAAATTGCTTCTAAATGTGTTTGATCAATTAGTGTAAGAGAAAATTGAGCGTTGTATGAACTTATGATGGCAAAGTAATAAAAGCGACGGACTGCATAATAAAGGTTGCTATCATAGGGGGCAATATAACGTGATGTTCTTTTGCATTAAGGGATTTGGCATACAAACCAAAAAGCGCATGACAACCTCTGCTTCCCTCTGCGAAGGGCCTATCTTTTACTTTTATGTATTTACTTTTATGCAAGAGTCAAAGTATTCTTCCCTATTCCTTTTTTACTTTTTCTTTTTGCAAGCATCATGTGGTGAGGAAATATCTAGGCACATATATCCAGTTTGATATGAGTGAGCATGAGTTATTATTGTTGACATCACCCTTGAGGTGAATATGTTGGGTGGTGAAACTATAAGCCCCTATGTTTCTATGTGTCCGGTTGAAACTTTTTGCTCATGGGTATGCTGTGAGTGTTAGCAATCATAGAAGATTAAGTGATGGTTGAGTATGTGGACTTGCCAAAAGGCTCCGACACGAGACCCTTCCTGAAAATATGATGAATTGTACTTGCAAAGTTGACTGAGAACATAGTTTGTTAGTTTTCAATAAGGTTTATGCTTTATACTTCTATGTTGCGATGAATTGTTACTTGTTCATACGAAGCTATACGATGAAGTTATATAATAAAAGTTATATGAATAAGCTCTATGATAAAGTTTGTTGCTGCTATCATAATAAGCATGATGCTACTATGTCCGTATTTTGTTTTTATCGACACCTCTCTCTCAAACCAGGTGGACATGTTTTTCGATATCGGCTTTCGCTTGAGGACAAGCAAGGTCTAAGCCTGGGGGAGTTGATACATCCATTTTACATCATGATTTACTACTTTTATTTATAATTTTTTTATGCATAATAATGCTTTATGGAGTAATTCTAATGTCTTTTCTCTCATAATATGCAAGGTTTACACAAATAGGGAGAATGCCGACAACTGGAATTCTAGACCTGAATAAGCATATCAGAGACACCTATTCTGCACATCTCCAAATAAGCTGAAACTTCACGGAGAATTATTTTGGAATAAATAAAAAATACAGGAGAAAATAACTACTGGAGGGGGGCCACCTGGTGCTCACAATCACCAATCCAAATCAGCCGCTTACGAAGTAGCGCATAAACTAGGGTTTAAGCTTCTGTTACTCTAGCGACCCATCATCTAATAACTACTCCACAATGCATTCCCTTAGGCCCAAAGATGGTGAAGTGCCATGTAGTCGACGTTCACATGACACCACTAAGGGAATCACAACATACATATCATCAAAATAACGAACACATAGCAAATTCACATGATTACTTGCAACATGACTTCTCCCGTGACCTCAAGAACAAAGGTAACTACTCACAAATAATATTCATGCTCAAGATCAGAGGGGTATTAAATAGCATAATGGATCTGAACATATAATCTTACACCAAATAAACCATATAGTAATCAACTGCAAGATGTAATCAACACTACTTGTCACCCACAGTTACTAATCTGAGGTTCCGGTACAAAGATTGAACACAAGAGATGAACTAGGGTTTAAGAGGAGATGGTGATGTTGAAGATGTTGATGAAGATTGGCCTCCCAAAGACGAGAGGGTTGTTGGTGATGACTATGGCTTCGATTTCCCCCTCCAAGAGGGAAGTTCCCCCGGCGGAATCGGTCCGCCGGAGGGCAAAAGTGCTCCTGCCCAAGTTCTGCCTCGAGACGGCGGCGTTCCGTCCCGAAAATCCTCCCTTTATTTTTTCTAGGGCAAAAGACCTTAAGTACCAGAAGATGGGCACCGGAGGTGGGTTGGGCTGAGCACAACCCACCAACGCACGCCAGGCTAGTGTCTTATGGTCACCAGGTGGCCCCCCTCCGGTAGTTATTTGCCTCGGTATTTTTTATATATTCCAAAATAATTCTCCGTGAAGTTTCAGCTTATTTGGAGATGTGCAGAATAGGTGTCTCTGATATGCTTTTTCAGGTCCAGAATTCCAGTTGCCGGCATTCTCCCTCTTTGTGTAAACCTTGCATATTATAAGAGAAAAGGCATTAGAATTACTCCATAAAGCATTATTATGTATAAAAACATTATAAATAACAGTAGGAAATCATGATGCAAAATGGACGTATCAACTCCCCCAAGCTTAGACCTCGCTTGTCCTCAAGCGAAAGCCAATATCGAAAAACATGTCCACATGGTTTGAGAGAGAGGTGTCGATAAAAATAAAATACGGACATAGTAGCATCATGCTTATTATCATAGCAGCAACAAACTTTTTCATAGGACTTTTTCATATAACTTTTATTATATAACTTCATCATATAGCTTCTCATGAACAAGTAATAATTCATCAAAACATAGAAGTATAAGGCATAAACCTTAATGAAAACCAACAAACTATGTTCTCAGTCAACTTTGCAACTACAATTCATCATATTTTCAGGAAGGGTCTCGTGTCGGAGCCTTTTGGCAAGTCCACATACTCAACCATCATTTAATCTTCTATGATTGTTAACACTCACATCATACCCATGAGCAAAAAGTTTCAACCGGACACATAGAAAGATAGGGGCTTATAGTTTTGCCTCCCAACATATTCACCTAAAGGGTGATGTCTGATAACCCACAAGTATAGGGGATCGCAACAGTTTTCGAGGGTAGAGTATTCAACCCAAATTTATAGATTCGACACAAGGGGAGCCAAAGAATATTTGCAAGTATTAGCAGTTGAGTTGTCAATTCAACCACACCTGGAGATTAAATATCTGTAGCAGAGTGATCAGTAGCATAGTAATATGATAGTTTTGATAGCAGTAGTAACAGTAACAGTGATAGCAATGATTTTGTAGCAGTTGGAACAGTAGCAATAGCAATAGTAACTTAGCAAGAACAATATGTGGAAAACTCGTAGGCATTGGATCGGTGAATTCATTGGATGATATTCATCATATAACAGTCATAACCTAGGGCGACATAGAACTAGCGCCAGTTCATAAATATAATGTAGGCATGCATTCCGTAAATAGTCATACGTGCTTATGGAAAAGAACTTGCATGACATCTTTTGTCCTACCCACCCGTGGCAGCGGGGTCCATAAGCAAACTAAGGGATATTAAGTTCTCATTTTAATAGAGAACCAGAACAAAGCATTAACGCATAGTGAATACATGAACTCCTCAAACTATGGTCATCACCGGAAAGTATCCCGATTATTGTCACCCCGGGGTTTACGGATCATAACACATAGCAGGTGCATATGACTAGCAAGATCGGATCAAGAACATAGATATAATGGTGATAACATAAACGGTTCAGATCTGAAATCATGGCACTCAGGCCCTAGTGACCAGCATTAAGCATGGCAAAGTCATAGCAACATCAATCTCAGAACATAGTGGATACTAGGGATCAAGCCCTAACAAATCTAACTCGATTACATGATGAATCTCTCCAACTCCTCACCCGACGAAGGAATTACTCACTCCCAGTGGGGAGCATCATGGAATTGGCGATGAAGGAGGGTTGGTGATGAGGAAGACCGAAGATTCCCCTCTCCGGAGCCCCGAACGGACACCAGATCTGGCGTCCCGATGAAGAACAGGAGGTGGCGGCGGCTCCGTCTCGTGAAACGCGATAAAACTTCCTCTCTTAATTTTTCTCTCCGAAAATAGGTATTTATGGAGTTGGAATTAGGGCCAGGGGAGCCACGAGGTGACCACAACCCAGCAGGGCGCGCTTGGTGGGGGTGGCGGGCCCTGGTGTATCGTGCCCAGCCAGGGCACCCCATCCGGTGGTTCTTGGCTCCAGTATTTTTTATTCATTGTAAAATAATTCTCCAAAAAGTTTTGTCCAATTCCGAGAACTTTTATTTCTACACAAAAACAACACCATGGTAGTTCTGCTGAAAACGGCGTCAGTCCGGGTTAGTTTCATTCAAATCATGCAAGTTAGAGTCCAAAACAAGAGCAAAAGCATTAGGAAAAGTAGATACGACGGAGACGTTTCAACTCCCCCAAGCTTAACCCATTGCTTGTCCTCAAGCAATTCAGTTGACAAACTGAAAGAGATAAACAAAAAACTTTTACGAACTCTTTTGTTCTTGTTTACATATATATGCTTAAGTAGCACCCATGTTTTCAGCAAAGATTATGACTAACCATGTCAACAATAACTCTTAAAAATTATATTAGCTCATATCAATGACATAAGAAACTAGCGAGCAATAATAAAATATCTCAAATGCAAACACTTTTTCAAAACAATCATGATATAATATGACAACAGTGGTATCTTGCTAGCCCTTTCTGAGACCGCAAAACATAAATGCAGAGCACCTCCAAAGTTCAAGCAGCGACTAAACATTGTAATTCATGGTAGAAAAGATCCAGTCATGATGCATTCAATATTAACTATACACAATGCATGAGGATGACAATAGTGCTCTCAGATCTGGCGCTTATTTGAGAAGGTGATGACTCAACATAAAAGTAAATAGATAGTCCTTTCATAGAGGGAAGCAGGGATTTGCAGAGGTGCCAGATCTCAAAGCTTAAATCAGATATAAATATAATTTTGGGAGGTGCACCCTTCCTGTCAATGTTACGACCAAGAGTTATCAATATCTTCCATGCTAAACACATTAGCGGCGGTTCCCAAGCGGTAAAAGTAAAGGTTTACTCCCCCTCCACCAACAAATATAGTCCACGGCTAGCCGAATCCACTAGTACCGTCCATACCAACAACATTCCTTGGGGAGTTTTGTTTAATTATTTTCAATTTTTGATTTCGGGACTGGGAATCCCTATTACCGCCCCTCTCGTGCAAGGACGAGTGAATAAACACTCATCATGAGAATAACCCGCTTAACATGGAAGATACTGACCGCCCCCTGTCACTCCATGAGCGGTCCAGGCACACAAAACAGATGTTCATTTGAAATTTTAGAAGTGGCACCTGCAAATTTACTTGGAATGGTAGGGTAATACCACTAGTAGAAAACGGGCCTTTAATCCCGGTTTGTAAGGCCCTTTAGTGCCGGTTCTACAACCGGCACTAAAGGGGGGGGACAAAAGGCCCCCCCCCTTTAGTCCCGGTTCGTCACGGCCCGGCACTAAAGGCCCACCACGTGGCGCCTGCCGGGGCCGTGCGCTGGGGGACCTTTAGTCCCGGTTGGTGTTACCAACCGGGACTAAAGGCTCCACCTTTAGTCCCGGTTGGTAACACCAACCGGGACTAAAAGTATTTAATTCTTTTAATTTTGGTTTATTTTTCCTTTTAATTTTGTGTTTTCCATTTAATTATTTTTCATTTCAAACATATATTACGCTACTACATATTGTACACGTTGTGCATATATATATAAATCGAATTTCTCGTACGACGACCATTCACATACATATATATATATACAATTTGGTATATACAATTTCTCCTACAATTTGCGGGTCATTACATATGCAGGGCATTACTGCTTGATCTTGTAATGGTATTCTCCTTTGGGATCTATGACCTGGTCGACCAGAAATCCAGCTATTTCCTCTTGAATTGCTCGTACGCGAGCCGTTGGTAGGAGCTGGCCCCGCATCTCTATCATCTATAATCAGGAGATCAAGATGAATATATTAGTTGTGTGTATATATATTAGCTAGATCATGATAAAAAAATTATGGATAGTGTTCTGGCAAACGTACCCAAAGAGTTTTTTCATCTATGCTCCTTTCAGACGTGATCATGCGAATATTCTCGCAAATGTAGTATGCGCATAAACTATTCCCCTTCTCCTGCCTCATGCACTTTACGAGAATAAAATTCAATCAGGAAATAATTAATCAAGCATGATAATGGTATTGAAACTAGAATTAAAGAGATACACAGACGTAGCTAGCTAGTACTACTTAATTACCTTGGGTCGCACCCATTTCAGCTGTTGTTTCCATTGGCCGGGGACCTCTTCGATGAACTTTTTCCAAGCCCTGCCTGCCGGCAAAGAAAATGAATAAAGGAGTTATTAACTAGTTGATATCAGGAAATGAAGTAAAGAGGCAGACATAGTGCGATAATGATTGAAATTACCTGTCGAACATCCCCTTCACGGTTGCGTATTCGGATGGATCCTTATATAGTGAGTCCAGTACTTCAACTTTTCCCTTGTCAACTTCAATGATTAACAAGATCCAGTGGAAACTGCATGCGCACACGTTTTTTATAAATAAGCGGGCATGTGCATAACTCATCAACTACACTTATTAACATCTAGTAAGCAAAAAATAGAATTTGTAGTACAAGATATAGTAACACTCACCCGAAGTTGTAAGGAAGTAGTATTTTTGGTTGGGTGTTTAGTTGCTTCAAAAACTCTAGCAGGAATCTCTCTGTGTCTTCTCTCGAATATTGATTTTCCCATATCGCCTGATTAATCGTATTTGGGTCAATGAACCCAACTCCATAGCGTCTAGTTTTTTTCATTTCATACATCTTCATTCTGCATAATACCACAGAAAAGAATATAGTGAGGATAATTACAGTTAATGAACGAGAGCACATCTAGCTAGCTAGCTAGAGACTTAAATTACAGAAAGAAATCACTTACAGACAATAGCAACTGACGATAGATTTGTCTAGTGCGTCTTGTTGGAATAACTGAAACAACTCTGAAAAATCAATCCACACATCTTTTCCATGGAAGTAATGCTCTGGCTTGACTTTCACCATGAGGGACTCTTCATTGGTATTTGCTGTTTTTTGCATGTACCACGTATGCAAATTGTACATTCTCGTTGGTAGAAGCTTGACATCGTCAGGCTTGACCAGAGGTTTGCCACGGACATATTGGTATTTTACTTCCTCCTCTGTAATCCCGGGGATTTCCTCAAGGCCTAGGAGTTGTTCAACAGTGACAACGGCCTCTTTAGCCTGCCTTCTAAGATCGTCGGTTATTGCCGGCCGATCGGCGGTACTCACATGTGTTTGTACAATGAGCGGGGGGATCGATTGCACTGCTTGTTCTCCCAGCTGGGGAACACTTTTCCCGCTTTTTTTGCCAACTGCTTGGCTCGAGCTCGAGCTCGACTCCTTTTGCCCTGCAGAATATGACTTCTTGATAGACCGCACATAGTCGGAGTCCTTCTGATTGTCAGCCGGTCGAGCCATATCAATAAAGTGTTGTGATACATGCTCAGGTAGTTTCTCCTTTGGCGGCGCGGGCGGTTTCGGTGCAAAATGGGCCTTCAATTGGGCATCACATGCATCGTCGATTTCCTCCTGAGTCAGGTGGTAAGACAACTTCGGAAGAGGCTTGAGGCAGCTTGGACCATGTTTGAATTTCTTGTCTGTTGTACCGCTAGCCGTCATAGCTGCGGCCTCTCTCTTCTGCTGTTGCTTAGGCGGAGCACGCTGAGTCGGCAGACTTGGAGGAGGAGGAGTTGGCTGATGCCGTGCCGGACTTGGAGGAGGAGTCGGCTGACGCGTTGCCGGACTTGGAGGAGGAGGAGTTGGCTGACGCCGTGCCGGACTTGGAGGAGGAGTCGGCTGACGCGGTGCCAGACTTGGAGGAGGAGGAGTCGACTGAAGCGGCGGAGGACTTGGAGGAGGAGTCGGCTGACGCGGTGCCGGACTTGGAGGAGGAGGAGTCGACTGAAGCGGCGGAGGACTTGGAGAAGGAGGAGTCGGTGGCCTTGGAAAGACGATGCAATCCTTTTTCCATAGAATGATACGATGTATGGCCTCTCCCAGTGTTCTCTCCTCGTCACCTCCAAGAATGTCAAGTTGTAGATCGTGATATCCTGACATCACTTCATCAACCCCGACACGAGCATAGCCGGCTGGAATGGGATTGCAATGGAAGGTTGCTTCAGGGGGATTTGCTAAAGCATAGCCGTCCGCCACCTTCATGGATAAGTTCTTCACTTTCATGTGTAGCTCACAGTTAGTCCTGTCTTTGATATCATCCACAGGGTAGCTAGCTAGCAGTGCATTATCGATATCGGCCGGGGCGGAACCCACGCTGCTTCTCGGCATAGATGGGACGGTGCTATCCAACGCTGGATCGATCTGCTCATGCTGCCGCTGAGACGCCCTTTCCTGGCTGAGTGAGTCGATCTGCTCCTGCTGCCGCCTGACAAATCGTTCCAACTCCAGGTGCGAGGATATTAGGCCTTCAAGGCGGAGTGCTTCCTCCTTCTTCTTCTGCTCCTCATGCTTCTTCTTTCTCGCACGGCTTCTATAGTCGTCGTTCCAATCCGCAAACCCCTCATACCACGGAACAACGCCTTTGCCTCGTGTTCTTCCTGGGTGTTCAGGATTCTTCAGGGCGCGCGTAAGCTCGTCGTTATCTCTGTTGGGCGTGAACACCCCCGATCGAGCTTCTTCTATTGCAATAAGTATTTCGTCTGTCGCTTCTTTAAGACTTGCCTTCACCATAACCAGCCCTGTCTCTGGGTCCAACTTCCCCCCATGCGCATAAAACCATGTCCTGCACCTGGGGGGCCATGTCAATGTAACTGGACTGACCCGTTTACTAATCATCTCTTGCTCAGATTGATGCCACTTAGGCAGGGCCACCTGGTAGCCACCTGGCCCCAGACGATGGTGCCACTTCTTTTTCGCAGCATTAATCTTGTTTTTCCTCGACAGTTCCTTAGCTTCTTCCGATTCCTTGAACTTCATGAAAGCGTCCCAGTGATCTTTTGCCTTCACCAGTGCTCCCGTGAATTCTGGAGTCTTCTTTTTTGATTTGACGTACTTAGCCCTTGCATTTTTCTTGAAGGTGTTGAATGCGATCGCCATCTTTTTAAGAGCATAGTTTCTGACTTTCTTCAGATCTACATCTGTCAAATTATCTGGTAGGGTGAAATGTTCCATGAGCGTAGTCCAAAGCACATCTTTTGCTCTTTCGTCGACAAAAGTAACTCCTGCTCGATCTCCCTTTGCTGGCTTTCTCCATTCTTGAACGGAGATCGGGATTTGGTCCCTGACAATAACTCCGCATTGATTCTTGAACGTGGTCGCATTTTTCTTAGGTTCAAGCGGTTCGCCAGTTGATGTTTTGATGGAATCGATGTTGAACTTTACGCCTTTGTCCAACTTTTTGGCCGGGCCTCGAACTACCCTGTCGCATGTACAAGATTTGCTCGATCCGGAGGCCTAAAAGAAGAAAGATCGATTCGTTAATACATACAAATCAATTAAGACATGTAATGATCACCGGATGGCTTATATATTAAATATACCTCGCCGGTCATTGCTATTTGAAGAACATTTTCTTCGTCAACATCGTTGTCGTCACCTTCATCTATTCGTTCGTCTTCATCAAACATCATACCCTCACCCGAAGGGT
This sequence comes from Elymus sibiricus, assembly GCA_039707655.1. Taxonomy (NCBI): domain Eukaryota; kingdom Viridiplantae; phylum Streptophyta; class Magnoliopsida; order Poales; family Poaceae; genus Elymus; species Elymus sibiricus. The sequence goes on along the minus strand of CM077663.1, from coordinate 397,083,908 downwards.
TCAGATATTGCGAGCCGTCATCATGATCATCTGGGCTCGTGGAGCGTATGATGTCGAACACAGCCTCTTCTCCTTCTCTGCCGGTATTGTCCATAGCTTTTATTTAACTAATCCAGAAGAAAGATAAAACAATTTAGTATTCAGAGATCCGAAAGGTAGATGCATGAGATCGGAAAGAAATTGGATCAACTTGTGCACATCCATAATGGGGGCATTCCTGATAATTAATCCCTTAAAGGACTAAGAAAATCTATTGCAAATACAACATTAAAATATGCAACTTTTGCAAATACTAATTGCTATACATTGGATCAAATGTCAAAATTCCTCAACGTTTTTATATCTAACATTTATCTAGCTATAACTAAAAGTATAAAAAACTAAAAAACATTCATCTAACATTTCTATAACTAAAAGTATAAAAAATTAAAAAACAGAAAAAGAAACACTAATTAAGCATACTTCTATACATCCATTAAAAAACAGAAAAACAACATTATATAAAAAAAATCTATACTAATTAAACACTAATTATATCCATCTAACATGCATTCATACATACATATATACTAGTGAAAAACAACTAAAACATCTAAATAGAAAATGTGTGTGTGTTCATGCATGTGTGTGTGTGGGGGGGGGGGGGCTCGGGGACGGGCGGCCGGCCATGGCGGAAGGGGGCGAGGGAGCGCGGCGACGGCGAGGCGAGGCGAGGCGAATCGGGGGCAGCGACGGCGTCGGGGCAGGCGGCGCAACGAGGAGCGGGCGCGCGCGCGCGGGCCGGCGGCGCCGTCGGGGATCGGCGAGGAAGGGCCCGTACGGAGTAGGGGTCGACGAGGAGGGACGGGCGGCCGGCGTCGGGGGCGGCGACGGCATCGATCGGGGCAGGCGGCGGCGCGCAGCAGCCTGGCGGCGTCGTCTGTGTTTGGCGTCGAGAGAATGGAGAGGATGGTGAATTTTTCGTAAGTGGAGTTATATGAGAGCCTTTAGTCGCGGTTGGTGGTTCCAACCGCGACTAAAGGCCACCTTTAGTCGCGGTTGGAGCCACCAACCGCGACTAAAGGTCTCGCTTCGCGCCGCTTGGACTGGATGAAATTCACCTTTAGTCGCGGTTGGTGGCTCCAACCGCGACTAAAGGCCTGTTCCTAGCACGGCGCAGTGTGGTGGATGTTTAGTCCCACCTCGCCCAGCGAAGGGCGCTCGCACTGGTTTATAAACCCCGGCGTGGTAGCTCATTCGAGCTCCTCTCTAAAGCAGGCCTACAAGGCCTACCGTTCTTTCCTGCCCTGTGGGCCATACTGGGCCTTGCGGGCCTGCATCCTGGCCCAACTAGTTGGTGTCTAGTCGTATGCAGGCCGTGGCGGCCCAGTAGGCGGGCTTTTTTTTTACTTTTCAGTTTTTTTTTGTTTTCTTCTATATTTATTTTCTTTTCTTTCTTGGTTGTTTTTTGCTTTATTTAGAGTTTCTGAGTCAATCTTTTTGCTTTAGGTAAAAAAAATTATAAACTATCTGTTAGTGCCAATAGTTTTCAAATTTGAATTATTTGAAATTTGTGTGAATCACTAGTTTGTGAATAACTTTATTTTAAAAAAAGATTTTTCAGTGATTCTTTTTTCTGCTGTTTAATATTAGTGTATTTTATCATTATATTCAATTTGGTAATTCTTAGGTTATTTAAAAAAAATGAAATGCCATTGTAACAGACGAGTTTTCGTCCGAAAGCGTGATACTTCGAAAGAGATTGTCCATTTTGTACACGAAGTGCATCCAGTTTTTGCCGTAACCCTCTCAACTTTTTAGCACATGCTATGTGGGTGAAATGATGATACCATGCCAACTTTCAACCTTTTCTGAATGTGATTTGTAGTGCTTTCAATTTCAGGGTCATTTAGCTCAAAAAAATCAGTAAATGCATGAAAAATAGCAAATGAAGTCAGAAAGGGTTGAAAATTGATGACGTGGTTTTGGACATAATATTTCTTCGCGTTTCAAATGCCAAAACACATAAGTCGGAGTTCTATTACAAAGATTCCCTCCGGTTTGTCCGAAGTGGGACTTTCCAGATATATAAGTCCGGAAACTAACTAGAGAAGCCGGTCACATCCCAGAGTGGGATCTTTGGATATAAAACTTTTTCTTCGCCTGTGTCCCTTTGTGCCGTAACCATGGACAATCTTCATCGTTTAACTTGATGCTCGGGTCAACATTCACTGTGAAGGGAGCAATTTCATGAAACTTTTCATAATCTTCTGACATGTCTGTCTTGCCCTCCACTCCCACGATGTTTCTTTTCCCTGAAAGAACTATGTGGCGCTTTGGCTCATCGTATGATGTATTCGCTTCCTTATCTTTTCTTTTTCTCGGCTTGGTAGACATGTCCTTCACATAGAAAACCTGCGCCACATCATTGGCTAGGACGAATGGTTCGTCTGTGTACCCAAGATTGTTGAGATCCATTGTTGTCATTCCATACTGCGGGTCTTCCTTTACCCCGCCTCCTCTCAGATTGACCCATTTGCACCGAAACAAAGGGACCTTCAAACCAAGTCCATAGTCAAGTTCCCATATCTCCTCTATGTAACCATAATATGTGTCCTTTGGCCTATTGGTGTTTGCTGCATCAAAGCGGACACCACTGTTTTGGTTGGCGCTCTTTTTATCTTGGGCGATCGTGTAAAATGTATTCCCATTTATCTCGTACCCATTGAAAGTCAATATAGTCAAAGATGGTAACTTGGACAGCAAGTACTGGTCATTTGCAATAGTGTCGTCATGCATGAGACGTGTCTGCAACTAACCGGCGAAAGTCACAGTTTGTTCATGTGTAATCCAGTCGTCTGACTGCTCCGGGTGTTTGGAGCGTAGAATATTCTTGTGTTGCTCGATATACGGAGCCACCAAGGCGGAACTTTGTAGAACTGTGTAGTGTGCTTGCGCCAAAGAATGCCCATCCCGGCATATTACTGAATTCTTTCCTAGCGTGCCTTTTCCACCCAGTCTGCCCGCATGCCGCGATTCAGGAACACCAATCGGCTTAATGTCAGGAATAAAGTCAACACAAAACTCAATGACCTCCTCTGTTTCATGGCCATTGGAGATGCTTCCTTCTGGCCTAGCACGATTACGAACATATTTATTTAAGACTCCCATGAACCTCTCAAAGGGGAACATATTGTGTAGAAATACAGGACCCAGAATGGCAATCTCCTCGACTAGGTGAACTAGGACGTGCGTCATGATATTGAAGAAGGATGGTGGGAACACCATCTCGAAACTGACAAGACATTGCACCAAATCATTCTCTAACCTTGGTAAGATTTCTGGATCGATTACCTTCTGAGAGATTGCATTGAGGAATGCACATAGCTTCACAATGGCTAATCGAACGTTTTCCGGTAGAAGCCCCCTCAATGCAACCGGAAGCAGTTGCGTCATAATCACGTGGCAGTCATGAGACTTTAGGTTCTGGAACTTTTTCTCTGCCATATTTATTATTCCCTTTATATTCGACAAGAAGCCAGACGGGACCTTCATACTGAGCAGGCATTCGAAGAAGATTTCCTTCTCTTCTTTGGTAAGAGCGTAGCTGGCATGACCCTGAAACTGCTTTGGATCCATGCCGTCTTCTCCGTGCATACGTTGCTGGTCCTCCCGTGCCTCCGGTGTATCTTTTGTCTTCCCATACACGCCCAAGAAGCTTAGCAGGTTCACGCAAAGATTCTTCGTCACGTGCATCATGTCGATTGCAGAGCGGACCTCTAGGTCTTTCCAATAGGGTAGGTCCCAAAATATAGATTTCTTCTTCCACATGGGTGCGCGTCCGTCAGCGTCATTCGGAACAGATTGTCCGCCAGGACCCTTTCCAAAGATTACTTTTAAATCCTTGACCATATCAAGTATATCATCACCAGTACGGTGGCGAGGCTTCTTCCGGTGATCTGCCTCACCTTTGAAATGCTTGCCTTTCTTTCTTACGGGATGCCTGCTCTGAAGAAATCGACGATGCCCCAGGTACACATTCTTCTTATATTTATCCAAATATATACTGTCGGTATCATCTAAACAGTGCGTGCATGCGTGGTATCCCTTGTTTGTCTGTCCTGAAAGGTTACTGAGAGCAGGCCAATCATTGATGGTTACAAACAGTAACGCTCGCAGGTCAAATTCCTGCTGTTTGTGCTCATCCCACGCACGTACACCTTTTCCATTCCACAGCTCTAAAAGTTCTTCGACTAATGGCCTTAGGTACACATCAATGTCGTTGCCGGGTTGCTTGGGGCCTTGGATGAGCACTGGCATCATAATGAACTTCCGCTTCATGCACAACCAAGGAGGAAGGTTATAGATACATAGAGTCACATGCCAGGTGCTATGATTGCTGCTCTGCTCCCCAAAAGGATTGATGCCATCTGCACTTAAACCAAACCATACGTTCCTTCCGTCATCTGCAAAGTCCTTCCACTTTCTCTCGATTTTTCTCCACTGTGATCCGTCAGCGGGTACTCTCAACTTCCCGTCTTTCTTACGGTCATCTTTGTGCCATCGCATCAACTTGGCATGCTCTTTGTTTTGGAACAAACGTTTCAACCGTGGTATTATAGGAGCATACCACATCACCTTGGTAGGAATCTTCTTCCTGGGGCGCTCGTCCGCAACATCACAGGGTCATCGTGGCCGATCTTATAGCGCAATGCACAGCATACCGGACATGCATTCAAATCCTCGTACTCACCGCGGTAGAGGATGCAGTCATTAGGGCATGCATGTATCTTCTGCACCTCTAATCCTAGAGGGCAGACAGCCTTCTTTGCTTCGTACGTACTGTCGGGCAATTCGTTGTCCTTTGGTAGCTTATTCTTCATTATTTTCAGCAACTTTTCAAATGCCTTGTCAGGTACACCATTCTCTGCCTTCCATTGCAGCAATTCCTGTGTGGTACCCGGCTTTTTCTTGTCATCTTCGCAATTTGGGTACAACAATTTCTTGTGATCCTCTAACATGCGCTGCAACTTCAGCTTCTCCTTTTCACTTGCACGGTTTCTATTTGCATCGGCAATGGCCCGACCAAGATCATCAGCGGGCTCATCTGATGCCTCTTCTTCAGCTCCTTCCTGCATTGCCGGCTCAGCTTCTTCCCGCATTGTTGTACCATCGTATTCATGGAACCCATGGCCAGGATAGCTGTCGTCATCCTCTTCTTCTTCATTCTCTTCCATTAGGACCCCTCTTTCTCCATGCTTGGTCCAACAGTTATAGCCGGACATGAAACCGGACTCAAACAGGTGGACGTGAATGGTTCTTGAGTTAGAGTAATTTCGATCATTCTTACAGCCAGCACATGGACAATACATAAAACCATCCGCCCGCTTGTTTGCCTCAGCCGCAACCAGAAAAGTATGCACGCCATTAATGAACTGGGGAGAGCATCGGTCATCGTACATCCATTGCCGGCTCATCTTCATTACACAACACCGAAAAGACCAAATTAATACAAGTTCATACATAAAGTTCATACACACTTGTTCTCATAAAGCAACATACAAACTCTCTAGCTAAAGCATTTAAATGCAACAACAAATGCGATCAAGATCGCAACTAAGGTAACAATTGATCCAACAGCATAGTGATACCAAGCCTCACTATCAATGGCATATTTTTAAATTTTCTAATCTTCAAGCGCATTGCATCCATCTTGATCTTGTGATCATCGACGACATCGGCAACATACAACTCCAGTTTCATCTTCTCTTCTTCAACTCTTTTCAATTTTTCTTTCAAATACTCGTTTTCTTTTTCAACTAAATTTAACTTCTTGACAAGAATATCTATGTCGGTTGCAATTTCCGGTTCACATACCTCCTAGATAAAAATATCTATGTCAACTTGATGGGCATAATTGTCATAAACGCGAAATGCAACAAATAGTTATAAAAGAGAATATATATACCACATCCGAATCATAAACCGGACGAGGGCCGACGGGGACGGATATCAAAGTCATGGCACTATGTATAACAAACAATCATACATGTAAGAAAATTATACAATTAACTATCTAAATCATACAAATAAGATTTTTTTTATAAAAAGGATAAGAACGAACAAGAGGCTCACCAAGGTGTGATGACGGCGACGGGACGGTGCGGGCGATCGACGGTGGTTAGGACGGGGACGGGAAGGCACTAAGTAAACCACACCTACACATGCAAAGTAAGAAGTTAATTTGAGCTCAAATTGCATATAAATCAAATGAACTACCACATATAAATACTCCCAAACTAAAACCCACAAATCACTATACTTATAGAGCATTGCAAGAGCTAATCTAGCAATGAGAGATGAAAGGACAAAGTTGCTAACCTTTGTGAACACTTGGATGGATGGGGTGCCTCCAAATCTTGACAAATTTTGACAAAAATGGAGGATGAGCTCGAGGAAGAGGAAGAACAAAGGAGGGGAAGAAGGGGGAAAAAAAGGGAGGAGTACTGTGATCGGGCTGGCCGAATTCCTATAGGGGATCTTTAGTCCCGGTTGGTATCTCCAACCGGGACTAAAGGGGGGGCCTTTAGTCCCGGTTGGTGATACCAACCGGGACTAAAGGGGCTCGTGGGGGCCCCAGCTGACACCAGCCTGCCACCACCCTTTAGTCCCGGTTCGTGTTACGAACCGGGACTAAAGGGGGGGCCTGTAGTCCCGGTTGGTGATACCAACCGGGACTAAAGGGGCTTGTGGGGGCCCCAGCTGACACCAGCCTGCCACCACCACATTAGTCCCGGTTCGTGTTACGAACCGGGACTAAAGGTCCGGAACGAACCGCGACTAATGATGCCCGTCCCGAACCGGGACTAATGGTCACATTAGTGCCGGTTCAAAACCCGACCGGGACTAAAGCTGCGGACAAAAGGTCCGTTTTCTACTAGTGTACCGCATATAGGTAGATATAGTGGACTCATCTGGGATAACTTTGGTTTAAGGATTTTGACGCACAAGCAGTATTCTTGCTTAGTACAGGTGAAGGCTAGCAAATTGGTTGAGAAGCGGCCAGCTAGAGAGCGAAAACGGTCATGAGCATGCGTTATGCATAATCAACATTGAATACTAGCATGAGTAGGATATGAACACCATGAACATAAATATCGGAGAGGCTATGTTGGTTTTGATTCAACTACATGCGTGAACATGTGCCAAGCCAAGCCACTTGAAACATTAAGAGGAGGATATCCTATCATCATACTACACCACAATCATTTTAATGCATGTTGACAGTACATCCAAGATAAATCATTATCCACTCCTAGCTACTTAAGCATGGCATGAGCAACTATAATCTCTAATTGTCATTGCAAACATGTTTGATCATAATATGCTGAATCATGGATACCAGGTTAAATACATTTACAAAAATAAAAACAAGTTGAGTTCATACCCGTTTCTCTCTGCCACAGTCACTTCATCTAATATCATCATTATTGCCTTTCACTTGCATGACCGAATGATATAAAAAATAATAACAGTGCAAGAGTGCCGTGGACTAAGCTAGAATCTGCAAACATTTTATTCAAAAGGAGAAGATAAAGTAATCTGGGCTCTTTGTTAGATTAATAATAATGCATATGAGAGCCACTCAACATTTTCATCGTGGTCTTCTCCTTGGTACGACTCAAATAAAAGGAAAAGAATTTCAGAGAAACAAACTGAAATATTTTTTAGAGTTTTTGTTTTTTCTTAAAGAAAGCAAATCAAAGACGGAAAAACAAAGACGATAAAATCTATTTACACGGGAGAACTCCCAACAAGTAAAAGAAGAAGCGAGAAATCCTTTTGGGTTTTCTTTTGCTACTACAGTTAATTTAAACTAGAAAGAAAAACTGAAAAGAAGCAAGAAATATTTTTGGATTTTCTCAAAGTTTTTCAAACACGCAAGAAGAAAGCAAGAAAATAAATCTAGCAAGGATAATACAATGAAAAAGTGTAGACACCGACAACTGGAATGAAATGTGTAAACATGAATAAAATGTCGGTGGAAATACGTACTCCCCCAAGCTTAGGCTTTTGTCCTAACTTGGTAATCACCATCCGTGATAGCCATCCAGTCCTATGTGGAGGCGCTGCGGCGGCGGCACCTGAGCGTCCCACTCCTGGGGCTCCTCCTCAGCCGCTGCCAGGTCATTCCGGTAGGCAAAAATGTCCTCTGGCATGACGCTGTATCCGTTCCTGGCAATAGAATCAAACAAAGCAGGTGCAGGAAACGGGATAATATCACGGGTAATCTTGCTGAATACTAAGTTGTAGCGAATGTTATGAAAAAAATTAGCAGCATCAATAAATTGATGATCCTCCAATGCCTTGTGATCTAGAAAAACTCGGGGGAAGGGATAATCATGCTGGCGAATCTGAACATTAAAGTGACTCGCTAAGCGAGTAGCATAAATACCACCATATATCTTTCCCTTAGTCCTGGTAAGGTGTAGGCGACGTGCAATAATAGCCCCTAGGCTAAAGGTGTGATCATTGTGCAGTGCACGGCATAAAATGGCGAGGTCGGGGGCACTGAGTGCACCGACCTTCTCCCTAGCGGTTAAACACTTCGCGATGAATAAAGCAAAGTAATGCACGGAAGGAAACTGCAAACTGGTGGCAGTGGCATTTGACACGCCTCTTTCATCACCCACTGTCAAAGTGAGGAGAAAGTCCTCAAACTCCGCTGGTCTAAGATCTCTTAATTCCCCATCAGAAGGGATCAAACATATGTCGCAAAAGTCAGTGAGCGGTATCTGACGTGTTTCAGCATATAAATTAAACTGCCCCTCAGGAGGATTATTCCTACTCAGAAAATGAAAATTTTGCACAAAGGAATTTGTAAGGAGGTACTGTTGGTCACACTCAGCTGCGAGGAAGTCGGCCAGCCCAGCATTTGTAACGAATTGGGCAAACACTTGATGGAACCCGACCTCCTCCATGAATGCATTATGCGACCATTTGCACGGCCGCACCTCCGCCGTTCTCGGAGTGTTGAGGTCATTGTCCGATGATTCCCCAATGACTCCTTTAGCATTCTTCTTGGAGGAAAACTTCCTAAAGAAACTCATCTTATTCCTATAAATAAATTTCTGAAAATTTTAGTCTACAAAAATTTTGTCAACAAAACTTCGTAAGATTGACAACAACTACACCTAAGGATGCCTAGAGGCCATATTAAGCATTCAAACTACTTAGAACTCTAAGAATTCAACATGCAAGCCCATCTACAGCAGCACCAAGAGTAGCTAATTATTCTAAAAATAAACCACTAAATCAAAAACTAATTGGAGCAATGGAGGAGTCACATACCAAGTAGCAATCCCCCCAAACAATTTCGGAAATGGAGCTTCGAGCAAAGAGATCGAAATCCGCGGGTTTGAGAGCAAGAACACGAGCGAGAGAGCTATGGTAATTTTTTTCTGGAGGTAGGAGATGGAATGGGCTAAAGAGATAAGTGAGGGGACCCACGTGGGGACCACAACCCACCAGGGCACGCCTAGGGTTGCTGGCGCGCCCTGGTGTCTCGTGGACACCAGGTGCACCCTCGTCTGATGTTAATTGCACCAGAAATTCAGAAATATTTAGAAAAAATCGTGTTAAATTTTCAGGACATTCTGAGAACTTTTATTTTTGGGTCATTTTTATTGCACGGAGAAATTAGAAAATAGGATAAACACGACATTTTATTTTATATGACTAAGAAGAATAGAAAACAAAAGGAGGGAGCAGAAGGTTGTGCCTACTAGATTCATCAACTTCATACCTCTCAAAAGTGATCCATTAATAAGGTTGATCATGTCTTATTAACAACCACTTTCGATTAGCATGAGACCGAAGAATTTTCGTAAATCACTAAGTTACCTCAACGGGGATATGCATATCCCCAATAATAAGTATGTCATATTTATTTTTGGCAGTAGGTAGAGGTAGTTGAAAACTTCGAGTAGTGAGCATCGGAGATTTTTCAATAACATTTATACCATTCACTTGGAATTGTTTCTTCGGAAAGTGCACCGTATGCTCATTACCATTGATATGAAAAGTGACTTTGCTTTTATTGCAATCAATAACATCCCCTACAATATTTAAAAAGGGTCTACCAAGGATAATCGACATGTTGTCGTCCTCGGGTATCTCAAGAATAACAAAGTTTTTAAAGATAGTAACATTTGCAACAACAATGGGAACATCCTCACAAATACTGATAGGTATGGCAGTTGATTTGTCAGCCATTTGCAATGATATTTTAGTAGGTGTGAGTTTATTCAAATCAAGTCTTTTATATAAAGAGAAAGGCATAACACTAACACCAACTCCCAAATCACACAAAGCAGTTTTGACATAATTTCTTTTAATGGAGCAAGGTATAGTTGGTATTCCAGGATCTCCAATTTTTTTAGGTACTCCATCCTCAAAAGATTAATTAGCAAGCATGGTGGAGATTTCAGCTTCACGTATCTTTCTTTTATTAGTGATGATGTCTTTCATGTATTTTGCATAAGGGGCCATCTTTAAAATATCAGTTATGCGGGTACGCAAAAAGACTGGCCTAATCATTTCAGCAAAGCGTTCAAATTCTTCATCATCCTTTTTCTTAGATGGTTTATGTGGAAAAGGCATGGGTTTCTGAACCCATGGCTCTCTTTATTTACCATGTTTTCTAGCCACAAAGTCTCTTTTATCATATCATTTATTTTTAGGTTGTGGGTTATCAAGATCAACAACAGGTTCTATTTCAATATCATTATCTGGTTCTTTATCATTGTTCGTTTGAGTATCTTCATGAACATCATCATTATAATTTTCATTATCACTAGGTGAATGTTCATTACCAGATTGAGTTTTAGCATCAGAAATAGAGACATCATTATCTTCAGGAGGTTTTTCTATCTCAGGATCACTAGAGGTATGCAAAGTCCTGTCATTTTTCTTTTTTTTTCTTTTTAGAAGGACTAGGTGCATCAGTCTTAATTCTCTGAGAGTCTTGTTGAATTCTTTTAGGGTGTCCTTCAGGATAAAGTGGTTCCTGAGTCATTTTACCTCCTCTAGTTGCTACTCTAACAGCAAAATCATTCATATTATTATTCATTTCATTGAGCAATTCTCTTTGAAATTTAGCAACTTGTTCTAACTGGGTTTGAACCATAGAGTCATGTTTTCCTACACCTCTAACATCATTACTGATTCTAAATAACAAGTCACTCAAGCGAGCAATCAAATCAGAATTATATTTCAATTGTTTCATAACATTTGCATTGAAGTGATCTTGTTTCCTAATGTAGTTGTCAAACTTATATAAGCATTGACTAGGATGTTTATTGTAAGGGATATCACCTTCATCAAACTTTAATAAAGAATTTACCTCTACCACCTGTTGGCGTGGTGGTGTGTCAAGGCCATGTATTTCTTCAATAGGTGGTAAATTCTTAACATCCTCAGCTTTAATACCTTTTTTCCTTTATACATTTCTTTGCCTCCTGCATATCTTTGGGACTGAGAAATAAGATACCCCTCTTTCTTCGGAGTGGGTTTAGGTGGTGGTTCAGGGAGAGTCCAATTATCATAATTCTTCAATATATTATTCAATAGTTCCTCAGCTTGTTCAACAGTTCGTTCCCTGAAAATGCAACTAGCACAATTATCTAGGAAGTCCCTAGAAGCATTAGTTAGTCCATTATAGAAGATATCAATTATTTGATTTTTCTTAAGAGGGTGGTCAGGCAAAGCATTAAGCAATCGAAGAAGCCTCCCCCAAGCTTGTGGGAGACTCTCTTCTTCAGTTTGCACAAAGTTAAATATTTCCTGTAAGGCGCTTGTTTCTTATGAGCAGGAAAATATTTTTCAGAGAAGTAGTAAATCATATCCTGGGGACTACGCACACAACCAGGAGCAAGAGTGCTGTACCATATCTTAGCATCACCCTTTAACGAGAACGGAAATAATTTGAGAATATAGTAGTAACGAATCTTCTCATCATGAGCAAAAGGGGTGGCTATATCATTCAACTTAGTAAGATGTGCCACTACAGTTGCAGTTTCATAGCCATAAAAAGGATCAGATTCAACCAAAGTAATTAACTCTAGGTCGACAGAGAACTCATAATCCTTATCGGTAACAAAGATAGGTGAAGTAGCAAACTTAGGATCACATTTCATTCTAGCATTCAAAGCCTTTTCTTTATACTTGCATAATAATTTCTTAAGATCATCTCTATCCTTACAAGCAAGGATGTCTCTAGCTATCTCCTCATCCATAACATAACCCTCAGGTATCTTAGGAAATTCAAATCTAGGAGAGCTAGGTCTAATAGGTGTTTCATAGTTCTCAGTTTCAAGAACTTCATCAGTTTCAGTAATCTCATCAGTTTCAATAATTTCATTCTCTTTAGCTCTAGCAATTTGTTTATCAAGAAATTTACCTAGTGGCACATTATCATCAGGCATGGTACTAGCATCATCATAAGCATCATTCATAGCATAAGTAGCATCATCAATGACTTGTGACATATCAGGATTAATAGCATGTGGTGGTGTTGCAAGTTTACTCATAACCGAAGGTGAATCAAGTACAAAGCTAGATGGCAATTCCTTACCTACCCTCATCTTAGAGGGACAAATCTTGGTTCTTGTATCCTTCAGATTCTTCATAGTGATAAATTGATATAAATCCCAAGTGACTAAATAAATATAGCTATGCTCCCCGGCAACGGCGCCAGAAAAAGGTCTTGATAACCCACAAGTATAGGGGATCGCAATAGGTTTCGAGGGTAGAGTACTCAACCCAAATTTATAGATTTGACACAAGGGGAGCCAAAGAATATTTGCAAGTATTAGCAGTTGAGTTGTCAATTCAACCACACATGGAGATTAAATATATGCAGCAGAGTGATCAGTAGCACAGTAATATGATAGTTTTGATAGCAGTAGTAGCAGTAACCGTGATAGCAATGATTTTGTAGCAGTTGGAACAGTAGCAATAGCAATAGTAACTTTGCAAGAACAATATGTGGAAAACTCGTAGGCATCGGATCAGTGAATTCGTTGGATGATATTCATCATATAACAGTCATAACCTAGGGCGACACAGAACTAGCTCCAGTTCATAAATATAATGTAGGCATGTATTTCGTAAATAGTCATACGTGCTTATGGAAAATAACTTGCATGACTTCTTTTGTCCTACCCTCCTGTGGCAGCGGAGTCCATAAGGAAACTAAGGGATATTAAGGCCTCCTTTTAATAGAGAATCGGAACAAAGCATTAACGCATAGTGAATACATGAACTCCTCAAACTACTGTCATCACCGGAAAGTATCCCGATTATTGTCACCCCGGGGTTTACGGATCATAACACATAGCAGGTGCATATGACTAGCAAGATCAGATCAAGAACATAGATATAATGGTGATAACATAAACGGTTCAAATCTGAAATCATGGCACTCGGGCCCTAGTGACAAGCATTAAGCATGGCAAAGTCATAGCAACATCAATCTCAGAACATAGTGGATACTAGGGATCAAGCCCTAACAAAACTAACCGGATTACATGATGAATCTCATCCAACTCCTCACCGACCAGCGATCCTACGAAGGAATTACTCACTCCCGGTGGGGTGCATCATGGAATTGGCGATGAAGGAGGGTTGGTGATGACGAAGACCGAAGATTCCCCTCTCCGGAGCCCCAAACGGACTCCAGATCTGGCCTCCCGATGAAGAACAGGAGGTGGCGGCGGCTCTGTATCGTGAAACGCGATAAAACTTCCTCTCTTATTTTTTTCTCTGAAAATAGGTATTTATGGAGTTGGAATTAGGGTCAGGGGGGCCACGAGGTGACCACAACCCACCAGGGCGCGCCTGGAGGGGTGGCACGCCCTGGTGTATCGTGCCCAGCCAGGGCACCCCCTCCGGTGGTTCTTGGGTCCAGTATTTTTTATTTATTGTAAAATAATTCTCCAAAAAGTTTCGTCCAATTCCAAGAACTTTTATTTCTGCACAAAAACAACACCATAGTAGTTCTGCTGAAAACTGCATCAATCCGTGTTAGTTTCATTCAAATCATGCAAATTAGAGTCCAAAACAAGAGCAAAAGCGTTAGGAAAAGTAGATACGACGGAGACGAATCAATGTCAACAATAATAACTCATGCTCACTCATATCCAACTGGATATATGTGCCTAGATCTTTACTCACCACATGATGCTTGCAAAAAGAAAAACTAAAATGGAATAGGGAAGAATACTTTGACTCTTGCATAAAAGTAAATACATAAATGTAAAAGATAGGCCCTTCGCAGAGGGAAGCAGAGGTTGTCATGCGCTTTTTGGTTTGTATGCCAAATCCCTTAATGCAAAAGAACGTCACGTTATATTGCCCCTTATGATAGCAACCTTTATTATGCAGTCCGTAGCTTTTATTACTTTTCTATCACAAGTTCATACAACGCTCAATTTTCTCTTACACTAATTGATCAAACACATTTAGAAGCAGTTTTTTTTGCCTTAGTGCATCGATGGCAACTTACTTGAAGGATCTTACTCAATCCATAGGTAGGTATGATGGACTCTCAAAACATGAGTTTGGGTTTAGGGTTTTTGGATGCACAAGTAGTATCTCTACTTAGCGCGGAATTTTTGGCTAGCAAAGATATTGAGCAAACACCACATGATGAAGGATCTATGACAATATAACTTCTATGTGAATATGAACAAACATAAATCATTACGTTATCTTCCTTGTCCAACGTCAACAATTTTGGCATATAATATTTAATGGGGGCTCACAATCATAAAAGATGTCCAAGATAGTGTATTTGCATGTGAATCTTCTCTTCCCTTATTAATTTTTTCATGAATTGCATCATTGACCAATGCTATGTTTGTCAATCTCCAATAAATTTTACTACTTATATTTTTCCTTATGTGATGTCATTACTTACCATGAGATTGGCATATGATCCTTTTCATTTATTTCCTTTTTATTTTGATTGCAACAAGAAAGTAAAGAAGTAAAAGCTAAAACTAAGCTTTATTATTACATAGATAGATAGATCACGAAACTAGCACTCGAAAATAGTTTATACTAAACTTTTATTCAACTAGATCACGGAAGAGCTAATGATCGAACTAAAATAGGTAAAGGTAAATAAAAGTGATGGTGATACGATACCGGGGCATCTCCCCCAAGCTTGGCACAAGCCAAGGGGAGTGCCCATACCCGTGTACTCAAGTCTCCTTTGGTGGTGAAGATGATGAAGGTGGTGGTAATGAAGTGGTAGCGTTCTTTTTCAGCTTACGCTCAGGATGAAATTATCCGCCTTCAAGCCATCGATCTCCTGCTCAATCTCTAATATCTTTTCGCACAATGCGTGCTTGTTTTCCTGCAGAAGATGAAAAGGGATAAACTGGATCTTAGGTTTCTTTGCTTTATTAGGAAGACTTGACTTCTTGAATTCCACGTGCATGTCCCCGGGTTGAGGTAGTGGGACTTCTTCATCATCAGAGCTTGTCTCTTCCTTTCCCTTCAAGTCATAATCTCTTCTTCCTCCGACGTCCAGCCGTGGCGCTCCACATCCCCATAGACCTTGGGGTCTGCGATATAGTCAGCGACATAACTCTCACCATCCGAATCTTGAGACGACATATTTTCAGACCTGTCATGAAAACAACACGAAACAAGAACATGGGATTTTTCTATGATGCGGTGGTCAAAACAATTGGGGGTATATATAAAGATTTTTTTTATCTTAGGAAGCAAGAATATGGAAGGAAAACGGAGTCGGGAAGGTGCCCGAGGGGGGCACAACCCACCAGGGCGCGCCAGGGAGGTCAGGCGCGCCCTGGTGTATCGTGCTCACCTCGGTTGCTTTCCTGTTTATTTCTTATTTTCCTAATTTTTGTAATATTCCAAAACTAACAAAAAATATTTTTGCGGATTTTTCGGAGTCCGTTTACTTACCATATCACGTACCTCCTCTTTTTCAGGATTCTGGAGTGTTCCAGAAGGTTTCTTTTATGTGTTCCTCCGGTGTCATGGTTTGGATAATATAGCTTTCAACATTAATAGGTGCACCTGAGATATAGTGTTTAATTCTTTGTCCATTGACCACCTTCAGGTTAGTACCTTCGGCATTATTAATCTTGATAGCTCCAGAACGATAAACCTCTTCGATAATATATGGTCCTTCCCATTTGGAAAGAAGCTTTCCTGCAAAAAATCTAAAACGAGAGTTGTACAAGAGAACATATTCTCCAATTTGAATTCCTGCTTTTGGATTCTTTTTTCATCCCATCTTTTAACTTTTTCTTTGAACAGTTTGGCATTGTCATAAGCTTGGATTCTCCATTCATCTAGTGAGCTAATGTCAAATAACCTCTTTTCACCGGCAAGTTTGAAATCATAATTGAGTTCTTTAATTGCCCAAAATGCTTTATGTTCTAACTCTAGAGGCAAATGACAAGCTTTTCCATATACCATTTTGTATGGAGACATGCCCATAGGATTTTTATAAGCTGTTATATAGACCCAAAGTGCATCATCTAGTTTCTTAGACCAATTCTTTCGGGACCTATTGACAGTTTTTTGTAATATTAATTTTATTTCTCTATTGCTAAGTTCAACTTGACCACTAGATTGAGGATGATAGGGTGATGCAATTCTATGGTTAACATCATATTTAGCAAGCATTTTACGGAAAGCACCATGAATAAAGTGTGAACCACCATCAGTCATTAAATATCTAGGGACTCAAAACCTCGGGAAAATAACTTCTTTAAGCATTTAACTGGAGGTGTTATGATCAGCAGTACTAGTTGGAATAGCTTCTACCCACTTAGTAACATAATCAACAGCAACCAAAATATGAGTATACCCATTAGAGGAAGGAAAAGGTCCCATATAGTCAAAACCCCAAACATCAAATGGTTCAACAACAAGTGAATAATTCATAGGCATTTCCTGACGCTTACCGATATTACCAATTCTTTGACATTCATCACAAGACAAGACAAACTTACGGGCATCCTTGAAGAGAGTAGGCCAATAAAAACCAGATTGCAATACCTTGTGAGCAGTTCTATCTCCCGCATGATGTCCTCCATAGGCTTCGGAATGGCATTTCTGTAGGATTTGTTCCTATTCATGCTCAGGTACACAACGTCTAATAATACCATCTACTCCTTCTTTATAAAGATGTGGGTCATCCCAAAAGTAATGTCTTAAATAATAGAAGAATTTTTTCTCTTGTTGGTCGATAACCCACAAGTATAGGGGATCGCAACAGTTTTCGAGGGTAGAGTATTCAACCCAAATTTATAGATTCGACACAAGGGGAGCCAAAGAATATTTGAGAGTATTAGCAGCTGAGTTGTCAATTCAACCACACCTGGAGATTAAATATCTGCAGCGGAGTGATCAGCAGCACAATAGTATGATAGTTTGATAACAGCAGTAACAATAACAGTAACGATAATAGTGACAACAATAGTTTTGTAATAGTTGGAACAGTAGCAGCAGCAATGGTAACTTAGCAAGAACAATAAGTGGAAAACTCGTAGGCACTGGATCGGTGAACTTGTTAGATGATATTCATCATGTAACAGTCATAACCTAGGGCGACACAGAACTAGCTCCAGTTCATAAATGTAATGTGTGCTTGTGGAAAAGAACTTGCATGACATCTTTTGTCCTACCCTCCCGTGGCAGCGGGGTCCATAAGGAAACTAAGGGATATTAAGGCCTCCTTTTAATAGAGAACCGGAACAAAGCATTAACACATGGTGAATACATGAACTCCTCAAACTACGGTCATCACCATGAAGTATCCCAAATATTGTCACTATGGGGTTGACGGATCATAACACGTAATAGGTGCATATGACTAGGCAAGATCGGATCAAGAACATATATATAATGGTGATAACATAAACGGTTCAGATCTGAAATCATGGCACTCGGGCCCTAGTGACAAGCATTAGGCATAGAAAAGTCATAGCAACATCAATCTCAGAACATAATGGATACTAGGGATCAAGCCCTAACAAAACTAACTCGATTACATGATGAATCCCATCCAACTCCTCACCGACCGGCAAGCCTACGAAGGAATTACTCACTCCCAGTGGGGAGCATCATGGAATTGGCGATGGAGAAGGGTTGGTGATGACGAAGACCGAAGATTCCCCTCTCCGGAGCCCCAAACGGGCTCCAGATCTGGCCTCCCGATGAAGAACGGGAGGTGGCGGCGGCTCCGTATCGTAAAACACGATGAAACTTTCTCTCTGATTTTTTTCTTTGAAAATAGGAATTTATAGTGCCGAAATTAGGGTCAGTGGGGCCCCGAGGTGGGCACAACCCACCAGGGCGCGCGTGGGGGGGCTGGCGCGCCCTGGTGTATCTTGCACAGCCAGGGGCCCCCCTCCGGTGGTTCTTGGTCTTAGTATTTTTTATTTATTCTATAAAAAATCTCCAAAAAGTTTCGTCCAGTTCCGAGAACTTCTATTTCTGCACAAAATCAACACCATGGTAGTTCTGTTGAAAACAGCGTTAGTCCGGGTTAGTTTCATTCAAATCATGCAAATTAGAGTCCAAAACAAGGGCAAAAGTGTGAGGAAAAGTAGATACGACGGATACGTATCATTGGTATGTGAAACTAGGTGGTATATATTTAGCAACAATGTAGTTAGCATAATCAGCATACCAAGGAGTGTTTTGAGAAACATTTATTGCAGCTAACTGTTCATCAGGAAAACTATCATCAATAACTGTAAATCAAATTCTTGAAGCAAGAGAACCCACCTAATGAGTCTAGGTTTAGCATCTTTCTTTTCCATAAGATATTTTATAGCAGCAATGTAAGATCTAAATTTATCACAAGCAAACACTACTTCTAAAAATTGTTTTTCAGTAGTAGCATAATTTCTTTGGGCACTGTCTAGAGTTTCGCTAGCATAATGGGTAACATTTAATTTCTTATCAACTCTTTATCCTAGAACAACACCAACAGCATAATCACTAGCATCACACATAATTTCAAAAGGCAAGTTCCAATCAGGTGGTTGAATAATAGCTGTAGAAGTTAAGGCTTTTTTGAGTGTTTCAAAGGCTTCTACACAATCATCATCAAAATCAAATTGAATATCCTTTTGAAAAAGATTAGTAAGAGGCCTAAAAATTTTAGAGAAGTCTTTAATAAACCTCCTATAGAAACCAGCATGACCAAGGAAACTCCGAATACCTTTAATATCTTTAGGACATGGAATTTTCTCAATTGCATCAACTTTAGCTTTATCCACCTCAATACCTCGTTCAGATATTTTATGCCCCAAGACAATACCTTCATTAACCATAAAGTGGCACTTCTCCCAATTCAAGACGAGATTAGTTTGTTCACATCTCTGCAAAACTCGATCAAGGTTGCTTAAGCAATCATCAAAAGAAGTTCCGTAAACGGAAAAATCATCCATGAAAACCTCCACAATCTTTTCACAAAAATCAGAGAATATAGCAGTCATACATCTTTGAAAGGTAGCAGGTGCATTGCATAAACTAAAAGGCATACTTCTATAAGCATAGGTTCCAAAAGGACAAGTAAAGGTGGTTTTCTCTTGATCAGGTTGTGATACAGGTATTTGAGAGAAACCAGAATATCCATCCAGAAAACAAAAGTGTGTGTGCTTAGATAATCTTTCTAGCATTTGATCAATGAAAGGCAGAGGATAATGATCTTTTCTAGTAGCTTTATTTAATTTTCTAAAATCAATTACCATTCTATAGACAATGACAATTCTCTATGGGATAAGTTCATTTTTATCATTAGGAACAACAGTAATACTTCCCTTCTTAGGGACACAATGAACGAGACTTACCCATCTACTATCAGCTATGGGATAAATTATACCTGCTTCCAGAACCATTAATATTTCAGTTCTTACCACTTCTTTCATCTTAGGATTCAATCTTCGTTGGTGATCAACAACGGGTTTAGCATCAGGTTCCATATTGATCTTGTGCTGACAGAGAGTGGGACTAATGCCCTTTAGATCATCAAGAGTATATCCCATAGCAGCCCATTGCTTCCTCGGTATTTTTAATAATAACAGGATATATCTTTTTCTCATCAAGATAAGCATACTTCAAAGTGGCAGGCAATTGTTTTAATTCGAACACAGGAACACCTTTAGGTGGAGGAGGACCTCCTAGATTTTCAATAGGCAAATTGTGTTTTAGGAGAGGTTGTTGTTCAAACAAAATTTTATCTATTTCATTTCTTTCATGCAAGTGCATATCATTTTCATGGTCAAGCAAATATTGTTCTAGTGGATCGGTAGGAGGTACGGCAATAGAAGCAAGACCAATTATTTCATCCTTACTAGATAATTCTTTATTACGTGGTTGTCTACTAAACTTGGAAAAGTTAAACTCATGAGACACATCACCTCAAAGGATTGTTTTCCATAGTAGCAACTGACAATAAATTTCAGCACGTAGCATAAATTTTTCCTTACCGATTGCCACTTACCAAGAGCGCTTCACTCCCCGGCAACGGCGCCAGAAAAGATCCTTGATGACCCACAAGTATAAGGGGTCAATCGTAGTCCTTTCGATAAGTAAGAGTGTCGAACCCAACGAGGAGCAGATGGAAATGACAAGTGGTTTTCAGCAAGGTAATTTTTGCAAGCACTGAAATTGTAGGTAACATGTAGTTTGATAGCAAGATAATTGGCAACGAGCAAGTAACGATAACGGTAAATAAAGTGCAGCAAGATAGCCCAATCCTTTTGTGGCAAAGGACAGGCGAAAATGGTCTCTTATAATAAGCAAGCGTTCTTGAGGGTACACTGGAATTTCATCTAGTCACTTTCATCATGTTGGTTTGATTTGCGTTCGCTACTTTGATAATTTGATATGTGGGTGGACCGGTGCTTGGGTGCTGTTCTTACTTGAACAAACCTCCCACTTATGATTAACCCCCTCGCAAGCATCCGCAACTACGAGAAAAGTATTAAGATAAAATCTAACCATAGCATTAAACATTTGGATCCAAATCAATCCCTTACGAAATAGCGCATAAACTAGGGTTTAAGCTTGTGTCACTCTAGCAACCCATCATCTAATAACTACTCCACAATGCATTCCCTTAGGCCCAAAGATGGTGAAATGCCATGTAGTCGACATTCACATGACACCACTAAGGGAATCACAACATTCATATCATCAAAATATCAAACACATATCAACTTCACATGATTACTTGCAACATGACTTCTCCCGTGACCTCAAGAACAAAGGTAACTACTCACAAATGATATTAATGCTCAAGATCAGAGGGGTATTAAAAAGCATAATGGATCTGAACATATAATCTTCAAAAAAATAAACCATATAGTAATCAACTACGAGATGTAATCAACACTACTAGTCACCCACAGGTACCAATTTGAGGTTCCGGTACAAAGATTGAACACAAGAGATGAACTAGGGTTTGAGAGGAGATGGTGCTGTTGAAGATGTTGATGAAGATTGGCCTCCCAAAGATGAGAGGGTTGTTGGTGATGACATTGGCTTCGATTTCCCCCTCCGGGAGGGAAGTTCCCCCGGCGGAATCGCTCCGTCGGAGGGCAAAAGTGCTCCTGCCCAGGTTCCGCCTTGAGACGGTGACGTTCCGTCCCGAAAGTTCCCTCTTGATTTTTTCTAGGTCAAAAGACCTTAAGTACCAGAAGATGGGCACCAGAGGTGGGCTTGGATGGCCACAATCCACCAGGGCGCGCCTGGGGGGCCTGGCGCTTGTGGTCACCAGGTGGCCCCCCTCCGGTAATTATTTGCTCCAGTATTTTTTATATATTCCAAAATAATTCTCCGTGAAGTTTCATCTTATTTGGAGATGTGCAGAATAGGTGTCTCTGATATGCTTTTTCAGGTCTAGAATTCCAGCTGCCGGCATTCTCCCTCTTTGTGTAAACCTTGCATATTATGAGAGAAAAGGCATTAGAATTACTCCATAAAGCATTATTATGCATAAAAACATTATAAATAACAGTAGGAAATCATGATGCAAAATGGACGCATCAGTCGGCGTCAGCCAGCAGGGGGGCGGTGGATAGGAGGAGGAGGGGATCGGCGCTCACAGCGAGGAGGCGAGGAGCGGGGGCGTCGGGGCAGGGCGATGGTGACGGCGACGGCGACGGTGACAACGCGTTGGGGCAGGGCGACGGCGAGGGCAGGAAGAAGGGGCAGGGCGACGGCGAGGGCGAGGGCGACAGCGCGTCGGTGCAGGGCGATGGCGAGGGCGATGGCGAGGGCAGGAAGAAGGGGCAGGGCGATGGCGACGACGCGTCGGGGCAGGGCGACGGCAACAGCGAGGGCGCGCGTCGGGGCATGATACATCTCCAACGTATCTATAATTTATGAAGTATTCATGCCATATTTAAAACAATTTTATATGGTTTTGGTATGATTTGCATGGAACTAACCCGGGCTGACGTTGTTTTCAGCGGAACTACCGTGGTGTTGTTTTTTCTGCAGAAATAAAAATTCTCCAAATGCAACGAATTTTTTTGACGATTTTTTATTGGAACAAAAGAGGCACTAGAAGCTTCGTGGGAGGTCCAGAAGAGCCACGAGGTGGCCACAACCCACCAGGGCGCGTCAGCCCCCTCTGGCGCGCCCTGGTGTCTTGTGGGCCCCTCATGGCCCATCTTCGCGTGAAACCGACGCCCAAAAATCCTATATATTCAGAAACCCCCAGAAATAACCCTAGATCAGAAGTTCCGCCACCGCAAGCCTCTGTAGCCACAAAATCCAATCTAGACCCCGTTCCGGCACCCTGTCGGTGGGGGAAATCATCACCGGAGGCCATCTTCATCATCCATATGGTCTCCATGACGAGGAGGGAGTAGTCCACCCTCGGGACTGAGTGTTTGTACCGGTAGCTATGTGTTTAATCTCTTTCTCTCTCTCTCTCGTGTTCTTGATTTGGCACGATCTTGATGTATCGTGGGCTTTGTTAATATAGTTGGATCATATGGTGTTTTCCCCTCTCTATCTTGTTGTGATGAATTGAGTTTTCCCGTTGAGATTTTTTTATTACCGGATTGAATACTTTTATGGATTTGAGAGCACTTGATCTATGTCTTGGCACTCAACTCGCGGATTCCCGAGGTGACATTGGGGAAATCTATGCATAGGGGTTGATGCATGTTTTCGTCCTACTTTCTCCGGTAGAAATCTTGGGGCACTCTTTGAGGTTCTTTGTGTTGTATTGAGTATTATGAATCTGAAATTGTTTGATGCGTATCGTATAATTAACTCATGGATACTTGTCGTGACATTGGAGTATCTATGTGACATTAGAGTTGGTTGATGCGTATCATATGGTGTTAGTTTAGTACGAACTCTTAGATAGATCGATTAGAAAGGATAACTTGGTGTTATTTTAGTACGAACTCTTGGATAGATCGATCGGAAAGGATAAGTTTAAGGTGGTTTCGTACCCGACAAACAATTTCTTCTTATGTTCTCCGCTAGATAAGAACTTTGGAGTGATTCTTCGTTGCACATTGAGGGATGGTTACATGATCCAATTATATTAGCATTGTTGAGAGATTGCACTAGCGAAAGTACGGACCGTAGGCCTTGTTTTAAAGCATTGCAATACCATTTGTGCTCACTTTTGTTACTTGCTACCTTGCTGTTTTCTATTGTTACTATTACAAAAATCAATATCTACTATCATTACTACACTTGTATCACCATCTCTTCGCCGAACTAGTGCACCTATACAATTTACCATTGTATTTGGTGTGTTGGGGACACAAGAGACTTTTTATTATTTGGTTGCAGGGTTGTTTGAGAGAGACCATATTCATCCTATGCCTCCCACGGATTGATAAACCTTAGGTCATCCACTTGAGGGAAAATTTCTACTGTCCAACAAAACTCTACGCTTGGAGGCCCAACACGAGTCTACAATAACAAGTTGTGTAGTAGACATCAGGGCAGGGCATCGCGGCAGCCTGGCGACGGCGTGTGGTGGTTCGGCGTCGGGGGCGTCTTTGCACGAAAAGAAGATTGGGGAGGAAGAAGGCCGGGGCGCGGGGTTAATATACCCCAGGCTTTAGTCCCGGTTGGTGGCTCCAACCGGGACTAAAGGCCTACCTTTAGTCCCGGTTGGAGCCACCAACGGGGACTAAAGCTAATTTTCGACAGACAAAAGGGCGCGAAGCTTAGGCCTTTAGTCCCGGTTGGTGGCTCGGACTGGGACTAAAGGCACCTTTAGTCCCGGTTAGTGGCTCGGACCGGGACTAAAGGTAGGCCCTTAGTCCCGGTTGGGGCCACCAACCGGGACTAAATCTATATTTTCTATTGTTGGTTTTAGACCTTTTTAGGATATTTTAGTTTCAGTTTTCTTTTAAACAGATTCAAAAACAAATGTTTCTTTTGCAATTCTTTTTGCTATTAAAGTTTTTAACAAATGTTATCTAATGTTTGTTACTAATGTTTTAAATAGAATTATATGTCATATATTTTAGTTTAATTCTTTTTGTTACTAAAACATTATATGTCACCTATTTAAACAAATGTTATCAAATGTTTGTTACTAATGTTTTAAACAGAATTATATGTCATCTATTAAAGAATTTGTTAAAACATTAATAAAATATAACTATTTTTGACATTTAATTCTTTTTTCTATTAAAGTTTTTTAACAAATGGCATCTATGTCATACAACGTTTCTCTCTTATCATACAATGTTTCTCTCTTATCATCTCCGATGCTTGTGCTATATTCATCTATATATGTCAAGACGTTTAAGCCATGTCTATATTAACCTGATGTAAGATAATATAAAGGTGCCTGGATGTTCATGAGATATGCCAAAACAATAGACTATTCTCATAGGATTCTCTGATTTCTCAGCCCTCAACATATCATCAACTTCCCCTTTTGACCCTTTCATGAATTTGCGATAAGAGAGCATGCTTTTCAGGTGGCCTATCAATGGATCCACATATCTGTCTATTATGCATATTTATACAAGGAAAGAAACATACATTTACCAAAAATAAAACAAATGCCAATATTGTGAGTTAATACATCATCAGAATAGTTGTGGAGCATAACTATGGCCATCATCAGAATAGTCCAGAAACTCACTAGAGAGAAAGTCTTCACTTTTTCTTCGCGTGTGTCCCTTGCTTATTGTGTCGTAACCATGGATAATCTTCATCATTTAACAGGATGTTTGGGTCAGTCTTCTCTGTGAAGGGAGGAATTTCATCAAACTTTTCATAATCTTCTGACTTGTCTGTCTTGTCCTCCACTCCCACGATGTTTCTTTTCCCTGAAATAACTATGTGGCTCTTTGGCTCATCATATGATGTATCTGCTTCCTTATCTTTTCTTTTTCTCGATTTGGTAGACATATCCTTCACATAGAAAACCTGCGCCACATCATTGTATAGGATGAATGGTTCATCTGTGTTCCCAAGATTGTTGAGATCCACTATTGTCATTCCGTACTGCGGGTCTACCATTACCCCGCCTCCTGTCAGATTGACCCGTTTGCACCGGAACAAAGGGACCTTCAAATCATGTCCATAGTCAAGTTCCCATATCTCATCTATGTAACCATAATATGTGTCCTTTTCCCTATTGGTGTTTGCTGCATCAAAGCGGACACCACTATTTTGGTTGGTGCTCTTTTTATCTTGGGCGATCATGTAAAATGTATTCCCATTTATCTCGTACCCTTGGAAAGTCAATACAGTCGAAGATGGTGTCCTCGCCAACGAGTACAGCTCATCTGCAACAATGTTGTCATTCATGAGATGCGTTTGCATCCAACCGCCAAAAGTCGCCATGTGTGTACGTTTAATCCAGGGGTCAGACTGCTCCGGGTTGTTGGAGCGTACAATATCCATGTGTTTCTCGATATAGGGGCCGCCAAGGTAGAACTTTGTAGAACTGTGTAGTGTCCTTGCGCCCAAGAATGCCCGTCCCAACATATTATTGATTTCGGTCCTAGCGTGCCTTTTCCACTCAGTCTCCCCTCATGCCACGATTGAGGAACACCAATCGACTTAAGGTCAGGAATAAAGTCAACACAAAACTCAATAACCTCCTTTGTTTCATGGCCCTTGGAGAGGCGTCCTTCTGGCCTAGCACGGTTATGAACATATTTCTTTAAGACTCCCATGAACCTCTCAAAGAGGAATATATTGTGTAGAAATACAGGACCCAGAATGGCAATCTCGTCGACTAGGTGAACTAGGACATGCGTCATAATATTGAAGAAGGATGGTGGTAACACCAACTCAAAACTGACAAGACATTGGACCAAATGATTCTGTAACCTTGGTAGGATTTCCGGATCGATTACCTTCTGAGAAATTGCATTGAGGAATGCACATAGCTTCACAATGGCTAATCGAACATTTTCTGGTAGAAGCCCCCTCAATGCAACCGGAAGCAATTGCGTCATAATCACATGGCAGTCATGAGACTTTAGGTTCTGGAATTTTTTCTCTGCCATATTTATTATTCCCTTTATATTCGATGAGAAGCCAGACGGGACGTTGATACTAAGAAGGCATTCAAAAAAGATTTCCTTCTCTGCTTTGGTAAGAGCGTAGTTGGCAGGACCTTGATACTGCTTTGGATGCATGTTGTCTGTTTCGTTCATACGTTGCTGGTCCTCCTGTGCCTCTGGTGTATATTTTGTCTTCCCATACACGCCGAGGAAGCCTAGCAGGTTCATGCAAAGATTCTTTGTCACATGCATCACGTCGACTGCAGAGCGGACCTCTAGGACTTTCCAATAGGGTAGCCCCAAAAATATAGATTTCTTTTTCCACATGGGTGCGTGTCCGTCAGCGTCATTCGGAACAGATTGTCTGCCGGGACCCTTTCCAAAGATTGCTTTTAAATCCTTGACCATATCAAATATATCATCACCAGTACGGGGGACAGGTTTCTTCCGGTGATTTGCCTCACCTTTGAAATGCTTGCCTTTCTTTCTTAAGGCATGCTTGGTCAGAAGAAATCGACGATGTCCCAGGTACACAACCTTCTTACATTTATCCAAATATATACTTTCAGTATCATCTAAATAGTGCGTGGATGCATTGTATCCCTTGTTTGTTTGTCCTGAAAGGTTACTAAGAGCAAGCCAATCATTGATGGTTACAAACAGCAACGCTCGTAGGTCAAATTCCTCCTGTTTGGGCTCATCCCACACACGTACACCTTTTAAATCCCACAGCTATAAAAGTTCATCAACTAATGGCCTTAGGTACACATCAATGTCGTTGCCGGGTTGCTTAGGGCCTTGGATGAGCACTGGCATCATAATGAACTTCCGCTTCATGCACAACCAAGGAGGAAGGTTATAGATACATAGAGTCACAGGCCAGGTGCTATGATTGTTGCTCTGCTCCCCAAAAGGATTAATGCCATCTGCACTTAAACCAAAACATAAGTTCCTTGCGTCACCTGCAAAGTCCGGCCACTTTCTCTCAATTTTTCTCCACTGCGACCCATCAATGGGTACTCTCAACTTCCCGTCTTTCTTACGGTCTTCTTTGTGCCATCGCAACAACTTGACATGCTCTTTGTTTCTGAACAGACGTTTCAACCGTGGTATTATAGGAGCATACCACATCACCTTGGCAGGAACCCTCTTCCTGGGGCGCTCGCCCTCAACATCACCAGGGTCATCTCGTCTGATCTTATACCGCAATGCACCGCATACCGGGCATGCATTAGAATTCTCGTACTCCTCACCACGGTAGAGGATGCAGTCATTAGGACATGCATGTATCTTCTGCACCTCTAATCCTAGAGGGCGGAGAACCTTCTTTGCTTCGTACGTACTGTCAGGCAATTCGTTATCCTTTGGAAGCTTCTTCTTCATTATTTTCAGTAACTTCTCAAATCCCTTGTCAGATAAATCATTCTTTGCCTTCCATCACAGCACTTCCAGTGTGGTAACGAGCTTTGTGTTGCCATCTTCGCAATTTGGGTACAACCGTTTTTTGTGATCCTCTAACATGCGATCGAACTTCAACTTCTCCCTTTCACTTTCGCATTCTCTCTGTGCATCAACAATGACCCGGCGAAGATCATCAGCGGGCACATCTGGTGCCTCTTGATCTTCAGCTTCCCCCGTTGCACTATCACCATGTTCAGGGAACATAGGACGATAGTTGTCATCATCCTCTTCTTCTTCATTGTCTTCCATCAT
This sequence comes from Elymus sibiricus, assembly GCA_039707655.1. NCBI lineage: Eukaryota > Viridiplantae > Streptophyta > Magnoliopsida > Poales > Poaceae > Elymus > Elymus sibiricus. The sequence goes on along the minus strand of CM077663.1, from coordinate 397,055,646 downwards.
AACCCCTCTTTCTCCATGCTTGGTCCAACAATTATAGTGGGGCATGAAACCGTACTTAAGCAGGTGGAAGTGAAGGGTTTTCGAGGAAGAGTAATCCTACCTATTCTCACAGTCAACACTTTTGGAAATATGCCCTAGAGGCAATAATAAATTGGTTATTATTATATTTCCTTGTTCATGATAATCGTTTATTATCCATGCTATAATTGTATTGATTGGAAAATCAAATACATGTGTGGGTACATAGACAACACCGTGTCCCTAGTAAGCCTCTAGTTAACTAGCTCGTTGATCAAAAGATGGTGAAGGTTTCCTAGCCATGGACATGAGATGTCATTTGATAACGGGATCACATCATTAGGAGAATGATGTGATGGACAAGACCCAAACTATAAACGTAGCATATGATCGTGTCAGTTTATTGCTATTGTTTTCTGCATGTCAAGTATCTGTTCCTATGACCATGAGATCATGCAACTCACTGACACCGGAGGAATACCTTGTGTGTATCAAACGTCGCAACGTTACTGGGTGACTATAAAGATGCTCTACAGGTATCTCCGAGGGTGTCTGTTGGGTTGGCATGGATCAAGAATAGGATTTGTTACTCCGTGTGACGAAGAGGTATCTCAGGGCCCACTCGGTAATACAACATCACAATGAGCCTTGCAAGCAATGTGACTAAAGTGTTAGCCACGAGATCTTGTATTACGGACCGAGTAAAGAGACTTGCCGATAACGAGATTGAACTAGGTATAGAGATACCGACGATCGAATCTCGGGCAAGTAACATACCGAAGAACAAAGGGAACAGCATACGGGATTAACTGAATCCTTGACATAGAGGTTCGACCGATATAGATCTTCGTAGAATATGTAGGAACCAATATGGGCATCCAGGTCCCGCTATTGGTTATTGACCGTAGAGGTGTCTCGGTCATGTCTACATAGTTCTCGAACCCGCAGGGTCTACACACTTAACGTTTGGTGACGATTAGTATAGTTGAGTTATTGTGTTGGTGACCGAAGGTTGTTCGGAGTCCCGGATAAAATCCCGGACATGACGAGGATCTCCGAAAGAGTCCGGAGGTAAAGTTTGATATATGTGATAATAGTGTTTTGATCTCCGGAAGGGTTCCGGAATTCACCGGAAGGGGTTCCGGATGTTTATCGAAGTGTTCGTGTGCAGCAACACTTTATATGGGCCAAAGGGGTAAAGCCCACGAGGTATTGGAAAGTGCAAAAGGAAGTTTTGATGCTGCCTTAAGCGGTACTACCGCTGGTAAGGCAGTACTACCGCGTAAGCGGTACTACCGCTTGTGTGAAGCGGTACTACCGCTCAAGCGGTACTACCGCTCATGAGCGGTACTACCGCTTGTACGCGGTACTGCTGGAATCCGAGTAGGACTCTTTCCGTGCGGGCCAAACCGACCTTGTGCGGGCAAAACCGACCTTGTGGAGGCTTTCTCTCCAAGTTTAGACCCCAGGGCTCAACATATAAATAGAGGGGCAGGGCTAGCACACGGGATACATCAAGATTTCCCAAGCCGTGTGCCGGTAACCCTAACCCTCTAGTTCCTCCCGTCACAATCTCCGTAGTGCTTGGCGAAGCCCTGCAGAGATTGTTCCTCACCACCATCACCACGCCGTCGTGCTGCCGGAACTCATCCACTACTTCACCATCGCTCGCTGGATCGAGGAGGTGAAGGCGTCATCAAGCCGTACGTGTGTTGAACGCGGAGGTGCCGTCCGTTCGGCGCTAGATCGTGTTTGGATCGAGGGACGACTTGCGATTCGGATCGCGAAGACGTTCGACTACATCAACCGCGTTTCTTAACGCTTCCGCTTAGCGATCTACAAGGGTATGTAGATTCACTCTCCCTCTCGTAGATGCTCATCACCATGGATAGATCTTGCGTGTGCATAGGAAATTTTTTGTTTCCCATGCGACGTTCCCCAACAGTGGTATCAGAGCTAGGTCTATGTGTAGATGAGATCTCGAGTAGAACACAAAGGAGTTTGTGGGCGTTGATATTCAGATTGCTTCCTCCCTTGGTCTTTTCTTGTTTCGGCGGTATTGTGGGATGAAGCGGCTCGGACCAACATTACTCGTACGCTTACGAGAGACCGGTTCCATCAACTGACATGTAACTTCGTTGCATAAAGATGGCTGGCGGGTGTCTGTCTCTCCTACTTTAGTCAGATCGGATTTGACAAAGACGGTCCTTGAGAAGGTTGAAAAGCAATTTTTGTATCACCGTTGTGGTTTTTGCGTAGGTAAGAATTGTTCTTGCTAGATACCCGTAGCAGCCACGTAAAACTTGCAACAACAATTAGAGAACGTCTAACTTGTTTTTGCAGGGTATGTTGTGATGTGATATGGCCAATTTCATGATGAGATATATGTGATGTATGAGATGATCATGTGTTGTATAGAATATCACGACTTGCATGTCGATGAGTACGGCAACTGGCAGGAGCCATAGAGTTGTCTTTAATTATTTTCGCCGTTTTGCTTTACTTTATCGCTTTGAGTTAGCAATAGTCGTGCAAGCAACATTCGGCGCGACAACCTCATGGCGGCACGTTGATGGAGATCAAGATGATGGAGATCATGGTGTCATGCCGGTGACGATGGAGATCATGCCGATGCTTTGGAGATGGAGATCAAAAGCACAAGTTCATGGCCATATCATGTCACTTATGATTTGCATGTGATGTTAATCCTTTTATGCATCTTATTTTGCTTAGGACGACGGTAGCATTATAAGGTGATCCCTCACTTAAATTTCAAGATAAAATTGTGTTCTCCCCGAGTGTGCACCGTTGCGAAAGTTCGTCGTTTCGAGACACCACGTGATGATCGGGTGTGATAGACTCTACGTTCGCATACAACGGGTGCAAGCCAGTGTTGCACGTGCGGAACACTCGGGTTAAACTTGACGAGCCTAGCATGTACAGACATGGCCTCGGAACACAAGAGACCTTAAGGTCGAACATGAGTCATATAGTAGATATGATCAACATGAAGATGTTCACCATTGAAATCACCTCAACTCACGTGATGATCGGACTTGAGTTGGTGGATTTGGATCATGTGACACTCGAATGACCGGAGGGATGTCAATTTGAGTGGGAGTTTTTAAAGTAATATGATTAACTAAACTCATTATCTTGAACAATAGTCTAAGTTGTCTTTGCTATATTTATGTTGTAGATCATGGCTCGCGCAGTAGCACCCCTGAATTTTAATGCGTTCCTAGAGAAAGCTAAGTTGAAAGATGATGGAAGTAACTTTGTGGACTAGGCCCGTAATCTAAGGATTATCCTTACGGCTTCCCAGAAGGCTTATGTCCTTGAAGCACCGCTTGGTGATCCACCCGCTCCAGTTGAGTCTCTAGACGTTGTGAACGCCTGGCAGGCTCGCTCTGATGATTACTCAATAGTTCAATGTGCAATTTTGTATGGCTTAGAACCGGGACTTCAAAGACGTTTTCAACGTCATGGAGCATATGAGATGTTCCAGGAGTTGAGGTTTATCTTTCAGAAGAATGCCCGGATCGAGAGGTATGAGACCTCCGATAAGTTCTATACTTGCAAGATGGAGGAGAACGGGTCTGTTAGTGATCACATACTCAGAATGTCTGGGTACTCCACCCGTCTAGCTGAATTAGGGATGCCCCTTCCGCCAGAGGCTATCACTGATAGAGTTCTTCAATCATTGCCACCTAGCTACAAGAGCTTCGTGTTGAACTATAACATGCACGGGATGAACAAGTCAGTCGCCGAGCTGTTTGCGAGGCTGAAAGTCACTGAGTCCGAAATTCAGAAGGAACATCAAGTGTTGATGGTCAATAAAACCACTAGTTTCAAGAAAAATGGCAAGGGTAAGAAGGGTAACTCCAAGAAGAGTGGAAAAGCAGTTGCTCCTCCCGTGAAGAAACCCAAGGCTGGACCCAAACCAGAAACTGTGTGCTTTCATTGCAAGGGAACTGGACACTGGAAGCGGAACTGCCCCAAGTATTTGGCTGACAAGAAGGCGGCCAACAACAAACAAGGTATATATGATATACATGTTATTGATGTGTACCTTACCAACTCTCGTTGCAGTGCCTGGGTATTTGATACCGGTGCGGTTGCTCACATTTGCAACTCTAAACAGGAACTGCGGAATAGACGGAGGCTGGCAAAGGATGAAGTGACGATGCGCGTGGGAAATGGTTCCAAGGTTGATGTGATCGCCGTCGGCACGCTCGCTCTTCGATTACCATCGGGATTAGTGATGAACCTGAATAATTGTTATTTAGTGCCTGCGTTAAGCATGAACATTATATCTGGATCTTGTTTATTGCGAGACGGTTACTCATTTAAATTAGAGAATAATGGTTGTTCTATTTATATGAGTAATATCTTTTATGGTCATGCACCCGAAGTGAGGGGTTTATTCTTATTTAATCTCGATAGTAATGATACACATGTTCATAACATTGATGCCAAAAGATGTAGAATTGATAATGATAATACCACTTTCTTGTGGCACTGCCGTTTAGGTCATATTGGCGTAAAACGCATGAGGAAGCTCCATGCTGATGGACTTTTGGAGTCACTTGATTTTGAATCACTTGACACATGCGAGCCATGCCTCATGGGCAAGATGACTAATACGCCGTTCTCTGGAACAATGGAACGGGCAAGTGACTTGTTGGAAATCATACATACTGATGTGTGCGGTCCGATGAGCATTGAGGCGCGCGGTGGTTATCGTTACTTTCTCACCTTCACTAATGACTTAAGTAGATATGGGTATATTTACTTACTGAAACACAAGTCTAAAACGTTTGAAAAGTTCAAACAATTTCAGAGTGAAGTTGAGAATCATCGTAACAAGAAGATTAAATTCCTACGATCTGATCGAGGAGGAGAGTATCTGAGTTATGAGCTTGGCAGTCACTTAAGACAGTGTGGAATTGTTTCACAATTAACACCGCCTGGAACACCACAGCGGAATGGTGTGTCCGAACGTCGTAATCGAACCTTATTAGATATGGTGCGATCTATGATGTCTCTTGCTGATTTGCCACTATCGTTTTGGGGTTATGCATTAGAGACAGCTGCATTCACTTTAAATAGGGCACCATCGAAATCCGTTGAGACGACGCCATATGAACTTTGGTTTGACAAGAAGCCAAAGTTGTCGTTTCTTAAAGTTTGGGGATGTGATGCTTATGTCAAAAAGCTTCAGCCTGAAAAGCTGGAACCCAAAGCGGAGAAATACGTCTTCATAGGATACCCAAAAGAGACAGTTGGGTATACCTTCTACCTCAGATCCGAAGGCAAAGTGTTTGTCGCTAAAAACGGAAAATTTCTTGAGAAAGAGTTTCTCTCGAAAGAATTGAGTGGGAGGAAGATAGAACTTGATGAGGTTGTTGAACCTTTACTTCAACCTGAGAGTAGCGTAGCGCAGAAAGATGTTTCTGTAGAACCTACATCAGCTGAAGAGGAAGTTGATGATGATCATAAAGCTTCGGATCAAGTTGCTATCGAACCTCGTAGGTCGACAAGGACGCGTACTGCTCCTGAGTGGCACGGCAACCCTGTCTTAGAGGTCATGTTGTTGGACAACGATGAACCTACGAGCTATGGAGAAGCGATGATGGGCCCGGATTCAGAGAAGTGGTTAGAGGCCATGAAATCCGAGATGGGATCCATGTATGAAAACAAAGTGTGGACTTTGGAAGTATTACCTGAAGGGCGTAAGGCCATTCAGAACAAATGGATCTTTAAGAGGAAGACGGACGCGGACGGTAATGTCACCGTCTATAAAGCTTGACTTGTGGCAAAGGGTTTTTCACAAGTTCAAGGAGTTGACTACGATGAGACCTTCTCACCCGTAGCGATGCTTAAGTCCGTCAGAATCATGTTAGCAATAGCTGCCTTTTTCGATTATGAAATTTGGCAGATGGATGTCAAAACAGCATTCCTTAACGGTTTCCTTAAAGAAGAGTTGTATGTGATGCAACCAGAAGGTTTTGTCGATCCAGAGAATGCTGACAAAGTTTGCAAACTCCAGCGATCCATTTATGGACTGGTGCAAGCATCTCGGAGTTGGAATCTTCGCTTTGATGAGGTGATCAAAGCGTTCGAGTTTATACAAGTTTACGGAGAAGCTTGTATTTACAAGAAAGTGAGTGGGAGCTCTATAGCGTTTCTAATATTATATGTGGATGACATATTACTGATTGGAAACAATATAGAAATGTTGGAAAGCGTGAAGGAATATTTGAACAAGAGTTTTTCAATGAAGGACCTAGGAGAAGCTGCTTTCATATTAGGCATCAAGATCTATAGAGATAGATCAAGACGTTTAATAGGACTTTCACAAAGCACATACCTTGATAAGATTTTGAAGAAGTTCAAAATGGATCAGTCCAAGAAGGGGTTCTTGCCTGTTTTGCAAGGTGTGAAGTTGAGTAAGACTCAATGCCCAGTGACTGCAGAAGATAGAGAAAAGATGAGTGTCATCCCCTATGCTTCAGCCATAGGCTCTATCATGTATGCAATGCTGTGCACAAGACCCGATGTCAGCCTTGCCATAAGTATGGTCGGAAGGTTTCAAAGTGATCCAGGAATGGAACACTGGACTGCGGTCAAGAATGTCCTGAAGTACCAGAAAAGGACTAAGGACATGTTTCTCGTTTATGGAGGTGATCAAGAGCTCGTCGTAAAGGGTTACGTCGATGCAAGCTTTGACACTGATCCGGATGACTCTAAGTCGCAAACCGGATACGTATTTATTCTTAATGGGGGTGCGGTTAGCTGGTGCAGTTCCAAGCAAAGCGTGGTAGCTGATTCTACATGCGAAGCGGAGTACATCGCTGCCTCGGAGGCGGCGAAAGAAGGTGTCTGGATGAAGGAGTTCATGAAAGATCTTGGAGTAGTGCCTAGTGCGCTTAACCCAATGACTCTGTTTTGTGATAATACTGGTGCCATTGCTCTAGCCAAGGAACCAAGATTTCACAAGAGGACCAGACACATAAAGTGACGTTTCAATTCCATCCGCGATTACATCAAGGAGGACGACATAAATATTTGCAAAGTACACACGGATCTGAATGTTGCAGATCCGATGACTAAACCTCTTCCAAGGGCTAAACATGAACAACACCAGAACTGCATGGGTGTTCGATTCATTACAATGTAAATCACATAGTGATGTGAACTAGATTATTGACTCTAGTGCAAGTGGGAGACTGTTGAAAATATGCCCTAGAGGCAATAATAAATTGGTTATTATTATATTTCCTTGTTCATGATAATCGTTTATTATCCATGCTATAATTGTATTGATTGGAAACTCAAATACATGTGTGGGTACATAGACAACACTGTGTCCCTAGTAAGCCTCTAGTTAATTAGCTCGTTGATCAAAAGATGGTGAAGGTTTCGTAGCCATGGACATGAGATGTCATTTGATAACGGGATCACATCATTAGGAGAATGATGTGATGGACAAGACCCAAACTATAAACGTAGCATATGATCGTGTCAGTTTATTGCTATTGTTTTCTGCATGTCAAGTATCTGTTCCTATGACCATGAGATCATGCAACTCACTGACACCGGAGGAATACCTTGTGTGTATCAAACGTCGCAACGTTACTGGGTGACTATAAAGATGCTCTACAGGTATCTCCGAGGGTATCTATTGGGTTGGCATGGATCAAGACTGGGATTTGTTACTCCGTGTGACGGAGAGGTATCTCAGGGCCCACTCGGTAATACAACATCACAATGAGCCTTGCAAGCAATGTGACTAAAGTGTTAGCCACGAGATCTTGTATTACGGACCGAGTAAAGAGACTTGCCGATAACGAGATTGAACTAGGTATAGAGATACCGACGATCGAATCTCGGGCAAGTAACATACCGAAGAACAAAGGGAACAACATACGGGATTAACTGAATCCTTGACATAGGGGTTCGACCGATATAGATCTTCGTAGAATATGTAGGAACCAATATGGGCATCCAGGTCCCGCTATTGGTTATTGACCGTAGAGGTGTCTCGGTCATGTCTACATAGTTCTCGAACCCGCAGGGTCTACACACTTAACGTTTGGTGACGATTAGTATAGTTGAGTTATTGTGTTGGTGACCGAAGGTTGTTCGGAGTCCCGGATAAAATCCCGGACATGACGAGGATCTCCGAAAGAGTCCGGAGGTAAAGTTTGATATATGTGATAATAGTGTTTTGATCTCCGGAAGGGTTCCGGAATTCACCGGAAGGGGTTCCGGATGTTTACCGAAGTGTTCGGGTGTAGCAACACTTTATATGGGCCAAAGGGGTAAAGCCCACGAGGTATTGGAAAGTGCAAACGGAAGTTTTGCTGCTGCCTTAAGCGGTACTACCGCTTGTGTGAAGCGGTACTACCGCTCAAGCCGTACTACCGCTTGTACGCGGTACTGCTGGAATCCGAGTAGGACTCTTTCCGTGCGGGCCAAACCGACCTTGTGCGGGCAAAACCGACCTTGTGGAGGCTTTCTCTCCAAGTTTAGACCCCAGGGCTCAACATATAAATAGAGGGGCAGGGCTAGCACACGGGATACATCAAGATTTCCCAAGCCGTGTGCCGGCAACCCTAACCCTCTAGTTCCTCCCGTCACAATCTCCGTAGTGCTTGGCGAAGCCCTGCAGAGATTGTTCCTCACCACCATCACCACGCCGTCGTGCTGCCGGAACTCATCCACTACTACACCATCGCTCGCTAGATCGAGGAGGTGAAGGCGTCATCAAGCCGTACATGTGTTGAACGCGGAGGTGCCGTCCGTTCGGCGCTAGATCGTGTTTGGATCGAGGGACGACTTGCGATTTGGATCGCGAAGACGTTCGACTACATCAACCGCGTTTCTTAACGCTTCCGCTTAGCGATCTACAAGGGTATGTAGATTCACTCTCCCTCTCGTAGATGCTCATCACCATGGATAGATCTTGCATGTGCGTAGGAAATTTTTTGTTTCCCATGCGACGTTCCCCAACAAACACATGAACAACACATAAAACCATTCAGAGTGTTTGCCTCGGCCACACTGATAAAATTAAGCAGTCCCGTAATGTACTCGGAAGTGCGTCGGTCACCGTACATCCATTGCGGGTTCATCTGCATTATATAATTAAGTATATCAAAAACCATTACAGTACATCATGAATAGAGAAATGACCAAATTAATACAAGTTCATCATCACATTAAAACCAAAGTACAGTAGTGATCAAATGTTATTACTGCAAAAACAAATACATAAAGTTCATACATAGTTCTCATAAAACAACTATGTAAAACATTTAAATGCAACAACAAATGCGATCAAAATCGCAACTAAGGTAACAATTGATCCAACAGCATAATGATATCAAGCCTCTTTATCAATGGCATATTTTATAATCTTTCTAATCTTCAAGCGCATTGCATCCATCTGGATCTTGTGTAGATCGGCGACATCGGCAACATGCAACTCCAATTTCATCTTCTCTTCTTCAATTCTTTTCAATTTTTCTTTCAAATAATTGTTTGTTTTTCAACTAAATTTAACCTCTCGACAAGAGGGTCGGTTGGAATTTCCGGTTCACATACCTCCTAGATAAAAACATCTATGTTAAGTTGGTCGGCATAATTGTCATAAACACTAAATGAAACAAATAGTTATAAAAGATAATATACCACATCCGAATCATAGACCGGACGAGCCGACGGGGGCGGATACCAAAACCATGGCACTATATAATAACAAACAATAAAACAAGTAAGAAAATTATACAAGTAGCTATCTAAATCATACAAGTAAGAATTTTTCTTTTAAAAAATATAAGAACAAGAGGCTCACCACACGGCGGTGCCGGTGACAAGATCGGCGCGGGCGATAGACGGCGGCGAGGACGGGGTTGGAGAAGAATAGAGGAGAAAGCTTATGTAACATCCCGATGTTCAGAATGTTAGGGAAAAAAGTTTTTCAAAAAAGTAGGGCCAGAAAATTTCTTTTGTTTTATTTGGTTAATAAAAGCTTAACTTAACTTTTTGTAATTACGTGGATTTCATTTGAACAAATGCCAACTTAAATTAAAATTTGAGTTTTATTATTCCCTTTTTGCTGAATATTATTTTTCTTGACTTTGGCTTATTTAATTATGCACCTGAATTCATTGGATTTGTTTCAGACATTTGATATGTGTTTTGAGCTTTTAGTTCTTTTCTACAAGGAAAATCATTTTTCTCTTTATCAGGCTATGTGCTGAATTTCCTAGCCCAACATATCACACTCTCTTTTGCATGAGAGCAACAACAATTCTTTTCCCAACCGAACAGGGCTAGCCCATGTATCTCTCTCTCTCTCTCTCTCGTTTTCCCCTCATGACCTTTTCCTCATGGGCCTGGCTGCACTGGCCCATCTCTCCAAGTAGCGAACCTCTTTTATCCTTTCTCTGTACGTTCAAAACTCGCTGAAAGAGGAAGCCATATGTAACGTGCAGGAGTCATCATTGCCTCCTCCTTAGAGCATCCCAGCCGCGCCCCAACAGGCCCCCCAGGCCACTTTTTTATCGCCGGCTGTGGAAAATCGGCCCAGTCGCATTCCGAGGAGCCCAAATTTCACTGGTTAGGGCCGAAATTGGCGCTGGCAGACCCAGGCCGAACCCGGCGCGCTGGGGGGCGCTTGGGGGCGCCGGGGGAAGCGTTTTTGGCGTGAAAACGTGTGGTCCCGCCGAGTCAGCGACCGGGCGCTTCGTCGTCCTCATCGCCTCGGTTTCCCGCGGGAATCAATGCGAAGTGACCGCGAGCTGCCGCCGGTCATCCTTCCATTGATTTCTCACGGGCGGTGCAATGACCGCGCGCCGACGCGCATCCACCACGCGGCCACACCTCGCCGCCTCCCCCCTGCTATAAAAGTCGGCCTTCATCGCGGGTGGCAGAACACTCCTCGCCACAGCCTCTCTATCACTCTCGCCGCCGACGCCCTTCTCTCCTCCTTCGCCGTCGATGCCCTACCTTCCTTCTTCGCCATGGCCGAGCGCTTCCTAGGCGACAGTGCGGCGGCCAATGATTTCGGCCGCCGCCACCTGCACGAGGCGGAGGCTCGCCTCCTGTACGAGGCGGAGTACCCGGCGCCGCCCGACAAGCGGGTGCCGGGCTCGTGGAGGCTCAGCGCCGGCGGGGTCCCAGTGCCTCCGCCGCCCACTAGTGCTGAGCGGCGCGCCGAGATCGCCAGGATCTGATCATCGCTTTCGGAGGCAGCACGGCAGCAGCCGAGGTATGCCCCGAACGACCATAACGTATGGATGACGTATTTCGAGCGCCGCCACAAGGAGCAGCTCGCCTCCACGAACGGCACCCCGGCAAGCCACGGGTGCCACAACTCCGAGGGGCGGCGGCGATGGTGGGGCGTCCCCGGGCCCACACTCGAAGCCGTCCTCGAGCACATCGAGGGCGGCAACTCGCCGCGTCTTGATTACCCGGTGCCGTCCTTCTCGCGCCGGAGTGGCTCCTCGTGGCAGCCGAGGTGCATGGCAGGGACGTCGTCGTCGTCGTCCGGCTCCCACTCCCACTCCTCCGGCGCACGCACGCTGCTCGCCGCGGTGAAGGAATAGCCCCTCGAGACGCTGGAGAGGCGTAGTGGTGGCATCGCCATCAACGAGGGCCGCCGCCGCCAGCCTTCCCCCTCTCCCCGCAGGCACCTCCGCCTTGTCAGGCCAAAGACAGAGCCGGACCCGATGGCGATGCTAGTCGCCGTCAAGCAGTAGCACTTTGACATGGCCGCCGCCGACGAGACCGACCTCAAATGGGCGCAGGACGACTACGTCCGCGAGGAAATGAAGCGTCAGCGTCGCGCCCTCGAGGAGATCGCCGCTCGTCGCCGCGGCCGCGAGGAGGGTGGCGTTGTCATCCTCGACGACAGCGACGAGGAGGCGCCCGGGCTATCCAACCCCGAGTTGCATCGCCTCGGGGACCTATGGCAGGGTTGCAGCAGGGACGGTGGCGGCGCGCAGGACGACGGCGACGACGGCGGCGACCACACCACCTTCTACAGTCTCCTCGACATGTAGAAGGGCGGCGGCAGCGGCGGCGACGTAGTAGTAGTTGTTGTTTTTATTTTACTTTTTGTACAAATATCAATGAATCGCCTGAACTTCGTTCAAACTTGTGTCGTTTTGGCCGAATTTTTTCGGTTTTTAGTGTTCAAAAACAGCGTCGGGACTGGGAACCAGACCGCCCCCACGCCGTTTTTATTATCGGTTGACCCCGAGGCGACGCTATTTCAGTCCCTGGGACGCCGAACGGCTGGAGATGCTCTTAATTCCTTCTCCTAGACCCTTCGATGCTTTGCCATCTTCCAACGCTGCTCATCTACCAGCCCCACCACCCGTGAGTTTCTCCTTCCTCCACCCACGCATACACGTACGCACCTACAGAAGAACAAACGTTCAGCCTCCTACAGAATAGAAACGACACAACCATGAACCTGCCCTCCCTTTAACTCTCTTCATATCTCACCGTTTCCACATCCGAGAATATCTAGATGTGTGCCTCCACCTCCTCTTCCAGTCCTCTCACTTCCTCCCTGTTGCCTTCCCCCTCTGTCCAAGAACTCTCTCTGAAATTGTAAAGCTCCATGGACGCCCGTGCATGAGCTCGGTGACTCAGGCCACCTCCATCCAAGAACTTGCGCCAGAACATTCTCCTACTTCCCACAACTCCATTCAGAGAAGAAAAAACACGATCTATCGACCACAGGCGAAGAATTCCGCTTGTACGTGTACACTGTTCGTCGAGTTCATCGCACCGATTTGTCGCGCTCGGTGAGTTTCTACCCAATTCCTTTTCACACGTCTTCTCAACATCACTTGTAGTATCTCCTAAACATCATGATTCAGCCTATCTACGGCGTTGGCCACGCACGTCCAAAAACCGAGTCCATATGATGGCATCGGCTTTTCTCTTATTTTCTACTCATCGGATGATCTTATCCTCAACATAAGAAATGTTCCATATGGCGGTAGCAATCTCACGGTGGAGTGAGATGACTTGTGGGGACAATCCGATTTAGTATAGATTTAGCATTAACGTTTAGCCTAATCTGATAGTGCTTTTAGTCCGGTAAACTTTTCTTGTTAGTAGGCAATACGTTCGTGATATGCGTAGGACTCGTTTCTAATTATGTCATAATCCTAGGAGTGTTGTCACTTTATTTTAGTTATAGCATATGTGGTTGTTTATTTATTTCGAACGTATTAGACTTGGGTTTGATTCAAATGAGAATTGAACTACATGCATGTCCAAGATATGTTAATTTTCATGTGTTCATGATATGCATAGGCGTGCATGGTATTCACCTCATAATTTCAGGAGTATCACGTGGGTTAATCGATTGATTGAGTGTATGTTTTAAATTATTAAGTGCACTCTTGTATGTTTTCATCTAGATAATTTCAGGCATCGTGGTAGTATTATATGCCTTTGTACGCTCTTGTCTATTATTCCCATGTGTAGGAGTTGATTTGGTGTACCGTATTGTCCTTGTTTGTACATGCTTGATGGGTTATTATTTTAATTAGTTGCGGATCATCGTTAGGATAATCTTATTATTACTACTTGGTGAATGTTCATCGAGCTTATAATTCTTTAGAATTGTTCTAGGTGTTTCTTTATTATCTAGTCATGGAATGATTCATGTTTTAATTATTTTAGTTTCGTTTAGCATGAAGGTTTATTAAATTCGATATGTTTTATATGTTCATCTTCTCCCATGTTGCATGTATGTTTATTGGTTGCAAATAGTTCTATGTCTATAGTAGATGTATGTCTATTTATAACACATATTGTTGCATAATTTTCTTCATCCTAGATGCCAAATGAAATGCCTTGTTTGGAAATGAGTGCATTGTAGTTCATTGCATAGAACATTATTGCCTAGTTGTTTCCCTTGTGTTGTAGATGTTACCATTGAAGATTACATCGTTTGATGCTTTATGTCATGGTTATATTTGTATTGCTTCATATAATTTATTAGTGTGGTATAGAGCATAGCTTATTTACATCTTGGTTGCTAAAATATGTGTTTCTGCATCTGAGTTTATTGCAGTGCCATGTTAGCACTTGCTAAAGTCGAATGCATGCTTCATTGTATGCCTATGTGTTATAAGATTGCTAGTTTATATTATGATCACTTATATGGGTAGTTTATGCGTGTTAGTAGATACGTGCTTGTTACTAATGATCTCATATATTTTTTAGTAATTAGAGTTCATTCATGCTTTACCAATACCATGTCATGTTGTTGTGATAATATAACTAGATGCATAGTGTGTGTATGAATTCATATTATGGATCATTCCTACTTATGTTGCTTATGTCCTTACACTTGTGAGTTGTACTCGATAGTAATGCATGTCAGGACATTGTCTCTGTTATCCATATTAGTTTAGTGCTTTGCTTGATGTCATTGATGCCATGGCCTAGATGTTCACTCTCTTACACGATTAGTGTTCCTTCTCCATGTGGTTATTTATCATAACTATCATGTTAGTGTTGTGTGCTAATGCCATTCTTGATAACCATGTTACGTGATATAAACTAAGTTATGTTAGATATGGGTTGTATTATGTTTGTACCACAACACACAACTCATGTGACGAGCATCCATGTTTAATTTTTATATCTTGTTTATCTTATCGCTTCATTATTTTATGCCTATCCTCTGTCGTATCTAGTATATTTAGTTGTTGCATTGTTGTATGTCTAGCCATCGCCACGCGACTGATCTTTCATGTCTTATGATGTTCTATGTGGTATAGTTGCTTAGTTTAGTTCTTCCTTATAGATGTTTAATTTCGTTGCATCTTAGTCTTATGAGTGTTTTAATACTGCTTGGTATGACTCATGTACTTAGGACGAGTCATATATCATGTTAGTAGAGTTGTGCTTTGATTATACTCAGTGTGTGTATCGTGCTTGTTATGGTAGGCATGTGGTGATACTATTATTGGTAGTGGTTATTGGTATTCGTTCTATATTTTAAGACCATGTCCTAGTTTAGTATCTTCTCATGATAACTTTTTGTATGTTTGATGATGTGTTACTAGTAAATACCTTTTGTGATCCTATACTCACATGCCTTATAAGTTGTGTCTTATTATTTAATTATTTTTGCCATGGTCTTGGTTTGTCTTTGTTCTATAAATGCTTGTTAATAAGTATTATGGTTAATGTTTGATTTTTCTTGTGGTGAACCATTATACATATTTAGAAGTATATAAATATTTATTTATGGTTAATTGTTACTCTTATTCATGCCATGTTCTTGCTTGTGGTATGATGAGGTTACAATAGGTTGAATTACCATGTCATGTATAGGACAACTATTATTCATTTATTCGATATGTTGTTTATTATTGCTTTAGGGATAGACCTAGATTCAACTCAAATCATGCATGTGTGTTGTATGATGTTTCATTGCTTAACTAGTTTGGTTTGTAATGTTGGTTTGATTATCTTTTGGGATGCATGCTTTTGAGTTATTGTAGTTGATGCATATGTTGAACTGCTATTAACCATTATAAATATTTAGATTTTTGTCTAAATATTTATTTGTGGTTAACCTTTACCTTTATCATGACATGTTGTGCTTATGTAGTTAAAATGCATAGGATGGTTCCATTCCATGTGTGTTGACACCATTATGTCTGTCATATAGTTGTTTCCTATAGAGTTGGGTGTGATGTGTAGTGGGCACTACTAGTGGTTAGCAGCATAGTTCAAATAAGAATGTTAGTCTTTATCGCCAAGCCTTCCTTATTTGTGTCAACCTAAACCTTGTCACTTCGTTGAATCATATCTCACCTTCACTATCATGATGCCTCATTTTGGAATCTCCATCCGATCAATATCTTCTATTCATCCCCTCTTAATTTGTTTTGGATGTCATTGGGATTTTTTATTGCTTTGGTATTTATTGTTTGTCTTTTGCTATCATTACGACGAGTAGGGAGTGATGAGGTTGGACATGGACAGAAACAGGTTACCGAAGAAGGACTCAACAACGAAGGCATGCCTCCTTCTTTGATCATACATATCATATTGTTTTGCAAAATTGCATTGAGTTTTATGGTTTCACCTTGCATGCTTTTAACCTCGTAGTTAGCGTATCGATTGACACATTACCTTGATCTACTTGTCGCCTATTCATTTGACACCCGAGTAGAAGTATATAGTATTCCGGTAGAGTAGAAATGCTTAGCCATGCTTATTACCCTATAGGTGCTTTGTTGAATGACCCTTGAGTCATTGACACTTGAAACTTACCGCTGAGCTAGGCGGTTGGCCTTGTTGACCTTCTCTATCCTCTTCTGCTCTGGGTGAAACTTACCATCTGAATACTGGTGCAGGCGATAGCTGCATCAAGGATGGAAGGAGCGATTGGCTGCCCTTCATAAGTTGAAGGGGGCAATCAGTCGTCCGTGCTGCATGAGGCCTAATAAGTCTTGGATTTGAAGATTGTGATACAGTGCAACCACATGCTATATGGGCACTTGCTTGGTCAAGTAAGCTAGTAAGCCTTAGGTGTCGATGTCGCCGTACCGCAGATGGGATAGCTGCCCTACGGGGAGTATCATCGGCACGGATGGGGGGACCGGTTTGATGACATACTCTTAGTTCCGTGCGCCAGACCCGGTGGGCATGTCACATCTTTGGGGGATCTAGTCCAATGACCTCGTCACAATCTCCCTGCCGGTATACCAAATGGTGACTATACCAGCGGCCACTGGTGGCATCAAGACGAGATTGTGTCGTGTGGGTAAAGTGTACAACCTCTACAGAGTGTAAAACTATTCGAATAGCTGTGTCCACGGTCATGGATGACACATGAATCTTTCTTTACGTATAGGACCTATCTTGCTTATTCCCACTTTACCCCTGTTCTTGGAACCTATGATGAGTGTGAGTTGATTGAGGATCCTCACTTTTATGAAAGTTATTCTAGAGATAAAACATATTTTCATCTAAAACTGCTTTTATCCAACTACTATATTTTTCAAACAAAATTAGCTTTTATGCAAATGAGCCATAGAGCCTTCCTTTGAAGCCACATGTAGCCATTAGGTCCTTCTCCGAAGGAGGCATGTTGAGTACGTAATGTACTCATGGCAATAATTTTGTTGACAACAGAGTTTCATGAAGACGAAGGTGATGACTACGTATGACTACTATGGCGATCCGTAGGAGTGAGGTCATGTGGACTACATCAACTGCCTGTGGCTGAGATGGAGTCGCTACGCATTGTACTTTCCACTGTTTTCTGAATGTAATAAATGTCATGAGACATTTTCCAATGTATGCCTTGAGCAAGATTTATTAAACTTGTAATCCGTTTACGCATTGTGCAATGATACCATTTCACTGTGTTGTCAACAATGATACTGGGGTTGACAAATTTACACGGGAGGGTCTAGAAGTTAATTCCGGGTTCTCACAGCTTAATTGATCTGTGTGAGGACGGGGACGGGGACGGGACGACACCCTAAACCACACCTACACATATGCAAACTAAGAAATTAATTTGAGCTCAAATTGCATCTAAATCAAATACACTCCTCCAGTAAAACCTACAAATCACTCTAATTCTAGAGCATGAAATGAGCTAAACTAGCAATGAGAGACGAAACGATGAAGTTTTGCTAACCTTTTAGAACACTTGGATAGTTTTTGCACCACCAAATCTAGACAAATCTTGGGGAAAATAGAGCTTGGAGGTCGAGCTTGGAGGAAGAATAGAGGAGAAGAATGGATTGTGTGGCCTCAAGTGGCATCATGTGCTCTCAGGCATTTCATTGAACACCTCATGTGCATAGGAAGGGAGAGCAAAGTAGGACCCACCTCCCACCTTCTATGAGCGAAAAACAGAGGAGAGGGTGGGCAGGGGCGAGGATATATATATAGGTAGTTTTTTAGTCCCAGTTGGTGTCTAGAACCGGGACTGAAGACAGACCTTTAGTCCCGGTTGGAGACACCAACTGGACGAAAGGACCTCGCTCCTGGCGCAACCCCTTTAGTCCCAGTTGGTGTCGTCAACCGAGCCTAAAGGTCCCGTTCGAACCGGGACTGATGCCTGCCAAGCCCTGGCCGGCGTCCTAGCCGCTCGAACCGGGACTGATGCTCACATTAGTCCCGGTTCGTAACACGACCGAGACTATTGCTATGATCCGGCTAGAACCAAAGCCCTGTTTTCTACTAGTGACATCATCTTAGCACCGATGCATTGGAAGTGTCCTTAGAAGGTGCAGCACAACCAAGGTTTGAGGTGAGTGGCCTAAGGAAAAGTTCAAACCGTGAAAATAACCAATCATCTCACCTGTTTAACCCATACTCCCTCCGTTCGGTGAAGAGTGTACATTTGGCTTCAAAATTTGTCCACAAAAGAGTGTATTTCTATCTTTCCAATGCACTTTAAAGTAGACAAAAATATTTCTCTCTCATCACACAGTAATCAAGACCAATAACATTGTACAGATGGTCTCCTTAATTTCTACATGCACTTAGCTCAGTGGGGGTTGGGTAATTAAAGAGGAAAGAGATGATGGCTTGCACCTTTCCAATGCATTTTTTACTCCACTCCATAAGTTGTCCTAAAATTTCTATGTGTACACATTTCATCGGACGGAGGGAGTAGTCCTTACTAAAAATATGGCCAAGCACGCCAATTAATTGCCTGATCTTTCGCTTCCTTAGTGAGTTGTGCATGCAGTGGTATCCGTGCACTATGGACGCGTTTGGTTGCCTCCACCGTTTTTTGCCCGTTTGCATGCTTGATCCAGTTGGGCCTGGCTGAGCATATGCAGGCTAAAAACCAACATCTGCATGTTGATTGGTTGCCTGCATTGCATCAAGGCCCAGCTGGGTGCATGTTGTTTGGTTGCCTATGTTTGTGCTTCGGGTTTGAGCAGATGCAAAGCACAGCTGTTTGGTTGTCTGCAAGCACTTGATCTGCTCACCCCTTTCAAATATGGTGGATTTACCACCCATTTGTGAGCACACAACACACACACATCATCATCAGCAAGATCAAAGCAAGAACAAAGTAAGAACAAACCAAGAACTACTACTAGGCATAGGTTATAAAACAGCAGGGTACCCCATGCCCCTGCTGGACCCCAGGGTGCTGCTCCCTGGGCAAAATATGAACAAGTTCACAGCAAAAGAGTCGATCGGGCTTCAGTTCAAACCTACACTACTTAAGTAGAGACTAGGAGAAACAGGCTATATAGCATGAGCGATGTCGCCGACGCAGCTGTGCTTGGAGCACCGAACCCTGTAGATGTTGGAGATGTTGGCGTTGAAGATCTGCACCTTGAGCCCCATGCCATAGAGCCTAAAGACTAAAAGGTCGCCAGGGACAATCTTGTGCCGGGAGCAGAAGTAATCCCAGCCGCGCCCCAGCACCATGTGCCCCTTGAAGTACTGCACCTGGACCCAGAACTCGCACCACTTGTTGACGGAGAGGCTAACAACGCGAGGAGGGCCGGTGACCAGCCATTGCTTCATCACCGACCTGAATTTAGGCGGGATGATGAGCATGGAGATGTCCTCCTGGTCCCTGATCTGCACGTAGAACCTCATAGGTTCCCATGCACCCTCCTCGTGGCCGGTCCTTGGCCTCCTGCCAGCGCCCAGCGGCATCCTCATGTACTCCACCCTGCCAGGGAGCACCACCCTATTCAGACACCGGTTCGTTGGGATGAGGTCCCGCGCCCCTTTGCGCCGGCAACGACCTGCGCACCACCGCCGGCTCTGTCCCACTCCGTCTTCATTACCTTGTCAACAAGATGGACATCAGTTAGCACAACTTACAATGATCAGTACTAACACATGATCACTACTAACAATGAGATAGCAATGATCAATGCTAGCACTGATCAAAAGCTAGCAATGATCAGTGCTAACAGTGATCAAAGCACCCTGATGAGAGCTAGCAATGATCAAATCAAGCCAACACACACATGTCCCACTTGCACCTACTATTTTTGGAATTCAGTTATGTTCTACTTGCATGACACATGCACTCACGTACCCTAACAACCAAAGCAAGAGGAGCACTAAGAACTAACAACAACAACAAAAACAAGAGCAAGAGGAGCACTAGCAGTAACAAACACTAGTAACAACACTAAGACTAACAATGTGGCAGTAAGAACTAATAATGTGGCAGTACAAAGTAACAATGTGGCAGTAGCAACTTACAATGTGGCACTACAAAGTAACAATGTGTCACTAAAGCGATGCAAAGTAACACTACATTATGAACAATCTAGCCATATGGGATGAACAAAGTACGCATGCACTCTGGTCCATCCCCAAAATAGCGGATTCTTATCGAATCCGGTTGAATCCAGTCGAATCGGATCGAATCGGGTCTAATCTACTGTCCTAGAACACAACTAGAACTACCCTAAGAACCCTAGGTACGAAGCAAACAGAGTTTTGAGAGCTTACAGTGGGGGTTGCCGGCATAGCGTGCACCGGACGTGGAGAAAAATCCAACGGGAAGAGGGGTGCTGGCGCCGCTGATGAAGAGGACCCGACCATTCCGAGGGCCGCGGCCATGGACCTCGTCCTGCGCTGGCTCGAAGATGACGCCTATGTCCTAGAGCTCCCCTCTCCTTGCACCGGACGCAGAGAAGAAAACCCTCGTATGGGGGTAAAAACACCCCCATAATAGGGGCCGGCAAAGGATGGCGCCAGCAGGTATTGGATCCCTGCTAGATTCTCGTCGAAGGAGTACACAACCGGCTCCGGTGGCGGAGCTAGAGCGACCGACGCCGGCGCTGCATTGGCCCGGGGCGGCGGCATGGTGCAGAAAAGGGAGGGGGATCGCAGTGCTACTGCTAGATCTACTCTGGTGGAGGAGACGTCGGCGACCCACCTCTTTGGGATGGGATTGCTGCCGGCGATGACCGGAGTGACTGGGGCCTTGTGAGATGGCGGTGTTGCCATCGGAGAAACCGAACGGGCGGTGAGAGGTGAGAGAGAGAGAGTGGCTATGAACTGGCGAAGAAGGTGATGGGAGGGGGCGTGGGGAGTTATGAGCCGTCGCGTCGTCTCCCGCGCTTCCCCACGCATGTAATTACTCGCCACATGTTGCTCGCGCGAGTCTGGCTCGCAAAAAATGGCCGATTCGGCCGTTCCTCCAGAGCCAGGCCCGGGCTTGCTTTAAGTTTCATGCGGGCCAACTGTTGCATGCGACCCAGGTAATTAAACAGCCTAAATACATCCCGTACGGGTCTGGTTGGACCTAATGCAGGCAACCAAACGCGTCCTATTATTCCCCTCTTTTTTCTGCTCAAAATGGCCAATGAGCACCAAGTAAAAAGTACATGCATTGGCTTAGACACATGCAGCCATCAACGCTAGTGATCGATAGCTATTCACACGGCCTCATTTTTTCTCGCTGCGTGGGGAAGACCAACGAGTAAGGAAGGGAAACAACCAAACAATTAACGTTACGCGACTTAGTTTTGGGAAAGTCAGACTTTCACTAGTAGAAAACAGGCCATTAGTCCCGGTTGGGAAGGGCCTTTAGTCCCAGTTCCCCAACCGGGACTAATGTATAGGGACTAAAGTGTCCAAGCCTTTAGTCCCGGTTGGCTACGAACCGGGACTAAACCCCTGCCACGTGGTCGGCAGCGAGCGCCAGGGGATTGGGACCTTTAGTCCCGGTTGGTAACACCAACCGGGACTAAAGATTTAGGGGCTTTGGGGTTTATGGGTTTAGGTTTTATTGTTTATTTTTCCTTTTCATTTTCTGTATTCGATTTAATTCTTTTTCATTTCAAACATATTTTACGCTGCTACATAATGTACATGTTATGCATATATAATAGAATATCTCATAGAACCAATCATATACATAGAACTTTTCGTACGGCCATGCATACACATATGTACAATTTGGTATATACAATTTCTCCTACAATTTGCAAATCATTACATGCAGGCATTAGGTGTAATGGTATTCTCCGTCGGGAGATATGACCTGCTCAAGCAAAAATCCAGCAATTTCCTCTTGAATTGCTCGTATGCGGTCCTTTGGTAGGAGCTTATCCCGCATCTCGTGCATCTTTAAAGAAGGAGATCAATATGAACATGTTAGTTGTCTATATATATATATATATATATATATATATATATATATATATATATATATATATATATATTACATCATGATAAAAAATGTGAATGGTGTTTACGTACCCAAAGATCTCTTGTAGTTCTGATCTTTTCGGTCATAATGTGAATGTTCTCGCAAACGTAATATGCACATAAACTAGTCCTTTGTTCCTGCCTCATGCACTTTACGAGAATATAATTCAATCAGATAATAATCAAGCATGATAATGGTATTGAAACTATACTTAAAGAGATGCGCGGACGTAGCTAGTACTACTTAAATACCTTGGACCTTCGCCATTTCAGCTCCTCTTTCCATTCACCTCTAACAACTTTGGTGAACTTTTTCCAAACCCTGCCCGGCAAAGAAAATGAATAAAGGAGTTACTAATTACTTGATATCAGGAAACGAACTAAAGAGGCCGACATAGTGCGTAAATGATTGAAATTACCTGTCGAGCATCGAATGCAGGCTTCTATATTCTTCAGGGTCTTTACTTAGTGAGTCCAGTACTTCAACAGTTCCATCGTCAATTCTAATGATTAGCAGGATCCAGTGGTAGCTGGGGACACGATTTGTATAAGCGGGCATGCATAACTCATCAACTATATATATAGAAGGTAAAAGTAAGGTAAAAGTAACACTCACTTGAAGTTGTAAGGTAAAAGTATTTCTGGTGTGGTATTTAGGGCCTTGAAAAACCTTAGCAACATTTTCTCCATGTCTTTAGAGTAAGTAGTTAACACCTTTTCATTAACGGTATTTGGGTCAATGAACCCAATGCCATAGACTCCATCTCTTTCCAATTCAAAAATCTTCATTCTGCACAATACCACACAAAAGAATATAGTGAGGATAATTACAGGCAATGAACGAGCTGAGCTAGAGACTTAATTAAATTACAGAAAGAAATCACTTACAGACAGTAGCAACTGACGATAGATTTGTCGAGTGCTTTTTGATTGAATAACTGAAAGAATTCTTCATTTTCAATCCACAAATCATTTTCATGGATGTAATGCTCTCGCTTGACTTTCACCATGAGGCTCTGTCTCCCGCTCTTTACTTCTCTCATGTACCAGTCATGCAAGTTGTGCATTTGCGTTGATAGAAGCTTCTCATCTTCAGGACTCAGAAGAGGGTTCCCGGGGACATATGCCCATTCTAGTTCCTTCGGATCCGTCGGTGGGAATTCCTCGATCTCTAGGAGTTGTTCAACAGTGATACCGAGTTGTCTAGCATTCTCTCTATTAGGGTCGGTTATTACCACCATATCGGTACTCACCTTGAGCAGGATGATCGATTGCACCGCCTGTTCTTCAAGCTGGGGAACAGTTTTCCCGCATTTACTACTACCGCTCGACTTCTGTTTTTTTGTTTATGATTGGACTTGCTAATAGAGCATTCATAGTCTGATAGCGGCCTTTTCTCCGCCGGTTTAGCTGCATTCAAAAAGTGTTGTAGGACTTCCTCAGGTATTTTTTCCTTTGGCGGCGGGGGCTGTTTCGGTCCAAAATGGGCCTGCAATTCCTTAGCCTCTTGTTCATCGATTTCCTCGGCAGTCATCTCGTAACGTAACTTCTTGTAAGCTAACTTCTTTTTGACAGGAGGCTCGGGTTTCTTCTTTTGTGCTCTCTTCCGCTTTGGAGACGGTGGATATCGATATCGCGGACTCGCGCTAGGCTCCGTCTCGGGGTGGGATGGACTATGCTGACGTGGCGGAGATCGATATGGCGGACTCGCCCTGCGCTCCGTCTTGAGGTGGGTTGGAGTCTGCTGACGCGGTGGACTTGGAGGACTCGCCTTGCGCTCCGTCTCGAGGTGGGTTGGAGTCTGCTGACGCGGCGGACTTGGAGGAGGAGTCGGTGGCCTTGGCACCGAGTTTGGAAACACGATGCATTCCTTTTTCCATAAAATGAGACAACGAATGGCTTCTCCCAGTGTCCGCTCCCCTTCACCTCCAAGGTAGTCAAGATCTGGATGCTCCTGCTGCTGAGACGCGCCTTGCTGGCTAAGTTTGTTGATTTGCTCCTGCTGCAGCATGTATTTGCGTTCCAAGTCCGCGTTCTTTGCTTCTACCATTTGAATCCGATCTACTTCATGCTTCTTCTTTCTCTCACGGCTTCTGTAACTGTCGTTCCAATCCGCAAACCCCGGAAGCCACGGAACAAGGCCTTTTCCTCGTGTCCGTCCTGGGTGTTCAGGATTCTTGAGGGCGCGTGTAAGCTCGTCGTTCTCTCTCTCGGGCTGGTACAGACCCATTCGAGCTTCTGCTATTGCTTTAAGTAACTCGTCCGTGGCTTCTTTAAGACTTGCCTGTTCAAGAACCTTCCCTGTCTTTGGGTCCAACTTTCCCCCATGTTCATAAAACCAAGTCCTGCACCTGTCGGGCCAATTCTCTGTTTCTGGAGTGACCCCTGCAGCCTTCATGTTTCTCTCGGATTCTTCCCACAAAGGCAACCCATACTTGTAGCCACCTGGCCCCAGATGATGGTGCCACGTTTTTTTCTCGACATTTATCTTGTTTACTCTCGACCGTTCCTTAGCTGCTTCTGATTCCTTGAACTGCACAAATCTGTCCCAGTCATCTTTTAACTTCGTATATTCTCCTTTGAATTCTGGAGTCTTCTTTCCTCCTTTCAAGTAATTGGTCCATAATATTTTCTTCCAAGTCTGGAATTATGTGGTCATCTTCTTAAGAGCACACTTCTTGACTTTCTCCCGTTGGAGATCTGTGAGACCCTCTGGTAGGGTGAAATGTTTCATGAGCGCCTCCCAAAGCAAATCTTTTGCACTTTGGCTGACAAAAGGAACTCCGCGATCTTTTGGCTGATTCCATTCTTGAGCGGTGATCGGGATTTGGTCCCTAATGATGAGGACATCCCTACTATGGTTCCATCCCTTGAAGATGAACAACCTGTTGCTGCAAAGAAGACGTCCAATGATGAAATCAGGATTGGACCAACTACAAGAGCTCGTGCTAAGTTACTAGAACAACAGGTGAATTCTCTCTTAGTTGATAATGCTATTTCTTTTAATGAGAGCTTTATACTGCCTAAATCCTTGTGTGTATGTGTCATTAGGTACATTGGAGAGGAAGGCATGGCACGAGGGAGCAAGGAGGAGAACAAGGAGGCAATGCAGCTGGGCTGGGAAAAGGATCTTGGAGTTTCCAGGGCGGTAGTACCGCCCTACACCAGCGGTAGTACCGCTTGAGACGGTACTACCGCCCCTACTACCGTGAAAACTACTCGCATCTTTTGGCGCTAACCGGTAGTAGAGCGGTACTGAAGCGGTAGTACTGCTTGGAGCGGTAGTACCGCATGACATCAGCGGTACTACCGTGCTGCCTGCGCGCAGAGTTTCGGGCTGACAGCCCATGTACCCCTTCGATCTATCTTAGGATATAAATACTCTTCCTTAGGGTTAGTTAGAGTTAGACCACGTTTAAGATAAACCCTAGTTCATGAGATTGCTTGTAAGCATTCATCTTGAATCCTCATCACCAATTCGTATCGATCTGGTGATTATATACTGCAAGTCAAGTGTGATCTGCTGTTCCATTGGGAATTAGTATATTGCAATTCTAACCGTTCGTGGTCGACGGCTGCGTGCGCAAGTGTGTGACGTTGTGAATATCCAAAGGGTTGAGACCTTTTACATTGGCATCAGGGATCAAGCGAGGGAGAGTTCATCGGCGACATACAAGTTATCCTACACCATCATCATCACCACCGCCGCTTACTGAGAAGATCGGGACACCCCATATCATCTTGGTATCAGAGCTCCAGTGTTGCCTCGGTAAGCATCCACCAAATCATCCGTAGATTAGTTGTTTTTCATCCTATCCAGAAAAAGCCTCACAAAAATATTCGGGTTCTTAGTTGTTTGCCATAGCCTAGATTGCATCGTGGATTGGTTTTAGTTGCTGGTCGTTGTGTCTTTTTTTTTTTGCGTCGCTTTGCCTTCGAATCGATTGATTTTAGTTTCCATCGTAGCTTGCATCGTAGATTGGCTTTTGTTTCGATCCATTATCCTGTTTTGCAAATTCCAATCCATAGCCACAGCCTGTCTACACAAAGGTGTTAGGAACTTACCCACGAGACTAGTTTCCGCTCTACAGGCTGCTCATATAGGTTTTGGTGCTTTGCAAAAACTCGACGTGATCCAAGAACAGTCGCCGCTGCCTGCGATCTATTGTGGCTGAAAAACATCTTGTACTGTTCACGTATTGTTCACGTGACGGTTGAAAAAAAAAAAAAAAAAAAAAAAAACAGAGACAACGAAAAGAAAGAAAGAATCAGTGGCCGGAAGTTGTTGCTATCTATTGCATTGTTGGAATTTTATCGTGCGATTGTGCACTAGTAGAATTGAGCAATCTTGTGCCGGTTTACTTTGAGCATTGCTAGTGTCTCTCGAGTGCATTGCAACACATCTTGTTTTATAGTTGCTTTGCCACATTTTTCTCCACCGTGTGTGTTTCCTGGGGTGTTGTCACACGATCAGCACTAGGACTTGTCTTCGGTGTAGATAGGATACCATACCTAGCTCCACCATATAATCCTGCTCTGTCGTGTGATTGCTCTCATACCCGGGTATTCACTTCATCACATCCGTGCATTAGTCATCCATCTGAATGGGTAAGCATTACTATTCACTTTGGAACGGTAAGATTTCCTTTTCTTGTCAGTTTTGAGTGAGTTGTGAGTGTGCCCCCACACAGATTTTGATTTTTGCACTAACCTACTAATCATGTCTTCTAGTGATGTTGATGTGCTGCAGAAAAAGGCTGATGACGAGTGTGTTTCCTGGAAAGACCATGAAGCTCTCCGCGTTCATTTGACGGGGGCTCTTGATAGATCCGCTGAAAAAAAATTGAGGCTGATATGCAAGTTATACAAATGAAAGTGGATGCCACTGATACTACCGTCCACGCTATGCAAACTCAAGTCAATGCTCTCCAAACAAGTATACAGCAGTTGACAACTTCAGTCAATGGGCTCCGTGTCGCTCTTGAGCAACGCCAACATGACGACCATGACGATGCTGATAGTGTGCATGATGACAATGATAACATGGTGGGCAATCATGGCCGTGGGCGTGGTTTTCAAGGGCCTGGTCGTCTACCACCACAGGGTGCTCGGCGTGTACCGCTTCAGGAGGATGATGGTTTGGGCAAGCCCAAGTTCACGATTCCTAGATTTGCAGGCTCCACTGATGTTGAAGAGTATCTCACTTGGGAGCTTAAGATGGAGAAATTATGGCGTTTGCATGATTATACTGAAGATAGGAAGGTCAAGCTTGCTTCTTCTGAATTTGATGGTTATGCATTGCGTTGGTGGGATAGCGTGGTGAGTACTCGCCGCGAGGACAATGAGCTTCCTGTTCGTACATGGCGTGAGATGAAGGCGGTGATGAAAGCTCGTTTTGTTCCCACTAATTACTTGCGGACAGTTTTTGATAAATTGACACAATTGAAGCAAGGTTCCATGACGGTTGATGCATATTATATGGAGATGGAGATGTTGATGCAGCGTGCTCGAGTGCGCGAATCTGTTGAGATGACTATGCAACGTTTTCTCCATGGGCTGAAATATAACATTAAGGGTATTGTTAGACATCACCAGTACACTACAATGAATGAGCTGCTCCATCATGCAAGAGAAGCTGAATCCCAGTTGGCTGAAGAAGCTCAAATCAAAAGCCGTTATACTACAGCAGGGCGGTTCTCTAACAGAACACCGCCGCCCCCTAGTGAGGGCGCTGCCAACCGCCCCTCTTCTTCAGCAACCAAACCAGCCTCCACAGTTCCACATTCCAAGCAACTTGCTGCCCCTGTTGCTAGCTCAGGTTCCAATATGTCTACAGCCCGTAATAGAGATATGCTTTGTCATACATGTGGAGGCAAGGGACACTTCAAGCGAGAGTGCCCCAATAGAAAAGTGATGATTGTAAACAATGACAATGAGTATGAGACTGGAGATGATGCTGATCCATATGCTTCAGATGACGATGAGTACACACGTGATGAGGGCATTGATGCTTTTGCTTCTCCAGCACCTACTATTGTTGTTTCGCAGCGTGCTCTTAGTGTGCAGCCACATGTTGATTCACAGCGCTGCAATTTGTTCCAAACAAAAGCACTAGTTGGCCCCAACAAAGCTTGCAAGGTGATCATTGATGGAGGTAGCTGCCGCAATCTTGCAAGCAAGGAATTATGTGCCAAGTTAAATCTGAAATATTTACCTCACCCCAATCCGTATTATGTACAATGGTTGAGTGACAATGGTGAGATGAAGGTGAGTCATATGGTGCGCGTAAATTTTGAGATAGGACCATACAAGGATTCCATTGAATTTGATGTGGTACCTATGACAGTTTGCCATCTTTTATTGGGTCGGCCATGGCTCTATGACCGTCATGTGCAACACAATGGCCGTGCCAATACTTATCACTTGGAGTTCAAGGGCAAGAAGATCAATCTACAGCCTATGTCACCACAGCAAATTGTGAATGAGTCTCGTCAGAAAACAGAAGTGAATATTGCACAGCCACCTGCACGAGAGAACAATGTAAAAGCCGTGAGTGATAATATAACGAAAAGTGCGAGAGAGCCTAGTTTGCTTATATTAGCCACCCAAAAAGACATGAGAGAATTTCGAGAGGATCCTACAGCCCTGCCTCTTGTGCTTATGTACAGAGGCGAGGTTTTAGTTTCTAATGATACACAATCTGTTTCTCTTGGTGTGTCTACTGTTTTGCAGGAATATGGCGATGTGTTTCCGGAGGAGGTACCATCGGGGCTGCCACCATTGCGTGGAATTGAGCACCAAATTGATCTTATACCCGGCGCCACCCTCCCCAACCGAGCGCCATACAGGACCAATCCCGAAGAAACGAAGGAAATACATAAGCAAGTGCAAGCCCTACTAGACAAAGGGTATATTCGTGTTTCTCTTAGTCCTTGTGCTGTTCCTGTTATTTTGGTGCCTAAGAAAGATGGTACATGGCGCATGTGCGTAGATTGTAGAGCTATTAACAACATCACTATTCGATATCGTCATCCTATTCCACGCTTAGAGGATATGTTAGATGAATTGAGTGGTGCTGCTGTTTTCTCTAAGATTGATTTGCGTAGTGGTTACCATCAAATTCGCATGAAGGAAGAGGATGAATGGAAAACTGCTTTCAAAACTAAATTCGGTTTATATGAGTGGTTAGTTATGCCTTTTGGTCTTACTAATGCACCTAGTACCTTCATGAGATTAATGAATCATGTTTTGAGAAAGTTTATTGGTCGTTTTGTGGTTGTATATTTTGATGATATCCTTATTTACAGCCGCAATGAATCTGAACATTGTGATCATATTAGACAGGTTTTGCAAGTGTTGCGTGACAATAAATTGTATGCTAATCTTGAGAAGTGCACATTTGCAAAAGATAAAGTGATATTTCTGGGATACGTTGTATCTAAGCATGGGGTAGAAGTAGATTCATCTAAGATTGAAGCAATTCAGGATTGGCCTACTCCCATGAATGTTAGTCAAGTACGAAGTTTTCACGGTCTTGCTGGTTTCTATCGCCGTTTTGTGAAAGACTTTAGTACTATTGCTGCCCCATTGAATGAATTAACGAAGAAAGGTGTGCCTTTTGTGTGGGGCGCAGCCCAAGATCATGCTTTTGATGAGCTGAAACGTTTGCTTACTTCTGCACCATTACTTGCACTACCAGATTTTTCCAAACAATTTGAAGTTGAATGTGATGCTAGTGGTATTGGTATTGGTGGTGTGTTGATGCAAGAAGGTAGACCTATTGCCTATTTCAGCGAGAAACTTTCTGGTGCTAGACTGAATTATCCTGTTTATGATAAAGAATTGTATGCGCTTGTTCGAGTTCTTGAGGTTTGGCAACATTATTTGTGGCCAAAAGAATTTATCATACATTCTGATCATGAAGCATTGAAGTATTTGAAAGCTCAATCCAATTTGCATCGACGCTTAGCTAAATGGGTTGAGTTTATTGAGTCTTTTCCATATATCATTACGCATAAGAAGGGAAAAGATAACATTGTTGCTGATGCTCTCTCTAGGAAGAACATGCTCTTGACACGTCTCGATATTCAAATTCCTGGTTTAGAGAGTTTGTGTGATTTGTATGCAACTGATCATGATTTTGCTGAACCATATCGTTTATGTTTGCTTCGAAATGCATGGGAGAAATACCACATCCATGATCGCTACTTGTTTCGAGCTAACAAACTTTGTGTTCCAGAATCGTCCGTCCGTTTGCTATTGTTGCAGGAATCACATGCAGGAGGATTGATGGGTCACTTTGGGCGTGAGAAGACGTTGCTCATGCTGGCTGATCACTTTTATTGGCCCAAGATGAGGCGCGATGTGGACAGGTTTGTTCGGCGCTGCATTACATGTCACAAGTCCAAGTCCAAACTAAAGCCTCACGGTTTGTATACGCCACTACCTACACCTACCACACCATGGGAAGATATAAGTATGGATTTTGTGTTAGGTTTGCCACGCACTAAAAGAGGTCATGATTCTATATTTGTGGTAGTGGATAGATTTTCTAAGATGGCACATTTTATTGCATGCCACAAAAGCGACGATGCGTCGCATGTTGCTAACCTGTTTTTCAGGGACATCGTACGCTTGCATGGAGTGCCAAAGACAATTGTTTCTGACAGGGACGTGAAGTTTATGAGCTACTTCTGGAAGACTTTGTGGGGAAAGCTAGGAACGAAGTTGCTGTTCAGTACAACATGTCACCCACAAACTGATGGTCAAACGGAGGTGGTGAATCGCACATTGTCCCAATTGCTGCGAGTTATGATTAAGAAAAATCTGCGTGAGTGGGAGGAGTGTTTGCCACATGTTGAGTTCGCCTATAACAGGGCTGTGCACACTACCACCCAGCTTTGTCCTTTTGAGGTGGTGTATGGCTTCAAACCAATTACACCACTAGATTTGCTGCCTCTTCCATTACATGAGAGGGTTAATATGGAGGCATCAAACAGAGCAGATTATGTGAAGAAGATTCATGAGAAGACACGAGAGGCTATTGAGAAGCAAGGCAAGAACATTGCTGCTGCACGCAATCAATCAAGAAAGAAAGTTTTGTTCCAGCCTGGTGATATGGTATGGGTGCATCTTCGCAAGGACAGGTTTCCACAGTTGAGACGTTCTAAACTTCGGCCACGTGGTGCTGGTCCTTACAAGGTGTTAGCCAAGATAAATGACAATGCCTACTCGATTGATATTCCTATTGCTGAATTTGGTGGCGTTAGCAACAGTTTCAACGTTGCTGATTTGTCCCCATGTGACGTCGATGACCTTGGAGCGTCGGGGTCGACGCCTTTTGAAGGGGGGGGAGGATGATGAGGACATCCCTACTATGGTTCCATCCCTTGAAGATGAACAACCTGTTGCTGCAAAGAAGACGTCCAATGATGAAATCAGGATTGGACCAACTACAAGAGCTCGTGCTAAGTTACTAGAACAACAGGTGAATTCTCTCTTAGTTGATAATGCTATTTCTTTTAATGAGAGCTTTATACTGCCTAAATCCTTGTGTGTATGTGTCATTAGGTACATTGGAGAGGAAGGCATGGCACGAGGGAGCAAGGAGGAGAACAAGGAGGCAATGCAGCTGGGCTGGGAAAAGGATCTTGGAGTTTCCAGGGCGGTAGTACCGCCCTACACCAGCGGTAGTACCGCTTGAGACGGTACTACCGCCCCTACTACCGTGAAAACTACTGGCATCTTTTGGCGCTAACCGGTAGTAGAGCGGTACTGAAGCGGTAGTACCGCTTGGAGCGGTAGTACCGCATGACATCAGCGGTACTACCGTGCTGCCTGCGCGCAGAGTTTCGGGCTGACAGCCCATGTACCCCTTCGATCTATCTTAGGATATAAATACTCTTCCTTAGGGTTAGTTAGAGTTAGACCACGTTTAAGATAAACCCTAGTTCATGAGATTGCTTGTAAGCATTCATCTTGAATCCTCATCACCAATTCGTATCGATCTGGTGATTATATACTGCAAGTCAAGTGTGATCTGCTGTTCCATTGGGAATTAGTATATTGCAATTCTAACCGTTCGTGGTCGACGGCTGCGTGCGCAAGTGTGTGACGTTGTGAATATCCAAAGGGTTGAGACCTTTTGCATTGGCATCAGGGATCAAGCGAGGGAGAGTTCATCGGCGACATACAAGTTATCCTACACCATCATCATCACCACCGCCGCTTACTGAGAAGATCGGGACACCCCATATCACCTAACGATAACTCTGCATTGACGTATAAATTTGTCTGCATTAATTTTAGGAGCAATCGGTTCGCCATCTGCTCTGATTTGATCGATGTTGTACTTTATGCCTTCTTTCAACTTTTTTGTCGGGCCACGTTTAACCCTTATAGAAGATTTGCTCGATCCGGAGGGCTAAAAGAAGAAAGATTCGTTAATATATACAAATCAATCAATACTTCTGATGATCACCAGAGGGCAAATTAATACCTCGCCGGACTTCTGATGATCAACCCTATCTAACTTCATTTGCTATTTTTCATGCATTTAATGATTTTTTTGAGATAAATGACCCTGAAATTAAAAAGCACTACAAATGAAATCTAAAAAGGTAGAAACTTGGCATAGTATCATCATTTCACCCACATAGCATGTGCTAAAAAGTTGAGAGGGTTACGGCAAAATCTGGATGCACTTCGTGTACAAACTGGACGATCTCCTTCGAAGTATGAGGGTTTCGGACGAAAACTCATCTGTTACAAAGGCATTTCATTTTTTTAACTTATTTCAACTCCAGACTTTTTGTGCATTCAATATGCACCATTCTAAGCCACATCTTCAAATTTCAACCCTTTCTAACTTCATTTGCTATTTTTCATGCATTTAATGATTTTTTTGAGCTAAACAACCCTGAAATTAAAAAACACTACAAATGAACTCTGAAAAGGTTGAAACTTGGCATGGTATCATCATTTCACCCACATAGCAAGTGCTAAAAAGTTGAGAGGGATACAACAAAAACTGGATACACTTCGTGTACAAACTGGACCATCTCGGCTACTCGCTAGAGAAGAAAAGTGATGACGGTGAAGCCAATCACATCCCAGAGTGGGATCTTGGGGTATAAAACTTTTTCTTTTCGTCTGTCCCATGCTTATTGCGTCGTAACCATGTACAATCTTCATCATTTAGCAGGATGCTTGGGTCAGTCTTCACTGTGAAGGAAGGAATTTCATCAAACTTTTCATAATTTGTTGACATGTCTGTCTTGTCCTCCACTCCCACGATGTTTCTTTTCCCTGAAAGAACTATGTGGCGCTTTGGCTCATCGTATGATGTATCCGCTTTCTTATCTTTTCTTTTTATTGGTTTGGTAGACATATCCTTCACATAGAAAACCTGCGCCACATCATTGGCTAGGACGAATGGTTCCTCTGTGTACCCAAGATTGTTGAGATCCACTATTGCCATTCCGTACTGCTGGTCTACCATTACCCCTCCTCCAGTCAGATTGACCCATTTTCACCGGAACAAAGGGACCTTCAAATCACTTCCATAGTCAAGTTCCCATATCTCCTCTATGTAACCATAATATGTGTCCTTTTCCCTATTGGTGTTTGCTGCATCGTCAAAGCGGACACCACTGTTTTGGTTGGTGCTCTTTTTATCTTGGGCGATCGTGTAAAATGTATTCCCATTTATCTCGTATCCTTGGAAAGTCAATATAGTCGAAGATGGTCTCTTGGCCAACAAGTACAACTCATCTTCAACAATGTCGTCATTCATGAGATGTGTTTGCAACCAACCGCCGAAAGCCTCAATGTGTGTACGTTTAATCCAGGGGTCAGACTGCTCCGGGTTCTTGGAGCGTATAATATCCATGTGTTTCTCGATATACTGGGTCACCAAGGTAGAATTTTGTAGAACTGCGTAGTGTGCTTGCGCCTAAGAATGCCCGTCCCTACATATTATTGATTTTGGTCCAAGCGTGCCTTTTCCACACAGTCTCCCCTCATGCCGCGATTGAGGAACACCAATCGACTTAAGGTCAGGAATAAAGTCAACACAAAACTCAATAACCTCCTCTGTTTATGGCCCTTGGAGATGCATCCTTCTGGCCTAGCACGGTTACGAACATATTTCTTTAAGACTCCCATGAACCTCTCAAAGGGGAACATATTGTGTAGAAATACAGGACCCAGAATGGCAATCTCTTCGACTAGGTGAACTAGGACGTGCGTCATAATATTGAAGAAGGATGGTGGGAACACCAACTCGAAACTGACAAGACATTGGACCAAATCATTCTGTAAGCTTGGTAGGATTTCCGGATCGATTACCTTCTGAGAAATTGCATTGAGGAATGAACATAGCTTCACAATGGATAATCGAACATTCTCTGGTAGAAGCCCCCTCAACGCAACCGGAAGCAATTGCGTCATGATCACATGGCAGTCATGAGACTTTAGGTTCTGGAATTTTTTTCTCTGCCATATTTATTATTCCTTTTATATTCGACGAGTAGCCAGAAGGGACCTTCATACTGAGCAGGCATTCAAAAAAAATCCTTCTCTGCTTTGGTAAGAGCGTAGCTGGCAGGACCTTCATACTGCTTTGGATGCATGCCGTCTTTTGCGTTCATACGTTGATGGTCCTGTCGTGCCTCCGGTGTATCTTTTGTCTTCCCATACACTCCCAGGAAGCCTAGAAGGTTCAAGCAAATATTCTTCGTGACGTGCATCATGTCGATTGCAGAGCGGACCTCTAGGACTTTCCAATATTCTAGCTCCCAAAATATAGTTTTCTTCTTCCACATGGGGGTGTGTCCGTCAGCGTTAATCGGAACAGATTGTCCGCCAAGACCCTTTCCAAAGATTACTTATAAATCCTTGACCATATCAAGTATATCATCACCAGTACGGAGGACGGGCTTCTTTCGGTGATCCGTCTCACCTTTGAAATACTTGCCTTTCTTTCTTAAGGCATGCTTGGTCGGAAGAAATCGACGATGTCCTAGGTACACATTCTTCTTGCATTTGTCCAAATATATACTTTGAGTCTCATCTAAACAGTGCGTGCATGCATGGTATCCCTTGTTTGTCTGTCCTGAAAGGTTACTAAGAGCAGGCCAATCATTGATGGTTACAAACAGCAACGCTCGTAGGTCAAATTCCTGCTGTTTGTGCTCATCCCACATATGTACGCCTTCTTTATTCCACAACTGTAAAAGTTCATCAACTAATGGCCTTAGGTACACATCAATGTCGTTGACGGGTTGCTTAGGGCCTTGGATGAGCACTGGCATCATAATGAACTTCCGCTTCATGCACAACCAAGGAGGAAGGTTATAGATACATAGAGTCATAGGCCATGTGCTATGATTGCTGCTCTGCTCCCCAAAAGGATTAATACCATCTGCACTTAAACCAAACCATACGTTCCTTGGGTCATCTGCAAAGTCCGGCCACTTTCTCTCGATTTTTCTCCACTGCGACCCATCAGCGGGTACTCTCAACTTGTCGTCTTTCTTACGGTCTTCTTTGTGCCATCGCAACGACTTGGCATGCTCTTTGTTTTGGAACAAACGTTTCAACCATGGTATTATAGGAGCATACCACATCACCTTGGCAGGAATCCTCTTCCTCGGGCGCTCGCCCTCAACATCATCACCAGGCTCATCGCGACTGA
The DNA here is from genome assembly GCA_039707655.1 of Elymus sibiricus. NCBI lineage: Eukaryota > Viridiplantae > Streptophyta > Magnoliopsida > Poales > Poaceae > Elymus > Elymus sibiricus. The sequence goes on along the minus strand of CM077663.1, from coordinate 397,019,711 downwards.
TCTTATATCACAATGCACCGCATACCGGGCATGCATTCAAATTCCCGTACTCCTCACCGCGGTAGAGGATGCAATCATTAGGGCATGCATGTATCTTCTGCACCTCTAATCCGAGAGGGCAAACAACCTTCTTTGCTTCGCATGTACCGTCGGGCAATTCGTTGTCCTTTGGAAGCTTCTTCTTCATTATTTTCAGCAACTTTTCAAATCCCTTGTCAGATAGACCATTATCTGCCTTCCATTGCAGCAATTCCAGTATGGTACCGAGCTTTGTGTTGTCATCTTCACAATTTGGGTACAACCCTTTTTTGTCATCCTCTAACATGCGCTGCAACTTCAACTTCTCCTTTTCACTTTCGTAGTTTCTCTTTGCATCAGCAATGGCCCGACCAAGATCATCAGCGGGCTCATCTGATGCCTCAGCTTCTTCTTCTTCATTCTCTTCCCCCATTGTAGTACCATCATATTCAGGAAACCCAGGATAGTTGTCATCATCCTCTTCTTCTTCATTCTCTTCCATTAGAACCCCACTTTCTTCGTGCTTGGTCCAACAATTATAGCCGGACATGAAACCGGACGTAAAAAGGTGGACGTGAATTTGTTTTGCGCTAGAGTAAGTCTTATCATTCTTACACACACCACATGGACAACACATAAAACCATCCCGCTTGTTTGCCTCAGCTGCACGCAGAAAATTATGCACGCTATTAATGAACTGGGGAGAGCGTCGGTCATCGTACATCCATTGCCGGTTCATCTTCATTACACAACACCGAAAAGACAAAATTAATACAAGTTCATACACACTTATTCTCATAAAACAACATACAACTATCTAGCTAAAACATTTAAATGCAACAACAAATGCGATCAAAATCGCAACTAAGGTAACAATTGATCCAACAGCATAATGATACCAAACCTCTTTATTAATGGCATATTTTCTAATCTTTATAATCTTCAGGCGCATTGCATCCATCTTGATCTTGTGATCATCGATGACATCGGCAACGCACAACTCCAATTTCATCTTCTCTTCTTCAACTCTTTTCAATTTTCCTTTCAAATCCTCATTTTCTTTTTCAACTAAATTTAACTTCTCGACAATAGGGTCGGTTGGAATTTCCGGTTCAACTACCTCCTAGATAAAAATATCTATGTCAACTTGATGGGCATAATTGTCATTAACATGAAATGCAACAAATAGTTATAAAAGAGAATATATCACATCCGAATCGTAAACCGGACGAGGGCCGACAGGCACGGATATCATAACCATGGCACTATATATAACAACAATCATACAAGTAAGAAAATTATGCAAGTAACTATCTAAATCATACAAATACGATTTTTTTATAAAAAAGGATAAGAACACAAGAAGAGGCTCACCAAGGTGGTGCCGGCGACGGGACGGTGCGGCCGATCGACGATGGTTAGGACGGGGACGGGAAGGCACACTAAGTAAACCACACCTACACATATGCAAACTAACAAGTTAATTTGAGCTCAAATTGCATATAAATCAAAAAACTACCACATAATTACACCCAAACTAAAACCCACAAATCACTATACTTATAAAGCATTGCACGAGCTGATCTAGCAATAATAGATGAAATGACAAAGTTGATAACCTTTGTGGACACTTGGATGGATTGGGGTGCCTCAAATCTTGACAAATATTGGCAAAAATGGAGGGATGAGCTCGATCTAGGGAAGAACAGAGAGGGGAATGGAGAAAACAGAGAAATGGGCTCGGGATGGACGAAGGGTTTATATAGGGAAAGCTTTAGTCCCGGTTAGTTATACAAACCGGCACTAAAGGTCTACATATAGTCCCGGTTTGTGAGACAAACCGGGACTAAAAGGGCTCGTGGGGGCCCCAGCCTGACACCAGTCTACCACCACCCCTTTAGTCCCGATTTGTATCACAAACCGGGACTATAGGTCCCAAATGAACCGGGACTATAGGTCCCAAATGAACCGGGACTAATGGTGCCCGTGCCCCCCGACCGCTCCTAGCCGTTTTAACCGGGACTAATGGTCACATTAGTTCCGGGCCAAAGCCAAACCGGGACTAAAGGGGCAAATGTAAGACATGTTTGCTACTAGTGTTTCGTTAGATGCCTAATGCACCGAGACGGTGGGAGGGAGTACTAAACATTCATGTGGGATTCGACTTGTCTCAGGGCGTTCCCTCGGAATGGCTAAGAATCTGAGATCAAACTGTTAGCATTTAAGAAAATTTAACCTAATAGATGGATAGAGTAGATTTTTTATCCATTAAAATCAAAACAAAATTAGTAGCCATCGAGGCAAATACAATCTCGATTTTTTGGGTCACCATAGTTTGTGTCCACCTAGCATAGCGCATGGAGTAAATCGGAAGTAGACTCGATGATCTTTAACCTCTTTATTAATTGTCTTTTATGAATCGTCAAAATTATGGGGTCGACAATACCTTAAAAGTCGTATTCCATATGTTCGGGTTGTTCCTTTATAAAAAATGTACTATATAAATGAAATATATTAAAATGTTGAGCCACCAGCAGCATTGGGCTGGCCAAATTAGCCTTCTCGCGCTGCGGCTCGACACTAGGTCAGCCTGGCTTTGCTCAAAAACAACAACAACTATACTCTTCCACTGAACTTAAACATTATTTTGCAATTCTCCGATATATTTCCCATTATCCTGCTCCCCCCCCCCCCCCCCCCCCCCTCCCTACCAAACCTTGTAAACTATGTCCATATTTTGAGAAAAGTGAAAAAGAAAAAAAACAGATGTCTCCACACTTTTTTCTATAGACTTGGAAAAACTTAAGTTTGACTAAAGACAAAGGTAGAACTTTAATTTGGTACGGAGATAGTACATGTCTTTTTTTATAAAATTAAACTATGATACCAAAATCTTATGAATCGGATTAGACTTGGAGGACCAGATTGCATCAAGTGAGTTAGAAGGTATGTACAGATTGGGTACACAGTTGACACAAGTTCTATTTTGGAGGAAGTCAAAGCAAATTCAAATGCAAATTTTTGGAATTTACAAAAGGTTAAATGTTATATATCCACATAATTAGACCACGAAATGGACACCACCAGCAAGCGGCTACGAGTAAAGGATGAAAGTACAAACATTGGCACTTGATATAATCTAGAATTATCTAATTAGCTGCACATAAAATTAATTGGTTTGTACTTGACAAACCTTTGCCAAGTTATTTGCTAGACTCCAAGACTTTTATATACTCTATCAACTATTCTTAGAATATTTTAGGATTCTACATAAGTGATACATATAATACATGCACATATATATTGTGGAGTAATGTTGGGTTTCCTAAACTTGTAAAAAATAGAAACAAGAGATTTTTAAAGAAATTTCATAGTAAAAAGGTATCTTGCAATAAATAATATATTTTTCGTTTAGACTAGAAAATCATAATGATAAATATTAGAAACTTATTGTATATATTTATCTTAATATACAAAATGTGTTTACATTGCCAAAAAATAGTACCGAGGACAATATATCAAATATGTATCAATGAAAGTAACAAATTTTCTTCAAATGGTTATTTGTAACAAAATAAAAAGGTTTGGTACAAATACTTTAGCTTGGAATTATTTCAGAAGATGGTACTCATTATGAGATTTCTGCGAAATGTCCATGTCCTTGTGACCTTCGACGACACACTTGAGAATTTGCAACACTTAGGGTGTGTTTGGTTTCAGTCATGAAGTGGAATGGCATGGGTTGGACCCGTTCCTGGACATCGTTCTAGCGTTTGATTTGCAAATGGAACGGAACCTACTCATTCCCACTGAGCGAATATTCCGCCGAGATCCGGAACGCAGTGATACCTCCAAATCGGAGGAATCACGCAGAACCGGTCACGCACTCCTCCCCCTCTCTGGTGCGGCGCCTCTCCCCTGTCTCTCTTCCTCCCTCGATCCGTGCCTTCGGGCCTCCTACCTCGATCTACGCCGCCGGTCACTCCCTCCCCATCCTCATGCTGGCACTGCTCGGTTCATGCTCGCAGCCACCCCGGCTGCATCCCAGCCGGGTGCACCTGAGGCGTCCTTCTCCTCAAGGCATCCCCTCCAACGACGACAGCTGGGATGGGGCAGTATCAGATGGTGTGGCCGTCAGTTCATCTTCGTTCTGTTTTTTGGTGGCGGCGGAAAGGGCAGTAGCCCGCTTACTGGTGGTGGCCACACCTGGGTAGCAGCAGCAACAAGCAGGGAGCGGTCGGGGCAGCAAGCAGTGTAAATAGCATAGAGGGAGCGGCCGGGGCCGGGGCAGCAAGTGCCGTCGTTGGCAAGTATCAACGGCGGCATGCACAAAAGCTGGGGCAAGTGAAGCGATTAGTTTTTTCTAGCTTGACATTGCTTGACTAATGCTTCATCTATATGCTCTGTGCTGAGATTGCTGAATTTGTTGTCATTAATACTTGTGTAATCTTGATTTTGAGACTTAACTAATGTTTGTTACCAATTTTTAGAAAAATTGTAGTGATGATAAATTTTGTAAAGATATCAGATTACATGTAAATGATATATCATTGTGCAATTGAAACGTATGTTGTATAATTTTGTGTTACCCATAAAAAAGGTTGTAAGTGTTCATATTGTACATTTGCATGTTAGAGGTAATCTCAAAATGATTCCGTTCCATTTCGCGAAAGCAAACGCTGAAATATAACCATTACATTCCATGCTTAGTCCCAACCAAACACGGAAACGGAACCGACCCGTTTCGGTGAAATGGAACCATGACATTACATTCCACTACATTCTTGAACCAAACACACCCTTAGTAATCACATAGTAGACAATGTTGCTACAAACATTCTCCATGTGGCCAACATCTTGGCACCCCCGTTGGAGAAAATTCCGCCGCCTTCCTTTCCCTTGCTGGTGCTACTACCGTCGACATGTGCGCGACGTGTTTGTCCAGCTGATCTACGGATCGGGAAGTGGTCCAGATCCCTTCTTCTTCGATGGCAGTGGCGGCTCGAGAGGAGATTTTTTTTCCTCGTGGATCCTTGGAGTCCATGAGTTCCTGGCTCCTCCTGTGAGTCAAAGCAGCGGCGACGGTGACCTTACCATGTGAGTATTGTCTAAATCTTTTTTTTCGTGGCATCATCCATCTCCCCATTGGTGGCATGGATGAAAGGTCCTGGCGTGCTTATGGAGGTGGATATGTGGATGTTGGAGAATATTCGTCTACGATGGTGTTCTATCGGGTGGGCTGGTCCTTTGTAGCTGAGATTTGTAGACTTCCTGATCGCCGCGACTGTCTTCAAAAAGATTTTGCTCGGTGATGGAGCGGCAACAACGACAGTGCCTGCAACCTGCTCCGGTGAGAGTGTTATTCGCTGTGCCGTTTGAGGACGTAGTTCTAATTTTATTTTCTATTGGGGTCCTTTGTACTATGGATGAATCTTCAATATAATACAGAGGTTCTTTTCGCAAATAAAAATAAAAATTATGGGTTTGCTTTAGGATTGTTTTTTGGCAAAACCCTTGACTTTAAACAAATTCAAACTAGCCATGTTCCACGTGCCCCAACTCCTTAATGGGTAACCTACCCCTTTCCCTGCCCATTACACTCCTCCGATTTCCGAGTTTTTATTCGAACTAGATAAAAATCTGATGTATCGTCTTTTATAACCCGTTTATCTCACCCTATTGTACTTGCTCTTGGAGTCCAAGACAAAGATTCAGAGACTTTTCCCATCATTACAATTCATCATGGTGCGTGGATTTCATTTAGTTTGTTCCTTCAGGCTTGTTTAGTTTGATGGGATCAGCAAGGACTTTTGTTTCATCCATGTGGATCAGACATCTCGCACCATCCTCGTAGGAAAAAAAATTCACATTTGGAGGAGGCCGGGGCGGGGAAGCTTTCGGCCTAATTATAGTCGATCAATGCAGCCTCGACACATGGAACGGTTCTTGGTAAGGTGTTTCATCTTGGTTGAGTCGACTCCTCCTTGTCAATAGTGACACGGCAAGTTCTCCGACTAATAGTGGTCTCGCGTCCTTCAATGATACAATGGAGACAGACACCCTCCTCTTCCTGTGATTTCTCTGTCGCTTACTCTGCTCGAGAGTGAGCATATGATGTCCATCCTCTCTTCATGTAGTTTTATTTTTTTTAAATACTCTCTCCATGTAGTAATAATATTGGTCAGTATTCTAGTGTTATATTAAAGTGGCCAGGTTAAAAAAAATTGCCCTGCCCCTGAAATCTCAGGACCGACCTTGTACTCCATCCGTTTCTATAAGACTTTTTAGAGATTTTACTATAGACACATAAGGAACAAAATGAGTTAAGGTACACTCTAAAATAAGTCTATATACATTTGTATGTAGTTCATATTGAAATCTCTAGAAGGACTTATATTTAGAAATGGAGGGAATATCTAGCATGGCGTCTCCATGCAAATGTGTCATTTTTGTGAAAAGAAATAAATTTGGTTCATTTTGTGCTAGATTTTTTAAAAACAGTGTCAGACTTGTCAATTATCACGGGCAGAGAAAGCAGCACAGGAGGAAAAGAAGATAAACACGCGCGAAACCCTAAAACCGCGGGACGGTTGCAACCTCCACCACGCCACCGCGTGCGTCACGAGCTCGCTCGCTTCGCTGGTTCTCCCTCGCGACCGCGTCCACGAATATTCCGGACTCCTCCAGCGCTAGAAACCGCCATGCCCAAAACTTCCTCCGTGACGATGCTCCGCCGTATATATGCCGGGTCGCGTCCCCTTCCTCCCTTCACCAACCCGAGCAAGCAAGCAAGCAAAGCCAATTGATTGATTGAAGCAAACCCATAGAGCGTGCGTGCAAGAAAGCATCGGCCGCCGGAGCTGCTGCAGGAATCATCCCCGTCTCCAATCGAGCATGGACAAGGTGTTGGCCTTCTCCATCCTGAGCGCGTCGCCGGCCGACATCGCCCCCGGCGCCGGCTCCTGCTCCGGCACCAGCTGGGCCCGGTTCTCCTTCTCATGGCAGGGCAGGAAGCTGCAGGACGACGACCAGGCCAGAGCAGGGCGAGAGGGGAAGCAGGGCGGTCTGCCGGCAGAGGCGGAGCAGCAGCCGGACAAGGGGAAATCGCCGACGTTGCGTCCACGGTTCGCGCCGGAGTTCGACGGGATCGACTGCTTCGAGACCATCGTGTGCCACTGATCAGTGAGTGAATCACGAGCTGCTCGTGGTCTAGCCGCGCGCGTGAGACGAATTCTTTCTTCGTTCGATCACCGTACGATCGGCGTGTTCATTCGCTGTTAACTTGTGCTTCTAACTGAAGCCGCGTGTTGTACAGAATACAGAGCTGGAGTAGAAAGAAATTTCGCCGTGATTATTTGGATAAGCTTTGGTTTTTTAAAGTTTGACATCATGGCGGAGCAGAGATGTTCAATCAAACTAATCCAGACCTGGAACCGCCCAATCCGAAAAGTGGTGGACACGTGTGAGCTACAACTCGATAGATTTTTCTTTTTTTGAGGGGTACAACTCGCTAGATGTCCAAACTACTCTCACACTAAACCACAGCCCGCTACACCACCCAAGAACCACCTCAAAAAAAAAAAAAAAACAGCACACACGTCACGTAGAGGAAGGCTTGTTGTGGCACAGCTGCAGCTCGGCCCCGCGTGACAGTGAGTTGGAAGCGGCAAATGGCCTCACAAGGCTCGCCGCTGGCCCAACAATTTTTTTCTTGGAAAATCATGAGAGCTTTATTCAAACAAAGGAGCTTCTACGGTCATCCGCCAACACGCACGTGATCAGGAACGAGGGTTCAAAGTCCAACCAGCTCTCGGTCACGATGAGTGAGCATGCACGCTTCGTAAATAGGTGGGCCGAAAGATTAGTTGTCCTACTTACATGTTGAATAACAAAGAAATTAAAAGACAACATTATCTCTCCAATCTCTGTCAGTAGAGGAGCCGCAATCGAACGAATGTTGTGGCGATTGTTCCAGAGATTAGCCCCTCAGATTAGCAAAAAGGACTCCATCTCTCAGTGACAAAGACTCGGCGGCGAGCGGGTCGGTGACACCAACATGCAGTTTGCACCATGTTGCCAGCAAAGCAGATGAAGAGCGGCCAACACCACCCGCCCCCGCTAATTCAGAATCTGAATTTACAACGACGTCTGTATTAATCTTTTTTTTTTTTTGCGAGAAACTTCCAATCTATTCATCTTCAATCATGGCAGTACAACGAACACTAGAAATAATTAAAATTACATCCATATTCGTAGACCACCTAGCGACGACTACAAGCACTGAAGCGAGCCGAAGGCGCGCCGCCGTCATCGCCCCTCCATTGCCGGAGCCGGGCACAACTTGTTGTAGTAGACAGTCGGGAAGTCGTCGTGCTAAGGCCCCATGGGACCAACACACCAGAACAGCAACCGTCGCCGATGAAGATAAGTTTAGATCGGAAGGATCCAACCTGAAGACACAAGAACAAAGACGAACAAAGACTGGATCCGAGCAGATCCACCAAAGACAACCACCGACCGAATCCCATGAGATCCGCCGGAGACACACCTCCACACGCCCTCCGACGATGCTAGACGCACCACCGGGGCGGGGGCTAGACGGGGAGGACCTTATTCCATCTTCAAGAAGCCGCCGCCGTCTCGTCTTCTTGAGCCGGACACAAACCCTAACAAAACTTGAAGAAGCACAAAAAAACGGAGCCCTCCCATCGGCAAGGGCCGAGATCCACCACGCACCCATGGCCCTAAGGCCACAGGAGACGTGGCAGATCGGCGGCGCCGCCGACGGGAGGCAGAAACCCTAGCCGCCTTTTCTTGGAGGAGAGACGAAGGGGGTCTATAGCCATGACCAGGAAGGATGGATGCATGGGCACTCAAGATCTCCAGCAAGGCGAGGTCCTCCCTGGTACCCGTACAAGGATCAATATGTTCACCGGTTTCGCGGGTGCCAAATTGCCTACATCACCGAAATAATTTTTGCTCGGTCTTGATCCGCGAAGCGATCATCACAAAGAATATCTCCTGACCAAGTATTAGGATTAACCATAGTCTAATACTCCCTCCGTCCTAAAATAAGTGACTCAACTTTGTACTAGCTTTAACAATCTTGTTAAAGCTAGTACAAAGTTAAGTCACTTATTTTGAGATGGAGGGAGTACTATGTAATAATTTCTCGGGAGGTCCATCTACCTTTTGGGACGGAGGGAGTCACTTATTTTGGGACACCTTTTCTGTAGAAGTATTCCTCTCCCTATTCGGGTCTGCATCTACCTTCTCCCCCTCTTCCTCTACAGCGTTGGTCTCATGGTTCCTTGGTTGACCATTAAAACGCCAGCTGTTAGTTGGGTCGTAGCCCTCTCTTCCCCTTCCCCTTCCACGGGAGGTCCATGACGCACTACGTTCCCCTTGCGATCCAGTACCACCACGGCCAATAGCAGTTCTTGGTCGAGTAGCATCTGCCAGCACAAATTCGCCCCATTCAAAACTTGACTCATCGTGTTCACCGTCTCCGCACTCCTCATACAAATGCCCAAGTTCACCACAGTTAAAGCAAAAGGTGGGTAGTTTTTCATACTTTACTTGATATCGTGTTCTCTCCCCTCCTTTCTTACAAGTAAAAAACTTCTTAATCTTTGCATTCACATCAATCTTCAGTCTAAGAGTATCTCCAGCCCTCCCCCCCCCCCCCCCAAACGGCCCCCAGGGCGCCTTTTTTCCGCGTGCGAACGAAAATCACCCAACCGCGCCCTCAAATCCTCGTTTTCCGCTGGTTTGGGCCGAAATTACATCCGGCGAACCCAAGCCAAAAACAGCGCACCGGAGGGGCGCCTGGGGGCACCGGCTAAAGCGAAAAGGCGCGTGGATCCGCACTGTCGGCGACACTGGTCAATTTTCCCGCCGTTTTTCACTTTTCCCTCCCTTTTCCTCCCCACCAACCCCCATCTCACCCGCACCTCCCGCCATTCTCCCCAGATCCGCCAAAGTAGTACGCGGCCCCTCGCCTAGCCACCGATCCTGCCCAGCCAAAGCCGAGAAAGCCGAGGGCGTCGATGCCAAGGCCCCCGGGCTTGACGAACGCCTAGTGAAAGGCCGACGTTGATCACCGGGTGGTGGTCACCAACGATCGGCGAAACCAACGACAGAGTGCCGGATCACTCTTGCCAAGACCAAGGACGGTGTATACAACCCGGACGCGCCTGTCTCGGCGGCGTCAGAAGGGCGTCCTGATGGCAACAAGAAAGCCAAGGCGACGAGGGACTCGTCGCCCGCTGCCGAACGACTATAGTCGTCGATAGAACAGTGCATCGCCGATGCCAGGAGCCATGCCGCAAGAGGGAGGAGAAGTCCGAGGCGAGGTGGTCGTCGTTGATGACGAAGCAGGACGTCAAGCTCGACCTTCTCAGGACCAACGTCACTGCAAAAAAGAGGAACACCGACCTGGTGTTCGTGATGGGAGCAGACATGGCGACGATGGACCAGCAGGTGAAGACGTGGTACCTGGCGGAGCGCGACCTCATCTTGAACCAGATGCCGGGACCAGCGGCGTCCACTGCCACACCAACGCAGAGCACTGCAACTGCGCCCACAACGCCTACGCCGAGCTCTCCCATCCCTCTCACCGTCAGGTCAATGAGGAAATTGTCAAGAAGCCGGTGGATTTTGTGCCCAAACAGCAAGACTGTCCAACTTTATTGCATCTGGATTCTTAAACCCATCATACTCCTCCAAGACCAGTGACTGGCCACGGAAGAGCCACGCTCCAATGGCTTTATTCCAATCTGCCAAACACCCAAATTGTGCCGTGAATAGATTCTCCTTCATCCTTCTCCATGCAACTAGTCTTGCCGGGTTCCACGCTGCTCGCATGTCTCCATACAGTGCGCAAGGGCTAAAGGTCTTTGAGGTGTGGACTCTTGCAATAGCCAGCCACTTTGCTGGCGCCTCCCTATCCGGCAGTTCCTTTTCCCATACAAAGTCGTCGTCCTCCTCCTCCTGAAGTTTCAGGCGGGTGAGAAGTTCCTCCATACTCTCCTTCTTGCCTCCCCTCAGCGCTCCTGAGTTCAAACCAGCCATCTTTACCCAGACCGAACAAAAAAACTAGAAACCCTAGCCACCAAAGAGACGTACTCACGACCTCACCAGAATCCAAGGTCGGGCAGGTTCGCAGGGAACCCCCTTAGTCAGCCCGAGAGACGCGGAGAGCGGCGGACGTCCCCGGCGTGGGCTCGACGTAGATTCACGATTTTTTTTCAAAACTATGACGTATTTTATAGCAAATTCGGAAACTATAGGGCCGAACGCAAAAAATTCAGAAATGTGACCCCGTCGGCCTCTGGCTGGCCGAAGAGTGGCCCGTCGGCCTGCGGCTGGCCGAAGACTGGCCCGTCGGCCTGCGGTGGGCCGAAGAGGGGCCCGTCGGCCTCCACGCGGCCGAAGAGAGGCCCGTCGGCCTCCACGCGACCGAAGAGCTGCCGTCGGCCTCCAGGCGGCCGAAGAGCTGCTGAGCCGCTCCTTTCTTCCCCCTCTGCTCTTACGTACTAGTGCATGCACGCATCAGCTATCACATGCACGTAGGCATATGATCGCCAATGGATTCATACGTATATGTGTACGAGTCCACGCCTATCATACAGTGATATACAAGTATGCACTTTGCACTACCGTACGTATACATATTTTGGTATGCGGCCGGCGGCCAGCTACACGTATATACAAGAACACCCAAAGCATTAGCTGGCTAAAAGAAAATACACGAGATTTGACTTAGGCTTAGACTTTGCCAAAGCGGTCAAGTTCCGGTTGTAGACAGCGTGCAGCGACCCAAGTATACGAATGTGTTTGTTGTGCTTTGTTTTGCAGCTGTGTTGATTAAGGAGCCGACTGACTTGCACGAGGGGTTGAAAGCACCGGCATGATTATCTTAAACAGATCGCCATGTCTCGCCCATGACTCTGACACAAAGGAATCGTCGTGGGTTGCGCGCGAACGGCAACCCGGCGCGTCGTCGTCGGTGATGAGTCCGGCATGTAGAGATCGCCGGAGGCTGCACACGAACGGCAACCCCGGCGCGTCATTGCCGGTGATGAGTCCGGCATGAAGAGATCGCCGGAGGCTGCACACAAAAGGCAACCCCGGCGCGTCATCGCCGGTGATGAGTCCGGCATGAAGAGATCGCCAGGGGTTGCACACTAACGGCAACCCGCCGCTGATGAGTCCGGCATGAAGAGATCGCCGGAGGCTGCACACAAACGGCAACCCCGGCGCGTCGTCGCCGTGGTGAGTCCGGCATGAAAAGATCGCCGGGGGCTGCACACGAACGGCAACCCCGACGCGTCATCGCCGGTGATGAGTCCGGCATGTAGAGATCGCCGGGGGCTGCACACCGGTCCGTCCGCCTCCTCTTCGGTCGCCTCCGCCACCGGTCCGTCCGCCGCCCCGCTCCCCGCTCGGCCGCCGCCCGCTCCCCCATGGCGCCGAAGAAGACGCCGAATGGCAAGTCGGGTTTCTTCGGCGTGAGGGCGAAGCCCTCCGGGAACTTCGGAGTGGAGTTCTCCGACGCCGGGCGGCGTTGGTGGCTTGGCACGTATCCCACCGCCGATGAGGCCGCGCGTGCCTACGACGTGGTTGTGTGGCGTGCCGGACGGCCGAAGACGGACCTCAACTTCTCTGAGATCGAGACCCGGGCGGAGGCGGAGTGGCTCGTGCCACAAGGCATCCGGATGGAGGAGATGCCGGCGAAGAAGAAGAAGAAGAAAAGACCGGCGGTTGTCGTCACTCCCGGCGAGAGCGACGAGGCGGCGATGGCTCGGTTTGCGCGGGAGCATCCCGAGTACGTCGAGAAGAAGAAGGAGGAGGTGAATAAGGAGGACGAGGCCGGCCCCTCGACGGTGATCCCCATCGAGTCATCGTCGGAGGAGGAGGACGAGGAGTTCTGGGGGCTCTCGGATGACTCCGAAGAATCGTACTGGATGCCCTCGGACGACGAGTAGTTCTGCTAGTTTAAATTTATGTCATCTATGTTCGAACTATGTTGAATTTCATGTTTGAACTATGTTGAGATGAAGTAGTAGTTGGTCATTTTCAAAATACATCTTCGTTTTGGACCATCTGTTGGAGTTGCTCTTTTTTTTACATCTCCGATTTGAACCATCTGTTGCCGTTCGTGTGCAGCCCCTGGCGATCTCTTCATGCCGGACTCATCACCGGCGATGACGCGCCGGGGTTGCCTTTCGTGTGCAGCCTCCGGCGATCTCTTCATGCCGGACTCATCACCGGCGATGACGCGCTGGGGTTGCCGTTCGTGTGCAGCCTCCGGCGATCTCTTCCATGCCAGACTCATCACCGACGACGGGCCGGGGTTGCCGTTCGTGTGAAGCCTCCGGCGATCTCTTCCGTGCCGGACTCATCACCGGCGACGACGCGCCGGGGTTGCCGTTCGCGCGCAACCCACGACGATTCCTTTGTGCCAGAGTCATGGGCGAGACATGGCGATCTGTTTAAGATAATCATGCCGGTGCTTTCAACCCCTCGTGCAAGTCAGTCGGCTCCTTAATCAACACAGCTGCAAAACAAAGCACAACAAAAACATTCGTATACTTGGGTCGCTGCACGACTGTCTACAACCGGAACTTGACCGCTTTGGCAAAGTCTAAGCCTAAGTCAAATCTCGTGTATTTTCTTTTAGCCAGCTAATGCTTTGGGTGTTCTTGTATATACGTGTAGCTGGCCGCCGGCCGCATACCAAAATATGTATACGTACGGTAGTGCAAAGTGCATACTTGTATATCACTGTATGATAGGCGTGGACTCGTACACATATACGTATGAATCCATTGGCGATCATATGCCTACGTGCATGTGATAGCTGATGCGTGCATGCACTAGTACGTAAGAGCAGAGGAGGAAGAAAGGAGCGGCTCAGCAGCTCTTCGGCCGCGCGGAGGCCGACGGGCCTTTCTTCGGCCGCGTGGAGGCCGACGGGCCCATCTTCGGCCCACCGCAGGCCGACAGGCCAGTCTTCGGCCAGCCGCAGCCCGACGGGCCACTCTTCGGCCAGCTAGAGGCTGATGGGGTCATATTTCTGAATTTTTTGCGTTCGGCCCTATAAATTCCGAATTTGCTATAAAATACGTCATAGTTTTGAAAAAAAATCTAGATGCACGGCTGAGTCGCCAGAAGAGATAGAAACCCTAGCAGTCGCGAGGGGGCCCAAAAAATATTAAGTGGAAGGCAACTGGGTAGAGCTGGGCTTGATCTGCACATGGCCCAAGAAGAAAATATTGTGTCAAGCAGGCCAGGCAGAAAAGGGTGCGCGGCTACGTGCCGCCCACTGCGAGTCATACTACGTCTTGGCTGCAGGGAGCATCTATTAGGCACGGCGTCATGTCGCTTTTTTCCTTCCATTTTTTATTCACATTCTTGTTTACTCTTTCTTTCTTTTATTTATTTTTAAAACTTTTTTGACATTACAAAATATTGTAAATATATATTAAAATCACTTTCATATGAAATTTATTAAAATTTTAATCTTGCATTTAAAAAGTGTTAAATGTGTATATAAAAATGTTTGACATGAATACGGAAAATGTGCAATCTGAATAAAAATAGTAAAAAAATATTAATAATTTGTCCGTAAAATGTTATTATAATCCTGTGTATGAAAAATGTGTACTAATGTAAAAAATACATTTCATGACATTAAAAAATTGTACGTCACATTTGACGGAAATATTTCCGTGTTTCAGAAAATTGAATGAGCTAAAGGAAATTCCGAAAAATGCTTCAACTTAAAAAATTGTCGTTTGTGGGAATACAAACAATGCATCGGTATTGAAGATTTGAAAATTATGGTGACCCTTTGAATATTATATGTGCAGCATTCATCTAATGTACACGTGATAAATTTTTACTCCACCTCGGTGTGCTCCTCCCTGCCGTCGTCATCGAGTGATACCATACGGATGTTGTGGATCATGTTGGTGGATATTTGGTTGGATATCCCAATTATCTTCTGTTGCCACGCACGGGCATATGTTCTAGTGCTCATAAAGATGACATCGTTCTCTATGACTGGTCTAACGTTCAGATTCTGATACTACTTTTTTTTAGAAAACCCCTTTCATATATTAATTAATTAAAAAACATTCATACAATTATTTGTTACAACTTTAGCCATGCAGGGCGGAACACTACTTATAAGTAACCCATCAGACCTATTATGTAAGCTAAACTTTGCAATCTCGTGCGCCACTTTATTGGCCCTTCTATTGATCTTAGATATCTTAAGATGTTTGCAATACTCAGCGCTTCCATCTTAAGATCACGATGACGAGACCTGTCCAAAAAATCATCTCCAAGAAAAGAAGCCACAAAAGAGAGTGAGTTTCCAAAATGATGGGTTTATAAAGAGTAATACCAATATATAGCCCCGCAATTGACGCTTTCAGTTCGGCTTCCTCCACGCTATTGCAAGCCCCAATATAGTCCCAAGAAGAAATGAGGATTTCACCATTGTGGTTTCTGGCAACCATTCCCACACTCGCCGCACTAATGGCCACCGCAAAGCTTGCGTCAACATTGATCTTAATAAAATCTGGCTCTAGGGGCTCCCAGGTCACACATTTTGCTTGCACAACATTAGTATAAATTATGACATCCACCCTCTCCTTACCCTTGTTGGTAATCTCCATCATCGTGTTGGTATGACAGGACGAGTAGGAGTCCCAACAGCTTTGAAAAAAACTCACAAAGGAAGACATAGTTTCTTTACCTTTATGGAAGATCAAATCATTCCTCAAGTGCCAAACCCTCCAAAACATGAAAATAATTTGCTCATGCACGGCGACTTATTTGATCCAATAAGATAAGTAACCAATCCGGTCTAGTGTATCCAATATATTTAAAAACCTCCTCATTCAGGATATTCCAAACTTCCCTTAACGCCATACGAAGTGTGGGGCAATTCACCAGGGCATGATGAACGCACTCATCTTCCACACCACAAATCGAGCACAACCCAATGGTAGTTTGGTGATGTTTAACTCTATTAACTTGAACGACCAAACTGTTTGAAGCAGCACGCCAAGCAAAAATTCTGATTTTCTGAGGAACATGAGCCTTCCAAATAATATTCCATAATCTCCTTTCTCCATTGACAGCACCACTCGAACTCCCACGCTCACTCTGGGTGTCCCTTAGGTTGAGTGCCAGCCTATATGCACTTTTAACCAAAAATAACCCGTTTTTTCTCATAGTGCCAAGCGATAAAATCTCTCTCACCCGTAGTTTGAATACGCAGCTTTAGAATTTCCTCAGCATCATGGGGGTAAAATAGATGCCTAACCAGGTTCTCATCCCATCTTTTTGAATCACTCAAGAATAACTAGATACACATTTGATCTTGGTTCTATTCTTTTTAGCAGAAATTTGAAGACCTGAATCTCTTGGTAGCCAAGTATCCCTCTAGATATTTATATTCGCACCATCGTTAACTCTCCAGATGACACCCTTTTTCAGCATCTCAAGACCATGCACAATACCTTGCCATGAAGCCGACGTCACTTGCGGCAAAATTGTGTCCAAAAGATGTCCATGAGGATAATACTTAGCTTTCATCAACTTTGCACATAAAGAGTCTGGGAAAACCAATAACCACCAAGCTTGTTTTGCTAGAAGCACTTGGTTAAATAACCTCAAATCTCGGAAGCCCATACCTCCTTTACCTTTGGTCTTCGTCATCTTATCCCACGCCAGCCAATGAGTCCTTTTCCTATTCTCCTCGTCACCCCACCAAAAATTTCTAATATTCTGAGTCAACTCTTCGCCAAGAGATGCGGGAAATTTAAAAATACCCATGGCATAAACTGGAAGAGCCTGAATGACAGATTTAATCTGGAGTTCTTTCACCCGACAAGAAGCATATTTTTCTATCCAGTCTGATACCCGCTTAAGCGCTTTATCTTTAGTAGACTGTAATTTCCCGGCCTTCATACTCCCTTCCGGCATAGGTAAACCAAGATATTTTTCATCAAAACCATCAGCCATAATTTTGAGAATCACCAATATATTCCCTTGATCTTCTAGACTACACTTTTTACCAAATAAAATGGAACATTTATCCAGGCTTAATAGTTGGCCCGTTCCCACCTCATACGCTGTTAAAATCCGCTTTATGGCCAGGGCTAGCTCCAAAGACCCCTTAAAAATAAGAGTCTGTCATCCGCAAATAACAAATGTGAAATACTTGGAGTATGTCTATTAAGCTTAAAATCCTGGATAGCCCCATTCGTCAACGCATCATTCAATAACAATGAGAGGGCTTCAGCCACAAAAAGGAACAGGTACGGAGATAATGAATCCCCTTGCCTGAGGCCTCGAGAATGTTGGAAGGTCTCTAAGAGTTGCCCATTAAACCGAACTGAAAATTTTACTGACGTCATACAAGTCATAATCCACTTAACCGAATCCGGAGCAAAACCATAAGTAAGGAGCATACTCTCAATCTCCAGTCCACACGATCATAAGCTTTAGCTAGGTCCAACTTGTGCGCACAATATTCACCCCTGTTGTCTTTCAGTGTACTCAACGAATGCATACATTCAAAGGCTATAAGAGCATTATCAGAAATTAAACTTCCAGGAATGAAAGCACTCTCGGTAGAAGAGATCATACCATCCAAAGAAGGTCTCAGTCTATTAACAAGACACTTGGACATAATTTTATAAATGACATTGCAAAGATTGATTGGCCAGAAATCTTTTATCGACGGAGGATTCTTCACTTTAGGAATAAGCACAATAGTTGTATTATTTATCCCCTCCGGCATACATCCAGAGATAAAGAACTGCTGGACTACACGAACAATGTCATCTTTGAGAAGCCCCCAATTCTTCTGGAAAAAACCCAGCTGTGAATCCTTCTTGCCCTGGAGCCTTCAACGGACCAATTTGGAACAGTGCAACACTAATCTCTTTTTCAGAAAAAGGTTTACATAGCTCTTCATTCATTTCATCATTCACCATCGGTTTCAGAAGTGGGATGATACGAGAAGGATTTACCATATTGTCAGAAGAGTAAAGAAGCTTGAAAAAAGAATTAGTTATACCTCTGATCTCATCTATATCATTTGACAAAGACCCATCACTCCTTCTGAGAGCAGCAATATTCTTCTTCTTCGCTCTCCAGGTGGCCTTTCTCTGGAAGAATTTTGTATTCCTATCTCCCCATTTCATTTTGTCCAACCGTGATTTCTGCTTCCACATAATTTCTTCCTTAATCAGAAGCTCATCCATCTGCTTGAGAATTTTCTTCCTTTCCTCAAGAGCGGTAAGATCATTTCTCTTAAAAAGCACATTTAATCTTTTGCGCGACATTTCAAGCTTTTTAGGAAAATATCCAATATGTTCCCTACTCCACCCGTGTAGGGACTTCATAAGAATATCCAGCTTATTTGCCACATCTCCCAAATCACGGACGTGTGTTTTATTCCAACATAATTCAGATTGATACTTTAGTGCCCCAACCTCTCTTTCCCAATATGCTTCATATTTTAAATGTTTATTGAAAGAGCCAGAACACCGAACACCCAATAATTGAATAAGGATGGGGCAATGATCTGACCTGGAACTGATAACATGTGAGACCTTGCACCCAGGAAACAGAGCAGACCACTGCGGGCATGCAACCGCTCGGTCCAGACGCACCTTCACATTTTTGTTGCGCTCTTGTGATTTATTTCTACACACCCAGGCATGTCTCGAAAGTTACACTACATGAGAACTTCTATTCTATAAACTTCTCTTCTATAGTCTATAGACTTGAAACACACAGAGAGTACATATGATCTTTTATGAAATTAGCGTATGATACAATATTCTTATTGAATAGGCAGAATTTGGAGGGTTGGATTGGTTTCAAGCTAGTTAGAAGGTATTTCCGGAATGGGTACACGGTTTAGAGAAGTTACACAGGTTCTTGTTTTCAGGAAATCAAAGCAAAAATCAAGTAAGAAAATCCAATTTATGGAAGTTTAAATTCTACATATTCACACAATTTGATCAGAAATGAATACCGCCAAGAAGCAGTTGTGAAAGAAAGATCAAAGGACACCATTGACACTTCATATAATCTAGAATTATTGAATTTTTTACACATAATTTTAATAGTCTTGTACTTTAAAAATCTCTGCCAAGTTACTCGCCAGATTCAAACACTCTGAAACACTTTAGCAATGGTTAATTAGATATTTAAGGATTCTACAAACATGATACATATAATAAATGTCCATATTATATTGTGAAGTAATATAGCAATATTGGTTTTACTAGATGTATTGAAAAACTATCGTAACAAGTGATTTGCCCAGTCTTTCCATACTAAACAAAATCCTTTTTATACAATACAATTTATTTAATTTAGCCCTAGAAAATGTATTTTCAATGTTAAATATTGGAAAAATATGAAATTATGTACCTCAATATACATAAATGTGTTAAACGGTTAACTTTGCTAGTTATACCTAAAAAATTATTAAAGACAAAATATCAAAGTTTTTATTCCTACGAAAACGTTTTCATGATACCATTATCACAACAAACTAAAAAAGTTTGATATAAATATGTTAGCTTGCAAAAGATACATCATGCTGACAATGAGCAATAGTGTTAACACTACTAGAAAAAAGGCTGTTAGTGGCGCACCTATTTTGGCTATTAATGGCGCACTATAGGTGCGCCACTATTATCACGCCACTAGTAACAAATACTAATGGCGCACCACATGGTGCGCCATTGATATGCCTCCTGGTGCGCCATTGATATGCCTCCTAGGGGCCCTGGTATTTAACTGGGTGCGCCATTGCTATGCCTCCTGGTGCGCCATTGATATGCCTCCTAGGGGCCCTGGTATTTAACCGGGTGCGCCATTGCTATGCCTCCTGGTGCGCCATTGATATGCCTCCTAGGGGCCCTGGTATTTAACTGGGTGCGCCACTAATATGAATTATGGTGCGCCACTAATATTAATTCTAGGAATTATTATTTTTTTGATTTTCTGGTATTTGCACAGGTTACAGAATACAATACACAGCACAGAATAAAAACAACACATAATATAAACAGCACATATATAATACAATTCGTCATATTAGTCTCCGAATTCGAAATAGCGAACAAAGTTCAAATATTAGACAAGTTTAGGTCTCGAGACCGAGTAGCGAGTTTGTCGTCACATTACAAAGTTGATATCATCTAAACTACCATCACATAGAAGAGAGCTGCGGTCACGATGAGCATCATCGCGATGAAACTGGTCTTCATCCGGTTCCTCCTCCGCTCCCTCCTCTCTCCCGCTAGATAGCGCGCGTATCTAGCTTCCGCCTCCGCCCTAGTGGTGTACCCTTTGTAACTGTTACCGCTGAAACGGTGAACCTGTTTCCGACACTCCTCCCAGTCGTCGTAGACTCCGGGAACCTCACCCTTGTACACGACATACGACGGCATCTCTATGCACTAGACAAACAAAACGTTAGTAGCAATTCACAGATAATATATAAGCAATATATAAGTATGCAACAAAAGGATCGGAAGAGAAAAGCAACACATTAATAGCACGGTTCATGGTCCTACTAATAAATAGCATCGATTACATATAAGTTGAACGACTGTCCAAACTAAAGAGACATACAAGTTCATTAAAGTTTAATTACAACATGAGCTAATCGATATTTCAGAACTACATAGCATCAATACTTTCGACTCGACTCAGGGACCGGAGCGTGGATGAAGCCGCCGTCTTTCGTGATGGTCATGAATGTGCGGTCGTTGTCAGCCTGCATTTGTAGCGTTGTTTCTATTTCACTGTTGGACGGTTGATAGTTGAGGTAGAACTGCCCCGAGGTACGAAGGACATCTTGATAGATGATTTCCGCTAACTCCGACTGGATGCGAAAGAATTCTTGTCTGATGTCCTCGTCCTGGATTGCCGACAAGCGTGCGGCCAATTCTTTGAGATCATTTGGTAGCATACGCTGATGATGGTTCCGTACGATCACCCGCATGTGATGGAGGGCGTAGTAGGCATCCTTCTGACTGCCAGGCGGCTGCTTGACACAGGGGAACGTCGTTACGTGGGTGAACACGTGCTTGCCGTACCTACAAATTGGCCTCCTGAAGGTGCCTCCAGATTTGGCGTAGCCGGGGAGAGCATCATCAAGAACTTTCTTGATATCTGCGTAGTCTTTCTTCGACTGACGGTCCGAGTCGAAATACGTGGCCATGGAATATTTCGGGCTTAAGAGGATGAGTGTGCAATGTGTGTCACTGCACAAAGCACAGAATGTTAGAAAAAAAAACGATCGAAATCTAAGAAATCATATGTTACGGGGCGGTGAGGGGATGACTTACTCGGAAAAGTAAGGCACGAGGAAGTTATCCTTATCTGGGTTCGCCAGAATGACGCCTTCGAGGTATGAACTCGCGACTTGCCGGTCCCCAGCGCTGCCCAAGATCTTGGCACGCATGTAGAAGGGGTCGACTATCACGATGTCCGGGGTCTTGTCTCTAATGATCCGCATCTCCATACTGAGCGAAAATAGCCGAATGAAGGTGTAGTGCAGCGGATAAAGGTTAAACATAGCGAAGATGTCATCAAACCGCAGGACGATCATACGCCCGATGGTGCTATCGACAAAGCCCTTGCCCTCTGGCACCTTGGCCACGAAAACCGGGTATGCCACATCATTCTCGGAGAGACGCCGCTTCTCCATAGAAAGAACAGCGTCATGCAGACTCCGCATAGCACCGGTTGCAGCATTGAGCAGATTAGTCGGTAGCATCGGCCTACCCGCCACATGCACCCTCCTCGAGATATCCTTAGGTATTGGTGGCCCGTCCTGAGCACGGATCGTACTCGGTGCCGGCTGGCTCGCACCCTTGTTATTTTTTCTTTTCCGTCCCTTCTGCTTCTTCTGCAGTAATGGGATCGAGTTCTGCTCAGAGACCACCTTCTTGAGTGTGTTGGGGCTGATAATATTTCGCACCTCGGCTATTTGAGTCTCGGTGAAGGCGGCATCTGGAGGCGTCTCCTGAGAACTGAACAGACGACGCCTGTTGCAATTGGGTTTCTCCGCGGTACCAGCTAGATCGCGATCGTCTTTTGCAGGGTTGGGTTCTTGAGAAGGAGGCCCCAAGAATTCGTCACCGTACCCATCCTATGCCATATGCATGTCCGGATCAGCTGACGGCGGTAGCGTTGCGGCGGTCTTGCCATGGCTTGGCGCCGGCACGACTGGCGGTGTTGTCTGTGGGGTGGTGTCCCCCGCCCCCAAACGAATCTGGCTCTTCGGCCAAAGCATGGACCAGTTTAAGCAGGCGCTGAGGGTCATCACATCATCTTCGTCGGCCCCAGGGGGTCGATACGGAGGTAACAAGTCGTCGCGGCCCCGCAGCACCCGAACCAGTTGAACCCTATACACGGTGGGTGGCATCGGATTACCGTGGAACACGCGGTTGCCCGGTTCAATGATTTTGGCCTTGGCGACATCGATCAACTCGTCGTCCACGAAGTGCAGGAGAGTGCATGGAACGTTGGCGGCGCCCTGCGAAAACATGTAGGGCGTCAGGGATGCCCAGTCAAAGGCAAGGAGATGAAGTCATCGGCCGAGGCTTAGTTACCGTGATGGCGTCGAGCTCGGCTAATGTCGAGGCACCGCCAACGGCGGGCGTGCAAGTGACGGAGGGGCCACTTGCTGCCGAGGTGCCGGCCGGCGTATTCTTCCCACACCCGGGTGCATTAAGCTCCAATACCGGCGCCGGCGCCGGAGACACCAATGCCGCCTCCGCCGGAGACACCAATGCCGGCGCGTTGTGCGAGTTGCTGCCCGTGAAGGTGGGAATCGGGGGCGGCCCCTGTTGGCCGCCCGCAATCCACCCCCGCAGCCCCTCAAGCAAGGTAGGCATAATGGCGGTGATCGTCGCTCCCAGTTGGTCTCGCACTTGCTCTTGGACTATCTCCGGAATCCGCGCCACTTGTGCCTTGAGTTCTTTAACCTCGCACTCCTGGCTTTCCGAGCTGGTCTTTCTCTCCTTTCGCCCAGCCTTATAGTATTCCGACCATTTCGTGGACAAGCCTTCGCCGGCCACACGACCAGCTGACGACGGCTTACTGAACTTATCCTTGTGTTTCATCACGTTCAACGCCCTATTTAAAGTGGTGTCCCAAGGGACAGACGGGGAGCTCTGAGACCCCGCGCTACTGCTTTCAGTTTCCTGCAGAACGAACGTGAACCATTTAGAAATTTGACTTCATTAATTAGAATGCAACCATATGGAGCTAATTACGCGGGGGGGTATTCCTTACCAGAACACGCTCAAGATCCTTCACCTTCGGATCCGTGGTAAGCTCCTTTGTTACCGGGTCCACCTTGTACCGGGCCCTGACATAGTTCCTGGTCTGCTTTTCATGGTATTTATCGAAGAGGGGCGGTAGGCCTTGCTCGGCACGCTCCGTGTCCTCCTTGTCCCATTTAGGTTCCGCCACTCTGTAACCGCCGGGACCGAGTTTGTGGACCCCTAAGTTCAAGTCCCGCATATCTTTCCCCCACTGACTTGATTCCGTGGATGCGTTGCTCTCGCACTTGATCTTGAACTCCAGGTAGTTAGCTTCGCTGATCGAAGGATTTTTCTCCTTGATCTTCTCATAACTATCACCTCTTAGAATCATTCTCTTCACCGCGGCTCTCGAAGTAGCCAGGGCCGTGCTCATCTTCGTGAGGGCGGCACTGTTCACTTTATTCCCTGAGAGGCGTGTGTTTGCGAAGTCACCGGGGAACTTGTATCGTTCGTGCAGCTTCGTGAAGAGGAGGTTGCGCAAATTCCCTCGGTCACGATGCCTTAGGTTCTCGGTGTTGATCGAGACGGTGCTCCGGAGAATGCACCCGAGTTGTCCCGCGTACCCACCGACTAATTCTTTGGGCGTCGTTGGATGCCCACTGGAGGACACTTCAGTAAATTCCTCCTTGACGGTGCCGAGCATGTTCGGGCGCCGGTCCTTCCGTTGCCTCTTCGGTTGGCTGCCATCTGTGCATTCGCTGCCATCATCAGTGGTGGCATCCCCGGCGGCACCATCAGTGGTGTCATCCCCGACGCCACTAGGGGTTGTGTAGTCGGGATCGGTGTCTTCCGCGGCGTCCTCATAGCGGTGAGGTTCTTCCTCCATCTCCTGGGACAGCTCCCAGAATGGCTTGCCCGAACCGCCGGCCTCATCGTTGTCGGCCATGTTCGCTCTAAATAGGAAAAAATGGCTAATAATTAGTGCCATGGTGATCTACAATTAATACTAGTAGCTAATAATCTTTGTCAGCGTGATGAGGCAGTTCTACCAAGATACATGTGAAGAATCTGGTAAAGCTAGTATGCAAGGAGGAACAGTCACTGGGCTGACAGTTCTGAAGAAGATGGCAGCACCAGATCATAGTTTGGTCGATGAGTTTAATCGGTATGTAACCGAGAAAAGGTACTTGGTTGTTATTGCTGATGTGTCTACCATAGAAGAGTGGGACTGGATCAAAACATACTTCCCGAGCATGAACAGGGGCCGGATTATTGTGTCCACGCAGCAATTTGAAGTTGCAAGATTGTGCACTGGAGCAGCCTTACACGGTATCGGAGATTGAACAAAAATGGTCGTTCGATAAGGACTTGTATGTCTTATAAGAATCTGAATCTCGTGATAAGGACTTGTATTGAACAAAAACTTTTCACTTCTCACTAGGCAAATCTGAATCTCAACTGATACTGATAGGATAGGAAGACTGAACATAATCATATAGGCTCTTACTTATATAACAGGGTACTATATTTCTATAATCACTGATAGGATAGGAAGACTGAACGAACTGCATTTCCTTATTTCTATTCTAGCTATCTACAACACCATCTCTTGCGTTTTCAAGACACCTTGTAAATCAAACTTTATGTATACAGAATTTGCTCTGATCATGGAGGGAAGCATCACTTATTATTTCCAGCCACGTAAATAAACTGTATTTACCATTTAAGTGTTTACTGCAGTGAGAAGAGAGCACGAAGCACAATAAAACAGAAACAGTAACAAGACACAAAATGTAAGCAAAGATCATTAATGCAACAAGATGATATATAGGCATGTACCATAGAATTGATAGAAGCATACTGTGTCGATGAATCAATTCGCAGTTGTTTTGATTTAGATGCCTAGCAGTTAGCTTAGTTTGCCTAAATTAATTCATTTAGCTGAATTTGTGTACAGGTGGAGGCTCGAATCAAAGGGGTTGACAAGGCCGAGTCCACCTCAAATGGTGAGATCACCACAGCTGAAAAAGCTGAGGAACAGCAGCATGATTATTCTTCGTGTTGTGGCTCGTACTATCTATCTTAAGCACATGGCTAATAATTAGCTGGCAACATAAATTCTAGGAAAAATTCGGCATGACCTTTGCTATTTTCTTGACCTAGAAGTGCCCGTTTTTCGCCGAAACGGAAATGAATCAACATTTCGGCGATAACGGGCACAAATCCCTGCACAAATAAAGAATGCAGTATGCCATAACAGCTCATAGAAACAGTTCATAGCAGCAGCCACATGTTCTGCTAATTAAATCACATCACATGACCACGGAAATGTAATTTCTGTCAGGTGCAAGGGCTTGAGTTTACATCTGCTATCCGGAAGAGAGGGGCTCCAGCGGTGGATAGGGTTGGTTGGTATTTTTGTCAGTTGCAGCTGAGATTCCTCGCGCACACAAGAAGCTGAACTGGCAGGATATGAAGACGTCCTCTTCGACGAGTCCTCTTGCAAGGAAAATCTCTGGTCACCAATGGAAAGGGAATGAAGATCAGAATTGGGCAGCAGATAAACAGTGTGCACATTATATAACTTTTTCTTAAAAAGGATTCCACCTTCTGTAACTAGCAAATATAACAAAAAAACATAGTTGTTCTCACTCAAACATTTATTAGGATAAGAACTGTTGGCTGGGGCATTCCCTCTGCATTGACGAATATGAATAAATCGTAACTGCATACTGACTCTGCAGTACATGAACGTTGTTCCCCTAACACTTCCAGTAATGCAGTACATGAATGCTCGCGTGCACCAAATTGAGTTATCAAGCAATAACACTTAGTTTTGCCCATGAAATGGCCACTGCAGAGATTTGAACTATTTCCTCCACGCACCAACCAAGCACAAGTGGATTCACTGGAAGCGACTAATTAACAGTAACCAACCAACATCATTCAATTCGTTGCAATGTACTACTTATCCGAAGGGCAGTCAAATGAGCACAGCTGCAGACAACTAGAAGAGGGGGACGAGGAGGGGGCGAGCAGTTGGCGGACCTACCTCGAGCAGGGGCGGTCGGGGGCGAGCAGGGGCGGTCGGGGGCGAGCAGGCGCGGTCGGGGGCGAGCCGGTGGAGGCGCTGCTGGGCTCCTGCACCGACGGAGGGGCAGCAGGGGCCTCGGCCGGCTGGGCGCGCCGCGGAGGAAGGGCGGCGGCGAGGAACCCTAGCTGTCGCGCTTGGGAAGGGGAGGGAGGCAGATCTCTCTCTCTCTGGTCTGGTCGTTGGCTCGGGGGGAGGGTCAGGGGAGGGTGGCGGTCGGGGGAGGGCGGTGGAGGGGAGGGCGACGGCGGAGGCCTTGCACGCGATGAGCGAGGCGCAGAGGGCGACGGCGGAGGGGAGGGCGGCGGTCGAGGGAGGGCAGTGCGCGGAGGGGAGGGTCAGGCCGGGGAGAAGAGAAGCGCGCTGTGTATGTAGGTGGGGGGGAGGGTTAACAATGGCGCACCTCGGAGGGGTGCGCCATACATACATATAGCAATGGCGCACCTCTGCCTGGTGCGCCATAAATATACATATAGCAATGGCGCACCTCTGCCTGGTGCGCCATAAATATACATATAGCAATGGCGCACCTCTGCCTGGTGCGCCATAAATATACATATTTCCAAATTTTGTTTAAAATGTTAAAAAAAGTTCAGAATTTCAAAATTTGTTTAAAATTTCAAAAAATGTTTAGAATTTCAAATTTTGATTAAATATTCAAAAAATGTTTAAAATTTCAAATACTCCAAATTAAATAAGCACACATAATTATAATATGCCCACATAGAAAAATGTGTAGATTAACAATATGCCATATCCATCTCCATAGAAAAATGATACATAATATAATATGCCCACACACACACACGGCCGACACGTCGTGATTCGATCTTAGCTATCTTTTCACAATCTTCTTGCCCTTCTTTCTCGCGGTTGAATAATTTAGCCCCGGAACCCCTTGAATTCTTCTCTTGAACGGACGTCCTTTAGGTAGGGTGGTCCTGCTTCTTCTTGTGGTGTATGGTACTTCATCGTCGTCGTCATCTTCCATCTTCGGGTCGCCGTACTTGTCGAAGTCTTGCTCATTGGCGACTCCATCCATTCCGATGATGTTCCTTTTGCCTCTCCTCACGACAACACGACTGGCTTTGACGGGTCGGTAATGAAGAAGCATTAGTCCACTTGGCAAGCCAGTACCCATGGCTCATTTTTCGCGGTGACGTTTGCGCCCGCGGTCTTGGATTTGGCTTCGGGTATAACCATGGTGGTGAAATACCGGTCTTCTTTTAGGACGCTCTTGGCCCATCTGACACGGAACATCGGGACCTTCTCTCCAGCGTAGCTCAGCTCCCAGATCTCCTCGATCCTTCCGTAGTATCTGTCCTTGTCGTTACCGGTGTAGGATTCCATCGTTACCCCGGAGTTCTGATAATCGCTCTTCATGTCCTTTTCCTCGGTGTAGAATGTGTAGCCGTTGATATCGTACGCCTGATAGGTCATCAGGTTGTGCTCGGCGCCCTGTGACAAGGCGAATATGAGTTTTTCTTCCGCGGAAGAATCCTCATGTAAAGGGTACCACAGAAGCTTGTCCTTGAACCAACGCGTGAAACATGAGTTGTGCTCTTTGATTATATCTCCGTCCGTCCTCTGTTGGCCTCGGTCATTGTACGTCTTCTCAATAAAGGTTTTGTGCTCTACCACCCAAGGATCGACCACGTCTATGTGTTGTAGCGCGACTAGGTTTGCTCTTTCAAAGTCGGCGAGTCGACCCTCGAAGTTGACATGCATTTCGCGGCGACCCTCGCGGTGACCCCATCCAGCGAGCCTGCCGAGGTGCCTGTTGACGGGCAGACCAACGGGGTTCTCGATGCCTAGATAATTCGTGCAGAAGGAGATGCACTCTTCGGTCAGAAAGCCCTTGGCTATGCTTCCATCTGGACGTGCCCTGTTGCGAACGTATCCTTTGATGACACCATTCATCCTTTCGAACGGCATCATGCTGTGCAGGAACGTCGGCCCGAGTTGGATGATATCCTCCACGATATGGACCAGCAGATGCACCATAACGTCGAAGAATGCGGGCGGGAAGTACATCTCAAGCTCGCATAGTATCACCACGATCTCTTCCTGTAGCCTTCTGAGTTGCCTCATGCCAACCGACTTCCGAGAGATGACGTCGAAAAAGTTGCATAGGCCAAATAGCGTTTCACGGACGTGCGCGTCCATGATCCCACGGATTGCAACTGGAAGTATCTGCGTCATCAGCACGTGACAGTCGTGAGACTTCATCCCGCTGAACTTCTGCTTCGCTGAGTCTAGGTATCTGCTTATCTTCCCCGCGTAACCGTAAGGAAGTTTTACTCCTACGAGGCAGGTGAAAAACTGCTCGATCTCCTTCTGACTTAGAGTGAAGCACGCGGGAGGGCAGTCATATTCGATCTTCTTGGCCTTTTTGCCTTTGCGACGACTTTTCGTGTCCTTCGCCTCATCATCATCATCATCATCATCATCATCATCATCATCATTAGGGCGTTTTGCGTGAAGCTCCTCCCTGATGCCCATTGATTGCAAGTCTGCCCTTGCTTTTGGCCCATCTTTGGTCCTCTCTGGCATGTTGAGCAGGGTACCAAGCAGACTCTCGCACACGTTCTTCGTGATATGCATGACATCAAGGCTGTGAGGCACGCGGAGGATCTTCCAGTACGGCAAGTCCCAGAAAACAGACCTCGTTTTCCATACCTTCAGCAGCGGCTCTGACGCCTTTCGCTTCTTTCCCGGCGGTGGGCACTCTTTCCAATTTTTCAACAGCTCGTCTATTTCCTCACCGCTCCTCGTACGTGGGGGTCTTCGGGGTTCGGTTTCACCATCGAACAGATCCTTGCGTTTTCTCCATGCGTCATCGTCGCGAAGCCACCTTCGATGTCCCATGAACACGGTTTTCGAAGACCCAGGATCTCTATCTAGCTGGCGATACGTTGTGTCATCCATGCACCTGACGCAAGCACAAAATCCGTGGACCACCTGCCCCGCGACATATCCGTAACCGAGATAGTCGTGCACCGTCGTGAGCAGTGCGGCTCTCATAGGGAAATATTCTTTCGCTGCGGCGTCCCACGTATTGTTAGTAGTGGCGCACCAGGGTGTGGTGCGCCATTACTAGTTAAAACTAGTAATGGCGCACCACACCCCGGTGCGCCATTACTAGTTTTGAAAAAAAAAATTGAAAAAAAAATTGTTAGTAGTGGCGCACCACACCCCGGTGCGCCACTGGTAAGTCTGGGGAGGGGGGTGTGCCCAGGAGAAACTTAGCAGTGGCGCATCACACACCAGGTGCGCCATTAGTAATATGGACATTAATGGCGCACCCATATCTGGTGCGCCACTGCTATATAGCAGTGGCGCACCACATACATGGTGCGCCATTAATGTCCATATTAGCTATAGCCGTTTTCCTAGTAGTGTAATCTTCAGTGTAAGACCAATATGCAAAAATCTTGACATGTCAGAAATCATAAGACATTTTTTTTCTTGTGAAAAATAGTTATTGATCCTATATTTACTTAGATTAGAAAAGAATTTGTTTTGAATCATCTACTGGTGAAATCGTAAGCAGTAAGAGGTTGGGGTGCATATGCGAGCGGGCAGAGGTGATGGTGAGTGATAAGACCATGGAAAGATAAAATATAGTGTCATGTAAACTTCATCGAGTAGCCGATGGAAACATGCGAGTATTATGCGGTCCAGGAATGAGTTATGAAAACAAATTACAATGGTGTCCCAAAAGACCAAGGAAAACCAGGTTAGACGGTCGACATAGGAGGATGCACAATCAATATTATGTTGGCGCTAAAAATTTACTACATCTTAATCCAACCAAAGAAAAAACAGGGCGGAGCCCAACTTTACAACCCCTCGCAGGCGAAATAATATTGGCTTTTCATGTCGCGTGAATATTCCCAAGCATGCAAGCGACCAAGTTTATTTTATTTAGGCATATGCGATTAGATGGCCGAAGAGATTAATTAGTTTTCTAAATTAAATAGTACTAATTTTGAAAAGGTGTTCACATACAAGTTTGTTGGCTAGCTTAAATAGATGTGTCTATCCAAGATGTAAAAGGGAAAGATCGTTTCTGTTTACTAGCTAGTTGAGTCGGTTAGAGTTTTGTTCGGTCTTACGTACGGCTGGTGGGATTCGCCTTCTATAAACAACATCATAGATTGTATCAGGGATAGTTGGTGTTTTTTGTGATTTATAAAAAAAGTAAGAAAACGCCCAGGTTTGGAGGCGACCAAATCATGAGTATCTTTCTGTGATTTTCCATCGAGAGAATCCATTAGCGATGAAGGGTTGATCGTCACACGCCTACATGCTGATCCGAGTGGGTCATTATCTTTGTTCGTGTACTGCATGGGTTGAGATTGTTATTGGAAGTTGCAAGGAAGGCGCGAGGAGGGACGAACTGTTTGATCAAGCATTGTCGTGAAAGATCGGGCCATCTACACGCACGAATTAGCATCGTGCTAGTTTGTGCTTCATCAAGTGGTATCAAAGCAAAGGTTGTTCACGACGATCATTTTGCATACATTTTTTGGCCGAGGCAAGCATCAAGATGTTGAGCAGGAACGTATTGATGGAGGAGGGGGCATCAGCGAGGTCGTTCTTTTTCACACTCGTTGTGTCGTGAAAGAACGGTGTGTTAATTTGACGATCGATGAAGGTTCTGCGGTCAACATGGTGAGCAACGAGGTGGTGGAAAAATTGAGGCTGAATATGGCGCCTCTTGAAAAACCATACACGCTAAAGTTGTTCAAAGATGAAATCAAAATTGCGCATCGGATTTTTTTAATTTTTACTTTGGGGAAATATTGTTGTGCGTAATTTTTTCAAGTTTGCCCCGTGTCAATGGTGTCGTGACATCTACTACTTGGGAACCCATGGTGCAAACGTGTTAGGGCTGTTCGTAGTTTCAAGAAAAATAGTTACTTTCTTACTATCATGGAAGGGCCAACAAATCTATTTTGTTCCCATGCCTACGGATGTGTTCAACGCAGATTGGAAATATCGTTTGCTAAAAAGAAGAGAATAGCAAGAAGATATAAAGGAAGAAGTCGATGCACCGACAAAGGGGTTGAATCTCTTGGTAGAGAAGATGCAAGATGATAGTGGTGCAAAGGGACAACGGTGGAGTGTTTTTAAAACAAAGTGTAAGATCAAGAATCGTGCTTGCAAGATGATATTGATGGTGACAGTTTTACCAATGCCAAGAGCAAAGATCTAGTGCAAGCTTTGGGCATGTCTATGTGAAAGCACAAATGCTCCCTTGGTGGTTTTGATAATTCATGACAACATACATTGTCTTTTGGACTAATAGTTTTACCTAGCTTATTTCAGATGAAGTCCACAGCGTGGATTGGCAAGGATTGTGAAGAGAATTCCCAAGAAGAAGAAGGGACGGAATAGCATTGGCCATAATCAAGCTTGAAGACTCTACTTTTACAATTTGTGAGAAATCACTTTGAGTCCATAGGAAAGCCAATTCTATTAAAAGGGGGTGAGGAATTATGATGATCTGGTTGCTCAAGTGCTTATAGATTAGCCACCAAAAATACTCATCCATTCTCCCACAAAATACTATGTCCAAATCCTAAAGTTCAAAATCGGTGCCACCAAGTTTTCCCACTCGGCCATACCAATTTTCCCTTGAGATAGAACCTAGCCAAAACCCTAGCAACTCGGTACAACCAATACTGGTTTCGGTACGACCGACAATCAGTGACCAACTCTATGGTTAGCTAATTCCTAAACTCGGAATTTCCGAGTTTGGTGAATCGGTGTCACCGAGATGAGGAACTGCCCTGGTCAGACCAAAATCGGTAGGACCGAGTTGTGTATATCGGTCTCACCGAAAAGGCCAAAGTTGCCACATTTTGCACTAGTCGGTGCAACCGAGTTTTCACTTCGGTTTCACCGAGTTGGGCAATAATGTTGTAACGGTTGGATTTTTGGAGATGCCTATATATACCCCTCCACAACCTCTCACTCGTGGAGGAAGCACTCAGAACATACAAACACTTGTCCTATCCATTTTCTGAGAGAGAGCCACCTACTCATGTGTTGAGATCAAGACATTCCACTCCAACCATATGGATCTTGATTTCTAGGCTCCCCAAGTTGCTTTACATCCAATCAATCTCTTCTACCCATGCCAAACCTGTGAGAGAGTGATTGTGTGTTGAGGAGACTATCTTTTGAAGCACAAGAGCAAGGAGTTCATCATACTACCACATCTATTACCTTTTGGAGTGTGGTGCCTCCTAGATTGGTTAGGTGTCGCTTGGGAGCCTCCTTCTTCGTGATTGTGGAGTTGAACCAAAAGAGTTTGTACGGGTAAGGAGATCGCCTACTTCGTGAAGATCTACCCATAGTGAGGCTAGTCCTTCGTGGATGAAAGCCGTGATGGAATAGACGAGGTTGCTACTTTATGGACCCTAACGGGTGGAGCCCTCCATGGCCTCTCGCGACCGCTACCCTCCGTGGGTTGAAGTCTCCATCAGCGTGGACGTACGATAGCACCACCTATCGGAACCACGGGAAAAATCTTCGTGTCATCTATTGCGTTTGATCTTCCTATCTCTACTCTCTTACATATGCTTGTCTTTACTTTCCGCTATCATACTAGTTGACTAGCATGTGTAGGGTGCATTAGACTTGTTAGAATTGCTAAAATCTGCCAACCAATTAATTTGGGAAAAGGTTAGGTTTTTAATTTGTCAAGTAGTCTATTCACCCCCCTATAGACGCCTCTTCTACTGATCCCACACTATGTGGTGACATCTGCAACCGCACCACATGGAGTGGCTATACGACTCCGAAAAATTAAAGATTACACATAAAGTATGTGTGATGTTTGTTGTTGGAGATTATATTGACAAGGTGGATTGTGATGTCATGCCGATGGACGCATGTCCGTTGCTATTGGGGAGACCATGGCAATACGATCAAGATGCAGCTCATGCAGGAAGATCCAACACATACACATTCATGCATGATGGAAGATGACACATACTGAAACCAATGGCGGACAACGTAATTGTTGGGGAACGTTGCATGGGAAACAAAAAATTTCCTACGCACACACAAGATCTATCCATGGTGATGAGCATCTACGAGAGGGAGAGTGAATCTACATACCCTTGTAGATCGCTAAGCGGAAGCGTTAAGAAACGCGGTTGATGTAGTCGAACGTCTCCGCGATCCAAATCGCAAGTCGTCCCTCGAACTGATCACGAACTAGTGCTGAACGGACGGCACCTCCGCGTTCAACACACGTACAGCTTGATGACGCCTTCACCTCCTCGATCCAGCGAGCGATGGTGAAGTAGTAGATGAGTTCCGGCAGCACGACGGCGTGGTGATGGTGGTGAGGAACAATCTCTGCAGGGCTTCGCCAAGCGCTACGGAGATTATGACGAAGGAACTAGAGGGTTAGGGTTGCCGCACACGGCTTGGGGAAATCTTGATGTATTCCGGGTGCTAGCCCTGCCCCTCTATTTATATGTTGAGCCCTGGGGTCGAAACTTGGAGAAAGAGCCTCCTCAAAGTCGGTTTGGCCCGCAAGGCAAGAGTCCTGCTCGGACTCCAGGACCAGACGCCAGGGTCCTCGGCGTCTGGCCCCAGACGCCAGGGTCCCTGGCGTCTGGCCCCTGGCCTCCGCAAAACTTCCTTTTGCACCTTCCTAAAGCCTCGTGGGCTTTACCCCTTGGCCCAAATAAAGTGTTCTCGTACCCGAACATTTCGGGAAACATCCGGAACCCCTTCCGGTGAATTCCGGAACCCTTCCGAAGACCAAACACTATTATCCCATATATCAATCTTTACCTCCGGACTATTCCAGAGCTCCTCGTCATGTCCGGGATCTCATCCGGGACTCCGAACAACTTTCGGTCACCAACATAACAACTCAACTATACTTATATCGTCACCAAACGTTAAGTGTGTAGACCCTGCGGGTTCGAGAACTATGTAGACATGACCGAGACACCTCTACGGTCAATAACCAATAGCGGGACCTGGGTGCCCATATTGGCTCCTACATATTCTACGAAGATCTTTATCGGTCGAACCTCTATGTCAAGGATTCAGTTAATCCCGTATGCTGTTCCCTTTGTTCTTCGGTATGTTACTTGCCCGAGATTCGATCGTCGGTATCTCTATACCTAGTTCAATCTCGTTACCGGCAAGTCTCTTTACTCGTTCCGTAATACAAGATCTCGTGGCTAACACTTTAGTCACATTGCTTGCAAGGCTCATTGTGATGTTGTATTACCGAGTGGGCCCTGAGATACCTCTCCGTCACACGGAGTAACAAATCCCAGTCTTGATCCATGCCAACCCAACAGACACCCTCGGAGATACCTGTAGAGCACCTTTATAGTCACCCAGTTACGTTGCGACGTTTGATACACACAAGGTATTCCTCCGGTGTCAGTGAGTTGCATGATCTCATGGTCATAGGAACAGATACTTGACATGCAGAAAACAATAGCAATAAACTGACACGATCATATGCTACGTTTATAGTTTGGGTCTTGTCCATCACATCATTCTCCTAATGATGTGATCCCGTTATCAAATGATATCTCATGTCCATGGCTAGGAAACCTTCACCATCTTTTGATCAACGAGCTAGTTAACTAGAGGCATACTAGGGACACAGTGTTGTCTATGTACCCACACATGTATTTGAGTTTCCAATCAATACAATTATAGCATGGATAATAAACGATTATCACGAACAAGGAAATATGATAATAACTAAATTATTATTGCCTCTAGGGCATATTTCCAACAGTCTCCCACTTGCACTAGAGTCAATAATCTAGTTCACATCACCATGTGATTTACATTGTTCTAACACCCAATGAGTTCTGGGGTTCGATCATGCTTTGCATGTGAGAGAGGTCTTTAGTCAACGGGTCTGCGACATTCAGATCCGTGTGTACTTTGCAAATCTCTATGTCATACTGTAGACACTTCTACCACACTCCACTTGGAGCTATTCCAAATGGCCGCTCCACTATATGTATCCTGACTACTATTCAGAGTCGTCCGGATAGGTGTCAAAGCTTGCATCGACGTAACCCTTTACGACGAACTCTTTATCACCTCCATAATCGAGAAATATTTCCTTAGTCCTCTAGTTACTAAGGATAATCTTGACCGCTGTCCAATGATCCACTCCTGGATCACTCTTGTACCCCTTGACAGAATCATGGCAAGGCACACATCAGGTGCGGTACACAGCATGGCATACTATACAGAGCCTATGGATAAGGCATAGGGGACGACCTTCGTCCTTTCTCTTTCTTCTGCCGTGGTCGAGCTTTGAGTCTCACTCAACTCCACACCTTACAAATCAGGCAAGAACTCTTTCTTCGACTGATCCATTTTGAACTCTTTCAAAATCTTGTCAAGGTATGTACTCATTGAAAGTCTTATCAGACGCCTTGATCTATCTCTATAGATCTTGATGCCCAATATTTAAGTAGCTTCATTCTAGGTCTTCCTTTGAAAAACTCTTTTCAAACGACCCTTTATGCTTTCCAGAAATTCTACATCATTTCCGATCAACAATATGTCAACCACATATACTTATCAGAAATTCTATAGTGCTCCCACTCACTTTATTGTAAATACAAGTTTCTCATAAACTTTGTATAGACTCAAAAACTTTGATCACCTCATCAAAGCGTATATTCCAACTCCGAGATGCTTGCTCCAGTCCATAGAAGGATCGCTGGAGTTTGCATATATTTTAGCATCCTTAGGACTGACAAAACCTTCCGGTTGTATCACATACAACTTTTCCTTACGGATACCGTTAAGGAAACGATGTTTTGACATCCATCTGCCAGATTTCATAATTGAAAAATGCAGCAACTGCTAACATGATTCCAACAGACTTTGAGCATCGCTACGGGTGAGAAAGTCTCATCGTAGTCAACTCCTTGAACTTGTGATAAACCCTTTGCCACAAGTCGAGCTTTATAGACGGTGACATTACCGTCCGCGTCCGTCTTCCTTTTAAAGATCCATTTGTTTTGAATGGCCTTTCGCCCTTCAGGTAATACTTCCAAAGCCCATACTTTGTTTTCTTACATGGATCCCATCTCGGATTTCATGGTCTTAACCATTTCTCGGAATCCGGGCCCATCATCGCTTCTCCATAGCTCGTAGGTTCGGTGTTGTCCAACAACATGACCTCTAAGACAGGGTTGCCGTACCACTTAGGAGCAGTACGCGTCCTTGTCGACCCACGAGGTTTGATAGTAACTTGATCCGAAGTTTCATGATCATCATCATTAACTTCCTCTTCAACTAACGTAGGCTCCACAGAAACAACTTTCTGCGCTGCGCTACTCTTTGGTTGAAACAAAGGTTCAACAACCTCATCAAGTTCTATCTTCCTCCCACTCAATCTTTCGAAAGAAACTTTTTCTCGAGAAAGGACCCGTTTTAGCAACAAACACTTTGTGCTTGGATCTGAGATAGAAGGTTCACCCAACTGTTACGTTAGGGTATTCTATGAAGATGCATTTGTCCGCTTTGGGTTCGAGCTCATTAGGTGAAAACCCTTTTTCACATAAGCGTCGCAGCCCCAAACATTAAAAAATGACAGCTTAGGTTTCCGCCAAACCAAAATTCATACGGTGTCATCTCAACGGACTTATGGTGCCCCTTTTAAAGTGAATGTGGTTGTCTCTAATGCATAACCCTAAAACGATAGTGGTAAATCGATAAGAGACATCATAGTTCGCACCATATCTAATAGAGCACAACTACGACGTTCGGACACACCATCACACTATGGTGTTCCAGGTGGCGTGAGTTGTGAAACAACTTCCACATTGTCTTAAGTTATATACCAAACTCGTAACTCAGATATTCACCTCCACGATCATATCGTAGACATTTTATCTTCTTGTCACGATGATCTCAAACTTCACTCTGATTTTGTTTGAACTTTTCAAACGTTTCAGACTTGTGTTTCATTAAGTAAATATACCCATATCTACTCAAATCATCAGTGAAGGTAGAAAAATAACGATATTCACCGCACACTATAATACTCACTGGACCGCATACATCAATATGTATCATTTCCAATAAGTCAATTGCCCGCTCCATCATACCGGAAAACGGGGTTTTAGTCATCTTGCCCATGAGGCATGGTCCGCATGTCTCAACCGATTCGAAATCGAATGAGTCCAAAGATCCATCAGCATGGAGTTTCTTCATGCGTTTTACACCAATATGACATTTAGCGGCAGTGCCACAAGTATGTGGTACTATCATTATTAACTTTGTATCTTTTGGCATCAATATTATGAACATGTGTATCACTACGATCAAGATTCAATAAACCACTCTTATTGGGTGTATGACCATTGAAGGTATTATTCATGTAAACAGAATAACCATTATTTCTTTTTAAATGAATAACCGTATTGCAATAAACTTGATCTAATCACGTTCATGCTTAACGCAAACACCACATAACATTTATTTAGGTTCATCACTAATCCTGAAGGTAGAGAGAGCGTGCGATGGTGATCACATCAACCTTGGAAACACTTCCAACACTCATCGTCACCTCACCCTTAGCTAGCTTCCGTTTATTCCGTAGCTTTAATTTCGAGTTACTAACATTTAGCAACCGAACCAGTATCTAATACCCAGGTGCTACTAGGAGTACTAGTAAGGTACACATCAATAACACGTATATCAAATATACTTCTGTCGACGTTGCTAACCTTCTTATCTACCAAGTATCTAGGGTTGTTCCACTTCAGCGACCGTTCTCCTCATAATAGAAGCACTTAGTCTCGGGTTTGGGTTCAACCTTGGGTTTCTTCACTGGAGCAGCAACTGGCTTGCCATCCATGAAGTATCCCTCCTTGCCCTTGCCCTTCTCGAGACTAGTGGTTTCACTAACCATCAACACTTGATGCTTCCTTCTTGATTTCTACCTTCGCGGTGTCAAACATTGCGAACAGCTCAGGGATCATTATTTCCATCTCTGGCCTTTTATAGTTCATCACGAAGCTCTAGTAGCTTAGTGACAGTGACTTGGAGAGCTATATCAATCACTATCTTATCTGGAAGATCAACTCCCACTCGATTCAAGTGATTGTAGCACTCAAACAATTTGAGCACATGCTCAACGATTGAGCTATTCTCCATCATCTTGCAGGCAAAGAATCTTGTTGGAGGTCTCATACCTCTCAACATGGGCACGAGTCTGAGATCCCAATTTCAGCTCTTAAAACATCTCATATGTTCCGTGACGTTCAAAATGTTTTGGAGCCTCAATTCTAAGCCGTAATGCATGACGCACTGAACTATTAAGTAGTCATCGGAATGTGCCTGTCAGATGTTCACAACATCTACAGACGACGCTAGAGGGGGTGGTGCACCGAGCGGTGCATTAAGGACATAAGCCTTCTGTGCAGCAATTTGAGGACAATCCTCAGATCACGGACCCAGTCCGCATTATTGCTACCATCATCTTTCAAATCTATTTCTCTAGGAACATATAAAAATTCAAGGGAGCTACATCGCGATCTAGTAATCTACAACATAATTTGCAAAGACACTTTGACTATGTTCATGATAATGAGTTTAGTTAATCATATTACTTAAAACTTCCACTCAAATTGACATCCCTCCGGTCATTCAAGTGTAACATGATCCAAATCCACCAACTCAAGTCCGATCATCACGTGAGTTGAGGTGGTTTCAATGGTGAACATCTTCATGTTGATCATATCTACTATATGACTCATGTTCGACCTTTCGGTCTCTTGTGTTCCGAGGCCATGTCTGTACATGCTAGGCTCGTCAAGTTTAACCCGAGTGTTCCGCACGTGCAACATGGCTTACACCCGTTGTATGTGAACGTAGAGTCTATCACACCCGATCATCACGGCGTGTCTCGAAACGACGAACTTTCGCAACGGTGCACACTCGGGGAGAACACAATTTATCTTGAAATTTAAGTGAGGGATCACCTTATAATGCTACCGTCGTCCTAAGCAAAATAAGATGCATAAAAGGATTAACATCACATGCAAATCATAAGTGACATGATATGGCCATGAACTCGTGCTTTTGATCTCCATCTCCAAAGCACCGGCATGATCTCCATCATCACCGGCATGACACCATGATCTCCATCATCTTGATCTCCATCAACGTGTTGCCATGAGGTTGTCGCGCCGACTGTTGCTTCCACGACTATAGCTAACTCATAGCGATAAAGTAAAGCAAAAACGGCGAAAATAATTAAAGACAACTCTATGGCTCGTGCCAGTTGCCGTACTCATCGACATGCAAGTCGTGATATTCTATACAACACATGATCATCTCATACATCACATATATCTCATCATGTAATTGGCCATATCACATCACAACATACCCTGCAAAAACAAGTTAGACGTCCTCTAATTGTTGTTGCAAGTTTTACGTGGCTGCTACGGGTATCTAGCAAGAACGATTCTTACCTACGCAAAAACCACAACGGTGATATAAAAGTTGCTATTTCACCTTCTACAAGGACCGCCTCTGTCGAATCCGATTCAACTAAAGTGGCAGAGACAGACACCCGCCAGCCATCTTATGCAACAAAGTTACATGTCAGTCGATGGAACCGGTCTCTCGTACGTGGACGAGTAAGGTTGGTCCGAGCCGCTTCATCCCACAATACCGCTGAATCAAGAAAAGACTAAGGAGGGAAGCAATCTGAATATCAACGCCCACAAACTCCTTTGTGTTCTACTCGAGATCTCATCTACGCATAGACCTAGCTCAGATGCCACTGTTGGGGAACGTTGCATGGGAAACAAAAAATTTCCTACGCACACACAAGATCTATCCATGGTGATGAGCATCTACGAGAGGGAGAGTGAATCTACATACCCTTGTAGATCGCTAAGCGGAAGCGTTAAGAAACGCGGTTGATGTAGTCGAACGTCTCCGCGATCCAAATCGCAAGTCGTCCCTCGAACCGATCACGAACTAGTGCCGAACGGACGGCACCTCCGCGTTCAACACACGTACAGCTTGATGACGCCTTCACCTCCTCGATCCAGCGAGCGATGGTGAAGTAGTAGATGAGTTCCGGCAGCACGACGGCGTGGTGATGGTGGTGAGGAACAATCTCTGCAGGGCTTCGCCAAGCGCTACGGAGATTATGACGGAGGAACTAGAGGGTTAGGGTTGCCGCACACGGCTTGGGGAAATCTTGATGTATTCCGGGTGCTAGCCCTGCCCCTCTATTTATATGTTGAGCCCTGGGGTCGAAACTTGGAGAAAGAGCCTCCTCAAAGTCGGTTTGGCCCGCAAGGCAAGAGTCTTGCTCGGACTCCAGGACCAGACGCCAGGGTCCTCGGCGTCTGGCCCCAGACGCCAGGGTCCCTGGCGTCTGGCCCCTGGCCTCCGCAAAACTTCCTTTTGCACCTTCCTAAAGCCTCGTGGGCTTTACCCCTTGGCCCAAATAAAGTGTTCTCGTACCCGAACATTTCGGGAAACATCCGGAACCCCTTCCGGTGAATTCCGGAACCCTTCCGGAGACCAAACACTATTATCCCATATATCAATCTTTACCTCCGGACTATTCCAGAGCTCCTCGTCATGTCCGGGATCTCATCCGGGACTCCGAACAACTTTCGGTCACCAACATAACAACTCAACTATACTTATATCGTCACCAAACGTTAAGTGTGTAGACCCTGCGGGTTCGAGAACTATGTAGACATGACCGAGACACCTCTACGGTCAATAACCAATAGCGGGACCTGGATGCCCATATTGGCTCCTACATATTCTACGAATATCTTTATCGGTCGAACCTCTATGTCAAGGATTCAGTTAATCCCGTATGCTGTTCCCTTTGTTCTTCGGTATGTTACTTGCCCGAGATTCGATCGTCGGTATCTCTATACCTAGTTCAATCTCGTTACCGGCAAGTCTCTTTACTCATTCCGTAATACAAGATCTCGTGGCTAACACTTTAGTCACATTGCTTGCAAGGCTCATTGTGATGTTGTATTACCGAGTGGGCCCTGAGATACCTCTCCGTCACACGGAGTAACAAATCCCAGTCTTGATCCATGCCAACCCAACAGACACCCTCGGAGATACCTGTAGAGCACCTTTATAGTCACCCAGTTACGTTGCGACGTTTGATACACACAAGGTATTCGTCCGGTGTCAGTGAGTTGCATGATCTCATGGTCATAGGAACAGATACTTGACATGCAGAAAACAATAGCAATAAACTGACACGATCATATGCTACGTTTATAGTTTGGGTCTTGTCCATCACATCATTCTCCTAATGATGTGATCCCGTTATCAAATGACATCTCATGTCCATGGCTAGGAAACCTTCACCATCTTTTGATCAACGAGCTAGTTAACTAGAGGCATACTAGGGACACAGTGTTGTCTATGTACCCACACATGTATTTGAGTTTCCAATCAATACAATTATAGCATGGATAATAAACGATTATCACAAACAAGGAAATATGATAATAACTAAATTATTATTGCCTCTAGGGCATATTTCCAACAGTAATAGCCAAAGAGGTACAAATTCCGGAGAAGATGGAGCACAAAATTGACACAAAACCAAGGATGGTTTTGCTTCAAGGGAGAGAGGATGATAAGGCCATGGAAAAGATAAAATATAGTGTCACATAAACTTCATCGAGAAGCCGATGGAATGATGCGAGTATTATGCGGTCCTGGAATGAGTTATGAAAACAAATTACAACTGCGTCCCAAAAGACCAAGTAAAACCAGGTTAGACGGGTCGACACAAGAGAATGCACCCATCAATATTATGCCGACGCTAAAAGTTTAATACAGCTTAATCCAACCAAAGAAGAACAGGGTGAAACCAAACTTTAGAACCCCTCCTAGGTGAAATAATATTGACTTTTCATGTCGCGTGAAGTAGTCCCAAGCATGCAAGTGACCGACACTGGTAGAGAAATGGCTAGCCACAACTTTAATTAGTGGTACCTCATTTTCAATCCACGCCACCACTATTTTTTTGAAATAATGATGGCGTCGGCATATTTGGTACGTCACCGGTAATAGGTTACTGATGGTGTGCCGCCTAAAACCCATGCCACCAGTAATTGGGATCCAACAGACTAGTCCAGCGCAAGTTATTGGTGGCGTGTGAAAATATGCAACGCCATTGATACTATAAGTAGTGGTGGCGTGAGTGAATAGTGCCATGCCACCAGTAATCAGACCGGTCTGTTTAAAATTTTGAATTTTTTAAACCAGTTACTCGTGGTGTGAGTAAATAGTGCCACGCCACTAATAATAAAATCCATGCAATTTTTGTCCATGCCGTCAATAAAATTATAATATCTTTTGATCGACTGGCAAAGCACATCTTTCTTTTCTCTCTCTCTCTCTCGATCGACCTCTCGGTCCCCAACTCGATTGCTACACACATCGCACTCCTCTCCAAGCTCACCGCCGGCCGGCCCTCTCTCCTCTCCTGCCCCACCGCTAGCCGCGCAAGTCATCCACACCAAGCACCTCACCCAACCATCTCCTTGCGAGCCTTCTCTATCTCTCCCGCAACCCCTCGTTGCAGCCACCAACGTCGGCCGATTCCGATGAGCCTCGACGGCTATGGCCGACGTGCAGCTTGGCGTGTACCTCGCCTGCCTTGATGTATCCTTGCCTCCTACCAGATCCACCGCACACGACCTCTAGTGCTCATGCACAACTGATACGTCTCCAACGTATCTATAATTTTTGCTTGTTCCATGCTGTTATATTATCATTCTTGGATGTTTTACAATCATTTTATAACAACTTTATATCATTTTTTGGGACTAACCTATTGACATAGTGCCAAAGTGCCAGTTGCTGTTTTTGCTTGTTTTTTACTTCGCAGAATATCAGTACCAAATGGAGTGCAATCGCGACAAAACTTTTTGGAGATTTTTTCTAGACTAGAAGACACCCAGTGGGCCAAAGAAGTGCCAGAGAGGTGGGCCGTGGAGACCACAACCCACCAGGGCGCGCCAGGGGGGCCGCGACACGCCCTGATGGGTTGTTCCCTCCTCGGGGCCCCTCTCCACCGCCTCTAATGCCTATAAATTCCCAAATATTCCAAAAACCCTAGGGAAGTCGACGAAACACAATTCCAGCCGTTGCAAGTTCCAGAACCTCGAGATCCAATCTAAACACCATCACGGAGGGGTTCATCTTCTTCATAGGTGCCTCTCCGATGATGCGTGAGTAGTCCACCATAGACCTACGGGTCCGTAGGCAGTAGCTAGATGGCTTCCTCTCTCTCTCTTATGATTCTCAATACAATGGTCTCTTGGAGATCTATTTGATGTAAACTTTTGCGGTGTGTTTGTTGGGATCCGATGAATTTCGAGTTCATGATCAGTTTCTATCAATGAATATTATTTGAGTCTTCTTTGATCTCTTATATGCATGATCACTTATAGCCTCGTATTTCTTCTTCGAATCTTTGGTTTAGTTAGGCCAACTAGATCGATTTTTCTTGCCATGGGAAGAGGTGCTTTGTGATGGGTTCGATCTTGCGGTGTCCTTTCCCAGTGACAGAAGGGGCAGCAAGGCACGCATGTATCATTGCCATTAAGAATAACAAGATGGGGTCTATTCCTACATGAATAGATCTTGTCTACATCATGTCATCATTCTTATTGCATTACTCCGTTTTTCCATGAACTTAATACACTAGATGCATGCTGGATAGCGGTCGATGTGTGGAGTAATAGTGGTAGATGCAGGCAGGAGTCGGTCTACTTATCTTGGACGTGATGCCTATATAATGATCATCGTGTTGGATATCGTCATGACTATTCGATTTTCTATCAATTGCCCAACAGTAATTTGTTCACCCACCGTGCGCTATACTCATGAGAGAAGCCACTAGTGAACCCTACGGCCCCCGGGTCTACTTTTCCATCATATTGCTTTTCGATCTATCTTTTTGCATCTTTGTTTTCAGATCTACAAAACCAAAAACCCAAAAACATATTGCTGCATATTTTATTTGCCCTTTTTATTTTGTGTTC
Organism: Elymus sibiricus; assembly: GCA_039707655.1. NCBI lineage: Eukaryota > Viridiplantae > Streptophyta > Magnoliopsida > Poales > Poaceae > Elymus > Elymus sibiricus. The sequence goes on along the minus strand of CM077663.1, from coordinate 396,975,183 downwards.
TTGAGAGATCTATCTCTCCTATCTATCACTACCTAATCTATCTTTTTACCGTAGAGAGATTGACAACCTCTCTTTCGCGTCGGGTTGCAAGTATTTGTTATTTGTGTGCAGGTGCTGCTTATTGGGTGGTGGTGATCCTCCTACTGGTTCGATAACCTTGGTTTCATAACTGAGGGAAATACTTACCGTCGCTGTGCTGCATCATGCCTTACTCTTTGGGGAAATACCGACGCAGTTTCAAGCCAAGTCAACAACCCCTCCGCGCAGCTAGAATTTCGGGCACGACGTCGCCTTCGTCGTCGGCGTGGCTTCGGTGTCCTTGGCGGCTCCTCTCCGGCAGCGGCTGTGCACGGCGTCTGCTACAAAATTGCCATGGTGAGCTCCTCTCCTTCCTTCGTTCTTCGGCAATTTGTGTACACCATCTAGTTATGCTCATTGCCATGTTGATGTTCATGTAGGTGTAGATGTGTGTACAGCACCTCAAAATAAAATCATCTTCCTTCCTTCGTTCTCCAGCAGTGTGTGTACACCATATGGATGAATGTATGAATTATATAACGGATATATATGAATATATGGATGAATGTATACATATTTGGATCCATGAGTAAATTGTATAATTATTTTTTTTAAATTCATAAATACATAGTGGTGGCGTTAGTTGGTTTTGCTCACATCACTACTAGTAGTTATTAATACTGGCGTGTATAAATGTCAACGCCATTGCTATTTTAAATAGTGGTGGCGTGAGTGTAGTGTCACGCCAACAGTATGTGAAATACCGATGGCATGGCGACATGAATGCCATCGGTATTTTGTTAACAATGACGCCATATTGGTGGCGTCGAGTGTCTACGCCAGCAAGGTCCTTTTTAGAACGCCGGCACTAGGCTTTTTTACACTAGTGCAAGTTTATTTTCTTTAGGCATATGTGATCAAATGAACGAAGAGATTAATTAGTTTTCTAAACTAAAGAGCACCACTAGTTTAGAAAAGGTAATAGCATTGGAAGTCATAGAACTTGCGCTCGATGTCCAGTTTAGTTTTAAAACTTGCAAAATACGGAATTGTGATCACTTAACTTGTCTCGGCGTGCAAATACGGTGCCTTGAACACGTGGCGAGCCAGCGCGATGTAGGTCCACATGTCAGTGGCTGGAAGTATTTATTTTTTGCAAACTCCCTGGTGTTTTATTTATTTACGTACAAATTCATCAAATAAAATGAACAAACTGCATGCACTGCTGGAATCAGAGAATTTTCCATCTACCTGATCTTTGCCATCTACTGGCAGATGGCAAAGAAACTCTTGGCCGTCAGTTGCCAAAAAACAGACGGCAAAGAACGCACTGATGGCAAAGATATTGTTTGCCATCAGTGCACTCTTTGTCGTCCGCTGGCAGACGGCAAAGATGCGCCAGGCAGACGGCAAAGAGACCAGGCGGGCCCCACTGCACCGTGGACGGTATGGTTGCCGTCAGCTGCCTCTTTACCATCTGCCTCCCCCTCTTTGCCGTCTGCTAGCAGATGGCAAAGGGGATGGGCACATAACGGAGCTCCCCACCGGCCGTCTGCTAGCCTCTTTGCCATCTGCGTCCCATGAATAGCCGGCCCAACCCGCGAAATTTTTCCCCAAAAATCACTAGACAGTCACGCCCCACCCAGAACAGTCAAATCCCTAGCCAGCTCTCTCCTTCGTTCACCAGCTCCGGGCGATCTGCACGCCGCCGCCCGACGCCGATCGATCCCCGCCGCCACCCGCTGGTTAGGGCTTCACACCCCCTCCCCCCCCCCCCCCCCGCGCCCGCGCTGGTGCCCCACCCCGTCCCACCGCTGCCCCACGCCACCTCTACCGCCGCTTCACGCCGACAGGGGCCTACCTCCCGTCGATCCCCACCCTGTCCCACTGTCGGTCGGTGTCGCCTTGCATCCCCGCGGGGCACACTGCCTCTGCAGTGGCACTGCCCCACACCGTCCTGCACCTCCAGTATCGTGCAACTCTGTCCCGCCCCTCCAGGCCACCAAACGCCGTCTGTCCCTCCAGAGCCGGCCAACGTCGGCTGCCCCTCCAGCGCCGCCCAACGCCGTCTGCCCCTCCAACACCGGCTCGACATCCTTGTGCTCTCTCTCCATCCAGCGAGCAGAGTTACACAGCGGCGACTGAGGTACAGCTGCTCTGTCCAGTTATTTTGCATATTCAGTTTTGTGCTGCATATTCAGTTTTGTGCTGCATATTTGTTAACCGATGAACTGGGAGTGAAGGAGTTCGCCCCGGTCCAATTTACGTCGTGTTCTTTACTTGTGCGATATCTCTTTCGCTTTTGTTCCCCGATTTGATGCATAGCTAGTTAAAGTTCATAAATTTCGTCAGGGGAAGGAAGATGTACTCATAAATGAGTGATATTTTCTTCATTGTTGCTGAGAAAAAAATGCATAGCTAGTGAGTTTAGTAATAGTTTAGCTCTATTTTCTTCGTTGGTGCTGGGAAACAATGCATAGCTAGTCCGGTTAGTAGTAGCTCTATTTTCTTCATTGGCGATGGTAACTACCCTTCCCTGATAAGAACTAAAACACCGCTTATCAGTATTTAAGCTTAAAGCATACTGGTGATGGGAACTACCCTTCCATTTTCCCAGAGAAGTCGGAGATCTTGTGTTGGTCAAATTACAAATACCTTAATGGTTGTTCAAAGATGGTAGATGGGAGCACACGTCGGTGTGCTCCGATGCGCATTTTGTGAAGATGATTAATTAATTAATCAACTGTGTTTAGATATAAAGGTGGTTTATGGGTAGAAGGTTGTGTTATTTACCCCATATAACTTTTGATTACAGTACTGAGTTATGTTCGATGGAAATCTATTTTTGTCTGAATTGAGCTATATGGGAGTGTAGCATTAAGATCTTGTAACAGGTCAAAAGAATCTGTAGTAGCCAAGTAAAAGGTCTGTTCTCTCTATACATGTGACCTGACTTTCATCTCTCTCGTTTTTCTGCAGGTAGCACAGAGACCATCTCTTGGTAACATTGAGCTGAAGAAGAGAAGTTGCAGAATATTATTTGCTATGTCACCTTAGTGCATAAGGTGTGTGGAGTGTCCAGTTCATTTTGCTTTTAGTATATGATTTCTTGATGTAGGGCCTTTGAGTCTGGTTGTTATCTTAGTGTATTCCTAGCATCTCCCAGCCAATATAGCGTGTGAGCAGGAATTAAAATTGATTCCTTGCATTCTATGTGTACAGCCAGTTGGTGAGTGATATATGTTTTAGTTATGGTGGTATCTATTTTTTCTATGTGTACAACCATTCAATTGGTCCCATGATTCTTCCTTTCTTTTCGAAACCACTTTACTTACTGTACTTAAAGTAATTCCTTGCATTCTCTGGTTCTGATATTATCCCTTCCGGATTTAGTGTTGATTTGGTAGTAACCAAGTGTGAAGCTAACCTACCATGGATAGAAGTTGGATGGATGCGCCTAGGTATAACAGCACATATATATTTTAAATTTCTTAGATGCTGAAACCATACTAGTAGGGGTGCACGTGCAACGCACATTTTGACGAATATAAATAGTGAAACATTACAACCATTTAAATTATTATTTGTCGTGAAACAACTAAGCTCTTTGTCCAAATAGTAAACGTTAGTCAAACACTGCAAGTAAAGAAAATCAAATTGCTGCATATTCCAAAACAACATAGCTCTTCAAATACCATAAACTTAACAGTACAATGAGGTTGGGGGCTTTTGCCCTGCAATGTAAAAAAACAGCACAAATTTTGTAATTTTCCTTGTATATATTATATGTCCTTACTCCAGACAAGATGCGTTACACACTACCGAGTATGTATATGCTAATGTAGAAACTGTTGCGTCAACACAAAAACCAGAAGTATTGAGCTACTAAATTCATTTAACAATCACCCCTAACATTTGAATATATGCACTACAGGAACAAACCCGCATGCAGGATCTTAGACAAACTTCCATTAGAATGACAAGATACTTGTGATAGTTCCTGACTGGTACTCCATAAAACATACAATTGTTCCCTTCTTCTAGAATACACTTGATACTTTTTTAAATAGCTAAACATGTTTTGACAAATTCTCTCAACTCTTATAGCATCTTTCAAAGTAACTTCTCTCGTGTTCCTTTCTTGCTTTGACATGTACATGGTGATTAAAGAAGTAGGGGTTCCACACCCTTTATTACAACCCTTCAGAAACTCTCCTACCCATTAGTATAGCCATTAATGATTCTGTCACCATGCATTGCCTATAAAAATGATGAAACCAATTAAAGATCCTCATATACCTGGATAAATCTAGAACAAGGTTTCCGCAAAAAAAATCAGCCTCACATAAAAAATAAAAAACTATTTTACTTGCAATAATTCACCTATCTTTTAATTTACTCTTTATGTGTGATGTGGAATAGTAATAGTATATGATACTTTTGGTTTTATTCTCCATAATATGACCTATCTATTATGTTATTTCAAGTCATTTGCCATGTTTATACTCATGTTGAGGTTTGAAGGGTTTCCCAATCTAATATTTCATTCAAATATCACTTCTTGACAGGTTAAACGGTAACCATACAGATGATCAAATATCACTAGTTTTGTCAGTAGTTTACATTACTAGTTTAGAATACTTGTTAGTAGTTTAGTTTACTGTTAGTTTTGTAAATTATGAGTTAGGTCATATATTTTCTGATTTTGTTATAAAAACATCATATTTGTGTTGATTGGGTGGATTTAAATGTGCAGTTGTTTCATCGCTGCGAGGGTCTGGTGTTCGACGACCTCCTCGTGCGTTCGACGAGCTTCGCCCCTACGTTCGTGGGTGAGCACAAATGACATCTCCTCCTCCCCCCTTCATTTGCTCTGTTCCGGTCTTCGTGCCGATGAAACTTGCTAGCTATAGGTAGATTAAATCATTAGTATGCGTGACCAGTATGCGTCTCCGGTTTGAAAGGGTTACAGTTATAAATATGCATGCATTTGCATATTTATAACCGTGATTCTTTCGAATTGTCCAACGTTATCCATGGACAGCCCAAGTATGTGTAGATTGGGTTCATTTTCCCATATGCTCTGCTCCGGATTCGATGCATAATTTCGTCAGTGCCTCCCTGTTGTTTTTCAGGTACACATCCTCTCTGTTTATTGCCGAGACGTGTATCAAGAGAACAGCAGGGAGGTGTTGCCGAAATTTTGCATCGGATCTGGAGCAGAGCATGGGAAAACCAACCCAATCTACACATACTCGGGTGGGATTAGGACCTATCTTTATCTATTAGTGTGTAGGTTGCATGGACGTAATAAAACTGACAGACTTTATTAACCGACGAATATATATATTTCTTGTGTGTTTAGTAGGTAGGCAAGATGAGTGATCGTGCATGGATGTACACCGGTCACACAAGTCAGAAAGACATGACCAATGAATGGTTAACAAAAACCAAGGTGTTTGCGAAAGCCGCATTTGCAAATGGCCAGAGAAAAAACTGGTGCCCTTGTCGTGGGTGTGATACGTCTCCAACGTATCTATAATTTTTGCTTGTTCCATGCTGTTATATTATCATTCTTGGATGTTTTACAATCATTTTATAACAACTTTATATCATTTTTTGGGACTAACATATTGACATAGTGCCAAAGTGTCAGTTGTTGTTTTTGCTTGTTTTTTACTTCGCAGAATATCAGTATCAAACGGAGTCCAATCGCGACGAAAATTTTTGGAGATTTTTTCTGGACCAGAAAACACCCAGTGGGCCAAAGAAGTGCCGGAGGGGTGGGCCGTGGAGACCACAACCCACCAGGGCGCACCCAGGGGGCCCCGGCGCGCCCTGATGGGTTGTGCCCTCCTCTGGGCCCCTCTCCACCGCCTCTGATGCCTAGAAATTTCCAAATATTCCAAAAACCCTAGGGCAGTCGACGAAACACAATTCCAGCCGCCCCAAGTTTCAGAACCTCGAGATCCAATCTAAACACCATCACGGAGGGGTTCATCTTCTTTATAGGTGCCTATCCGATAATGCGTGAGTAGTCCACCATAGACCTACGGGTCCGTAGGCAGTTGCTAGATGGCTTCCTCTCTCTCTCTCTCTCTTATGATTCTCAATACAATGGTCTCTTGGAGATCTATTTGATGTAAACTTTTGCGGTGTGTTTGTTGGGATCCGATGAATTTTGAGTTGATGATCAATTTCTATCCATGAATATTATTTGAGTCTTCTTTGATCTCTTATATGCATGATTACTTATAGCCTTGTATTTCTTTTTCGAACCTTTGGTTTAGTTAGGCCAACTAGATCGATTTTTCTTGTCATGGGAAGAGGTGCTTTGTGATGGGTTCGATCTTGCGGTGTCCTTTCCCAGTGACAGAAGGGGTAGCAAGGCACGCATGTATCGTTGCCATTAAGGATAACAAGATGGGGTCTATTCCTACATGAATAGATCTTGTCTATATCATGTCATCATTCTTATTACATTACTCCATTTTTTCATGAACTTAACACACTAGATGCGTGCTGGATAACGGTCGATGTGTGGAGTAATAGTGGTAGATGCAGGCAGGAGTCGGTCTACTTATCTTGGACGTGATGCCTATATAATGATCATCGCCTTGGATATCATCATGACTATTCAATTTTCTATCAATTGCCCAACAGTAATTTGTTCACCCACCGTGTGCTATACTCATGAGAGAAGCCACTAGTGAACCCTACGGCCCCCGGGTCTACTTTTCCAACATATTGCTTTCCGATCTATCTTTTTGCATCTTTATTTTCAGATCTACAAAACCAAAACCCAAAAACATATTGCTGCATATTTTATTTGCCCTTTTTATTTTGTGTTCTTGAGAGATCTATCTCTCCTATCTATCACTACCTAATCTATCTTTCTACCGTAAAGAGATTGACAACCTCTCTTTCGCGTCGGGTTGCAAGTATTTGTTATTTGTGTGCAGGTGCTGCTTATTGGGTGGTGGTGATCCTCCTACTGGTTCGATAACCTTGGTTTCATAACTGAGGGAAATACTTACCATCGCTGTGCTGCATCATTCCTTCCTTTTTGGGGAAATACCGACGCAGTTTCAAGCCACGTCAAAGGAATTTCTGGCGCCGTTGCCGGGGAGGAAGCGGTCTCTTCTACGTGCCTATCTCTGGCGCCGAGGAGACTCCATCATCATCTACCAGGTTCCTAATCACAAATCTCATATCCTTGCATTTACATTATTTGTCATTTGCCACTCGTTTTCCTCTCCCCCACTTCACCAATTTGTCGTTTTATTCGCCCTCTTTTTCGTTTGCCTTTTTCTTGTCAGATCTCTCGTTTGATATATTTGCTTGTGTTGCCATGTGCCGTCTATTCGCTTGCATCTTCGCTTGCTAAAAATCTATTGATATGGATCCTCATCCACTTGATAATATTTTCAAAAGGCCAAATTACGATGAACCAATTGCTAGTAAGTTGAGTGCACTTGATTATCTCTATGAAGTTTTGTTTGAAAATCATGAATCTGACAATTTTGATGAAGTGTTGAAAGAAGAAATTTATAAGGTGATTCATGATAGTTCCTTGAATGATGAGCATGATTACAATGTTGCTAGTATGAATTCTCTAATTATCCATGATGCTAATGATATGCAAAGCCACAAGCTTGAGGATGCTATGTTTGATGAAGATGATATTTCTAGTCCCCCAAGTTTTGATGAGCAAATTTATTATGATGATTGCATGCCTCCTATTTATGATGATGGTGATGACACGTATGCTATAATGAGTAATGATAACCATGAAACTTAACATCATGGTTTTTGTGGTTATGTCAATCAAGTGTCTCATGATAGTTATTTTGTTGAGTTTGCTCCCACTATACCATGAATGATAAGGAATTTGCTTATGTGGAGAGTAATGAAAATTCTATGCTTGTGTATCATGAAAAGAATGATTTATGTGATAGTTATATTGTTGAATTCCTCATCATGCTACTGAAATTTATTATGAGGAAGGAACATATGCTTGTAGGAATTGTAATAATACCAAGTTTCCTCTCTATGTGTTCAAAGTTTTGAAGTTATGCTTGTTTTGCCTCCCTATGCTAGTTGGTTCTTGTTCCCATAAATTGTTTGCTCACAAAATCCCTATGCATAGGAAGTGGGTTAGACTTAAATGTGTTTTTCATGCTATTCATGATGCTCCTTTGCATATTTCAATTACTACTTTTTATGTGAGCATCATTGAAATCATTATGCCTAACTAGGGGCGTAAAACGATAGCGCTTGTTGGGAGGCAACTCAATGTATAAATCTATTTTTTCCTTTTCATTTATGTTTTTGAGTGTTGACACAATTATGCCTCTGTTATGATTGTGTTTTTATGGTTTATTTAGTGTTTGTGCCAAGTAGAGCCTTTAGGATGATTCATAAGATGAGTAGAAGCGATGCTGAATCTGAAACAGAAACTTTGCGTCCAGTATATGAATTTGAATTTTTTTACTGGAACGTGATATTGAGCTGAAATTTTAACACAGTGTTGCTATACAAATCACTTACGTTGTCCTAATTTTTTAGAATTGTTAGAGTTACATAAGTATGGTTAGAGTACAGATTATTACAGACTGTTCTGTTTAAGACAGATTCTGTTTTCGTTGCATTGTGTGCTTGTTTTGATGAATCTATGAGTTATATTGAAGGGTATGAGCCATGGTAAAGTTAAAATACAGTAGGTATAATGCAATAACAAAATATGAATGGGTTTGCAACAGTACCTAAAGTAGTGATTTTCTTTATTATACTAACGGATCTCATGAAGATTTTGTTGAGTTTTGTGTGATTGAAGTTTTCAAGTTTTGGGTGAGATAACGATGGATGAAGGAATAAGGAGTGATAAGAGCCTAAGCTTGGGGATGCTACCGCACCCCCAAGATATATCCAAAGAGTAACAAGCAACTAAGCTTGGGGATGCCCCCGAGTGGTATCCCCTCTTTCTTCTAACGACCATTGGTATTTTACTTGGAGCTATATTTTTATTCGTCACATATCATGAGTTTTTTTCTTGGAGCATCTTGTATCTTTTCTTGCTTTGCTTGTTTGTATTTATTTGTTTCCTTGTTGTACACACCTATTTGGGAGAGCCAAAATTATGCTATGATTTTTTAGAATTGCTCTCTATGCTTCACTTAAACATTTTGAGCTATAGAATTGCTCTAGTGCTTCACTTATATCTTTTTGATCACGGTGTGCTTGGAAATTTTTGTAGAAATACTCTCATGCTTCACTTAGATTAATTTGAGAGTTAGTAAATTTTGAAGAAATTCTCTCATGCTTCACTTATACTATTTTGAGAGATGAAATCTTTATGCTCATGTGCTTCACTTAGATTTGTTTGAGCTTGTCAAAAAGCAATGGCAATATATGAACCTAGTCCCAAAGTGATAGATATACAAGGAGGATATAATAAAAACTTTCATGAAGATCATTGGACAAATTAAACTTGATTCTTTGTAATAGTTTTGAAACATGATGATAGTAATATGTGAGTCATGCTAGTGAGTAATTATGCTTAGTAGGAATATTGGTGTTAAGGTTTGTGATTCCCTATGCATGCACGAAAGTCAATAGTTATGCAATGAAGTTACATCCTACTTGTGGTGCATTATTCGGTGTTAGTTATGCTCAATGCTCACTTATGTGAATTTTCGTTTCTTGGTTTGGTTGCTTCTGAACCTATTTGCTAGCCTCCATTTGTACTAAGTAGAAATACTACTTGTGCATCCAAAATCCTTAAACCAAGTTTTGCCTTATGAGTCCACCATACCTACCTATATGCAGTATTTCCATGCCGTTCTAAGCAAATTTGTATGTGCCATCTCTAAATTTTCAAAATAAATTTTCTCTTTTGTGTGCTCGTACCGCTCATGAAACGGTGGGGGTGTCCAATATTTTTCCATGCTAGATGTGTTATTCTCAAGATGAATGTTTATTCACTTGTCATTGCACGAGAGTGCGGCGGTAATAGGGATGCCCATTCCCAAAATGAAAAAGAAAAAATATATATATTTACTTTATTTTGTCAAATAATAAATTCCTTGGAAAGTGTTGGTATGGAAGGCAACCGTGGATACGGCCCGTCATGGAAAGTGAAAGTTTGGTGAAAAAAGGAATAAACTTTATTTTCTGTTTGGGAACCGCCTATGATATATCTAGCATGGAAAGTATTGTGAGCTATTTTGTCGTTTTCGTTGACAGGAAAAGCATGCCACCCAATTTTTTTTCTCTCTCAATTTAAAACTTTGAGCTCTGGCACCTCTACAAATCTCAACTTCCCTCTGCGAAGGGCCTATCTATTTACTTTATGCAATTTTTATTTTTACTATGAGTCTCCATCTTCTCTTATAAAGCACCAACTAGGGGGCAGTATGATCGTACTTGAGCATTGGGCATAGCTAATATTTGAGTGTGTTTCATGAATGGATCAATGATTGAGCATGATGGGCTAGGGATAACTTTCTTTAGTGTTGATATTCTGAAAGACATGGTTGCTTGTTGACATGCTTGAGTATTGAAGTCATTATGCTAAAACTAGACTATTCCTTTGAATCATTTACAAGTCCAAATGTCCATGCTATACAAAAGAAAAGAATATGAGATGAACATGTTAGGCAGCATTCCACATTAAAAATTCTGTTTTTATCATTTACCTACTCGAGGACGAGTAGGAATTAAGCTTGGGGATGCTGATACGTCTCCAATGTATCTATAATTTGTGCTTGTTCCATGCTGTTATATTATCATTCTTGGAAGTTTTACAATCATTTTATAACAACTTTATATCATTTTTTGGGACTAACCTATTGACATAGTGCCAAAGTGCCAGTTGTTGTTTTTGCTTGTTTTTACTTCGCAGAATATGAGTACCAAACGGAGTCCAATCGCGACGAAACTTTTTGGAGATTTTTTCTGGACCAGAAGACACCCAGTCGGCCAAAGAAGTGCCAGAGAGGTGGGCCTTGTAGACCACAACCCACCAGGGCGCGCCAGGGGGGCCCCGGCGCGCCCTGATGGGTTGTGCCCTCCTCAGGGCCCCTCTCGACCGCCTCTGATGCCTATAAATTCCCAAATATTCCAAAAACCCTAGGGGAGTCGATGAAACACAATTCCAGCCGCCGCACGTTCCAGAACCTCGAGATCCAATCTAAACACCATCACAGAGGGATTCATCTTCTTCATAGGTGCCTCTCCGATGATGCGTGCGTAGTCCACCATAGACCTACGGGTCCGTAGGCAGTAGCTAGATGGCTTCCTCTCCCTCTCTTATGATTCTCAATACAATGGTCTCTTGGAGATCTATTTGATGTAAACTTTTGCGGTGTGTTTGTTGGGATCCGATGAATTTTGAGTTCATGATCAGTTTCTATCCATGAATATTATTTGAGTCTTCTTTGATCTCTCATATGCATGATTACTTATAGCCTCGTATTTCTTCTTCAAATCTTTGGTTTAGTTGGCCAACTAGATCGATTTTTCTTGCCATGGGTAGAGGTGCTTTGTGATGGGTTCGATCTTGCGGTGTCCTTTCCCAGTGACAAAAGGGGCAGCAAGGCACGCATGTATCATTGCCATTAAGGATAACAAGATGGGGTCTATTCCTACATGAATAGATCTTGTCTACATCGTGTCATCGTTCTTATTGCATTACTCCATTTTTCCATGAAATTAATACACTAGATACATGTTGGATAGCGGTCGATGTGTGGAGTAATAGTGGTAGATGCAGGCAGGAGTCGGTCTACTTATCTTGGACGTGATGCCTATATAATGATCATCGCCTTGGATATAGTCATGACTATTCGATTTTCTATCAAATGCCCAACAGTAATTTGTTCACCCACCGTGCGCTATACTCATGAGAGAAGCCACTAGTGAACCCTACGGCCCCCGAGTTTACTTTTCCAACATATTGCTTTCCGATCTATCTTTTTGCATCTTTGTTTTCAGATCTACAAAACCAAAAACCCAAAAACATATTGCTGCATATTTTATTTGCCCTTTTTATTTTCTGATCTTGAGAGATCTATCTCTCCTATCTATCACTACCTAATCTATCTTTTTAACGTAGAGAGATTGACAACCTCTCTTTCGCGTCGGGTTGTAAGTATTTGTTATTTGTGTGCAGGTGCTGCTTATTGGGTGGTGGCGATTCTCCTACTGGTTCGATAACCTTGGTTTCATAACTGAGGGAAATACTTACCGTCGCTGTGCTGCATCATCCCTTCCTCTTTGGGGAAATACCAACGCAGTCTCAAGCCATGTTAGGGTGCGACAACTTTAAACAGCAAACAGAGAATGAAATGGGTAAACACCTGCAGAGGATGGATTTTACGCCTGATTATACAGTGTGGACATTTCATGGTGAGTCTGCCCAACATACCAGAGCTGAGGTGGTTCGTCGTCGCACCGACGAGCATGGTACCGGGATCGAAGACATGGTGCAAGACTTTCATGATGCTTGGGATTCGGACGATGAGATGGAGGAATCTGCAAAGGTCTTCTATGAAATGTTGGAGTCTTCAAAATGTCCTCTCCACGAGCACACCGAGCTTTGTCAGTTGGATGCCATCCCGCAAGTAATGGCTCTGAAGGCTCTGTTCAACTTGGGCAGAGAATGCTACGACGCGATGATGACACTATTTGGATGCTTTCTACCCAAAGGCCATGTCATGCCTGCAAACCAGTACCAGTCGGACAAAATCCTCCGTGTACTTAAGATGCCCAATTAGAAGATAGATGCCTGTGAGAACGGATGTGCCTGATACGTCCATTTTGCATCATGCTTTTATATCGATATTTATTGCATTATGGGCTGTTATTACACATTATGGTACAATACTTATGCCTTTTCTCTCTTATTTTACAAGGTTTACATGAAGAGGGAGAATGCCGACAGCTGGAATTCTGGACTGGAAAAGGAGCAAATCTGAGATACCTATTCTGCACAACTCCAAAAGTCCTGAAAATCTACGGAGAATTATTTTGGAATATATAAAAATTATTGGGCGAAAGAAATACATCAGGGGAACCACCAGGAGGTCACAAGCCAGGGGGGCGCGCCCTACCCCCCTGGGCGCGCCCCAGTGGCTTGTGGGCCCCCTGGCAGGCCTCCGGTGCCCATCTTCTGCTATATGGAGGGTTTTGACCTGGAAAAAATCAGAAGGGAGCTTTCGGGACGAAGCGCCGCCGTCTCGAGGCGGAACTTGGACAGAACCAATCTAGGGCTCCGACGGAGCTGTTCTGCCGGGGAAACTTCCCTCCCGGAGGGGGAAATCGAAGCCATCGTCATCACCAACGATCCTCTCATCGAGAGGGGGTCAATCTCCATCAACATCTTCACCAGCACCATCTCCTCTCAAACCCTAGTTCATCTCTTGTATCCGATCTTTGTCTCAAAACCTCAGATTGGTACCTGTGGGTTGCTAGTAGTGTTGATTACTCCTTGTAGTTGATGCTAGTTGGTTTACTTGGTGGAAGATCATATGTTCAGATCCTTAATGATAATTAATACTCATCTGATTATGAACATGAATATGCTTTGTGAGTAGTTACGTTTGTTCCTGAGGACATGGGATAAGTCTTGTTATAAGTAATCATGTGAATTTGGTATTCGTTCGATATTTTGATGAGATGTATGTTGTCTCTCCTCTAGTGGTGTTATGTGAACGTCGACTACATGACACTTCACCATTATTTGGGCCTAGAGGAAGGCATTGGGAAGTAATAAGTAGATGATGTGTTGCTAGAGTGATAGAAGCTTAAACCCTAGTTTATGCGTTGCTTCGTAAGGGGCTGATTTGGATCCACATGTTTCATGCTATGGTTAGATTTATCTTAATTCTTCTTTCGTAGTTGCGGATGCTTGCGAGAGGGGTTAATCATAAGTGGGAGGCTTGTCCAAGTAAGGACAGCACCCAAGCACCGAATCATATGAGCATGATGAAAACTAGCTTGACAGAAATTCCCATGTGTCCTCGGGAGCGCTTTGCTTTATATAAGAGTTGGTCCAGGCTTGTCCTTTGCTGCAAAAAGGATTGGGCCACCTTGATGCACCTTTGTTACATTTGTTACTTGCTATCCGTTACGAATTATCTTATCACAAAACTACCTGTTACCGATAATTTCAGTGCTTGCAGAGAATACCTTACTGAAAACCGCTTGTCATTTCCTTTTGCTCCACGTTGGGTTCGACACTCTTACTTATCGAAAGGACTACGATAGATCCCTGATAATCCCCAAGTACAAGGAATCATCGTAGCAATTTCCAAAGGTGGAAGTGATAAGTATGGAGTGTCGAACCCACAAGGAGCTAAAGGTAAGATCAATATTCTCTCAAGTCCTATCTGCCACCGATACGACTCTACGTACGCCGAACGTTTGCTTCCAACTAGAAACGGGAAATAAAACTACGTTGTGGGTATGAAGAGAATAGCTTTGCATGATATCGGAGAGCTAAAATATGAAAATAGGTGCTGTTATCATAAAGTTAGAATATATTACAATGTATTACAAACAACGAGGGTGGAATAATGATGGGTCGGTGTGCGGAATTATCCTAGGCAATTGTTAACAAGATCGGTAGTCATCATTGCAATTTTATATGAGGGAGAGGCATAATCTAACATACTTTCTCTACTTGGATCATATGCACTTATGATTGGAACTCTAGCAAGCATCCGCAACTACTAAAGATCATTAAGGTAAAACCCAACCATAGCATTAAAGCATCAAGTCCCCTTTATCCCATACGCAACAACCCACCTACTCGGGTTTATGCTTCTGTCACTCAAGCAACCCACTATAAGCGAATCGTGAACGTATTGCAACACCCTACAGCGGGAATCCTTCACTTGTGCGCGGCACGGAAGGCACAATAGGACAGCACCAAAATAAACATACAACTCAAACCAATCTATATCATCAATCAACCCAAAGGACAAAAGTAATCTACTCAAAACATCATAGGATGGCAACACATCATTGGATCATAATATGTGGCATAAAGCACCATGTTCAAGTAGGGGATTACAGCGGGGTGTGGGAGAGTGGACCGCTAAAAGGAGATGAGGATGGTGATGAAGGTGATGTTGATGAAGACGATCACCGCGGCGATGGTTCCCCCGGTGGCACACCGGCACCACCGGGAGAGAGGGGGAGAGGGTCTCCCCCTTGTGCTTCCTCCTCCATGGCCTCCCTCCTGGTTGGGGGAAGGTTCTCCCTCTGGTCCTTGGACTCCATGGCGATGATGGCCCCTCCGTCTTCCTCCTCCATGGTCTCCGGTGAAGGTGACCCCCTCCGGCAGGGTGCCGGAGAGGGCCAAGATTGATCTTTCGTGGCTCTGGAGACTTGCGGCGGCGGAACTTCCGATCTAGGTTTCTTTCTGGCATTTTCAAGATTTATAGGAGAGGTTGGCGTCGAAATCACGTCAGGGGAGTGCTCGAGCCCCTATGGCTTGTGGCCTCCTCGGGACTCCTCTCCGGTATCTTTTTTCTCCGTTATTTTTTATATTTTCCAAAAATATTCTCCGTAAATTTTCAGCTCATTCCGAGAACTTTTATTTCTGCACAAAAACAACACCACGGTAGTTCTGCTGAAAACAGCGTCAGTTCGGGTTAGTTCTAATCAAATCATACCAAAATCATATAAAATTATTGTAAACATGGCATGAATACTTCATAAATTATAGATACGTTGGAGACGTATCAGCATCCCCAAGCTTAATTCCTGCTCGTCCTCGAGTAGGTAAATGATAAAAGAAATAATTTATGAAGTGTGAATGCTAGCAAGTGCACAAGTTTGATCAATGATAATTCCAATCACTTTTTCTAGCATCAATATAGACCATAAACAGTAGCTCATCTCATAAAACTTCTCATGATCAAGTAACAAGCTATTCACATGTTAAAGTATAGACCATAAAGTTTCATGAAAACTAACAAACCATATTCCTAGTCATCGAACAATTGCAATTCATCTTATTTTCAGGAAGGGTCTATGTAAGTGCTTTGATTTAGCAAATTCCACATACACAACTATCATATAGTCTTCCATGATTATTGGCACTCAAAGCATATTTTTAGAACAAATGGCATCCATCGAACACAGAGAAAGATAGGGGCTTAATGTTTCGCCTCCCAACTTATTTATCATATAGATAGTTGTCAACAATAATAATTCATGATCAAATATATTTGTGTGGATATATATGTCTAGATCATTCCCCAACACATGATTCTTGCCAAGAGAAAAAGGCGAAATATAGGAAGTGGTGAAGATCACCATGACTCTTGCATAAAGGTAAGTACTAAAAAGTAAAAGATAGGCCCTTCGCAGAGGGAAGCAGAGGTTGTCATGCGCTTTTTGTTTCTGGCTGCACAAACCCTTAATGCAAAGGAACATCACGTTGTATTGCCCTTTGTGATAGCAACCTTTATTATGCAGTCCGTCGCTTTAATTTCTTTACCATCACAAGTTCGTGCAACGCTTATTTTCCCTTACAATAAAAGATCATACATATTTAGGAGCAATTTTTATTGCTTTTTGCACCGATGACAACTTACTTGAAGGATCTTACTCAATCCATAGGTAGGTATAGTGGACTCTCATGGCGAAACTGGTTTAAGGGTGTTTGGATGCACAAGTAGTATTTCTACTTGGTGCGGAAGTTTTGGCTAGTATGAGGTGGAAGCAAGCACCACATGTTGGAGGATCCATAACAATATAACTTCTATACAAATATACCCAAACATAACTCATTAAGTTGTCTTCCTTGTCCAATTTCAACTAATTTGCTCAAGTTTGAAAATAATTAACGAGCTCACAATCATAGAAGATGTCCAAGATAGTATATTTATATGTGGAATCTCTCTTCCTTCAATATTCTTTCATGAATTGTTCAAGTGACCAACGCGGTGTTTGCTAACTTTCAATAAATTTTACCACCTATACTTATTATATGTGAAGCCATTACTCCCCATGGGATAAGTATATGAAGCATATTTAATTACAGATTTATGATATTCAATTCATTCAACCATTTACTCATAGGATATAAGTGAAGCACGAGATTGAATGAGAAACTACTCCAAAAAGATATAAGTGGAGATCAATGCGTAGTCAATTAGTTAAATAGCCATGTGAGGATTCTCTCATCTAAGAATTTCAGATCCAATGATTTTATTCAAACATCAAGCAAAAGAAAAATAGCACTCCAAGAATAACACGCATCATGTGAATGAATAAAAATTTAGGCTCAACATAGGCTAACCGATAATTGTTGATGAAGAGAGGTGGGATGCGTAGCATCCCCAAGCTTAGACACTTGAGACTTCTTGAAATATTTACTTGGGGTGCCTTGGGAATTCCCAAGCTTGAGCTTTTGTATCTCGCTCCATCCTCTCATATCATGGTTTCACCTATTCTCAAAAACTTCATCCACACAAAACTCGAAAAGAACTCGTGAGATAGGTTAGTACACATAATAATAAATCAACTCTTTATGTACTGCCAAGACAAGTTGCACAATAATTTTCAAACATCATCTACTGTTTACTATCATTTCCACAATTTATATCTACCAATATAGGCTATGCAAACTAGAGGATAAGTAGATAACAAAACTATGACAGCAATCTGTCCAAACAGAACAGTCTGTAGCAATTTATAACAACAGTGTATTTCCATAACTCAAAACATTATGAAACTTTAGGACATGCTAACGAATTTATATGACAATACTGTGTAAAAATTTCAGAAACTTTCCACGTTCCAGAAAAATATGAAAATTCAAACACTACAGCCAAAGTTTCTGTTTTTACACAGCACTCATCAAAACATGCTATGCAAGCATCCTAAGGCAATTCTTGAAACTTTTTATTGAAAAACAAGATTATAAATGAAACCTAACAGAAAAAAACAAAATAAAATGACGCTCCAAGCAAAACTCATATTATGTGACGACTAAAAATATAGCTCCAAGTAAGATATACCGATAATGTTGAAAACGAAAGAGGGGATGCCTTCCGGGGCATCCCCAAGCTTAGGCACTTGAGTCTTCCTTGGATATTACCTTGGGGTGCCTTGGGCATCCCCAAGCTTAGGTTCTTTTCACTCCTTATTCTCCTCATATCGGTGTCTCACCCAAAACTTGAAAACTTCAATCACACAAAACTTAACGGAACTTCGTGAGGAGGGTTAGTGTAATAAAGATAAATCATTCACTTAGGTACTGTCAAGACAAGATTCATAATTGTTCCCACATGATACCTACTGTATTATATCATTCCCATAATTTATACCGCTAAATATAAGCTATGGAAACACTAAAACAAGCAAACTATGCATGCAAAACAGAATCTGTCAAAAACAGAACAGTCGGTGAAGATCTGTAGTGTAGCCATACTTCCCTGTCTCTAAAAATTCTGTAAAATTAGGACAACCTAGGAAATTTGTATATAAATCATGTGTAAACAATTCAGATCAAAATCACGTTCCAGTGAATTTACAAAATTCCTGGACTGAGAGAAAAAGTTTCTGTTTTTGCACAGAATCAAGTCAACTATTATCCACACTATCCCAAAGGCTTTACTTGGCACTTTATTGAAACAAAAGCTATAAAACATGATTATACAGTAGATTAATCATGTGTACACACCAAAACAGTAGGGTTAAATATTGGGTTGTCTCCCAACAAGCGCTTTTCTTTAATGCCTTTCTAGCTAGGCATGACATTGATACACTTCCAAGCCTAATTCCGATAGAAATTTTATTCATACTCTAAAAGATATAAGTGAAGTTCATAGAGCATTCTACAATTGATTAAGATTAACCAATACCCAAGCTCAAAATATATAAGTGAAGCACACGAAGCATTCTATAAAGCCATACTCAAAAAGATTTAAGTGAAGCACAAAGAGCATTCTACAAAGCCATGCTCAAAGGATTTAAGTGAAGCACCAAGAGCATTCTACAAAGCCATGCTCAAAATATTTAAGTGAAGCACATGAAGCATTCTACAAAATCAATGAAGGACTTTCTCATACTAGAAGGGTGCATAAAAGGAAAAGAAAAACGCATATCATGTGAACAAAACAAAAACCAAGGTATACCGATAATTGTGGAAGAATAAAGATGGGATGCCTTCCGGGGCATCCCCAAGCTTAGATGCTTTAGTCTCCTTGAAATATTTACTTGGGGTGCCTTGGGCATCCCCAAGCTTGAACTCTTGTCTCTCCGTATTCTTCTTATATCGATACCTCCTCGATCTTCGAACACTTCATTCACACAAAACTTAACGAAACCCTCGTGAGATTCGTTAGTATAATAAAGCAAAATACTACTTTAAGTACTGTTGTGAACTCGTTCCAAATTCATATTAGCATTATATCTACTGTAGTTCAACTTCACCATGGTTCATACCCCCCAATACTACCCATAGATTCATCAAAATAAGAGAACAATGCATAGAAAACAGAATCTGTCAAAAACAGGACAGTCTGTAGTAATCTGGAAACTTCGTATACTTCTGTAACTCAAAAAATTCTGAAAATTTAGGAAAACTTAAACAATTTGTATATAAGTACTGTGTAAAAATTTCAGAAACTTTTCACGTTCCATTAAGAAATGTAAATTCATACACTACAGTCAAAGTTTCTGTTTTTGCACCGCACAAAGCAAGCAAGCAATCTAATCAACCTAAAAACAAATCTTGGCACATTATTTTTATAATACAATGGATATATAAAGGGGATAATTATTTTTGAGAATCTTTCATGAAAAATTCTACATTGTTTCCATGAGCATGAACACAAGTGTTCAAGGTCGACCCTCACTTCTCCAATGCTCAACTTTCCAATCACTTCTCTTTTTGAAAAAAACTTCTTAGGCAAGAGGCAAGTAATTCTTTTTGTATTTTTCATTATTTAAATTTTTTGGTTTGTTTCACCCACAACTAAAGAAAGCAAAAAGTAAAAAACAAAATCTACTTAGTGAAGAAAGCAAACAAGCACACACGAGAATATCAACCCCACGCTATTGCTCCCCGGCAACGGCGCCAGGAAAGAGCTTGATAATCCCCAAGTGCAAGGAATCATCATAGCAATTTCGAAAGGTGGGAGTGATAAGTATGGAGTGTTGAACCCACAAGGAGCTAAAGGTAAGATCAATATTCTCTCAAGTCCTATCTGCCACCGATATGACTCTACGTACGCCGAACGTTTGCTTCCAACTAGAAACGGGAAATAAAACTACGTTGTGGGTATGAAGAGAATAGCTTTGCAAGATATCGGAGAGCTAAAATATAAAAATAGGTGCTGTTATCATAAAGTTAGAATATATTACAATGTATTACAAACAACGAGGGTGGAATAATGATGGGTCGGTGTGCGGAATTATCCTAGGCAATTGTTAACAAGATTGGTAGTCATCATTGCAATTTTATATGAGGGAGAGGCATAATCTAACATACTTTCTCTACTTGGATCATATGCACTTATGATTGGAACTCTAGCAAGCATCCGCAACTACTAAAGATCATTAAGGTAAAACCCAACCATAGCATTAAAGCATCAAGTCCCCTTTATCCCATACGCAACAACCCACCTACTCGGGTTTATGCTTCTGTCACTCAAGCAACCCACTATAAGCGAATCGTAAACGTATTGCAACACCCTACAGCGGGAATCCTTCACTTGTGCGCGGCACGGAAGGCACAATAGGACAGCACCAAAATAAACATACAACTCAAACCAATCTATATCATCAATCAACCCAAAGGACAAAAGTAATCTACTCAAAACATCATAGGATGGCAACACATCATTGGATCATAATATGTGGCATAAAGCACCATGTTCAAGTAGGCGATTATAGCGGGGTGCGGGAGAGTGGACCGCTAAAAGGAGATGAGGATGGTGATGAAGAAGGTGATGTTGATGAAGACGATCACCGCGGCGATGGTTCCCCCGGTGGCACACCGGCACCATCGGGAGAGAGGGGGAGAGGGTCTCCCCCTTGTGCTTCCTCCTCCATGGCCTCCCTCCTGGTTGGGGGAAGGTTGTCCCTCTGGTCCTTGGCCTCCATGGCGATGATGGCCCCTCCGTCTTCCTCCTCCATGGTCTCCGGTGAAGGTGACCCCCTCCGGCAGGGTGCCGGAGAGGGCCAAGATTGATCTTTCGTGGCTCTGGAGACTTGCGGCGGCGGAACTTCCGATCTAAGTTTCTTTCTAGCGTTTTCTGGATTTATAGGAGAGGTTGGCGTCGAAA
This sequence comes from Elymus sibiricus, assembly GCA_039707655.1. NCBI lineage: Eukaryota > Viridiplantae > Streptophyta > Magnoliopsida > Poales > Poaceae > Elymus > Elymus sibiricus. Next base: position 396,953,857 of record CM077663.1, on the reverse strand, counting down.
TCACGTCAGGGGAGTGCTCAAGGGGCCCACTAGCCAGGGGCGCGCCCCTGTGGCCTGTGGCCTCCTCGGGACTCCTCTCCGGTATCTTTTTGCTCCGTTATTTTTTATATTTTCCAAAAATATTCTCCGTAAATTTTCAGTTCATTCCGAGAACTTTTATTTCTGCACAAAAACAACACCACGGTAGTTCTGCTGAAAACAGCGTCAGTTCGGGTTAGTTCTAATAAAATCATACCAAAATCATATAAAATTATTGTAAACATGGCATGAATACTTCATAAATTATAGATACGTTGGAGACGTATCAGCATCCCCAAGCTTAATTCCTGCTCGTCCTCGAGTAGGTAAATGATAAAAGAAATAATTTATGAAGTGTGAATGCTAGCAAGTGCACAAGTTTGATCAATGATAATTCCAATCACTTTTTCTAGCATCAATATAGACCATAAACAGTAGCTCATCTCATAAAACTTCTCATGATCAAGTAACAAGCTATTCACATGTTAAAGTATAGACCATAAAGTTTCTTGAAAACTAACAAACCATATTCCTAGTCATCAAACAATTGCAATTCATCTTATTTTCAGGAAGGGTCTATGTAAGTGCTTTGATTTAGCAAATTCCACATACTCAGCTATCATATAGTCTTCCATGATTATTGGCACTCAAAGCATATTTTTAGAACAAATGGCATCCATCGAACACAGAGAAAGATAGGGGCTTAATGTTTCGCCTCCCAACTTATTTATCATATAGATAATTGTCAACAATAATAATTCATGATCAAATATATTTGTGTGGATATATATGTCTAGATCATTCCCCAACACATGATGCTTGCCAAGAGAAAAAGGCGAAATATAGGAAGTGGTGAAGATCACCATGACTCTTGCATAAAGGTAAGTACTAAAAAGTAAAAGATAGGCCCTTTGCAGAGGGAAGCAGAGGTTGTCATGCGCTTTTTGTTTCTGGATGCACAAACCCTTAATGCAAAGGAACATCACGTTGTATTGCCCTTTATGATAGCAACCTTTATTATGCAGTCCGTCGCTTTAATTTCTTTACCATCACAAGTTCGTGCAACGCTTATTTTCCCTTACAATAAAAGATCATACATATTTAGGAGCAATTTTTATTGCTTTTTGCACCGATGACAACTTACTTAAAGGAGCTTACTCAATCCATAGGTAGGTATAGTGGACTCTCATGGCGAAACTGGTTTAAGGGTGTTTGGATGCACAAGTAGTATTTCTACTTGGTGCGGAAGTTTTGGCTAGTATGAGGTGGAAGCAAGCACCACATGTTGGAGGATCCATAATAATATAACTTCTATACAAATATACCCAAACATAACTCATTAAGTTGTCTTCTTGTCCAATTTCAACTAATTTGCTCAAGTTTGAAAATAATTAATGAGCTCACAATCATAGAAGATGTCCAAGATAGTATATTTATATGTGGAATCTCTCTTCCTTCAATATTCTTTCATGAATTGTTCAAGTGACCAACGCGGTGTTTGCTAACTTTCAATAAATTTTACCACCTATACTTATTATATGTGAAGCCATTACTCCCCATGGAATAAGTATATGAAGCATATTTAATTTCAGATTTATGATATTCAATTCATTCAACCATTTACTCATAGGATATAAGTGAAGCACGAGATTGAATGAGAAACTACTCCAAAAAGATATAAGTGGAGATCAATGCGTAGTCAATTAGTTAAATAGCCATGTGAGTATTCTCTCATCTAAGAATTTCAGAACCAATGATTTTATTCAAACAGAAAGCAAAAGAAAAATAGCACTCCAAGAATAACACGCATCATGTGAATGAATAAAAATTTAGGCTCAACATAGGCTAACCGATAATTGTTGATGAAGAGAGGTGGGATGCGTAGCATCCCCAAGCTTAGATACTTGAGACTTCTTGAAATATTTACTTGGGGTGCCTTGGGAATTCCCAAGATTGAGCTTTTGTATCTCGTTCCATCCTCTCATATCATGGTTTCACCTATTCTCAAAAACTTCATCCACACAAAACTCGAAAAGAACTCGTGAGATAGGTTAGTACACATAATAATAAATCAACTCTTTATGTACTTCCAAGACAAGTTGCACAATAATTTTCAAACATCATCTACTATTTACTATCATTTCCACAATTTATATCTACCAATATAGGCTATGGAAACTAGAGGATAAGTAGATAACAAAACTATGACAGCAATCTGTCCAAACAGAACAGTCTGCAGCAATTTATAAAAACAGTGTATTTACATAAATCAAAAAATTATGTAAATTTAGGACATGCTAAGGAATTTATATGACAATACTGTGTAAAAATTTCAGAAACTTTCCACGTTCCAGAAAAATATGAAAATTCAAACACTACAGCCAAAGTTTCTGTTTTTACACAGCACTCATCAAAACATGCTATGCAAGCATCCTAAGGCAATTCTTGAAACTTTTTATTGAAAAACAAGATTATAAATGACACCTAACAGAAAAAAAAACAAAAAAAATGACACTCCAATCAAAACTCATATTATGTGACGACTAAAAATATAGCTCGAAGTAAGATATATACCGATAATGTTGAAGACGAAAGAGGGGATGCCTTCCGGGGAATCCCCAAGCTTAGGCACTTGAGTCTTCCTTGGATATTACCTTGGGGGTGCCTTGGGCATCCCCAAGCTTAGGTTCTTTTCACTCCTTATTCTCCTCATATCGGTGTCTCACCCAAAACTTGAAAACTTCAATCACACAAAACTTAACGGAACTTCGTGAGGAGGGTTAGTGTAATAAAGATAAATCATTCACTTAGGTACTGTCAAGACAAGATTCATAATTGTTCCCACATGATACCTACTGTATTATATCATTCCCATAATTTATACCGCTAAATATAAGCTATGGAAACACTAAAACAAGCAAACTATGCATGCAAAACAGAATCTGTCAAAAACAGAACAGTCGGTGAAGATCTGTAGTGTAGCCATACTTCCCTGTCTCTAAAAATTCTGTAAAATTAGGACAACCTAGGAAATTTGTATATAAATCATGTGTAAAAAATTCAGATCAAAATCACGTTCCAGTGAATTTACAAAATTCCTGGACTGAGAGAAAAAGTTTCTGTTTTTGCACAGAATCAAGTCAACTATTATCCACACTATCCCAAAGGCTTTACTTGGCACTTTATTGAAACAAAAGCTATAAAACATGATTATACAGTAGATTAATCATGTGTACACACCAAAACAGTAGGGTTAAATATTGGGTTGTCTCCCAACAAGCGTTTTTCTTTAATGCCTTTCTAGCTAGGCATGACATTGATACACTTCCAAGCCTAATTCCGATAGAAATTTTATTCATACTCTAAAAGATATAAGTGAAGTTCATAGAGCATTCTACAATTGATGAAGATTAACCAATACCCAAGCTCAAAATATATAAGTGAAGCACACGAAGCATTCTATAAAGCCATACTCAAAAAGATTTAAGTGAAGCACAAAGAGCATTCTACAAAGCCATGCTCAAAGGATTTAAGTGAAGCACAAAGAGCATTCTACAAAGCCATGCTCAAAATATTTAAGTGAAGCACATGAAGCATTATACAAAATCAATGAACGACTTTCTCATACTAGAAGGGTGCATAAAAGGAAAAGAAAAACGCATATCATGTGAACAAAACAAAAACCGAGGTATACCGATAATTGTTGAAGAATAAAGATGGGATGCCTTCCGGGGCATCCCCAAGCTTAGATGCTTGAGTCTCCTTGAAATATTTACTTGAGGTTCCTTGGGCATCCCCAAGCTTGAACTCTTGTCTCTCCGTATTCTTCTTATATCGATACCTCCTCGATCTTCGAACACTTCATTCACACAAAACTTAACGAAACCCTCGTGAGATTCGTTAGTATAATAAAGCAAAATACTACTTTAAGTACTGTTGTGAACTCGTTCCAAATTCATACTAGCATTATATCTACTGTTGTTCAACTTCACCATGGTTCATACCCCCCGATACTACCCATAGATTCATCAAAATAAGAGAACAATGCATAGAAAACAGAATCTGTCAAAAACAGGACAGTCTGTAGTAATCTGGAAACTTCGTATACTTCTGTAACTTAAAAAATTCTGAAAATTTTGGAAAACTTAAACAATTTGTATAGAAGTACTGTGTAAAAATTTCAGAAACTTTTCACATTCCAGTAAGAAATGTAAATTCATACACTACAGTCAAAGTTTCTGTTTTTGCACCGCACAAAGCAAGCAAGCAATCTAATCAACCTAAAAACAAATCTTGGCACATTATTTTTATAATACAATGGATATATAAAGGGGATAATTATTTTTGAGAATCTTTCATGAAAAATTCTACATTGTTTCCATGAGCATGAACACAAGTGTTCAAGGTCGACCCTCACTTCTCCAATGCACAACTTTCCAATCACTTCTCTTTTCGAAAAAAACTTCTTAGGCAAGAGGCAAGTAATTCTTTTTGTATTTTTCATTATTTAAATTTTTTGGTTTGTTTCACCCACAACTAAAGAAAGCAAAAAGGAAAAACAAAATCTACTTAGTGAAGAAAACAAACAAGCACACACGAGAATATCAACCCCACGCTATTGCTCCCCGGCAACGGCGCCAGGAAAGAGCTTGATAATCCCCAAGTGCAAGGAATCATCATAGCAATTTCCAAAGGTGGAAGTGATAAGTATGGAGTGTCGAACCCACAAGGAGCTAAAGGTAAGATCAAAATTCTCTCAAGTCCTATCTGCCACCGATACGACTCTACGTACGCCGAACGTTTGCTTCCAACTAGAAACGGGAAATAAAACTACGTTGTGGGTATGAAGAGAATAGCTTTGCATGATATCGGAGAGATAAAATATAAAAATAGGTGCTGTTATCATAAAGTTAGAATATATTACAATGTATTACAAACAACGAGGGTGGAATAATGATGGGTCGGTGTGCGGAATTATCCTAGGCAATTGTTAACAAGATCGGTAGTCATCATTGCAATTTTATATGAGGGAGAGGCATAAGCTAACATACTTTCTCTACTTGGATCATATGCACTTATGATTGGAACTCTAGCAAGCATCCGCAACTACTAAAGATCATTAAGGTAAAACCCAACCATAGCATTAAAGCATCAAGTCCCCTTTATCCCATACGCAACAACCCACCTACTCGGGTTTATGCTTCTGTCACTCAAGCAACCCACTATAAGCGAATCGTGAACGTATTGCAACACCCTACAGCGGGAATCCTTCACGTGTGCGCGGCACGGAAGGCACAATAGGACAGCACCAAAATAAACATACAACTCAAACCAATCTATATCATCAATCAACCCAAAGGACAAAAGTAATCTACTCAAAACATCATAGGATGGCAACACATCATTGGATCATAATATGTGGCATAAAGCACCATGTTCAAGTAGGGGATTACAGCGGGGTGCGGGAGAGGGGGCCGCTAAAAGGAGATGAGGATGGTGATGAAGAAGGTGATGTTGATGAAGACGATCACCACGGCGATGGTTCCCCCGGTGGCACACCGGCACCACCGGGAGAGAGGGGGAGAGGGTCTCCCCCTTGTGCTTCCTCCTCCATGGCCTCCCTCCTGGTTGGGGGAAGGTTCTCCCTCTGGTCCTTGGCCTCCATGGCGATGATGGCCCCTCCGTCTTCCTCCTCCATGGTCTCCGGTGAAGGTGACCCCCTCCGGCGGGGTGCCGGAGAGGGCCAAGATTGATCTTTCGTGGCTCTGGAGACTTGCGGCGGCGGAACTTCCGATCTAGGTTTCTTTCTGGCGTTTTCTGGATTTATAGGAGAGGTTGGCGTCGAAATCACGTCAGGGGAGTGCTCGAGGGGCCCACAAGCCAGGGGGCGCGCCCTAGGGGGGCGCGCCCCTGTGGCTTGTGGCCTCCTCGGGACTCCTCTCCGGTATCTTTTTGCTCCAGTATTTTTTATATTTTCCAAAAATATTCTCCGTAAATTTTCAGCTCATTCCGAGATCTTTTATTTCTGCACAAAAACAACACCACGGTAGTTCTGCTGAAAACAGCGTCAGTCCGGGTTAGTTCTAATCAAATCATACCAAAATCATATAAAATTATTGTAAACATGGCATGAATACTTCATAAATTATAGATACGTTGGAGACGTATCAATCCCCTATACTTGTGGGTCATCAGTGCCTTATTTAGGCTTGAGTATGCGGGCTTGAACTATTGTCCGATTTGCAAGTGTTCTAGGTATGTTGTGCTAGACAACGGTATGGGTGAGAAGAGGCAGACCAAAATCCCAGTTAATGTTCTTCAGTACGTGCCAATCATACCAAGACTTCAACGTCTTTTCATGGTCGAAGAGATGGCCAGACAGATGACATGTCACAAATTAGGCAAAAGAACCGAAGTAGATGCATATGGGAATCATATGTTGGTACACACATCGGATGCTTTTGCGTGGAAGCACTTCGATGCATTACATGAGGATAAAGTGGCAGATCCAAGGCATCCTCGAGTCTCCATCAGCACGGATGGGTTCAATGTGTTTGGTATGACGGCAACCCAATACAGTTGTTGGCCTGTATTTGTCATTCCACTCAATCCCCCCCCCCCCCCGGACAGATTATGAGAAGAAAGAACATTTTCCTGACGTTGATAATTCCAGGGCCCAACTATCCGGGGAAGAATATGAACGTGTACATGCAGCCGCTTAAGGATGAATTGCAAGAAGCTTGGGATAATGGGTTCAAGACATACGACGCCGCTAGAAAAGAAAACTTCAAAATGCATGTCTGGTACATGTACTCAATGCATGACTTGCCGGCGTATGCGCTATTCGCTGGATGGAGTACGCATGGAAGGTTCCCGTGCCCCACATGCAAGGCAGCTCTTCAGTTTCATTGGCTGCAGGCGGGTCGGAAGTATTGTTGCTTTGACTTGCATAGGCAGTTCCTGGATCCTCGCCATGAGTTCAGAAAAGACAAGAAGAACTTCATCAAAGGTACAGTTGTCAAAAACTCTGCACCACCTGCGTTGACCGGCCAACAGATCCTGGATCAGTTAAACGCTCTCGAGCCTGATCCAAAGCGTCCAGGTTATTTCAAGGGGTATAATTCGGCACACACCTGGACTCACAAGACATGCTTTTGGGATCTGCCTTACTTCAAAGACCTCCTTCTTCCACACAACATCGACGTGATGCACACTGAAAAGAATATCGAAGAGTCCATTTTTGGTACATTGTTCGGCATAGAGGGGAAGTCAAAGGATAATCCTAAGACTAGAGTCGATCAGCAGACTCTATGTGATAGACCATCACAGAACATGCGACAACCGAAAGGAAAGAAGAGCTGGTCGAAGCCAAAGGCCTGGTTCAATCTTTCGAGGGGGTCTATGAGGGAAATTCTCTTGTGGGTGAAAATTCACTTGATGTTTCCCAATGGGTATGCAGCGATTCTAAAGAGGGGAGCGAGTCTTGAAAAATTGAAAATATTTGGTCTCAAGAGTCATGATTGGCACATATGGCTTGAGCGGGTAACGCCGGTGATGTTGCGTGGCTTTATCCCTGAGGTTGAATGGCTAGTGCTGGCAGAGCTAAGCTATTTCTTCCGTGTTCTTTGTGCAAAAGAAATATCGCCTGACGTGCTACATGACATGGAAAAGTTGGCGCCGGAGTTGCTCTGCAAGTTAGAGACGATCTTTCAACCGGGCTTCTTTAATCCAATGCAGCATTTGATTTTACATCTCCCGACCGAGGCAAGATTGGGGGGGGCGTGCAAAATTGTTGGTGCTATGGAACTGAGAGGATGTAGAAGACGCTTCGAGAAAAATGTAAAAATAAACGTAGAATTGAAGCATCGACGGCCGAGGCATTCATTGCTGAGGAGGCGGCAAACTTCGTGACAGCACACTACGAAGCCAAAAATCGTTATTTGCATAATCCGAAGCCTCGGTACAATGCTGAAGACCCTAGAAAAGGTGGATCCAACCTCAGCCTATTCAAAGGGAAGATCGCACCAGCCAGTGCTTGGAAACCATTAGTGTTGGATGTCGAAGAATGGCGGACCATTTCGTTGTATATCTTCAACAACCTAGCAGAAATGCGGCCGCATATCGAGTAAGTTCTCGGTACATTGTTTCGCAACTTCTAATTCCCTTGAACTGCTCTTATTCCCGGATATTTGATACAGTCGATACGTCGCCAAATTCTCGGATGGAGCGGTGATCCAAAAGGATTCCATCGAAGAGTATGAGCTTCTGGCAAAGCATGGAGGCGGCTATCCCAGTTTCATCTCTTGGTTCAAAAAACGGTAATTACCATTAATAGACCATTTCATTTCTTGGTCTAATTTGTGGCTAATACAACTATCATTTCATATTAAACTTGTAGGCTAATTCAGAGCCTATGGACGCCAAATTGAGACAAGCTGCTAATGGTTTTGACTATAAGGTCCGCTCATTTGAGAAATACACCATCAACGGGTATCGCTTTCGTACTTTTGGCAAAGAGCAATCTATGGCCGACCCAAAAACTACAAATTGTGGTGTCTCCGCTATCGGCGAAGGAGGTACCGAGTATTATGGAAGAGTTGAAGCAATTTATGAACTTCTATTCTATGGTGAAAATCCACCGAACGTCGTAGTCTTCAAATGTTATTGGTTCCAGCCGAAGGAGACTAGAAGGACTCATGAACATATAGGGCTAGTAGAAATCAATCAAAGCACCCATTTAGATGTTCCCGATGTTTATATTACGGCTCAACAGGCGACCCAAGTTTTCTATCTACCGTGGGCCTGCCAAACTGATAAAAATCTGAATGGTTGGGATGTCGTGTATGAAGTGACGCCACATGCTAGACCAACTCCCCCAATGATGAGGATTATGAACCTCACATTAACCCAGACACATATGAAGGAGAATTCTTCCAAGAAACACGTCTTTTCAAAAAACGTTTCAAGAACCGCTCTACTTTACCCCAGAACATGGAAGTAGACATCGACAGTGAATCTGACTCACCTCTGAGCCGGAACAAGAAGAGCCGGAAGAAGAAGAGGTTACTGTTGTGGATGACCTGTCAATGCTTGACCGATTGCAGAAAGTGTTGGGGAACGTTGCATGGGAAACAAAAATTTTCCTACGCACACATAAGATCTATCCATGGTGATGAGCATCTACGAGAGGGAGAGTGAATCTACATACCCTTGTAGATCGCTAAGCGGAAGCGTTAATAAACGCGGTTGATGTAGTCGAACGTCTTCGCGATCCAAATCGCCGAGCGTCCCGCGATCCAATCACGATCCTTCCGATCTAGTGCCGAACGGACGGCACCTCCGCGTTCAACACACGTACGGCTTGATGACGCCTTCACCTCCTCGATCCAGCGAGCGATGATGAAGTAGTGGTTGAGTTCCAGCAGCACGACGGCGTGGTGATGGTGGTGAGGAACAATCTCTGCAGGGCTTCGCCAAGCGCTACGGAGATTATGACGGAGGAACTAGAGGGCTAGGGTTGCCGGCACACGGCTTGGGGAAATCTTGATGTGTCCCGTGTGCTAGCCCTGCCCCTCTATTTATATGTTGAGCCTTGGGGTCTAAACTTGGAGTAAAAGCCTCCTCCGGGTCGGTTTTGCCCGCACAAGGTCGGTTTGGCCCGCAGGAAAAGAGTCCAACTCGGATCCCTGCCGAACCGTGCACAGCCGCGCACAAGCGGTAGTACCGCTTCACACAAGCGGTAGTACCGCTTGGGCGGTAGTACCGCTTCACACAAGCGGTAGTACCGCTCGGGCGGTAGTACCGCTTCACCAAGCGGTAGTACCGCTTACGCGGCAGCAAAACTACTTTTGCACTTTCCAATACCTCGTGGGCTTTATCCCTTTGGCTCATATAAAGTGTTGCTGCACCCGAACACTTCGGTAAACATCCGGAACCTCTTCCGGTGAACTCCGGAACCCTTCCAGAGATCAAAACACTATTATCACATATATCAATCTTTACCTCCGGACTATTCCGGAGATCCTCGTCATGTCCGGGATCTTATCCGGGACTCCGAACAACTTTCGGTCACCAACATAATAACTCAATTATACTAATCGTCACCAAACGTTAAGTGTGTAGACCCTGCGGGTTCGAGAACTATGTAGACATGACCGAGACACCTCTACGGCCAATAACCAATAGCGGGACCTGGATGCCCATATTGGCTCCTACATATTCTACGAAGATCTTTATCGGTCGAACCTCTATGTCAAGGATTCAGTTAATCCCGTATGCTGTTCCCTTTGTTCTTCGGTATGTTACTTGCCCGAGATTCGATCGTCGGTATCACTATACCTAGTTCAATCTCGTTACCGGCAAGTCTCTTTACTCGTTCCGTAATACAAGATCCTGTGGCTAACTCTTTAGTCACTTTGCTTGCAAGGCTCAATGTGATGTTGTATTACCGAGTGGGCCCTGAGATACCTCTCCGTCATACGGAGTAACAAATCCCAGTCTTGATCCATGCCAACCCAACAGACACCCTCGGAGATACCTGTAGAGCACCTTTATAGTCACCCAGTTACGTTGCGACGTTTGATACACACAAGGTATTCCTCCGGTGTCAGTGAGTTGCATGATCTCATGGTCAAAGGAACAGATACTTGACATGCAGAAAACAATAGCAATAAACTGACACGATCAAATGCTACGTTTACAGTTTGGGTCTTGTCCATCACATCATTCTCCTAATGATGTGATCCCGTTATCAAATGACATCTCATGTCAATGGCTAGGAAACCTTAACCATCTTTGATCAACGAGCTAGTCAACTAGAGGCTTACTAGGGACACAGTGTTGTCTATGTACCCACACATGTATTTGAGTTTCCAATCAATACAATTATAGCATGGATAATAAACGATTATCATTAACAAGGAAATATAATAATAACCAATTTATTATTGCCTCTAGGGCATATTTCCAACAGTCTCCCACTTGCACTAGAGTCAATAATCTAGTTCACATCACTATGTGATTTACATTGTAATGAATCGAACACCCATGCAGTTCTGGTGTTGTTCATGTTTAGCCCTTGGAAGAGGTTTAGTCATCGGATCTGCAACATTTAGATCCGTGTGTACTTTGCAAATATTTATGTCGTCCTCCTTGATGTAATCGCGGATGGAATTGAAACGTCGCTTTATGTGTCTGGTCCTCTTGTGAAATCTTGGTTCCTTGGCTAGAGCAATGGCACCAGTATTATCACAAAACAGAGTCATTGGGTTAAGTGCACTAGGCACTACTCCAAGATCTGTCATGAACTCCTTCATCCAGACACCTTCCTTCGCCGCCTCCGAGGCAGCGATGTACTCCGCTTCGCATGTAGAATCTGCTACCACGCTTTGCTTGGAACTGCACCAGCTAACCGCACCCCCATTAAGAATAAATACGTATCCGGTTTGCGACTTAGAGTCATCCGGATCAGTGTCAAAGCTTGCATCGACGTAACCCTTTACGACGAGCTCTTGATCACCTCCATAAACGAGAAACATGTCCTTAGTCCTTTTCAGGTACTTCAGGATATTCTTGACCGCCGTCCAGTGTTCCATTCCTGGATCACCTTGAAACCTTCCGACCATACTTATGGCAAGGCTGACATCGGGTCTTGTGCACAGCATTGCATACATGATAGAGCCTATGGCTGAAGCATAGGGGATGACACTCATCTTTTCTCTATCTTCTGCAGTCACTGGGCATTGAGTCTTACTCAACTTCACACCTTGCAAAACAGGCAAGAACCCCTTCTTGGACTGATCCATTTTGAACTTCTTCAAAATCTTATCAAGGTATGTGCTTTGTGAAAGTCCTATTAAACGTCTTGATCTATCTCTATAGATCTTGATGCCTAATATGAAAGCAGCTTCTCCTAGGTCCTTCATTGAAAAACTCTTGTTCAAATATTCCTTTACGCTTTCCAGCATTTCTATATTGTTTCCAATCAGCAATATGTCATCCACATATAATATTAGAAACGCTATAGAGCTCCCACTCACTTTCTTGTAAATACAAGCTTCTCCGTAAACTTGTATAAACTCGAACGCTTTGATCACCTCATCAAAACGAAGATTCCAACTCCGAGATGCTTGCACCAGTCTATAAATGGATCGCTGGAGTTTGCAAACTTTGTCAGCATTCTCTGGATCGACAAAACCTTCTGGTTGTATCATATACAACTCTTCCTTAAGGTAACCGTTAAGGAACGCTGTTTTGACATCCATCTGCCAAATTTCATAATCGAAAAAGGCAGCTATTGCTAACATGATTCTGACGGACTTAAGCATCGCTACGGGTGAGAAGGTCTCATCGTAGTCAACTCCTTGAACTTGTGAAAAACCCTTTGCCACAAGTCGAGCTTTATAGACGGTGACATTACCGTCCGCGTCCGTCTTCCTCTTAAAGATCCATTTGTTCTGAATGGCCTTACGCCCTTCAGGTAATACTTCCAAAGTCCATACTTTGTTTTCATACATGGATCCCATCTCGGATTTCATGGCCTCTAACCACTTCTCGGAATCCGGGCCCATCATCGCTTCTCCATAGCTCGTAGGTTCATCGTTGTCTAACAACATGACCTCTAAGACAGGGTTGCCGTACCACTCGGGAGCAGTACGCGTCCTTGTCGACCTACGAGGTTCGATAGCAACTTGATCCAAAGCTTCATGATCATCATCATTAACTTCCTCTTCAGCTAATGTAGGCTCCACAGAAACAACTTTCTGCGCTGCGCTACTCTCAGGTTGAAGTAAAGGTTCAACAACCTCATCAAGTTCTATCTTCCTCCCACTCAATTCTTTCGAGAGAAACTCTTTCTCAAGAAATGTTCCGTTTTTAGCGACAAACACTTTGCCCTCGGATCTGAGGTAGAAGGTATACCCAATTGTCTCTTTTGGGTATCCTATGAAGACGCATTTCTCCGCTTTGGGTTCCAGCTTTTCAGGCTGAAGCTTTTTGACATAAGCATCACATCCCCAAACTTTAAGAAACGACAGTTTTGGCTTCTTGCCAAACCAAAGTTCATATGGCGTCGTCTCAACGGATTTCGATGGTGCCCTATTTAAAGTGAATGCAGCTGTCTCTAATGCATAACCCCAAAACGATAGTGGCAAATCGGCAAGAGACATCATAGATCGCACCATATCCAATAAGGTTCGATTACGACGTTCGGACACACCATTACGCTGTGGTGTTCCAGGCGGTGTTAATTGTGAAACAATTCCACACTGTCTTAAGTGACTGCCAAACTCATAACTCAGATATTCTCCTCCTCGATCAGATCGTAGGAATTTAATCTTCTTGTTACGATGATTCTCAACTTCACTCTGAAATTGTTTGAACTTTTCAAATGTTTCAGACTTGTGTTTCATTAAGTAAATATACCCATATCTACTTAAGTCATCAGTGAAGGTGAGAAAGTAACGATAACCACTGCGCGCTTCAATACTCATCGGACCGCACACATCAGTATGTATGATTTCCAATAAGTCACTTGCCCGTTCCATTGTTCCAGAGAACGGCGTTTTAGTCATCTTGCCCATGAGGCATGGCTCACATGTGTCAAGTGATTCAAAATCAAGTGACTCCAAAAGTCCATCAGCATGGAGCTTATTCATGCGTTTTACGCCAATATGACCTAAACGGCAGTGCCACAAGAAAGTGGTATTATCATTATCAATTCTATATCTTTTGGCATCAATGTTATGAACATGTGTATCATTATTATCGAGATTCAACAAGAATAAACCCCTCACATTGGGTGCATGACCATAAAAGATATTACTCATATAAATAGAACAACCATTATTCTCTGATTTAAATGAGTAACCGTCTCGCAATAAACAAGATCCAGATATAATGTTCATGCTTAACGCAGGCACCAAATAACACTTATTTAGGTTCATCACTAATCCCGACGGTAATCGAAGAGCGAGCGTGCCAACGGCGATCACATCAACCTTGGAACCATTTCCCACGCGCATCGTCACTTCGTCCTTTGCCAGCCTCCGTCTATTCCGCAGTTCCTGTTTTGAGTTGCAAATATGAGCAACCGCACCGGTATCAAATACCCAGGCACTACAACGAGAGTTGGTAAGGTACACATCAATAACATGTATATCATATATACCTTGTTTGTTGTTGGCCGCCTTCTTGTCAGCCAAATACTTGGGGCAATTCCGCTTCCAGTGTCCAGTTCCCTTGCAATGAAAACACACAGTTTCTGGTTTGGGTCCAGCCTTGGGTTTCTTCACGAGAGGAGCAACTGCTTTGCCACTCTGCTTGGAGTTACCCTTCTTACCCTTGCCATTTTTCTTGAAACTAGTGGTTTTATTGACCATCAACACTTGATGCTCCTTCTGAATTTCAGACTCAGCGGCTTTCAGCATCGCAAACAGCTCGGCGACTGACTTGTTCATCCCGTGCATGTTATAGTTCAACACGAAGCTCTTGTAGCTAGGTGGCAATGATTGAAGAACTCTGTCAGTGATAGCCTCTGGCGGAAGGGGCATCCCTAACTCAGCCAGACGGGTGGAGTACCCAGACATTCTGAGCACGTGATCACTGATAGACCCGTTCTCCTCCATCTTGCAAGCATAGAACTTATCGGAGATCTCATACCTTTCGATCCGGGCATTCTTCAGAAAGATAAACTTCAACTCCTGGAACATCTCATATGCTCCATGACGTTCAAAACGTCTTTGAAGTCCCGGTTCTAAGCCATACAACATTGCACATTGAACTATTGAGTAATCATCAGAACGAGCCTGCCAGGCGTTCACAACGTCTAGAGACTCAACTGGAGCGGGTGGATCACCAAGCGGTGCATCAAGGACATAAGCCTTCTGGGAAGCCGTAAGGATAATCCTTAGATTACGGGCCCAGTCCACAAAGTTACTTCCATCATCTTTCAACTTAGCTTTCTCTAGGAACGCATTAAAATTCAGGGGTGCTACTGCGCGAGCCATGATCTACAACATAAATATAGCAAAGACAACTTAGACTATTGTTCTAGATAATGAGTTTAGTTAATCATATTACTTAAAAACTCCCACTCAAATTGACATCCCTCCGATCATTCGAGTGTAACATGATCCAAATCCACCAACTCAAGTCCGATCATCACGTGAGTTGAGGTGGTTTCAATGGTGAACATCTTCATGTTGATCATATCTACTATATGACTCATGTTCGACCTTTCGGTCTCTTGTGTTCCGAGGCCATGTCTGTACATGCTAGGCTCGTCAAGTTTAACCCGAGTGTTCCGCACGTGTAACATGGCTTACACCCGTTGTATGCGAACGTAGAGTCTATCACACCCGATCATCACGGCGTGTCTCGAAACGACGAACTTTCGCAACGGTGCACACTTGGGGAGAACACAATTTATCTTGAAATTTAAGTGAGGGATCACCTTATAATGCTACCGTCGTCCTAAGCAAAATAAGATGCATAAAAGGATCAACATCACATGTAAATCATAAGTGACATGATATGGCCATGAACTTGTGCTTTTGATCTCCATCTCCAAAGCACCGGCATGATCTCCATCGTCACCGGCATGACACCATGATCTCCATCATCTTGATCTCCATCAACGTGTCGCCATAAGGTTGTCGCGCCGACTGTTGCTTCCACGACTATTGCTAACGTTTAGCGATAAAGTAAAGCATTACATAGCGCTTAATGATTGACACGCAGGTCATACAATAATTAAAGACAACTCTATGGCTCCTGCCAGTTGCCGTACTCATCGACATGCAAGTCGTGATATTCTATACAACACATGATCATCTCATACATCACATATATCTCATCATGTAATTGGCCATATCACATCACAACATACCCTGCAAAAACAAGTTAGACGTCCTCTAATTGTTGTTGCAAATTTTACGTGGCTGCTACGGGTTTGCAAGAACCGTTCTTACCTACGCAAAACCACAACGTGGTGTAGTGATTGCTTTTTGATCTTCTAAAAGAACCCTCTTCATTGAAATCGATTCAACTAAAGTGAGAGAGACAGACACCCGCTAGCCATCTTTATGCAACGAAGTTACATGTTAGTTGAAGGAACCTGTCTCGCGTAAGTGTACGCGTAATGTCGGTCCGGGCCGCTTCATCTCACAGTACCGCCGAATCAAATATCAACTAGTAACGGCAAGCAATATGTATACACCCACGCCCACAACTCGTTTGTGTTCTACTCGAGATCTCATCTACGCATAGACCTAGCTCTGATACCACTGTTGGGGAACGTTGCATGGGAAACAAAAATTTTCCTACGCACACATAAGATCTATCCATGGTGATGAGCATCTACGAGAGGGAGAGTGAATCTACATACCCTTGTAGATCGCTAAGCGGAAGCGTTAATAAACGCGGTTGATGTAGTCGAACGTCTTCGCGATCCAAATCGCCGAGCGTCCCGCGATCCAATCACGATCCTTCCGATCTAGTGCCGAACGGACGGCACCTCCGCGTTCAATACACGTACGGCTTGATGACGCCTTCACCTCCTCGATCCAGCGAGCGATGATGAAGTAGTGGTTGAGTTCCAGCAGCACGACGGCGTGGTGATGGTGGTGAGGAACAATCTCTGCAGGGCTTCGCCAAGCGCTACGGAGATTATGACGGAGGAACTAGAGGGCTAGGGTTGCCGGCACACGGCTTGGGGAAATCTTGATGTGTCCCGTGTGCTAGCCCTGCCCCTCTATTTATATGTTGAGCCTTGGGGTCTAAACTTGGAGTAAAAGCCTCCTCCGGGTCGGTTTTGCCCGCACAAGGTCGGTTTGGCCCGCAGGAAAAGAGTCCAACTCGGATCCCTGCCGAACCGTGCACAGCCGCGCACAAGCGGTAGTACCGCTTCACACAAGCGGTAGTACCGCTTGGGCGGTAGTACCGCTTCACACAAGCGGTAGTACCGCTCGGGCGGTAGTACCGCTTCACCAAGCGGTAGTACCGCTTACGCGGCAGCAAAACTACTTTTGCACTTTCCAATACCTCGTGGGCTTTATCCCTTTGGCTCATATAAAGTGTTGCTGCACCCGAACACTTCGGTAAACATCCGGAACCTCTTCCGGTGAACTCCGGAACCCTTCCAGAGATCAAAACACTATTATCACATATATCAATCTTTACCTCCGGACTATTCCGGAGATCCTCGTCATGTCCGGGATCTTATCCGGGACTCCGAACAACTTTCGGTCACCAACATAATAACTCAATTATACTAATCGTCACCAAACGTTAAGTGTGTAGACCCTGCGGGTTCGAGAACTATGTAGACATGACCGAGACACCTCTACGGCCAATAAACAATAGCGGGACCTGGATGCCCATATTGGCTCCTACATATTCTACGAAGATCTTTATCGGTCGAACCTCTATGTCAAGGATTCAGTTAATCCCGTATGCTGTTCCCTTTGTTCTTCGGTATGTTACTTGCCCGAGATTCGATCGTCGGTATCACTATACCTAGTTCAATCTCGTTACCGGCAAGTCTCTTTACTCGTTCCGTAATACAAGATCCTGTGGCTAACTCTTTAGTCACTTTGCTTGCAAGGCTCAATGTGATGTTGTATTACCGAGTGGGCCCTGAGATACCTCTCCGTCATACGGAGTAACAAATCCCAGTCTTGATCCATGCCAACCCAACAGACACCCTCGGAGATACCTGTAGAGCACCTTTATAGTCACCCAGTTACGTTGCGACGTTTGATACACACAAGGTATTCCTCCGGTGTCAGTGAGTTGCATGATCTCATGGTCAAAGGAACAGATACTTGACATGCAGAAAACAATAGCAATAAACTGACACGATCAAATGCTACGTTTACAGTTTGGGTCTTGTCCATCACATCATTCTCCTAATGATGTGATCCCGTTATCAAATGACATCTCATGTCAATGGCTAGGAAACCTTAACCATCTTTGATCAACGAGCTAGTCAACTAGAGGCTTACTAGGGACACAGTGTTGTCTATGTACCCACACATGTATTTGAGTTTCCAATCAATACAATTATAGCATGGATAATAAACGATTATCATTAACAAGGAAATATAATAATAACCAATTTATTATTGCCTCTAGGGCATATTTCCAACAGAAAGGCCTTCCACATGTTGATGCCACCGAACCCGATGAGCACGAGATTCATGACGACACGCGTGATAGTGATGATGATGATGCATTTATTGATGACGACGATCCAGACTATTATTAGTTCGTATGCATCTCAACTATAATTATGTACATATTATTATTCATGTCAGGTATTCATTTTTTTAATGTTGTACTAATTTCGTTTACTCTGTCATGGCAGGTGTTGAAAGATGGTGGGCGCAGGTCCAGAGGGGGCGACGACCCGCGCGAGGGGTACTTCAATTCCACCCCTATCTCTCTGGAGAGCTTTGATAGACAGTATTGGGACACCGGTGGGCTCTTCTTCATCGGCGACGTTGTCGGCCACCGGGAGAGGAGGTCGGGGAGGGAAGAAGAGAGGTACAGGACGTGGCCGCAGGAGAGGTAGGTGGACTGATATGCCTTCCTCGCCGCCACCCCTAGCTCATTCACCTGAGCACAGGACTGCTAGGGTGGACCCGTCTGAGGTGGAGGCTACGGGGACTCCGGACCACGGGCCTCGGGTCGACTGGCGTTCGGCCCATGAGACTCCGGTCCCGGGCGACTCCGGTCCCAGGGGCTACGTCCTGGGCGACTCCGGTCCCAGGGGCTACGTCCCACGCGACTCCGGTCCCGGAGGCTTCGGCCCATGAGACTCCAAATACAGGGGCTACGTCCCAGGAGACGTCCGGATGGGATACCTAGCCGGATCCGTCTGAGGGGCCAGGTGGCCATGCTGATGGTGGCGTGGCTGAGTCTACTGATAGTGAGGGCGAGGTGGTTGAGGGGGTGAAAGTGTACCAGCGTGGTGGTACACGGCTCCCGCCCCTGCCGGCGACCCACGATCAGAGGTCGATGATTAGGCCTGATGGGGAGATGTAAGTGCGTTTACTCTTTTTGTACCTTTTGCCTTCCCATTTCTTCAAATATCTAATGTGTTGGCCCTGTCATACTGCAGGGGTTGGGTTCACGTCGATGGAGTCCGTAGTCCCAACACCGTCCTTGGTGTGCTTTGCTGGCAAAATTTCCCGGGGTTTGTCAAGTTACCCGGTGAGGGACGGCTTCCAGAGGTAGGATTGAGCTGGGACCACTACAAGGCCGCCCAGGCCCCGCCGGGGGAGGTGATCGACGATGTCTTGTGCCACACGAGGGCTGACATGGTGATCAATAGCTTTTGGGTAATTTCTCCTTTACGCAATTAAAAATTAAAAATATCTAGTTATTGTACTACTAAGTGTTGTCTCGTTTGATTGCAGACCTTCTACAGGTGTGAGGAGGGATACGAGGAGGCCGCTGCAACTGTTATCGATGCCGAGTGCAAGCGCCTATTACAGAACTTACGTCACGAGGTTCGGGTGCAGGCTGTTCGAGACTACTATGCCACGTGTGGTATTAAGAAGGACAAGACATCGTGCCGCGATAAGTATTTGAAGAAGCATTAGTACATGAAGGTAATTACCTCTTCTTAAGGCCTTGTACTTAGTTTCCTTGATTTGATTCATAGGCGTAGCGCTCAAATTTCTCTTCACTAACTTACGTGCCCCAGAGATGGTGTGCGGATAAGATGGATTGTTGGGAGGCCTTGGTGGATGAGTGGTGCACAGGCCATTGGCGAGCCGTCCACGACAATGCGAAGGACCGGCATGCCCAAATGGTTGGTGTGCCACACCATCAAGGCAGCGCCAACTTATTTCAGTTCGGGCGTCATTGGGTGTGTGCTTTGTTTCATTTTTCATGCAATTCATTCTTCATGCTAGATTGAGCCCTTTACTAATACTTTGTTCCTCTTTTCTAGGCGAAGCACAATAACACGGAGGTGCCAGAGGTGTATGACCTCTATGCCATGGCCCATACTGCCTCGTACAAGAAGGCCAAGGCATTCTCTGAGTCCGACCTCGATCATCTGGAAAACTTCACCAACATCTTCTCCCACCACAAGCTCGTGAGGTACAACGAGGAGGGGAAGGCGAGGAAAGGGGAGAACTTTAACCCGAGCCAGAAACCTTTCGATCCAGAGCTGGTGATGATATCTGGTGGCAGGAGGTCCCATGGCTCGCTAGCCATTGAAGATGGACTGATACGTTGTCCTCTCACTCTCCGAGAGATCAAGGCGCGTCAAACGAGCTCCTGTGCTGAGATAAGGCCTCGTCCACGGCCAGTCGATCTCGCCATCGAGGTTAGTTATACGGAATCAGCTATCTTTCCTCCATTACATTGTGTGTGTGGCCATCGATGACTACAATGCTAACGAGGAGTGCTATTGAAGGTTGCTATTCAGAGCGAGAGGGCGAAAACCCAGGCGCTTCTGGAGGAGAGGGACCGGTTGGCGGCGGAGCAGCAACTGGCCACGGAGCAGAAGATGGCTCGGTTGTTGGAGGAGGAGAGGGAATGGAACGAGGCGTCTCACCGGGCCATTTACGAGCTCTTCGTGGTAAGTATCTTCTTCATATTAGCCAAATCATGCATGTAATGTTCGTTTCATTACTAACTAACATGACTGACTTGTCAAAACCAAATGTGCAGTCTATGTGCGAGAAGACCGGTCAGACCCCTCCGCCGATGCCAGTCATTACCGCGGCGGGAATGGTGAGTTTCATTTGAATGGTCATTAGTTACTAGTCTTAACATTTGAGTGTCATCATGCTAATGAGACATTGCAAATGATCTTTGGTGCAGCATAACTCCCGAGCCGCATCGCACAACCCTTCTCTAGGGCATCCTTCCGAAAGTGAAATCGGCCCGAGCAACCCCAGTGCTTCACCTCCGTGATGACGAGGATGGTAAGTTCTCTCTAGTGTTTTGCTTAACAAATGCATACTTAGCTTCGTACGTGCTAGTTAGCCCTAATATGCCACTTACATAGCTCATTTTCCCAAAGAAATACATACTTAGCTAATTATCCTCCAAAATGACATAATTAGCTTATTTACTTCATTTATGACATAATTAGCTTAGTTAGGTCAAAAATAGCATAATAACCTTGGTTAGCTCATAAATGTCATATACTTAGCTTTTTTTCCTCCAAATTAACATAATATGCTTAGTTAGCTCAAAAATGGCATAATTACCTAAGTTAGCTCTAAAATGATACAAATAAGGAATAAGAAGAAGAAAAACAAGGAAGAGGAGAAAAAGAAAGAAGAGAAGAAGAAAGAATAAAAGAAGAAGAATGAGAAGGAAAAGGATAAAAAGATAGAAGAGAGAAGAAGAAGGAAATATATTCTTATTCTTCCTTTTTCTCTTCTTTCTTTTTCTCCATCTTCTACTCCTTCTTCTTCTTCTTCTAGTCTTCTTCTTCTTCTTCTAGTCTTCTTCTACTTCTTCTTCTTCTTCTTCTTCTTCTTCTTCTTCTTCTTCTTCTTTTACTTCTTATTCTTTTAGTCTTCTTCTTCTTCTTCTTCTTCTTCTTCTTCTTCTAACTTTCTTAATTACTCCCATTTTTGCAGATTTGATTCACTTCATGGAAGCTGGCATTGATGGACTACTAGTGTTCATTTTTTTCATTTGTATTGACGAACAATGTGAAACTTATGTATGTATATATGGATGAACTATGCGAAACTATGTATCGTGCTAGCCTATGTGTTATCTAGCTTGTTAAATATTTCACGATGATGTTGGAAATATATGTGCTGTGAAATATATGTGTTGAAGATGTCTGAAACTATATATATATATATGTGTGTGTGTGTGTGTGCGCGCGCGCGCGCTATGAAAATGCAGGGAAATAAAAGAAAACAAACAAAAAAAAGGGCAATACAGGTCTAGGGGCAGGCTGATGGCAAAGGGCTTGGGACAGGCAGATGACAAAGGGCTTGGGACGGCAAAGTATGCCGTTAGCCACCTAACGGGGCTAACAGCCATACGTTACCGCCAACGTCCTTTGCCGTCCGCCAGCTGATGGCAAAGATTCTTTGTCGTCCGCTGTGTCTTGGCAGACGGCAAACAACCGCATTGCCAGCGCTAGCAGTGCCGAAACTGTTGCCGTCTGCCGGCTGATGGCAAAGACCTTTGCCATCCGTGGACTGGTCCTTTGCCGTCTGCCATGGCAGATGGCAAAGAACCCGATTCCTGTAGTGATGGAGTGACATTCGATCCCAAAAACTATCGGAAAGTGACTCGCATACACACCCACCAGACCACTGGCGGAGGACCTCGGTGGGCGAGGGGTGGCAGTCGCCATACCTTGATGCGGTGCAAAAAGAATTACCTATACGCTCGTTGCCTCGTTGTAACGCTGGGATTTTTTTTTGAGAGAACTCGTTGTAACGCTGGGAAAGTTGACGTTTGCTGGAATGGGCCAGGCAAACACAGGCCCATGAGGCCTTGAACCATCGATCAAGTTTGGTCTAGTACACTGAACGTTTCTCAAAAAAAAAGTACACTGAACCGATCGCCCCAGACCTCATGAAGCCAGCCAGCGACCCCAGACGCACTCCGGCACACGCAACAACCCTAGCGAAACCTCTACGTTTTCCTCGCTGTTTCCTAGCGCCGCGTCGGCTGGCCAGGCCAGGACGAGGCGGACAACGAGACCGCCGACATCGACCGTGGGCTGGGCGTTGAGCCATCGAGCAAGCGTGAAGGGCTGCGGCTGGGGCCTAGCAGGCGGCGGTAGCGAATGATACCGCGAGCAGCGCGACGGTAGCCAGCTTCCCAGCTCCGCCTCCTTCATGGGTCACGGCCTGGCAGGCAACAGTGCGGCGTGTCGCCACACCTTGAATTTTTTTCGTCCTCCGCCTCTGCACCAGACCAAGCAGCTAGAAGTTTGAGCTGCACAACTATACATTATATATCCTATACTACATAAACCGGACCATGCAAATTATATTAAATTCAAAATCTAAACGAAAATGGGAAGAAACAAAGTTCGAACCTGTGAACTCCTCCTGGTCAAACCTCGCGTATGCGCGGGCTAACCACCAGACCAGGTTGTACTTTGCATGAAAAGAACAAACAATATTTTTGTTGTTTGTTCTTATGTCATGTCCATCCAAAACTAAATTTACGATTTTTTTAAGGTTTTTCTTTTATAATAGTGAAACTTTTCATCGTGAGGTAGCTTAAGATTACCTACTATATTTTGTTTGAATTGGCACTTGTCCCTAGAAAATAAGAGGGTGACTAGGACTAAGGGCTCCTTTGATTCAAAGGAATTCTATAGGGTTTTTGGAGGATTGAGATCCTTAGGAATTTTTCCTACATTGGTCCTTTGATTGATAGGATTGGATCTTATAGGATTTTTTTCCTATAGAATTTTTTGTACTACATTTCATAGGAAATCTAACATCCACTCCAAACCTCTTTTTACAATTCCTTTGTTTTTCCTGTGCCATCAAACACTCCTTGCTAATTCTATAGGGTTCAAATGGACATACCACTCCAACCCTATACTTTTCCTATTCCCGCGTTTTCAAAATCCTACGAATCAAAGAGGCCCTAAAAGTTTGCACACAATACGTAACTTTAAATATAGTTTCTTCACAAAAGAAATTTTATATATAGCTGGCTGGACTTAGGGCTAATAAACTTGAAAATATACAACACATAGCACTCTTATATGTATTTATCTCTAAGAAACTAAAATCAAGTCTATCTTTAGTTAATTGACGATGTTTATAGTTAGATTGCAATGCCTAAAAGGATATCTGAACAATGTAAATGCAAAGGCAAGATAAAGAAAACACAAGATACATCATAATGTAAGTTGTTATTTAAAAAAAAATATGTATAAGTTATTTTCTCACATAACAAAAAAATATTGGGCAACAAAGGTTTGGGTTCGTTTACATTACTGGGCGTCATCATGGTCGAGTGGTTAGCCCATGCGGCCAGCGACCAGCAGCTCTCCCTGTTTTTTGTTTAGATTTAGATTTTAATTTGTACGGTCTTCAAAGGACATATAAACTATAGTTGTGGAAGTTAAATGTGAACCTTTGTTGTTCTGGTCGTTGTCCATGCTAGGCGTGTAGCAGCAGATTGTGCGTTCAATCCACACTAGTAGCATATTTTTTTCATTTTAATTGACTGATTTTCTACGTGAATAAATAAAATGCAAGGGAATTATCTGTAAAAAGAACGATTCCAGCCATTGACTGGTGGGCAGGCCACGTGTGTAGGCCGTACGCCCGGATACGAGAGGAAGCACTGTATTTGAACGCGGGGACAAGTTATATGACCACAATTTCGTATTTTGCAAGTTTTAGAACCAAACTGAACATCAAACGCAAGTTCTATGACTCCGAGTGATATCACCTCTTTAGAAAAGGTGTCCACGTATAAGTTTGTTGGCTAGCTTAAATAGATGTGTCTTGGCTAGAGTTTTGCTCGGCCTTAGGTACGCTGGTGGGACTCGCCTTATATAAACATCATAGATTGTATCAGGGATCAGTTGGTGTTTCTCGTGAGTTATAAAAAAAGCCAGAAAACGCCCAGGTTTGGGGGTGACCAAATCATGAGTATGTTTCTGTGATTTTCCATCAATTGAATTTATTAGCAACGAAAGGTTGATCATCACATCAACGCCCACGTGCTGATTCGAAGGGGTCATTATCTTTGTTCGTGTACTGGTTGTGCATGGGTAGAGATTGTTATTGGAAGTTACAAGGAGGACGCGAGGATGGACAAACTGTTTGATCAAGCATCGCTGTGAAAGATCGGGCCATCTACACACATGAATTAACGTCTCGTTGGCTTGTGCTTCATCAGTGAGTTTGCGGTTGAGGTCGAGCCTGCAGAAGAAGAGATCGCTCGAGACGTCGACACGGTGGCTCATCCTTAGCTGATTGAAGGTGGCTAGGTCATGACAACGCCGAAAACCTAGTATCGTCGTTGATGATCGATGTAGTCTCCTACGTGATGGTTCGGGCAGGGCAGAGGCACTACCGCCGACATGCGTCCATCATGACCAATTAGTGACCTTCGATGAGGCAGAGGAAGATGAATCGGGATAAGAATGAAGAGTCTTGCTATGAGGATATTGAAGTGTTGTGTCTCGATTTGGCCGACCGAGTTTATTGCTTGAATCGGCCGGACTAGCTAGTCTTACGCTATACAAAAGTCAAATATTTCTAGTTATAGATATGTTAGTTCTACATTAATACACACCAACCACATTATTTGTGTTTTCATGAAAACGTTGTGGATGAATAACTGTGTTGCACGATCAAACAATGTAGAGAAAATCATGTTTGCACACTGATCCAACGTCCCTTACCTATTTGCCTCTACTAGTCATACACTTTATATCTCTCCTTGTCTCTTTTCACTTTGTTTCTCATGCTAGACCTCACGCCATGATATTCTCTCTCCTCACATCGAGCATGAAGGAGCTGCCTCGCATGCATAGAGATGCGTTAGAGCAACACGAGAGAGTCGAGAGACAAGGTTGAGGATGATTGACCTCATTGAGCTAGAGTTGGTGACACGGTGATAAGGAAGGAGCGGGCGAGGACAAAACTCATATGAGGATTGCAATGCGAGAGTTGGAAAAATACCTCCCCGGACTTAGAGAGCTGACCGGGACGACGACAGATTGACAAAGGAGGATGTTGGGCAGCGACTTCAACGGTGTTGGAGGCTGTCCGAAGTGACAGTGTAGCAGGGTGAACCCAGATAGTTGACAGTTGTTTTCTTCTTTCTAATCAAAAGAAAGATTTAGTGTGTAGGTGCTCTCTGTAGTTGACCTTGTGTGTCAGCAGTGCTATGTAAAACATGAAAAGCTGCATGTCATTGCTCATGCACGCTGCCCTATCCCATGTTCCCACGTGTGTTCTTATTTTTATTCTTTTTGCGGCGGATGTGTTCTTTTTCGGTCATCAGAGCCCACAACAAACAAGTGGAGGAGGGCCTTGTCCTCTTGGAGCTCGTGGCACTGACCGGTGGCGGTTGATGGTGGAGCGTATTCAAGACCGCGTTACCCATGTTCTTTGGCTTCATCTAATGATATTCCCTATATTCCTTCCTAATAAATAGACTAATGCGAACATCAATTTTACGGTGATCCAAAGGATTGAATTTTCCTACAGTTTTCACCCCAAATACACAGCGGCGTACGGTGACATTTGATCGATTTGCACTTGTTATGAGAAAGCAACTTGAATCGTCACATGCATCCATTGATTAGAGTCTCGATGGCTCGAACCCATCACAAGAACAATCTGAATGAGAAGACCTGATCTAGTAATCATAATATACTTGCCAGGAGGCAATTCTCGATAATTCCGGAACAAACCAACCAAGGGAAAGTGAAAACCTGAACACAAATGGCGAAGAACAAAAACAACACTAGTAGAAAATGGCCCATTTGTTCCGGTTCCAGAGGCCCGGGACTAAAGGGTCGGGACTAAAGCCCAAAACCTTTAGTCCCAGTTCGCTTACCAACCGGGACAGAAGGGGCTCCACGTGGCTGCTGCGGGGAGCCCAGGCAGGAGGACCTTTAGTCCCGGTTGGTCACACCAACCGGGACCAAAGGGCATCCACGTGTCAGCATCTGGCAGGAGCTGGGTTTTTTTTTTTGAAGGGGGGGGGGGGGGTTGGGGGGTTTTGGAGGGTTAATTTAGGGGTTTCATATTGTGTTAGCTAGCTAATAGAGAGAAGTGTTCTCTCTTTCTCCGTGCTTGGTCGACGCTAGCTACTATACATATAGAGAGAACTCGACGCTAGCTAATAAAAAAATAAAGGAAACCATTAATTACACAAGATCGTCATGCTGAACATATATAGAGAGAAGTGACATATCTTTCTCCGTGCTTGGTCGAACAACAAGTTTTCGTATATCTATCCGACGCTACTACATATATACAATATAACATCATTTACAATCCCTAACATCATCTACCTAAGATCCAATCACAAATCCACATGGTATTCTCCGTCTTTAGGTATGACGTGGTCAAAAAAGAATCCCGCAAATTCCTCTTGAATTGCTCATATGCGATCATGTGGTAGGAGTTCATCCCGCATCTGCCAGATCTAATTTAAAGAAGGGGGTCAATACATGCATATATATGAATAAAACTCAACACAATTGATGGTAATATATAAAATAAAATTGTGAATATTATTTACGTACTTCAAATTGTTTGTCAGAGAAGCCCCGCTCAGAGGTCGAGTGGCGAATGAACTCGCATACGTAGTATGCACATAAAATAGTCCCTTCTTTCTGGTACAAGCACTTTACGAGAATAGAGTTCAATCAAACTGATAAGCAAGCATGGTAATGATATATTGATGAAAATTTGAATCAATTAGAGATGCGCGAAACTAGCTAGTACTACTTACTTTGGGGTGCGTAAATCGCAACTCTTTGTTTAGACCGGGAACCTTTCGGGTGAACTTCTTCCAAACCTTGCCAGGCAAAGAAAATGATTACTTGATATCAGGAAATTAACGAAAGTTGCATGCCGATATGATCCCGGTATTGACTGAACTTACTTCTTGAGCATTGCAGTCATGTCCGCATAATCCTCGGGATCTTTACGTCTCGAGTCTAAGACAGTTACTAATGCCCCGTCAAGCTTAATGGATAGCAGAATAAAGTGGAAACTGCGCACGCATATATAACTCATCAATTACATTACTTAACCTCGAGTAAGCGAAACCGAGTATACAAAGAAGACAGCAACACTCACTTGAAGTTGTAAGGAAAGAGTATTTCCTTTTGTTTTGATGTATAAGGAACGACTTTAGCAAGTTCTCCTCGGTCTCTTTGATTGAGTTTCGTACCGTCCATTCATTTACGGCATCTGGGCTAATGAACCCAACGTCGAAGATTCCTGCTTTTTTGCATTCGACGATCTTCAATCTGCATAATATAGTGAGGATAATTATATATACATGCAATGAACGAGCTGAGCTAGAGACTTAACTATAGAAGTAATACTTACAGACAGTAGGAAGTCATGAGTTGTTTGTCGAGGGCCAGTTGATTGTATAACTGAAATAACTCCACAAATTCAATAGGCATCACGGGAAGTCCAATGAATTCGTGCTCTGGTTTCACTGCCACATACATAGTGTCTCTCCCAGACTCCCTGCAGGTTTTCATGTACCACTCATGCAATTTGTACATCATCGTTGTTAGAGGAGCATGATCAGGTTTGACGAGAGGCTTCCCGTGCACGTATTTATATTCTTCTTTTGTTACCTCAGCCGTTTCAAAAATTACATCATCCCCCAAGTAATCACCAGGATTGGTACCGGACAGTAGCACCGGATGATTAGCAATATCGCTAGACACCTTGAGCGGGGGGCACGATTGCTTCTCCTGTTCGCCGAGCTGGGGAATTGTTTTCCCACTTCTTCGTTCTGCTAACCTTGCATCACTGGAAGTACTTCCCGACCGCCGCGCATCTTGATATGTCTTTTTAAGAATCCGGACATAGTTGGAATCCGACGGAGGCGGTGGTGGTCGCTTCAGGGCATCGATAGTGCGCTTCACTTTCACCGGATCTAGCTTCTCCTTCGGAGGTGGAGTTTTCTTTGCAAAATGGTCCCTCACTTGGGCACGACATCTGTCCTCGTTTTCCTTCTCGGTCCTCTCATATGGTAACTTTTCCAGACGCTTGAGAGATGGACCGTATCTGAATTGCCTCCCGCCTCTGCTTGTACTGCTAGCCGCCGGAGCGACGGCGTCTCTCTTCCGTCGTTGCTGACGAGGTGGAGAAGGAGGCGGAGTGCTCCGACGCGCCGGAGGAGCCGGAGCGGCGGCGTCTGTCTTCCGTCGTTGCCGACGAGGCGAAGGAGGAGGCGGACTGCTCTGACTCGCCGGAGTAGGCGAAGGAGGAGGCAGAGTGCCCTCACGCGTCGGAGGAGCCGGAGAAGGAGGCGGAGTGCCCTGATCACTCGCCGGAGGAGGAGGAGGAGGAGGAGGCGGAGTGCCCTGACTCACCAGAGGAGGAGGAGGAGGAGGCGGAGGCGTCCAGTTTGGAAGCTTGATGTACTCCTTCTGCCATAGACATGTACTCCTCAGAGCATGAACCAGCTGCTTCTCCCCTTCACCTGTAGAGTGGTCAAGCTCGAGCTCCTCAAATCCCTCCATTACTTCATCCACCGTCACAACAGCATAGCCATATGGAATCGGAAGGCGGTGAAAAGTTCCGTTGGGTTGAGGAGGTGCAACAGAGCCGACAACCGCCTTGAAAGTGAGGTTCCGGCATTTCGTCATAAGCTCGCAATGTTGAGCCTCCGTGGAAGCCACGCTACTTCTCCGCTGAGATGGCGGGGTAGCTTCGTGCTGCTGAGATGGTTGGCCGGCAGCTCGCTGGCTCTCAAGTTCCTCTAGCTTTTGTTGTCTTGCATTGAGCTTCTGCATGTCGCTCAGCTCCGCTTTCCTCTTTCTCTCCCGGCTTCTGTAACCGCCTGCGTCGGGAAACCCAACCTTCCACAGAACGGAGCCTGGTGTGCCTCGTGTTCGTCCAGGGTGCTCAGCATTCCCTAGGGCCTCAGTCAGCTCGTCCTTCTCTCTGTCGGGAATGAACGTCCCTTCCTGCGCTGCGGTGATATACTTCTGAAGCTTCTTGACGGGTATTGCAAGTTGCTCGTCCGTCCAACGGCACTTCCCTGTTTCAGGGTCCAAAGTTCCCCCAACCCCGAAGAACCAAGTCCTTGAACGGTCTGGCCAGTTCAATGTCTCTGGTTCGACCCCTTTAGCAATCAGGTCATTCTCAGCTTTGTCCCACAACGGCCGGGCTTTGAGGTAGCCACCTGACCCCGTCTGATGGTGATACTGCTTCTTTGCAGCATTGTTCTTGTTTGTCTTTGACATTTTCTTACTCTTGTCCGATGTCTTGTAGGCCACAAATGCGGGCCAGTCATCTCTTATCTTCTCAAATCGGCCGATGAATTCTGGAGTCTTCCCTTTGTCGACAAACTTTGATTTCAACTCATTCTTCCACCTCCTGAATAGATCTGCCATCTTCTTAAGAGCACACGCCTTGACCAGTGGCTCTATAACTGACTTATTCGGATCCTCCTCTGGCGGTAGGGTGAAATTTGCCTTCAGCGAGGTCCAAAGATCATCTTTCTGTCTATCGGTGACATAAGAAGGGTCGTCGTCCTTAGGCTTATTCCATTGCTTGATGCTGATCGGGATGTTGTCCCTAACAATAGATCCGCACTGAGCAGAAAATGCGTCCTTGGTCTGCTTGGGTTCAATCGGTAGGTCATCGTCCGCGAGTGCTGTGATCGTGAACCTTTCATCCTTGCGCAACCTTCTCTTCAGGCCTCGTCTCGTTACCGAAGTTTGGCTCGATCCGGAGGGCTATAAAAGAAGAAAGAAGAGTTAATATATGTACATACCAAAACAATTAATGCATCAATTAGCTAGTCAGCATAGGCTTAATTAATATATATACCTCGCCGGACTTTGCAACAGCTCCCTCCTCCGTTCGGTCACCGGAGCCGTCATCATGGTCTCCTTCTTCCTCTGGCATTCGGCCACCGAAGCCATCATGATCATGTCCTTCCTCCTCCATTGTTCGATCACCGGAGCCGTCATCCTCTCCTTCCAGACCATCGGTGTCGTTGAGATACGACAAGACATCACGTCCGACGAGGATTATCTCCCCCAACAACTGTTCTTGTTCCAAGTCTCTTTGATCCATAGTTTCTGCAAATATTACAACATGGTAATTAATATACAAACATGAATGTCCGACGTCCGGACCGCCTCTCTCATGAATGTCAAACAAGGGATTCTCTTAACCTTTAAGGGATTTAATTAACAAAATGGCGCCATTCTGGATGTGCAGAAAATGGTCCATATTTTTCCTGATCTCATCTACCCTTCTATATGTCACGTTGTCTAGTGTCAAAGGATTCAAGAAAACCATGGCCTCATCATTAGCCGGAAGTAACAGGCGCATAATGGTACGAAGCTCTCCAAAATTGTTTTGGAACGGAGTCCCGGATAGGATAATTAATTAGCTTTTTGGTACGAAGTTCAGCAAGAGCCTTCCGAATATCGCTATTTGGAAGGCCTTTGCTGAAATTCGTACCAAAAAGCGAATTATTCTATCCGAAACTCCGTTCCAAAACAACTTTGAAGAGCTTCGTAGCATCATACGCCTGTTACTTCCGGCTAATGATGAAGCCATGGATTTCTTCAATACTTTGACAGACAACGTGACATATAGAAGAATATATATATATATGAGATCAGAAAAAAATTGGATCAACTTGTGCACATCCATAATGGGGGCATTCTTGATAAATCTATGTTACTGGAGTTTTCTATATGAACAAAAAAAAATTCCACATGACATGTCCGACGTCCCCCCTCATGTCGAAGTTATCGGGGAGGGGGTAGACGACAACGACGCTCACCCCTCATGTCATGTCCGACGTCCCCCCTCATGTCGAAGTTATCGGGGAGGGGGGTAGACGACAACGACGCTCACCCCTCATGTCCGACGTCCGACGTCTCCCCTCATGTCATGTCCGACGTCCCCCCTCATGTCGAAGTTATCGGGAAGGTGGCCTCGACAATGCTCTTTTAACTTGGTAAATTTGGGTGGCCTCGACAACTCTTCTAGGGTTTGGGGTGGCCTCGACAACGCTCTTTTAACTCATTTAACTTGGTAAATTTGGGTGGCCTCGACAACGCTTCTAGGGTTTGGGGTGGCCTCGACAATGCTCTTTCAGTCCCAGTTTGGGTGGACTCGAGAGTTTCTATGAGCATAAAAAAAATCTATACAAAAAACTTTCTTCTATGAACAAAAAACTTTCTATGAACATCATTGCTCATATATCAATGCATACATCCATGGATCATCATTGCTCATATATCCATGGATCATATATAAAAACTTTCTATGAACAAAAAAATTTTCTATGAACAAAAAAAATTCTATGAACAAAAAAAAGTTATATGAACAAAAAAATTATACATCAATGCATACATATCCATGGATCGTCCATATACATCTGCATACACATCTGCATACATATACATCAATGCATACATATGAACAAAAAAAAGGCAGAGGCGGCGGCGGCGGCGAGGCGCGGGGGGCGGCGGCGTCGCGGTGGGCGGCCGGAGCGCGGGCGGCGTCGGCGTCGGGGCGCGGGGGGGGGGAGAGGAGAGGAGGGGAACGGCGCGGTGGCTCACAGTGGGAGCGGGGACGGCGTCGGGGCAGCTCGGCGACGGCGACGACGGCGAGGTGGAGCAGCCTGACGGCGTCGAGGCAGGGCTCGGCGGCGACGGCGACGAGGAGCAGCCTGGGGGCGTCGGGCGGAGAAGAACAAGTGATTTCGAGAAACTGCTAAGTGTGGGCTTATATACACAGAGCATTGGTCCCGGTTGGTGGCACCAACCGGGACCAATGCACCCCTTTAGTCCCGGTTGGTGCCGCCAACCGGGACCAAAGGTCAGTTTTCAGCAGCCCAAAGGGCGGGAAACAGGGACCTTTGGTCCCGGTTGGTGGCACCAACCGGGACTAAAGGGGTGCATTGGTCCCGGTTGGTGCCACCAACCGGGACCAAAGGTCAGTTTTCAGCAGCCCAAAGGGCGGGAAACAGGGACCTTTGGTCCCGGTTGGTGGCACCAACCGAGACTAAAGGGGCGCATTGGTCCCGGTTGGTGCCACGAACCGGGACCAAAGGGTGGTGCTGCCCGGGGCCAAATTTTTAGTCCCACCTCGCTAGCTGAGAGAGCTCGAGAGTGGTTTATAAGCGCTGCTGCGCACACCCTCTCGAGCTCCTCTCAACTGCAGGCTTCCTGGCCTAATCTGTCACTGCCTGTGGGCCTATTGGGCCTTCTGCGGGCCTGAATCCTGGCCCAACAAGCCGGTTGGGTTTCTAGTCGTATTCAAGCCGTGGTGGCCCAGTAGGTGGCATTTTTTTTAAAAAAAAATCCAGTTTTTTTGTTTTGTTTTTTGCTTTATTTATTTTATTTTGTTCCTACTTATTGTTTTTCAGTGATTCTTTTTGCTTTTAGGTCACAAAAATTATAAACTTTCTGTAGTGCTATTAGTTTTCAAATTTGAATATTTTAAATTTGAATTTTTTGAAATTTGTGTGAATCACTAGTTTGTGAATAACTTTACTAAAAAAATAGATTTTTGAGTTATTATTTTTCCTGCTATTTAATATTACTGTGTTTTATCATTATATTCAATTTGGTAAGTTTTAGGTTATTTTAAATTTCTGTTTTAATCAAAAACAGATTTGGTTATTTTAGTTTGCTATTAAAGTTTCTAACAAAAAAATTCTTTATGAAAATTCTTTTTGCTATTAATGTTTTGAACAAAAAATACTTTGATAATTTTAGTTGCATAAATTTTATATAATTTTAGTTTCAAAAATACTACAGGTTTATAAAAGCTTTTTAGTTGATTCCTTTTGCTATTAGAGTTTTATAAAAGCTTTTTAGTTGATTCTTTTTGCTATTGAAGAATATTATAGTTTTGTTTTAGTTGATCATAACAGAATATTTTAATTGATTATTTTTAGTTCATTCTTTTTGCTATTAGAGTTTCATAAAAGTTTTCTAGTTCATTCTTTTTGCTATTAGTTCATTCTTTGAGCTAAATGACCCTGAAATTGAAAAGCACTACAAATGAACTCTGAAAAGGTTGAAACTTGGCATGGTATCATCATTTCACCCACATAGCATGTGATAAAAAGTTGAGAGGGTTACGGCAAAAACTGGATGCACTTCGTGTACAAAATGGACAATCTCTTTCGAAGTATCAGGGTTTTGGACGAAAACTCATCTGTTACAAAGGGATTTCATTTTTTTGAACTTATTTGAACTCCAGACTTTTTGTGTGTTCAAAATGCACCATTCAAAGCCACATCATCAATTTTCAACCCTTTCAGACTTCATTTGGTATTTTTCATGCATTTACTGATTTTTTTTGAGCTAAATGACCCTGAAATTGAAAAGCACTACAAATGAACTCTGAAAAGGTTGAAAGTTGGCATGGTATCATCATTTCACCCACATAGCATGTGCTAAAAAGTTGAGAGGGTTACGGCAAAAACTGGATGCACTTCGTGTACAAAATGGACAATCTCTTTCGAAGTATCAGGGTTTCGGACGAAAACTCATCCGTTACAAAGGGATTTCATTTTTTTGAACTTATTTGAAGTCCAGACTTTTTGTGTGTTTAAAATGCACCATTCAAAGCCACATCATCAATTTTCAACCCTTTCTGACTTCATTTGGTATTTTTCATGCATTTACTGATTTTTTTTGAGCTAAATGACCCTGAAATTGAAAAGCACTACAAATGAACTCTGAAAAGGTTGAAAGTTGGCATGGTATCATCATTTCACCCACATAGCATGTTATAAAAAGTTGAGAGGGTTACGGCAAAAACTGGATGCACTTCGTGTACAAAACAGACAATCTCTTTCGAAGTATCAGGGTTTCGGACGAAAACTCATCTGTTACAAAGGTATTTCATTTTTTTGAACTTATTTGAACTCCAATTTTTTTGTGTGTTCAAAATGAACCATTCAAAGCCACATCATCAATTTTCAACCCTTTGTGACTTCATCTGGTATTTTTCATGCATTTACTGATTTTTTTAAGCTAAATGACCCTGAAATTGAAAAGCACTACAAATGAACTCTGAAAAGGTTGAAAGTTGGCATGGTATCATCATTTCACCCACATAGCATGTTATAAAAAGTTGAGAGTGTTACGGCAAAAATTGGATGCACTTCGTGTACAAAACGGACAATCTCTTTCGAAGTATCAGGGTTTCATACGAAAACTCATCTGTTACAAAAGGCATTTCATTTCTTCACATGTAACTGCAATGATATAGTTGTGGAGAGAAAGCCTTCACTTTTTCTTCGCTTGTGTCCTTTGCTTATTGCGCCGTAACCATGGATAATCTTCATCGTTTAACAGGGTGCTTGGGTCAGCCTTGACTTTGAAGGGAGGAATTTCATGAAACTTTTCATAATCTTCAGACATGTCTGTCTTGCCCTCCAATCCCACGATATCTCTTTTTCCTGAAAGAACTATGTGGCGCTTTGGCTCATCGTATGATGTATTCGCTTTCTTATCTTTTCTTTTTCTCGGTTTGGTAGACATGTCCTTCACATAGAAAACCTGCGCCACATCATTGGCTAGGACGAATGGTTCGTCTGTGTACCCAAGATTGTTCAGATCCACTGTTGTCATTCCGTACTGTGGGTCTACCTGTACCCCGCCTCCTGACAGATTGACCCATTTGCACTGAAACAAAGGGACCTTGAAATCATGTCCATAGTCAAGTTCCCATATGTCCACTATGTAACCATAATATGTGTCCTTTCCCCTATTGGTTGCTGCATCAAAGCGGACACCGCTGTTTTGGTTGGTGCTCTTTTGATCTTGGGCGATCGTGTAAAATGTATTCCCATTTATCTCGTACCCTTTGTAAGTTAATACAGTCGAAGATGGTCCCCTGGCCAACGAGTACAACTCATCAGAAACAGTGTTGTCACCCATGAGACGTGTTTGCAACCAACTGCCGAAAGTCCTGATGTGTTCATATGTAATCCAGTCGTCACACTGCTCCGGGTGTTTGGAGCGCAGAATATTCTTGTGTTCATCGACATACGAGGTCACCAAGGTAGAATTTTGTAGAACTGTGTAGTGTGCTTGAGACCAAGAATGCCCGTCCCTACATATTATTGAGTCCGCTCCTAGCGTGCCTTTTCCAGTCAGTCTCCCCTCATACCGCGATTGAGGGAGACCAATCTTCTTAAGGTCAGGAATGAAGTCAACACAAAACCCAATGACATCCTCTGTTTGATGGCCCATGGAGATGCTTGCTTCTGGCCTAGCGCGGTTACGAACATATTTCTTTAAGACTCCCATGAACCTCTCAAAGGGGAACATATTGTGTAGAAATACAGGGCCCAGAACGACAATCTCGTCGACTAGATGAACTAGGACGTGCGTCATGATATTGAAGAAGGATGGTGGGAACACCAGCTCGAAACTAACAAGACATTGCACCAAATCACTCCTTAACCTTGGCAGGATTTCTGGATCGATCACCTTCTAAGAGATTGCATTGAGGAATGCACATAGCTTCACAATGGCTAATCGGACGTTTTCCGGTAGAAGCCCCCTCAATGCAACCGGAAGCAGTTGCGTCATAATCACGTGGCAGTCATGAGACTTTAGGTTCTGGAACTTTTTCTCTGCCATATTTATTATTCCCTTTATATTCGACGAGAAGCCAAACGGGACCTTCATACTGAGCAGGCATTCAAAGAAGATTTCCTTCTCTTCTTTGGTAAGAGCGTAGCTGGCAGGACCTTCATACTGCTTTGGATGCATGCCGTCTTTTTCATGCACACGTTGCTGTTCCTCCCGTGCCTCTGGTGTATCTTTTGTCTTCCCATACACTCCCAAGAAGCCTAGCAGGTTCACGCAAAGATTCATCGTCACGTGCATCACGTCGATTGCAGAGCGGACCTCTAGGTCTTTCCAATAGGGTAGGTCCAAAAATATAGATTTCTTCTTCCACATGGGTGCGCGTCCCGCATCGTCAGTCGGAACAGATAGTCCGCCAGGACCCTTTCCAAAGATTACTTGTAAATCATTGACCATATCAAGTATGTGATCACCAGTACGGAGGGCGGGCTTCTTCCGGTGATCTGCCTCACCTTTGAAATGCTTTCCTTTCTTTCGACATTGATGGTTGGTCAGAAGAAATCGACGATGCCCCAGGTACACATTCTTCCTGCATTTGTCCAAATATATACTGTCGGTGTCATCTAAACAGTGTGTGCATGCGTGGTATCCCTTGTTTGTCTGTCCTGAAAGGTTACTGAGAGCAGGCCAATCGTTGATGGTTACAAACAGCAACGCATGTAGGTCAAATTCCTCCTGTTCGTTCTCATCCCACACACGTACACCTCTTCCATTCCATAGCTGTAAAAGTTCATCAATGGCCTTAGGTACACATCAATGTCATTGCCGGGTTGCTTAGGGCCTTGGATGAGCACTGACATCATAATGAACTTCCGCTTCATGCACAACCAAGGAGGAAGGTTATACATACATAGAGTCACAGGCCATGTGCTATGCTTGCTGCTCTGCTCCCCAAAAGGATTAACGCCATCTGCACTTAAACCAAACCATACGTTCCTTGGATCACCTGTAAAGTCGCTCCACTTTCTCTCGATCTTTCTCCACTGCGACCCGTCAGCGGGGGCTCTCAACTTCCCGTCTTTCTTACGGTCTTTTATGTGCCATTGCATCAACTCGGCATGCTTTTTGTTTCCGAACAGACGTTTCAACCGTGGTATTATAGGAGCATACCACATCACCTTGGCAGGAACCCTCTTCCCGGTGCGCTGGCCCTCAACATCACCAGGGTCATCTCTTCTGATCTTATACCGCAATGCACCGCATACCGGGCATGCGTTCAAATCCTCGTACGCATCGCGGTAGAGGATGCAGTCATTAGGGCATGTATGTATCTTCTGCACCTCCAATCCTAGAGGGCATAGAACCTTCTTTGCTTCGTACGTACTGCCGGGCAATTCGTTATCCTTTGGAAGCTTCTTCTTCATTATTTTCAGTAGCGAACTAAATCCCTTGTCAGATACACCATTGCCTGCCTTCCATTGCAGCAATTCCAGTGTGGTACCGAGCTTTCTGTTGTCATCTTCGCAATTTGGGTACAACCCTTTTTTGTGATCCTCTAACATGCGATCGAACTTCAACTTCTCCCTTTCACTTTCGCATTCTTTCTGTGCATCAACAATGACCCGGCGAAGATCATCATCGGGCACATCGTCTGGTTCCTCTTGATCTTCAGCTTCCCCCATTGCAGCATCACCGTATTCAGAGGGCGGGTAGTTGTCATCATCCTCTTTTTCTTCGTTGTCTTCCATCATAACCCCTCTTTCTCCGTGCTTGGTCCAAACATTATAGTGTGGCATAAAACCCTTCTCAAGCAGGTGGAAGTGAAGGGTTTTAGAGTTGGAGAAAGCCTTCGTATTCTCACAGACAGTACATGGACAATGCATAAAACCATTCTGCTTGTTTGCCTCAGCCGCTTCGAGAAAATTATGCAGGCCCTTAATATACTCGGAGGTGCGTCGGTTATCATACATCCATTGCCGGTTCATCTGCATGCATATCATGAATAGAGAAGTGACCAAATTAATAGAAATTCATCATCACATTAAAGCCAAAGTACAGTAGTGACCAAAATAAATACATAACGTTCATACATAGTTCTCATTATTGAACAACATATAGCTCTCTAGAGCATCTAATTCAAACATACATTGAAACTATGTAAAAAATTTAAATGCAACAACAAATGCGATCATAACCGCAACTAAGGTACCAATTGATCCAACGGCATAATGATACCAAGTTTCAGTATGAATGGCATATTTTCTAATCTTTCTAATCTTCAAGCGCATTGCATCCATCTTGATCTTGTGATCGTCGACGACATCGGCAACATGCAACTCCAACTTCATCTTCTCCTCTTCAACTCTTTGTAATTTTTCTTTCAAGTAATTGTTTTTTTTTTCAACCAAATTTAACTTCTCGACAAGAATTTCTATGTCGGTTGGAATTTCCGGTTCACATACCTCCTAAATTAAAAAATCTATGTCACGTTGGTCGGCATAATTGTCATAAACACTAAATAAAACAAATAGTTATAAAAGATAATATATACCACATCCGAATCATAGACAGGACGAGGGCCGACGGAGGCGGATACCAAAACCATCGCACTATATAATAACAAACAATAATAAAAATAAGAAAATTACATAAGTATCTATCTAAATCATACAAGTAAGAATTTTTTTCTTTTAGAAAGAAGATAAGAAGAAGAGGCTAACCACGGTGGTGCCGGCGCCGAGATGGGCGCGGGCGATCGACGGCGGTGAGGACGGGGACGGGACAGGACGGACCGCCAAACCTAGACAAATCTTGAGGAAAATGGAGCTTGGACAAGGAGCTTCGAGAGGAGAAAGCTTAAGTGTGGCTCGGGCATTTCATCGAACACCTCATGTGCATAGGAAGTGAGTTAGAGCACCACAAAGCTCTCCCACGGCCGGCCAAAAAAACAGAGCAGTGCACTGCTCTGCTCGCGGGCAGGGGGTATATATAGGCCAACCACACCATTTGGTCCCGGTTCCAGCCACAAACCGGGACCAATGGTTGTGGGCCAGGAGCGAGGCCCATTGGTCCCGGTTCGTGTCTGAAACCAAGACCAAAGGGGTCAGACGAACCGGGACCAATGGCCCACGAGGCCCGGCCGGCGCCCTGGCCTCATGAACTGGGACCGATGCCCCCATGGGTCCCGGTTCGTGAGTGAACCGGGATTAATGGGATTTCAGGCCTGGACCAAAGCCCTGTTTTCTACTAGTGAACAAGAGAAGAAGCAATCCATCCACACGTCGAGCACCATGCCAACGATTAGGACCGTGTGACCTCTTCGTCGGAATCGGCTCTCAAGCCATGTATCCTTCTAACCACGAGGCATATGACGGCATTGAACATAGCTACTGGCACCGCCTCCCCACGCCAGATAAAACCTACTACCAAAATCATATCCATCCGCAACCCAACTCCGCTCAAAGCTGCCATCGTCGTCAAGCAAGAGATTAAGCCACATGATCCAGGGTCGCCACACTAACATCCCTGTAACAAGCAACGGCATAACCGGCAAACTAAGACCAATCTAATGATGCCTCTAGGAAGGACGAGTGGAGATGGGAGAAAGAACCCAGGACAAAGGTTTTCCCTGGAGTGCAAGAGAAGAGGGCGTAGGTCCTCGAACGACGGCGCCTCCAAGAAGGCGAGCGGAGCCAACAGGGGCCTCTGCAGGTTTGTGGTTATATGATGCTCCGACTTCTGTAACAGACCAAGTGGCTGCAGATTATATGTCTCTTCCTATAATTAACACCTTGTTAAGCGTAAAAAAACAGGTCTCTGGCTCCTTCATGCAAACCTGACATAATCCACCATTCGACCATCGTGCCTCTGCAGCCGGTCGGCCATGCAAAACCGACCTTGTAAGATTTGCCATGCAAAAAAAAAGAGCTTATGTGACGCCCAATTATTTCGAAAACCCGTCTCCAAGAGACGCTTCATCCTTGAACTCGAGTACTCGACCATATGCAACATCAGCTTCAAAATGGATGACATTTGATGCAGCTCAGTGTGTTAACATCACTGGCTAGGAAGTTTGTGATGTCGGAAGTGGTTCATAGGCTTTGATATTTTGACCTCCCGGCCGCATCAACTATTCAGACAGAGAGAAGAAAACACATGCGTGAATGATACTAGACCAGGTAAAATTATTCTGTGCTTCATATCATCTGCGACGAACAAGCCGGGTGGCAACTCGGATCAGACTCGCGATAGAGGAATCCGGAGGAGAACAATGCCCTCCGTCAGCCTGTGTATATGGAGTTATGGACCGAGACACGTCGAATCCACCGCCCCCGTCTTGTTATTCCAACAAGTGTGCCCTCGGACGATGCATATATTAACTGAAACACTTAAACCGTAATTTTGATCCGTCCGATCATCGCAACTGAAACATCATAAGCGTAATATTAATGTTTTCCTCTACGCCCGCAACATTTGTGAACTTATTAGTGAATTTTTGAAATATGTATGGAAAAAGTTGAATTGAAATGTGTGTTTCTCAAACGTACGTCCCTTGAAATTATCTCAAAAGTTTGAAATTCTTGAAATATCGCTGAAATTATTGAAATTCTTTGAACACAACAAAGCCAGAAAACATAGCAAGCTCACGGAACCCAGAGTTGGATGCTTTTGCCTCTCGTCTGTTTCCAAGTACTCGGCCTCCGGTATATAGAGCAGCTTCAGGAAGCTCCTCGGCTGGAGGAAGGCCGTGACGATCACCTCACCCTCTTCACGCGGTGGCGGCATGCCTTTGCACTACTGTTGCGCAACCTCCGGGGGGAAGACCCACGTCGGACCCTCTCAATGATATCGGTGCTCCTAAGCACACCCAGACCGGCGAGAGGCTCTGCGACATGGACAACATTGCAGCGGTCTCTGCTGCAGAGGAACTCAAGGGCGACTTCGTAGCCATCCACAAAATGAGGAACATGCGTGCTCTCCAGTCGGTTAAGATCAGCGGCGACCACGGGGCTTGGATCTACCTTCATCGACTCCAGCACGACAGAGTCTCTGAGGATGTGGAGCGCAAGCTCTAGCTGGTCCTTCTCGCCATAAAACCCCGTGATATCGACCGACCTGAGATGGGAGTGCGGCTGGGAATTAAGGAAGGCTCCGGAGACTCCCGTCCTTGGCTCTATACCGTTCATGACCCCAGCACAGCCACATCTGTAGATAAAGTCAAGGATGTGAATACTTTGTGCTTACTCCTTAGCAATGTGAAGCACCGTTCAAAATATCGTCTGATTCACCAATTTATCGCTTATCGGTGTGTGACCGCTAAGATTACACCTTATCTTTGCTATTTATTATTTGGGCCGATTTATCGCTCTAACAAGCGATTAATCGGGAATCTAAAGATTAATCGGCTGTGACATGTGGTCAGAAACCCCAAAACAGGGCCTCCCCTTCACCAGCCTTCTACACATCACACTTCATTCCCCGTTCGATAGGACTTGCATTGTAGTGTTTTCCTATTTTATTTGTTATTGACTCATTTTTTGACCTGTAATATGAAGTTATGCATTGAAATAGCATTGTAATATTTTAAGGCTTAGAGCACACTAATGGTTGTTTCCATTTTTACCCTATTAGTGCTTGGAACCTGAGAATTGCAAGCAAAAACTGGACGATTAATAGTCGACCATAAAATCGATTAATCATCTGATTTCCTATTAAGCACTAATATTTAGCCGCCGAAACGCTAACGATAAGCGATATCCTCAACATTGATGTGAAGTAGCTAATTTATAAATATAATCGATAAAAGTCAAACTATTTGACACATGCTTCTGATAGATAGTTGACATATTTTTATTTCAAAAGCTGAAGCAGGGTCGGCTAAGAACAATACTCGGATTTCTAATGGTTACTTGAAAGGAAGTTGAAAATGCCAAACTAACGTGAAATTCCAGCTTTTCCAAGAAAGGAGCAGCAACCAGAAGGCAGGCAAATTGAAGGACATCAGTCATCCTTCTCTCACAACTCTCAAAAGTTAACTCCAATATCAGGTGCTTCAAATAAACAAACTCGTGCAGCTTTCCTGGCAATGTAGTCATCTGAACCACACAGACAAATAAGAAAACAAACAACAAAACCCATTGAAAACTGATGGAAAGAAACAGAGAATCCCAAACCTTATTCTCGTGGCATTTTAGATTCAGAATCTCGAGATGAGGCACATTATCACGAAGTTTGGTGAAGATTGTATTGTAGAGAAGTACAAATGCCCTCCAACTTGATGCACATATTTGTTAGAAGCAAGGTTCTAGGAGGCGATAACAATATCAACGGACCTCTGTACTCAAGTCTTACCAGGCCAAAGTTTAACAAATTAAATCCTGACGTACTGTATGTGTTGGATAATAGTTTTCGGGTGCAGAAGTCGAAGGCGTACCGTACGTGGACGGCGGAGAGGGTTGTTGCCGTGGAGAGCTTCGGCAGCGGAGGACGGCGGCGGCAGAGTGAGGACGGCGGCGACGGAGGGCGTAGAGGACAGCGCCACGGCTGCAGCGTGTGGGCTGGGCTGCCGGCGATGTGAGGGAAGCAGTGAAGCGGCGCGGCGGCGGCGGCGGTGTGCTCGATTAGGCTAGGCTATGGGATTAGATTTAGTATATTCCTTTTAGATGTAGCGTAGTGGTATTGTAGTCTTGGTATTTTGTGTCTTATTTTAATCATGCTTTTTACTGATAAAATACTCCCTCCGTCCGATGAAATGTGCACATGTAGAAATTTTAGGATAAATTATGAAGTGAAATAAAAAATGCGTTGGAAAGTTGCAAGTCACCATCTCTTCTTTTTAATTATCCAACATTCAATGAGCTAAGTGCATATATAAATTAAAAAGACCATGTGTAAAATGTTATTGGGTCTTGATTACCGTTTGATAAGAGAGAAACATTTTTTTCTAATTTAAAGTGCATTCGGAAGATAGAAGTACACGAGAAATTTTAAAGACAAATATACACTTTTCATCGGACACACAGGGAATACTATTTATAAGTTATACTCCCTCTGTTTCTAAATATAAGTCTTTTTTGATATTTTAATACGGACTACGTACAGATATATATGTTAGTTCGATACATGTTACCGACAATGAGAAAAATAAATGGAATAGCTAAATGATGGCGATCCATATCACTCAGCCACAAACTTTGTGTCTGTGGATG
This sequence comes from Elymus sibiricus, assembly GCA_039707655.1. NCBI lineage: Eukaryota > Viridiplantae > Streptophyta > Magnoliopsida > Poales > Poaceae > Elymus > Elymus sibiricus. The sequence goes on along the minus strand of CM077663.1, from coordinate 396,910,363 downwards.
GAATCCCCCAAGAAGAGTTGGAATGACACTCACTCCTTGAGCGGTACCAAATAAATGATTACTCGAATTAGGGTTTTGGACACACAGATTCCATTGACCCGTCAAAAGGGGTCCCAACCCCTAGGGATAGGGTAATGCATATAAGAAATTATTCCACCGAACGTACTCCCCCTTAATACGGGAATATCAACATGAACTAAACGTCATGTTCAAGTCAAAGAACTTACCACCAAAAGTCCCGAAAAATGATGATTGCAACCATATTACGCATTTTTGAAACACAAAAGACTTGGTTTCCATTTGGATTATAGATGTAACCGACCCGCTATTAAGGATAGTGCAGCAAGAAATAATAGAAAAAGAACTCCAGTATAAAGATCTTCAATGGTGCGTAATCTTATTGTATACCATCACTATTAAACTCCTAAGTAAGCAATATTCATTGGACCAGCAACACCTCCCCAAGTAAACACTTCCACATCGGGTTGACCAAAATGAGGTTCCCAAATCACATGAGCAATAGGTCTTACGTTTAAAGGATCGTGTATCCATGATTCAAAAAATTCTTGCCAAGCTACATGAAACACATTTCCGGGCATTCATAGAAGATATTATTGCTAATTTCCCAAAGTGGTAAGTAAAAATGTTCTGAAAAAGACGTTCTTCAGTAATATCATCATGACTTTCGCAATCATGTGCGGTAGCAATACCAAACCAAATACGATGAGTCATGGAATCTTGAGCTAAGCCTTGGCTAAACCTAGGAAATCTCAATTCCATAATGCCTTTCAAATCCTCCCGGCGCAAGCATTTGTGTTTTCTCGAAGAAAAAATCTCCAAAACCCATGGGACTTGCACATACCTAAGAAGAGACGAGTACTCACTCGAGTTGTTGAGCTCTATAGGTGTGTATGCGAGGGTGCAGGGCACGACGGTGAGCAAGTGATGGATTCCGACGATGAAGCCCCCTGATCGGAAGGAGAAATAGTAGTTGACAACAAAGTGTTGAATTTAAATTTATAAGATAAGAGTTCGAATTGGACACATAAACAATTGGAGTCAAAGGCAAACAAAGTCTCGTATGTATATGGACGGAAGCCATTTCGTTGCAACCGCCTTATTCCATATCTGAAAATCCTAGTGACGAGGCGTACATCACCGGAAAGACGAGGCCAAACCGATGAAGGAGACCCGTGCCACCAACGCAGGGGAGACCTACAGTCCCGAAACGAGGCAGGTGACAACCTCTGTGTTCATATGGTTTTAGGGTTTAGGGAATAATGAATGTTTTCTTGACGTCGAAGGAAAAATCCTTTTATATTAAAATGCATATGGCTTCTAAAATTAGAGGAGCTGATTCTTTTTATGTGCGTTGTGTGTGTGTGTCTGAAGTTCTAGTGAGTTTTATTTCATTGACCAAATTTTATATGCACGCTAAAAAGAAACGGAGGGAGTAATAGGAAAAGGAGAAAAGGCTGAGGACGAGCAGGCGAAAATACCACCAAGACCTCCCTCAGAAAAAAAAAAACTAGACCAGGTCCACCGCCAAGTGACACAGCCCCGTCCCCGTGCAGTCGAGCCGTCCAGATCGCTGCCGTCCCAGACTCTCCGCCCCCAAATCTCGCCCGGAAAAAGAGAGATTTCGCGGCGATGACGGCGGCCGGCGGCACCTCCTCCGACGATGTCCCCGTCATCCAGGCGGAGAACCTCACCAGCAACGTCAGGTCCATCCTCTACAGGTACGCGCCCCTCTCCCCCTCTCTTCCGCGCACCCCCCCTTCTCGTCCCGATGGGTTCGACGGCTGACTCGATCTGATCTGGATTCTCGAGGTGTGCTCAGTTCAGGATTTTTTTTAGCCTGTTCAGGTTTGATCCGAGCGTATCTCGTGGATCATTAGCGTAATTGTTGGCCGCTGGATGTTTCACTACAAGTATTGGAGGGAAGGGACGAGGGGAGTGGATTTTTATTTTTCGTTTTTGACCGAGCAAGGGGACGACGACTTTGGAATTTGTGTGTTTCTCCTGGAACTATGATGCGCTATGAGAGAACGACGTTACACAGTAAATTGGAACTTTTGGTAGCTGGGTGGTGGTGGACTGATTTAAAAGGATTTGCTTAGATTTTCCTGCCAGGTTGAGATGCATTGTACCTGGGAGTCTGCACTGGGGGGAACATCCTTAAAATTGGTGAACAGCAAAGCTAAACTGATGAAGTGATTCGATCTGGGGGCATGCCCCTTAGATGTTAGATCCACTAGGTCTATCTAGTTTTCAAGTGGAGGGGGTATAGAAGTGACGCTCTTGTTGTCTCTCTGTGCTTGAGACTCATATGGAAAGCTGTTTAGACAATGCGATTACAGTTCAGTAACTATTTTAACGTGTTTGGTTGGCAGTGAACATACATAATCCTGTAGTAACAGACTTCAAGCACTGATTGTTTTCTGTGTGATAATACGCTATCCAATTCCTTGTTTCCATCTTGTCGATAACACTGTTTTGCGATTATAAGCAATTACCATGTACGTTTCACTTATCTGCTAGTATTTAACCATGGTTTGTCCTGAACATGATGATTTGTTTGTGTTACAGTCGGACATTCTTGTCGATCATCAGTGGAGTTGTTGCTGGCATCTGGGGCTTCACAGGCCTGACAGGTTTCGTCTTCTACTTTCTGATAATGATGGTAGCATCTCTTGGGCTCTTGGCGAAGTCAAAGTTCTCAGTCCACACATACTTCGATAGTTGGAGCAGGATTTTAGTTGAAGGAGTTTTGGCCGGCCTTATGGTAAGTATAGTTGCCATCATGATGTATTCTGTGGTTTACACCCCAACTGCATAAACATTTTGACCCTTGGATGCTATTTTATATACTGTTGAAATATGTCATGTACACACACTATTAACTGTCTTAGTTTTAGTCTAAATTCATCTAGGAAGCTATTGAACATTGAGTTGGATCCAGATGAGTTCTTATTTGGTACGGCTGTCAAAAGACCTGAAGTTAGGAGTTATATAAGTATATACAACTGTAATTTGCCACTATGTTCAAAGACTAGTTGTAGCTTTAGATAATCCAGTAGGGCCACAACCATGAATAATAGTGAAACTTGGGAGGATTATTATCTTGTGAGGTATCTATATATTATAGTTAATGGCCACTCATGCCTTTGATGGATGTTGCAAAATGATCCAAACACAACTGTTTATTCTACTCACTTGCCATATGTATTCTTTACATTCTCGTTTTGAAGTTTATCTTTAATATTTGCTCATTACAATGAGCTTTTGCTTTGCGTGATGTTCTAACATTGTGAATTTTTCATTTGCAGTCCTTCGTGCTGTTCTGGACGTATCCTTGATAAATTAATGTGCTATTATTTATTTGTTAACATTTACTTAATTTGTCCCCATCCTCTTTTAACTGCTTCCGTGTTGATATATTCTTGCTTGAGTTCATCCTTAACACTTCCCAGATTTGCGTATGATATCGTCCACATCTTCTGAGTTCTGATGGAAGGAGAGTCTGATGAACACAACAACATGTCGCATCTTCTGATGGGAGGAGCTAATGTCAGATGAACCAAGCATATGCAAGATTTCCCCTAACATGATGGAACAATGGAGTCTCTTTATTATCCATTTTTGTTGTTAGTTACTTTTACTGTCTAGTTTCGTGAACTGCACATTGTATATGCCTATTTGATGGCTGGTGTATCAGATATCACGGTGTAAACACCACACTTAAATTCATTTACGGATGTCGTAGTTCCCCTGATGATCAGAAACAGTTATATTGCTTTATTTCCCGCCTTCATGGACTCGCAATGAAAGAACCATTCAGGCATGATGACTTCTAAATGTGTCATCATTTTTTGTGTAGAATTAGTTTCACTTGCTTCTATAGGATAACTTATTATAGTCTGGCTTGTGTTTTTTCTTGTCAAACAATTGTTTGTTTTTGGGCTGATTATGATCTCTTTTACTCTGTTGAGAGGATTATGTGCTACTCCCTCCGAGCCAAAAAAATAATCTTAGTTCAAAGCTGCGACACTTTTTTTTGGATCGGAGGGAGTACTGTTTTTTTTTGTTTCTGAGGGGAGGGAATGTACTACTACTCGTTTTTTTGGGAAGGGAATGTACTACTGCTGCTTTATTTTTGGACGTCCACAAGTCCCGAACGTTCGGGATTTGCCCATGGCAAATCGAACGTTTTTTGTGACAATTTATATTTGTTGACCATGGCAAGTTTAGTTGGTAGGCATGGTAATTCCGTCTTTAGTTTTTTTTTTGGTCAGGAAATGTCGTGTTTGACAACTAAACTTGCTATTCTCTCGTCAACTAAAGTTGCCATAAAAAAACGTTCAATTTGTCATGGACAAACCTGAACGTTCGTGATTTATCATTTCCCTTTTTTTTACTAGAAGAGAAGCATATAACCACATGAAACAAGATGGTCTCACTGGGAAACCTCAAAAAAAAAAAAGATTGGCTCACTGGGTCTGGTTTGCTCCATGGGCCTAAAATCAGATCCAAAGTAGCAGGCCAGGCCATGTTTTCTCTTCCAAAACCCAATTACCACAGAGCATCACCAATTCACTACCACTGGCCCCAGAACCCTAACCTCCGTCTCCACCATGGCCTCCTCCCTCCGCTCCGGCCAGCGCCTCCTCCGCCACCACCGCGGCCGCCTCCCCGCGGCCTTCTCCACGGCGGCCGCCGAGGAGCTCATCGACGTGCGCAAGCTGCCCACCGACTACGACCCCTCCACCTTCGACCCGACCGCGCCGCCGTCCCGCCCGCCGCCCTCCGACCGCGTCTGGCGCCTCGTCGACGACGTCTCCGCCCTCACCCTCGCCGAGGCCGCCGAGCTCTCCGCCCTCCTGCTCCGCCGCCTCGACATCCCCTCCGCGCCGCCCATCGCCATCCTCAACTCCGCCGCGGGCCTCGGCGGCGGCGGCGCGGCGGCCGCCGGCGCTGCCGGCGACAAGCCGGCGGCCGCGGCCGAGAAGACGGTCTTCGAGCTGCGGCTGGACTCGTTCGACGCGGCTAGCAAGATCAAGGTGATCAAGGAGATCCGGACGTTCACGGACCTCGGGCTCAAGGAGGCCAAGGAGCTGGTGGAGAAGGCCCCCGCGGTGATCAAGGGAGGGTTGTCCAAGGAGGAGGCCGAGAAGATCGTAGAGCGGATGAAGGCCCTCGGCGCCAAGGTCGTCATGGACTGATCGGGCCCCTGCATTTCGAGGTGAGATGAGATCTCTCTCGTGGAATTGTAAACTCAGATTAGCTTCAGCCAGCAGATGGATGACTTGCTGTAGTGAAATTGTCGAGAAACTGATGACCCTGTCACCTATAGGGTAGTTGTTACCTAGGATGTTTCAGTACACATCAATCACATTTCATTATGATGCAATGTGTGACATTTGATCACATTGTTTTGCTCTGATACTATAGTAACCCTTGCTGTTTAATTGCAACTGCACATTTCTGGATTTACCAATTTGCCAACAAGTCGAGTTATCGATGACGTAGCTGCAAATGTGGTCTACTTTCTGCTGTGCTCCGTATGAATAAAACAAACGCTGCTCTACCTTGAATGGAACTGAATCCTTGTGTGTTGGCGTGCATTAGTTTTCTTATCCGCACACACCACATGCAAATTTAAATATGCTGTTCTTATTTGCAGGTACTGTTGAATGTATGAACCATATGATTACCATGGTTGATTGCTGCCAGCATTGTGGGACTGTCACCTTTTCAGGCTCAAAGGTTTTCGTAATGCTGGATTCTCTTAGTTGCCTTTCACTGCTATTTGTTGATGAGTTTTCTATCTCTAACACGAAATGTGCAATAAAGTATTTTTAAAAATCAGATAAGAAACATGCGATGAAATGACTTGTGACACCAATTGAGTTGTCTTTGTCATGCGTTTGGTTTCTTGTTAGAAGTACTGTGATGCATGCCCTTCTTTAGCTCTTTGATCTGCTTGTGTTGTGGCAAACAAATTCAAGTTTTGTGTAATGTGGTGGCCAGTTAACCAACTACAGATTATACACTGGATTGTTATGCAGTTATCGAACATGGTCAACTGATTGTGATGAGCCACAGCTGTTGCAGAAGTAATCATGGCAACAAAGCCAAGAAACTGACGGCACAAGAGAAACAATCAACACATTAGGGGGCTGTATAACCTAATTTTGAACACATACCAATTTCTCAGTTATTTTGCTTTAAGACGTGTTAACTATTTCGAGAAGACGAATTAACATACAGTTGAATTCCTGATATCATGCTCCTGGCTTCAACAAAACTTGCTTTAGGACTTGTTAACAATTTTGAGAAGACGGGTTACTATACAGTTGAGTTACTGATATCATGCTCCTGGCTTCAACAATACTGTAACAGTATCAACTATGAGCACCACTAGTCTAAAGTTCTCCAGCATAAATTTCTCTTTATGTATACATTCACATCTCTCGTAGCAAAATGCTGCTGCCCAGATTGTTCAACAGAACAAGAGCTGTTGCCCAGATTATTCAGGATGCTACTCGACATGAAACAACAAAAGCATGAAGATGTACCAATCTGCTGCTGCCGCTGCTGCTGCTGCTGTAGTTGACGTGCAGCTGTAATCATCCCTAGAGATTGTTCAACTATCGCTGTCCCCATTTTTCTGCTTAACATTTCACTCTTATAAGAAACAATCCCCAGTGTTGAACTGGGTGATTAGTTGATTTCTGCCGATTGGTTCAACTGCTCCAGGTCAATCCGAGAGAGTGTTATCTCGAGTAACCAACAGCTCGCAAAAATAAAATAAAATGAAGGGACGCACCATCCATAGAAAACAAGTTAGCATCTCTCAAGAAACAATTTAGAGGCCAGATACCTTATGACACCCCTTTTGGTTTGGGGTTGCTTTCTCTGTTAAGAAAAGACCTTTTGGTTTGGGTTAAGGGAAACATAGTTAGAGGTTAAAGTGTGGGTTAGAGAAACATAGTTAGAAGGAGCCGTTTAATCCTCTGAACACAGGATTAATTAAACCCTAAAGTAACCATAAAATAATCACAACTTGCCTCGCCCATCGAGGCATCGGCCTCCTAACCACACTCCTCAGCCTTACTTGGTCGTCCCCTGCCCATTTAGACCAACTTGTCTAGATCTATTTTCTTGGTGTGGTATCTCCGGCGACTCCATTCTTCACTCAGGGTTGTTGATTTCTGTCAAGGTTTGTTCTATTTTTTTCTCCCTTGAGTTAAGCTTTGCAAGTTTGTGCCTTTTTGGTCTGACTTCGTTCTTGATATATTATTGTTTCAGATTAAGATCGTGGCAGCTTGCATTTGATTGCGGAAATCTTGGGTGCATTGTTGGTCCGGGGATCTCAATCCGTGGTGCGTCGCTCTCCCGTCTCACAGATCGACCGAGCCAACTACGGTTCTTATTTTCCTGGCATCACAAAAGGTAAATCTTTTAAGCTAGTTTGGATGTCTCCAGTCCAGTGGCATGTTCACCATTGGTAATAACTTCAACTTTGGCTTCTCTTAGCGATGATGTAGTTGGCTGTGGGTGTGCCAGAACCGATTCACCTGCTTATCCTTGGTAAACAGAGTTGACCTTTGAAAGATGTAAACACTAGCAAATAGATGAAACAGATTGAGATGTTTTAACTTCTAAGTCGAATGCACGGCACAAACCAAAGGTAAATGGAGTTGTGGTTGTGGGTGGTGTGGTTTAGTGTTTTCGTACTAAGTGATGCCAACGAAAATTAACATGGCAGGACGGGCGAGGTGATGGAGGCTGTGGTGAGCGCCTCCGAGGGAGCCGTGCGAATCCTGTTGGGGAAGCTCGGCAACATCCTCGCCACCAAATACGCGCTTCTCAGCGGCGTTCGTGGGGAGATCCAGGAGCTGAAGGACGAGCTCGAGAGCATGACTGCGTGCCTCCATGACCTCGCCGCCGCGGACGATCACAATGAACAAGTAATGCAAATGCTGGTAGAGGGATCTTTTTAGTTGAACATTTCGATAGCAAGTAAAACGTTCCTCTAGTAACGAGATGAGAGAGACTGGCATGATTATTAACTGATTTGCTCATGATATACACTGCATGTAGACCAGGACTTGAATGAAACAAGTGAGAGAGGTCGCGTACGATGTGGAGGACTGTATGGACAGTTTCTGTCATCACCTCACCAAGCACAATGGAGACCGTCAAGGACTCTTGGAATACTTGTATAGCATGTTCAACATGTTGCGAACACTGAGGGTGCGGCACAAGGTGGCCACTGATATCCAGGACCTCAAATCTCGTGCCCAGAAGGTGAGCGACCGGAGGCTCAGGTACAATAATCTAGACGACTCAGCAGGACGGTCGGGAAAAGCGCTTGACTCTTATAGCCACCTGGACAGCTGGCTGCCAGCAATCCATGGTGATGGGTCCGGGCTAGTGGGGATGCACGACAGGACTGATGAGGTGGTCCGGTTGCTCCAAGAGCCATGCCAGGTAGCGGCGGGTCCATAGTGTGGTTCGGTGGCCTCGGCAAGACCACCCTTGCAACGACTGTTTACAACACCCCAAAGCTGGGAAGCATCCAGTGCCGCGCTTTCGTTCCAGTGTTCCAGACATACGACGTCCGTTCTCTGCTCGAGTCCGTGTTGAAGCAGCTTCCAGTTTTGACTAACACAGATAGAAATGATGATCCCCTCCGGAACATGAAAGATTGGAACATAAGCAAACTAGTTGACAAGATCAAACAACATTTGGAGGGAAAGAGGTACGTAATGATACAATGCTGCATTATTGACTATATTGAGTTCTGCATGGTTTAATTAGTTTCCTCTTAAGCCGAACTCCCTCTGTTTCAAAAATATAAGATGTTAGGGCAAGTATGGTTGATAAGGCGGTATTTATTTATTTATTATTCCACGTCGCTCTGATTTCAACCTAACCCCCCATGATTTCAATGTGGACCTCCACGGCTCCACGTCACCCTGTAGATTAGATCTGTAAGAAATTCCCAATAGATGTAGCATTGCTCCTCCAGGGCCGGATAACTCTTTTTCTGCGCTTTCACTTTTTCTAGATGATGATGATATTATGGTTAAGAGTTAACAATAACAGAACTTTATGGAATTAGAGGTTTGTTGTTCTTATTTCTTGAGGATTTCTAGTACTCCCTCTTTTTCTTTTTACTTCGCATATTAGTTTTGTCTTAGGTTAAACTTTACTTTCTGAAGTTTGATCAAGTTTGTAGAAAAAATATATGAACACTCACAATACAAAATCAAGATCAGTAGATCCATTATGGAATATTTTTATGATATTATATTTATTTTGTATTGTTGATGTTAGTATTTTTAATATAAATTTGGTCAGTTTGACTTAAGACAAAACTAATATGCGAATTAAAAGAAAAAGAGGGAGTATCAAGTAACAAGCCGGTACACAACTCCCACTTGCATGTCCTAGCATAGAATCCCTGTCTGTCCTTGCTCGATTTTTGTTACTAACCTACTCGTAAGAATGTGAGTCATTTTTTCATATTTTAGGTACTTGATCGTTCTGGACAACGTTTGGCGAGCAGCTGCATGGGATCAGCTAAAGGTAGCTATTCCTCATGATGATAATAATGAGGGCAGCATAGTAATTACTACACGCAGTCACGAGGTAGCGAAAAATTGCTGCACCTCTTCCAATGACCGTATCTATGAAATGAAACACTTAGAGGAGGATGATTCACAGCAGCTATTCTTCAAGACGGTGTTTGAGTCAGGGGAATGCCCGACTGACCTGCTAAAAGTCTCCAAGGCCATACTGGCAAGGTGCAACGATCTGCCTCTAGCTATAGTGAGCATAGGACGAATGCTAGCTCGGAGGCAAAACAAGACATCGGCAGAATGGCAAACAGTATGTGATAGGCTGGGTTCTGAACTAGAGACAAACCCCACTTTAGAGGGAATGAGACGGATACTTTCTCTCAGCTACAATGATCTGCCGTACCATCTGAAAGCATGTTTCTTATACCTGTGTGCTTTCCCAGAGGATTTTGAGATCAGAAGAGGCTCTCTGATTAGACGGTGGGCAGCTGAAGGCTTAATCATTGGAATGTATGGCCGAAGTTTGGAAGACATTGCTCAGATTTATTTGGACGAGTTTGTCAGTAGAAGCATCATCATCCCTGGACAGATTGGCTGCAGTGGCAAGATTAGGAGTTGTAAAGTCCACGACATAATGTTAGAAGTCCTCATCGCCAAATCTGGCAAGGAAAATTTTATCTCGTTCCTAGGGAGCAGCCAATACAACACAACAGCAGGCCATGACAAGATACGACGGCTCTCCATCCATCCTGGTGGCGGCAAGGAGAAGAGAACATTTTCCAGTAAAAACATAGTTCATACCCGTTCCCTGTCAATTCTGGGAAGCACTGAGAAACCTGCACCCATCGTATTTGCTGATTTGACACTTTTAAGGCTTTTAGATCTTGAAGGATGTGGATGGTTAAGAGATCAAGATCTGAAGGACATTTGCAAACTGCCTCTGCTGAGATACCTAAGCCTTAGAAACACTGCCATATCCCAACTACCAAATGCAATAGGGAAACTTAAAGAATTGGTAACACTGGATGTAAGGGAAACTTCTATTGGCGAATTTCCCAAAGGCATTACTCGGCTCCAGAATCTGAATCACCTACTTGTAGGCAGTTATGCGTATTACACAAGGACACGAAGTGTCAAGCATTTCGGGTGGAGTGAAGGAGCGAAGATACCTCTTGGATTAGGGAATATGGGTGCCCTCCAGAGAATCTCTCACGCAGATATCTCTACAGAGAAAAGCTCCCGTGCAATGCGTGAGCTGGGAAAATTATGTCAGTTAACCAGACTGTGTGTAATCAACAAGGGGGAATCAAAGTTGTGGGAACCCTTTGCCGCTTCTTTGAATGAGCTTAGCAACTCTCTTCGCTATCTATCGGTTATTCACAAGGGTACTCCCACAGGCCAGGAGCTGGAATTTTTAGTAGGCCTAAGGAATCCCCCTTTGTTTCTGCAGAGCCTGCATTTGGTGGGACGGCTATCAAAGCTACCTAGATGGGTTTCATCTCTCGGTAATTTGGCCAGTCTGTCGCTTCGAGAGAACTACGAATTAGTTGAGGAATCCTTTGAGGTTCTAGCGAAGCTACCAAGTCTTGTTTCTCTCAAGCTATACAGCAAAGGATATGTGGGGAGTGCTTTATGTTTTGAAAAGCGTGGGTTTCCCCGGCTGAAGCAATTGGTCGTGGATAATATGGATGAGCTCGAGGAGCTCAGCTTCCGTGGGGGTGCACCTAACCTTGAGAGGCTTACATTGGCTTTCATGAGGGTGCTCAGTAGAGGCATTAATGGCATTGGAAAAGAAAACCTGCCGCAGCTAAGAGAAGTTGAATTCTTCGGTGGCGTTATAGATTCTATATTCTGTAAGGTGTTTGAGGCGGCCAAAGAATATAAAAATCGTCCGAAAGTCACCAGGGACGATCGACCTACTACGGAAGCCGCACAAGCATCCGCCCAGCAAGTGAACGACAACGCAGGTTTGCATTTGGTTCATTCTTCTTCCGGCCTTATACTTCTGTTTTTAACAACAGCCTTCTTCTGACCCCGAACATTTTACCAATTCTCTGCGAATTATGCAGGGGCAGGGAGCAGTGAGCAGGAGTCAACCGACCAGCAGGTGGATAGGCCTGCAGATGACGAGGCAGCGCCAGCTTGGCGTTTGCTGCCTTCTAAGTGTCCTCTGGCTTATATACTGTAATGTGTATAACTGCATCCTCTGTATTTCCTGAACTTAGGCTGAACGATCGATTGTTGCCCCAGGTTTTTTGTCCCATAGGTTGTATTATTATTACAAGTGGTAGCACAACTAGTGGGTTTTCCTGGTGTGCATCGAACTCGAATGCCTATTTTGTTTTACTTTATACATACATGTTTTCCTTGTCTTGGTAATGAAAATTGGGTGTTGCCTAGTTAAACAAAAAGGTGACATCCAGTCCAGTTATACGCAGGATTTTAGTGAATGAATCTAGCTTTTGGTGTGAAGCTAAAAGACCTAGTTAAGTGCTGGCGCTGTTGCTAAAATAAGCGATAATAATAAGATAGTTTGTTATGGGGGGGGGGGGGGGGGGGGGATCCCCACTGCTTTCAACAAAATTGTCAAGACACAGGTAGAAGAATTGGGGCGCTTTAGCACCGCCACTTGTGCAATTTGGCCTTGATTTGGCAGGAAGTTTCTTCACGAGTACATACAAAGAAGTTGAACTGCAGGACACTGCAAGAAGGCACTAGATGTGTTTTCGGGTACACGACTAAGGGCCTGTTCGGAGTCCCTCCGCTCCACCAGGCCGCTCCCGGAGCTGACGGAGTTCCAGTAAAAAACTGCGGAGCGGACGAAAAGGTACTCCGCAGATTCTTAAATTTCATGGAGCGGTGGACTGCCGAACAGCTCCTAAGAGTCGATAGGCCGATACCAGTCAGTATGAAGATCTGTTGACGTGCTTACTCCGTAAGGAGTGGCAAACTTTACACATATCCCTGAGACACTCTGGAACAAACATACTAGGATTGGTCATCTGAAATGTACTTTTAAGCCAATCTGCACTCTGCATTGCTGTATGTGCATCACAACCATTGGTCTGACTGAGTTTTTAATCTGTTATTGCTATTCCAGACTTGAGATCGAGCCAGCTTGCATTTGGCTGTGAAAATCTTATTTACCTGAAGATCGGCAGAGCCAACTACAGTTCTTATTTACCTGGCATCGCAACAGGTAAATCTTATTTACCTACAGACTGTTCAACTATCGCTGTCTCCATTATCAGCTTAACATCTCACTCCTATAAGAAACAATCATCAACGCTGAACTGAGTGATTAGTATTTTTTTTGGCGATGAACTGAGTGATTAGTTGATCTCTGCTGATTGGTTCAGCACCTGCAGGTCAATCCCAGAGAGTGCTTTTAAGTAACGAACCACTCACAAATACTCCGTATGAAGGGATGCACAACACCTACAACAACAACAACAACAACAACAACAACAACAACAACATAACTTTAGTCCCAAACAATTTGGGGCACCATCCATACAAATAAGTGAGTACCTACTGTGTGAAGAAACGATTTAGGGGCCAACGACCTAAGAAAACAAATGACTAATCCTTAGCGTCATACTCCCTCCGTCCCAAAATAAGTGTCTCAAGCTTAGTACAACTTTGTACTAAAGTCAGTAAAAAGTTAAGACAGTTATTTTGGGACGGAGGGAGTATTATATACTAGTGCAGTGCTACTAGTGGGTGTTGCTTCCTATGCTAAAAATGTAACCAATTGAACCATAAAATAAACACAATTTGCCTCACCTGTCGAGGGGTTGACCTCCCAACCACGTTCCTCACCCTTACTTGGCCGTCCCCTCTCCATCTGGACCAAGCACTGTCGATGTCTTTTCTTGGTGTCTCTGGGCTCCGGTGACTCCATTCTTCATTACGGTTGAACAAGAAGTTGCTGTTGATTTCTGTCAAGGTTTGTTCTTTTTTCCCCCTTGGGTTAAGCTATGCAAGCTTGTGCCTTTCTGGTCTGACTTCGTCCTTGATATATTATTGTTTCAGATTTAGATCGAGCCTGCTTGCATTTGATTGTGGAAATCTTGGGTGCACTGTTGGTCCAGGGATCTCGATCCGTGGTGCGCCGCTCTCCCGTCCTGCAGATCAACCGAGCCAGCTACAGCTCTTATTTACCTGGCAGAAGGTAAATCTTTTAAGGTACTCTAGTTTGGTTGCCTCAGAGTCCAATGGTATGGTTCACCGATGGTAATTAACAAACTCTAATATTCACTTCTCTTAGTGATGGGGTAGTCGGCTTCTGGCATCCAGGAGCTGGGTGGTCTGTCGGGTGGGTGTGCCAGAATGATTCACTTGCTCGTGCTTGGTAAACAGAGTTCTAAAAAGTTGTAAACACTACCGAAGAGATGGAACAGATTCATATGTCTTAAGACATCGAACCAAGCAGAACACAGGTTCTCTTAATATAATAAATAAATAGTAGAGGAAATCAAGTTGCCACTGGTGTGCTTTTCTATTTTCGAACTAAGCGATGCCACCAAAAACATGGCAGATCGGCCGGGTGATGGAGGCTGTGATGAGCGCCTCCCAGGGCGCTGTGCAGACCATGTTGGGGAAGCTCGGCGACGTCCTCGCCACCAAATACGCGCTTCTCAGCGGCGTTCGTCAGGAGATCCAGGAGCTCAAGGACGAACTCGAGAGCATGAACGCGTGCCTCCGTGACCTCGCCCACAGTGATGATCACAATGAACATGTAAACTAGATGGATCTTTTTACACTCGATTTTAACAATTGAACTCTTCGATAGTCTTGTAGTGAGATGAGAGAGACCGGCATGATTATTAACTGATGTGCTTATAATATATGCTTGCAGACCAGGACTTGGATGAAACAAATGAGGGATGTCGCATTTGATGTGCAGGACTGTATGGACATGTTCCGCAATCACCTCACCAAGCACTATGAAGACCGTCAAGGACTCCTGGAATACCTGAACAGGATGTTCAACATGGTGCGGACACTGAGGGTGCGGCACAAGGTGGCCACCGATATCTAGGACCTCAAATCTCGTGCCCAGAAAGTGGGCGACCGGAGGCTCAGGTACAATCCAGGCAAGTCGGTAGGACGGTCGAGCAAAGCGGTTGATTCTTCATACAGCCACCTCGACGACCTGTACCCCTTGCTATCAGCAATCCAAGGTGATGAGTCCGAGCTAGTCGGGATGGGCCACCTCGACAACCTGGACCGCTGGCTGCCAGCAGTGCATGGTCCCGGCCTAGTCGGTATGGGTGACATGACCGATGCCGTGGTCGGGCTGCTCAATGAGCAATGCCAGGCGGCGGCGGGTCCCCGAGTGCTGTCCATAGTGGGGTTTGGTGGCCTTGGCAAGACCACCCTCGCCACGACCATCTACAACACCCCAAAGTTGGTCGGCATCCAGTGCCGCGCTTTCGTTTCGGTGTCCCAGACATACGACATCCGTTATCTCCTCGAGTCCGTGCTGAAGCAGCTTTCGGCTTCTGCTGACAATCATGAAAATGAGGATTCCATCAGGAGCATTAAAGATTGCGACAGAAGCAAACTAGTTGACAAGATCAAACAACGTTTGAAGCATAAGAGGTACGTAATGATATAGTTTGCTCTTATTGGCCACCAAGTCTTGCGTCGGTGATTGCTCATACATTAATGAAGCACTTTTTTTCCTATTATCTTATTGAGTTAGTTTCCTCTTATGCCATACTGCCTTTGTTTCTAAAAAATCTGAAGATGTTAGAGCATGTACAGTGGTTGATAAGATAACATTTTTTTATATATTCCAAGTCATCTAGAGAAGACAATAAATATGTTATAGAACGTATCATTTAATGTTACGAGATCCCAAAATCATGGAGCGGTTAAAATTAAAATTAGAAAAACACGTGAATAAGATAAGAAATCTCGTAGAATGGAGACAAAAGTCTTATTTTTCTTCCTAAGAGATCATCTCCAAGCCAAGAGAAGGAAGACTCATTTTTTCGATTATCTATCTTTCACCTTAACAATTATTTTATGTGACGTCGCTATAATAACATCATTGTACACACAATTAGGACATGCATAGTGGTTGATAAGGCGACATTTTTGTGTATTCCACGTCATTTAGAGATGTACACAATGGTGCAGACGAGGAGAGTTTAGCCAGGCCAATGGTATCCTGGTAATTTCCCGACGGTATTCATGATATGGTACTGCACGTACCTGTGATTCGAATGGTGCAAACGAGGAGAGTTTACCCGGGTTTGGGCCCTCAGCGTGATGTAATACCCTACTTCCTACGGATGTATTGCTCTAGCCTCGTATGAGAACTAGGGCTTGTGTGTACAAAGGGTGTAGATCATGATGATCGTAGGAGATGTGGTTGAAGGTGTTATGTGATAAGGTACCACTCGTTAGGAGATAATACAATACACACATGTTACTCCATCAAGGAGATAATACAATAGACGGTTGGGCCTTCTCTATTTTCCTTTTGTTGACTCACAAGCACATTTTGCAATCTCTGTGATGTTCTGGATAGATAAAGAGAGTGCACCTGACGACGGCTGCTACCTCAACTTAGTAATTTGAATGTATTTTTGTTCTAAGAACAACTGTAGTGTAGTGTTTAAGTGTTTGATTGTCACTAATTTATGTAACTTACTGTGTACATTTGATTGTACTGTCATGTTTAAGAATGTCCTATCGTAAGAATAATTGGCAAATGCTTGGCAAGTCATTTTGCTTCAAACCAAATGGAAGCCATTCACTTTTGGCAACTTTTTGGCAGATCCTATGGCTATAACCAAACAATACATACTTGCCAATATTTTGGTAGGGCTCAATCCAAACATACCCAGGCAATTGGGTATCAAAAAACAACCCAGTACAGAACTCACACTTGCATGTCCTAGCATGGAATCCCTATCCCTGTTCGATTTTTGTTACTAGCCTACTCATAAGAATGTGGGTCCTTTTTGTTTTTAGATACCTGATCGTTCTAGACGACGTTTGGCGAGCAGATGCATGGGATCAGCTAAAGGTAGCTATTCCTCATGATAATGATAATGAGGGAATCATAGTAATCACTACACACAGTCACGAGGTAGCAAAATATTGCTGCACCTCTTCCAATGACCGTATCTACGGAATGATGCGGTTACATGAGGATGATTCAGAGCAGCTATTCTTCAAGACGGTGTTCGACTCAGGGGAATGCCCGACTGACCTGCTGAAAGTCTCCAAGGTCACATTGGAAAGGTGTAAGGGTCTGCCTCTTGCTATAGTGAGCATAGGACGAATGCTGGCTCGGAGGGAAAACAAGACATTCACAGAAGGGAAAAAGGTATGTGATATTCTGGATTCTGAACTAGAGACAAACATGACTTTAGAGGGAATGAGACGGATATTTTCTCTCAGCTACAATGATCTGCCCTACCATCTGAAAGCATGTTTCTTATACCTGTGCACTTTCCCCGAGGATTTTGAAATCAGAAGAGGCTCTCTGATTAGACGGTGGGCAGCCGAAGGCTTAGTCATTGGAGTGCATGGCCGCAGTTTGGAAGAGATTGCTCAGATTTATTTCGACGAGTTTATTAGTAGAAGTATGGTCATCCCTGGACAGATTGGCTGCAGTGGCAAGATTATGAGTTGTAAAGTCCACGATATAATGCTAGAAGTTATCATCGCCAAATCTGTCAAAGAAAACTTCATTTCGTTCCTGGGGAGCAGTCAAAATAGCACGACAGCAGGCCATGGCAAGGTACGACGGCTCTCCATCCATGGTGGGCCGAAGGAGAAGAGAACCTTTTCTAGTAAAAACATAATCCATACCCGTTCACTGTCAATTCTGGGGTGTGCTGAGAAACCTGTACCCATCAGATTTAATTATTTGGAACTTTTAAGGGTTTTAGATCTTGAAGGATGTGGATGGTTAAGTGATAAAGACCTCAAGGACATTTGCAAACTGTCATTGCTGAGGTACCTCAGCCTTAGAAACACAACCATATCCCAACTACCAAATGCAGTAGGGAAACTTAAAGAATTGGTGACATTGGATGTAAGGGAAACAAACGTCGTCAAATTTCCCAAAGGCATTACTCGGCTCCAGAATCCGAATCATCTACTTGTAGGCCGTTATGCATATTACACAAGGACACGAAGTGTCAAGCATTTTGGGTGGAATGATGGAGCGAAGGTACCACTTGGATTAGGAAATATGGGTGCCCTCCAGAGAATCTCTCATGTAGACATCTCTACAGAGAAAAGCTCATGTGCAATGCATGAGCTGGAAAAATTGCGTCAGTTAACCAGACTGTGTGTAATCAACAGGAAGGAAGCAAAGTTTTGGGTACCCTTTGCTGAGTCTTTGAAATGGCTTAGGAACTCTCTTCGCTATCTAATGGTTGTGGATGATTCAAAGGAACACAAGGAACTGGAATTTTTAGTACACATGATGATGTGGGATGCCCCTTTGTTGCTCGAGAGCCTGCATTTGGCTGGGCGGCTAAGTAAGCTGCCTGACTGGGTTTCATCGCTCAACAACTTGGCTAGTCTGTCGCTTCGAGAGACTTACCACTTGATTGAGGAATCCTTTGAGGTTCTAGCGAAGCTCCCCAGTCTTGTTTCTCTCAAGCTATACTTCAAGGGATATGCTGGGAGGTACTTATGTTTTGAAGGCGGCTGGTTTCCCAAGCTGAAGCAATTGGTCGTGGATAATCTGGAACAACTTGAGGAGCTCAACTTCCGTGGGGGTGCACCTAATCTTGAGAGGCTCACATTGGCTTTCCGGAGGGTGCCCAGTAGAGGCATTCATGGCATTGGAAAAGAAAAGCTGCCGCAGCTAAGAGAAGTTGAGTTCTTCGGTGGCGTTATAGAGTCTATATTTGACCAGGTGTTTGAGGCGGCCAAAGAATATCCAATTCATCCGAAAGTTACCAGAGAGGATCGGTTTGTGGAAGCTGCATAAGGATCCACCCAGCACATGCACAAATAACCCTAGGTTTGCATTTATTTTGTTTGTTCTTCCTTACTTTGTTTTGCTTTTTTCTGATCCTAAACACTTATCCATTCCGGGCCAATTATTCAGGAACTGGGTTATGTGAGTAGGAGTCAACCGGCCAGCGGGTGGATAGGCCTACGCTTCGATGCAAAGATGACGAGGCAGCGCCAGCTGCCTTCAACCTCGCGACGATAGTGGCAGTTCTGGCGCTGCTGAGACGTGGCTCCTCTTGTGTTTTACTCTTCCCTGGGCTGTAATATTGTAATATGTATAACTGCATGCTCTGTATTTTCTGAACTTAGGTTGAACGATCGATTGATGCGCCAGGTTTTTCGTCCCATAGGTTGTATTTGTTGGGACTCTCCAGGATCATTAGCATAAGCTTGAGCCACAAATACAATTAGGAGATGAGGTTTACCTTGATCAGATGAACCAGCCATCTCCTCTACTGCTTCCTTCACTTCAGTGGCTTGATCTGCTATGTGTGCTTGCTCTTCCCCGTGTTTCAGTGCAGCTCTGATCAGTGAGCCCTTAGCTTTCTTGAGAGAGAGAGAGAGAGAGATATGTGTGTATATGTCTTTTGAGCAGCAGCAGCTTCTAGCAGCGTAGCTGCACTTCTCTTCTCCCCTTCCTTTATCTTCTTGCACTGCACACAGGGGGCCCACACCATGAGTTGGCTGATGCGCTGCCCCTGATCAGGGCAGCTCATCAGAGTAGGTAGGCACTGTAGCACCGCCCTACTGTTTGTCACTGTAGCTCTTCAGATATTTTCTTTTACTTAAGCTTAATCTTTAGCATTAAAACATAATGGCTACAGTTTAGTCTTTAAGATCATAATATCCAACAGTATTATTATTACAAGTGGTAGCACAACTAGTGGGTTTTCCTGGCGTGCATCGAACTCGAATGTCTATTTTGTTTTACCTTATATTACATTGTTTTTGTGCCTTGGTAATGAAAATCGTAGTTTTAAATAGCTTTTTCAGCGGGGTGCCGCTAAATGGTTTCATGTACAAATGGCCCGCTATAGACCCTTATAGCTCCGCTATAGCTTATTTTGACGTCCGTCGCTATTTGTCATAGCCCGCTATTTAAAACATTGATGAAAATTGAGTGTTGCCACTTGTGCAATTCGTCCTTGATTTTGTAAGAAGTTTCTTCAGGAGTACATACAAAGCAGTTGAACTGCAGGACACTGCAAGAAGGCAAGGTATGTGTTTTGAGGTAGAAGGCTACAAGTAGGCTGTTGACAGCGTGTCCAGTTAATTAGTTTTCGAAAGTTGGTACGAAGATCGATCGACGCTCTTTCATCGTAAGGGGTGACAAGCTGTAGGGGTCTGGAAATTCCATCTGACCCTTTTTAGTTCAACCAATTGAACTAAAATTTCAAAAGCCACTTCACTGCTGAAATTTTAGTTCATTTGACTGAACTAGGGAAGACTGGTAACCTGATGACACTGTACATACTATCAAGATTCTGAAAGTCCCTTGACACATTCCGGAACAAACAGAACACAGGATTTGTTATCTGAAATTTATATCTTATAAGCCAACTAACCTCTCTGCAGTCTGTATAGCACTTCGACTTGAACATCTGTAGCCATCCACGCCTGGCACACGAGCCTTTACTGCTTCGGTTCAGTTTGTTTTGGTCTTCTAAACAGTCCAGATGGAGCCAATGGCACACGCCGCAACTCATCAGTGGTCGGAGGCCGCAAACACAGATCATCCACAGTAGTATTGTGTGCGCTCATCAACCAGTTACGGTATATGAAATTCAGTTCAAAATTTGATACTCCCTCCGATCCAAAATAAATGTCGTGGTTTCAGATCAAATTTGAACTGAAACTACGACACTCATTTTGGATCAGATGGAGTAGTACATGATACTGCTTGTGCCAAACAAGTCGGGTAGCCAAGGCAACCACCTAAGCCATGGTGTTCAACGCTCATCCGTGGACAGTGGCGGACCCAGGATTGGCTGACGTCCCAGGCAAGAAACCAAGGGCTAAAAACTACCCAGAAAAAACTCTAGTTTGAAGGCATACAAAAGTCATCTATGTTGCATAACTAATAAGAAACCAAACATAATATTAAATGACAGCATTTGTTCCATGATGGGTCAACTAATAAAGCAACACAAATCAAAAGACAATATGTAGCATAGATAGATGACACAAAAAATTGATACCAAATCAAAGGATTGGTTGATCTGAGCCTCCCATGACTACATCTTCAATAGCAGAAGAAGCTAAACCTTCAATCATGAATTTTAAAATGCAAATCAGTGCATAATATACCTTGCCTGGATCAAATCCTTTCCAATGAATTTCTTGTATCACTAATATTTTTCATGAAAAAGCATTAAATTCCATCTTTGGATTCTTATTTAATTTGGGACAAAACTGGTAATTCTTGTATGAGTCTGTAACATATGGCTTCTTCTGTTCCAAAATGTAACTATTTGGTTGGTTATTAGCAAATTATGTTACCATGAGATAAACATTTTTCTATAATGAACATGCCAATGATGCAGAATCTCATGAATAGCCCTTATCTAGCAACTAAAATCATCATCAAATACTGACAATGTGGCATCTATAAACATAAAATAGGGTATCAAGCCATCAAAATTATACTGAGAAAGATGCAATTGAGGACTACCTACGCCGGGCAGGCAGCAACCGGTGGAGAGGCCAGAGGGGGTAGGGGTCGCCGCCTCGCGCCCTCGCCGGACAAGGCGCCGACGGACAGGGCAGTAGGCCAGCAGCCAGAGCCCAGAGATGCAGAGGGGGCCGGGTGCTGGAACGGGGCGCGCTGGAAGGGGCGGATCCGGAGGGGCGCTGGATGGAGCAGACCGGCGAGGCGGCGGGCAGGCGGGCAGCGAGACTTAGGGTTCGTCAGGTCGGGGAAACAAAGACGGAAGCGACGCTAGTGTCTGGCTGGTCGCGACTCCTAGCGGCAGGCGGGGTGAGTCGACCTGGGCGCCTGGGCCAGTTGGCCTGGGCTGCGTGGGCTTGGAACTGGGCTGCGCCCCAGGCCAATAATTTTTTTCCAGATATATAGGCCTAGGATTTTTCCCACGCCCCAGGCAATGGCCTGGGCTGCCTGGGGCCCAAATCCGCCCATGTCGGTGGAGACCTCTGTCATTCAGTTTGTAAAAGTACACCCACCAGAGAATGAGAGCGGCTAAACATGAAGCCCATCCCACGTCGGTATGAATATCGACCAACGCCATTTCATCGTAAGGGTAAGGGGTGGCAAACTGTACTGCGCAATTCCATCTGACCCTTTTTAGTTCAACCAATTGAACCGAGTTTTCAAATGCCACGCTACTTCTGAAAATTCAGTTCATTTGGCTGAACTAGGGAGGATTGGTAATCTGAAACGGCAAACTGTAGTGTACATATATTGAGAATCTGAAAGTCCCTTGAGACGTCCCGGAACAACCAGAACATGGGAAAAAAAAATCCTATGCGACCTGGGTCGCACGCAGCGATCATGAGACCCTCTCTAGCTGTGGACACATGGCAAAAACGAATCTCAAAGCACGTAGGTCACTTACCCTCTGTTTCCACTGACAAATCGCAAATCCTACTCCAGCCACCCTACCACTTGCTCGCCGCGGCAGCCGCCGCCGCCCCCGCCCCCGCTGACTCCGCCCCGCCGCCTCCGGTGCTTTCCCGGCGCCCCGTCTCGCTTGCTTCTTCGTCTCGCTCGCCGCGGCAGTGGCCGCCGTCCCCGCTGCTCTCCTGCAAAATGTTATACAATAAAAAGCGTACAACAAATTCAGTTATACAATAAAAAGCTCCACAATGTGCTTCAACTATCCTATCTTGACTTCATGAGAAAATTCAGAAGAAAAATAAGAAAAGCATCAACAATACTAAGCTACTTGACTTGAGTTCCTGATTGTTTGGTCTAGTTGAGTGAAACAAATTGCACGGACTGGTGGAGCCAAGCTGAGGAGGGTGGCCATGGAAGAGAAGCTTGGCCGTAGCCAAGGGCAACTGGACAGTGGAGGCGCCCAGGAGCATCGCCGACGGGAAGAAGTAGCTGGGGTGGTGCCGCCGACGGGGATGAAGCACGCCGATCTGGGGAGGTGTGCTGGGCGTCGAGGAGCACGCCGGCGGCGATGTGGCGAGCAGCAGGGACGTATCACGCCGCCGGCGGCTAGAATTTGGGGGCCCTGTAGATTGAATCGGTCTTGCAAATAGGGAAGTGGGGAACGAGACGGGGCTACGGCTTTGAGATTCGTATCGCCACGCGTCGCTCACAGGAGAGGGTCTCACGATTGCTCTCGTACGACCCGGGTCTTATAGGATTTTTTTCCAGAACATGGTTGGTGGTTATCTGAATATGAAATTCAGTTCAGAATTTGTATATGTATACTGCTTGTGTCAGCAATCCGGCTAACCAACATCAACCTAGGCAGTCAACTCAAGCGATGGCAACAGCTATTACTCCCCCCCTCCCCTCGCGTCGCCTCCTCCGAGGCGACTCGAGGGCCAACCCTAGGCCGCCGCCGCGTTCCTCCTCCCCACTCCTCTCTCTCTGCCGCCACCGGAGGTGCTCGCCGGCGTGGCCGCGCGACACCTAGGAAGGTGGCGGTGGGGATCTGGCGGATCCGGCTTGCTGGAGAGCCTCGGTGCCCGGGGCGGCGGCTCCGGCGGGTGGCGTTCGGCGCAGCCTGTGCGGCGGGCCTCGCCGGCGAGTGCTGTGTGTGGGCTTCCTCCCTGGCCGTGCGGGCGGCGGGGGGGGGGGGGTGGCGGTCGTCGTCGGTCTGGCGTCCCCGCGGTGGTTTGCTGGCCCTCATGGAGAAGACCCTTCCCCGTGCCCGATCTGCTCGGATTCGTGCTGGCTCTGCCCTCTGGCGGCTGCGGTCGCCGTTCTCGGGGCCCTGCCAGGCGGATCTGGTGGCTGGGCGTGTTTCCGGGGGAAACCCCTGGCCGACGCGGCGGCCACTCCAAAGGCGACGTCTTCCGGCGCCATTCTCCCCTTGAGGCTTTGGAGTGGATTCCCTCCCTCCCACCCCCTCTCGAGCACAGGTGGAAGCCTGCCCTCCCCTGCTTGGACGACGACGACACTCGGTGCCGTGCTCCTTCTTGAAGGCATCTTCCGGGGATTGCCTCGCGGTGGTGGAGCTGTTGGTGGTGCGGTGTTGGGTGTGGCGGCCTGGTCTTCTATGCGGCAGCCTGCGCGGTCCCCTGGTGCGGATGATCTCTGCCACCGGTGTCCGGCGAGGGAATCGGTGTCTCCTCTTCCGGCGCCGCTGGTACCCTGCTTGGTGGGAGTCCCGGACTCCGACGGCCCCAATCCATGACCGGTGCAAGGCTTGGCCCCTCTTCGGCCTTCTCTCTGGTGTTCCGCCTTCGATCGACGAGTCTCGGCCGGTGTCCTTCCTTGCCACTGCCGATGTTGGTCTTCTAGTGGTCGGTCTCCGATGCGTGTGGGTCTGTTGTGGCTATTTCCATGGCAGCTTGGGCCCCCTGGTCTGGGTTCTTTGGAACCTCTCCGCCGTTCGCCGGTGCGGCACCTATCGAGCCTAGGTGAAAGGGTAGTGGCCCTTTGCAACGGCGGATACAGACCTTGTGGTTGCTCATGTTTGGTCCTCTGGTCGCAATCTGCAGCACGATACTTGCTCGGTGTTGCCCTCCTTCTGAGGCCTTAGTTTGGTTAGTTGGTTTTGGTTTTGCGGCGGTCGATGGTAATAGCGTTTGCTCTTGCCTTTGATTCGTTTCCCGCAGCACTATGTATCTTGTTCCGTGCTGTTTTTATTTCGTTGTTCTGTAATTCAGTTGTATCCTGGCCGGTTGATGGCTTTGTTAATTCAAAGCCGGGCTTGGTAGCCTTCTCTCGGGCTCGGCCAACGCCTTTTCTCTAAAAAAAAAACCTCAAGCGATGGCGTTCAGTTTGTAGAAGCAGTGAAGTACATCCAACAGAGAATGGCAGCAGCTAAACATGAAGCCCATGCCACGTCTGAACAAGTGGAAGAAGCCACAACCCCTGATCATCAAATTCTGAACGTTGATGTAGCTTTTTCGGACGCACTCTTTTCAGGTGGTTGTGGAGATGTTGTTAGAGATCATAGAGGTGATTTTGTTGGTGCGGCGACGGCAAGACTCGAGCAGGTTGCTCATCTCGTCTCGGCAGAGGCTGCAGCTCCCCGAGAAGCCTTGCTCCTAGCCCACAAATTGGGATGCAATAGCCCCCAGCTTCATAGTCAGATTTTTAGTGGATGATGTGACTATAATTTGAAGTTGATAAAGCTAGTCATATGCCGGTGGTTATTCCAAGCTACATCGAGACGCTAGTAGTTGCCATAATGAAATGCTCAACAGCAAATACAACACGAATGCTTGCATACATACATATAAACTACGGTCACGGTTTCACCAACATCAGTTATACCGAAGCTAGGCATACAGAGAAAAGGTCCAATACTAGCTAAATAAAATTAAGACTCCATATATAGCTTGTTCATCAATACTAATCCAGGCTAGCTCCACATTACACAAATAACGGTTACTCCCTCCGTTCCATAATGTAAGATATTTTTTGATACTAGTGTACATAGTACTGTAGTGTCAAAAACGTCCTACAATATCGGACGGAGGGAGTAATTAATTTCACATCAAGTTAAGGTCCAATACTGCTAGTCAGATGATGTGGCAGGAGATCTATATACGATCCAGTTACTACTACAATCCCTATTAGTATTCCTCACAACTACTCATCAGTGGTCACGTACGTGAGTACCTCATGAGCTGATCCATGGACAAGGAGCTTGCGGCTGGCCGATCAGCAGCTACTCCTCAGTCCTCACCTCCCAGGAGGAGGGCCAGGAAGCTGAGGAGGTCACCCACCGCGAGGGTGAAGATGGCCGCCGTGTAGGCGATCAAGAAGATGAGGAGTCCTGTTTCCACGGCTAGGGGGACGAGGCTGGCCACAATACAGCAGCAGAGGATGGCGACCGCGAGGTAGGCGAGGGCACGGCGGATCCGGCGGGGGAGGCACGGCAGCAGCAGCGCCACCGCAGCCGCGGCGTTGACTATCAAGACGACGAGCAAGAGGTATCCTAGTCCTGGGTAGGCGGCGTGGTGGAAGAGGCTGGCCATCATACAGCGGCCGACGATGGCGACCGCGACGGCGAGGAAGGCAAGGGCACGGCGGATCCAGCGGCGGCGGCACGGAAGCAGATGCGCCAGTGCCGCCCCGGCCGCCTGGAGTGCGGCGCAGCAGCACAGCCCGATCCAGTGTGCGCTGTCCGTGCCGTCCACCTCGCGCCCCAGTGAATCGCACCACGGCAGCTGCAGGAAGACGAAGACGAATACGAAGTTGGCGCATGGTCGATCGATCGATCGGGAACTGGGAATGATCCAGCCAAAGGGGCAGTAGACTAGAAGAAGGACGGGTCGCAGTTAATTATTACCTGGCAGAGTGCAGGGACGATGGCGGCGAAGGCGTAGGAGAAGGGGAGGATCCAGGCGGTGATGAACGTCCAGACCATAGTTGCCATGTTTCCGGTATGGTGGGAACGAGGAACGGGAATGAGGGACGAGAGTCGGTGGCTGAAAAAAATAGGGTACAACGGGGGTATACATCTCTCGAACGATTTTTTTTACAGCGGGGACGCGATCCAATCCTCTTGAGTACGATGAACCCGGTACGGTACTGGAGTCTGGACTCCAGACGCTGGCCAGACAGTGTGCGTCGGCCATCGCCTTCTTGGCCAGCTAGCTGCACAAGCAGCAGAGGAGGCGTCTTGCCGTTGCCGTCCATGGATCCAAGCTTCTTCTGCGGGGAGTCCATGTCCATGGATCTAATTAAGCTAGAATGGAATGGAAGAAGATCAGCAGCAACAAGCAGGTACGGTTAGTTGGTTGATTTTCTGTCTGTCGCGCGAGAGAGAAACACAAGATGTAAAGAAGAAGCAGCCCAAGATGAAGATGGGACTCACCGTCCGTCAAGCCGTACCGCGCAAGAGCAACGCGGTGGCGAGCGAGCCTGCAATGAGACGCCCCGCGTGGGTTCGCGCAAGACACCCACGACGGACGTGTCGAGCAGGCGCAGGCACACTGAGCTGCACTAGCATGTGAGATAAAGAGAGGGAGAGAGGGGAGAGCACTACTAAAAAAACGACTATAGATAATATGGACATTAATGGCGCATCATGAATGTGGTGCGCCACTGCTATATAGCAATGGCGCATCAAAAGCAGGTGCGCCATTGTTATTTTTTCAGTAGTGGCGCACCACCTGAGCAGTGCGTCATTGCTATTTTTTTAGTCCATCCCCCCCCACCCCACCAGACATAGCATAGTAATGGCGCACCTTGGTGTGGTGCGCCATTGCTATGTCTGGTGGGGGTGTGTGCCTGCGTGTGTGCACCAGGGAGGATGCGCCATTACTAACGTCTCACACACACACAAACACACACCCCACCACAC
This sequence comes from Elymus sibiricus, assembly GCA_039707655.1. NCBI lineage: Eukaryota > Viridiplantae > Streptophyta > Magnoliopsida > Poales > Poaceae > Elymus > Elymus sibiricus. The sequence goes on along the minus strand of CM077663.1, from coordinate 396,883,320 downwards.
ACACAAACACACACACACACACCCCGTGGATCGCCTTTTCAGTTTAAAAATAAATAAAAGAAAATGATAAAAGATTCAAAAAAATTCAAAAAAATAGATGCCCATGTGTTATGTGTTCTAGTTGTTAGGAAAATTAACAAACATGAATTTCGATTTTTTTTGCAAAAGGCCGCCGTGTTTCGGTAAAATGGCCGTAACTTTTGCATACGACCTCCGATGAAAAAGTTTTTTATATGAAAAAGCATCTACTCGAAAAGTTACATCCGAATTCAACCGGCTACGCCCGTTATCGATTTTTTAGAATCCTCAAAAACCCCACAGAAAAAAGTTACGATGCTTTTAAGATCTGGAGGCAAAAAAATAAAAAATTTAAAAAAAGTTAGCAATGGCGCACCAGTGCATAGTGCGCCACTACTATTTTCCCGCCTTCAAAATTCAAAAAAATTTAAAAATAGTAATGGCGCACCACACCTAGGTGCGCCATTACTAATTTAAAAATCAAACTCAGTAATGGCGCACCTGCCCATGGTGCGCCATTACTATCTTCCCGCCTTCAAAATTCAAAATAAATAAAAAAAATAAAAAAAAGTTAGTAATGGCGCACCTACCCAAGGTGCGCCATTACTATCTTCCCGCCTTCAAAATAAAAAAAAAATAAAAAAAATAAAAAAAAAGTTAGTAATGGCGCACCTGCCCATGGTGCGCCATTACTAATTTAAAAATCAAACTCAGTAATGGCGCACCTGCCCATGGTGCACCATTACTATCTTCCCGCCTTCAAAATTCAAACTATATCAAAAAAATAAAAAAAAAGTTAGTAATGGCGCACCTGCCCACGGTGCGCCATTACTATGCCGTATATATGGCTGGGCGGGGTCCTTCTCCTCCTTACCTCTTCATTCTTCTCCTCCTCTCCTCCTCTCCTCCACTCCATCTCCTCCTCTCCTCCACCATACTCCCCTCCTCCTCTCCGGCGACCTCCTCTCCGGCGACATCCTCTCCGGCGACCTCCTCACGGTGCTCTCCGGCGACCTCCTCCTCCTCCTTTCCGGCGACCTAGGTGACCTCCTCCTCCTCCTCTCCGGCGACCTAGGCGACCTCCTCTCCGGTCCTCTCCGGCGACCTCCTCCTCCTCTCCGGCGACCTAGGTGACCTCCTCCTCCTCTCTGGCAAGATTTTCCGAGCTCGTTTTAGCTCCCGGCCGCGTGCATCATGCACTACTGATGCCACGGCCACAGGGCTATGCCATTCCATTCCATTTGCGGTACTGGTATATATAGTCGCTGTGCTCGTGGAATCATTACGGCAATACTGCCTAGTTCATGTCAATCAGGCCAACTCCAGCGCACGACCCCAAACAGACGTCCGCTTCTGCCTGCTTTTTGTCCGTTTGGGGCGGCAATGGGGTAGCCCATGTCCGGATCGGGCCATTGCCATGTTGCTGCGTCCAACGCGCGGCCGCACCCCAAATCATGTCCGGGGTGGATATGAAATTTAAAAAGAGCAAAACTCAAATAAATGACAAAAAAATCAAATAATACGCAAACAATAATGATTAAAACATAATTAAACATTATAGTCTTCACGGCCACTTTAACATAATTAACATAAAAACTTAAAAAAAAAACAAGCGCCGCCCGCGCGCTGCTACCGTGGCCGTCTCACGCGTCGCCGTTGTCGTCCTCGTCGCCAGTGAGGTCGATGTAGGGCGGCGGCGTCCAGAGGTGGGACGGTGGTCCCTGGAAGGCGCCTGCACCACCTCCCCCCGTGGCGACGGCTCGCGCTCCGGTGACCGCGGCGGCGTGGGGCACCAAGACCCGGCCCCCACGGCGTCGGCCATGTCGGCGGCCGTGCACGACCAGCTCCACTGCTGGCCCACCAGGCCCGGGTGCCACGCGGCGACGGGATGCTCCTCCAGCACCTCCTCCTTCACCTCCTCCTTGACCTCCTCCAGCATCTCCAGCTCCGGTACGGCCACGTCGCCGGCCGCAGAGAGGGCCAACATGGTGTCTAGGCCCACCCATTGGCGCTCATCGTGCGTGTTCATGGAGTCTTCCATGACACGTTGAATGAGCCGGGCCTCCTCCTCCTCTGTCGTGACAGGAGGTGGTGGTGGCGACGGAGAGGGCGAAGGCGACGGCGTCGGCGTGATGCTGCGCACCCGCGTACGCCCGCGCACCTGGGGAGGGGTCGGAGCACGTGCTCGGCGCTCTGTACGTGCCCGCCGCGGGCTAGCTGGGCGACCAACAAAGTACGACGCGCGCCGCACGTCGTGCTCGTCCTGAAACCAGGTGTCCCACAGTGGGGAATCGACGGCGTACCTGGGGTCGTAGTAAAGGTCGTCAGGCAGGCGGCGGCGGCGGCGGTGGATCTCCTCGCGGCGGGCAACGGCCGCTCAACGGGATCGGCACCCGATCCGAGGAGAGATGCCAGTTATTGGGTAGGTGAACGTCCGCCCAGGGGAGCGGCATCCCTGTTTCCCAATAACGCCGGCAAACATCCGAGGGGACGTACTGCCGGATGCGCGCCGGGGCGGCCAGAGGGGCGATGGCGAATGCGGGCGGTGCGGGGGCCCTTCGTGGGGGTGGCGTGGAGCTGGCGGCGCGGCGGCGACCGGAGGACGAACCAGCCTCGTGGTCATGCGCCCCCTTGTGGCCGGTGCTCCACCACACCATTGCTGCTGACGGCCGGCGAGCTCGAGGAAGTGGAACTAGGGTTTGGGGTGTCGGTTTCGAGGAGGCCGCACGACTGGAGTGGGAAGCGTGGACTGACCGGTCCACGGCTTCCACATTAAGAAGGACGGCGACCGCTCGCCTGGGCGGATGACATGTCGGGCCGACCGCGCGTGCGCAATCAATTTGGGCGGTGGGAGGTAGGTGGCCGCCTGCCACGCGGCCCCGGTGCGGACGAGAGACGCGTCCGTTCGCTGTCCGCCTGGACCCAAACCGGGCGCATGTTTGCGTTGAAAATGGGTCGGGCCAGACACAAAATGGACAAGATGGGTCCAGGCTCCTGCGCGCTGAGCCGTGGGGTTTGTCGGTTTCGCCCCAAACGGACAGGGGCGGACGGTTTAGGGTCGTGCGCTGGAGTTGGCCTCAAAATAACAATAATGCATGCCAGCTATAGTGGCACAACATTTCCACAGCATCATGTATTTATTTTTATGTTAGATATGACGCCACCGTTAGAGGGTAAACCTTGGCTGTGAGTTACATTCCGTTTCTAAATATTAAATCTAAGTCTTTTTAGAGATTTTAATAAAGGACTACATACGTAGCAAAACGAATGAATATATGCTTTAAAAGACTTATATTTAAAAACGGAGGAAGTACTTTACGTGACAGAGCAGCGGCTAGTTCTTTTTTACCAGATCAATCAAACGCATTCACCAGCTTATTTTTGGTCTCAATCGATCGTGTATATAGTGGTAAACTACTTGCCTGGTAGTTAGTCAGAGTCATAGTTTTTTGTTTGTGTGAAACACAATACAAATCCAAGCTATTGGTATGTAACATATGTATATTGTTAGTATGTTACCGTCGACCGCTTGTCCGTTTTGTAACCCCGAACATCTATTTAGCGTGCCATTGCAGATTTGACTACACTGCCCTTTATATCTTTGTTGAGAGTGGGTTCAGGTTGACCCATAGCATCTGCTCCAAAGGCTCATCAAAATAAGAAAAAAAAGGCGACCAAGATAATTACATTGGCACACGCGCCCCCATCATCCATATCACCTTAACCCCCTTGAAGGAAAGAAATGAAACCAATCTGCTATGAGAGCATCCGAGCTAGTTGCTTTAACAAAGTGAGAGGCTCATAGTTGAATTGGAATCCGTTCTAAACACGTGCGTGTAAAAGTATGAAGTGTCTCAATCTCCCATAGGGAGACCCGCATGAATATATATTGATAGGCTGCCTGGATACAATAGTGCAACGCACGTCAGGATATACGAGAGATCGAGAGAGAAAGGAATACCGGTTATACATAGGGAAAAGAGATAGACGAGGTTTAAACAGAAATATCTCTAATCTCCTAACTACCTAACCGGATATATCAACAATATATTTAACACTCTCCCATAATCAGAACTTGGACAAGTTCAGATTACGCTTGAACTCTTCGAATGCTCTTGAAGGTAATGCCTTGGTGAAGCCATCTGCAACTTGATCTCTCGAAGGCACAAACATAATCTCTAATTCTTTGCTAGCAACTCTTTCTCTAACAAAATGATAGTCTATTTCAATATGCTTGGTTCTTGCATGAAACACAGGATTAGCTGATAGGTATGTAGCTCCAATATTGTCACACCAAAGACAAGGAGTTTTAACATCACGTATGCCAAGCTCTCTTAATACCATTTTGACCCAAAGAATTTCTGTTGTTGCATTAGCCAAAGCTTTATACTCTGCCTCTATACTGGAGCGGGAGACTGTGGCTTGTTTCTTTGCACACCACGAAATCAAGTTAGGGTCAAAGAACACTGCAAAGCCACCTGTTGATCGTCTGTCATCCAAACATCCTGCCCAATCAGAGTCAGAGAAGGCACTAACTAGTGTAGATGAAGATTTATTGAATGTTAACCCAAGATTCAAAGTACTCTTCACATATCTCAATATGTGCTTGGCAGCTGTCCAATGTGCTCTGGTAGGTGCATGCAAAAACTGACATACTTTGTTAACAGCAAAAGAAAGATCAGGTCTAGTAAGTGTCAGATATTGAAGTGCTCCCACCACACTTCTATAATTTGTGCCATCCTCTTGACTCAATGGATCACCTTCTGTAAGAGATAATTTTTCTGTACTGGATAGAGGAGTTGGTGAAGGTTTACAATTCTGCATCCCAACTCTAGTCAAAAGATCAGTTGCATATTTTTCCTGAGATAAATGAAGACCACCTTCTGTGTTTCTTTTGACTTCAATACCAAGGGAAAAAAAATGCAAATCTCCCAGATCTTTAAGAGCAAATTCTGAATTCAAATCCTTCAAAAGAGTTGTGACCGCATCATTTGATGAACTGGTAACAATAATATCATCAACATAGATAAGCACAAATATGGATGTATGTGACTTATTATAGATGAACAATGATGTGTCAGACCTTGAAGGAATAAACCCAAGTTTTTGTAATTTAGAACTTAAGCGAGAGTACCATGCCCTGGGAGCCTGCTTCAGTCCATACAAAGATTTGTCAAGTCTGCATACATGAAATGGTGCATTCTTATCCTCAAATCCACGAGGCTGTTTCATATACACTTCTTCTTCCAGAACACCATGAAGAAACGCATTCTGCACATCTAGCTGTCGAAGGCTCCAACCTCGTGACACAGCAACAGAAAGGACTAGATGAATCGTAGCAGCTTTAACAACAGGACTAAATGTGTCATCATAGTCTATGCCATACCTTTGCTTGAAACCCTTTGCAACAAGTCTAGCTTTATATCGATCTATAGTGCCATCAGACTTTCTCTTTATTCTGAAAACCCATTTGCAGTCAATTAAAATTTTACCTTGATGAGGTGGAACCAAGTGCCAAGTCTTATTTTTCTGAAGTGCACAATATTCCTCTTCCATAGCCTTTCTCCACTTCGGGTCAGAACGTGCTTCATGAAACGTATGTGGCTCCCCTAATGAACAAATCAGACCATATTTAACTCTGTAGTTGATAGGTTGAATTACCCCTGCACGAAGACGTGTACGCGGCGGAGTGTTGGGTAACGCAGCACAAAACAAAAATTTCCGACCTACGCACCAGCCCAGGACCACTATGGAGACTGCATATATGGTTTGATCTTTTTCGTTACCGACTCGTAGCGCAGCGGAAGTAGAGTCGATGACGATTGGCGGTGCAGATCCCCGCAGCTAGGATTTACAACCTCCCAACCGCGAGGATGTATACCCTCATCTGCCCCTCGGACAGCCCTTCGGGAGGCGGTCGGACAGTCCCCGGACGGTGTCGCGGACAGCCCTTCGGGAGGACCATCGAAACTCGGACGGTCACTCGGACAGCCCTTCGGGAGGCACTCTCGAACTAAGACCGAAACTACGATCTCTCTACAGAGTTGCACACATACGGTGTCATCTATCCGGCAGGGCTTCGCCATCCAGAACTAGTTCCCACCGGAACCCAGACAGCCTTTTGGCTCTACAAAACTATTTCGCTGGGAGGGAGAGAGAAGGCCAGATCATGCATGGCTTGTGTATGTTGAGAAATAGTGAGTCTTGGGCAGCCCCCTCCACCTCTATTTATAGGAGAAGGAGGGGTGGAGGGGCTGAAATTTTAGCCACATCCATCCATGTCATCTCCAAGATATTTTGGAGCAAAAGCCCAAAAAGGTGGCTTTCCAAAAAGTAACCATAAAGCTGATTTCACTATTCACGACGACATTTTTCAGCGTCCGTTCGAACCGAAAATATTTATGTGGGCTTAGAACATTTCCAGTACCCACTAAAATAATTTTCGACGCGTTCCAAAACAATTCCGGATTAGTGATTTTCATCTGCGAAAAGCAAACACAGCGGTTTCAGCAGCTCCGGAACATTTCCGGTTTTTCTTCCGGAAAATTCCCAGAAGTTTCCAGAATGATTCTGGCACCCTCCAAGAATTATCAGGTGTGTGCTGAAACCAATTTGACTTAATGGTGTACTCCGAAACAACTTTTCGGTTTAGTGATTTTCATCTGTGAAAAGCAACTAAAGCGGTTCCGGCAGTCCGGAACATTTCCGGTTTTTGTCTCTGAAAAATCTCAGAAGTTACCGGAACAATTCTGGTACCCTCCAATATTTTCCAGGCATGTGCCGAAACCAATTTGACTTAATGGTACACTCCGAAACAACTTTTCGGTTTTACCGAAACTCTTCCGGTGTTCTCTCTCCGGAACTCTTCCGTTGTCTCCGAAACTTTTTCGGTGAATTTCTCTCAGACTCCCTGTCTAGCATTCAACAGATAGATGACCCTTAAGCGTGTGACCCTATAGGTTCGGTGAAGTATAGACATGACCCGGAATCCCTTCCGATCAATGATCAACATCGGAGCCGTGGACACCCATATTGACCCCTATACCCACACGAATGAATATTCGAGTGAACCTCCAGTTGCCGAGTGCTATTCCTGTTGCTTCGCGATATGTTACAAATACCCGAGGTTAGACATGTTGGCATCCCCGTGGATCAACAACTTGTCCACTATGCCAGTTACCTCGTTACCGGTATTGTTCTCTTTTCTCGTTACCGTGTTCCGGCATCCCTGTGATCAAATCACCTTGTGTCTGGCTAGACGATGATGGAAACCATAATACCGAGAGGGCCCAGAGATATCTCTCCATCGTCGGAGGAGCAAATCCCAATCTTGAGCTATCTTGTTACTTGCCATACTTTTCCGTGAACCCGTAAGCCGCCGTAATAGCCACCCAGTAACGGATGACGTTTAACAAACCCCAAAGTTCATGAAGCAAGCACGAAGGAACTCGATACTCTCATGGTCTAAGGAATTATGCAAACATTAACTATCTCTGTGTTATTAACCATTAACTAGTGACGAAAGTATCTCATAGCATAACATCAATTTGGGTCGATTCAACACAAGTGTTCTACCAACATTGCGCCCTCAAAATTGCCGGCATAGCCATGCCCATGATCAGGAAAACAGGATCATCATGCAATACTTGAGCCAGTCTTAGAGGCAAGACTAGGAATACATTTTACCATTTATTATACCACACGTGCAAATGAGTTTCCCTCCGGGCCTCGTGGATATTGCAGACTCGAGAATCATTGCAGTTATAGCATGGAATATAAACTTAATTAGGAACATGGGGATAAATAATAACATTTATTATTGCCTCTTGGGCATATCTCCTACAGACTCCCACTTGCACTAGAGTCAATAATCTAGTCAATGCTAATGCACTTTACACCTATGGCATACTGGTGTAAAATATGCTTCGCTTGTGGTATAGCCTGATGTCCAACGGATCTGACAACTTCAGCTCCGTGTGTATCTTTGCATATCCTCGCGTTTTCACGCTTTCACAAAATTCATATTTTGTGTGGACTTGGCTTTGTATATATGTGAATCACAGGTCAAACCTTGATTCCTCAGACTGAGCTATGGAGCAACTATCTGCAATAGTGTCCCATTGGCCAAAGCCATCTTGGAACCATACTAAGTTCGTGAATGAACTATATGATTCAACATCTTCTTTGTTGCTTCCAAAACGTCAACATACTTAGCCTTTGTTATAGAATTCGCCACAGTAACCTGTTTAGAACAATTCCAACTTACCGTGCCACCATATTGTGTATTACACAAAACCTTAACTTAAATCGAAAATCGCATGGAGCATTGATGAAGACTGTATCGATGTAATTACTTACAAAGAGCACTTCATAATCTCTGCTTGCGAGAAAACATGTCATCAGTGCTACTTTAGTACTCAATGACATTTTTCACTCTTGTCCTATGATCAGTACTTTGATCACTTTGGTATCTATACTCGCAATAGTTTGGGAGTATCAGACATATCTGGTTGTTTTACATACCATGGAATACATGATTAATCCAAACACAAGAGTGTGTGGAATCTCCATCATGTATTTTGCTCATCAGTGTTTTGGGACACCGAGTGTTACAAAACTCTTTCCATGTGACTTCGGCAAGAATCACTCCTTGGCGGTTTTAGTGCTAAATGGTTTTAGCATCTTGTCAATATGTATTTTTGCTTAGCCCCATTAGGCAAATCTATCTCCATAGATCATTATGCCTAATAGCAAGGCTATTTAGCCCAAGCACTTCATCGAAAAACTATTTTCAAATGAAGTCCTAATTCGTGTCAAGAAATTTATTTCCAATTAACAATGTGTCAAGCACATAAGGTTTTTAGAAATATTATTATGCTCCCACTTACTTTCTTGAAAACACAAGAATCTTCATTATCCATTGATGAAATCAAACTCTTTTGATCATTTCATCAAGATGAAGATTCCAACTCCATTTTGCTCTCTTCTGTCCATTGCTGAAACTCTGAAGTTTGCATACTCACTAGCATCCTTTGGATCGACAAAATACTTTGGACTGTATTACATACAAATCCTAGTTTGTATTCCCATTTCATGGAAATTCTTTCGTCATCCATGTTTCATATCTCATGATTGAAATATGTATTAATTGCTAGTTTAACCCGAACCGACTTTAAGCATCGCTACAGTGAAACAACCTCATCGTAGTCAACTCCTTGAACTTGTTATTACAACAAGTCGAGCTTTATGGATAAAACATTTTATCCACATCAGTTTATAGTTTGATAAATATTCGTTAGACTCTAAGTCTTCCGAAAGGTGTATCAAGGTTTTAATCTTGAATCACTTATATGGAAACTATCTCGGATTGTATTGGCATTTAGCCAATTCCAGAGTCAGGGCCCATCAACGCTTCCTTGTGTATCGTAGGTATACTGTTGTCTAACAACAATATCTCATATGCGCACCTGAGAGGTTTGCACGAGTTTTTCCTACGTGGTTCAGCTGCAAGTTCGACCGAAGTCCATACATCTCATGTAGAGGCTTTCGTATCAGTCGCAGTAGGAAACTCTGGAATTACTTCCAAGGTCTCTTTCCTTTGATCTGATGATGAAGATACTGTTTATCTCGTCGAGTTGCATTGTTCTCCCACTCACCTTTTTGAAAGAACAATTTTCTTCAAAAACCATACCGTTCTTTGTGGCAAAACTCTTAGCCTCGGTATAGTGGTGGGGGAATACCCAATAACTTGGGATAACCTACAAAGTAGCACTTGTATGATTTGGAATAGGTTTGTAATCTTTTACACAAGCCCCATATTCCAAATGTTAAGAAAAGATATAACATGGTTGGGCGTACCATACCATGGCGTCATTTCAACAGATCCGATGGAGCTCTTTTCAGTGTAAAAGCCGCAGTCTCTAAAGCATCACTTTAAAAGGGATAATGGCAAATTTATTTATGTCATCTTTGATCTTACCATGTCATGAATGGTTCGATTACATCTTCACGGACTCTCCACTTGCAGTGGTGTTCCGGGAGGTGCAATTTATGAAACCCCTTTCACAACTCATCAGACATTCGCTAAACTTGTAACTCAAATATTCCTTTCTGCAATCGAATTGTAGAAACATAATTTTATTGTTACAACAACTTCTACTTCATTTTTGAAAACCTTTCGAATGATTTCAAAAGATCCAGACTTACGTCTCATCAAGTAAATATCCATATATCTACTTGAGTCATTTCTGAGGAGAGATTAAATCCACTACTTGCAACAGCATTTATTGAACTACACACATCAAAATGTATGATCACCAATAAGTTTGTTGCTTGTTCCTTATGGCCTGTGAACGGTATTTCAGTCACTTCACTTTTTGGACGAAAGTTGCAAGTGTCAGATGATTTAAAATCAACCGACTTCAAAATCCATCATAATGGAAGTTTCCATGCGGGTTTCTCCAATGTGACCAAATGCAGTGCCACACTTGTGTGGTATTCTTTTAGTCTTGCGACATTTAGCGTCAGTGTTATGGATGTATCATATTTCCATCAATATTCATAACATACATCCCATCTTGGATGGAAGCATGGCCCTTCATGTTATTCATAATACTGAACAACAATTGTTCTTTTATGAACAACCCTTTTGCAACAAACATTGTGCACTGGGTTAGAGTGTATGAAACTCTAAAATGAATTATGAAAGTAAACACAGAGGTAATATATTAATATCATTTTTCATAACATACATCTCATTCATAATGAAAGTATGGCCCTTATGTTTATTCATAACACCGAACATCAAAAGTTCTCTTATGAACAACCTTCTTGCAAGATACCTTATGCAAAGGGCTAGAGTGTGTAAAGCTCTAAAATGAATTATGAAAGAAAACACATAGGTAATACACCGATGGAAGGTATAGTAACTTTTACTATGTTCCCAGCGTGTATCAAGACCTCATTCCTGGCTAGTCTTTCAGGCCATAGTAGTTCTTGCATCGAGTCGTAACAGAATGCAATCGAGCGGGTATCTTTGTGATCAACTCACAATACCCAAAATTAGTGATTAACATGTTTAACCATAATTCCCAAGAACTATATCTTTGACCAGCCTTCTATACATCAAAAACTTGTATGACATTCATACATGAGCTGGATATTCCAGTCTTCTTTCTTTCTGCCATTATACTTCTAACAGTTTAACTTTTAGTATTTCTCCTACTCTCAGAAGAAGCACCCAACTTAAGAGTGGCGTTTAGCCCCGGACTTCCTAGGCGTGAAAGTTTCACTAACACCCTTCGGACACTTCCTTTCTCTTTAAGTTATTGTTTTATTCACCTTCATTTACATGATAGGCGTTCTCCTGGATCCCTCTCTTATCAGGCTAATGCATAGTAAACACCTTTACTAATAGTTTGCAAACAACTATTGCTTTGGATATTTCATATCTTTCAGCCTTTGTTTGTATCTGAAAATTAATTTTCAGTTCCATGAATATAACATAACTATCCCAAAACTTTCGAAGTTCGGGTCTCATGGAAGCAAACGTAGTGCACTTGACTGAAACGGAATTCTAGCTTTTGGATCGAAGGACGAGAGTCACATGATCCATAGCATTAGCGGGAGAATACCGAAAGCATGCGATAGGACAAAGTCCTTCTCGGCACTCTTGAGGACAATCCTCACATTACGTTATTAATCGTAAAGTTTTAACCAGATAAATAACAACTTATCCAATTTTAAAAGGGAAGATGGAAACGCGAGCCATTATTCTACAACTATTATGCAAATCACACTTAGACAGTGTTCAAAATTAATTGCACTTAAGAATTAAAAGAATTAATTCTAAAGCGCGCTTCCACTCAAAACAATATCTCTCATAATTGATTGTGAGTGATACAAGACCCGAGTTTTGATTGTTCGCCACGATGGTAGCATCACAGATGACGAAAATCTCAACCGGTAGGCCATCTTGCCAATCACATCTTTATGTGATTCTTGTTCATCTTTCGATGCATGTGTTCCGAGCTCAGGACTTTCCTGCCTGAACGTCAAGACAACCAAGTGATCTTGCAGTGAGGTCTGACCTCACCCGCCTTACACTTTCCAGTCGTTCGTGCCCATGGTAGCATGTGGCACCTCGAAAGGATACATGCTGTGACGGTGCTACACTTGGGAGAACAGTAACTACTTGATATTTTAAGTGAGAGATCACCCTAATAAAAGCGACTACCGCGCAATCAAGAATGGTGCATCATAAGGGATAAACATCTCAGGCAATTTATAATAGCATGATATGGTATAGCCCCTTCTGACGGAGAAGTCAAGTATTTCTTCGTCTTCGGCATTCGCATCGGTGTTCACCTTCGCGAAGATTGCCACCACCTTGTCGATGCACCAGATAATATTGCTATCTCTATAGCTAATAAAATAAGTGCATTACTCAAGGTTGACACGTAGGTCATTAAAGTGACAATCATATGGCTCCAGCCATCATGCCGAATCATGACACGCATGTCATGTTAATTTACATCATATAGTCATCTCATACATAATCAAATTAATATGAGCATTGCTATACCACATCACATGCTCATGCAAACCCTCCTGCAAAACCAAGTTAGACACCTTTAATCGGTTTATGCAAGAACTTGTTTTTCGTGGCTTCTAAGGTTTCGAAACAAAACGAAGCTACCAACGTCCATCATCAAGTATGATAATTCAAGTTGCTAGATTAACTTTGCGGGGTGTATGAAACACGAGATAATAAAATCTCGAGCCCCATACTGAACTTCGTCATACGCATGACCCCCATGCAGATCATATCTGCATTGCCCTTTCGTCTGCGAAATTTCATCTTTCTTTTTAACTACATTGGAATTCAATGAACTGTTAGCACTTCATTGATCAATCAGGATCGCGGATTGCCAGAACATTGAAACTCCACCATGCTGTTATCAAGATCAGAAATATGCAAATCCCAGGGAAGCAACAAGAACATCGGGTAACAGATTTCATCTGCTACCCGCACAAATAATTTTCAGTAATAGAACTCATCTACTACCTAATTATATTGTGCAACACCCATACATCTATATGTATTCCAGATCGCAACCTGCATCTACGCATAGCACGGCTCTTGATGCCACTATTGGGTAACGCAGCAGAAAACAAAAATTTCTGACCTATGCACCAGCCCAGGACCACTATGGAGACTGCATACATGGTTTGATCTTTTTCGTTACCGACTCGTAGCGCAGCGGAAGTAGAGTCGATGACAATCGGCGGTGCAGATCCCCGCAGCTAGGATTTACAACCTCCCAACCGCGAGGATGTATACCCTCATCTGCCCCTTGGACAGCCCTCTGGGAGGCGGTCGGATAGTCCCCTGACGGTGTCGTGGACAGCCCTTCGGGAGGACCATCGAAACTCGGACGGTCACTCGGACAACCCTTCGGGAGGCACTCTCGAACTAAGACCGAAACTACGATCTCTCTACAGAGTTGCACACATACGGTGTCATCTATCCGGCAGGGCTTCGCCGTCCAGAACTAGTTCCCACCGGAACCCAGACAGCCTTTCGGCTCTACGAAACTATTTCGCTGGGAGGGAGAGAGAAGGCCAGATCATGCATGGCTTGTGTATGTTGAGAAAGAGTGAGTTTTGGGCAGCCCCCTCCACCTCTATTTATAGGAGAAGGAGGGGTGGAGGGGCTGAAATTTCAGCCACATCCATCCATGTCATCTCCAAGATATTTTTGGAGCAAAAGCCCCAAAAGGTGGCTTTCCAAAAAGTAACCATAAAGCTGATTTCCCTATTCACGACAACATTTTTCAGCGTCCGTTCGAACCGAAAATATTTATGTGGGCTTAGAACATTTCCAGTACCCACTAAAATAATTTTCGACGTGTTCCAAAACAATTCCGGATTAGTGATTTTCATCTGCGAAAAGCAAACAAAGCGGTTCCGGCAGCTCCGGAACATTTCCGGTTTTTCTTTCGGAAAATTCCCAGAAGTTTCCAGAATGATTCTGGCACCCTCCAAGAATTATCAGGCGTGTGCCGAAACCAATTTGACTTAATGGTGTACTCCGAAACAACTTTTCGGTTTAGTGATTTTCATCTGTGAAAAGCAACTAAAGCGGTTCCGGCAGTCCGGAACATTTCCGGTTTTTGTCTCTGAAAAATCTCAGAAGTTACCGGAACAATTCTGGTACCCTCCAATAATCTCCAGGCATGTGCCGAAACCAATTTTACTTAGTGGTACACTCCGAAACAACTTTTCGGTTTTACCGAAACTCTTCCGGTGTTCTCTCTCCGGAACTCTTCCGTTGTCTCCGAAACTTTTTCGGTGAATTTCTCTTAGACCCCCTGTCTAGCATTCAATAGATAGATGACCCTTAAGCGTGTGACCCTATAGGTTCGGTGAAGTATAGACATGACCCAGAATCCCTTCCGATCAATGATTAACATCGGAGCCGTGGACACCCATATTGACCCCTATACCCACACGAATGAATATTCGAGTGAACCTCCAGTTGCCGAGTGCTATTCCTGTTGCTTCGCGATATGTTACAAATACCCGAGGTGAGACATGTTGGCATCCCCGTGGATCAACAACTTGTCCACTATGCTAGTTACCTCGTTACCGGTATTGTTCTCTTTTCTCGTTACCGTGTTCCGGCATCCCTGTGATCAAATCACCCTGTGTCTGGCCAGACGATGATGGATACCATAATACCGAGAGGGCCCAAAGATATATCTCCATCGTCGGAGGAGCAAATCCCAATCTTGAGCTATCTTGTTACTTGCCATACTTTTCCGTGAACCCGTAAGCCGCCGTAATAGCCACCCAGTAACGGATGACGTTGAACAAACCCCAAAGTTCACGAAGCAAGCACGAAGGAACTCGATACTCTCATGGTCTAAGGAATTATGCAAACATTAACTATCTCTATGTTATTAACCATTAACTAGTGACGAAAGTATCTCATAGCATAACATCAATTCGGGTCGATTCAACACAAGTGTTCTACCAACATTGCGCCCTCAAAATTGCCGGCATAGCCATGCCCATGATCAGGAAAACAGGATCATCATGCAATACTTGAGCCAGTCTTAGAGGCAAGACTAGGAATATATTTTACCGTTTATTATACCACACGTGCAAATGAGTTTCCCTCCGGGCCTCGTGGATATTGCAGACTCGAGAATCATTGCAGTTATAGCATGGAATATAAACTTAATTAGGAACATGTGGATAAATAATAACATTTATTATTGCCTCTTGGGCATATCTCCTACACGGAGTGGGCGTAGAAGATTCCGATCTCGAATCTGAGCTGCTACTGCCGCCTCCTGTGATGGCTGCCGGATCTTCTGTGGCGAAACCAGATGGCATGGCAGACGAGGTCGGCGCAGAAGATCCCGTCGAAGCAAAAGATGTCGGGTCCGCAGGCGAAGAAAGCCGCGCCAAAACTGGCGGGGCCTGGCGTCGAACGTAGCAACGCGGGTCGTCCGCAAAACGCGTGGCGGAGGGACCTGCATGCAGCGGCGTGTTGGACCCGAAGTGGGACATCGGGCGCACGGGACTGGGCGAGCCAGCAGCGGGAGACGTGGCGCCCGGTGATTGCGGCGAAGGCGCACCCGAGGAAGATCTACCACTGTTGCCCGCCTGGCAGGGTGAGGAGTCAGGATGCACATTGTCCCCGTCCTGGAGACACATGAGATGCGGACCATGCACAATATTTTGTGCACCATTTGTACGCGAATTTTTTTTTTTGCCGCTTCCTCATCTGATCCTGCACCACTCAAAGGCTCAGAAGAAGGGTTAGGAGAGTTAGTCATATGATCATTAAAATTATCAGCCCCACTAGAAATACCGGATAATTGAGGTGGAAGAAGTAGAATTTCTTTACGAAGAAGAGCACCGGCATTAGGATGGAGGTGTGCAAAAGGGAAGATGGTTTCATCAAAAACAACATCACGAGATATATATATACTATTCCTGTTAGAACATCAAGACACTTGACCCCTTTGTGTTGAGGGCTATAGCCAAGAAACACGCATTGCTTAGAGCGAAACATAAGCTTGGATTATTATAATGGCGAAGATTAGGCCAACATGCACACCCAAAAACACGAAGAGAGGAATAATCAGGCCTAGCGTGAAGAAGACGTTGCATGGGTGTTTCGTTGTTAATGACACGACTAGGCAACATATTAATAAGATGAACTGTTGTAAGAAACACCTCATCCCAAAACTTGAGAGGCATGGAAGCACCTGCAAGAAGTGCCAAGCCAACTTCAACAATATGCCTGTGTTTGCTCTCGGCAGAACCGTTTTGTTGATGTGCATGGGGGCAAGAAACATGATGTGATATGCCTAAAGTTTGAAAGAACAAGTTTAATTTCTCGTATTCACCACCCCAATCAGATTGGACTGCAAGAATTATACTATCAAATTGTTGCTCAACAAGTGCTTGAAAATTTTGGAAGACTGAAAAAACATCGGATCTTTTCTTAAGAAGATAAATCCAAGTGAATTTACTGTAATCATCTATGAAACTAACATAGTAGTCATGTCTACCAACAGAAGTGGGAGCGGGACCCCACACATCATAAAATATAAGTTGTAAAGGTTTGGTAGAAACACTAGTTGATACAGGATAAGGCAATTGATGAGCTTTTGCCCTTTGACATGAATCACAAATAGTTTCAGAACTACGCTCACCAACACATGGGAGCTTATTATTCCTAAGCACTTGTTGAACAATAACAAAAGAAGGATGTCCTAATCGTGCATGCCACCGTTCCGAAGATAGTTTGATGACACCACAAACTTGTTTATTGAAGCTTCTAAATTGATGAATCAATGGATATAGCCCATGCACGCATCTACCTCGATAGAGAATTTTCCTCGTGACCTGGTCCTTAATCAAAAAGAAATAAGGGTGAAATTCTAGAAAAACTTTGTTGTCAATGGAAATGCGATGAACAGAAAGGAGATTTTTGGATGTGTTGGGACAATGCAAAATATTTCTAAGATGAATATCACGGTGTGGGGTTTTAACAATTGAATGACCAACATGACATATCTCCATACCTTCTCCATTGGCGTTGTGGACTTGATCTTGGCCTCTATACTTCTCAGCCATAGTGACCTTCTCAAGCTCATGGGTGATGTGGTCAGAGGCTCCTGAATCAACGTACCAATTTGTATCTACACCATAAGAGGTGTCCGCGGCAGCTGCAATTTTTTCCTTTGGGAATTGTTCTCAGCGTAACGCCAATCACAATCCTTGGCGATGTGGTTATTCTTTTTGCAGATCTGACATTTATTCTCATATTCATCATACCCTTGAAAAACGCGCCACCGATTGTTGTTGTAGAGAGGGCGCCGGTTGTAGTTGTTGCCACCACCGTTGTTGTGCTGGTTGTAGCCACCGCCGCCACCAAAGTGACCGCCGTTACCAGCAGGATAGCCGCCGCCGCTGCCTCCATAGTGGCTGCCACCACCTTGGCCGCCGTTGTAGTGGCCGCCTCCACCATAGCCGTTGTTGCCGCCTCCACCAAAGTGGCCGCCGCCACCGCCCCCACATTGTCCTCCTCCTCTGGAAGAGCCGCGGGAGCCAGATCGGGAAGCACCACGGTGCCCTCATGAGTAGGCTGCCATGGCAGTAGATTTGAAGGAGTCGGTGCCGGTTCCGTGGAACATCTCCATACGCTGATCAAAATTGGAAACCATGCTAAAAAGATCATCAGTGGAGAGGGGCTCGGTGCGAACATTGAGGGCTGATACAATGGGTTGATATTCCATGTCCAACCCACCGATGATGAAAGAGATGAGTTCTTCATCTGAGATTGGTTTTCCTACTACAGCTAGTTCATCCACCAAAGAATGCATATATCCGAAGAAAGCGCCGGCGGATTGAGAGCCTTTTTGAGCATTGGTGAGACTAGTGCGGATATTGTTGACACGTGATCTAGATTGAGAAGAAAACATGCTGACTACGGCTGACCATAGCGCATGAGATTGCTCATGGGAAGCAACCTGGATGAGAACTTCTCTGGATAAGATGTTGAGGAGAAAAGCAAGAACTTGCTGGTCTTCTCGGTGCCAGATTGTGTGGGCTGGGTTGGCAACGATCTGATCTTTGCCGTCTGAGTTTTTGGTGGTGATTGATTTGGGTGGTTCGGGAGCAGTTTTATCTAGGTATCCGTACATGCCCGCAGCTCTAATCTGCGATAGCACCTGAGCTTTCCATCGCACAAAGTTTGTGCGGGTAAGCTTTTCAGAGACTTGGGAAGTCAGTACGGAGGAGGAAGACGAGGAGGACACCATGGAACGAGAGGAAGGTGGTTTGCTAGATGTGATGGAGAAGAAGGGCTCTGGTTACCATGTAAAATTATGAAGCGTCTCAATCTCCCATAGGGAGACCCTCATGAATATATATTGATAGGCTGCCTGGATACAATCGTGCAACACACGTCAGGATATACAAGAGATCGAGAGGGAAAGGAATACCGGTTATACATAGGGAAAAGAGATAGATGAGGTTTAAACAGAAATATCTCTAATCTCCTAACTACCTAACCGGACATGTCAACAATATATTTAACAGTGCGAAGTTCATCGATCAAAAGTCCAAAGCTCTCAACACATAAAACATGTTGGCAACGAGAATAAAACACAATACCCTAGCGAATAATTAGTCCGTTGGTCATATGCTTGTAGCTTACTGAACAAAAATTGCTATGGTCGACAATTTTTGTTTAGTACAACCAAGGTGCAAGGAATGTGGCGCATAACAAGATCATCAAAATAAAGCTTAGCCACTAAGTGAAAAGCAGCTTGCGCCAGATGGGAATCCATATGAAATCAAGTTCTAGATATGCTTTAGAATTGATCAAGAGGAGTTTTGGCATGGGAAATCAAGTGAAGATTGGCTCCTTAGAGGGTATAACAATACTCTAGAGCTGCGAATGGCACAAGAAGGGAAAGCATCATCTTTTATTGGAAACAAGAATACAATATTATCTAGGGGACACCTGACATCTTGGAGCATGCTACCTTCTGTTACAAACATTTCTTTTTGGCAAGGTTTTGTTTGTAAACTTAGGGACGATATATGGAACAATGGTGAAAAACTAAATGAGGATCGGAGATAGGGATAAAATGGACAAACCAGAAACTAGAAGTTATTACTGAAGCCACCACACATGCACTGGGATGGCGGCCCCAGGTCATGGCGGATGCCATGGTCCCTCTCTTATGGTGGGGTGCGGCAGCGGCTACTGATAACCCACAATATAATGGATTGTTTGTAGCCTTTTCGATAAATAAGATTGTCGAACCCAATGAGGAGCTAAAGGTAAGATTTATATTCTCTTCAAGTTCTATCGACCATCAATATAACTCTACGCACACCTCCGATACAAGTACAACTAGTAGAGATCATTAAGGTAAACTCAACCATAGCATTAAGTGTAAAGTCGCCTTTGCTCCCATACGCAACAACCCACTTATCCGAGTTTGTATTTCCGTCACTCACGCGACCCTAACAATAAGCAAATCATGAACATATTACAATTGGAAGCCCACACGCTTGCGTGACATGGCGAGCACCATAGGACCACACCAAAATACAACATACAACTCAAATCAATCATGATCACCAATCAATCATAGGCCAAAATAAATCTACTCAAACATCATAGGATGGCAACACATCATTGGATAATAATATGAAGCATAAATCATCATGTTCAAGTAGGGGGTACAGTGGGTTGCGGGAGAGTGGGCTGTCGATAATAGATGAGGGATGTGATGGAGGTGTTGAGGTAGACGACGGAATTGTTGGAGTAGATCATCAACATGATGATGTCGCCGCCGTCGCTCCGACGCCACCGGGAGACTGCGGGAGAGAGAGCCCCCTCCTTGTTTTTCTTATTTCTTGGCCTTCCCCCTAGATGGGAGAAGGGTTTCCCCTCTGGTCCTTGGCCACAATGGCCCCCGAGGGGTGGGAGCCCCACTAGATTGGATCTCTATGTTTTTTCACTATTCCACGACCTCAGTTTCTGGCCGAACATCGTTTTTTTATAGCTGGAGATCCGTAACTCCGATCGGGCAAAAATGTTAACACGATTTTATCTAGATGTTATCTTTGAAGCAAACATGGGACACTGGAAGAGGAATAACACTCCCTCTAGGGTAATGCTTGCTAACCCACAAGTCGATTTATTGGTCATCTTCGCTCTTCACATATCCTAAGAACTTGCCATTGATGTCAAAATGCAACACATGCCTACGAGTGAACTGGATCAGCAGGACACCCTCAATGAGAGCAGCCATCCTAGGGATCACTTTCACCTCTGGATCAACAAGTGCTGATGGATCCACCGCGGTCAAATTAATCCGATGCTTGAAAGACCAGGTTTCAGCATCGTAGTCCTGTAACACCCACACATCAATGGTGTGTTTGTCACTGCCAATGCTGCACAAAGCAAGAGTGCCATCCATCTCCAGCAACGGCTGCAGTTGGACAATCGGGCAGGGCAACACATCAATCGAAATGTTCGACTTGTTGTGTTGAACACCATTATGTAGTGGGCATCCCAGTCGTGGTATTTCCCATTTTGAACGGTCATGTCCGCCATTTTGAACGCATTTGAAGTAACATGATTTTAGTTTGTTCAAATTTCAAAACATAGTATACCAACAAAATCCTTTCTAGATTCTGATTGAAAAATAGAAAGTTTGTCAAAATCGATGCAAGTGGGAATTAGTTGTGATTTTTACAAAGTATAAGGACCTATATAATTTATATGTGTTTAAGTTTAGCTAACTCAAATTTAACATTTTTCTAAAAGAGAAAAGAAATTTAAAAATATCCGTGCCACCGGTCGCCGTTAGGGCCGTCGGCATAGCTTTAACACCGCCAGCCTCCGTCATCCAATGGGCTCTATGCCGACGGTCACCGTCAGGGTAGATTGGAGCTTTGCTGATGACATCTCTTTGCCGACTGCTACCGTCGGTTTATCTATGTGATTTGCCAATGGCCCATATTTGCCGACGGCCACCGTCGGCATACCCCTAGCTTTGCCAACGGTTTCCGTCTCACCGTCAGTTTAGCTTGATTTATGCTGACGGAGGCCGTCGGCATAATCGATGATTCCTGTAGTGATCATTGCTGAAATTATAGTTCATTTGACTGAACTAGGGAAGACTGGTAACCTGAAATGGCATACTGTACAAATATCAAGATTGTGAAAGTCCCGTGAGACATCCCAGAACAAACCGAATGGGATTTGTTATCTGAATTTTTACCCTTAAGCCAACTAAGCTATCTACAGTATGTATCACTTCTACTTGAACATTTGTAGCCATCCCACACACAGAGACCAATTTTTTTGCATGGTAATACATGTCTCATTCATATCATAAAGATCAAAGTAGAAGTCATGTAAAGACCGACATGATAAAACTGAAAATACAGCATACCATCTCTGAGCTTTACACCAAACCCTGTCACGTGCCTTCGGCACCACCACAACAGCCACGGAAAAAAAATGACGGATTGACTCCTCATCCGAGCTTGACGCGGCTCCATCGCTGATATGTAGCTTCGCAGACCTCCAAGATGGCTCACCAAAGTGAAGCCATTGTCGTTGAATGAATCAGACCGGGGTAACACCCTGGACACGCGAACTCCAGATCTGGCACCCCATCACGACTAAGACGCTGAAGAAGGAAACCATTCCTGCCATCCATCAACCATGAAAGTTTCTTTTGGTCTTTTGAACAGTCCAGATGAAGCCAATGACACATGTAGCAACTTATTACTCGCCGAAGGCCCACAAACGCAGAGCATGAGCTTACATACATAGTAGTTTTCTGTATGCTCATCAATGTTACTGAATATGAAATTAAGTTCAGAATCTTATACATGATACTACTTGTGTCAAACAATTCGGCTAGTACGGTCATCAGTGGAGACCTCTCTTATTTAGCTTGTACACCCAACAGAGAAGGCATCGCCTTGGAGCCCACAGTTCGTCGTATGCGGCTTCATTGCTTTGCGGTGGCGTGTTTCCGGTTGAGCCCCCGGTTGCTCTTGTAGTGCTAGGGATGGTGTTGCTGCGATTCGCGCCTATGTATCCTGCCTTGAGTGTGTGAGTGTGTTGTGGTGGCGTGTGTTTGTACCGAGTTATTGTTGACCGTTGCTTTATATATAAAGCGGGGCGAAAGCATTTTTGGGTAACGAAGAATGGGAGCAGCTAAACATGAAGGCCATCTCACGTCTGAAGAACTGGAAGCGGTCACCACCCCTGATCATCAAATTTTTCGAAACAGGCTTTCGCCCCGCTTTATAAATAAAGCAACAATGGAACAAAGTACACGGCCGAACAATACCCTTGATCATCAAATTCCGAACGTTGATGCAGCTTTTTCAGATGAACTCTTTTCAGGTAGTTGTGGAGTTATTGTTAGAGATCATAGAGTGATTTCATAGGTGCAAAGACGGCAAGACTCGAGCAGGTAGCTGATGCCGTCTTGGCAGAGGCTGAAACTCTCCGAGAAAGCTTACTCCTAGCCTGCAAATTGGGATGCAATAGCCCGTAATTCGCCGCCGAATACTCATAAGGTTGGGAAGGCATGGTTAGTTGTTTATTTTTCGGTCGCAAAAGAAACACAAGATGGAAAGAAGAAGCCCAAGATGAAGATGACCTATGTACATTAGCATGTTACCGACTTGTCCATTTTGGAAGGCCGAACATGCACATAGCGTGCCATTGCTAGTTTGCCCTGCTCCTCACTTCATGCATGTCTTCTACAGTAGAAAGCTACATGCATGTCAGCATGTGCACTAAAGTGACTACTCATGAAGGCCTTTCCCTCATACAAGTGCCCAGCGTATGGGGCTGTTGACCATAAGCAGATGGCGATTTTGATTCCCAAGTCCGAAGTAAACTATGACATCAAAATTAAGGAGGGCCTCAACTCATCCCTGATGGACTGGTTATTTTCCATGCAACATTGATACGCCAATTGTTGCCAACATAATGAAATGCTCAACACCAAATACAACATGAGTGCATGCATACATAGATATATATTAATATTCCCGGCAAGTCGATCGTTACGTACTCCGTCCGTAAAGAAATATAAAAGAGCAACATTTAGATACGCGCGTGAGTACCTCATGAGATGATCGATGGGCGACATGAGCTTGCGGCTGACCGATCAGCAGCTACTCCAGTCCTCACCGCATCGGAACTCCCAGGGGAATTCCCCTCCCCGGAGGAGGGCCAGGAAGCTCAGGTCGCCCACCGCAAGGGTGAACATGGCCGCCGCCACGTAGACGATCAAAAGGATGAGCATGCCTAGTCCTGTGTCGACGGCGATGATGGAGACGAAGCTCGCCAAAATACAGCAGCCGATGACGACGGCCGCCACCGCGACCGCAAGGTAGGCCAGGGCATGGCAGATCCGGCGGCAACGGCACGGGAGTAGCAGCACGAGCGCCGCCGCGGTGTAGACGATCAAGGGGATGAGCAAGAGGTCTCCTAGTCCTGCGTCGGCGGCGAGGGGCGCGATGCTGGCCAACAAACAGTGGTCGACGATGGCTACTGCGATGGCGAGGTAGGCAACGGCACGGCGGATCCGGCGGTGACGGCACGGGAGCAGCAGAGCCAGCGCCGCCGCGGCTGCCTGGAGCGGGGCGCAGCATAACTGCCCGATCCAGAGGGCGCGGTGCATGGCGTCCTGCTCCTCGCATGAATCGCGCCATAGCAGCTGCAGGAAGACGAACTTAGCGCATGGTAGATCAATGGGGAGGGAACTCAGTCTCAGAATGATCCACCATCGATCCGTCCAGGTCCAGCCAAGGGCCGGGCCGGGGTAGTAGAGCTAGAAGCACGGGCCGTACGTAGTTGTTACCTGCAGGTTGCAGAGTGCGTAGAAGACGGCGGAGCCCAAGGCGTAGGCGACGGGGAAGTGGTCGGCGTTGACGAGCGCCCAAGCGCTGGCCAGCTGGATAGCTTCCTGTGGAACTGGAAGTGACGAGCGGCCATCGTCTTCTTGGCCAGCGTCACAAGCAGCAGAAGAGGCATCTTGGCATCCATGGATTCAAGATTTTTCTGCGGGGAGTCCATGTCCATGTCCATGTCCATGGATCGAAGCCAGATTGAAACAACAAGAAGGCACGTTTAGTTGTTTAATTTTCTGGCGCGAAAGAAACACAAGATGGATCGAGCTCGAGAAGAAGAAGCCCAAGATGAAGATGAAGATGAAGACGGGGAGGGGACTCACCACGAACTGGTCGGGACCGTGGGAGGCGCCTCCCTGCTTTGGTTGCATCCTATTGTAGCTGTAGCTTGCAAGCTCGGCGAGTCGAGCAGCGCATGCAGTGGCGAGCCGGCCTGCGATGAGCCCACACCCACGACGTGTCGAGCAGTTTCTGGCATGTGATGTCGTCTCATGGCAGCGACGATGCATGCACGGGCACATGAAACGAAACCACGGGGTGTTGCATCCGGAGATGCTGGCAGCGTTGGCTTGCTAGCTTGTTTTAGCTCCGGCCTCCCATGTGTACTACTCATGTCAGCTACCACCCACCCATAGGCCAGCAGGGCCGGGCCGGCAAAATGCGGGGCCCTGTGCCGAAACTAAAAAATAGGGCCCTATCCCATTAGAAAAAAAAACTAACAAACAATTATAATGTATATGATATAATGTATTACATACGAATTGGATACATAAAAAATCATTACCTCTTCAACTCTCGCTTGCATAATATTTATTTGAACAACATCATTCTTTTAGTATTCTTTGGAATAAAATCTTCAATGATATCCTCGTAATAAATCTTCTCCCCAGGATGACTCAAATCTGTATTACTGAAACACTACAAAAGATGAATAGAATAAAATTGAAGTGATATGGGAGGAGTCAGCAGATATCAGTTGGAGATTGTGCGTCAATATTTAGGAATTACACGAACCGTCTAACTGATCTAGTCTTCTGTCATGTCCAGATGAACTGCTATACTGTAATCTTTAAACAAGGTGGTAAGAACCAAACTCTAACAAAGTAATGATCCTTGCCAAAAGTTAATTAGAATTTAGAAATTAAAAGTAGGACTATAGGAGCCAAAGTTAACCAGGAGGACAAGCCAGCTGTAGCCGGCAGGAGTAGTTAAACCCTTGAATTAGGGCCTGGACCATGCAAGTATTGATGAATTGTTTAACTTCTGCCGGTATCAAATCTATACGGGGAAGCCTTCACGCCGAATCCTGCACATGATCTCACGTGATTAGCTTTAGCATGGTGAGAGAAGCATGTTTTGTTGATCTACCTGTTTTGGCGATGGCGAGAGGAACATGCTCATCGGAGTTCGGACGAAGTTAATCGGAACTCGGAAGGCTCTTTCCCCGCCTGTCGCCGTGATGCCCGCCGCCCCGGTTCTGGATGAGATGCGATGGATTTTGATCTGGTCTGGACGCGCTGTCTCGCCTGCCAATTTTCTCTGGATGCGGTCGATCAAGTTCTGTTTCCAATCGAGGCATCGCATCGAGCAGCGGCCTCAGGCAGAGTCATGCGGACGCCCAAGAGCCAGCGGCACAGCCATACGCGGCCCATCGCCCAGGAGAAAAAAATATACATAGCCTTACATAAAATTTTGGGGCCCCTAAAATTTTATGGGCCCTGTGCGGGCTGCACACTTGGAAGACCTATGGGCCCGGCCCTGAGGCCAGTCCAGTCCAGTCCATTCCGTTTGCGGTGGTAGTGTACAGTTGCAGCTGTGCACGCAGAATCATTTTGACAATAATGCCTACTAGCCGTCAAAATAATAACAATGCCAGCTAGTGGTACAACGTTTCCACAGAATCATGTATTTACAATGCGTATTACGTGACAGATCATCGGCTTTTTTCTTTTACCGGATCAGCTTATTTTTGGTCTCGATCGCGTAGTGGTAAACTACTTTTCCCGGTACGTAGTTAGTTAGAGACGTAGTTTTCCTTTTTTTTAGGGGTAGTTAGTAGTTTTCCTTTTTTGTGAGACACAGTGCAAACCCAAAAGTCACCGACGCGTGATATATGTACGTTAGAGCATCTACAGCCGGACGCTCCAAACCGGCCTCAAACGTCCGTGCGGCCCGTCCGTCGCTGACCGATCACGAAAATCTGACTCATACGGACGCCTCAAACGGAGCTCAAATGCCCGGGCTGACCGGCACCACTCTGACGTCAGCTTAGCCCAGCCTGGCCCACATCCACCCCACAAATATCTACACCCTGCAAGTCGTAGACATCGGTCAATCCGAACTCCACTCAACTCCCATCTCCGTCCACTCCACTTCCGATCCCCCTCCTTTCGATCCGATGGCCGGCGACGAAAGCAGCAGTGGTTCCGGCGGAGAATCCGATGCCTCGACCATCGGTGTGGAGGAGCTCGCCCTCCGCATCGCCATTAGGAGGTCGCTGCTCGAGCAAGGCGGCCCCAGCAGCGGCGAATCTTCCTCAATGCCCGTCGCCCATCGACGGCTCGACGCAGCGTCGGCGACGTCGCCGGCCCTTCCCACCAGGCACGCAGCTCTGGCAGGTCCGCTCTGCTCCTTCAGGTACGCCGCCCACCTCCACCACCCTCTGGTCCGGAACCGGTACCCGGCCACCGTTGGGTCCTCGTGCCCGCGCCGGGGCCGGGGCGCACGAGGACGCCCGAGTCCGAAGCACGTGCAGCCCGGCGCAAGCGGCAGCGAATGAGGGAGGGGGGGAGGCTATGTCCGCGCGCCGTTCACGCCCAAGCGTGCCGGTCGATCCTGAGGATGCGCTCCTCGCGTCAGCCCTCCGCCGCTCTCTCACGACGGCGGAGACGGATGCACGATGCCTCCGCCGCAAGAATGCCAAGGCGCTCCGACTCGTAATCGAGTTGTCGGAGCGCGAGGCAAACAAGGAGGCGACGGCGAAGGCGAGGACAGCCTGCCATGCGAAGGAGCAGGACCGCCTGCTCTGCAGGCTGTCGGGCATGAGGTCCAGCTCCGACTCCGACCTGACGGACGGCTCCACTTCCATCTCCGATGACGACGCACCTCCACACACCGATGCCTACACGGAGGAGGGGCACAGCCATGTCGACGCCCGGAAGGGGAAGGGGCCGGCGAGGAAATAGTGATTTCCTCCGCCATTCCCCGTTTTGTTTATATTCTAACTATATTTTAAGTTGTTTGTAGTATGGATTTGCCGT
Organism: Elymus sibiricus; assembly: GCA_039707655.1. Classification (NCBI taxonomy): domain Eukaryota; kingdom Viridiplantae; phylum Streptophyta; class Magnoliopsida; order Poales; family Poaceae; genus Elymus; species Elymus sibiricus. The sequence continues at coordinate 396,856,051 of CM077663.1, read as the reverse complement.
TGAATTATGCTTCTTTTGTCCGGCGTTGCAATGTTGATCCGATGAACTGCGTGTTGATCTTGTTTATGTAGCGTTGCATGAGTTATATGGTTTTGAGGGTTCAGATATAAAGAACACGGGTGTGAAAGCTATTAAATTTGGTGCCATCATCATCAGAGATAGTATGCGACATCTAAAGTCATCACAAGTCCCGAACAGTCCAGTCAGCTACATAACCGAGTTCGACCAGAAGTTAAAGATGTCCCCGTAGAGTACTGAAGATAGACAAGTTAAAGATGGCCCCGTAGAGTACTAAGATAGACTTATTTGGAAAAGTGATCATGAGAAGGATTGTTCGTCTCGTCGAGGCGCACAAATTTGGTATTTGAATCGTAGCGATCGGAGGTCGCATGCAAATTCCACGGTCGGCACAAGGAGCAAGACAAAAATTTGGGCCTGATTCGGGCGGAATTGGAGTTGGGTTAGAATTAGGACTTTAGGCCGTAAATTGGTGTAATTCTCTTGTAAATCAGGAAAGCCTAGATGAATTTTTTACTTGTACGGAAAGTCCAGTTGCCTCTTATATATGTTGGAGGTGGCGGTCGATTAAACAACACACAATCGAAACATTAATATACTATTTTGTTCATCTATGTTTTATCTCTCCATCATTTTTCCCTCTCGTTCTTCGCCCTTCCTCGAGTTTGAGAGCTGCGAATCCCGAGGTTCTAGGGGAGAGCGAATCGACCTAGGGCAGCCCCTAGTCGCCGCACTCCCCGACGGGATACCTCCCGGGTGTGTGGGGTTTCGGGTCTGTGAAAGCGTCCGTCGGTTGCCTTACGTATCGCGTTGCCGGTCGGATCTCCTTCGACGTAAGATATGGTGCATCACCCCTAACATCGAGGGTACACGTGATGTGTTCGTGTGTCAGCACCATGCCCTATGAAAAAGCGTGACACACCATGCCCTATGAAAAAGCAACCGAGGCTACCGACTAGGAATGAAACCGCGCCTCTTGGGGACCCACCGGACAACGTCGGCGCCGGAGCGCGAAACTTTCGCACGGAGTCTCACGCACGTCATACCGAGTTGCCGAGCTCGCCAACCGACCTTGAGGGCCCGCCTCCCCTAGCAGCCGCACCGGCAAGGACGGACGCTAGCCCCGCGCAATCCCTCGCCGCAACAGTCGCCACGCACCCAAATACACGGAGCACAACCCCCGTGCCGCGGCAACACCCCGAGCTCTACCGACAAGCCACCACCTCGCCACGAGCCAGAGAAACCCCACTGCCGGCAGACGGATAATGCTGCTACTCTCATGCATCAACTACTCCTAATTTGCAAGGAGATTGCAACGGCCGTTTGCTCCTCATAATTCCCGAGTCTGCAAACACAACCTTGCGGTAAGATAAACACAGCCGTCCATACTCAATTCTGGATTAAATTCGGAACCTTAAAAAAAAAATGACATATCCCTAAGGAAGTCTATGGCAAAGTCATCACTTTTATTTATTGTGAAAAATAGTTGGTAAGTACTCTGCTTTAGTATCCGCTAGCAACATCTTTTCTGAAGATGGCTACCGAAAGAAACTACGCCCGTGTTACTTCCACCCACTGAATTTCTGCTACCGTATCATTCTTCCCGACCTCAACAAAATTGCAACATTACAAGTACAGGCACCAGTTAGTTCTTGATTTCTTCGCTTCTTCAGCAAACTCCCCTCTCTATACATTCACGCCTCTCAAAGCAAAAATGAGGAATTCCACTGGATGTCTGGATTGGAGACTGTCCTCTACAGCCACAAGATTAAGCCGCCGTGTCGTCCGCTTCAAGTTCAGGCCAAGGGATCGAAAAACTCGCGACAAAATTAGGCAGCAGCCGTTACATCAGACATCAAAGGTTCCTTGTCCCCCGGGGTTTCGCCGAATACTCGCTCCCTCGCATTGTCAGACTGCAAAACCATCAAACAGCTCAGTGCCACATAAATCAGGTTTTCTCTTTCGTGTAGGATTAAAACTGGTGTGGAGAAACTGCGAGATTTTGGATAAAAGCGCAAACCATCTTTTGCCAGTTGCTGAAGAACACTATGCCGGCGAGCAGTAGGAATTGCATTATGGAGCCGCAGGAAATGCCCATCCAAAGCCCTTTCCCTCCCATCTTCAGAACAAACCCGAGAAGGAGGGACATTGGAATCCCAAACAGATAGAACGAACCGAGGTTAACATAGGCGCCCAGGTGCTGCGACCCGCACCCTCGAGCGATACCTGAATGATTAACACACAATGTGTGTTAGTCCTAGACATGAATGCATCTAGCGCTAAAACCATGTACGAAAAACAGAAAGAGCAGATTCTTCTCTATTGGAGTTTAGTGGTGTGATGTCATTTATACACGAGGATCTTGCGAGTGTCTAAATTAAGCTATGCTGGAAATGCCAAGCAAGAGCATATGTTTGAGTGAATAAAGTTCAATATTCTGGCCTGTTCAGAACTGTCGACAAGCACGATTTTGCACAAATAGTGAAATAGACCTGTCAAGCAAACAACAGTTCCACTAGCTAGAAGAGAGGTGCAGGCGATTGCATACTTAGTGAGGTGGCGCCCACTTAAGATTACATCCCAGCCAGATGTGTGTGGATGCAAACACCGGCATCCATGTTCACATAAGAGCACATGTTTGAAAGAACAAACAAGTAACTCCCCAAGTAACAATGTCGGCTTCCACAACACAAAATAGCATTAGTATAGCGAAACATTAACAATTCTAATAAGTGGCATGTTACCTGGTAATGGCTTTGCGAAATCAGCATGACTCACAAATAATAGTATCACTTGCTACCTAGCAAGGCTTATTACCAAACTGTATAAAAGCTACATACTGAATTATCGAAATCAAACTACAGGGCGAAGATATATATATATATATATATCACAGTATGGTGTCATGGCTGGAAACAAGTATAGCTTACGGCTGCCGAAATCATTATAACATCACACTCTTTTGAAGGGACGGTAAAATTGACAGATTAATTAGTAGTTAGAAATTTTTAACCTGAGAGAACTCCTTGTAGGCTATCAGCAGCGACTGAGATGCAGATGAAGGGAACCATTGCATTGACATAATCAACAACGTCCTTGTCACTGCTGTATGCATAGCCCAAGATGTGCTGGGATGCTAACAGTGCCCCAGTGACGAGAACCGCCTCAGTCACAGCAATAGACATCACAACGCGGACAGCCAGTCGAGCACCTTCAGGATTCCCAGCACCTAATTCATTTGCTACACGAGTGCTGCCCATTGAATAAAAATACAGAATGCCGTCATCAAATGATAATTCCATCCAAAAAAGAAGTAATATCTAGAAGTATGTTAAACTTCTACTTACCTTCCAGCAGCACCAATCCCATATGCTATAGTATACATCAATGTGATTGTTGTCATGCTGCACAAAAAGACGTGCGTGAATATGATGCAAATATTACCATCCGTGCATATTACCTTACATGGGAAATTCTTACCATGTAGACAGAACTGAAGTTTGCAGCTCTGGATTGGGTAGAAGTCCAGACAGAAGAATAATGACCTCAAATGACCACCATTCAAAACTGGAAGATTCACATGGAAACTCGTTAGCTCAATAAGGAAAAGTAACATGACATGTGGTCATTCTGAATCACACTGCTGTGCTTACCATAACATTAGTGCAGACGGCAGAGCTAGGCGCATGAACACACCCACTCCACTGAAAGCATCGAGTGTAGGAGGCGAGAATGTCTCCTTACAAGAGTTTGAGTATCCGATGTACGCAACAAGCATGAACACGTTCAACCAGTACGATACGCTTATCGCCAAAGCGGCTCCAATGTACCCAAGGCTGGTCTTGAACACTAATAACCAGCAAAGAGGAATGTGCAAGAGCAATGTTGCAATAGAGGACCAAAGCATAGGGATTATCAGACTCTGAGACTGTAAGAACTTTGTTAGGGGCTGACTGACAGCGTATGCAAAGAGGGCCGGAATCAACCACATTATGTATCTTCCGGCTTCGTGCGAGATCACTGGGTCCTGGCCTATGAGGGTCAGGAGTTTTCCCATGAATACCCAGAGAAGTGAGATTGGAATGCTGACAGCCGTCAGGGTGACCATGGCTCTGTAGGTTTGCACTCCCAATCTGCCGTACTGTTCGGCCCCGTAAGCTTGACCGCACAGAGTTTCTAAGCCGCTTGCCATTCCAATCTGTTATACAAAGCAGAGTATTCAGATTACTTGTGTAAAAAATGTGCAACTCAAAGAGAACAGTTTTGTTAACACTGTTGAGAATATTAAACAATGATGTGCAGTAATAGCATGTCGTCTTAAGTCCACACATGGCAAGACTGCTGCATCAAAATACCAAAGCGTTCTTGAATTGTGAACACGCCAGATAACAAAGTTACTCTTGAAAGTTTTGATGGAACGACATAGTTAGTTCCATTCCTGCATTAACCATTCGGTGGAGCTTTATCCTGGTTAACGGAAAAGAAAAAAGAGAAAACACTAAACCTTTCCTGATTCCTTTTTAATAATGGATACTACTTTGTAATGACAATATGCTTTATCTCTTTAGTTGGTATACACTGCTTCAGTTGGCAACATGTGATGTCTGAATAATTTTATATATCGTCGCAGGATGCATGGCATGGTAATAAACTGATGTTGTTATGCCAGTAACAGCCAACCGCCAATGTTGAGCGGCAGAACGCACGCACACAAGTTTGTTATGATAACTCCTTCCGTCCCAAAATTAGTGTAGTTGATTTTAAGACCGAGGGAGTATATAATTAGTATATAGAGGTATAAAGTAAAGAACACTGTACTTGGATAGAAAGGAAAAGGAGAATAATTTTGTTGCTAGTGAGGTGACTTTACACTTTACAGCAAAGGTGTTTGTGTTCAACTCGAGATTGACCACCCAGGCTCGTACACTGAATCGAGCATCGCACATTCGCACCACAAAACCACCCAAACTGAATCTACGGCGGACTCGGACCAATTGCTTCTAGCCAGATCGTGCAATAGCGACGGTGAAAACACATGTTGGTTATTAAGCCGGCAAATCAAGATTGCGACAGGGACAATATGCGGCGATGAATTTGAACCGGAATCAAGGTGTGTGGGAGAGAGAGAGAGGTCTGAGGGGTGACGTACGAGGAGGCTGAATCCGGAGACGGAGGCGAGGGAGGTGGCGATGGCGGAGGCGGAGAGCGCGAGGACGCCCCCCGGGAGGTGGCCGACCATCATGTTGGAGGCCACCTGCACGGCGTACTGCGCCACGCTCACGGCCGCCATCGGCAGCGCCACGTGCGCGACCTTCCTGGCCTCCGCCGCCGCCGCCGCCGCCGCCCCGCCCCACCACCCGCCGCCCTTGGCCTCTTGCTCTTGGCGCCGTGGCAGCAGCGGCGCTCTGTCCTCCATGGCGGGCGTCCTCGGCTTAGTACCGCTTCTCCGGCCACCGGCGGCGCCTCCGTCCGTGGCGATTGCGGGCGTGGTCTGGGGCGAGATGGTGGACGCGGCGGCCGGGGGTTTAATGGGGGAAGGACTCTGACTGTCACGCTCGCTATCAGCGGCGCGGCGGCGGGCGGGGACTGGATTCTTTCTTTCTCTGGGAGGAATATCGTTATCGCGGGCCGGTCGACGGGCATATATGGGCTCTCTGCGGGTCCCATCCCCCGCGTCCAGCGCCTTGCCTTTTCTGGTTTTGCCTTTCTCGCCCGCTTTCCAACGCCAAAAGATTTCGAAAATGGGTGCACGTCCAAGTGCCCTGCCTGGTATACTAGTAGAATGCCCGTGCGTTATCACGGACCTTTTAATATTTTTGTTTGTTGTATATTGAAACATAATGCACTTCAAATTTTACATGCATAGAAAAGATTTCTAGCAACTCGATAAGTATTATTGATGCAATGTATTTCCGTTTTCCCACTTCGTCTGCATCTCCATTATTTCTTTTTAGTTGAAATGTATTAAAATGTAATTTGACAACATATACATGAAGAGCATAAAATCATATATTCCCTCCATTTCTAAATATAAGTCATTTTAGATATTCCAATACAGACTATACATACAAACCAAAATGAGTGAATCTAGACTCTAAAATATGTCTATATACATCCGTATGTAGTCCATATAGAAATCTCTATAAAGATTTATATTTAGAAACAAAGCGAATATTGTCTTTGGAGGCCGAGCTTCATGTAGCTCAGTTTTGAACAATTCGAAGTTCGTCAAAGTTCATATTTTCTACATTTTAAAAAAAAACTGAAAAAAAAACACAGATATAATGAAGGCATAACACACATGTGTATAAATTTTCAGATCAAAATAAGTTGAAATGAGGGCTGTGCAAAAAGGCAAATATGTGGCCTTTTAACACATGATACTATTCATCCTCCCAGGCCATGAATTTGTTTTTTTTGTACAGGTAATATTTCATTGTTTTTCATCTTGAAAATTTACACACATACACATAACATCCGTGTTTACTTGCACAATTTTTTTCAGATTTTTTTGAAACCGAAAAGTTTGATTTTTTGAATTTTTTTTTAAAAAGCCTCCATGGAGGCCAAGAGCCAAACGTCCATTCTCGAAACGGAGGGAGTACATAATAACCCAACATATTCTTGTAATGAATAAATTATTATTATCTTGAATATAAAAATAATGATGATAAAATAATTGCATGTATCTTGAATATGAAAATAAAATAGATAAATATACTTCTCTGTGCTCGTTGGAATATCAGCCAGTAGAGAATATAAGTTGTGAAATGCTATTTCAAGTGCTTTATTGAAGTCCCTTGAAAATCTCAGTAATTTCAATATCTCATAGCTTTATTCTCTATCGAATGTGATGTAGAGAGTGAGTCCAAAATATATACATGGTATGTATGTTTTTCGATGGTGAACAAGATAAACTGGCCAATGAATGTATACGGAAGCAAAATCTGCATACATTGGCCACCCGTTAGATGCAAGCACGTGACCACCTTGAGCCGAGGGGGTGCATCATTTTTTTCTTTGAGTGGAGTGAGTCGCACCCCACTTTGTAGCAACGTAGGACATTCTCTAGATCACTTGTTTGGCTATTCTCTTTAAAAGAATTTTTGCTATTTCTAGAATATTTGGCACTTCTCTCGTGGCATAATAGCTACTCCTCTCGGTTCACAGGGGAAAAAGGAAAAGAAGTTATTCCTCTTTGTTCTAGACAAATAAACTGCCTCCCTCAAAAAGGAAAAGCTACTCCTCGCCTCTCACCACACAGGCGCATCACACATCCCTTATCCCCACCGCACAAGGCACAACTTCAGCAACTCAGATGGCGTAGTCGCCGCTTTCTCTCCCCACCACTGCTCCTCTTGTCCCGTCATAGCGTCGTCTGCCGGCTCCTCTCCCAGCCATGCTGTAAGCCATCGCTTCCTCTGCCTGCTACGACGTGGACCACCACCCCCTCTCCTAGTCTGGTTCATATGTACCCTTGACCAGCAATAGTTTCTGGCCTAATGATATTGCCTACAGGCAGTGGCTGGTGGACCACACCCCCCGACCGAGGGAAGCAACAACGGCGTCGTAGGTAACAAGCATACACACCGTCGGTGGGCTCCCGAAACAATGCCATCAAACATGAGCGGCGACCTCGATCATGCCTCCCTGTAGGTTAATTCTTCCCCTTTCTTGTCATGTTTTGTTAGAGGGATCTCAAATGAACTATTCATATTCAGCAAACGCAAACAAAAAAAGCTCACGTGTATCTATCAAATAAAAACTGCGCAGCAAATTTGCAGTGAAGTTTCAAGGCCGATATTGAATTTAATTGTTTATAGGACGAATCCAGAACAATTTTTAAGAGATAGTAACAACCGACATGAAGTAAATCCAGTAGTCAATTGTTGATTGGAAATGTATGATAATACGGCTCAGAGATGCAATAGAACAACTAAAGGATTGCACTTGAAGATCAAATAGGATAACTCTGAGCAGTCTATGGTCACAAATTGTTTAGGCCCTAGATCTCAAGCAGCAGCTCTAACAGGAAGGGAATAAAGTGAACTACACTTCACAAGAAACAACAATATTGGATTTCTAGTTATCTTGAGTACTACCAATCGAAAAACAAAGAAAATAATATTTTCCGTTATTTCTACTGTCTAGCAAACGTAAAGGTTTAAATTTAACATCAATAGTAAAAGGGCATGTGCATTGCAACGGGGCATGCATATTTAGTGGTTAAACTCCAATCATGTATGAATATACATTTAGGATCATGTCTAAATATACATCTAAAATTTTAGCGGTTCAAACATGTCTATTTATTTTCAAGTAGGAGAGATTTTTTAAGAAAAAATAGCCACCCTTAATGGCAACTTGCATATGAGCTTAAGTAAATGTGAGTACTGAAGTGTCCCAATAATAGTCAAGAGGCTAGACAGTTTGATAAAAACTGATAGATTTGTAAAAAACAAAGTGAAATCGAATCCTTTTATCTGAATCCTTACGTGAGTTTGTAAAAAAGTTTTGAACATGCAAGAATGGAGTTCTATACTCTCCAAGATTTCATAATCAATCTTGATTCCGTCTGACACTAAAGTATAAATCACAATTTCGGCAAAAGGTACATTTCCCATGCATATGCAACATATTGTTAATGTGATAAAAAATATTGTAGGCACATATACATATTTAATTGTTGTAGCCTATATGCACATTGTCCTAATATAAATTTCAAAGCTCATGCTGAATTTAGCATGAGCTCATACTGAAATTCACTTTACACACAGGATGCTTATTCCCGTCAGTATATATGTGTTTAAGCAACAAAATCTGTCCTATTGAATGTAGTGCTAAAATGTGCAGTGAAATCACACAAAGGATCTGACATGGCTGTATGAAAAATTCAGTCCAGATATTTCAGAAAAGTATGTGCCATGCATACTTGTTGAATCCGCGACATGTTATGTTTACTGTTGAATCAACCATTTTATGTAACATGTTAATTCTTTAGTAGGTGTTCTAGTTTTGTAAATTTTCAACATATTATGTAAGGTTTGGAGATCGGAACCCATACTTCCTGTGAAGTATTGACAAATAATTATATATGCAACATACTTCTTTCAAACAAACATATTTCCATAAATGCCAACAAACAATTAACTAAAAATACAATTGTCAAATGGTGTGTATGTGAAACTAACTGGAAGTCTATTTTTGAAAAAGAAAAGCTATTCCACTCACATATAAATCATCGCCTACAGACCCATCCTTAACTACCTTCCATCTTCTCTGATCATCTCACTCTTATCTCCATGAACTCCATGTTGCAAGTCACATATCAGCACCGGCACACGCCACCACAACCTCGCACCGTGCCGTCATCACCGAGCTCCCCAACCTGCACACCACCTGCCGCTGCTCGACCTCCCTATGGGCCTCCGTCTGCTCCCCTCCCTCCACGCCTGTCGCTGCTCTGCTTCCTCACCTGTGACATCCTGGGCTTTTGTTACAGTGATTATTGTAATTAAGCTACAGTAATCCTACGTTAGTGATGCCACGTCACCGCGATCACTGTTGCCGCGATCACTGTTGTTGAACTCGCGTCCGTGCAAACCCCGTTAATTTTCGTTGCAATTTAAATCGTCCGAAAAAGGAGGATGATAAAGTTGTTCGAAACTAAAATTAAAAATGTTGGATGGATCGCAAATATTCCGTAATGTTTTATAAAATTAAAACGGGAATTTTTAGAATTTGTTTGGTGCCCCGAAAGTATTTAAAATGACTTTTAGAGCGTAGGGAAAACAGACCCGGAAACTGGACCGAATCCGGACGAATTTGGACCGGCCCGATTTGCCCCGTATATAAACTGGGCATGCCCTGGCCGTGCTCATTCCCCCCCTGGCGCCGCCAGCTCCCGAGCCCGAGCTCCGGCTCGCTCGCGCCCGCCCCCCCCCCCCGGCCGTCGCCAGCTCCCAGGGAGCGCTCGTCCGCCCCCCCCCCCCCCCGCCGGAGCAGATCCGGCCCGGACCGGCCCCGTTCCCCCTCCCCCCCCGCGGACGCGGCCAGCCCAGCCGGCCCGCGCCGCGGCCGACCGCCCGCCGTCGCCTCAAGCTCCGCCGCCACCGCCCGCGGGCCCGCGCCGCGCCGCCCCACCGCCGGATCCGCCGCTCCTCCCCGCGGCCCGCACCGCCGTCGCCCACGCCCCCGACCGGCGCCGCCTCCCTTCGCCGCCACGCCGGCCATCGCCGGCCCCCGCTCCCCCGGTGAGCTCCCGGCCGCCGGCCCCCTTCCCCCCCCCCGGGCGCTCCCGCCGGCGACCACTGGCCCGGTCCCGTGCCCGTGTGCGTGTGTGCGTGCGCAGATGCGTGTGTGTATGTGTTTGTGTATGTATTTTTATACATACAAACATACATATATACGTATATGTAGACGTATTTGTTAATTTAAAAATAACAGTAAAACGAATTAAAAAAATTAAATAAAGTAATTTATAATTAAATAAATAATTAATTAGTTAATTAATTAGATTAATTAATTAGTTAATTAACTGATTAATGTTAATTAGGGTAATTAATTGATCTGTTAATTAATTAATCAGTAATTACTGTTTAGGTTAATTAAACAGTAATAATTACTGTTTCGGATAATGTTGATTTAAATAATTAATTTATTTCCAGAAATTAGTTAAAACTTTGAAAAATCATATAAAATAATCCGTAACTCGGATCGAAAAACTTTGAACATGAAAGTTGCTCAGAACGACGAGACGAATCCGGTTACACTGTCCGTTAGTCTGTCAGATGCCCCTAGCATAGCAAACCTGTAACTTTTTGCCTGTTTCTGGCGGGTGAATAGTGCGCGATTTTAATAAAATAATTCCAAATAAATCCCTAAATTAACTAGAGCACTTAGATAGGCAGTGTATCACCCTGCACCTACCTTCTAGCTGTCCCATGCTTCTAACATCGCAGCCTGGGACATTGCCCCCCTCCGGTCATCTGTCTGACATTTGTCCGGAACCGGGAAAACATTCCCGGATGGGTTCCCCCCTTCTCGGTATCGTGTAGTGCCGCGGTAGTGCATGCCTAGCTAAGCATTTTGCCAGGTCATGCATCATGTTGCATCTGTGTGCAATGTATTTATTGTTTCTTCCCCCTCTTCTCTTCGGTAGACCCCGAGGCTGACGGAGCTGCCGGGTACGACTACGCACTTGACGACCAGCCTTTTGCCGCAGAGCAGCAAGGCAAGCAAACCCCCTTGAGCATTCCGATATCACCCAGCTCTCTCCCTCTATTTCTTGCATTAGAATTTTGCTACTGTATTAGATAGTTCCTATTCTGATGCATAGCCTGATTTTGATGAACTGTTATCGCTTTTGTTGTAATATCAACTGCCTAGTATAGGTGGATCAGTGAACCCCTGAGACCCCTGAGTCCCCGTTGCCCTTGCTTGATCATCGACGACACCGAGGACTTGAAGACAGAAGACTCGGTCAACTGACCGACGAGCCAGACCCCTCACATCACCGCACCCCCCTTAAGTAGGGCACTGCAAAGCTACCATCGAGTGCCGAGGGTGATACCTCAATTAGCACTCTCGATGTTAATTCTGTAGCGTAGTTATCGGTATTGGGTATCGAGGGTGATTCCTCCTTTCCAATTACCGGTAACGACTCTTGTCTTACGCTTACCTCAAGTGGGATCCATTGAGGGTGATTCCTCGGATCTTCACTTGGCGTATAGCCACACAGTTACTGTGACCGGGTTACTGATACATGTTAAAGACGGGTCGGCCCCAAGGGTACCCGCGAGAGATATTGGTGGGATGCGCCGCAAGGCATCCGGATACTTGGTGGGGTGCGCCGGAAGGCACTCGAGTGTTCTTGGCGGGGCGACGAGCTGCTATATGTTCGAGCTTGCCCCGCACCTAATAAATTGCTAATGGGTTGGGTGCTGGATCTGAGTTAGGTCATTGACCTTAATACGCACTAACCTTCGCGTGGGGTAGTTATGGGCACTCAGCGTCGTTGTATCAGCCGAAGCTCTTCGGACGTCAGCAATGGAGCGGCGCGCGACGGATTGGGCTGGAACGTACAGCTCTGGAGTGGAGTGTACTAGGTCTGTTTCCGGCCGCGTACGCACCGTGCAGGTGTGCAAAGGGTGATTGGGCCCATGACCCCTGAGCGCATAGGATTTAGACCGGCGGGCTGGCCTCTGCGATGAGTCTAGGTGGGGTGACGACGTGCTGATATCCCGAGGCCGGGCATGACCCAGGAAAGTGTGTCCGGCCAGAGGTGACTCAGGCGCGTTGGGGCATATGTGGTGCACCCCTGCAGGGATGAAATATCTATTCGAATAGCCGTGTCCACGGTAACAGGACGACTTGGAAAGGTGCCATGACCTTATACCACTTTAATCATAATTTAATTAAATTGAATTGTGGCTCCGGGATTGCTTCCTCGCAGGGAGTTGAGGAAGGATCTCTGGGCGTGTTACTTAATCAAAATTTGTTCAACAATATGAATATATGCATGAGCTGCAGGTCTACTCTCTCCTCATGCTGCAAGATGTTGAAGATGCTAGTCTTCAATAGGACTAGGTCTTCTCTCTATTCTTGCTTTCTGCAGTCAGTCCAGAGATACCCCTTTCATTGAGAATGATGCATATCTAGCTTAGTTCTGATATAAGTCTTGCGAGTACTTTGGATGAGTACTCACGCTGCTTTGCTTCCCCTTTTCCCCCTTCGATTCGTTGCTGTGTTCAGTCGCTGGAGTCCCGGAGATGGAGTTCGCTGGAGACGGCTACTACACCGCCGATGGAGCTTACTACTACGTGGAGACCGCCGACGCTCAGGAGTAGTTAGGAGGTTCCCAGGCAGGAGGCCTCGCCTCTTTCGATCCGCTATCTTATGTTTGTGCTAGCCTTCTTAAGGCATCCTTGTCTAACTTATGTCTGTACTCAGATATTGTTGCTTTCGCTGACTGGTGCTCGTCAGAGCTTTATATTCGAGCCCTCGTGGCCCCTGGCTTGTAATATTAAGCTGTATGACTCTTTGTATTTGTGTCTTTTGTCGTGTTGTGGTACTAATCAGTGAGTCCCTAATCTTGATCGTACGCACTGTGTGTATGATTAGCGTACGGTTAAGAATGGGGGCGTCACATCACCCATGTTCCCTCTCTCATGCCACAATAGATGAAATATATACATGCTGGGTTTCAGCTACAAGCACAGAATGTGGATCAATAACAGCAATCAATCAGCAAACTTACTTTTGTTTTCAGAGAGGGCACCTATTTGTATGAGTTATATCATCAAATCAAACTTTATTGTTGCTCCATTCGTAGTAATTATACCCATCTTTTGTCTGATGTTTTAGAATGCTCACAGTCCAAGTTTTAAAAGTGACCATCAATATATTCAAAACTGTATGGATTTTCCATGTGAAAACTGAATGATATATATGAAAGAGTACCAAGACTATCCACTCAAATTTCCAGTGTTGGTCGCATTGTAGTACTTTTCCAATAAACTGCTGTTCCAATCCTTTTATTTTATGAACGTGTGTGCATCAATTCTTAAAAGAATTACCACTAATAGTTTAAAACTGAATACATTGCGAAAATTAATAACTACTACCTCCGTCCCTAGTTACATGGCGCCCTCGGGTATTGTGTGTGAACATTGACCAACAATAGATGATTCCCATGTCAGAAAAATATATACTGCTGGAAACAATTTTATAATAGAAATTCAATGGTATAATTTTTATGAGCTAACCCATGTTTAGTTGGTCAAAAGTTGAACCCGAAAATATGTGGGGGCATGTAAACAAAGGAAAAAGGAGTAGATTTAATGGTGGAAAAAATTCATGTTTGCAAGAGACTTACAGTCCGTAACCTTCATTGAAAAAATATATACTGATGGAAACTATTTTATAATAGACTCCAAGCCAAACATGCCATGTTGCATAGAGTAGTGCCATACCAAATACAGTCATGCCATGGCTGAGAAATCACATGCACGAACACCAATCTGTTTTGACAAATTATTCACTATTTCAAATCATTGAAGGGGGAAACACATGAAAGAAAAACAACATAGATGACAAATAAAACCTACAACGCTTCCGTTGCAGACCCCCAAGCAACACCTGAAACTAACATTTGCACATACCGTGATCCACATCCCAACAAATCCTGCTAGTCCAGAACACAAAAGCTCCAAGAAGAAAGGCAATAACTGTAATATATTCATAAGTTGTCATGTGTAGCTGTGAGATTAATGAGAGAAGAAATCACGAGTACAACCGAGGTTTCAGAAAAACAGTACGGAATCACCTTCCTAGGCCTGATGCCTCCAGCTGCAAGTAGTAGTGCGAAAGAGATAGATGCCAAGGATGACAAGTGACATCATGCAAGCCATCTGTAATGGCATCACATATCAGAACGGTAGAAGCGATATGACAGATTAGGAACTTCCTAACATTACATGTGGAACCAAGGCCATGTACCTGATTAGTCACACGCCCCGGCCACCTCATCATCGGATCCCCGCGACACCCTGCGTACCAGTGAGGATCCAGTGCTGCCATTGCCAGGTTTCGTAGGAGGGATCCGACAGCCATGCTTGCGCCACATCTAATTGCAACTGCGTCATGATGTCTTGTCCCCGATGGCGGAGGGGGAAATCCGCCTGTCGCGTTTCCTTTGCCATGACCTTCGATGGTAGAGACCTGACTCTACTAAAATCTCTCATATATGACTTAAAAGGAAGTATAATCAAACAATAGAAAGGGGAAAACATTAAATTGATTATCACCGTGGTGAATTGAGTAGCACCGTTGATGTAACCATTATAGTACATCTTACAACCGGTACAGAGGATCATTATGAGGAAATATATGATTCTGGTCAAGGTACAACCATGCATACTTCTTTGCTCCATGTTCATCTAATTCATACGCTAATGTATAAGCTGGCTGTCAATGGAACAAACAGAGAACTATGTGCAGGAGCTGAACAATAATTCGCAAGCCGAATAACAAATACCTCAAGAGAGGAGCGTAACGGAGCAGCAGTTCTGGTGAGCTCCTCACCCCAGGGAGTGGTGCGGAGGTAGGCTCCTAGCCCCGGCGTCTGCGTGGTCCTCACCTTACGGAGGTGTGCGACGGTGCGGTGGCGTCGTCCTCCTCCTCCACCTCCTCACCTCCAAATTGGTGTGGATGCAGAGGGGGCCGTTGTTCGCTGGATCTGGGAGGGTTCATGGAGAAATGATGTGCTTGGTCTCCTTGAAGGCAAGGTCGTGGAGCAACAGGAAAGACCCATCGCTGCTGGCGGCAGAGGTGGGTTCCGCGTGTCCTTCGGTCGGGACACTGGGAGGACAAGGGCGAGCGCAGCCGCGGGATTGGAGAGGTCATCACGACCTAGGCGAGGGGGTGGCCGCAGTCGAAGGGATGGGGTCAAGGTCGGACGAGGAGAGGACAGCGGCACGAGGACGCGATGAGGGCAGGAGTCGGGAGGATTGCGTCTAGGCTCGCAAGGAGGGCAGTCATCGAAGGGATCGTGTCCAAGCTTGCATGAAACGTGTGTTTAAGATGGAAAGATATCGGTGGCAATCTGTGAGGGTTGTATTACAATCAGAAAAAATCTATAGGAATCACTCGGGATTGTTCCATCGATCGTTTGTTGGGGAGGTAAAAGACATACAGAGTCACTCTTTAGGAGAGTAGAGATTAGATATGTGATTGGATAACGTATGTCAATTTTAATTAATGTGATGGAGCGATTTATGGTAGGATTAATTAATTTAGATTTGATCTTTAGAGATAGAGATTGATCGTGATTGATTCTTTTACATAAGGACATTACTAAATACCTTGCACCCGTATGGAAAGTTTCGATCCATTTAGGAGCAGCGGCTTGGGATCTCAATCGGGACAGGTGGATTGACGAATGGTTTTTTTCCTTGTGTTACGGAGGTGGTGGGAGGTGGGACGAAAAAAAAACGGACGAAAATAAACCGGGCGAAAATAAACCCGAAACGGAAGCTACCAACTCCCCAATTAGGAGTAGAGATTAGATATTTGATCACACGTCCTGTATGGTATATTCAGAAGACAACCCACACGATTATGTGTGGATGAATATTAGAACTGTCCACACGTTCTGGGGCAGCTACTTCGTGCCACACGCCAAACAATTACTATTCATTCCCATCCCGCACGTGTGGCACGAAGCAAATCTGCCCACACGTCATGGCGCATCTACTTTAGTTACCCGGGGGAGGCAACTTTAGTTGGCCGGAGGATGGCAACTTTAGTTACCCGGGGATGGCAAATTTAACTGTAAAGCATGGCAACTTCTCTATTTTGGTTAACTATAGTTGTCATGTCTAATTAACCGTAGTTGCCGCGTGTGATCAAACCATAGCTGCCATATGTGATTGACTACTTGCCATGTGTGGTCAAACAATAGTTGCCATGTGTGATGAACTAGTTGCCACGGGTGGTCCAACCATGTTGCCATGTGTGATTACCTAGTTGCCACATATGTGCAACTGTAGTTGACACCTAGCAACGTACCAGCGTCGTGTAAGCGAAGAGCAGTCATCCACACGCGCGGACTGGGTGGTGACTGTGTGGGCGGGAACCGGTTCACCCACACACGAAGCTGGCAAACAACTCGCTACGGTCTGTGTGGGCGAGCGCTCTAACCCCCACACAAACACGCTATGCCTACGTGGCACTTCAATTTCATCGGAAATCATCAATATTCGTGCAAACAAGAATGGATGGAGATTAAGGCATGTGGGCGAAGTGCAGAAATGCCACGTGTGTGGGCGTTATCATTTGGTAATAAAAATGGTTTGTTTTTTGGGGAAAAGGTGAGTTTTAGCCCATGATAATAATAAGATTACAACGAACTAATACCAGCTTAGAAATGCAGCCTGGTATCTGACGCAACCAACAAGTGGTGCTATCTCTTGAACAAGCATCATTCGCTAGACAATGGGCAACCCTATTTTGTAGACGATCAATTTTCTGATTAAAGTCCTTGGGGTCAACCATTTTCATCTTTACAAAGAGTCTTATGTCTGGTGGGTGCATAACGCTTCATCGCTAATTAGAGTTGTGTTTTGTTGTTGTTAAGAAAACAGAGTCATAGTTAATTGCAAATGAAAGGTCATCAAGGCTATAGTCCTGCCAGACCAACACCCTAAAATTCCTCATCACCAAAAAGTTATAAGTTGTGCTTGTAAATACATATTAAATTATTGGTGCTCGAGGAGAACACTGGAAATTTGTGGATATGTCAAAGTTAAAACTGATGGACGCCACGTCGACCCCACTCTGGTCGGTGACCGTTGAAATTTGTAGGACTTGGCATTGACCCGTGCAAAATGTGTCTTTTCTCACTGTAAAAGGTTCATCCTCACTATAACACTTTTAGGCCTAGTTTTTTGGGTCTTAAAAAAACAAGCCACCCCCTACCCCTAGCTTCTCCCACAAGCAGCCTCCATTGCTTGTTGGGGCTCAGGGACTAATTATCACATAACTAGGCCATAAACCCATAAGGCCCAACAAATGGGAGATGAGCCTTATGAGAGAAGTCAGGGAGCGGGAAGGTTATTTTGTAAGATGCCAAAAAAGTGGGGCCTTATCAAGCCAAACTTAATAGTGAAAAGGTTCTATGATATTTATGAATGGTTAGAAAACCATAATCTAATCAGATTAAATGTGTCTTCTAATATATGTCAATTTTATGGTAAAGATAGCAAAACTCAGGGTGTCCTTTTTTCTCATTTCTCAATGGCAGGTCTGCACGCCATGAGATTAAATGCATGAACTTACATAATTTGCAAAAAAAAATTGGGTAAGTGAAGAACTTCTAACAACCAAATTGAACTTGAAATAGCTCCCCAAGCTTTTGATATAACTTGGGCTAGAGATCTTTTCTCTAAAACAAACTCAAATGTGGACCAGCCAAAAGTTTGGTTAAGATTGTGCCTGCCCATGGGTTAATTAATATTGTTTAAAAAAAAACTAAAATGGGCAAAGTGGCATTGTCATGTTAAAAGATTGGCCATCATCCAAACAATGACCAATTATTTGATCACCGCCAAAATTTTGGTTAGCTGTATTTCCGGTGTAATACAAACATATAGCCTTAACAACTTGATGCCTTGAATCATGTGCACATCGTCATGTCACAGTCAAGATCTAAAAGCTAGAAAATACTTTAGGGCATCTTTGATTTGCAGAAACCTAAAATACACAAATAGAGAAAATACAATATTGGAGTGGCATGGCCACTGGAATACTAGATTAGCAAACCATGAAAATCTGGACCGAAGAGTGTTTCATGTCATAGAAAAATAGAAGAATCACAAAAATGATTGTAGTGATGAAAATTTCCCTCCAAAAATAGAGTGTAAACTAATCCTTTGAATCAAACACGCTATAAGGAAAAGAAATACCATGGGCCAAAATCCGCTAAACAATTACCTAATTCCTTTAAATCAAGGGACCCCTAATAATACCCCGCAAAAAAGCAACCCTGCGAACTGAGCATACTTCATATGGTTAGTGTTTTTATGATGGAACCAACCCACCATGATTCAAGTCCTACACTTGGCACTCAGGGTCACATTTTCCTTTTTTTTTTTGAATTTTCAACAAGGGGGGGATTTTCCCCACCTGAATTGTATTCATTTGCCTGTAAGGTTTTGCAGCCTATCGCAAGATCGGTTCAAGTGAACCAGAGGTACATGGGATACATGGGAGAAGAGATAAAACAAAACAACACAACACACCGACGACACACGTGACAACACACACAACAAGGGAGAACAAAGAGGGAAAACAAAATACAACACAACAAAGAGCACCGCCGGTGTAATCGAACAACATCGTCCATCCGAGACCAAACCACGACATTGCACCGTCGACGCAATCGAAAGGCTCCACGCATCCGAGACTGCACAACACCGCGACACCACTTGTGTAACGGGGCATATTCGAAATGTCACGCGAGGCCTAGACAACGCCACGACACTTGTGTGCCACCAGCGTAGTCGAGGGGCATCGCTTAGCAGACCAAGCCATGACACTACATCGTCGACGCAATCAAAAGTCACCGCGCATCCGAGACTGCACAATGCCACAACACCACCTGTGTCGGGGGTACACTCGAAAGGGCACACGAGGCCGAGACGACGCCACGGCACCTGTATGCCATCGGTGAAGTCGCATGGGCACCGCCTAGCAAAGACACACCAAGGAGCACTCGAGCACGAACATTGCCGAAGATAGAGCACAAACCCTCCGTCAACCCCAAGTCGGCCGCACCACCATCCACATCAACCACACGAGCCGTCAGTTACCACCAATAGCCATGGTCTCCAAGACGAAGCCTCCAAGAAGATAGCGACGTACCAAACGCCGTCGTTGCCCGATCTAGCAAAACAAGATCTTGGGCTTTACGCCCGGAGACACTATCGAGGGATTTGGGTGAACTGTACTACTCAACAACACACCCAAGGAGGTGAACGACACCAAAATGGTGTCGCGGTCACCGGCATCAACAACCGAATTTTTGAAAGGATTTGTCCTAGAGCCAACCACGACCAAATCACCTCAAAATCCAAGACCTGGCAGGCCGCCGTCGCAGGCCCCAAGAGGAGAGAAAAGCACCCCCCCCCAAATTACCATAAAAAGAGGGTAGAGCACCGTTGCCGTGGATCCTGGGACTCCCTCCACCTCCCCCCTCCCACGCACAAGCTGGACCGGCCCGAAACCGTCAGCTAGTACCACCACCGCACAGTCGCGGACGAGGGGAGGCATGCAAGAGAACGCCGCCGCCCGCCAGATCTGGGGCAACATAGGGCAGTAGGGGCTGCACCGGCCGCGGAGGGCGCCTTAACCCCGTCCAACTGCACGCACCCAAGCCTCACACCAGGAGCCGCCCGCCACGGGACGCCAGCGCTGAGCCAGCGAGCAACCCCGCGCCCAAGCGCATGAGGCACCGCGCCCCAAGCCTCCGCCCAATGCCACCCACTCGCACGCCGCTGACGCAGAAGCCGGTAGCCGCCGGATCCAGGCACTTGCTCACAGCTCAAAGCGCCGGCCAACAAGTGACTCCCTCCTGTGTCCTAGAGCCGCCCGTTAACGCGAGGAGGGTCCCCGCCACCACCGTCAGCCGTGCGGCTTTGCCTCGTGACGTCCTCCGGCAGCGGTAGAGGGGGGGGGGGGGAGGTGGATGGCCGGCGGCGGCGCTAGCTATGGTTGGGGGGAGCCGCCCGAGTCGCTCGCACGGGGAAGTTCAATTCTTTCTTTTGTTTATCACATTTTCATGAATTTATTTCAGGTATTCTGACGATGGGTGTTTAGTGAGAGGAGACGTTTCTGTCGACTACGAAGAGGTCTATGACAACTTCGACAATCGCAAGAGATTGTGTCGGCTCAATATCTTGAAGGTGCTCATAAAAGTAGTGTGTGCGTGTGTGTGTTTATAAGAATAAGTGTATGCTTGTGTGTATTGTGTTTAAAAAATTCATTAGTAATTTGTGATGGCTTCCATCGGGATAGGCGGACAGGCTAGCACCACCAGCAAGCATGAGAGAGTGGTGCTACTCGTGCGAGATCATCTGACGGAACGGCCAGCCCACTTTGGGGCTTTGAAAAGCGAAACAGATGGAGATCAGATGAGATATGGGCAGGGCAGCAGCACGGTAGTATTGCCGGCCGACTGCCGTGGCCTTTTTTGGCTGGCCTGATTATATTCCTTGGAAAAGCCGTGCCTTTTACGAACAGCTTTCACCCTTCACGCGCCATACGTGTAGTTCATCCATGTGCAGCCGACAACACATCAAAGATGACACCACATCAGAATTTCAGAAGTTGAGAACGGTCATCATTTATTGTGACCATCCACAACCATGGAAGAGACCATGAGAGAATCTCCAAGCAGCATACGAAAACGCAGCCGACAAACAAAAAATCGCCTCTCATTTTTCTTCACAAAAAAAAAACCCGTACCGGCGATGTATATTTTGGTCATCATTAGCACCCCCCCCCCCCCCCCCCTCCCCCGCGCACGACCCTATAAACCCCACCTCGGCGTCGGCCGACTCTCGCCACCTGCCACCTTCGTCGGCCGCCCCTAAACCCCACCGTCGACCGTTCCCACCAGTCGAGACATTTGCCATGACCCCCACCGCCGCCACATGTTCCCATCGATTCCGGCCGTTCCATCGCCGCTCCGCCAGCCATAATGCTCGTTGTCGCACCCCTATCATCCGGAAGTCAATTAGCAACCGGTCAACCCCACTCCACCGACGCGACCACTGCCAAGTCACGACTCCCTTTGGATTTCCGCGCTCAGGCAACACCGTGCCGTCGGCGTTGGCCGCACCCCCCGTCTCCCCTTATCCCCCTAGTCTGTCCGGACGCCTTTCCTAGCCGGTCCGGCAGCCGTCTCAAGCCCGACGAGGTAGGCCGGCCGGATTTGCATTCGCCTTCCGGCCTGTCGACCATGAATCCTTATGAGAACACCCAGGCTGATATGTTGGTCGCCACTTTTTTGGTCTGTTGGGAAAGCACAAAAGTTTGCGAAAGACAAAAACCTTGTCTCTTCACCCCTAAAAAGCTAGTTTGTGGTCCCAATTTTATGTTTGTTGTTGAAGATGGTGTGAGCACGTAATCACAGTTAAGAACACAGAGGACGCACGTCGCTGAAGAATGGGTGGTTGGTTGGTTCGAACTTGATCGCTCTAGTCTAAGAACCGCCTAGGCACATGATGCTAGCGCACCGATCAAACCAAACTGAATCTCCGGATTCGTGCCGAATTCTGAAACACTTGTTGTCAGGCTTGCTGACAATCGTAGCAGTGAAACGTACGCTTGCTAACAATCTGGCAGGCAAAGGTGTCGTGGGAACAAGCCTGACAGTAGATGGTAGGGGTACGAATGGAGAGGGCAGAGTCCTAGCTACGGCGAGGATGTACACACAGATGTATGAGTTCAGGCCTCACTCGGGAGTGATAACAGCCCTACGTCTCAGTGCTCCGGAGAGCTCTCTACTCTGTCGAGTGAAATATGTGTGTTGTGTTACAAAAGGTTGCGAACCCTTGTGCCAGTGGGGAGGGGCGGCTTATATAGAGTGCGTTGCCCCTCATAACGTCTGGCATTTAGGGGATTGATTGTAGGTAATAAAGAGGGGACGTTACTGGTAACGTATACAATGAATGCCAGTTAAGGCGGCGAACGTAATGCCTTCCCGTTGGCCTCTCTGGGGTGCCTCCTGGTCTTCTGTTGTCGAGTGGTTGATGACCCCTCCAAGTGAGAGTTGCCTGTCGAGTGGAGGGGGGTCTTCCGAGTGAACATTTGTCGAGTGACTTGTATGCCTTGGCTAGTTCAGTCGGAATATTTCTTGTAGTCTTGGCTAGTTCAGTCGGAATATTTCTTGTAGTCTTGTTGGTCTTCAATGAGGTGTCTTTAGGTGGGGCATGTAGGACAGGCCTAATACCCTACCCTAGGTACGTATCCTCATCATTAGCCCCCGAATGGATCAGGGTTCGAGTGGAGAAGGTGCAGTGCAGGTTCTGTCGAACTCAGCGTCCCGAGTGAGTTTCGAGATCTTCAGGATTCCTGTGACGACTGGGCGTTCCAACGTCTGCCTTGATCTATTCAACTGGTCAATTCTTCCGAGTGAATTTGGATGCAGGTTCTGATATGACACAAAAATTCTGAATGCAACTGTTGGGCTTCACAGAAGTCTTCGTCGATTGAAGTCTTTGTCGTGCACCCGGATCGATTCTGTCTTGATATGCGTTTTCTTTTGGTGCATACTTGCTTGATTTCCCCTCGAGTAGAGCAGGTCTTAGTCGAGTGGTTTCTGGTCCAGTGGGGGCACGCTGAGTGCACCCACTGGGTGTAGTCCCCGAGATCGCTGTCGAATGGTGGTGACATCGGCAGGGGTCTTAGTCGAGTGAATATGCGCGGAGCTACCGAGTGATGACGGAGCGTCCGACTGAGTGGCGATGTGCGGAGCTGCCGAGTGACGATGGAGCGTCCCGTTGAGCGGCGATGCGCGGAGCCGCCGAGTGATGACGACGCGTCCAGTAGAGCGGCGATGCGCAGAGCTGCCGAGTGACGATGGAGCGTCCCGTTGAGCGGCGATGCGCGGAGCCGCCGAGTGATGACGACGCATCCAGTAGAGCGGCGATGCGCAGAGCTGCCGAGTGACGATGGAGCGTCCCGTTGAATGGCGATGAGTGATGACGGAGCGTCAGGCTGGATGGCGATGCTCGGAGCCGCCGAGTGATGATGGAGCTTTCGGCTGAGTGGCATTGTGCGAAGCCGCCGAGTGACGATGGAGCGTCCCGTTGAGCGGCGATGCGCGGAGCCGCCGAGTGATGACGACGCGTCCAGTAGAGCGGCGATGCGCAGAGCCGCCGAGTGACGATGGAGCGTCCCGTTGATTGGCGATGAGTGATGACGGAGCGTCAGGCTGGATGGCGATGCTCGGAGCCGCCGAGTGATGATGGAGCTTCCGGCTGAGTGGTGTTGCGCAGGGATGCCGAGTGTCGAAGACGTGTCGTGCCGAGTGATGACGCGCGGAGCCGCCGAGTGTTAACGACGTGTCTCGCCGAGTGGCGATGCGCAGAACCGCCGAGTGATGACGGAGCGTCCGGCTGGATGGCGATGCTCGGAGCCGCCGAGTGATGATGGAGCTTCCGGCTGAGTGGCGTTGCGCAGAGCTGCCGAGTGTCGAAGACGTGTCGTGCCGAGTGACGACGTGCGGAGCCGCCGAGTGATGACGACGTGTCTCGCCGAGTGGCGATGCGCAGAACCGCCGAGTGATGACGGAGCGTCCGGCTGGATGGCGATGCTCGGAGCCGCCGAGTGATGATGGAGCTTCCGGCTGAGTGGCGTTGTGCAGAGCTGCCGAGTGTCGAAGACGTGTCGTGCCGAGTGACGACGCGCGGAGCCGCCGAGTGATGACGACGTGTCTCGCCGAGTGGCGATGCTCAGAGTCATCGGCAGGGGTCTTAGATTTGTTTTGATTGTAGGTCCAGTGGGGGCACGCTGAGTGCACCCACTGGGTGTAGTCCCCGAGACCGCCGTCGAGTGCTTGCATCGGCGGGGGTCTGACAGAGACAATATTTGCATGTTTGCTTTTCAATCCTTTGCTTGGCTACGTCTGTTTGGTTTCCGAATGAGATGGATCCTCATTGCTCAGAAGAATTTTGAACTTAGGCGATACGGAATCGCAGCTAAGCCCCCGAATGTGGATGATGTCCTCACACGGAATGTATTTTTGACTTAGGCGATACGGAATCATAGCTAAGCTCCTCGAGCGTGGATCATGTCCTTACTCGGAAAGGTTTTTTAACTTAGGCGATACGGAATCGCGGCCAAGCCCCCTGGTGAAGGGATGCTCGTCACTCGGAGAAGGTTTTTACTTGGGCGAAGCGGATTCGCGGCCAAGCCCCCGAGCGGAGGGATGCTCGTCACTCGGAGAAGGTTTTTACTTGGGCGAAGCGGATTCGCGGCCAAGCCCCCGAGTGGAGGGATGCTCGTCATTCGGAGAAGGTTTTTACTTGGGCGAAGCGGATTCGCGGCCAAGCCCCCGAGTGGAGGGATGCTCGTCACTCGGAGAAGGTTTTTACTTGGGCGAAGCGGATTCGCGGCCAAGCCCCCGAGTGGAGGGATGCTCGTCACTCGGAGAAGGTTTTTACTTGGGCGAAGCGGATTCGCGGCCAAGCCCCCGAGTGGAGGGATGCTCGTTACTCGGGGAAGGTTTTTACTTGGGCGAAGCGGATTCGCGGCCAAGCCCCCGAGTGGAGGGATGCTCATTACTCGGGGAAGGTTTTTACTTGGGCGAAGCGGATTCGCGGCCAAGCCCCCGAGTGGAGGGATGCTCGTTACTCGGGGAAGGTTTTTACTTGGGCGAAGCGGATTCGCGGCCAAGCCCCCGAGTGGAGGGATGCTCGTTACTCGGGGAAGGTTTTTACTTGGGCGAAGCGGATTCGCGGCCAAGCCCCCGAGTGGAGGGATGCTCGTTACTCGGGGAAGGTTTTTACTTGGGCGAAGCGGATTCGCGGCCATGCCCCCGAGTGGAGGGATGCTCGTTACTCGGAGAAGGTTTTTCCTTGGGCGAAGCGGATTCGCGGCCAAGCCCCCGAGTGGAGGGATACTCGTCACTCGGAGAAGGTTTTTACTTGGGCGAAGCGGATTCGCGGCCAAGCCCCCGAGTGGAGGGATGCTCGTCACTCGGAGAAGGTTTTTACTTGGGCGAAGCGGATTCGCGGCCAAGCCCCCGAGTGTAGGGATGCTCGTCACTCGGAGTGGTTCTTCGTGGGCTCGGCTCGGTAAATATCTGTAATCTTGAGCAGAGCCAACCCGATGGATCTTCTTGCGCTTGGCACCGTAAATAAGTTCAGCCTGGAATTGGGTCAAGCAGGTGAATCTTCGTGCACTCGGCACGGTAAATAACTTCGGTCTTGAAACTGCCGACTGGAGAGAAAAGTTGGACACTGCGAGGAAAAACTTGGTGGCACTCGTATGTCTCCCGGAGGAGATAGACTAGTGGTCCGAGGTGGACGTGCCATGAAAACCCGAGTGGCAAGGCTGGCGCGTGGACTGACTCTCCGGAGAGAGGCCACTCATTATCCCGGGGGAACACCAGCACAGGCCATCTCCGAGTCCAAGTTTGTGAAACTGACGCCTTGGAGCCTAGAAGAAGGGCCAAGTGTATCCGTTGAGGAGCGTCATTTTCACCCTTTTGCAGTACTGAAGATGACTCCAGGTAATGATTTGGGCGGCTGAGTCGAGCTTGTCGTCGAAGAGGAGTCGACCAAATGACGGTGCGCAGAGCAGCCGAGACGAGCTTGTCGCCGAAGAGGAGTCGACCAAACGACGGCGCGCGGAGCAGCCGAGTCGAGCTTGTCGCCGAAGAGGAGTCGACCAAACGACGGCGCGCGGAGCAGCCGAGTCGAGCTTGTCGCCGAAGAGGAGTCGTCCAAATGACGGCGCGCAGAGCAGCCGAGACGAGCTTGTCGCCGAAGAGGAGTCGACCAAATGACGGTGCGCAGAGGCATCGAGTGATCTTGTAACCATAGACACCCGCTGGGTGCGCCAGGTGTTTGCTGGTCCAGAACCAGCGAAAGAATGAAGGATCTGACTGAACTCGCTTGAGTACTGGACCCAAATGAAGTGGAAGTGTAGTGTGTGAAGAATGACTTAGCTGTCCTGTCGAATGATGGCGCGCGGAGCGATCGAGTGACGAAGGAGCATCCAGTTGAGCGATGGTGCGCGGAGCGACCGAGTGATGAAGGAGTGTCCTGTCGAATGATGGCGCGCGGAGCGATCGAGTGACGAAGGAGCGTCCTGTCGAATGATGGCACGCGGAGCGATCGAGTGACGAAGGAGCGTCCAGTTGAGCGACGGTGCGCGGAGCGACCGAGTGATGAAGGAGCGTCCTGTCGAATGATGGCGCGCGGAGCGATCGAGTGACGAAGGAGCGTCCAGTTGAGCGACGGTGCGCGGAGCGACCGAGTGATGAAGGAGCGTCCTGTCGAATGATGGCGCGCGGAGCGATCGAGTGACGAAGGAGCGTCTAGTTGAGCGACGGTGCGCGGAGCAACCGAGTGATGAAGGAGCGTCCTGTCGAATGATGGCGCGCGGAGCGATCGAGTGACGAAGGAGCGTCCTGTCGAATGATGGCACGCGGAGCGATCGAGTGACGAAGGAGCGTCTAGTTGAGCGACGGTGCGCGGAGCGACCGAGTGATGAAGGAGCGTCCTGTCGAATGATGGCGCGCGGAGCGATCGAGTGACGAAGGAGCGTCCTGTCGAATGATGGCGCGCGGAGCGATCGAGTGACGAAGGAGCGTCCTGTCGAATGATGGCGCGCAGAGCGATCGAGTGACGAAGGAGCGTCCAGTTGAGCGACGGTGCGCGGAGCGACCGAGTGATGAAGGAGTGTCCTGTCGAATGATGGCGCGCGGAGCGATCGAGTGACGAAGGAGCGTCCTGTCGAATGATGGCGCGCGGAGCGATCGAGTGACGAAGGAGCGTCCTGTCGAATGATGGCGCGCGGAGCGATCGAGTGACGAAGGAGCGTCCAGTTGAGCGACGGTGCGCGGAGCGACCGAGTGATGAAGGAGCGTCCTGTCGAATGATGGCGCGCGGAGCAATCGAGTGACGAAGGAGCGTCCAGTTGAGCGACGGTGCGCGGAGCGACCGAGTGATGAAGGAGCGTCCTGTCGAATGATGGCGCGCGGAGCGATCGAGTGACGAAGGAGCGTCCAGTTGAGCGACGGTGCGCGGAGCGACCGAGTGATGAAGGAGCGTCCTGTCGAATGATGGCGCGGGGAGCGATCGAGTGACGAAGGAGCGTCCAGTTGAGCGACGGTGCGCGGAGCGACCGAGTGATGAAGGAGCGTCCTGTCGAATGATGGCGCGCGGAGCGATCGAGTGACGAAGGAGCATCCAGTTGAGCGACGGTGCGCGGAGCGACCGAGTGATGAAGGAGCGTCCTGTCGAATGATGGCGCGCGGAGCGATCGAGTGACGAAGGAGCGTCCAGTTGAGCGACGGTGCGCGGAGCGACCGAGTGCCTGGACGTTTTAGTTGTCCGAGGAAACCTGCACATTGCTTGTCCGTGTGCAGTATTCATACGAATGATTCTGGACGTTTAGTTGTCCGTATGTAAAATGTATGAGGACGAAATATGAAAAAACACTTAGCTTGTCAGGCAAGCCGATGAAGACGTGTCCTCCGAATGGCGATGCGCGGAGCTGCCGAATGAAGACGACGCGTCCAGTAGAGAGACAACGCGCGGAGCGGTCGATGAAATTGTCTGGTATGCTTTGTTCGTGCAACGTCGAACCCGTGTTCCCGTTACAGGGCTGTTGTCGTGCAGCTAGTCGGGGGAAGAGCACCGTGCCATCAGTCGAGTGGATCGGTTCCGCCCGAGTGACCGGTTACATCTGAGTCGGAGGTTGATTGGCGCCCGGGGAGGTGTTGCCGGACACCTGCGCTGCGCCGGGCTCGTCCCTCCCCGTGCGCGATAACCATGGAGCACGCAAGGAGGTTGACTTGGTCCCGCGCTCGGTCCACCTCCAACGCATGGAAGGATCTGCTCCACGTTCAGAATCTGCATGCAAGAGGTGTTAGTACTAATTAAGGAAGAATTAATGCAATGGGAGTTTCCTTTTCCCACGGCCGTTCACTGCATGCAGTTTATTGCAGCGCCGCGGGGTTTCCCGGACTCGATCTTGAGGTCCCGGAAGGCATCGAACCCGCCGGGGACGGGACCGTCGGCGGCGCCGGAGAACAGTTCGGAGAGCATGATGTGGACCCTGTCGAGTGCTGACGCCACGGTCATCGAAGGTGTGTTCGGCGAGAAGCAGCACATCGACGGACACAACGCCGCCGGCGGGCACGATGGACCTGACCATGGCATTCCAGGCCGTGTGTGTGGGGTTCGATGACGGCATCGAGGCTGGAGACGACGACGAGCAAACGGCGTCGGTGCCGGTGCGTGGAAGCGCGACGTCGGCGTCGTAGATGGAGTCGAGACGACGGGCTGATGGTGCCGACGTTCGTGCGCGGGGGCGCGGCGATGGCGTCGCAGACGAGGCCTGAGACGACCACGTGCGGACAGCGTCGCTTCATCGTCTGGGAGCAGAATCACCGATCAACCTACGGGAGGAAAAGATCAACCTATCGTTAGGCAATTTATTGTAAAAAGACTGGATCGAATGGATACTTCCCTTATCCTTTTGTTTGTATGAACGTCGCAACGGTCAAAACTCCAGCGACCAATTTCTCCGGCGACGGCCGTTGATCCGCTGAAGGTTGTTGTCGACTGGAGGGAACAACTGACGCTGTCGAGTGCTCTCTGAAGAGAATCCGCCATGAAAACTTCTGCTGCCAGATCGCAGCTTTCACACTCGGAAGGGATCCCAGATCGATCTGACGCCGAATTGAACGCGCCGTGAGGTCACTCGGCGGGCTCGATAGCTGCAATCTGCGGAGTCGACGCCTGGCGCGCCGCCGTATGCCTCACCCATCGCTGGAGTCGCGAATGACCAGATCGCTTGCGGCGACGCACAGCGGGGAGAGCAGACGACGCAGGAGCCGATATGTACGGGGTCGACGGCTGACGGAGAAGAACGCCGCACGAATTCGCGCTGAAGTGCGTCGCCCCGCGGACGGGGAGAGCCTCAACGTCGAGAGGGGCTTCCTGGAGCCATGCGGAGTCATCGGCGACGAAGGTGAACGTACCGAGACGGATCTCGCGGCCCAGGACCAAACCGCCGCCGGAAGACATGATGAAGATGAAAAATGCAACCTCGCCGGAAGTCGCTTAGACGCCTGCCCCACGGTGGGCGCCAACTGTCGTGGGAACAAGCCTGACAGTAGATGGTAGGGGTACGAATGGAGAGGGCAGAGTCCTAGCTACGGCGAGGATGTACACACAGATGTATGAGTTCAGGCCTCACTCGAGAGTGATAACAGCCCTACGTCTCAGTGCTCCGGAGAGCTCTCTACTCTGTCGAGTGAAATATGTGTGTTGTGTTACAAAAGGTTGCGAACCCTTGTGCCAGTGGGGAGGGGCGGCTTATATAGAGTGCGTTGCCCCTCATAACGTCTGGCATTTAGGGGATTGATTCTAGGTAATAAAGAGGGGACGTTACTGGTAACGTATACAATGAATGCCAGTTAAGGCGGCGAACGTAATGCCTTCCCGTTGGCCTCTCTGGGGTGCCTCCTGGTCTTCTGTTGTCGAGTGGTTGATGACCCCTCCAAGTGAGAGTTGCCTGTCGAGTGGAGGGGGGTCTTCCGAGTGAACATTTGTCGAGTGACTTGTATGCCTTGGCTAGTTCAGTCGGAATATTTCTTGTAGTCTTGGCTAGTTCAGTCGGAATATTTCTTGTAGTCTTGTTGGTCTTCAATGAGGTGTCTTTAGGTGGGGCATGTAGGACAGGCCTAATACCCTACCCTAGGTACGTATCCTCGTCAAAAGGTTCCCCGCAAGACGTTACGAGACGCCGTCCTGGCCTGGTCTGGCCTGGCCAGAAGAAGCCTTCCCAACAACACGTATGCCACTGCCAGCCTTGGTGGTGTGCAACAACAAACCGAGTGCAAAAACCGCATATGCCTGCCTTCGATTAGGTGGAAAGTGCCGTCGTGTCACACACGTGGCGGTCCTCTTTTGGTGCGGAACCGCCGGAGCCGGTCACAGATATGGGCGCGGCCTCTTTCGGCCTCGCACGCACCTCGTCAGCCAGCCGTTGCCTTGCCGGGGACGATGAGAACATGCCTTTTATTGACAATGTTTTTTGTGTTTATCATTTCATTTCCACCGTCCGTTGTGTGCAGCTAGCGTACCAACAAGCATCGGATTTTATTTATTTTTGGACGGTAATATCTGGCTGCTGGCAGGCTTTGGAGGCGTCTAGTGAACCATCCATTCCTCAGAGGGGGAGAACCACCAACATTTCCGTTCGCCGCCCCACCACCCGCCGCCTGGCGCCGGGGCAGTAGCGGCGCTCTGTCCTCCATCGCGGGTGTTGTCGGCGTCGCTTCTTCGGCCACCCACGGCGCCTCCCTCGGTCGGCGATTTTCGGGCGTGGTCTGGGGCGAGATGGTGGACGCGGCGGGCGGCGGGGGGTTAATGGGCAAGGAGGACTCTGTCACGCTCGCTATCGGCGGCGGGTGGGAGGACTGGATTCTTTCTTTTCTCTGCAATGCGAGGAATATCGTTATCGCGGGTCGGTCGACGGACGGGCATATATGGTTGATGACCCACAAGTATAGGGGATCTATCGTAGTCCTTTCGATAAGTAAGAGTGTCGAACCCAACGAGGAGCAGAAGGAAATGACAAGCGGTTTTCAGTAAGGTATTCTCTGCAAGCACTGAAATTATCGGTAACAGATAGTTTTGTGATAGGATAATTCGTAACGGATAGCAAGTAACAAATGTAACAAAGGTGCAGCAAGGTGGCCCAATCCTTTTTGTAGTAAAGGACAAGTCTGAACAAACTCTTATATAAAGCAAAGCGCTCCCGAGGACACATGGGAATTTCTGTCAAGCTAGTTTTCATCATGCTCATATGATTCGCGTTCGTTACTTTGATAATTTGATATGTGGGTCGACCGGTGCTTGGGTGCTGCCCTTACTTGGACAAGCCTTCCACTTATGATTAACCTCTCTCGCAAGCATCCACAACTACGAAAGAAGAATTAAGATAAATCTAACCATTGCATGAAACATATGGATCCAAATCAGCCCCTTACGAAGCAACGCATAAACTTGGGTTTAAGCTTCTGTCACTCTAGAACCCATCATCTACTTATTACTTCCCAATGCCTTCCTCTAGGCCCAAATAGTGGTGAAGTGTCATGTAGTCGACGTTCACATAACACCACTAGAGGAGAGACAACATACATCTCATCAAAATATCGAACGAATACCAAATTCACATGATTACTTATAACAAGACTTATCCCATGTCCTCAGGAACAAACGTAATTACTGACAAAGCATATTCATGTTCATAATCAGAGGATTATTAATTATCATTAAGGATCTGAACATATGATCTTCCACCAATTAAACCAACTAGCATCAACTACAAGGAGTAATCAACACTACTAGCAACCCACAGGTACCAATCTGAGGTTTGAGACAAAGATCGGATACAAGAGATGAACTAGGGTTCGGAGAGGAGATGGTGCTGGTGAAGATGTTGATGGAGATTGTCCCCCTCTCGATGAGAGGATCGTTGCTGATGACGATGGCTTCGATTTCCCCTCCGGGAGGAAAGTTTCCCTGGCAGAACAGCTCCGCCGGAGCCCTAGATTGGTTCTGTCCAAGTTCCGCCTCGAGACAGCGGCGCTTCGTCCCGAAAGCTCCCTTATGATTTTTTCCAGGTCAAAACCCTCCATATAGCAGAAGATGGGCACCGAAGGCCTGCCAGGGGGCCCACAAGCCACAGGGGCGCGCCCAGGGGGGTAGGGCACGCCCCCCTGGCTTGTGACTCCCTGGTGGGTCCCCTCTGGTATTTCTTTCGCCCAATATTTTTTATATATTCCAAAATAATTCTCCATAGATTTTCAGGACTTTTGGAGTTGTGCAGAATAGGTATCTCAGATTTGCTCCTTTTCCAGTCCAGAATTCCAGCTGCCGGTATTCTCCCTCTTCATGTAAACCTTGTAAAATAAGAGAGAAAAGGCATAAGTATTGTACCATAATGTGTAATAACAGTCCATAATGCAATAAATATCGATATAAAAACATGATGCAAAATGGACGTATCAACTCCCCCAAGCTTAGACCTCGCTTGTCCTCAAGCGAAAGCCGAAATCGATAAATATGTCCACATGTTTAGAGATAGAGGTTTCGATAAAATACAATACGGACATGAAGGCATCATGGTCATCTGTAGAACAACAACATATATTGACATATAATTTCTTATGCTAAAGTAACAATTCATTCACAAGGTAAAGTATGAATCAAGAACTCTATTGAGAACCAACAAACTATGATCTCAGTCATTGAAGCAATTCCAATTTATCATAACGTAGGAAAGAGTCAATATAAGAGCTTGTAAAGCAAATCCACATACTCAATCATCTTTTAGTCTTTCATAATTGCTAACACTCACGCGGTACCTATGAGGTCAAAGCTTCAATCGGACACAGAGAAAGATAGGGGCTTATAGTATTGCCTCCCAACTATTTACCTCAAGGGTAATGTCAACAGAAATGACTCATGCTCACCCACATCCGAGTGGATATATGTGTCTAGATCATTCCCCAACACATGACGCTTGCCAAGAGAAAAAGGCGAAATAAAGGAAGTGGTGAAGATCACCACGACTCTTGCATAAAGGTAAGTACTAGAAAGTAAAGGTAACACATGGGCCCTTCGCAGAGGGAAGCAGAGGTTGTCATGCGCTTTTATAGTTGGATGCGCAATCCCTTAATCAAAAGAACGTCACTTTATATTGCCCCTTGTGATAAAGAACTTTATTATGCAGTCTGTCGCTTTTATTTCTTCCATATCACAAGTTCGTATAAAGTTTATTTTCCTCACACTAATAGATCACACATATTTAGAGAGCAATTTTTATTGCTTCCACCGATGACAACTTACTTGAAGGATCTTACTCAATCCATAGGTAGGTATGGTGGACTCTCATGGCAAAACTGGGTTAAAGGTGTTTGGATGCACAAGTAGTATCTCTACTTGGTGTGGAAGTTTTGGCTGATATGGGGTGGAAGCAAGCGACACATGTTAAAGGATCTAAAACCATATAACTTCTATTCAGAAATAAGCAAACATAACCCATTATGTTGTCTTCCTTGTCCAACATCAACTTCCTAGCATATAATATTTTAATGAGTGCTCTCAATCATAAAAGATGTCCAAGATGATATATTCATATGTGAATCTCTCTTTCTTTATTACTTCCTTTTAATTGCAACAATGACCAATAGCTTTGTTTGTCAACTCACAACAAATTTCAATCGACATACCTCTTATATGTGAAGTCATCACCCCCCATAAGATCATCATATATACTCTTTGCTTTTATTCTATACTTCTTTCTATTTCTTTTTCTCAAGATCATAGCAAGCAAGCAAAGCCCTCAACTCAAAACTACTCTTTATTATATAACTCTCGGACTTGCTTACAGAGGGGGAACATAAAGCAAGACTCAAAACTAGATCACACTAAAGACTTTATTGTACTAGATCAAGATATAACCAAAAGGATCGAACTAAGAAAAACGATAAAAGTAAAAGATGTGATGGTGATAAGATACCGGGGCACATCCCCCAAGCTTGGCACAAGCCAAGGGGAGTGCCCATACCCATGTGTTTAGTTGTCTTTCTTCGGAGGTGGCGATGTTATATTCTTGGCGATGATGCCCCTCAGAATGCGATTCTCCTCCTCAAGCTTATTATTTTGCTGTCTGAGATCCATTATTTCCTTGTGAAATTT
Organism: Elymus sibiricus; assembly: GCA_039707655.1. NCBI lineage: Eukaryota > Viridiplantae > Streptophyta > Magnoliopsida > Poales > Poaceae > Elymus > Elymus sibiricus. Next base: position 396,822,020 of record CM077663.1, on the reverse strand, counting down.
TCCAGTGACGGTTAGAGCTCCCATAACCCATGGATGTTTCATTGCTGCAGGGGAAGAAGCAACACTCTTTTTCATATTTTCATAAGTAAGAAATTTAGCATTGGGAGGGATAACCGAATTCGGAATTGCTGAGCTCTGAAGTTCTTCCAACATGGCTCCAGGTTGTAGACGAGAGGTAACTTCTTGGTCTTCCTCCATGGCATCTATCCTTTTCAAGTCGGCCTCCACCTCTTCCTCCGTGGCCTGCCCGAAGTGGTTGGCTTTGCTGAATGCTCCGGACCCCGGTGTCAGGTGAGAGGCACGACTCTCCCCGACCGACTCTTGCGAAGACATCTTGCTCTAAATCTGCTACAGAAACAACTCAAAATGAAAACAGGAGGTATTGTCGTGATTTGAAGGTCAAAACCTTCGGGAGATTATATAATGAATTTTTACCGACCCGAAGGAGTATACCACAAGAAAACGGAGTCCGGAGGGTACACGGGGTGGCCACAAGCCACAGGGGCGCGCCCAGGGGGGTAGCGCGCGCCCCCTGGCTTGTCGCCTCCTCGTGCACTTTTCAGACTACTTTAAATTTTCCGAAACGGAGAAAAAATGCTATTGAAAAAGTTTTGGAGTTGGTTTGCTTACCGTAACACATACCTATTCCTTTTCGGAGTCTGAAACGTTCTGGTAGGTCACCCTAATGTACTCCTCCGGAGTTATGGTATTGATAATATTGGTTTCAACATTTATGGGAGTACCTGAGATATAATGTTTGATTCTTTGCCCGTTTACCACCTTCGGATTTGTGCCTTCGGCGTTGTTGATCTTGATGGCACCGGAACGATATACTTCCTCGATAACGTAAGGCCCTTCCCATTTAGAGAGAAGTTTTCTTGCAAAAAATCTTAAACGAGAATTGTATAGCAAGACATGGTCACCTACATTGAATTCACGCTTTTGTATCCTTTTATCATGCCATCTCTTAACTTTTTCTTTAAACAACTTGGCATTCTCATAGGCCTGGGTTCTCCATTCATCAAGTGAGCTAATGTCAAATAACCTCTTCTCACCAGCAAGTTTGAAATCATAGTTGAGCTCTTTAATTGCCCAATAAGCTTTATGTTCTAGCTCTAGAGGTAAGTGACATGCTTTACCATAAACCATCTTATACGGAGACATACCCATAGGGTTTTTATAAGCAGTTCTATAAGCCCATAATGCATCATCAAGTTTCTTAGACCAATTCTTTCTGGATCTATTAATAGTTTTCTGCAAGATCAATTTAATTTCTCTATTGCTCAATTGTACTTGACCACTAGACTGAGGATGATAAGGAGATGCAATTCTATGATTAACATCATACTTAGCAAGCAATTTACGGAAAGCACCATGAATAAAGTGTGAACCACCATCAGTCATTAAATATCTAGGGACTCCAAATCTAGGGAAAATAACTTCTTTAAGCATTTTAATAGAAGTGTTATGATCAGCGCTACTAGTTGGAATAGCTTCTAACCACTTAGTAAAATAATCAACATCAACTAGAATATGAGTATACCCGTTAGACTGTGGAAAAGGTCCCATATAATCAAAACCCCAAACATCAAATGGTTCAATAACAAGAGAGTAATTCATAGGTATTTCCTAGCGTCTACTAATATTACCAATTCTTTGACATTCATCACAAGACAAGACAAACTTACGAGCATCCTTGAAGAGAGTAGGCCAATAAAAACCAGATTGTAGTACCTTATGTGCAGTTCTATCTCCAGCGTGGTGTCCTCCGTAGGCCTCGGAATGACACTTGTGAAGGATCTGTTCCTGTTCATGCTTAGGCACACAACGTCTAATAACACCATCTACTCCTTCTTTATAAAGGTGTGGGTCATCCCAAAAGTAATGTCTTAAATCATAGAAGAACTTTTTCTTTTGTTGGTATGTGAAGCTAGGTGGTATAAATTTAGCAACAATGTAATTAGCATAATCAGCATACCATGGAGCATTGCGCGAAGCATTTATGATAGCTATTTGTTCATCAGGAAAGCTATCATCAATTGGTAGTGGTTCATCAAGAACATTCTCTAATCTAGACAAGTTATCTGCTACGGGGTTATCAGCACCCTTTCTATCAATAATATGCAAATCAAATTCTTGTAGCAGGAGAACCCATCTAATAAGTTTAGGTTTAGCATCTTTCTTTTCCATAAGATATTTGATAGCAGCATGATCAGTGTGAACAGTTACTTTGGAATCAACAACATAAGGTCTGAACTTATCACAAGCAAACACAACTGCTAAAAATTCCTTTTCAGTGGTAGCATAGTTTCTTTGAGCACTGTCTAGAGTTTTACTGGCATAATGGATAACATTTAATTTCTTATCAACTCTTTGTCCTAGACAGCACCAACAGCATAATCACTAGCATCACACATAATTTCAAAGGATAGGTTCCAATCAGGTGGTTGAACAATAGGTGCGGAAATCAAGGCATTCTTAAGAATTTCAAATGCTTCTACACAATCATCATCAAAAACGAATGGAACATCGTTTTGCAAAAGGTTAGTGAGAGGCCTAGAAATCTTAGAGAAGTCTTTAATAAACCTCCTATAGAAACCAGCATGACCAAGGAAACTTCTTATACCTCTGATATCCGTAGGACACGGCATTTTTTCAATAGCATCAACTTTAGCTTTATCCACCTCAATACCTCTTTCGGAGATTTTGTGCCCCAAGACAATACCTTCATTAACCATAAAGTGGCACTTTTCCCAATTCAAGACAAGATTAGTTTCTTCGCATCTCTGCAAAACTCGATCAAGGTTGCTCAAGCAATCATCAAAAGAAGTTCCGTAAACGGAAAAATCATCCATGAAAACCTCAACAATCTTTTCACAAAAGTCAGAGAATATAGCCATCATACATATTTGAAAGGTAGCAGGTGCATTGCATAAACCAAAAGGCATACGTCTATAAGCAAAGGTACCGAAAGGACAAGTAAAAGTGGTTTTTTCTTGATCCTCTTTTGACACAGGTATTTGAGAGAAGCCAGAATAACCATCTAGAAAGCAAAAGTGTGTATGTTTGGATAGTCTTTCTAGCATTTGATCAATAAAAGGTAGAGGATAATGATCTTTCCTAGTAGCTTTATTTAATTTCCTAAAATCAATTACCATTCTATATCCCGTAACAATTCTTTGCGGGATCAATTCATTTTTTATCATTAGGAACAACGGTAATACCTCCCTTCTTAGGGACACAATGAACGGGACTAACCCATCTACTATCAGCAATAGGATAAATTATACCTGCCTCCAGAAGCTTTAATATTTCATTTCTTACCACTTCTTTCATTTTAGGATTTAACCATCGTTGGTGATCAACAACTGGTTTAGCATCAGGCTCCATATTAATTTTATGCTGACATAGAGTGGGACTAATGCCCTTAAGATCATCAAGAGTATATCCAATAGCAACACGGTGCTTCCTCAAAGTTTTCAATAATCTCTTTTCTTCATGCTCTGAAAGGTTAGCACTAATAATAACAGGATATATCTCCTTTTCATCAAGATAAGCATATTTCAGAGTATCCGGTAATTGTTTAAGCTCAAACACGGGTTCACCCTTGGGTGGAGGAGGATCCCCAAGTATTTCAACAGGAAGGTTGTGTTTCAAAATAGGCTGCTGATCAAAAAAAATCTTATCTATTTCATTCATTTCATTCATATGCATATCATTTTCATGGTCTAGCAAATATTGTTCTAAGGGATCAGTAGGAGGCACATCAATAGAAGCAAGACCAATAATTTTATCTTTACTAGGCAATTCTTTGTCATGGGGTTGTCTACGAAATTTAGAGAAATTGAACTCATGAGAGACATCCCCAAAACTTACAGTAACCATTTCTTTCTCACAATCTATCTTAGCATTAACAGTATTCAAGAAAGGTCTACCAAATATAATGGGACAAAAATCATCTTGTGGGGAACCAAGAACAAGAAAATCAGTAGGATACTTTATTTTCCCACACAAGACTTCAACATCTCTAACAATCCCAATTGGTGCAATAGTATCTCTATTAGCAAGCTTAATGGTAACATCAATTCCCTCTAATTCAGCTGGTGCAATATCATTCATAATTTCTTGGTATAAGGTAAAGGGAATTGCACTCACACTAGGACCCACATCACATAAGCCATGATAACAATGATCTCCTATTTTAACAGAAACAACAGGCACGCCAACAATAGGTCTATGTTTACCTTTAGTATCAGGTTTAGCAATTCTAGCAGCTTCATCATAGAAATGAATAACATGCCCATCAATATTATCAACCAATGCAAGAGATCTTTAACCATAGCAATACTAGGTTCAACTTTAATTTTTTCAGGGGGCGTAGGTGTTCTAGTACAACTCTTACGAACCACAGTTGAAGTTTTAGCATGTTCCTTTATTCTAACAGGGAAGGGCGGTTTCTCAATATAAGCAGTAGGAATGACAGGATCAGCATTATAAATAATAGTTTCTTCTTCAGCTTTAATAGGTTCAACTACTTTAACTTCAATGGGAGGATGATATTTAAACCACTTCTCCTTAGGGAGATCAACATGAGTAGCAAAAGATTCACAGAAAGAAGCTACTATCTCAGAGTCAAGTCCATATTTAGTGCTAAAATCACGAAAAGCATCGGTGTCTATAAAGGATTTAACACAATCGAACTTAAGGTTTATACCTGACTCCTTACCTTCGTCGAGTTCCCAATCTTCAGAGTTGCATTTAATTCTTTCCAATAAGTCCCATTTGAATTCAATATCTTTCTTCATAAAGGAACCAGCACAAGAAGTATCGAGCATGGATTGATCATTACGAGAAAGCCGAGCATAAAAATTCTGAATAATAATTTCTCTCGGGAGATCATGATTGGGGCATGAATATAACATTGACTTAAGCCTCCCCCAAGCTTGAGCGATTCTTTCTCCTTCACGAGGCCAAAAATTATAAATATAATTCCGATGACGATGAACCAGATGCATAGGATAAAACTTCTGATGAAATTCCAATTTCAATCGATTGTAGTTCCATGGTCCAATATCATCACATAGCCTATACCATGTCAATGCCTTCTCCTTCAAAGATAAAGGAAAGACCTTGTTCTTGACATCATCCTCGGGCAAACCTGCAAGCTTAAATAATCCACAAACTTCATCCACATAGATTAGATGCAAATCAGGATGTAGTGTTCCATCTCCTGCATAAGGATTAGCTAGCAGTTTCTCTATCATACCCGAAGGAATTTCATAATAAATATTTTCAGTAGGTGCAGTAGGTTGAGGAGCATCTCTTTGTGCTTCCGGTCGAGGTGAAGATACCCCGAACAAAGCCCTCAAAGGATTATTTTCCATAGTAACAAGTGACAGTAAATTTCAGCACAGTATATAAAATTTTCCTTACCAAGTTCCACTCACCAAAGGCGCTTCACTCCCCGGCAACGGCGCCAGAAAAGAGTCTTGATGACCCACAAGTATAGGGGATCTATCGTAGCCCTTTCGATAAGTAAGAGTGTCAAACCCAACGAGGAGCAGAAGGAAATGACAAGCGGTTTTCAGTAAGGTATTCTCTGCAAGCACTGAAATTATCGGTAACAGATAGTTTTGTGATAGGATAATTCGTAACGGATAGCAAGTAACAAATGTAACAAAGGTGCAGCAAGGTGGCCCAATCCTTTTTGTAGCAAAGGACAAGCCTGAACAAACTCTTATATGAAACAAAGCGCTCCCGAGGACACATGGGAATTTCTGTCAAGCTAGTTTTCATCATGCTCATATGATTCGCGTTCGTTACTTTGATAATTTGATATGTGGGTGGACCGGTGCTTGGGTGCTGCCCTTACTTGGACAAGCCTCCCACTTATGATTAACCTCTCTCGCAAGCATCCGCAACTACGAAAGAAGAATTAAGATAAATCTAACCATTGCATGAAACATATGGATCCAAATCAGCCCCTCACGAAGCAACGCATAAACTAGGGTTTAAGCTTCTGTCACTCTAGCAACCCATCATCTACTTATTACTTCCCAATGCCTTCCTCTAGGCCCAAATAGTGGTGAAGTGTCATGTAGTAAACGTTCACATAACACCACTAGAGGAGAGACAACATACATCTCATCAAAATATCGAACGAATACCAAATTCACATGATTACTTATAACAAGACTTATCCCATGTCCTCAGGAACAAACGTAATTACTCACAAAGCATATTCATGTTCATAATCAGAGGAGTATTAATTATCATTAAGGATCTGAACATATGATCTTCCACCAAGTAAACCAACTAGCATCAACTACAAGGAGTAATCAACACTACTAGCAACCCATAGGTACCAATCTGAGGTTTGAGACAAAGATCGGATACAAGAGATGAACTAGGGTTTGGAGAGGAGATGGTTCTGGTGAAGATGTTGATGGAGATTGACCCCCTCTCGATGAGAGGATCGTTGGTGATGACGATGGCTTCGATTTCCCCCTCCGGGAGGGAAGTTTCCCCGGCAGAACAACTCCGCCGGAGCCCTGAATTGGTTCTGTCCAAGTTCCGCCTCGAGACGGCGGCGCTTCGTCCCGAAAGCTCCCTTATGATATTTTCCATGTCAAAACCCTCCATATAGGAGAAGATGGGCACCGGAGGCCTGCCAGGGGCCCCACAAGCCACAGGGGCACGCCTAGAGGGGTAGGGCGCGCCCCCTGGCTTGTGACTCCCTGGTGGGTCCCCTCTGGTATTTCTTTCGCCCAATATTTTTTATATATTCCAAAATAATTCTCCGTAGATTTTCAGGACTTTTGGAGTTGTGCATAATAGGTATCTCAGATTTTCTCCTTTTCCAGTCCAGAATTCCAGCTGCCGGCATTCTCCCTCTTCATGTAAACCTTGTAAAATAAGAGAGAAAAGGCATAAGTATTGTACCATAATGTGTAATAACAGCCCATAATGCAATAAATATCGATATAAAAGCATGATGCAAAATGGACGTATCAATGGTCTCTTGGAGGGTTCCACCCCCGCGTCCAGCGCCTTACCTTTTCTGGTTTCGCTTTCCTCGCCCACTTTCAACCCCAAAAGTTTTCGAAAATGGGTACACGTTCAAGTGCCCTAGTGAAAATCCAATAAAAAAAACTACCCTAGTGAAAATGGCTGGTGGCTAAGAGCATCTCTAGCAGATCCCGCAAGTAACCGTCCCGAAAAATCATTTATAATATTCCACAAATGTTTTTGCAGGATGTCGGGCGTTTCGTAAGAATAGATCCCGCATAGCTATCCTTCAAATTTAAACAAAATACTTCGCGCTTAAAACAGTTCGCCGGAGTTCATCACACAAACATATCATAGCATAGAGTTTATCACACGCATAGGGAAGTTTTAAGACAAACCATAATTAAACATAAACCGAAATTTAAAAACGCATAGATCTAGTCGGAGTCGGTGCCTTCGCGGGGCGGGGGCTCGTCACCGTGCAAAGTATGGTACATGAGCATGGAGCAGAGGATGGCCTGCAGGTCGAACTCCTCCTGCTGCGCCGGCAAGCTTGCGGTCGTAGCAACATCTCCGACTATGACGGCTTCCGTTGCGTGGAACCATGCGAGCTCTGCATCCCTCTGACGCTGCAGCGCCGGATCGAAGATGGCGTCGAGGCAATGGAAGTTCTCCCACGCCCACAACCTGGAGCCGGCGCTGCGGGACTTCGTGTTGCGGGTGTGCACCGCCTCCCTCCGCCTCTCCGATACGGGAGGAGGCTAGGGGATTTGTGGGACGGGAACCCTAAAACGTGTCGTCACCCGAATATATAGCGGAAATGGGGGCGGTTTACGGGCCTCCTCTAAAACTTTTATGGGCCGGGCCCTTTTTTGCGGATATGATCGGGCCGGTTTTTTGGCCCGTCCCGTAAACCGTCCCGTATAACACACTTCATCGGAGTTTCAAGGTATCTGCTAGAGATGCTCTAAGGCCAATCCAACGCACGACCTCAAATCGTCCGACCACGTTCGTTTAGGATGAAACTTGACCAATGGAAACCCAAATGGACAAGTTATTCGTCGGTGTCCATTTTTTGTCCGGCCCTACCGAGCGTGGAGTAAATTTGCGACACCATTGGGTCTCAACCGGACAGAAACAGACGCTCTCCTCGCCCACTGTGTCTGCCCATGTCCGCCCTTGACCCATGTACCAGTGTCACTGGAAAAGTGACTCCAACGATTTCTATAAACGGGCGTCACTGGAGAGTGCCTCGTCGGCAAGCTAGTTTTTGTGCAGCCCGGCCTTCACGTAACAGGTTGAGCTGGCCGCTGCGCCGCCATGATGGTCGGCCGCGGAGGACGAGGCTGTTGAGGAATGTTGCATGGGAAACAAAAAATTTCCTACGAAACACTCAAGATCTATTCTATGGAGATGCTAGCAACGAGAGGGAGAGGTGTCTACATATGCTTGTAGACCTAAAGCGTTAACGGTCTAGAGATCGTGGTTGGCGTAGTCGTACTCGCGTTGCTTTCCAATCCGATCCAAGCACCGCACGTGCGGCACCTCCGAGTTTAGCACACGTCCGGCTTGTTGAAGTCTCCTCCTCCTTGATTCAGCAAGAGAGGGAGAAGAGGTAGATGATATCTGATCCAACATGATGGCGTGGTGGTGGTGGTGGCAGTGGAATTTTAGCAGGGCTTCGCCTAGCGCGTACCGGAGAAACGTGGGAGGAGTTGGGAGAGCCAATGGGCAAGGGTGAAGGGGTGGCTGCCCCATGCACCTCCCCCTTCTATATATAAGCTAGGGGGCTGGGGAGGGCGTCCAAAACCCTCCTAGGGCTGGCCACAAGGGAGAAATCCCTTTAAACATGAAGATAACATCTTATCTCTAGATTCAACCCTTTAAATTTAGAGATAAGATTTTATCTCTAGATTTGAACAACATGTGCCTTGGGGAATGGTGCGGCCAGCCCATGTGGGCTGTAGCCCCACCCCTCGGTCCATGTGGGCCCTTACCGGGTCGTTGGGCCCCATGGTGGAACCCTCGGAACCTTTGAGAACCTTTCCGGAACTCTACCGAAAAATTCCTGAACTTTTTCGGAACCCTGAATATGACTTTTTCCATATATAAATCTTTACCTCCGGACCATTACGGAGCTCCTCATGATGTCTTGGATCCCATCCGGGACTCCGAACTACTATCGGACTTTCCACTATTAATATCTCAACATTACCCTAGCGCTACCGAACGTTAAGCGTGCGACCCTACCGGTTCGGGAATCATGTAGACATGACCGAGACACCTCTCCGGTTAATAACCAATAGCGGGACCTGGATGCCCAGATTGATTCCTACATATTCCATGAAGATCTTTATTGATTGAACCACGATGTCGAGGATTCAGATAATCTCGTATGCAATTCCCTTTGTCCGGCGATATGTTACTTGCCCGAGATTCGACCGTCGGTATCTCCATACCTAGTTCAATCTCGTTACGGGCAAATCTCTTTACTCGTTGCGTAATACAAGATCCCGTGACTAAACCATTGGTCACATTGCTTGCAAGCTTCTTGACGATGTTGTATTATCGAGAGGGCCCAGAGATACCTCTCTGTCATACGGAGTGACAAATCTCAGTCTCGATCCATGCCAACCCAACAGACACCATCGGAGATACCTGTAGAGCACCTTTATGATCACCCAGTTATGAAGTGATGTTTGATAGCGCACAAGGTATTCCTCTGGTGTCAGGGAGTTGCATGACCTCATGGTCTTAGGAACACATACTTGACATGAAGAAAGATGTAGCAATAAACTTAAGTGATACAATCATATGCTAAGCTTACGGCTGGGTCTTGTCCATCACATCATTCTCCTAATGATGTGAACCCGTTATCAAATGACAACTCTTGTCTATGGTTAGGAAGCCTTAACCATATTTGATCAACAAGCTAGTCTAGTAGAGGCTCACTAGGGACACGGTGTTGTTTTATGTATCCACACATGTATCTTAGTTTTCGGTCAATACATTTCTAGCATGGATAATAAACGTTTATCATGAACAGGTAAATATGATAATAACCAAATTATTATTGCCTATAGGGCATATTTTCAACAGAGGCGGCACTAGGGCGCGCAATGACGCCCACGGAGGACGAGGCGGCTCTGTGGTTCAGGTGCACCGCAGCGACGCTGGACTCCTCCTCATAAATTTTGGAGTTGCGGGACCAGTTGGCGCAGGGGACGAGGCCCATGATGGTGCCGCGCGGATAGGTTGGGTACCTGAGCAGCGCGTACACGCCGGTGGCATGCAGCGGCTCACGGGCCTCCTCGTCATGGAGGACGAGTGTGGCGGGGACAGGCAGATCATGCACGGGGACGACAAGCAGCAGCAGGAGGGTGGGTGACGCTAGCGGTTGTTGGAGCATCGTCGTCGTTGGGTGAAGGAGCTCTGTGGCGGGGGAGTTCTCGATGGCCACCACATGGGCCAACCTCGTCATGGTGGTAGGTGCTCACCTCCCCGTCCGCCATGCTCGCTGGCGTTTACGACGGCCACGACGGCCCCGACACCTCTCACTTCCTTCCCCTTCCCCTTGCGTTGGCTGCATGGAGGAACTCGTTTACCCGCTCCTGCATTGGGTGCACATGCGCCGAACGGTCGTCCGCCCCCTGTATGTTGTCCATCTCATGACCCAAACGTACAAATGTCCGCATCCGTTTGGGGTCTACCGTTGGAGTTGTCCTAACCTCAGTTTGAGCTGGAGTCGGGCCTGACCTTGTTATTCATCACCGAAATGTATTCGTATTTGTGCATATGCACCTAAGTACATGCGTCATGGACACGTAGTCATCACCGTTTAGCCCTTGAGTCAATCTGAAGCACTGCCATCATATATCACAGCCACGAATGCAAAACGAAAAACCATAACGTCGTTGCCCCAAGAAAACGACAGTAATCTACGTTGGAGCTTCGTCCTGATGGATGGACCTTGTCGTGGTGTCGTCACGGCAAGATGTCCTCGTGAGAGAACTTAGGTGTGAGGCCATCGCAACTATGTGGCGGCTTGAGAGGGGTTGGTCGGAATCGAGAGACGCGAGTTTACCCAGGTTCGACCCCTCCAATGGAGGTAAAAGCCTACATCCTGCTTTGTGTCTATATTGATGATGAGGATGATCTCGATTACAAGGGTGCGGGATTGCTACCTCTAATCTCGAGAGCCTCTAATCTGTTTATCTCTAATGACTTGAAGTTGTCTGTCTAAGACCTGTCTATTGAGACGTCTAAAAACTTGACCCTCTTGGGGTGACCCGCCCCTCCTTATATAAGTTGAAGGGGCGGTTTACATGTAGAGTCCAAGTCGGATTAAGACTTAACCTATTATGACTTCCCATCGCGGGCTTCTCTTCGTGGGCTTCTGAGTCCCGGGCGGCTTACGCCGGTCGGCTTACAGCCGGATTTATGTCCAAGACTCATCTTCAAAATTCATCTCCGGGACTCATCTTCAGGCACAGTGTGTCTGCCGGGTCATAACTATTCCGGGTCATAACTGTCTGCCGGTTCATAACTGTTCCGGGTCACAACTGTCTGCCGGGTCATACTTCAGGCCGGGTTATACCGCGGGGTAATATCCCCGACATTAGCCCCCAGGTTAGCTTGAATTTATTCATGGTAAGCTCCTGAAATAAAAATAACAAATATGTTTAAAGGACCGGCTTGCTCCACCGGCCGGCTTAATGAAGTAGCTCCTTGAAAATCCGGTTTTCTTCTTCATATTAACGAGCCGTCTTCACAATCATCTTGCAAGTCCATGTCCTTTGCAAAATATTGAGAATAAAATACCCATATGCCGTTGAGTCGGCCTCCAATGCTTTGGCTTGATGAAAATATTGGAGATAAGAAAACCATATGAAGTTGAGCCGGCTTCCATTGCTTCAGCTTGATAAAATATTGGGAATAGAAATTCGTCCATTGTTAAACCACTTTCAACTTGTGAAGCCGGGTTGCTTATATAGATTCTGCCGGGTTACGATCTTTTGATAATGCCGGGTCATGATTGTTGGTGACGCCGGGTCAAACAACTGGACTTCAGCTGACTTGATAAAATTATTGGGAATAAAGAAATTTGTGTGATGTTGAGCTGGTCTTTTAACGCTTCAGCTCCATGAAGAAATGAGACCCGTCTCGCTCTCAATTGACGTCTTGAAAGTGTTCTTCTATTTTTTTATATCCATATTACCTGTAGCCCCCAAGTCTTAAGAGGGGAACGTAGTGATAGCTTTAAGACTTGCTTCAATATAAATATTGCAACTCTAGAGAAATCTGGATTGTTCATCTGAGTCACCAGTATAAGTTGAATGTTCCACATATGTAGCCCCCAAGTATCGGGTTGTCTTGCCTATAGCAACATGGGACTTGTAATTACATTATGCTCATAATACTTCAGCCAGTGTAGCCCCCAAGGGCAGGGTCATTATGCAATAATGAGCAGGAACTTTTTGTAGATATGATCATATAGACTTGAGGAGCAATGTGTAGCCCCCAAGGGCCGGCTCAGTAAGACAATACTGGGCTGGGACTTAGAAAAAGATAGAAAGGCCGGCTCATCTCCTTGAGATAACCGGGTCTGTTGACAATGGCCGGGTCTTCAATTTGGACCTTTACAATCTGTTTCAGCAGCTGAATACTGTAGCCCCCAAGTGCCGAGTCGCATGCCTGCAGCAACTTGGGACTTTAGAAAATTTGATCTGAGCGGTGTAGCCCCCAAGTGCCGGGTCGTATGCCTGCAGCAACTTGGGACTGTGTGAGAATAATATAACTCATCATAATTTGTTGAATGACTCCTTGACCGTGGTTGTAACCCAGTATTTTGTTGAATATCCTGGGATAATGCCTTTGTCCTTGGAATGAAAATCCCTGCTCGTGGTTGCGGTGCAAACCGGCAAATATATGTATGAGAAATCCATAAGTGTTGTAGTTTACTACAGAGCACAATTTGAAAGAATCCAAGAGCCGGTCAACTAAATGACATGGCATTATACTTGATAGGGTGGCTCTTCGGGAATAGTCAATTCTTCCGAGCTGGCTTGAAAAACCCTAATCATTTAATACTGGTTATGATAAACCATGATGAAGATCCAGCCATGTTGGCTATTTAAGATAATAATATAACTTGCTTTGAGAACCTCAATTATTCAATATTGGTTATAACAACCATAATGGAAATCCAGCCATGTTGGCTATTAAGGATTGGAATATGTATCCCGGTTTGAAAACCGGCTGCTGTGATATAAACCAGGATATTCATGCATATATGATGCATGGTATGATGATGCAATGATGATGCAATGTATGATGCAATGTATGATGATGTATGTATATGATAACAGAGTATAAAAATGTCGGCTTTCAAGGCTCGACAAAAAGAGACTAGCTCTGTTTTGTTTTTGAAAAACTCAAGTTTTGCTTCAAAGAAGCTTGGCATGAAAGCCTGAAAACCTCGTAAGCCGGCTCTCACGTGACATAAATCCGTCGTTTAAACCTTAGCAAGTTCAGGGTCTTTAAAAGATTGACATTGCTAAGAGTACGAACGGGCCACATAGCGGTGGGATTACGGCAGACAAGGCGAGTTTATCCTAGCTCACTGGAAGCTGATACGTCTCCAACGTATCTATAATTTTTGATTGTTCCATGCTATTATATTATCTGTTTTGGATGTTTTATAAGCATTAATATGCTATTTTATATTATTTTTGGGACTAACCTATTAATCTAGAGCCTAGTGCCAGTTTCTGTTTTTTCCTTGTTTTTGAGTATTGCAGATAAGGAATATTAAACGGAGTCCAAACAGAATAAAATCTTCGGAATGATTTTTCTTGGACCAGAAGAAACCCAGCAGACTTCAAGCCACCAGGGCGCACCCTAGGGGGGGGGGGCACCCCCTGGCTTGTGGCCCCACGGCAGCCCTCCTAACCCTATTCTTCGGCCTATAAATTCCCAAATATTCCCTGGATACCAAAAGGAGCCACGAAAATACTTTTCCGCCGCCGGAAGCCTCTGTTCCCGTGAGATCCAATCTTGGAGCCTTTTCCGGTAATCTGCCGGAGGGGGATTCGATCACGGAGGGCATCTACATCAACTCCATTGCCCCTCCGATGATGCGTGAGTAGTTTACCACAGACCTTCGGGTTCATAGCTAGTATCTAGATGGCTTCTTCTCTCTCTTTGTTCTTCAATACCATGTTCTTCACGATCTTCATGGAGATCTATCCGATGTAATACTCTTTTGCGGCGTGTTTGCCGAGATCCGATGAATTGTGGGTTTATGATCAGCTTATCTATGAATATTATTTGAATCTTCTCTGAATTCTTATATGCATGATTTCATATCTTTGCAAGTCTCTTCGAGTTATTGGTTTGGTTTGGCTAACTAGATTGGTAATTCTTGCAATGGGAGAAGTGCTTAGTTTTGGGTTCAATCTTGCGGTGTCCTCACCCAGTGACAAAGTAGGGGTAGCGAGGCACGTATTTGTATTGTTGCCATCGAGGATAAAAAGATGGGGTTTTCATCATATTGCTTGAGTTTATCCCTCTACATCATGTCATCTTACCTAATGCGTTACTCTGTTCTTCATGAACTTAATACTCTAGATGCAGGCAGGAGTCGGTCGATGTGTGGAGTAATAGTAGTAGATGCAGAATCGTTTCAGTCTACTTGAGATGGACGTGATGCCTATATGCATAATCATTGCCTTGGATATCGTCATAATTATTCGCTTTTCTATCAATTGCTCGACAGTAATTTGTTCACCCACCGTATTATTTTCCTTCATGAGAGAAGCCTCTAGTGAAACCTATGGCCCCCGGGTCTATTTTCCATATTATATTTTCAGATCTATAAACCAAAAATACCAAAAATACTTCGCTGCATTATTTTTACTTTTGTTTTACTTTACGTTCTAGCAATCTTTTATATCTATCTCTATCAGATCTCACCCTTGCAAATAACCGTGAAGGGATTGACAACCCCTTTATAGCGTTGGGTGCAAGTGTTTGATTATTTGTGTAGGTACATCTATTGGGGACTTGCTTGTATCTCCTACTGGATTGATACCTTGGTTCTCAACAACTGAGGGAAATACTTATCTACTTTACTGCATCACCCTTTCCTCTTCAAGGGAAAACCAACGCATGCTCAAGAAGTAGCAAGAAGGATTTCTGGCGCCGTTGCCAGGGAGATACATAGCAAGTCAGGACAAGAACTCTCCCATCAACTTGCCAATTTTTGGCGCCGTTGCCGGGGAGATCTACATCAAGCCTACCAAGTACCCATCACAAACTCATCTCTTGCATTTACATTATTTGCCATTTTCCTCTCGTTTTCCTCTCCCCCACTTCTAAAACGATTTTTAGAAAAACCAAAAATATTTGCCTTTTTATTCGCCCTTCTTACGTTCGTCTTTTCGTTTGTTTTTCGTTTGCTTGTGTGCTAGATTGCTTGCTTTGTCACGATGACTCAAGAGAGTACCAAGTTGTGTGACTTCTCCAATACTAATAATAATGATTTTATTAGTACTCCGATTGCTCCCGCCACTAGTGCGGAATCTTATGAAATTAATGCTGCTTTGCTTAATCTTGTTATGAAAGAACAATTTTCCGGCCTTCCCAGTGAAGATGCTGCATGCCATCTAAATACTTTCGTTGAGTTGTGTGATATGCAAAAGAAGAAAGATGTGGATAATGATATTGTTAAATTGAAGTTATTTCCGTTCTCACTACGAGATCGTGCTAAAACTTGGTTTTCATCTTTGCCTAAAAATAGTATTGATTCATGGAATAAGTGTAAAGATGCTTTTATTTCCAAGTACTTTCCGCCCGCTAAGATCATCTCCCTTAGGAACGATATAATGAATTTTAAGCAACTTGATCATGAGCATGTTGCACAATCATGGGAGAGGATGAAACAAATGATTAGAAATTGCCCCGCGCATGGTTTGAGTTTATGGATGATTATACAAATTTTCTATGCGGGATTGAATTTTGCTTCTAGAAATCTTTTAGATTCCGCCGCGGGTGGTACTTTTATGGAAATCACATTAGGAGAATCTACTAAACTCCTCGATAATATTATGGCAAATTACTCTCAATGGCATACCGAAAGATCTCCTACTAGTAAAAAAGTGCATGCTATTGAAGAAATAAATACTTTGAGTGAAAAGATGGATGAATTGATGAAACTGTTTGCTAGTAAGAGTGCTCCTATTTATCCTAATGATATGCCTTTGTCTTCTTTGATTGGAAATAATAATGAATCTATGGATGTGAAATTTGTTGGTAGGAACAATTTTGGTAATAACGCGTATAGAGGTAATTTCAATCCTAGGCCGTTTCCTAGTAATTCCTCTAATAATTATGGTAATTCCTACAACAATTCTTATGGAAATTATAATAAGATGCTCTCTGATCTTGAGAATAATATTAAAGAATTTATTAGCTCGCAAAAAGGTTTCAATGCTATGATTGAAGAAAAATTGCTCAAGATTGATGATTTGGCTAGGAACGTTGATAGAATTTCTCTTGAGATTGATTCTTTGAAAATTAGATCTATTCCACCCAAGCATGATATTAATGAGTCTTTAAAGTCTATGAGAATTTCTATTGATGAGTGTAAGGAAAGAACCGCTAGAATACGTGCTAAGCGTGAATGGCTTGAAAAAGTGTGTTCTCGTGATAATAATGATGAAGATCTTAAAGTGATTGATGTGACTCCTATTGAATCTTTGTTTCCTAATATAAATCTTGATAAAGATGGGACTGGAGATAAGTCAACTTTAGTTAAAAGGCGTCCGAATGATTCGGAGTTTATAGATCCTAATGCTAAGATTGATAAAAGTGGGATTGAAGAGGTCAAAACTCTAAATAGCAATGAACCCAGTCTTTTGGATTTCAAGGACTTTAATTATGATAGTTGTTCTTTGATTGATTGTGTTTCCTTGTTGCAATCCATGTTGAATTCTCCTCATGCTTATAATCAAAATAAAGCTTTTACTAAACATATCGTGGATGCTATGATGAAATCTTTTGAAGAAAAACTTGAGTTGGAAGTTTCTATACCTAGGAAGATTTATGATGAGTGGGAACCTACTATTACGATTAAAATTAAAGATTATGAGTGCCATGCTTTGTGTGATTTGGGTGCTAGCGTTTCCACGATTCCAAAAACTTTATGTGATGTGCTAGGTTTCCATGAATTTGATGATTGCTCTTTAAATTTGCATCTTGCGGATTCCACCATTAAGAAACCTATGGGAAGGATTAATGATGTTCTTATTGTTGCAAATAGGAATTATGTGCCCGTAGATTTCATTGTTCTTGATATAGATTGCAATCCTACAGGTCCTATTATTCTTGGTAGACTTTTCCTTATAACGATTGGTGCAATTATTGATATGAAGGAAGGAAATATTAGATTCCAATTTCCAATAAGGAAAGGCATGGAGCACTTTCCTAGAAAGAAAATAAAATTATCTTATGAATCTATTATGAGAGCTACCTATGGATTGCATACCAAAGATGACAATACCTAGATCTATTGCGTTATGCCTAGCTAAGGGCGTTAAACAATAGCGCTTGTTGGGAGGCAACCCAATTTTATTTTTTATGCTTTTGTTTTTGCTTCTGTTTTTGAGTGTTTTGCACATTATTACCTCTGTAGTAATTGTGTTTTCTTGTTTAAATTAGTGTTTGAGCCAAGTAAGACCTTTGGGATGGTCTACGATGTTTGTGATTTCATTTTGCTGAAAAACAGAAACTTTTGCTCTCAGTCCAGGAATTTTGTAAATTCACTGGAACGTGATTTTGATCTGAAATTTTTACACAAGATTGATATACAAATTGTCCTGATTTTCCTATTGTTTCATAATTTTTTGAGTTACAGAAGTATTCTAAGTCTATAGATTTCTACATACTGTTCTGTTTTAGACAGATTCTGTTTTATTTGTGTTGTTTGCTTATTTTGATGTATCTATGGGTTGTATCGGGGGGTATGAACCATGGAGAAGTTGGAATACAGTAGATATTACACCAATATAAATAAAGAATGAGTTCACAACAGTACCTAAAGTGGTGATTTATTTTTCTTATACTAACGGATCTCATGAGTTTAGTGTTGTGAAGTTTTCAAGTTTTGGGTAAAGATTTGATGGACTATGGAATTAGGAGTGGCAAGAGCCTAAGATTGGGGATGCCCAAGACACCCCAAGCCATATTCAAGGATACCAAAGAGCGTAAGCTTGGGGATGCCCAGAAGGCATCCCCTCTTTTGTCTTCAATCCATCGGTAAATTTACTTGAGGCTATATTTTTATTCACCACATGATATGTGTTTTGCTTGGAGCGTCTTGTATGATATGAGTCTTTGCTTTTTAGTTTTCCACAATCATCCTTGCTGAACACATCTTTTGAGGGGGACATGCATTAATCGTGAATTTATTAGAATACTCTATGTGCTTCACTTATATCTTTTGAGCTAGGCAATGTTGCTCTAGTACTTCACTTATATCTTTTTAGAGCACGGTGGTGTTTTATTTTATAGAAATTATTGAACTCTCGTACCTCACTTATATTATTTTGAGAGTCTTTAAACAGCATGGTAATTGGTTTAGGTTATGAATTTAGTCCTAATATAATGGGCATCCAAGAGGGATATAATAAAAACTTTCATATTAAGTGCATTGAATACTATGAGAAGTTTGATTCCTTGCATATAGTTTTGAGATATGAAGATGGTAATATGAGAGTCATGCTAGTGAGTAATTGTGAATTGGAAGAAATACTTGTGTTAAAGTTTGTGATTCCCGTAGCATGCACGTATGGTGAACCGTTATGTAACGAAGTCGGAGCATGATTTGTTTAATGATTGTCAACCTTTGTGTGAGGGTCGGGAGCGCGCGATGGTTAACTCCTACCAACCTCTCCCCTAGGAGCATGCATCTAATACTTTGTTTCGATAACTAATAGACTTTTGCAATAAGTATGTGAGTTCTTTATGACTAATGTTGAGTCCATGGATTATACGCACTCTCACCCTTCCACCTTTGCTAGCCTCTCTAGTACCGCGCAACTTTCGCTGGTGCATTAAACCCACCTTCCTCAAAACAGCCACCATATACTTTCCTCAAAACAGCCACCATACCTACCTATTATGGCATTTCCATAGCCATTCCGAGATATATTGCCATGCAACTTCCACCATTCCGTTTTTCATGACACGCACCATCACTTTCATATTGCATATAGAGTCATATTTTGTTCTAGGTATCGAGTTGTAATTTTGGAGTTGTAAGTAAATAAAAGTGTGATGATCTTCCTTATTAGAGCATTGTCCCGTGATAGAAAAGGATGATGGAAGCTATGACTCCCTCACAAGTTGGGATGAGTCTCCGGACTTTACAAATAATAAAAGAGGCCAGCGAAGCCCAAATAAAAAAAAGAGGCCAAAGATGCCCACAAAAAAAATTGAGAGAAAGAGAGAAGGGACAATGCTACTATCTTTTTCCACACTTGTGCTTCAAAGTAGCACCATGATCTTCATGATAGAGAGTCTCCTATTTTGTAACTTTCATATAACTAGTGGAATTTTTCATCTTATGCACAACCACTTAGTTTCTTTTTGAGCTTTCATACACTTATAGCTCTAGTACATTCGTTGCATGGCAATCCCTACTCACTCACATTGATATCTATTGATGGGCATCTCCATAGCCCGTTGATACGCCTAGTTGATGTGAGACTATCTTCTCCTTTTTCCTCACAACCTCCACCATATTCTATTCCACCTATAGTGCTATATCCATGGCTCACGCTCATGTATTGCGTGAGAGTTGAAAAGGTTTGAGAACATAAAAGCTGTGAAACAATTGTTTGACTTGTCATCGGGGTTGTACATGATTTAGATACTTTGTGTGGGGAAGATGGAGCATAGCCAGACCATATGATTTTGTAGGGATAACTTTCTAAGGCCATGTTATTTCGAAAGGACACAATTGCCTTGTTAGTATGCTTGAAGTATTACTGTTTTTTTGTAAATATTAGACTTTTGTTTTGAATCTTATGGATCTGAATATTCATGCCACAATAAAGAATATTACATGGATAAATATGTTAGGTAGCATTCCACATCAAAAATTCTGTTTTTATCATTTACCTACTCGAGGACGAGCAGGAATTAAGCTTGGGGATGCTTGATACGTCTCCAACGTATCTATAATTTTTGATTGTTCCATGCTATTATATTATCTGTTTTGGATGTTTTATAAGCATTAATATGCTATTTTATATTATTTTTGGGACTAACCTATTAATCTAGAGCCTAGTGCCAGTTTCTGTTTTTTCCTTGTTTTTGAGTATTGCAGATAAGGAATATTAAACGGAGTCCAAACGGAATAAAATCTTCGGATTGATTTTTCTTGGACCAGAAGAAACCCAACAGACTTGGAGATGAAGGCAGGAGACCTGCCGTGGAGTCACAAGCCACCAAGGCGCGCCCTAGGGGGGGGGGCGCCCCCTGGCTTGTGGCCCCACGGCAGCCCTCCTAACCCTATTCTTCGGCCTATAAATTCCCAAATATTCCCTGGATACCAAAAAGAGCCACGAAAATACTTTTCCGCCGCCAGAAGCCTCTGTTCCCGTGAGATCCAATCTTGGAGCCTTTTCCGGTAATCTGCCGGAGGGGGATTCGATCACGGAGGGCATCTACATCAACTCCATTGCCCCTCCGATGATGCGTGGGTAGTTTACCACAGACCTTCGGGTCCATTGCTAGTAGCTAGATGGCTTCTTCTCTCTCTTTGTTCTTCAATACCATGTTCTTCATGATCTTCATGGAGATCTATCCGATGTAATACTCTTTTGCGGTGTGTTTGTCGAGATCCGATGAATTGTGGGTTTATGATCAGCTTATCTATGAATATTATTTGAATCTTCTCTAAATTCTTATATGCATGATTTCATATCTTTGCAAGTCTCTTCGAGTTATTGGTTTGGTTTGGCCAACTAGATTGGTAATTCTTGCAATGGGAGAAGTGCTTAGTTTTGGGTTCAATCTTGCGGTGTCCTTACCCAGTGACAAAGTAGGGGTAGCGAGGCACGTATTTGTATTGTTTCCATCGAGGATAAAAAGATGGGGTTTTCATCATATTGCTTGAGTTTATCCCTCTACATCATGTCATCTTACCTGTTCTTCATGAACTTAATACTCTAGATACAGGCAGGAGTCGGTCGATGTGTGGAGTAATAGTAGTAGATGCAGAATCGTTTCGGTCTACTTGATACGGACGTGATGCCTATATGCATAATCATCGCCTTGGATATCGTCATAATTATTCGCTTTTCTATCAATTGCTCTACAGTAATCTGTTCACCCACCGTATTATTTTCCTTCATGAGAGAAGCCTCTACACTACTAGAAAAACGGCTATAGCTAATATGGACATTAATGGCGCACCATGTATGTGGTGCGCCACTGCTATATAGCAGTGGCGCACCAGATATGGGTGCGCCATTAATGTCCATATTACTAATGGCGCACCTGGTGTGTGGTGCGCCACTGCTAAGTTTGTCCTGTGCACACCCCCCTCCCCAGACTTACCAGTGGCGCACCGGGGTGTGGTGCGCCATTACTAGTTTTAACTAGTAATGGCGCACCACACCCCGGTGCGCCACTACTAACAATTTTTTTTTTCAATTTTTTTTTCAAAACTAGTAATGGTGCACCGGGGTGTGGTGCGCCATTACTAGTTTTAACTAGTAATGGTGCACCACACCCCGGTGCGCCATTACTAAGAATTTTTTTTTCAATTTTTTTTTTCAAAACTAGTAATGGCGCACCGGGGTGTGGTGCGCCATTACTAGTTAAAACTAGTAATGGCGCACCACACCCCGGTGCGCCATTACTAACAATTTTTTTTTCAATTTTTTTTTCAAAACTAGTAATGGCGCACTCGCACCAGGTGCGCCATTAGTAACCCTGGTTACCAATGGCGCATTCTTAGGAGGTGCGCCATTACTAGCCTGAGAGCAGCTAGATATTTTTGACAGCCACCTACCACACTCACTTTCCCCACTTCATTCTCTCCACCTCTACCAAGCTTGCTGGTCTCGGCTGCCTCCTCCTCCTCACCTCATTTGCACCATAGATTCACCCAAATTAAGTGGTTAAATTTCCTTTTTTTGATAGGTAAGTAAGGGGAAAGCTTTCTTTATGTTCTAGATCTACTTTTTTCTCCCTCCAACGTACACACTTTTTATGGCCTAAATCTACACTTTTCTCATTGAGCTAGATCTACGTATGTTTGTGGTGTTGCATATGTTTGTGTTTGCAGGTACCGGTATTTGAAATGCGATAGTTGCCAATATTTTGCCGGAATGTTGATTCATTTCGGTTTCGGCAAGAATTTGGCACTATGCATTCTTTTTGGTCCTATTTTTAGGCAAAGTCATGCCAAAATTTTTTTTGGGTTCTAAAATATCGTTTTGCTCTACCCCGCAGGCGACCATGGTCCGCACGATGACCGAAGGCATCGTGAATAGGTTTTTGAGCTCTGCGAAGGCCGAGATGCTTCAAAAGAACGAGACAGAGATAAGATGTCCGTGTCGAAGATGCAAGCTGAAGAGCCTTATGGACCCGGATTCCAGACAGGTGCGGGACCACCTGCTCATGCGTGGTTTCATGGATGGCTATCGGTGGCAAGGTGATGAAGATGATTATGAAGTCGTCCATGGGTGCCGGGCAAGAAATAAGGAAGGGCAGCAAGACAATAGCGGCGAGGGCGGCTGGCGAGAAGATGAAGAATCTCCAGGACATGATCACGAAGTAGATGCAGGACACAGTCATCATGTAGAAGATGCCGGACATGATGATGAGGAAGATCAAGACGAAGGGTGTGATCATGAAGATGAAGATGCCGGAGCAGACGACGATGGACCATCGATGGGCTGGGTGCAGGACCCTCATATTCAAGAGCTGCTTCTGAAGCAGACGGGTAACGCAAGAGCTGCCGCCCGAGAGAGAGCCAAGCTGGATCAACTGTAGATAGACGCGGTTACTCCATTGTATGAAGGATGCAGGCCCGAGGATACCCGCCTGAAAGTAACGCTCATGGCTCTGGAGATGAAGGTAAAACACAAAATGACCGACGCATGCTTCGACGAGAACATGTCATTCTGGCACGAACGTCTTCCCAAGGGGAACAAGTGCCCGACCAGTTTCGAGGAGGCGAAGAAAATCGTGTGTCCTCTGGATTTACCGCACGTGAAATACCATGTGTGCATGAACGATTGCATCATTTATCGGGACGAGCACGCGGAGTCTACCATATGTCCGGTGTGCGGCGTCACTCGATACAAGAAGAGGAAGAAAGCTCCTCGAAAAGTGGTGTGGTACTTTCCGATCACTCCTTGTCTGCAGCGGTATTTCGCGGACCTTAAGCTAGCAGAGCTCCTGCGTTGGCACGCGGATAGGAAGGAGAAGAAGCGAGAAGATGACGGAAATGATCCGGAGATAAATAAAAAAGACAAGATGCTGAGTCACCCTAAGGATGCGAGCCAGTGGCAAGCGTTGAACTTCGAACACCCAGAATTTGGGAACGATCCAAGGAACATCATGCTGGGCGCAAGCACCGATGGAGTCAATCCGTTTGGCAGCCAGAGAACCACACATAGCACCTGGCCTGTGTTTGCGTGGATGTACAACCTTCCCCCCTGGATGTGCATGAAGAGGAAGTACATTCACATGAGTATGCTAATTGAAGGGCCGAAACAACCAGGGAACGACATCAATCTGTATCTGGGGCTGCTGAAAGAGGAGCTAGACACGCTGTGGAAAACGCCAGCCAATACGTGGTACGCCGCAGCGAAAGAATATTTCCCTATGAGAGCCGCACTGCTCACGACGGTGCACGACTATCTCGGTTACGGATATGTCGTGGGGCAGGTGGTCCACGGATTTTGTGCATGCGTCAGGTGCATGGATGACACAACGTATCGCCAGCTAGATAGAGATCCCGGGTCTTCAAAAACCGTGTTCATGGGACATCGAAGGTGGCTTCGCGACGATGACGCATGGAGAGAACGCAAGGATCTGTTCGATGGTGAAACCGAACCCCGAAGACCCCCACGTACGAGGAGCGGCGAGGAAATAGACGAGCTGTTGAAAAATTGGAAAGAGTGCCCACCGCCGGGAAAGAAGCGAATGGCGCCAGAGCCGCTGCTGAAGGTATGGAAAACGAGGTCTGTTTTCTGGGACTTGCCGTACTGGAAGATCCTCCATGTGCCTCACAGCCTTGATGTCATGCGTATCACGAAGAACGTGTGCGAGAGTCTGCTTGGTACCCTGCTCAACATGCCAGAGAGGACCAAAGATGGGCCGAAAGCAAGGGCAGACTTGCAATCAATGGGCATCAGGGAGGAGCTTCACGCAAAATGCCCTAGTGATGATGATGATGATGATGATGATGATGAGGCGAAGGACACGGAAAGTCGTCGCAAAGGCAAAAAGGCGAAGAAGATCGAATATGACTGCCCTCCCGCGTGCTTCACTCTAAGTCAGAAGGAGATCGAGCAGTTTTTCACCTGCCTCGTAGGAGTAAAACTTCCTTACGGTTACGCGGGGAAGATAATCAGATACCTAGACTCAGCGAAGCAGAAGTTCAGCGGGATGAAGTCTCACGACTGTCACGTGCTGATGACGCAGATACTTCCAGTTGCAATCCGTGGGATCATGGACGCGCACGTCCGTGAAACGCTATTTGGCCTATGCAACTTTTTCGACGTCATCTCTCGGAAGTCGGTTGGCATGAGGCAACTCAGAAGGCTACAGGAAGAGATCGTGGTGATACTATGCGAGCTTGAGATGTACTTCCCGCCCGCATTCTTCGACGTTATGGTGCATCTGCTGGTCCATATCGTGGAGGATATCATCCAACTCGGGCCGACGTTCCTGCACAGCATGATGCCGTTCGAAAGGATGAATGGTGTCATCAAAGGATACGTTCGCAACAGGGCACGTACAGATGGAAGCATAGCCAAGGGCTTTCTGACCGAAGAGTGCATCTCCTTCTGCACGAATTATCTAGGCATCGAGAACCCCGTTGGTCTGCCCGTCAACAGGCACCTCGGCAGGCTCGCTGGATGGGGTCACCGCGAGGGTCGCCGCGAAATGCATGTCGACTTCGAGGGTCGACTCGCCGACTTTGAAAGAGCAAACCTAGTCGCGCTACAACACATAGACATGGTCGATCCTTGGGTGGTAGAGCACAAAACCTTTATTGAGAAGACGTACAATGACCGAGGCGAACAGAGGACGGACGGAGATATAATCAAAGAGCACAACTCATGTTTCACGCGTTGGTTCAAGGACAAGCTTCTGTCGTACCCTTTACATGAGGATTCTTCCGCGGAAGAAAAACTCATATTCGCCTTGTCACAGGGCGCCGAGCACAACCTGATGACCTATCAGGCGTACGATATCAACGGCTACATATTCTACACCGAGGAAAAGGACATGAAGAGCGATTATCAGAACTCCGGGGTAACGATGGAATCCTACACCGGTAACGACAAGGACAGATACTACGGAAGGATCGAGGAGATCTGGGAGCTGAGCTACGCTGGAGAGAAGGTCCCAATGTTCCGTGTCAGATGGGCCAAGAGCGTCCTAAAAGAAGACCGGTATTTCACCACCATGGTTATACCCGAAGCCAAATCCAAGACCGCGGGCGCAAACGTCACCGCGAAAAATGAGCCATGGGTACTGGCTTGCCAAGTGGACCAATGCTTCTTCATTACCGACCCGTCAAAGCCCAGTCGTGTTGTCGTGAGGAGAGGCAAAAGGAACATCATCGGAATGGATGGAGTCGCCAATGAGCAAGACTTCGACAAGTACGGCGACCCGAAGATGGAAGATGACGACGACGATGAAGTACCATACACCACAAGAAGAAGCAGGACCACCCTACCTAAAGGACGTCCGTTCAAGAGAAGAATTCAAGGGGTTCCGGGGCTAAATTATTCAACCGCGAGAAAGAAGGGCAAGAAGATTGTGAAAAGATAGCTAAGATCAAATCACGACGTGTCGGCCGCGTGTGTGTGTCAGTGGCAAGCTCAATCTTTGATGACTGTTATTTCGTGTCACTTGATTTCAACCATGTCATCTAATTCTAAATCTTTGCACAATGGTTTTATCACTCCATTTGCATTTTCCTTTTCTTTTATCTCAAATCTTAAATTATTACATGCAACTAAAAATTCAAAAAAATAAAAAAAAGTTAGTAATGGCGCACCAGGAGAAGGTGCGCCATTGCTATCACGGTTTTTATGGCGCACCCCTAAAAGGTGCGCCATTGATATTCCAATGTTTATGGCGCATCCCTAAAAGGTGCGCCATTGCTATCCTTTTTTATGGCGCACCCCTCCGAGGTGCGCCATTGCTAACCCTCCCCCCACTACACAGCTTCCCCTCTCCCCTGCCTCGTCTCCCACCCACTACACAGCTTCCCCTCTCCCCAGACGACGCAGCATCGCCGCCGCACGCCGCCCGACCCCGCGCCCGTCTCCGGCGACCCCGCGCCCCCGCGCCTGTCTCCGTCCACCCGTCGACCTGCCCCCCGCCCCTCTCCCTCCACCGGCCGGCTCTCACACCCCTGCCGACACGCCGCCTCCCCTCTTCGGCCTCCTCAAGCAGGTAGCTGCTCTGACCCCTCCCTCCCTCGCCTCCGTCAGTGCCTCCGAACCCTAACGGCCGCCACGCGTGCGCAGTGCCTGCTCCACTACGCCGCCGCCCCCTCGACGCCCGCCGCCACCCCGACGCCCTCTGCTACGTCCACCACGCCGCAGCCGCCCCCTCCGGTTCCTCCTCTCGCAGGTGCGTATCTCTCTCTCCCCCCCCCGGCCCCCTCCCTCCCCTCCTCCATCTCTCTTTCAAATCAGTAGGTGGTCAACTGATTTAGCCTAGTGCAAATTTGTTTAGCCTAGTGCAAATTTGTTTCAAGCAATTTGTTTCAAGTAGATGGTGACTTAATTATTGACCTGTCAAAATCTTGTTTGGACTGACAAAGCGTTTAAATCAGTTTGTATAGGAACTAGGTTGTTAAGGATAATATAAATGCATTTATCAGAAAATGACTAATAGTAGTTTTTCCCAACACTTGATTTTTGGGTCTTACAAAAACTAGTTTTAGATATCTCTGAGTTTGTTAGACAAAACCAAACAAGGTATTAGTTTGTTAGGCTGGTAATTGAGGATAAGAAAAAATAGTTTCCTAAATACTTGTTATACAAACAACCCCTAAATGTATTATCACTGAAATGGTGAATATGTACAGTACAGTAAGTACTCCCTCCCTAAAGAAATATAAGTGTGTTTAGATCACTAAAATACAGTTGGGGTACATGCTTATTCGCAGAAGCAGTAAGCCAAACAACCCCATTGAACACATGTATGCTTTATGCTAGAAGATGCAAATGACAGGGTGGTACTGCTTCTGTTCTGCTCTGCTGTGTAATTGTCACACACAATATTGCTGTCCTGTTCTGCCGTGTAATTTAACCATCCTAAACTTGTGTTGATGATTCAGTTAAAGAAAACTTGCTATAAAACTTCAGTACTGACGGAGGCCACCTGTTTCTGAACCGCAGGCTCTCTACTCCTGACGCGGCGGTGTCCGTCTTCTCAGCGCCTCGGAGTTCAGTCTGAACATCTTTGTAGACCACCTCGGCCACCTATCTGTGCAGACCACCTGCTGAACTCCTGGAGGTGAATATACCTATACATCGATGGTACTTTCTGCATCAGAGCAAGGTCCAGGAGCAGGCCCTGCATGCTACTCTGTTTTGGTGTTGCTATCCTACTCTGTTTTCTAAACTCTGTTTTGGGCAGCGATTGTAACTGACCATCCAACTTAATAAAGCCCACCGGGTCCCCTAAGTAAACAAGATTGTTTTTTTTTGATAAAGGATGTAGGAGTACTTTATTAACTCAAACTATATACAGCATCACAAGAAATCTCTTTACTATCGGTCGATCGCAATCACAGCCTAAAATTGCACAAAAAAATGAATATCGACCATGGACAATATGATAACAGTCCAGATCTCCTATGGACAATATGATACCTACAGCAGCTAAATTTTCAGTGAAATACGGCATTTTCCTTGCAATTTACTTAGTATTTTTGCAATTTACTTAGTATTTTGCTGAAATGGCACCCTTGTGGTTTCTGCCTTAGTATTTTGTCTATGAAGAGGCAGTTCGTTTGCTTTCTAAGAAACACTGATGAAGCTAAAGCAGTAACAGAATTTCAGGGTATGGATGAGGTTAAATGGTGTCCTTTTCCCTGCCTTGATAGTGATTGGCAAGAGACTGATCTGTATTCCACTCTTGTGACAATATAATTGCTGTCACTGTCAGGTTGAGCACTGAGAACCTGCTCCGAAACAATCCTGAGCTGTTCATCCTTGAACGGCTAAACACCTAGCTGTTCATCCTTCAGCCGCGTCAGGATCTGGAATTTCACAGCAGGGGGTGCCAAGCGTGACACTCCCACATTTGAGCACTTCTATGCAATACACGCATCTCCGGCTGTTGGGTGAACCAATAGTGGTTCCTTTTGGTTTGGGGTTTATGTGCAGGTACATTGAGTTGCCAATGTTTTGCCGGAACGTTGATTAATTTCCGTCCGGCAAATTTCTAGCACTCCGGCATGACCTTTTTTAGCAAAGGTCATGCCGAATTTTTCCTAGAATTTATGTTGCCAGCTAAATTACCCCTGTCAGTGAAGTTACCCACCCATTACCACTAAAATGACCCATGTTTGTTTAGCTAAGTTATCCATTTTTTCCTATTTAGAGCGAACATGGCCGACAACGATGAGGCCGGCGGTTCGGGCAAGCCATTCTGGGAGCTGTCCCAGGAGATGGAGGAAGAACCTCACCGCTATGAGGACGCCGCGGAAGACACCGATCCCGACTACACAACCCCTAGTGGCGTCGGGGATGACACCACTGATGGTGCCACCAGGGATGCCACCACTGATGATGGCAGCGAACGCACAGATGGCAGCCAACCGAAGAGGCAATGGAAGGACCGGCGCCCGAACGTGCTCGGCACCGTCAAGGAGGAATTTACTGAAGTGTCCTCCAGTGGGCATCCAACGGCGCCCAAAGAATTAGTCGGTGGGTACGCGGGACAACTCGGGTGCATTCTCCGGAGCACCGTCTCGATCAACACCGAGAACCTAAGGCATCGTGACCGAGGGAATTTGCGCAACCTCCTCTTCACGAAGCTGCACGAACGATACAAGTTCCCCGGTGACTTCGCAAACACACGCCTCTCAGGGAATAAAGTGAACAGTGCCGCCCTCACGAAGATGAGCACGGCCCTGGCTACTTGGAGAGCCGCGGTGAAGAGAATGATTCTAAGAGGTGATAGTTATGAGAAGATCAAGGAGAAAAATCCTTCGATCAGCGAAGCTGACTACCTAGAGTTCAAGATCAAGTGCGAGAGCAACGCATCCGTGGAATCAAGTCAGTGGGGGAAAGATATGCGGGACTTGAACTTAGGGGTCCACAAACTCGGTCCCGGCGGTTACAGAGTGGCGGAACCTAAATGGAACAAGGAGGACGCGGAGCGTGCCGAGCAAGGCCTACCGCCCCTCTTCGATAAATACCATGAAAAGCAGACCAGGAACTATGTCAGGGCCCGGTACAAGGTGGACCCGGTAACAAAGGAGCTTACCACGGATCCGAAGGTGAAGGATCTTGAGCGTGTTCTGGTAAGGAATACACCCCCGCGTAATTAGCTCCATATGGTTGCATTCTAATTAATGAAGCCAAATTTCTAAATGGTTCACGTTCCTTCCGCAGGAAACTGAAAGCAGTAGCGCGGGGTCTCAGAGCTCCCCATCTGCCCCTTGGGACACCACTTTAAATAGGGCGTTGAACGTAATGAAACACAAGGATAAGTTCAGTAAGCCGTCGTCAGCTGGTCATGTGGCCGGTGAAGGCTTGTTCATGAAATGGTTGGAATACTATAAGGCTGGGCGAAAGGAGAAAAAGACCAGCTCGGAAAGCCAGGAGCGCGAGGTTAAAGAACTCAAGGCACAAGTGGCGCGGATTCCGGAGATAGTCCAGGAGCAAGTGCGAGACCAACCGGGAGCGACGATCACCGCCATTATGCCTACCTTGCTTGAGGGGTTGCGGGGGTGGATTGCGGGCGGCCAACAGGGGCCGCCCCCGATTCCCAGCTTCACGGGCAGCAACTCGCACAACGCGCCGGCATTGGTGTCTCCGGCCGAGGCGGCATTGGTGTCTCCGGCGTCGGCGCCAGTATTGGAGCTTAATGCACCCGGGTGTGGGAAGAATACGCCGGCCGGCACCTCGGCAGCAAGCGGCCCCTCCGTCACTTGCACGCCCGCCGTTGGCGGTGCCTCGACATTAGCCGAGCTCAACGCCATCACGGTAACTAAGCCTCGGCCGATGACTTCATCTCCTTGCCTTTGACTGGGCATCCCTGACGCCCTACATGTTTTCGCAGGGCGCCGCCAACGTTCCATGCACTCTCCTGCACTTCGTGGACGGCGAGTTGATCGATGTCGCCAAGGCCAAAATCGTTGAACCGGACAACCGCGTGTTCCATGGTAATCCGATGCCACCCACCGTGTATAGGGTTCAACTGGTTCGGGTGCTGCGGGGCTGCGACGACTTGTTACCTCCGTATCGACCCCCTGGGGCCGACAAAGATGATGTGATGACCCTCAGCGCCTGCTTAAACTGGTCCATGCTTTGGCCGAAGAGCCAGATTTGTTTGGGGGCGGGGGACACCACCCCACAGACAACACCGCCAGTCGTGCTGGCGCCAAGCCATGGTAAGACCGCCGCAACACTACCGCCGTCAGCTGATCCGGACATGCATATGGCACAGGATCCGGACGGCGACGACGATACATTTTCCAACGTCGATAAGTACTTCAACGAACATGGGTACGGTGACGACTTCTTGGGGCCTCCTTCTCAAGAACCCAACCCTGCAAAAGACGATCGCGATCTAGCTGGTACCGCGGAGAAACCCAATTGCAACAGGCGTCGTCTGTTCAGTTCTCAGGAGACGCCTCCAGATGCCGCCTTCACCGAGACTCAAACAGCCGAGGTGCGAAATATTATCAGCCCCAACACACTCAAGAAGGTGGTCTCTGAGCAGAACTCGATCCCATTACTGCAGAAGAAGCAGAAGGGACGGAAAAGAAAAAATAACAAGGGTGCGAGCCAGCTGGCACCGAGTACGATCCGTGCTCAGGACGGGCCACCAATACCTAAGGATATCTCGAGGAGGGTGCATGTGGCGGGTAGGCCGATGCTACCGACTAATCTGCTCAATGCTGCAACCGCTGCTATGCGGAGTCTGCATGACGCTGTTCTTTCTATGGAGAAGCGGCGTCTCTCCGAGAATGATGTGGCATACCCTGTTTTCGTGGCCAAGGTGCCAGAGGGCAAGGGCTTTGTCGATAGCCCCATCGGGCGTAAGATCGTCCTGCGGTTTGATGACATCTTCGCTATGTTTAACCTTTATCCGCTGCACTACACCTTCATTCGGCTATTTTTGCTCAGTATGGAGATGCGAATCATTAGAGACAAGACCCCGGACATCGTGATAGTCGACCCCTTCTACATGCGTGCCAAGATCTTGGGCAGCGCTGGGGACCGGCAAGTCGCGAGTTCATACCTCGAAGCGTCATTCTGGCGAACCAGGATAAGGATAACTTCCTCGTGTCTTACTTTTCCGAGTAAGTCATCCCCTCACCGCCCCGTAACATATGATTTCTTAGATTTCGATCGTTCTTTTTTTTTTCTAACATTCCGTGTTTTGTGCAGTGACACACATTGCACACTCATCCTCTTAAGCCCGAAATATTCCATGGCCGCGTATTTCGACTCGGACCGTCAGTAGAAGAAAGACTACACAGATATCAAGAAAGTTCTTGATGATGTTCTCCCCGGCTACGCCAAATCTGGAGGCACCTTCAGGAGGCCAATTTGTAGGTACGGCAAGCACGTGTTCACCCACGTAACGACGTTCCCCTGCGTCAAGCAGCCGCCTGGCAGTCAGAAGGATGCCTACTACGCCCTCCATCACATGCGGGCGATCGTACGGAACCATCATCAGCGTATGCTACCAAATAATCTCAAAGAATGGGCCGCACGCTTGTCGGCAATCCAGGACGACGACATCAGACAAGAATTCTTTCGCATCCAGTCGGAGTTAGCGGAAATCATCTATCAAGATGTCCTTCGTACCTCGGGGCAGTTCTACCTCAACTATCAACCGTCCAACAGTGAAATAGAAACAATGCTACAAATGCAGGCTGACAACGACCGCACATTCATGACCATCACGAAAGACGGCGGCTTCATCCACGCTCCGGTCCCTGAGTCGAGTCGAAAGTATTGATGCTATGTAGTTCTGAAATATCGATTAGCTCATGTTGTAATTAAACTTTAATGAACTTGTATGTCTCTTTAGTTTGGACAGTCGTTCAACTTATATGTAATCGATGCTATTTATTAGTAGGACCATGAACCGTGCTATTAATGTGTTGCTTTTCTCTTCCGATCCTTTTGTTGCATACTTATATATTGCTTATATATTATCTGTGAATTGCTACTAACGTTTTGTTTGTCTAGTGCATAGAGATGCCGTCGTATGTCGTGTACAAGGGTGAGGTTCCCGGAGTCTACGACGACTGGGAGGAGTGTCGGAGACAGGTTCACCGTTTCAGCGGGAACAGTTACAAAGGGTACACCACTAGGGCGGAGGCGGAAGCTAGGTACGCGCGCTATCTAGCGGGAGAGAGGAGGGAGCGGAGGAGGAACCGGATGAAGACTAGTTTCATCGCGATGATGCTCATCGTGACCGCAGCTCTCTTCTATGTGATAGTTTAGATGATCGACTTTGTAATGTGACGACAAACTCGCTGCTCGGTCTCGAGACCTAAACTTGTCTAATATTTGAACTTTGTTCGCTATTTTGAATTCGGAAACTAATGTGATGAATTGTATTATGTCCTGTTTATACTTGATTAATTGTGGTGCTGTATTGTATTGTATATTCTGTGCTGTATAATTAATATATTCTGTGCTGTGCAAATATCAGAAAAGCAAAAAATTAAAAAAAAAATCCTATAATTCATAGTAGTGGCGCACCTGCCAGCACATTAGTGGCGCACCGTGCAAAATATCAGTGGCGCACCTATAGAGACATCAGTGGCGCACCTGTTGGTACCAGGGCCCCCTCGTCTGCATTAGTAGTGGCGCACCAGTAGCCATAGTAATGGCGCACTACAAGGTGCGCCACTGTTATATTGAATACTAATGGCGCACCAGGGGTGCACCATTAGTATTTGTTATTAGTGGCGTGGTAATAGTGGTGCACCTATGGTGCGCCATTAATACCCAAAAGTGGTGCGCCACTAATGTGCTTTTTTCTAGTAGTGCTAGTGAAACCTATGGCCCCCGGGTCTATTTTCCATATTATATTTTCAGATCTATAAACCAAAAATACCAAAAATACTTCGCTGCATTATTTTTTACTTTTGTTTTACTTTACGTTCTAGCAATCTTTTATATCTATCTCTATCAGATCTCATCCTTGCAAATAACCGTGAAGGGATTGACAACCCCTTTATAGCGTTGGGTGCAAGTGTTTGATTATTTGTGTAGGTACATCTATTGGGGACTTGCTTGTATCTCCTACTGGATTGATACCTTGGTTCTCAACAACTGAGGGAAATACTCATCTACTTTGCTGCATCACCCTTTCCTCTTCAAGGGAAAACCAACGCATGCTCAAGAAGTAGCATAAGCCGGCTTTCTCGTGACAAAAGCCGCCGTTTAAACCTTGACATGTTCAGGGTCTTTGTGCGAGAATAACTTATAAAAGTTCAGGGTCTCTTAGCAAGATTAACTGTCAAGAGTTCGGCGGGTCACATGGCGGAGTAGCAAGTTGCAAACAGGCAGGTTTAACTCGAACATGGCATATAAAGCCGGGCCAAGAGGGTATGAAAGCTAAACTCATAGAGTTGGAAGCCCCCAAGTGACCATATGATGATCCAATAAATCCGGGCACCCATGTTTGAACGGTCGCAACATGGCGGCTCGTCCTCTTGGGCGACTTTAAATCTTCCACCAATAAGGTAGTGCGCCCATGTTTGAACGGTCGCATCATGGCGGCTCGTCCTCTTGGGCGACTTTAAATCTTCCGCCAATAAGGTAGTAGCCCCCGGGACCAGGTTATCTTCCCTGCAATGAGCCAGGGTTCCAGAATATTTGAGCCCGGTTGAATCTGTCGAGTCATGTCTGTGTAGCCCCCGAGTCTTAAGACGACTCGAGCAGTTGGCTTGAGATTCTTCACACTTGGCCGTGGGATAAACCGGCATATGGTTGACGGCGGAATGCTTGGGAAGTGCTGAAGCTGGCGGCAAAGTGGCGAGTTACTGATCTTCGCAACACTCATTGTATATCCTTGACGTTGATAACGCAAGATGAATCCACGGAAGGTTGAGGTCGACCGTGGCAGGTTATAAATGACCACGTTTTATTTGTGTCAGTAATCCGGCCAGTAGTTCATCCCAGCTGGTTGTTGAAGTTTAAACAAAACGCAGCGACGGCGACTTATACGCCTATCCACTGAACCATCCGGTGGAGGCAGAGGCTGATAATATATCATGGCCTGCTTCAGAATTGTTGAAATAGACCGGATTGTAGGGCGGCAAGTCATGAGAGTCCGTTGGGCGGCTTGAACGAAGCAAGCACAGCACCAGCATGTCGGTGTAGACCGGACCGCAGGGCGGCGACTCATGAGCGTCCGTTGGGCGGCTTGAATGAGCAAGCACAGCACCGACGTGTCACTGTAGACTGGACCGCAGGGTGGCGACTCGCGAGCGTTCGTTAGGCGGCTCGTACTGGTATACGCGGCCCCTGGCATGTTGATGTAGATTTAGAAGTCAGCCGCGCGTTTGAAGACGGCGCGGTTGCGAGAGACGGCCGTGGCGTTGTAAGCCGGTGCGGTCGCGAGAGACGGCCGCGGTGTGGTAAGCCGGTACGGTCGCGAGAGACGGCCGCGGCATTGTAAGCCGGTGCGGTCGCGAGAGACGGCCGCGGCGTTGTAAGCCGGTGCGGTCGCGAGAGACGGCCGCGGCGTTGTAAGCCGGTGCGGTCGCGAGAGACGGCCGCGGCGTTGTAAGCCGGTGCGGTCGCGAGAGACGGCCGCGGCGTTGTAAGCCGGTGCGGTCGCGAAAGATGGCCGCGGCGTTGTAAGCCGGTGCAACGCGACACGGACGAATACCCATTTAGTGCGTGCTCCATCTCCGTTGTTTAAT
The DNA here is from genome assembly GCA_039707655.1 of Elymus sibiricus. Taxonomy (NCBI): domain Eukaryota; kingdom Viridiplantae; phylum Streptophyta; class Magnoliopsida; order Poales; family Poaceae; genus Elymus; species Elymus sibiricus. The sequence continues at coordinate 396,786,610 of CM077663.1, read as the reverse complement.
GCCACTTTTGTAATGAATAATTGTCCTGTGTAAAAATATTACAGGTCAAAGTAATTGTTCTCAAAGAAATTAATATGTGCTAAAATAAATTAGATGAATATCACCTGATGTATTTGAATTTCAGATGATCAGTATACGGATTCTAAGCCGTCAAAAGGTTGAAGGCGGCTCGTCAAAGTAAGCCGTCGTGGTATAACCACATCGAAATCAGTCTAGCCAGAGCCGGCGTGATGAAGAGGTTGAAGTTGACTGTACTGTCGATGGAATTGATTTCCGAATTTGTAGTTTCGATTCACGAACTCACCTAGATCTGAAACTTGCTATGATGCGCGAGTCGTTGACGGAGATCTAACCATTGGAATTGGCTGAAATTTTGAGGGGTAGTGCAGAATTATATTCCGCATAATTCCACCGGAGGGATCTTCCAATTAATTTCCGAGTCAACTTTGGCAATTATTTTACTAAGACCGTGCTGATTTCCGTGAGGTTCTGATAGGGCTTCAGTGTTTGACTCGGTGTGGGAGATCTAACCGTCGGAACATGATGAAATTTTAACAGCTGATAGAAAATTTGATTTCGCATATTTCCACCGAAGGGATCATCGAGACAATTTCCGAGCCGCCCTCGGCGATGGCCACAATGAAGACGTTCCTGCTGCCCTGCAGTTTGCACACGAGGGGCGTTGTTGATGTCGACCACCGAGCACTAGCGCGGCGAGTCGCCCGCTGTTGTTTGATGTTTGTTGATGAAGATTGAAACCATAGAAATAAGGATCCACGGCCCACGTAGATTCCTCCGAGCGGGCTTTTCTTCATCCGGCAAATTGCGAGCTTCCCGATCCCTGGGAGATCTCCCTCCAAGAACACAACACCACCGTGCACTCGCCCCACGGTGGGCGCCAACTATCGTGGTTTCGTCACGGCAAGATGTCCTCGTGAGAGAACTTAGGTGTGAGGCCATCGCAACTATGTGGCGGCTTGAGAGGGGTTGGTCGGAATCGAGAGACGCGAGTTTACCAAGGTTCGGCCCCTCCAATGGAGGTAAAAGCCTACGTCCTGCTTTGTGTCTATATTGATGATGAGGATGATCTCGATTACAAGGGTGCGGGATTGCTACCTCTAATCTCGAGAGCCTCTAATCTCTCTATCTCTAATGACTTGAAGTTGTCTGTCTAAGACCTGTCTATTGAGACGTCTAAAAACTTGACCCTCTTGGGGTGACCCGTCCCTCCTTATATAAGTTGAAGGGGCGGTTTACATGTAGAGTCCAAGTCGGATTAAGACTTAACCTATTATGACTTCCCATCGCGGGCTTCTCTTCGTGGGCTTCTGAGTCCCGGGCGGCTTACAACCGGGCGGCTTACGCCGGTCGGCTTACAGCCAGATTTATCTTCAAGACTCATCTTCAGGATTCATCTCCGGGACTCATCTTCAGGCACAGTGTGTCTGCCGGGTCATAACTGTCTGCCCGTTCATAACTGTTCTGCATCACAACTGTCTTCCGGGTCATACTTCAGGCCGGGTTATACCGCAGGGTAATATCCCCGACAGACCTGGAGGGAATCGAAACCCGGAAAACCAGCTCAGAGATAAGAAGTCGTTATCTGACACTTGCGATCTGCGTTGGGTTTTGCCCGAAGAGGAGGGGATGATGCAGCACAGTAGAGGTAAGTATTTCCCTCAGTGAGAACCAAGTTTATCGAACAAATAGGAGAACCACGCAATTTCCCGTATTCAGCACACACTTGCACCCAACGCGGGCAAGAGGGTTTTGAATCCGCTTGAACTCGTTACTTGCAAGCGATAACTAGTGATAGATAAATAGTTTGAATATATTAAATATAAAAAGTAAATACAAATAATAAAAGACAGCAAGGTATTTGTAGTTTTTGTAAATATATTTGTGAGTAGACCCGAGGGGCATAGTTTTCGGTAGAGGCTTCTCTCTCGAACAAAGCATATGGTAGGTAAACAAATTACTGTTGGACAATTGATAGAAAAGCGCATAGTTATTCAATATTTCACTAGTGCAGGTGCCTGCTATACAAACGGTTTTTAACCCCTTTCTATGACGTAGTCTCAAACCGTCGCCTTGCATGTGTGGGCGATAGGAGGGCCTATCCCACATGACACAGAAAACCCGTCGGTGATGCCTGCGCCCGGTCATACATGATGGAAAAAAAATATGTCGTGTGCGATTGGAAGGGCCATCACAAACAGATATATTGGGGAAGTCGTGTGAGATGTGCTTATTAGCATCACACACAGTGAATCCCAAACGTACGTTTCCATTCTTATTGTACATCACACACAATTTTCTACATAACATCGTCTGTGTTAGGGGTGGCCATTGATACGTCCATTTTGCATCATGATTTCCTACTGTTATTTACTTTGTTTTGTTGAATAATAATGCTTTGGGGAGTGATTCTAATGCCTTTTCTCTCATAATATGCAAGGTTTACACAAAGAGGGAGAATACCGGCAGCTGGAATTCTGGACCTAAGAAAAGCACAGTAGAGATACCTATTCTGCACAACTCCAATGAAGCTGACATTTTACGGAGATTATTTTTGTATTTAATAAAAAATACTGGAGCAGAAAACTACCGGAGGGGGCCTGCCAGGTGGGCACAACCCACCAGGGCGCGCCAGACCCCCCTGGGCACGCCCTGGTGTATCGTGGCCACCTCGGCCCACCTCCGGAGCCCATCTTCTGGTATATAGTCACATTTGACCTAGAAAAAATCAGAGGAGGACTTTCGAGACGAAGCGCCGCCGCCTCGAGGCGGAACTTGGGCAGGAGCACTTTTGCCCTCCGGCGGAGCGATTCCGCCAAGGGTACTTCCCTCCCGGAGGGGGAAATCGAAGCTATCGTCATCACCAACACCCCTCTCATCTTTGGGAGGCCAATCTTCATCAACACCGTCTCCTCTCAAACCCTAGTTCATCTCTTGTGTTCAATCTTTGTACCGGAATTTCAGATTGGTACCTGTGGGTGACTAGTAGTGTTGACTACCTTGCGTAGTTGATTACTATATGGTTTATTTGGTGGAAGATTATATGTTCAGATCCATTATGCTATTCAATACCCCTCTGATCTTGAGCATGATTATTATTTGTGAGTAGTTACCTTTGTTCTTGTGGTCACGGGAGAAGTCATGTTGCAAGTAATCATGTGAATTTGATATGTGTTCGATATTTTGATGATATGTATGTTCTGATTCCCTTAGTGGTGTCATGTGAACGTCGACTACATGACACTTCACCATTCATGGGCCTAAGGGAATGCATTGTGGAGTTGTTATTAGATGATGGGTTGCTAGAGTGACAGAAGCTTAAACCCTAGTTTATGCCCTACTTCGTAAGGGGCTGATTTGGATCCAAACGTTTAATGCTATGGTTAGATTTTATCTTAATACTTTTCTCGTAGTTGCGGATGCTTGCGAGGGGGTTAATCATAAGTGGGAGGTTGTTCAAGTAAGAACAGCACCCAAGCACCGGTCCACCCACATATCAAATTATCAAAGTAGCGAACACGAATCAAACCAACATGATAAAAGTGACTAGACAAAATTCCCGTGTACCCTCAAGAACACTTTACCTATTACTAGAGACTGTTCTGGCCTGTCCTTTGCCACAAAAGGATTGGGCTACCTTGCTGCACCCTGTTTACCATTACCGTTACTTGCTTGTTACCAATTATCTTGCTATCAAACTATCTGTTAACTACAATTTCAGTGCTTCCAGAAATTACCTTGCTGAAAACCGCTTGTCATTTCCTTCTGCTCCTCGTTGGGTTCGACACTCTTACTTATCGAAAGGACTACGATTGATCCCCTATACTCGTTGGTCATCAAGACTCTTTTCTGGCGCCGTTGCAGCGGAGTGAAGTGCTCTTGGTAAGTGGAAATCGGTAAGGAAAAACTTATACTACGTGCTAAAATTTATTGCTACTTGCTACTATGGAAAACAATCCTTTCAGGGGTTTGTTCGGGGTATCTTCACCTTGACAGGAACCACAATTAGTTACCCCTCAATCTACATCACCTACTTAAAATATTACTTATGAAATTCCTTCGGGTATGGTAGAACAACTGCTTGCTAAACCTTATGCAGGAGATGGAACTGAACACCCTGATATGCACCTCTTATATGTGAACGAAATTTGTGGATTATTTAAGCTTGCAGGTTTACCCGGAGATGAAGTTAAGAAGAAGGTTTTCCCTTTATCTTTGAAGGGAAAATCATTTACATGGTATAGGCTATGTGATGATCTTGGATCGTGGAACTGGAATCATTTGCAATTGGAATTCCACCAAAAGTTTTATCCCATGCATCTAGTTCATCGTGATCGGAATTATATATATAATTTTTGGCCTCGTGAAGGAGAAAGTATCACTCTAGCTTGGGGGAGGCTTAAGTCAATGTTATATTCATGCCCCAATCATGACATTCTGAGAGAAGTTATCATTCAGAATTTTTATGCTCGGCTTTCTCATAATGATCAATCCATGCTCGATACTTCTTGTGATGGTTCTTATATGAAGAAGACTATTGAATTCAAGTGGGATCTCTTAGAAAGAATTAAATGCAAATCTGAAGATTGGGAACTCGACGAAGGTAATGAGTCAGGTATAAAGCTTGAATTTGATTGTGTTAAATCTTTTATGAATACCGATAATTTTCACAAGTTTAGCACTAAATATGGACTTGACTCTGAGATAGTAGCCTCTTTCTGCGAAGCATTTGCTACTCACATTGACCTCCCTAAGGAGAAGTGATTTAAATATCATCCCCCAATTAAAGAAGAAGTTAAAGAACCGGTCATAGCTAAAGGAGAAACCACCCTCTACAATGTAGATCCAGTTATGCCTACCGCTTATATTGAAATACCACCTTTCCCTGTTAGGATAAAGGAACATGCTAAGGTATCAACTGTGGTTCATAAGAGTAATATAAGAGCACCTAAACCCCCTGAGAAAATTAAGGTAGAACCTAGTGTAGCTATGGTTAAAGATCTCTTGGTAGAAAATATTGATGGGCATGTTATCTACTTCTGTGATGAAGCTGCTAGAATTGCTAAACCCGCTGAAAAAGATAAACATAGACCCATAGAAGGCATGCCTGTTGTCTCAGTCAAAATAGGAGATCATTGCTATCATGGTTTATGTGATTTGGGTGCTAGTGTGAGTGCTATCCCTTTTACTCTATACCAAGAAATTATGGATGAAATAGCACCTGCTGAAATAGAAGACATTGACGTTACTATTAAACTTGCTAATAGAGACACTATCACAGCACTTGGGATCGTTAGAGATGTTGAAGTCTTGTGCGGGAAAGTGCTACTGATTTTCTAGTTCTTGGTTCCCCACAAGATGACTTTTTTCCAATTATCTTTGGTAGACCTTTCTTGAGCACCGACAATGCTAAGATAGATTGTGAAAAACAAACTGTCGGTGTCAGCTTTGGTAATGTGTCTCATGAGTTTAATTTTTCCAGGTTTAGTAGACAACCTCGTGATAAAGCATTATCTAGTAAGGATGAAATAATTGGTCTTGCTTCTATTGCTGTGCCTCCCACTGATCCATTAGAACAATATTTGCTCGACCATGAAAATGATATGCACTTGCATGAAAGAAATGAAATAGATAAAAATTTCTTTGAACAACAACCTCTCCTGAAACACAATTTGCCAATTGAAAATCTTGGAGGTCCTCCTCCACCTAAAGGTGATCCTGCGTTTGAATTGAAACAATTGCCTGGCACTTTTAAGTATGCTTATCTTGATGAGAAAAAGATATATCCTTTTATTATTAGTGCTAACCTTTCAAAACATGAAGAAGAAAGATTATTGAAGGTTCTAAGGAAGCACCGGTCTGCTATTGCATATACTCTTGATGATCTTAAGGGCATTAGTCCCACTCTATGTCAGCACAAGATTAATATGGAACCTAATGCTAAACCCGTTGTCGATCACCAAAGGCGATTGGATCCTAAAATGAAAGAAGTGGTAAGAACTGAAATACTAAAGCTTCTGGAAGCACGTATAATATATCCCATAGCTGATAGTAGATGGGTAAGTCCCGTTCATTGTGTCCCTAAGAAAGGAGATATTACCATTGTTCCCAATGATAAGAATGAACTCATTCCACAAAGAATTGTCACTGGCTATAGAATGGTAATTGATTTTAGAAAATTAAATAAAGCTACTAGGAAGGACCATTACCCTCTGCCGTTCATTGATCAAATGCTAGAAAGATTATCTAAGCACACACACTTTTGTTTCCTAGATGGATATTCTGGTTTCTCTCAAATACCCGTGTCACAATCCGATTAAGAGAAAACTACCTTTACTTGCACTTTTGGAACCTATGCTTATAGACGCATGCCTTTTGGTTTATGCAATGCACCTGCTACCTTTCAAAGATGTATGACTGCTATATTCTCTGATTTTTGTGAAAAGATTGTGGAGGTTTTCATGGATGATTTTTCCATTTACGGAACTTCTTTTGATGATTGCTTAAGCAACCTTGATCGAGTTTTGCAGAGATGTGAACAAACTAATCTCGTCATGAATTGGGAGAAGTGCCACTTTATGGTTAATGAAGGCATTGTCTTGGGGCATAGAATATCTGAACGAGGTATTGAGGTGGATAAAGCTAAAGTTGATGCAATTGAGAAAATGCCATGTCCTAAAGATATTAAAGGTATTCAAAGTTTCCTTGGTCATGCTGGTTTTTTTAGGAGGTTCATTAAAGACTTCTCTAAAATTTCTAGGCCTCTTACTAATATTTTGCAAAAGGATGTTCCTTTTGTTTTTGATGATGATTGTGTGGAAGCCTTTGAAACACTCAATAAAGCCTTAACCTCTACACCTATCGTTCAACCACCTGATTGGAACTTGCTTTTTGAAATTATGTGTGATGCTAGTGATTATGCTGTTGGTGCTGTTCTAGGACAAAGAGTTGATAAGAAATTGAATGTTATCCATTATGCTAGTAAAACTCTAGACAGTGCCCAACGAAACTATGCTACCACTGAAAAATAATTTTTAGCAGTTGTGTTTGCTTGTGATAAATTTAGATCTTATATAGTTGATTCAAAAGTCATTGTTCACATCGATCATGCTGCTATAAAATATCTTATGGAAAAGAAAGATGCTAAACCTAGACTCATTAGGTGGGTTCTCTTGCTTCAAGAATTTGACTTACACATTGTTGATAGGAAGGGAGCTGAGAACCCCGTAGCTGATAACTTGTCTAGGTTAGAAAATATTCTTGATGACCCACTACCTATTGATGATAGTTTCCCTGACGAACAGTTAGCTGCAATAGGTGTTTCCCAAAACACACCTTGGTATGCTGATTATGCTAACTACATTGTCGCTAAATATTTACCACCTAGCTTCACTTACCAACAAAAGAGAAAAAAAATCTATGACTTGAGACATTACTTTTAGGATGACCCACATCTTTATAAAGAAGGATTAGATGGTATTATTAGATGTTGTGTACCTGAGCATGAACAGGAACAAATCCTACGGAAATGTCATTCCGAAGCTTATGGAGGACATCATGCGGGAGATAGAACTGCTCACAAGGTATTGCAATCTGGTTTTTATTGGCCTACTCTCTTCAAGGATGCCCGTAAGTTTGTCATGTCTTGTGATGAATGTCAAAGAATTGTTAATATCGGTAAGCGTCAGGAAATGCCTATGAATTATTCACTTGTTGTTGAACCATTTGACGTTTGGGGTTTTGATGATATGGGGCCTTTTCCTTCCTCCCACGGGTACACTCATATTTTGGTTGCGGTTGATTATGTCACTAAGTGGGTAGAAGCTATTCCAACTAGTAGTGCTGATCACCACACCTCCATTAAAATTCTTAAAGAGGTTATCTTTCCGAGGTTTGGAGTCCCTAGATATTTAATGACCAATGGTGGTTCACACTTTATCCATGGTGCCTTCCGTAAGATGCTTTCTAAATATGATGTTAACCACAGAATTGCATCACCCTATCATCCTCAATCTAGTGGTCAAGTTGAACTTAGCAATAGAGAAATAAAATTAATATACAAAAAACTTTCAATAGGTCTCGTAAGAATTGGTCTAAGAAATTAGATGATGCACTTTGGGCCTATAGAACAGCTTATAAAAATCCTACGGGTATGTCTCCATGCAAAATGGTAGATGGGAAAGCTTGTCATTTGCCTCTAGAATTAGAACACATAGAATTTTGGGCAATCAAAGAACTCAACTATGATTTCAAACATGCCGGTGAGAAGAGGCTATTTGACATAGATGAATGGAGAACCCAAGCCTATGAAAATGCGAAGCTATTCAAAGAAAAAGTAAAAAGATGGCATGACAAAAGAATCCAAAAGCGTGAATTCAAAATAGGAGATTATGTTCTTTTGTTCAACTCTCGTTTAAGATTTTTTGCAGGAAAGCTTCTCTCCAAATGGGAAGGACCATATATTATCGAAGAGGTTTATCGTTCTGGAGCTATCAAGATTAATAACGCCGAAGGTACTAACCCGAAGGTGGTCAATGGACAAAGAATTAAGCATTATCTCTCAAGTATGCCTATTAATGTTGAAAGCAATGTTATCCAAACCATGACACCGGAGGAACACATAAAAGAAACCTTTTGGGACATTCCAGAATTCTGAAAAATAGGAGGTACGTGATACGGTAAGTAAACGGACTCTGAAAAGTCCACAAAAATATTTTTTGTCAGTTTTGGAATATTAGAAAAGCACGCCAGAGATACCTATTCTGCACAACTCCAATGAAGCTGAAATTTTACGGAGATTATTTTTGTATTTAATAAAAAATACTGGAGCAGAAAACTACCGGAGGGGGCCTGCCAGGTGGGCACAACCCACCTGGGCGCGCCAGACCCCCCTAGGCGCGCCCTTGTGTAACGTGGCCACATCGGCCCACCTCCGGAGCCCGTCTTCTGGTATATAGTCACATTTGACCTAGAAAAATCAGAGGAGGACTTTCAGGACGAAGCGCCGCCGCCTCGAGGCGGAACTTGGGCAGGAGCACTTTTGCCCTCCGGCGGAGTGATTCCGCCGGGGGAACTTCCCTCCCGGAGGGGGAAATCGAAGCTATCGTCATCACCAACACCCCTCTCATCTTTGGAAGGCCAATCTTCATCAACATCTTTAACAACACCGTCTCCTCTCAAACCCTTGTTCATCTCTTGTGTTTAATCTTTGTACCGGAACCTCAGATTGGTACCTGTGGATGACTAGTAGTGTTGATTACCTTGCGTAGTTGATTACTATATGGTTTATTTGGTGGAAGATTATATGTTCATATCAATTATGCTATTCAATACCCCTCTGATCTTGAGCATGATTATTATTTGTGAGTAGTTACCTTTGTTCTTGAGGTCACGGGAGAAGTCATGTTGCAAGTAATCATGTGAATTTGATATGTGTTCGATATTTTGATGATATGTATGTTCTGATTCCCTTAGTGGTGTCATGTGAACGTCGACTACATGACACTTCACCATTCATGGGCCTAAGGGAATGCATTGTGGAGTAGTTATTAGATGATGGGTTGCTAGAGTGACAGAAGCTTAAACCCTAGTTTATGCGCTACTTCGTAAGGGGCTGATCTGGATCCAAACGTTTAATGCTATGGCTAGATTTTATCTTAATACTTTTCTCGTAGTTGCGGATGCTTGCGAGGGGGTTAATCATAAGTGGGAGGTTGTTCAAGTAAGAAAAGCACCCAAGCACCGGTCCACCCACATATCAAATTATCAAAGTAGCGAACATGAATCAAACCAACATGATAAAAATGAATAGACGAAATTCCTGTGTACCCTCAAGAACATGTTGCCTATTACTAGAGATTGTTCTGGTTTGTCCTTTGCCACAAAAGGATTGGGATACCTTGCTGCACCTTGTTTACCGTTACCGTTACTTGCTTGTTACCAATTATCTTGCTATCAAACTATCTGTTACCTACAATTTCAGTGTTTGCAGAAATTACCTTGCTGAAAACCGCTTGTCATTTCCTTCTGCTCCTCGTTGGGTTCGACACTCTTACTTATCGAAAGGATGACGATGGATCCCATATACTTGTGGGTCATCAGCCATCACGCACAGTGCCTAGAAGAAACTGTTTGGCATAGGGATGTCCATCACACACACGTTTTATGTGAAAACGTTTGCGAATGGGTGTTCTAACACACACAGTTTTCGGCCGTGTGTGATTTTTCACTGATCCAACACGCCAATTTTCCAGAAACCGTGTGGGTTTGTTGAGGTCATCGCTCATGGTGTTCTATGACAAACCGTTTGCAATATGAAACCCAATAATCAGGCTAATTGATTTATTATTTATAATCCAGTGACGTGGCCTGAGACTGCGTCGGTATTTCCCCAAAGAGGAAGGGATGATGCAGCACAGCGACGGTAAGTATTTCCCTCAGTTATGAAACCAAGGTTATCAAACTAGTAGGAGGATCACCACCACTCAATAAGCAGCACCTGCACACAAACAACAAATACTTGCAACCCGACGTGAAAGAGAGGTTGTCAATCTCTCTACGGTAATAAGATAAATTAGGTAGTGATAGATAGGAGATATAGATCTCTCAAGAACAAGAAATAAAAAGAGCAAATAAAATATGCAGCAATATGTTTTTTGGTTTTTGGTTTTGTAGATCTAAAAACAAAGAGTGCAAAAATGTAGATCGGAAAGCAATATGATGGAAAAGTAGACCCGGGGGCCGTAGGGTTCACTAGTGGCTTCTCTCATGAGTATAGCACACGGTGGGTGAACAAATTACTATTGGGCAATTGATAGAAAATCGAATAGTCATGACGATATCCAAGGCGATGATCATTATATAGGCATCTTGTCCAAGATAGATAGACCGACTCCTGCCTGCATCTACCTCTATTACTCCACACATCGACCGCTATCCAACATGCATCTAGTGTATTAAGTTCATGGAAAAACGGAGTAATGCAATAAGAATGATGACATGATGTAGACAAGATCTATTCATGTAGGAATAGACCCCATCTTGTTATCCTTAATAGCAACGATACATGCGTGTCTTGCTGCCCCTTCTGTCACTAGGAAAGAACACCGCAAGATCGAACCCATCACGAAGCACCTCTTCCCATGGCAAGAAAAATCGATCTAGTTGGCCTAACTAAACCAAAGATTCGAAGAAGAAATACGAGGCTATAAGTAATCATGCATATAAGAGATCAAAGAAGACTCAAATAATATTCATGGATAGAAACTGATCATGAACTCAAAATTCATCGGATCCCAACAAACACACCGCAAAAGTTTACATCAAATAGATCTCCAAGAGACCATTGTATTGAGAATCATAAGAGAGAGAAGAAGCCATCTAGCTACTGCCTACGGACCCGTAGGTCTATGGTGGACTACTCACGCATCATCGGAGAGGCACCTATGAGGAAGATGAACCCCTCCGTGATGGTTTTTAGATGGGATCTCGAGGTTCTGGAACTTGCGGCGGCTAGAATTGTGTTTCGTCGACTCCCCTAGGGTTTTTGGAATATTTGCGAATTTATAGGCATCAGAGGCGGTGCGGAAGGGGGCCGAGGAGGGCACAACCCATCAAGGCGCGCCGGCCCCCCTGGCGTGCCCTAGTGGGTTGTGGTCTCCACGGCCCACCTCTCCAGCAATTCTTTGGCCCACTGGGTGTCTTCTGGTCCAGAAAAAATCTCCAAAAAGTTTCATCGCGATTGGACTCCGTTTGGTATTGATTTTCTGCGAAGTAAAAAACAAGCAAAAACAGCAACTGGCACTTTGGCACTATGTCAATAGGTTAGTCCCAAAAAATAATATAAAGTTGTTATAAAATGATTGCAAAACATCCAAGAATGACAATATAACAGCATGGAACAAGCAAAAATTATAGATACATTGGAGACGTATCAGCATCCCCAAGCTTAATTCCTACTCGTCCTCGAGTAGGTAAATGATAAAAACAGAATTTTTGATGTGGAATGCTGCCTAACATGTTCATCACATTCCTTTCTTTTATATAGCATGGACATTAGGACTTATAATGATTCAAAGCAATAGTCTAGTTTTAACATAATAACTTCAATACTCAAGCATGTAAACAAGCAACCATGTCTTTAAAAGTATCAACACTAAAGAAAGTTATCCCTAGCCCATCATGCTCAATCATTGATCCATTCATGAAACACACTCAAATATTAGCTATGGCCAATGCTCAAGTACGATCATAGTGCCCCCTAGTTGGTGCTTATAAGAGAAGATGGAGACTCAAAGCAAAAAATAAAAATTGCATAAAGTAAATAGATAGGTCCTTCGCAGAGGGAAGTAGGGATTTGTAGAGGTGCCAGAGCTCAAGGTTTAAATTGAGAGAGAGAAAATATTTTGGGTGGCCTGCTTTTCCTGTCAACGAAAACGACAAAGTAGCTCACAATACTTTCCATGCTAGATATATCATAGGCGGTTCCCAAACAGAAAATAAAGTTTATTCCTTTTTCCACCAAACTTTCACTTTCCATGGCGGGCCGTATCCACGGTTGCCTTCCATAACAACAGTTTCCAAGGAATTTATTATTTGACAACATAAAGTAATTTTTTTTTTCATTTCGGGAATGGGCATCCCTATTACCGCCGCACTCTCGTGCAATGACAAGTGAATAAACACTCATCTTGAGAATAGCACATCTAGCATGGAAAAATATTGGACACTCCCCACCGTTTCATGAGCGGTACGAGCACACAAAAGAGAAAATTTATTTTGAAAATTTAGAGATGGCACATACAAATTTGCTTGGAACGACATGGAAATACCGCATATAGGTAGGTATGGTGGACTCATAAGGCAAAACTTGGTTTAAGGATTTTGGATGCACAAGTAGTATTTCTACTTAGTACAAATGGAGGCTAACAAAATAGATTGGGAAGCAACCAGACCAAGAAAAGAAAATTCACATACGTGAGCATTGAACATAACTAACACCGAATAATGCACCACAAGTAGGATGTAACTTCATTGCATAACTATTGACTTTCGTGCATGCATAGGGAATCACAAACCTTAACACCAATATTCCTACTAAGCATAATTACTCACTAACATGACTCACATATTACTATCATCATGTTTCAAAACTATTACAAGGAATCAATTTTAATTTGTCCAATGATCTTCATGAAATTTTTATTATATCCTCCTTGGATATCTATCACTTTGGGACTAGTTTCATATATTGCCATTGCTTTTTGGCAAGCTCAAACAAATTTAAGTGAAGCACATGAGCATAAAGATTTCATCTCTCAAAAAGGTATAAGTGAAGCATGAGAGGATTTCTTCAAAATTTACCTACTCTCAAATTAATCTAAGTGAAGTATGAGAGTATTTCTACAAAAATTTCCAAGCACACCGTGCTCAAAAAGATATAAGTGAAGCACTAGAGCAATTCTATAGCTCAAAAAGTGTAAGTGAAGCACATAGAGCAATTCTAACAAATCATAGCATGATTTTGGCTTTCTCAAATAGGTGTGTCCAGCAAGGATACAAGGGAAAAACTAACAAACAAAGCAAGCAAAGATACAAGACGCTCCAAGCAAAACTCATGATATGTGACGAATAAAAATATAGCTCCAAGTAAAACACCGATGGTCGTTAGAAGAAAGAGGGGATGCCACTCGGGGGCATCCCCAAGCTTAGTTGCTTGTTTCTCTTTGGATATATCTTGGGGGTGCGGTAGCATGCCCAAGCTTAGGCTTTTAACACTCCTTATTCCACCCAAAACTTGAAAACTTCAATCACACAAAACTCAACAAAATCTTCATGAGATCCGTTAGTATAATAAAGCAAATCACTACTTTAGGTACTGTTGCAAACCCATTCATATTTTATCATTGCATTATACCTACTGTATTTTAACTTTACCATGGCTCATGCCCTTCAATATAACCCATAGATTCATCAAAACAAGTACACAATGCAACGAAAACAGAATCTGTCTTAAACAAAACAGTCTATAGTAATCTGTACTCTACCCATACTTCTGTAACTCTAAAAATTCTGAAAAATTAAGACAACGTAAGGAATTTGTATAGAAACACTGTGTTAAAATTTCAGCTCAAGATAACGTTCCCGCAAAAAATGCAAATTCATATACTGGACACAAAGTTTCTGTTTCAGATTCAGCATCACTTCTACTCATCCAATGAATCATCCTAAAGGCTTTACTTGGCACAAACACTAAATAAACCATAAGAACACAATTGTAACAGAGTCATAATTGTGTCAACACACAAAAAAAGAAAGGAAAAAGAAAAAAATTATTTATTCATTGGGTTGCCTCCTGATAACCCACAAGTATAGGGGATCGCAAGAGTTTTCGAGGGTAGAGTATTCAACCCAAATTTATAGATTCGACACAAGGGGAGCCAAAGAATACTTGAGAGTATTAGCAGTTGAGTTGTCAATTCAACCACACCTGGAGATTAAATATCTGCAGCAGAGTGATCAGTAGCACAGTAATATGATAGTTTTGATAGTAGTAGCAATAGTAACAGTAGCGGTAACAATAGTAGCAATAGTTTTGTAGCAGTTGGAACAGCAGCAACAACAGTAGTAACTTAGCAAGAACAATAAGAGGAAAGGTCGTAGGCACTGGATCAGTAACTCATTGGATGATATTCATCATATAACAGTCATAACCTAGGGCGATACAGAACTAGCTCCAGTTCATCAATGTAATGTAGGCATGTATTCCATAAATAGTCATACGTGCTTATGGAAAAGAACTTGCATGACATCTTTTGTCCTACCCTCCCGTGGCAGCGGGGTCCATAAGGAAACTATGGGATATTAAGGCCTCCTTTTAATAGAGAACTGGAACAAAGCATTAACACATGGTGAATACATGAACTCCTCAAACTACGGTCATCACCGCGAAGTATCCCAAATATTGTCACTATGGGGTTGACGGATCATAACACGTAATAGGTGCATATGACTAGGCAAGATCGGATCAAGAACATAAATATAGAGATGATGACATAAACGGTTCAGATCTGAAATCATGGCACTCGGGCCCTAGTGACAAGCATTAGGCATAGCAAAGTCGTAGCAACATCAATCTCAGAACATAATGGGTACTAGTGATCAAGCCCTAACAAAACTAACTCGATTACACGGTAAATCTCATCCAACCCATCACCGTCTAGCAAGCCTACGATGGAATTACTCACGCACGACGGTGAGCATCATGAAATTGGTGATGGAGGATGGTTGGTGATGAATCTCATGCAACTCCTCACCGACCAGCAAGCCTACGAAGGAATTACTCACTCCCGGTGGGGAGCATCATGGAATTAGCGATGGAGAAAGGTTGGTGATGACGAAGACCGAAGATTCCCCTCTCCGGAGCCCCAAACGGGCTCCAGATCTGGCCTCCCGATGAAGAACAGGAGGTGGCGGCGGCTCCGTATCGTGAAACGTGATAATTCTTTCTCTCTGATTTTTTTCTCCAAATTTAGGAATTTATAGTGGCGGAGATAGGGCAAGTGGGGCCACGAGGTGGGCACAACCCACTAGGGCGCGCCGGGAGGGGGCTGGCGCGCCCTGGTGTATTGTGCCTAGCCTGGCCTCTCTCTCCGGTGGTTTTTGGCTCCAGTATTTTTTATATTTTATAAAATAAATCTCCAAAAAGTTTTGTTCCATTCTAAGAACTTTTATTTCTGCACAAAAACAACACCATGGTAGTTCTGCTGAAAACAGCGTCAGTCCGGGTTAGTTCCATTCAAATCATGCAAATTAGAGTCCAAAACAAGGGCAAAAGGGTGAGGAAAAGTAAATACGTTGGAGACGTATCAACTCCCCCAAGCTTAAACCTTTTCTTGTTCTCAAGCAATTCAGTTGACAAATTGAAAGTGATAGAGAAAAACTTTTATGAACTTTTTTGTTCTTGTTTACATATATATGCTTAAGTAGCACCCAGGTTTTCAGCAAAGATTATGACCAACCATGTCGATAATAACTCTTAGGAATTATATTTACTCATATCAATAACATAAGCAACTAGCGAGCAATAATAAGATATCTCAAAAACCAACATTTTGTCAAAACAATCATGATACAATATGACAATAGTGGTATCTCGCTAGCCCTTTCTGAGACCGCAAAACATAAATGCAGAGCACCTCCAAAGTTCAAGCAGGGACTAAACATTGTAATTCATGGTAGAAAAGATCCAGTCATGCTACACCCAACATCAACTATACACAATGCATGAGGATGACAATAGTGCTCTCAGGTCTGGCACTTATTGGAGAAGGTGATGACTCAACTTAAAAGTAAATAGATAGTCCCTTCGCAGAGGGAAGCATGGATTTGCAGCAGTGCCAGAGCTCAAAGTTTAAAAAACAGAGATAGATATAATTTTGGGAGGTACACCCTTCCTGTCAACGTCACGACCAAGAGTTATCAATATCTTCCATGCTAAACAAATTAGCGGCGGTTCCCAAGCGGTAAAAGTAAAGGTTTACCCCCTCCACCAACAATCACACTCCACAGCGAGCCGCATCCACGGGTACCATCCAAACCAACAACATTCCTGGGGGAGTTTTGTTTAATTATTTTTGATTTTTGATTTTGGGACTGGGAATCCCTATTACCGCCCCTCTCGTGTAAGGACAAGTGAATAAACACTCATCATGAGAATAACCCGCTTAGCATGGAGGATACTGACTGCCCTCTGTCGCTCCATGAGCGGTCCAGGCACACAAAATAGATGTTCATTTGAATTTTTAGAGGTGGCACATGCAAATTTACTTTGAAACGGCAGGGTAATAACGCATATAGGTAGATATAGTGGACTCATCTGGCACAACTTGGTTTAAGGGTTTTGATGCACAAGCAGTATTCTCGCTTAGTACAGGCGAAGGCTAGCGGTTAGATTGAGAAGCGCCATCTAGAGAGCGAAGACGGTCATGAACATGCATTACATATAATCAATATTGAATACTAGCATGAGTAGGATATGGACACCATGAACATAAATATCATGAAGGCTATGTTGGTTTTGATTCAACTACATGCGTGAACATGTGCCAAGTCAAGCCACTTGAAACATTCAGAGAAGGATACCATATCATCATACCGCATCACAACCATTTTAATGCATGTTGACACCCAAGATAAATCATTATCCACTCCTAGCTACTTAAGCATGGGATGAACAACTATAATCTCTAATGGTCATTGCAAACATGTTTGATCATAATGAGCTATATCAAGGGATACTAGGTTAAACATATTTACAAAAACAAAAACAAGTTGAGTTCATACCCGCTTTTCTCTGCCACAGTCAATTCATCAACTGTCGTCATTATTGCCTTTCACTTGCACGACCGAATGATAAGAAAATAATAATAGTGCAAGAATGCCGTGGACTAAGCTGGAATCTGCAAACATTTTATTCAAGAGGAGAAGACAAGGTAAAGTGGGTTAAACGATAATGCGGATGAGAACCACTCAACAATTTCATCGTGGTCTTCTCCTAAGTACGACTCAAGTAAAAAGAAAAGAATTTCAGAGAAACACACTGAAATATTTTTGGAGTTTTTAGTTTTTCATGAAACAAACAAATTAAAGAAAACAAAAACGAGAAAAACTATTTACACGGGAAAAGCTCCCAACAAGTAAAACAAGGAGCGAGAAATCTTTTTGGGTTTTCTTTTGATGCTACAATTAAACTAGGCTAGAAAGAAAAACTAAAAAGAAGTAGGAAATGTTTTTGGGTTTTCTCAAAGTTTTTCAAACACACAAGAAGAAAGCGAGAAAAATAATCTAGCATGGATATTACAATGAAAGAGTATGAATACCGACAACTGGAATGAAATGTGTGAACATGAATGTAATGTCGGTGGAAATACGTACTCCCCCAAGCTTAGGCTTTTGGCCTAGCTTGGTAATCACCATCCGTATGAATAATAATCTGGGCGATTGCTCATCGAGAACCTCGAAGCAGACTCCGCGGCCCTCCTGGCAGCTTCAATCTCCGCGTTGTACTCATAGGCTTTGCTCTCAAGAACATAATATCTTCCCCTAGTGTGAAAATCAAAGAGAGCAGGAGCAGACAATGCAACAGGCACAACGGGTTTCTTATAAAATCTCAAATTATAGGTATAATTGGTGGCCGTGCCCGTAAGGAACTTATGACGCTTCATAGCATCAAAGTCTAAATACTGAGTGGGTAGGATGGGGTCATTAGGCCATGGTGACACATTTAATCTCTCAGCTACACGGGAGGCATAGATTCGTCCATAAAAATTACCACTAGCGGCATTGAGCTGCAACCTCCGTGCAACAATTGCACAAAGATTATAATCCTTATTCCCTGTTATAGCAGTGTGTAGGAGACTCAAATCATGAGCACACAGTGTACTACAATCTTGTTTGCCTACAACACATTTACCGTTAAAGAGCGCAAAATATTGTAGTGATGGAAAGTGGATACTGTTAATTCTCCCTTGTGTAACCCCCCTATCTTTGCCAAAGCAAAGATTAACTAAAAATGACTCATACTCTGATTTTGTTGGTTCATCGAGGGAACCCTCATATGGAAGTTTGCATGCATCGCTAAACATTTCTAAAGGCATGGTAAAGGAATGATCGTACAGGTTGAATGAAACTCTAGACTCACGAGGAAAATATTTGAATTTCTTTGTGAAGGTTTTCGTGAGCTCGAGGTGTTGGGGGCACTTATCTGCGATGAAGGAGACAAGCTCTGTGTTGCGAATAAATTACTCAAATTCCTCCTTAATACCTGCACCTTCCATGAACTCGTCGCAAAGCCACAAGCATGATTTGGTAGCGGCATCTCGCATTGAGATTTCGCTTGGTTCTACATAAGACTGCCGAACTGAGCTTCCACTTGACGAGGCTCCCGAGGATCTCCTCCTCGAAGAACTCCTAAAGAATTGCATTTTATTCCTATAAAAATTTCTGAAAAATTTTAGTCCACAAAAATTTGTGAACAAAACTTTGTAAGATTGTTAGCAACTACTCCCAAGCATGCATAGAGGCCATATTGAGCATCCAAACTACTTAGAACTCTAAGAATTCAACATGCAAACTTGCAAAGGAGTGAAATATGCAGTTTAATTATAAAAGGGACTTATCTGTCTCATGCCCAACGAGACGACGAGGTCAATATCGTTGACACGATGAAGAGGACACCATGGTGGGGTTGACCGATGTGCTCAAAGTCAACAGAGCGACAAGGTCGGTGTTGCGGTGTGCTAGGATCGACACGGTGGCCGAGACCGAGAAGCGATGAAGTTGGAGCACAGGGCCGTCGAGTGATCGCGCGACTTGTGTATGAAAAATAGCACAAGCCAACGTAATAATTTGTTGAGATAATTTGATGTGTGCTAAAATGATTTGTGGAAATAACACCCATAGACACCCGCTGGGAGTGCAAGGGGCTTGCCGATTGAGAACCAGCAAGAGTCTAAAAGAGCGAATGATCCGATCAAACGTGTCGAAGTGAAGGGTCCGACTGAAGTCGTTGGGGTACTAGACCCAAATGAAGCGGAAGTGTAGTGTTCCGACTGAGTTGCAGCCCCCGAGGACCGATGCGAACTCGAAATGAATAACACATGGTGTTCGTGAATGACATACGCGTTAAAATGGAAGTTGGACTCGGGAGTCAAATAACCAGTACTAAGCCAGTATGTGAAAACAAACAACCGAATGTAGAGGTACACTTGGTGGCGTGGCCTCCAAGTGAATGTAGTGTGTGAATTATGGGACACTCGGGAACGTGGAAATAACGGAATGCAGTGCATGTAGAATGACTTAGCTGTCTGACGGCACGCGAGTGGCCGAGTGGGCGTGTTGATGAAGACGTGCCCAACCGAGTGGCGGCGCGTGGGATGGCCAAGTGATGTAGATGTGTCTCACCGAATGGTGACACGCAGG
This sequence comes from Elymus sibiricus, assembly GCA_039707655.1. Taxonomy (NCBI): domain Eukaryota; kingdom Viridiplantae; phylum Streptophyta; class Magnoliopsida; order Poales; family Poaceae; genus Elymus; species Elymus sibiricus. Next base: position 396,766,612 of record CM077663.1, on the reverse strand, counting down.
GCGACCGAGTGGTGAAGAAGTGTCTCACCGAGTGGCGACGCGCGGGGCAGCCGCGTGATGAAGGAGTGTCCCACCGAGTGGCGACGCACGGGGCGGCCGAGTGGTGGAGGCGTATCTCACCGAGTGGCGACGCGCGGGGCGGCCGAGTGGTGAAGGAGTGTCTCACCGAGTGGCGACGCAAGGGGCGGCCGAGTGGTGAAGAAGTGTCTCACCGAGTGGCGATGCGCGGGGCGGCCGAGTGGTGGAGGCGTATCTCACCGAGTGGCGACGCGCGGGACGGCGGCGCTGAGTGGTGAAGAAGTGTCTCACCGAGTGGCGACGCACGGGGCGGCCGAGTGGTGGAGGCGTATCTCACCGAGTGGCGACGCGCGGGGCGGCGGCGCCGAGTGGTGAAGAAGTGTCTCACCGAGTGGCGACGCACGGGGCGGCCGAGTGGTGAAGAAGTGTCTCGCCGAATGGCGACGTGCGGGGCGGCCGAGTGGTGAGGACGTGTTCAATGGAGTGGCGACACGCAAGACCGAGCTTTTTTTTGTTCGGTCTGAATGCTTCAGGAGCACTCGAAATATGTTTCCGAATCATGGCTAGTTGCGCCTTGGATGAAAACACAACAGATTCCGGACTGAAAGGTTCTCCGAATGATCGGATGTTGTTGAGCAAAACTTGGTGGCATTCATATGTCTCTCGGAAGAGACAGACTTGAGGTCCGAGTGTGGACATGCCATAAAAACTCGAGTGACGACGCTAGCGTGTGGTCTAATTCTCCGGGGAGATGCCACTCCTTATCCCGGGGAACGCCAGCGCAGGCCATCTACGAGTCCAAGTTTATGAGGCATGCGCCTTGGACCCTAGTGGAAGGGCCAAGTTAACCCGCGGAGGGGCGTCAAGCTCATCTCATAGCGATCCTGAAGGTGACTTCAGTCGGGTGTTTTACGTGTCCGAGTGCACGGGTCCCCACGGAGGGTGGTCAGTCGAACTGACAGACGTCCTTTCGTTAAGGAACTGTGGGCAATCGATCGGATCGATTTGCCACGGAAATTCCGGGTGAGGCCTAGCCCAACCGGGTGGCGATGCGAGGGGCGTCCAAGTGATACGTATCCAGCTGAATGACGACGAAGCACGGGGCGACCGAGTGATCGCTGGAGCAAACTGTCCCTGTCCGATTGTCGCAGTGGTTTGTTAACCATCCGAGTAAATTCGTCCGAGCATGCATGCGAATCGTTCGAGTGGACGGTCATTCAAGTGAGCTTTAGTCCCGTCCGAGTGAACCTGGGTTCGAACAGAAATGGGACTGTTAAGCAATTTTACAGTAATTTGAGAACTAAACTGTAAAATGATCGGAGAGGATGAGGTCCTTAATCCTCTGTCGAGTGGCTGGGGACTTGTTCCGCCGGGTTCGTCGTTATCAAAGCGGGGTACCGCCAGCCCCCGGAGGGAGGGGCTACCGCACGCTCGGGGCACGGCCGGCCTCCGGATTCCAGCTGCGTCGGGTCTGCTCCCCCTGTCGTGGGAGCTGCTACCGAGCAGTTGATGCCTGGGTGGAGGAGCCGTATGTGGGGGTTCGTCGATGACGTTGCAGATGAGGCTGGAGACTGCGACAAGCCGAACGGCGCCGGTGGCCGTGCGTGGAGGTTCGACGACGGCCTCGCAGACGAAGCCGGACACGATGACGAGGCGGATGGCGCCGGTGGCTGCATGCTGAAGCTAACCAACCAAGTAACCTGCACGTTAATTGTCCAGAGTGCAAAAATCATCTCCGGGCTAGCCGGCCGAGTGGACCTGTTCGTTAGCCGACCGAGTGAAAAGGGGAATCGGCCGAGTGAACCACAGCTGGGCTGCGATCCGGTCGCCACGCCATCAGCCGAGTGGAATAAATGATGAGTCGGTCGGGCGGTGTTATTCGTCTCAGTAAGCCTGCAAGTTAGCAAGTACACGTACATCCACGAATATTTTTTGCAGGACTAAAGTGTCCACGTATGGATGCTATTTTGCAAGGAGTAAAGACCACGGATGGCCGTGCATGCATGCACAAATTAATCGGTGTGGAAACTGAAAGGTGAGCAATTAAGCCATTAATTTGCGAAAAAAGCGGAGGCAATCAATCGCCCTAATTAAGTAACGGAATCCTCGCCTAATTGGCCGCTTAATGAGGTGATTACCTTAGTGAGAGCACACATGGAATGGTAACTGGCACATGGCATGCAATTGGGTTAAGTGCAATTGCCAATTGAGTGCACGCATGCACTAGCACAACCATACGGGAGTGTATGGATGCATGCAAGGAGGTGGAGCGCCGTGCGATGAGCATTAATCGGCTGCGGTAATTAGGCCTTCACTCCATGGAGTAACCGGCATTGGAAATCCTCATCTAATTGGCCGCTTGATTACCTCAACGAAACGGCTAACCCACTACACGAAGAATTTTGAATACCGCGTTATGCACTTGGGATTGCGGGGTACGTACTCTCCGATGTAGATGACGCAGATGAAGGAGAAGCAGGTGGCCAGGTAGCGCGTGCTGCCGGTGATGTAGGCAAGGGCCGGCGAGCGCGCCGCTAAGCGGCACCCGTGGCGCGGGGCCACCGAGCGCGCTGCGGGGCGGACGAGCACGGCGATGGGCTGGCGAGTGCGGTTGAAGCCGGCGAGTGCGGCACAACACTTCAGCGTTCCAGCCGTGTGCGAGATAGCGGCGACGGCGTTCTCATACGAGATCGAAGACGACGAGTGAACGGCGTAGAAGCACAGTGCAATTGATGAAATAACCATCTACACCATGGCTCAATAGACGCCATGCCCCACGGTGGGCGCCAACTGTCGTGGGAATGATTCCGACAATAGAGAGGGATAGTGTAAGGGAGCATGATCTATCGAGATGCAAATGGGTGACACAGTGGTTTTAGCGAGTTCGGGCCTCTCACGGTGGAGATAACAACCCTACGTCTCATGCTCCGGAGAGTCTTTCCTTTATCTGTCATGAACACGGAGTTACATGGTGTATTTGAGAGAGAGGGGAGAACGGATCTCCATGCCTGAGCTATGTCTGAGCCTAATGGTGAGAGAGATGAGAGAGAGAGAAGAATGAGGGACTGCCCCCTTAGCTACGTGGTGGGAGGTGGCTTATATAGAGTGCGCCACCCCCCACCTCTTATGTTACAAAATGAGGCATGAATGCCATAATGCTAACCCACTACGAAGCCTCCATTATGAGAATGATGCTTTAACTGCCTTGCTGCCTGCTGTTCTTCGCATACCCGAGTGAGTCATACGGCCGAGTGGTGGACTATCATCCGAGTGGATGGTACGTTGCTTGTCGAGTGAATAGTATGTCTGTATGAAATTTATCTGGACCCACATGATGTGCGGACCCCATGCTTTATGATATTTCGACCCTTCGTGGGCCTTCGTGTTACGTGTATCCCCAACAGGGGCCACAACCCACCAGGGCGCGCCTGGGGGTGTTGGCGTGCCCTGGTGTCTGATACGTCTCCAATGTATCTATAATTTATGAAGTATTCATGCCATGTTTACAATAATTCTATATGATTTTGGTATGAATTTATTAGAACTAACCCGGACTGACGCTGTTTTCAGCAGAACTACCGTGGTGTTGTTTTTGTGCAGAAATAAAAGTTCTCGGATTGGGCTGAAAATTTACGGAGAATATTTTTGGAAAATATAAAAAATACTGGAGCAAAAAGATACCGGAGAGGAGTCCCGAGGAGGCCACAAGCGTCGGGGGCGCCCCCCCCCCACTAGAGCGCGCCCCCTGGCTTGTGGGCCCCTCGAGCACCCCCCTGACATGAGACCGACGCCAAAAATTCCTATAAATACCAAAAACCCCCAGAAAGAAACCTAGATCGGGAGTTCCGCCGCCGCAATCCTCTGTAGCCACGAAAAACCAATCGGGAGCCCGTTCCGGCACCCTGCCGGAGGGGGAACCCATCACCGGAGGCCATCTTCATCATCCCGGCGGTCTCCATGACGAGGAGGGAGTAGTTCACCCTTGGGGCTGAGGGTATGTACCAGTAGCTATGTGTTTGATCTCTCTCTCTCTCGTGTTCTTGAGATGGCATGATCTTGATGTATCGCGAGGTTTATTGATATAGATGAATCATATGGAGTTTTCCCCTCTCTATCTTCTTGTGATGAATTGAGCTTTCCCTTTGAAGTTTTCTTATCGGATTGAATCTTTAAGGATTTGAGAACACTTGATGTATGTCTTGCGATGGGATATCCGTGGTGACAATGGGATGTTCTATTGATCCACTTGATGTATGTTTTGGTGATCAACTTGCGGGTTCCGTGACCTTGGGAATCTATGCATAGGGGTTGGCACATGTTTTCGTCTTGACTCTCCGGTAGAAACTTTGGGGCACTCTTTGAAGTTCTTTGTGTTGGATTGAACATGATGAATCTGAAATTGTGTGATGCATATCGTATAATCAAGCCCATGGGTACTCGTGGTGACATTGGAGTATCTAGGTGACATTAGGGTTTTGGTTGATGTGTATCTTAAGGTGTTATTTTAGTACGAACTCTTGGGCTGTTCGTGACACTTATAGGGATAGCTCATAAGATTGATCGGAAAAGATAACTTTGAGGTGGTTTCGTACCCTACAATAATTTCTTCGTTTGTTCTCCACTATTTGTGACTTTGGAGTGAACTCTTTGTCGCACGTGAGGGATTTACATATGATTCAACTATGTTAGTATTGTTGAGAGAACTTGCACTAGTGAAAGTATGAACCCTAGGCCTTGTTTTCAAGCATTGCAATACCGTTTGTGCTCACTTTTGTTACAGGCTACCTTGCTGTTTTTATATTTTCAGATTATAAAAACCTATATCTACCATCCATATTACACTTGTATCACCATCTCTTCGCCGAACTAGTGCACCTATACAATTTACCATTATATTGGGTGTGTTGGGGACACAAGAGACTCTTTGTTATTTGGTTGCAGGGTTGTTTGAGAGAGACCATCTTCATCCTACGCCTCCCACAGATTGATACACCTTAGGTCATCCACTTGAGGGAAATTTGCTACTGTCCTACAAAACTCTGCGCTTGGAGGCCCAACACGAGTCTACAAGAAGAAGGTTGCGTAGTAGACATCAAGCTCTTTTATGGCGCCGTTGCCGGGGAGGTGAGTTCTTGAAGGTATATCTTTAGATCTTGCAATTGAATCTTTTAGTTTCTTGTTTTATCACTAGTTTAGTCTATAAAAGAAAACTACAAAAAAATGGAATTGAGGTTGCCTCATATGCTTCATCTTTTTAATGTCTTTCGTGAAAATGATGGAAAGGAAAATTGTGCTCAAGTGTTAGAAGAAGAAGTTATTAAAATGTTTGGCACTAAATCTTTGATTGATGAGCATGATAGAAATATTGTTAGTATGAATTCTCTGAATATTCATGATGCTAATGATATGCAAAGCCACAAGCTTGGGAATGCTATGTTTGATGAAGATGATATTTTTAGTCCCCCAAGTTTGGATGAGCAAATTTATTATGATGATGGCATGCCTCCTATATATGATGATTATGATGATGACATGTATGCTATAAAGAGTGATAGTAACTATGAAACTTGTCATCATGATTTTAATATTCAAAGTGGTTATGTCAATCAAGTATCTCATGATAGTTATTTTGTTGAGTTTGCTCCCTCTATTATGAATGAGAAGAAAATTGCTTATGTGGACAGTGACAAATTTTCTATGCTTGTGGATCATGATGATAATGCTTTATGTGATAGTTATATTGTTGAATTCATTCATAATGCTACTGAAAATTATTATGAGGGAGGAACATATGCTTGTAGGAATTGCAATAATATCAAGTTTCCTCTCTATGTGTTCAAAGTTTTGAAGTTATGCTTGTTTTGCCTTCCTATGCTAGTTGATTCTTGCTCCCATAAATTGTTTTCTCACAAAATCCCTACGCATAGGAAGTGGGTTAGACTTAAATGTGCTTGTCATGAGATTCATGATGCTCTTTTGCATGTTTCAATTACTATTCCTATGTGAGCATCATTGAAATCATCATGCCGAGCTAAAAAGGCATTAAAGAAAAGCGCTTGTTGGGAGACAACCCAATATTTATACCTACAGTTTTTGTGTGTCCAAATGATTAAGCTACTGTATAATCATGTTTTATAGCTTTTGTTTCAATAAAGTGCCAAGTAAAGCCTTTGGGATAGTGTGGATGATAGTTGACTTGATTCTGTGCAAAAACAGAAACTTTTGCTCTCAGTCCAGGAATTTTTTAAATTCACTGGAACGTTCTTTTGATCTGAATTTTTTACACATGATTTATATACAAATTATTCAGGTTGTCTTAATGTTTCAGAATTTTTAGAGACAGGGAAGTATGGTTACACTACGGATCTTCACAGACTGTTCTGTTTTTGACAGATTCTGTTTTGCATGCATAGTTTGCTTGTTTTAGTGTTCCCATAGCTTATATTCAGTGATATAAATTATGGGAATGATAGAATACAGTAAGTATTATGTGAGAACAATTATGAATCTTGTCTTGACAGTACCTAAGTGAATTATCTTTATTTATTATACTAACCCATCTCACGAAGTTCCGTTAAGTTTTGTGTGATTGAAGTTTTCAAGTTTTGGGTGAGACACCGATATGAGGAGAATAAGGAGTGACAAGAACATAAGATTGGGGATGCCCAAGGCACCCCCAAGGTAATATCCATGGAATACTCAAGCGTCTAAGCTTGGGGATGCCCCGGAAGGCATCCCCTCTTTCGTCTTCAACATTATCGGTATATCTTACTTGGAGCTATATTTTTATTCGTCACATAATATGAGTTTTTCTTGGAGCGTCATTTTTTTTTCTCTGTTATGTTTTATTTATAATCTTGTTTTTCAATAAATAGTTCCAAGAATAGTCTTAGGATGCTTGCATTGCATGTTTTGATGAGTGCTGTGTAAAAACAGAGACTTTTGTTGTAGTGTTTGAATTTTCATATTTTACTGGAAGGTGGAAAGTTTCTTAATTTTTTACACAGTATTTTCATATAAATTGTTTCGCTTTTACTAAATTTTCATAATTTTTTGAGTTAAGGAAGTACGCTGTTTTCATATATTGCTACAGACTGTTCTGTTTGGACAGATTAATGTCATAGTTTTGTTATCTACTTATCCTCTAGTTTCCATAGCCTATAGTGGTAGATATAAATTGTGGAAATGATAGTATACAATAACTAATGTTTGAAAATTATTGTGCAACTTGTCTTGACAGTACATAAAGAGTTGATTTATTATTATGTGTACTAACCTATCTCACGAGTTCTTTTCGAGTTTTGTGTGGATGCAGTTTTTGAGAATAGGTGAAACCATGATATGAGAGGATTGAACGAGATACAAAAGCTCAAGCTTGGGGATGCCCAAGGCACCCCAAATAAATATTTAAAGAAGTCTCAAGCATCTAAGCTTGGGGATGCTACGCATCCCACCTCTCTTCATCAAAAATTATCGGTTAGCCTATGTTGAGCCTAAATTTTTATTCGTTCACATGATGCGTGCTATTCTTGGAGTGCTATTTTTCTTTTGCTTGCTTTTTAATAAAATACTTAAGATCTGAAAATATTTATTGAGAGAGAGCCCTCACATAGCCACTTAATTGTTTGACTACTCATTGATCTTCACTTATATCTTTTGAGAGTATCTTGTCATTTCCTCTCATGCTCGACTTATACCTTTTTGAGGGATGAAATCTTTATGCTCATGTGCTTTATTTAAATTTGTTTGAGCTTGTCGAAAAAGCAATAGCAATATATGAAACTAGTCCCAAAGTGATAGATATCCAAGGAGGATATAATAAAAACTTTCATGAAGATCATGGGACAAATTAAACTTGATTCTTTGTAATAGTTTTGAAACATGATGATAGTAATATGTGAGTCATGTTAGTGAGTAATTATGCTTTAGTAGGAATATTGGTGTTAAGGTTTGTGATTCCCTATGCAAGTACGAAAGTCAATAGTTATGCAATGAAGTTACATCCTACTTGTGGTGCATTATTCGGTGTTAGTTATGTTCAATGCTCACTTATGTGAATTTTCGTTTCTTGGTTTGGTTGCTTCCCAATCTATTTGCTAGCCTCCATTTGTACTTAGTAGAAATACTACTTGTGCATCCAAAATTCTTAAAACAAGTTTTGCCTTATGAGTCCACCATACCTACCTATATGCGGTATTTCCATGCCGTTCTAAGCAAATTTGTATGTGCCATCTCTAAATTTTCAAAATAAATTTTCTCTTTTGTGTGCCCGTACCGCTCATGAAACGGTGGTGAGTGTCCAATATTTTTCCATGCTAGGTGGGTTATTCTCATGATATGTGTTGATTCACTATCATTCACGAGAAAGTGGCTAGTATTCGGGATGCCCAGTTCCATGCTCAAAAATCAAATCAAAATATAATGAAACAAAACTCCCCCCAGGATTGTTTTGTATGGACGGTACCCGTGGATTCGGCTCGCCATGGAGTGTGATTGATTGGTGGAGGGGGAGTAAAAACTTTATTTTCTGTTTGGGAACCGCCTATAATGTATCTAGCATGGAAAGTATTGTGAGCTACTTTGTCGTTTTCGTTGACAGGGAAAGCATGCCACTCAAAATATTTTTCTCTCTCAATTTAAACCTTGAGCTCTGGCACCTCTACAAATCCCTACTTCCCTCTATGAAGGGCCTATCTATTTACTTTATGCAATTTTTATTTTTCTTTGAGTCTCCATCTTCTCTTATAAGCACCAACTAGGGGGCACTATGATCGTACTTGAGCATTGGGCATAGCTAATATTTGAGTGTGTTTCATGAATGGATCAATGATTGAGCATGATGGGCTAGGGATAACTTTCTCTAGTGTTGATATTTTGAAAGACATGGTTGCTTGTTAACATGCTTGAGTATTTAAGTCATTATGTTAAAACTAGACTATTGCTTTGAATCATTTACAAGTCCAAATGTCCATGCTATATAAAGAAGAAAAGAATATGATGAACATGTTAGGCAGCATTCACACTTCATAAATTATTTCTTTTATTATCATTTACCTACTCGAGGACGAGCAGGAATTAAGCTTGGGGATGCTGATACGTCTCCAACGTATCTATAATTTATGAAGTATTCATGCCATGTTTACAATAATTCTACATGATTTTGGTATGATTTTATTAGAACTAACCCGGACTGACGCTGTTTTCAGCAGAACTACCGTGGTGTTGTTTTTGTGCAGAAATAAAAGTTCTCAGAATGGGTTGAAAATTTACGGAGAATATTGTTGGAAAATGTAAAAAATACCGGAGCAAAAAGATACCGGAGAGGAGTCCCAAGGAGGCCACAAGCCTAGGGGGCGCCCCCCCCTAGGGCGCGACCCCTGGTTTGTGGGCCCCTCGAGCACCCCCCTGACGTGAGACCGACGCCAAAAATTCCTATAAATACCAAAACCCCCAGAAAGAAATCTAGATCGGGAGTTCCGCCGCCGCAAGCCTCTGTAGCCACGTAAAACCAATCGGGAGTCCGTTCCGGCACCCTGTCGGAGGGGGAAACCATCACCGGAGGCCATCTTCATCATCCCGGCGGTCTCCATGACGAGGAGGGAGTAGTTCACCCTCGGGGCTGAGGGTATGTACCAGTAGCTATGTGTTTGATCTCTCTCTCGTGTGTTCTTGAGATGGCACGATCTTGATGTATCACGAGCTTTATTGATATAGATGAATCATATGGAGTTTTCCCCTCTCTATCTTCTTGTGATGAATTGAGTTTTCCCTTTGAAGTTTTCTTATCGGATTGAATCTTTAAGGATTTGAGAACACTTGATGTATGTCTTGCGATGGGATATCCGTGGTGACAATGGGATGTTCTATTGATCCACTTGATGTATGTTTTGGTGATCAACTTGTGGGTTCCGTGACCTTGGGAATCTATGCATAGGGGTTGGCACATGTTTTCGTCTTGACTCTCCGGTAGAAACTTTGGGGCACTCTTTGAAGTCCTTTGTGTTGGATTGAACATGATGAATCTGAAATTGTGTGATGCATATCGTATAATCAAGCCCATGGGTACTCGTGGTGACATTGGAGTATCTAGGTGACTTTAGGGTTTTGGTTGATTTGTATCTTAAGGTGTTATTTTAGTACGAACTCTAGGGTTGTTTGTGACACTTATAGGGATAGCTCATAAGATTGATCGGAAAAGATAACTTTGAGGTGGTTTCGTACCCTACAATAATTTCTTCGTTTATTCTCCGCTATTTGTGACTTTGGAGTGAACTCTTTGTCGCACGTGAGGTATTTACATATGATTCAACTATGTCAGTATTGTTGAGAGAACTTGCACTTGTGAAAGTATGAACCCTAGGCCTTGTTTTCAAGCATTGCAATACCGTTTGTGCTCACTTTTTTACTTGCTACTTTGTTGTTTTTATATTTTCAGATTATAAAAACCTATATCTACCATCCATATTACACTTGTATCACCATCTCTTCGCCGAACTAGTGCACCTATACAATTTACCATTGTATTGGGTGTGTTGGGGACACAAGAGACTCTTTGTTATTTGGTTGCAGGGTTGTTTGAGAGAGACCATCTTCATCCTACGCCTCCCACGGATTGATAAACCTTAGGTCATCCACTTGAGGGAAATTTGCTACTGTCCTACAAAACTCTGCGCTTGGAGGCCCAACACGAGTCTACAAGAAGAAGGTTGCGTAGTAGACATCAGTGTCTTGTGGGCACCAGGTGCACCCCCCTCAGGTGTTATTTGCACCGGAAATTCATAAATATTCAGAAAAAATCATGTTAAATTTTCAAGGCATTCTGAGAATTTTTATTTTTGGGTCATTTTATATTGCACGGAGAAAACAGAAAACAGGATAATCATGGCATTTTACTTTATTCAACTAGCTAGAACAGAAATAAAATGTGGGAACAAAGATTTGTGCTTACTAGATTCATCGATGTCATACCTCTCAAAAATGATCCATTAATAAGGTTGATCAAGTCTTATTAGCAACCACTTCCGATTAGCATGAAACCGAAGAACTTTCGTAAAACACTAAGTTACCTCAATGGGGATGTGCATATCCCCAACAATAAGTATATCATATTTCTTTTTGGCAGTAGGTAGAGGTAGTTGAAAACTTCCAATAGTGATGGTCGGAGATTCTTCAATAACATTTATACCATTCACTTGGAATTGTTTCTTCGAAAAGTGCACCGTATGCTCATTACCATTAATATGAAGAGTGACTTTGCTTTTATTGCAATCAATAACAGCCCCTGTAGTATTCAAAAAGGGTCTACCAAGGATAATCGACATGCTGTCATCCTCGGGCATCTCAAGAATAACAAAGTCTGTTAAGATAGTAACATTTGCAACAACAACAGGCACATCCTCACAAATACCGATAGGTATGGCCGTTGATTTGTCAGCCATTTGCAATGATATCTCAGTAGGTGTGAGTTTATTCAAATCAAGTCTTTTATATAAGGAGAAAGGCATAACACTAACACTGGCTCCTAAATCACACAAAGCATTTTTAACATAGTTTCTTTTGATGGAGCAAGGTATAGTTGGTATTCCAGGATCTCCAAGTTTTTTAGGTACTCCATCCTTAAAAGAATAATTAGCAAGCATGGTGGAGATTTCAGCTTCAGGTATTTTTCACTTATTAGTGATGATGTCTTTCATATACTTTGCATAAGGAGCCATCTTCAAAATATCAGTTAAGCGGGTACGTAAAAAGACTGGCCTAATCATTTCAGCAAAGCGCTCAAATTCCTCATCATCCTTTTTCTTAGTTGGCTTAGGTGGAAATGGCATGGGTTTCTGAACCCACGGCTCTCTTTCTTTACAATGTTTCCTAGCCACAAAGTCTTTTTTATCATAACATTTATTTTTAGGTTGTGGGTTACCAAGATCCGGAGCAGGCTCTATTTCAACCTCATTATCTGGTTCTTTATCATTATTAGGTTGAGCATCATCGTGAACATCATCATTATCATTTTCATTATCACTAGGTTGATGTTCACTACCAGATTGAGTTTTAGCATCGGAAATAGAGACATCATTATTATCAGGAGGTTTTTGTGTCTCAAGTTCACTAGAGGTATGCAAAGTCCTATCATTTTTCTTTTTCTTTTTCCTCTTAGAAGGACTAGGTGCATCAGTATTAATTGTCTGAGAATCTTGTTCAATTCTCTTAGGGTGACCCTCAGGATAAAGTGGTTCTTGGGTCATTCTACCTCCTCTAGTAGCAAAATCATGCATATTACTATTCATTTCATCAAGCAATTCTTTTTGAGACTTAGCAACTTGTTCTAACTGAGTTTGAACCATAGAGGCATGCTTTCCTACACCTCTAACATCATTACTGATTCTAAATAGCAAGTAACTCAAGCGAGCAATCATATCAGAGTTGCATTTCAATTGTTTCAGAACATGAGCATTGAAATGATCTTGCTTCATAATATAGTTGTCAAACTCATATAAGCATTGACTAGGATGTTTATTGTGAGGGATGTCACTTTCATTGAACTTTAATAAAGAATTTACCTCTACCACCTGTGGAGGTGGTGGTGTGTCAAGGCCATGTATTTCTTCAAAAGGTGGCAAATTCTTGACATCCTCAACTTTAATAGCTTTTTCCTTCATAGATTTCTTTGCCTCTTGCATATCTTCAGGACTGAGAAATAAGATACCCCTCTTCTTTGGAGTGGGTTTAGGCGGTGGTTCAGGAAGAGTCCAATCATCATAATTCTTCAATATGTTATTCAATAATTCCTCAGCTTGTTCAACAGTTTGTTCCCTGAAAACACAGCCAGCACAACTATCTAGGAAGTCCCTAGAAGTATCGATTAGTCCATTATAAAAGATATCAAGTATTTCATTTTTCTTGAGAGGATGATCTAGCAAAGCATTAAGCAACTGGAGAAGCCTCCCCCAAGCTTGTGGGAGACTCTCTTCTTCAATTTGCACAAAGTTAAATATTTCTTGTAAGGCAGCTTGTTTCTTATGAGCAGGAAAATATTTTTCAGAGAAGTAGTAAATCATATCCTGGGGACTACACACACAACCAGGAGTAAGAGTATTGTATCATGTCTTAGCATCACCCTTTAATGAGAACGAAAATAACTTAAGGATATAATAGTAGCGAATCTTCTCCTCATGAGTAAAGTGGTTGGCTATATCATTCAGCTTAGTAAGGTGTGCCACTACAGTTTCAGTTTCATAGCCATGGAAAGGATCAGATTCAACCAAAGTAATTAACTCTGGGTCAACAGAGAACTCATAATCCTTATCGATAACACAGATAAGTGAAGTAGCAAACTTAGGATCACATTTCATTCTAGCATTCAAAGTCTTTTCCTTATACTTGCATAGCAATTTCTTAAGATCGTCTCTATCCTTGCAAGAAAGAATTTCTCTAGTTATCTCCTCGTCCATAACATAACCTTCAGGTATCTTAGGCATTTCAAACTTAGGAGAGCTAGGACTAATAGGAGTTTCATAATCATAATCAGTTTCACAAGCTTCATCAATTTCAGCAATCTCATCAGTTTCAATAGTTTCATTTTCTTTAGCTCTAGCAATTTGTTCCTCAAGAAATTCTCCTAGTGGCACGTTATCATCAAGCATGATACTAGCATCATCATAAGCATCATTCATTGTAGAAGTAGCATCATCAATAACTTGCGACATATCAGGATTACTAGCATGTGGTGGTGTTGCAAGCTTACTCATAACAGAAGGTGAATCAAGTGCAGAGTGTGATGGCAGTTCCTTACCTCCCCTCGTAGTAGAGGGAAAAAGCTTAGTCTTTTGATCCTTCAGATTCTTCATAGTGATAAATTGATATAAATCCCAAGTGACTCAACAAATATTGCTATGCTCACCGGCAACGGCGCCAGAAAAAGGTCTTGATAACCCACAAGTATAGGGGATCGCAACAGTTTTCGAGGGTAGAGTATTCAACCCAAATTTAGAGATTCGACACAAGGGGAGCCAAAGAATACTTGAGAGTATTAGCAGTTGAGTTGTCAATTCAACCACACCTGGAGATTAAATATCTGTAGCAGAGTGATCAGTAGCACAGTAATATGATAGTTTTGATAGCAGTAGCAATAGTAACAGTAGCGGTAACAATAGTAGCAATAGTTTTGTAGCACTTGGAACAGCAGCAACAACAGTAGTAACTTAGCAAGAACAATAAGTGGAAAGGTCGTAGGCACTGGATCGGTAACTCATTGGATGATATTCATCATATAACAGTCATAACCTAGGGCGATACAGAACTAGCTCCAGTTCATCAATGTAATGTAGGCATGTATTCCATAAATAGTCATACGTGCTTATGGAAAAGAACTTGCATGACATCTTTTGTCCTACCCTCCCGTGGAAGTGGGGTCCATAAGGAAACTAAGGGATATTAAGGCCTCCTTTTAATAGAGAACCGGAACAAAGCATTAACACATGGTGAATACATGAACTCCTCAAACTACGGTCATCACCGCGAAGTATCCCAAATATTATCACTATGGGGTTGACGGATCATAACACATAATAGGTGCATATGACTAGGCAAGATCGGATCAAGAACATAGATATAGAGATGATAAAATAAACGGTTCAGATCTGAAATCATGGCACTCAGGCCCTAGTGACAAGCATTAGGCATAGCAAAGTCATAGAAACATCAATCTCAGAACATAATGGGTACTAGTGATCAAGCCCTAACAAAACTAACTTGATTACATGATGAATCTCATCCAACTCCTCACCGACCAGCAAGCCTACGAAGGAATTACTGACTCCCGGTGGGGAGCATCATGGAATTGGCGATGGAGAAAGGTTGGTGATGACGAAGACCGAAGATTCCCCTCTCCGGAGCCCCAAACGGGCTCCAGATCTGGCCTCACAATGAAGAACAGGAGGTGGCGGCGGCTCCGTATCGTGAAATGCGATAATTCTTTCTCTCTGATTTGTTTCTCCATATTTAGGAATTTATAGTGCTGGAGATAGGGCCAGTGGGGCCACGAGGTGGCCACAACCCACCAGGGCGCGCCGGGCGGGGGCTGGCGTGCCCTGGTGTATTGTGCCAAGCCTGGCCTCCCTCTCCGGTGGTTTTTGGCTCCAGTATTTTTTATATTTTCCAAAATAAATCTCCAAAAAGTTTCGTTCCATTCCGAGAACTTTTATTTCTGCACAAAAACAACACCATGGTAGTTCTGCTGAAAACAGCGTCGGTCCGGGTCAGTTCCATTCAAATCATGCAAATTAGAGTCCAAAACAAGGGCAAAAGGGTGAGGAAAATTAGATACGTTGGAGACGTATCACCTCCCAACAAGCGCTATTGTTTTACGCCCCTAGCTAGGCATAATGGATAGATTCAAGTATTGTCATCCTTGGTCTTGGATCCATAGGATGCCCTCATGATTGATTCATATGGTGGCTTAATTCTTGTTCTAGGTAAGTGTTCCATACCCTTTCTCAAGGCTAATTGAAAACGAATGTTGCCTTCTTTCATATCAATCACGACACCTACAGTGCGTAAAAACGGTCTACCAAGTATAATGGGACAAGACGGATTGCAATCAATATCAAGCACAACAAAATCAATAGGCACATAGTTCCTATTTGCAAGAATAATAACATCATTAATTCTTCCCAAAGGCTTTTTAATAGTAGAATCCGCCAAGTGCAAATTAAAAGAACATTCTTCAATATTGGTAAGACCAAGCACATCACATAGAGACTTCGGAATCGTGGAAACACTAGTACCCAAATCACACAAAGCAAAGCGTTCATAATTTTTAATCTTGACCTTAATGGTAGGTTTCCACTCATCATGTAATTTTCTAGGAATAGAAATCTCCAATTCCAATTTTTCCTCAAAATATTTCATCATGGCATCAACGATATGTTTAGTAAAAGCTTTATTTTGCTCATAAGCATGGGGTGAATTCAACATGGATTGCAACAAAGAAAAACATTCAATCAAAGAGTAACTATCATAATTAACATCTTTGCAATCCAAGATAGTGGGCACATCACTAGTTAAAGTTTTGACCTCTTCAAACCCACTTTTATCAAAATTTTCATCAAGATTTTCACCCTCCAAATTATTGGGACGCCTTCTAGCTAAAGTTGACTCTACTTCAGTCCCTTCATTATCAATTTTAATATTACTAATCAAGGAATCAATAGAAGAAACACCAATCACTTTAACATCTTCATCTTTTTTACGAAGGCAATCACTAGAAAACGATTTTTCTAAGATTTCTCTTTTAGCTCTAAGCATAGCGGTTCTTTTCTTACTTTCATCCATGGAGAGATATAAAGCTTTAATGGATTCATCAATCTTAGGCACAAAAGCTTTTAACTTGAGATTTTCAACATCATGAGAAATTCTATCAATGCTTCTAGACATATCATCAATCTTATTCAACTTGTCCTCTATCATAGTATTGAAAGCCTTTTGCGCATTGATAAATTCTTTAATATTACTCTCAAGATCAGAGGTGTTCCTATCATTATTGTAGGAAGAATTTCCATAGGAATTACCATAATTATTAGAGGAATTTCCAAGAAAAGGCCTGGATTAAAATTACCTCTATAAGCATTGTTATTGAAATTGTTTCGAGAGACAAAATTCACATCTACGGAATTACTATTTTTCTCAATCAAGGTAGACAAAGGCACATCATTAAGATCAATAGGAGCATTTTTACTAGCAACCATTTTCATCAAAGCATCAACTTTATCACTCAAAGTACTAATTTCCTCTACCGAATTAACTTTTTTTACTAGTAGGTGCTCTTTCGGTATGCCATTGAGAATAATTAGCCATGATATTATCTAGCAATTTAGTAGCTTCACCCAAAGTAATCTCCATAAAAGTACCACCCACGACGGAATCTAAAATATTTCTAGAGACAAAATTCAATCCCGCATAAATTTTTTGTATGATCATCCAAAGATTTAAACCATGAGTAGGACAATTTCTTAGCATCAACTTCATTCTTTCCCAAGATTGTGCAACATGTTCATGCTCAAGTTGCTTAAAATTCATGATTTGTGTCCTAAGGGAAATAATTTTCGCGGGCGGAAAATACTTAGTCATATAAGCATCCTTGCACTTATTCCAAGAATCGATACTATTGCGAGGCAAAGAGGAAAACCAAATTTTTGCACGATCCCGCAAAGAAAAAGGAAATAGTTTCAGCTTCACAATATCATTGTCCACATCTTTTTTCTTATGCATATCACACAATTCTACGAACGTGTTTAGATGGGACGCGGCATCCTCATTAGGATTACCGGCAAATCGATCCTTCATCACAAGATTCAACAAAGCAGCATTAATATCACAAGACTCCGCACTAGTGGCGGGAGGAGCAATAGGCATACTAATAAAATCATTGTTATTAGTATTGGAAAAATCACACAACTTGGTGTTCTCTTGAGTCATCGTGACTATGCAAACAAGATTGCAAGCAAGGAAGAGATCCGACAAGAAAAAGGGTAAACGAAAAAGAGGGCGAATAAAACGACAAATTGGTGAAGTGGGGGAGAGGAAAACGAGAGGCAAATGGCAAATGATTGTTGGAAATATGCCCTAGAGGCAATAATAAAATGGTTATTATTATATTTCCTTGTTCATGATAATTGTCTATTGTTCATACTATAATTGTAGTAACCGGAAACCGTAATACATGTGTGAATACATAGACCACACCATGTCCCTAGTGAGCCTCTAGTTGTTGACTAGCTCGTTGATCAATAGATGGTCATGGTTTCCTGACCATGGACATTGGAAGTCGTTGATAACGGGATCACATCATTAGGAGAATGATGTGATGGACAAGACCCAATCCTAAGCATAGCACAAGATCGTGTAGTTCGTCTGCTAGAGCTTTTCTAATGTCAAGTATCATTTCCTTAGACCATGAGATTGTGCAACTCCCGGATACCGTAGGAATGCTTTGGGTGTATCAAACGTCACAACGTAACTAGGTGACTATAAAGGTGCACTACAGGTATCTCCGAAAGTGTCTGTTGGGTTGGCACGAATCGAGACTGGGATTTGTCACTCCGTGTGACGGAGAGGTATCTCTGGGCCCACTCGGTAATACATCATCATAATGAGCTCAATGTGACTAAGGAGTTAGTCACAGGATCATGTGTTACGGAACGAGTAAAGAGACTTGTCGGTAACGAGATTGAACAAGGTATAGGGATACCGACGATCGAATCTCGGGCAAGTAACATACCGATGGACAAAGGGAATTGTATACGGGATTAATTGAATCCCCGACATCGTGGTTCATCCGATGAGATCATCATGGAGCATGTGGGAGCCAATATGGGTATCCAGATCCCGCTATTGGTTATTGGCCGGAGAGGTGTCTCGGTCATGTCTGCATGGTTCCCGAACCCGTAGGGTCTACACACTTAAGGTTCGGTGACGCTAGAGTTGTAATGGGAATTGTATGTGGTTACCAAAAGTTGTTCGGAGTCCTGGATGAGATCCCGGACGTCACGAGGAGTTCCGGAATGGTCCGGAGGTAAAGATCTATATATGGGAAGTCCTATTTTGGCCACCGGAAAATGTTTGGGATTTTTCGGTATTGTACCGGGAAGGTTCTAGAAGGTTCCGGAGTGGGGCCCACCTGCATGGGGGGGCCCACATGAACGTGGGTAGTGGGAGCAAGGCCCCACACCCCTGGTCAAGGCGCACCAAGACCCCCCCTTAGAAGGAATAAGATCATATCCCGAAGGGATAAGATCAAGATCCCTAAAAAGGGGGGATAACAATCGGTGGGGAAGGGAAAGGATGGGATTTCTTTCCTCCCACCTTTGCCAACGCCCCAATGGACTTGGAGGGCAAGAAACCAGCCCCCTCCACCCCTATATATAGTGGGGAGGCGCATGGGAGCTGCACCCCTTGCCCCTGGCGCAGCCCTCCCTCCTCCTACACCTCGTCCTCCGTAGTAGTGCTTAGCGAAGCTCTGCCGGAGAACCACGAGCTCCACCGCCACCACGCCGTCGTGCTGCCGGAGCTCTCCCTCAACTTCTCCTCCCCCCTTGCTGGATCAAGAAGGAGGAGACGTCCCCGGGCTGTACATGTGTTGAACGCGGAGGCACCGTCCGTTCGGCGCTTGGATCGGATCTTCCGCGATTTGAATCGCCGCGAGTACGACTCCATCAACCGCGTTCTTTGCAATGCTTCCGCTTAGTGATCTTCAAGGGTATGAAGATGCACTCCCTCTCTCTCGTTGCTAGCATCTCCTAGATTGATATTGGTGACACGTAGGAAAATTTTGAATTATTACTACGTTCCCCAACAGTGGCATCATGAGCCAGGTCTATGCGTAGATTCTATGCACGATTAGAACACAAGTAGTTGTGGGCGATGATTTGGTCAATTTGCTTGCCGTTACTAGTCCTATCTTGATTCGGCGGCATTGTGGGATGAAGCGGCCCGGACCGACTTTACACGTACGCTTACGTGAGACTGGTTCCACCGCCTGACATGCACTTGTTGCATAAGGTGGCTAGCGGGTGTCTGTCTCTCCCACTTTAGTCGGATCGGATTCGATGAAGAGGGTCCTTATGAAGGGTAAATATAAATTGGCATATCACCGTTGTGGCTTTTGTGTAGGTAAGAAACGTTCTTGCTAGAAACCCATAGCAACCACGTAAAACTTGCAACAACAATTAGAGGACGTCTAACTTGTTTTTGCAGGGTATGCTATGTGATGTGATATGGCCAAAAGGATGTGATGAAATATATGTGATGTATGAGATTGATCATGTTCTTGTAATAGGAATCACGGCTTGCATGTCGATGAGTATGACAACCGGCAGGAGCCATAGGAGTTATCTTAATTTATTGTATGACCTACGTGTCAATCAGAAACGCCATGTAATTACTTTACTTTATTGCTAACCGTTAGCCATAGTAGTAGAAGTAATAGTTGGCGAGACAACTTCATGAAGACACGATGATGGAGATCATGGTGTCGTGCCGGTGACGATGGTGATCATGCTGCGCCCCGAAGATGGAGATCAAAGGCGCAAGATGATATTGGCCATATCATGTCACTTTATGATTTGCATGTGATGTTTATCATGTTTTTACATCTTATTTGCTTAGAACGGCGGTAGCATAAATAAGATGATCCCTCACTAAAATTTCAAGAAATGTGTTCCCCCTAAGTGGGCACCATTGCGAAGGATCGTTGTTTCGAAGCACCACGTGATGATCGGGTGTGATAGATTCTAACGTTCGCATACAACGGGTGTAAGCCAGATTTACACACGCGAAACACTTAGGTTGACTTGACGAGCCTAGCATGTACAGACATGGCCTCGGAACATGGGAGACCGAAAGGTCGAACATGAGTCGTATAGTAGACGCGATCAACATGGAGATGTTCACCATTGATGACTAGTCCATCTCACGTGATGATCGGACACGGCCTAGTCGATATGGATCATGTATCACTTAGATGACTAGAGGGATGTCTATCTGAGTGGGAGTTCATTAAATAATTTGATGAGATGAACTTAATTATCATGAACTTAGTCTAAAATTGTCTTTACAATATATCTTATAGATCCAATGGCCCACGTTAATGTTGCCCTCAACTTCAACGCATTCCTAGAGAAAACCAAGCTGAAAGACGATGGAAGCAACTATACGGACTCGGTCCGTAACTTGAGGATCATCCTCATAGCTTCCAAGAAAGCATATGTCCTTGATGCACCGCTAGGTGACGCACCCATTTTCCTAGCAATTCAAGACGTTATGAATGCCTGGCAGTCGCGTAGTGATGATTACTCCCTCGTTCAGTGCGGCATGCTTTACAGCTTAGACCCGGGGCTCCAAAAGCGTTTTGAGCAACACGGAGCATATGAGATGTTCCAAGAGCTGAGAATGGTTTTCCAAGCTCATGCCCGGGTCAAGAGATATGAAGTCTCCGACAAGTTCTTCAGTTGTAAGATGGAGGAAAATAGTTCTGTCAGCGAGCACATACTCAAAATGTCTGGGTTGCACAACCGCTTGTCTCAGCTGGGAGTTAATCTTCCGGATGACTCGGTTATTGACAGAATCCTCCAGTCGCTTCCACCTAGCTACAAGAGCTTTGTGATGAACTTCAATATGCAAGGGATGGAGAAGTCCATTCCTGAGTTATATTCGATGCTGAAATCAGCGGAGGTGGAGATCAAAAAGGAACATCAAGTGTTGATGGTGAATAAAACCACCAGTTTCAAGAAAGGCAAGGGTAAGAAGAACTTCAAGAAGGACGGCAAAGCAGTTGCCGTGCCCGGTAAATCAGTTGCCGGGAAGAAGCCCAAGAATAGACCCAAGCCTGAGACTGAGTGCTTTTATTGCAAGGGAACCGGTCACTGGAAGCGGAACTGCCCCAAGTACTTAGCGGATAAGAAGGCCGACAACGTCAAAGGTATATATGATATACATGTGTACCTTACCAGCGCTCGTAGTAGCTCCTGGGTATTTGATACCGGTGCGGTTGCTCACATTTGTAACTCAAAACAGGAGCTGCGGAATAAGCGGAGACTGGCGAAGGACGAGGTGACGATGCGCGTCGGGAATGGTTCCAAGGTCGATGTGCTCGCCGTCGGCACGCTACCTCTGCATCTACCTTCAGGATTAGTTTTAAACCTCAATAATTGTTATTTAGTACCAGCTTTGAGCATGAACATTGTATCTGGATCTCGTTTGATGCGAGATGGCTACTCATTTAAATCCGAGAATAATGGTTGTTCTATTTATATGAGAGATATGTTTTATGGTCATGCCCCGCTGGTCAATGGTTTATTTTTATTGAACTCGAACGTGATGTTACACATATTCATAGTGTGAATACCAAACGATGTAAGGTTGATAATGATAGTCCCACATACTTGTGGCACTGCCGCCTTGGTCATATTGGTGTCAAACGCATGAAGAAACTCCATGCAGATGGACTTTTGGAGTCTCTTGATTATGAATCATTTGACACGTGCGAACCATGCCTCATGGGCAAGATGACTACGACTCCGTTCTCCGGAACAATGGAGCGAGCAACCAACTTGTTGGAAATAATACATACCGATGTATGCGGTCCAATGAGCGTTGAGGCTCGCGGTGGCTATCGTTATGTTCTCACCCTCACTGATGACTTAAGCAGATATGGGTAAGTCTACTTAATGAATAACAAGTCTGAGACCTTTGAAAAGTTCAAGGAATTTCAGAGTGAGGTAGAGAATCAACGTGACAAGAAAATAAAGTTCTTACGATCTGATCGTGGAGGAGAATATTTGAGTCACGAGTTTGGCACGCACTTAAGGAAATGTGGAATTGTTTCACAACTCACGCCGCCTGGCACACCTCAGCGTAATGGTGTGTCCGAACGTCGTAATCGCACTCTATTGGATATGGTGCGATCTATGATGTCTCTTACTGATTTACCGCTATCATTTTGGGGATATGCATTAGAGACTGCCGCATTCACTTTAAATAGGGCACCGTTTAAATCCGTCGAGACGACACCGTATGAATTATGGTTTGGGAAGAAACCTAAGCTGTCGTTTCTGAAAGTTTGGGGATGCGATGCTTATATCAAGAAACTTCAACCTGAAAAGCTCGAACCCAAATCGGAAAAGTGCGTCTTCATAGGATACCCTAAGGAAACTATTGGGTATACCTTCTACCTCAGATCCGAAGGCAAGATCTTTGTTGCCAAGAATGGATCCTTTCTAGAGAAAGAGTTTCTCTCGAAAGAAGTAAGTGGGAGGAAAGTAGAACTTGATGAGGTAATTGTACCCCCTCTCGAACCGGAGAGTAGCGCAGCGCAGGAAAATGTTTCTGTGGTGCCTGCACCGACTAGAGAGGAAGTTAATGATGATGATCATGAAACTTCGGATCAAGTTACTACTGAACTTCGTAGGTCCATGAGGACACGTTCCGCACCAGAGTGGTACGGCAACCCTGTCCTGGAAATCATGTTGTTAGACAACGGTGAACCTTCAAACTATGAAGAAGCCATGGTGGGCTCGGATTCCAACAAATGGCTTGAAGACATGAAATCCGAGATAGGATCCATGTATGAGAACAAAGTATGGACTTTGGTGGACTTGCCCGATGATCGGCAAGCCATAGAAAATAAATGGATCTTTAAGAAGAAGACTGACGCGGATGGTAATGTGACCGTCTATAAGGCTCGGCTTGTCTCTAAGGGTTATCGACAAGTTCAA
This sequence comes from Elymus sibiricus, assembly GCA_039707655.1. NCBI lineage: Eukaryota > Viridiplantae > Streptophyta > Magnoliopsida > Poales > Poaceae > Elymus > Elymus sibiricus. The sequence goes on along the minus strand of CM077663.1, from coordinate 396,743,327 downwards.
GGAGTTGACTACGATGAGACTTTCTCACCCGTCGCGATGCTGAAGTCCGTCCGAGTCATGTTAGCAGTTGCAGCATTTTATGATTATGAGATCTGGCAAATGGACGTCAAAACGGCATTCCTTAACGGTTTCCTTAAGGAAGAATTGTATATGATGCAGCCGGAAGGTTTTGTCGCTCCTAAGAATGCTGACAAGGTATGCAAGCTCTGGCGCTCCATCTATAGGCTGGTGCAAGCATCTCGGAGTTGGAACATTCGCTTTGATGAGGTGATCAAAGTGTTTGGGTTTATACAGACTTATGGAGAAGCCTGTATTTTCAAGAAAGTGAGTGGGAGCTCTGTAGCATTTCTCATTTTATATGTGGATGACATATTGTTGATGGGAAATGATATAGAACTTTTGGAAAGCATAAAGGCCTACTTGAATAAGTGTTTTTCAATGAAGGACCTTGGAGAAGCTGCTTACATATTAGGCATGAAGATCTATAGAGATAGATCGAGACGCCTCATTGGTCTTTCACAAAGCACATACCTTGACAAGATATTGAAGAATTTCAATATGGATCAGTCCAAGAAGGGGTTCTTGCTTGTATTGCAAGGTGTGAGATTGAGCACAGCTCAATGCCCGACCTCGGTAGAAGATAGAAAAAAGATGAGTGTCATCCCCTATGGCTCAGCCATAGGCTCTATTATGTATGCCATGCTGTGTACCAGACCTGATGTGAACCTTGCCATAAGTTTGGTAGGGAGGTACCAAAGTGATCCCGGAATGGAACACTGGACAGCGGTCAAGAATATCCTTAAGTACCTGAAAAGGACTAAGGATATGTTTCTCGTTTATGGAGGTGCCGAAGAGCTCATCGTAAAGGGTTACGTCGATGCTAGCTTTGACACAGATCCGGATGACTCCAAGTCACAAACCGGATACGTGTATATTTTGAATGGTGGGGCAGTCAGCTGGTGCAGTTGCAAGCAAAGCGTCGTGGCGGCATCTACATGTGAAGCGGAGTACATAGCTGCTTCGGAAGCAGCGCAGGAAGGAGTCTGGATGAAGGAGTTCATCACCGACCTAGGAGTGATTCCCAATGCGTCGGGCCCGATGACTCTCTTCTGTGACAACACTGGAGCTATTGACATTACCAAGGAGCCCAGGTTTCACAAGAAGACCAAGCACATCAAGCGCCGCTTCAACTCCATTCGTGGTTACATTTAGGATGGAGATATAGATATTTGTAAAGTACATACGGATCTGAATGTCGCAGATCCGTTGACAAAACCTCTTCCACGAGTGAAACATGATCAGCACCAGAACTCTATGGGTGTTCGATTCATCACAATGTAACTAGATTATTGACTCTAGTGCAAGTGGGAGACTGTTGGAAATATGCCCTAGAGGCAATAATAAAATGGTTATTATTATATTTCCTTGTTCATGATAATTTTCTATTGTTCATGCTATAATTGTATTAACCGGAAACCGTAATACATGTGTGAATACATAGACCACACCATGTCCCTAGTGAGCCTCTAGTTGACTAGCTCGTTAATCAATAGATGGTCATGGTTTCCTGACCATGTACATTGGATGTCGTTGATAACGGGATCACATCATTAGGAGAATGATGTGATGGACAAGACCCAATCCTAAGCATAGCACAAGATCGTGTAGTTCGTCTGCTAGAGCTTTTCTAATGTCAAGTATCATTTCCTTAGACCATGAGATTGTGCAACTCCCGGATACCGTTGGAATGCTTTGGGTGTATCAAACGTCACAACGTAACTGGGTGACTATAAAGGTGCACTACAAGTATCTCCGAAAGTGTTTGTTGGGTTGGCACGAATCGAGACTGGGATTTGTCATTCCGTGTGACGGAGAGGTATCTCTGGGCCCACTCGGTAATATATCATCATAATGAGCTCAATGTGACTAAGGAGTTAGTCACAGGATCATGTGTTACGGAACGAGTAAAGAGACTTTCCGGTAACGAGATTGAACAAGGTATAAGGATACCGACGATCGAATCTCGGGCAAGTAACATACCGATGGACAAAGGGAATTGTATACGGGATTAATTGAATCCCCGACATCGTGGTTCATCCGATGAGATCATCGTGGAACATGTGGGAGCCAATATGGGTATCCAGATCCCGCTATTGGTTAATTGCCGGAGAGGTGTCTTGGTCATGTCTGCATGGTTCCCGAACCCGTAGGGTCTACACACTTAAGGTTCGGTGACGCTAGAGTTGTAATGGGAATTGTATGTGGTTACCGAAAGTTGTTCGGAGTCCCGAATGAGATCCCGGACGTCACGAGGAGTTCCGGAATGGTCTGGAGGTAAAGATCTATATATGGGAAGTCCTATTTTGGCCACCGGAAAATGTTTGGGATTTTTCGGTATTGTACCGGGAAGGTTCTAGAAGGTTCCGGAGTGGGGCCCACCTACATGGGGGGACCCACATGAACGTGGGTAGTGGGAGCAAGGCCCCACACCCCTGGTCAAGGTGCACCAAGATCCACCCTTAGAAGGAATAAGATCATATCCCGAAGGGATAAGATCTAGATCCCTAAAAAGGGGGGATAACAATCGGTGGGGAAGGGAAAGGATGGGATTTCTTTCCTCCCACCTTTGCCAACGCCCCAATGGACTTGGAGGGCAAGAAACCAGCCCCCTCCACCCCTATATATAGTGGGGAGGCGCATGGGAGCTGCACCCCTTGCCCCTGGCGCAGCCCTCCCTCCTCCTACACCTCCTCCTCCTCCTCCGTAGTGCTTAGCGAAGCTCTGCCGGAGAACCACGAGCTCCACCGCCACCACGCCGTCGTGCTGCCGGAGCTCTCCCTCAACTTCTCCTCCCCCCTTGGTGGATCAAGAAGGAGGATACGTCCCCGGGCTGTACGTGTGTTGAACGCGGAGGCGCCGTCCGTTCGGCGCTTGGATCAGATCTTCCGCTATTTGAATCGCCGCGAGTACGACTCCATCAACCGCGTTCTTTGCAACGCTTCCGCTTAGCGATCTTCAAGGGTATGAAGATGCACTCCCTCTCTCTCGTTGCTAGCATCTCCTAGATTGATCTTGGTGACATGTAGGAAAATTTTGAATTATTACTACGTTCCCCAACAATAATGTAATTGCAAGGAGATGAGATTTGTGATTAGGAACCTGGTAGATGATGGTGGAGTCCCCTCGTCGCCTACGATAGGCACGTAGAAGAGACCGCTTCCTCCCCGGCAACGGCGCCAGAAATTCCTTTGACGTGGCTTGAGACTGCGTCGGTATTTCCCCAAAGAGGAAGGGATGATGCAGCACAGCGACGGTAAGTATTTCCCTCAGTTATGAAACCAAGGTTATCGAACCAGTAGGAGGATCACCACCACCCAATAAGCAGCACCTGCATACAAACAGCAAATACTTGCAACCCGACGTGAAAGAGAGGTTGTCAATCTCTCTACGGTAATAAGATAGATTAGGTAGTGATATATAGGAGAGATAGATCTCACAAGAAGACAAAATAAAAAGAGCAAATAAAATATGCAGCAATATGTTTTTGGTTTTTTGGTTTTGTAGATCTGAAAACAAAGAGTGCAAAAACATAGATCGGAAAGCAATATGATGGAAAAGTAGACCCGGGGGCCGTAGGGTTCACTAGTGGATTCTCTCATGAGTATAGCACATGGTGGGTGAACAAATTACTGTTGGGCAATTGATAGAAAATCGAATAGTCATGACGATATCCAAGGCGATGATCATTATATAGGCATCATGTCCAAGATAGATAGACCGACTCCTGCCTGCATCTACCTCTATTACTCCACACATCGACCGCTATCCAGCATGCATCTAGTGTATTAAGTTCATGGAAAAACGGAGTAATGCAATAAGAACGATGACATGATGTAGACAAGATCTATTCATGTAGGAATAGACCCCATCTTGTTATCATTAATAGCAACGATACATGCGTGTCTTGCTGCCCCTTCTGTCACTGGGAAAGAACACCGCAAGATCGAACCCATCACAAAGCACCTCTTCCCATGGCAAGAAAAATCAATCTAGTTGGCCTAACTAAACCAAAGATTCGAAGAAGAAATACGACGCTATAAGTAATCATGCATATAAAAGATCAAAGAAGACTCAAATAATATTCATGGATAGAAACTGATCATGAACTAAAAATTCATCGGACCCCAACAAACACACCGCAAAAGTTTACATCAAATAGATCTCCAAGAGACCATTGTATTGAGAATCATAAGAGACAGAAGAAGCCATCTAGCTACTGCCTACGGACCCGTAGGTCTATGGTGGACTACTCACGCATCATCGAAGAGGCACCTATGAGGAAGATGAACCCCTCTGTTGGGGATATAACCCCACGATGAGACCCGCCCTTGTAGGGCCGGGTCATGAAGTTGGCGGCTTAGCAGTGATGCCTTAAACGAGCAAGAAGAATAAGACAAGGCCTGGAAGTGACTCGCCAGACGGGCCTGGCGGAGGCCCAGAGCCGGAAGGCAACATGTGACCCGGAGGCGTAAGCCGCCGGGAGATGGCTTGCCAGACAAGGCAAGGTTAGTTAGAGATAAGGTCGGTTACTGGATGTAACCCGGCCCGGACTCTTGTAAGCCCAGGCCCTCGACCTATGTATATAAAGGCGGGTTCCCTGGGCGGCTTACGACACGAAACCTTTGATCGAGTGCTAGGTCAAGCGAATTCCACTCCCTTGTAATCGATACCCAATCAATACAACTCAAAGCTGGACGTAGGCTGTTACCTCCTTCGAGAGGGGCCGAACCTAGGTAAACCTATGTCTTTCGTCCCGATCAACCCCTTCAAATTAACCACCATAGCGATGGCTTCACCCCTAAGTCCTTGCACTAGGACATCTGCCGTGATAAAACAACGACAGTTGGCGCCCACCGTGGGGCAGATGCGCGGTGGTTTGGAGTACTCGAAGGGCTCTCTCCCAAGGATCGAGGGATACGCCGTTGGCAGGATGACTAATGCTAGCTGGGGCCCCGAGGCCGACTCAATTGAGTACGGCCACCAGGTCCCCTTCAGCAGGATTCACGTTTTCATCGGCAAGATCGGCGGATCTAAGCCCGAGCCGGACATCTGCACCAACTTCGTCGAGTCGGCCCGGTGCACGCAACCCGCCCTGATCCAGCCGGGCCGGAAGCACGTCTTCGTCGGCTTCACCCAAGGTGCGGAGCTTGAGGAAGGCTCTTTGTCACGGGAAGAAACCCTCATCTGCTCAGAGGATGGATCCTCGAGAGGAGAGACGGAATCAATCTACCAGCTTCATAACGGCAGGCTTGGGGGCTATTTCGAGGGCGACAGTGTTCCGGAGCCTTATGAGCCGCCGAGCTAAGCCGCCCTCTTCATGGCTGGATCGGCGCCGGCTTCTGGCAGCACGGCGGCCGGGACAGCGGCGGCCGGCCCGGCAGGGTCCGGGTCAGCCAGGCCCCCGGCTCAAGTTTTGCTGGATCTGATGAACGAGCTGACAACTCTGATGGGAACCGAGGTCACAACGGAAAACCAAGCAAACCATAACGCAGAGATCGCAAGGCTGAAGGACCAGATGACCAGGGCCCAGGAGGAGGTCAACGCGTTGCAGGCTCAGATGGATGCTGGGTCGGAGCGTCTCAGGGCTGAAGCTTTTCGCCTTAATCTGGATCAACAAGCCTCAGAGGCAATTTTTCGGATGAGGCATCAGACCCGTCTGCCTGATCAGTACGAGCCCAGAAATCTTTTAAACATGCCGGGGGCAGGACCGAACGCGCCTCTGACCATGACCCGAACGGCAGAAGTGCCTGGGAATAGGGCGGCGACTCATTATCGGCAGCCAGACCCGCCCCGCAGGAATCAGACCCAGCCGCAGCGTTTTTTGACACCACCTGGTCATTACTCTAACCCGTTGGAGAACATGATAGCAGCGGCTGCTAGGCTCAATGCGCTCCCCCTCGCTAAAGGGACACCTTTCGCGGAAGAAGCATGTAATGCCATTGGATATCTGCAGACGGCGGTAGCTCAACAGGAGAAGTACACGTACAGCCGGAGTCATGTGCACTCAACCCCCATTCCAAGCCGCAGTTATAGCCGGCGTTTGGAGTCGCCGGCGGTCTCCAGCAGCGAGCAACATCGAAACCCGCCCCGTGATGACCCACCCGTTGTCGATGCATAGGCGATTGTGGATAATGCTAGAGCTCGGCGGGAGGCGGCGGCCGCAGCGGCTTACCAAGAGCCGCCCCCGATGACTCCCTCAGCTTCGGTGGGAGCCGGAGTCACTTCCAGGGCTGTTGGAGTGCCGTGTTTAGTACTGGCCCTACAGAACGAGTGCCTACCAAAGGATTATAAGGGTCCACACAAAGTGCCTAATTACACAGCTGATCTACCCCCAGAAAGCTGGATCGAGAGTTACGAGCTAGCCATGGAGATGTTGGATGTCAGTGATGCAGTCTGTGCTAAATACTTCATCATGATGTTTGAAGGACCGGCTCGTACTTAGTTAAAGGGTCTGCCCCCAATACCATTAATTCTGGGCCAAGTTGAAGGCACGATTCATCAAGAATTTCCATTGGACATGCAAACAGCCTATGACGATCGTTGATTTGGATCATTGCGTGCAGAGGGAGGATGAGTCGGCCCATCATTGGGTCCGGCGGGTCTCAACCATCATCCACTCGTCTGATAATATCACGGCGGCTCAGGCGGTTCTGATTCTGGAGAAAAACTGTCATTTTTTGCCCCTTAAGCAGAAGCTTGGACGGCTCAAGCGCTCTTGCCAGGACATGGGTGAGCTCATGGCGGCTCTCACTAAATATGCCGATTCGGACATGATGAAAGATCCTGGGTCTGATGATGAGAAATCGGCTAAGGGTAAGAAGAATGGCAATGGCAAGGGTCAACAGCAGAACGGGGCAGGAAATAACAATCCAGGCAATGGCGGTAAATGGAAGCATCCAGACGACGGGTCAGATCTGGTGGCCAATACCAACACTGGGAACAACCATGGCAAGGGCAACGGTAAACCACCTTTCGGCAAAGGCAAGCCTTTCAACATGAAAGCAATGCTTAACGACCCCTGCCCGAAGCACAGTCTTCTCAACAAACCATCCACTCATGCTTGGAAGGATTGTTATATCATGCGGAAGTTCTGGAATTACAGCCTTAACCAGCATCACGGTAACGGCAATGGACCGCCCGGCGGGTCAGGGTCCGGCTCTCATGGGTCCGGTTTGTTGGAAATATGCCCTAGAGGCAATAATAAATTGGTTATTATTATATTTCCTTGTTCATGATAATCGTTTATTATCCATGCTATAATTGTATTGATTGGAAACTCAAATACATGTGTGGGTACATAGACAACACTGTGTCCCTAGTAAGCCTCTAGTTGACTAGCTCGTTGATCAAAGATGGTTAAGGTTTCCTAGCCATTGACATGAGATGTCATTTGATAACGGGATCACATCATTAGGAGAATGATGTGATGGACAAGACCCAAACTAAGAACGTAGCATTTGATCGTGTCAGTTTATTGCTATTGTTTTCTGCATGTCAAGTATCTGTTCCTATGACCATGAGATCATGCAACTCCCTGACATCGGAGGAGTACCTTGTGTGTATCAAACGTCGCAACGTAACTGGGTGACTATAAAGGTGCTCTACAGGTATCTCCGAGGGTGTCTGTTGGGTTGGCATGGATCAAGACTGGGATTTGTTACTCCGTGTGACGGAGAGGTATCTCAGGGCCCACTCGGTAATACAACATCACAATGAGCCTTGCAAGCAATGTGACTAAAGTGTTAGCCACGAGATCTTGTATTACGGAACGAGTAAAGAGACTTGCCGGTAACGAGATTGAACTAGGTATAGAGATACCGACGATCGAATCTCGGGCAAGTAACATACCGAAGAACAAAGGGAATAGCATACGGGATTAACTGAATCCTTGACATAGAGGTTCGACCGATAAAAGATCTTCGTAGAATATGTAGGAGCCAATATGGGCATCCAGGTCCCGCTATTGGTTATTGATCGTAGAAGTGTCTCGGTCATGTCTACATAGTTCTCGAACCCGCAGGGTCTACACACTTAACGTTTGGTGACGATTAGTATAATTGAGTTATTATGTTGGTGACCGAAAGTTGTTTGGAGTCTCGGATAAGATCCCGGACATGACGAGGATCTCCGGAATAGTCTGGAGGTAAAGATTGATATATGTGATAATAGTGTTTTGATCTCCGGAAGAGTTACGGAGTTCACCGGAATGGGTTCCGGATGTTTACCGAAGTGTTCGGGTGCAGCAACACTTTATATGGGCCAAAGGGATAAAGCCCACGACGTATTGGAAAGTGCAAAAAGTAGTTTTGCTGCCGCATAAGCGGTACTACCGTTTTGTGAAGCGGTACTACCGCCCAAGCGGTACTACCGCTTGTGTGAAGCGGTACTACCGCCCAAGCGGTACTACCGCTTGTGTTAAGCGGTACTACCGCTTGTGCGCAGTACTGCAGGGATCCGAGTTGGACTCTTTCCCTGCGGGCCAAACCGACCTTGTGCGGGCAAAACCGACCTGGAGGAGGCTTTTACTCCAAGTTTAGACCCCAAGGCTCAACATATAAATAGAGGGGCAGGGCTAGCACACGGGACACATCAAGATTTCCCCAAGCCGTGTGCGGCAACCCTAACCCTCTAGTTCCTCCGTCATAATCTCCGTAGCGCTTGGCGAAGCCCTGCAGAGATTGTTCCTCACCACCATCACCACGCCGTCGTGCTGCTGGAACTCAACCACTACTTCACCATCGCTCGCTGGATCGAGGAGGTGAAGGCGTCATCAAGCCGTACGTGTGTTGAACGCGGAGGTGCCGTCCGTTCGGCGCTAGTTCGTGATCGGATCGAGGGACGACTTGCGATTTGGATCGCGGAGACGTTCGACTACATCAACCGCGTTTCTTAAACGCTTCCGCTTAGCGATCTACAAGGGTATGTAGATTCACTCTCCCTCTCGTAGATGCTCATCACCATGGATAGATCTTGTGTGTGCGTAGGAAAATTTTTGTTTCCCATGCAACGTTCCCCAACAGTGGCATCATGAGCCAGGTCTATGCGTAGATGAGATCTCGAGTAGAACACAAACGAGTTGTGGGCGTGGGTGTATACATATTGCTTGCCGTTACTAGTTGATATTTGATTCGGCGGTACTGTGAGATGAAGCGGCCCGGACCGACATTACGCGTACACTTACGCGAGACAGGTTCCTTCAACTAACATGTAACTTCGTTGCATAAAGATGGCTAGCGGGTGTCTGTCTCTCTCACTTTAGTTGAATCGATTTCAATGAAGAGGGTTCTTTTAGAAGATCAAAAAGCAATCACTACACCACTTTGTGGTTTTGCGTAGGTAAGAACGGTTCTTGCAAACCCGTAGCAGCCACGTAAAATTTGCAACAACAATTAGAGGACGTCTAACTTGTTTTTGCAGGGTATGTTGTGATGTGATATGGCCAATTACATGATGAGATATATGTGATGTATGAGATGATCATGTGTTGTATAGAATATCACGAATTGCATGTCGATGAGTACGGCAACTGGCAGGAGCCATAGAGTTGTCTTTAATTATTGTATGACCTGCGTGTCAATCATTAAGCGCTATGTAATGCTTTACTTTATCGCTAAACGTTAGCAATAGTCGTGGAAGCAACAGTCGGCGCGACAACCTCATGGCGACACGTTGATGGAGATCAAGATGATGGAGATCATGGTGTCATGCCGGTGACGATGGAGATCATGCCGGTGCTTTGGAGATGGAGATCAAAAGCACAAGTTCATGGCCATATCATGTCACTTATGATTTGCATGTGATGTTAATCGTTTTATGCATCTTATTTTGCTTAGGACGACGGTAGCATTATAAGGTGATCCCTCACTTAAATTTCAAGATAAATTGTGTTCTCCCCGACTGTGCACCGTTGCGACAGTTCGTCGTTTCGAGACACGCCGTGATGATCGGGTGTGATAGACTCCACGTTCACATACAACGGGTGCAAGCCATGTTGCACACGCGGAACACTCGGGTTAAACTTGACGAGCCTAGCATGTACAGACATGGCCTTGGAACACAAGAGACCGAAAGGTCGAACATGAGTCATATAGTAGATATGATCAACATGAAGATGTTCACCATTGAAACCACCTCAACTCACGTGATGATCGGACTTGAGTTGGAGGATTTGGATCATGTTACACTCGAATGACCGGAGGGATGTCAATTTGAGTGGGAGTTTTTTAAGTAATATGATTAACTAAACTCATTATCTAGAACAATAGTCTAAGTTGTCTTTGCTATATTTATGTTGTAGATCATGGCTCGCGCAGTAGCACCCCTGAATTTTAATGCGTTCCTAGAGAAAGCTAAGTTGAAAGATGATGGAAGTAACTTTGTGGACTGGGCCCGTAATCTAAGGATTATCCTTACGGCTTCCCAGAAGGCTTATGTCCTTGATGCACCGCTTGGTGATCCACCCGCTCCAGTTGAGTCTCTAGACGTTGTGAACGCCTGGCAGGCTCGTTCTGATGATTACTCAATAGTTCAATGTGCAATGTTGTATGGCTTAGAACCGGGACTTCAAAGACGTTTTGAACGTCATGGAGCATATGAGATGTTCCAGGAGTTGAAGTTTATCTTTCAGAAGAATGCCCGGATCGAGAGATATGAGATCTCCGATAAGTTCTATGCTTGCAAGATGGAGGAGAACGGCACTATCAGTGATCACATACTCAGAATGTCTGGGTACTCCACCCGTCTGGCTGAGTTAGGGATGCCCCTTCCGCCAGAGGCTGTCACTGACAGAGTTCTTCAATCATTGCCACCTAGCTACAAGAGCTTCGTGTTGAACTATAACATGCACGGGATGAACAAGTCAGTCGCCGAGCTGTTTGCGATGCTGAAAGCCGCTGAGTCTGAAATTCAGAAGGAGCATCAAGTGTTGATGGTCAATAAAACCACTAGTTTCAAGAAAAATGGCAAGGGTAAGAAGGGTAACTCCAAGAAGAGTGGCAAAACAGTTGCTCCTCTCGTGAAGAAACCCAAGGCTGGACCCAAACCAGAAACTGTGTGTTTTCATTGCAAGGGAACTGGACACTGGAAGCGGAACTGCCCCAAGTATTTGGCTGACAAGAAGGCGGCCAACAACAAACAAGGTATATATGATATACATGTTATTGATGTGTACCTTGCCAACTCTCGTTGTAGTGCCTGAGTATTTGATACCGGTGCGGTTGCTCACATTTGCAACTCAAAACAGGAACTGCGGAATAGACGGAGGCTGGCAAAGGACGAAGTGACGATGCGCGTGGGAAATGGTTCCAAGGTTGATGTGATCGCCGTCGGCACGCTCGCTCTTCGATTACCGTCGGGATTAGTGATGAACCTAAATAAGTGTTATTTGGTGCCTGCGTTAAGCATGAACATTATATCTGGATCTTGTTTATTGCAAGACGGTTACTCATTTAAATTAGAGAATAATGGTTGTTCTATTTATATGAGTAATATCTTTTATGGTCATGCACCCATTGTGAGGGGTTTATTCTTATTGAATCTCGATAGTAATGATACACATGTTCATAACATTGATGCCAAAAGATGTAGAATTGATAATGATAATACCACTTTCTTGTGGCACTGCCGTTTAGGTCATATTGGCATAAAACGCATGAGGAAACTCCATGCTGATGGACTTTTGGAGTCACTTGATTTTGAATCACTTGACACATGTGAGCCATGCCTCATGGGCAAGATGACTAAAACGCCGTTCTCTGGAACAATGGAACGGGCAACTGACTTATTGGAAATCATACATACTGATGTGTGTGGTTCGATGAGTATTGAGGCGCGCAGTGGTTATCGTTATTTTCTCACCTTCACTGATGACTTAAGTAGATATGGGTATATTTACTTAATGAAACACAAGTCTGAAACATTTGAAAAGTTCAAACAATTTCAGAGTGAAGTTGAGAATCATCGTAACAAGAAGATTAAATTCCTACGATCTGATCGAGGAGGAGAATATCTGAGTAATGAGTTTGGCAGTCACTTAAGACAATGTGGAATTGTTTCACAACTGACACCGCCTGGAACACCACAGCGTAATGGTGTGTCCGAACGTCGTAATCGAACTTTATTGGATATGGTGCGATCTATGATGTCTCTTGCCGATTTGCCACTATCGTTTTGGGGTTATGCATTAGAGACAGCTGCATTCACTTTAAATAGGGCACCATCGAAATCCGTTGAGACGACGCCATATGAACTTTGGTTTGGCAAGAAGCCAAAGCTGTCGTTTCTTAAAGTTTGGGGATGTGATGCTTATGTCAAAAAGCTTCAGCCTGAAAAGCTGGAACCCAAAGCGGAGAAATGCGTCTTCATAGGATACCCAAAAGAGACAGTTGGGTATACCTTCTACCTCAGATCCGAAGGCAAAGTGTTTGTCGCTAAAAACGGAACATTTCTTGAGAAAGAGTTTCTCTCGAAAGAATTGAGTGGGAGGAAGATAGAACTTGATGAGGTTGTTGAACCTTTACTTCAACCTGAGAGTAGCGCAGCGCAGAAAGTTGTTTCTGTGGAGCCTACATTAGCTGAAGAGGAAGTTAATGATGATGATCATGAAGCTTTGGATCAAGTTGCTATCGAACCTCGTAGGTCGACAAGGACGCGTACTACTCCTGAGTGGTACGGCAACCCTGTCTTAGAGGTCATGTTGTTGGACAATGATGAACCTACGAGCTATGGAGAAGCGATGATGGGCCCGGATTCCGAGAAGTGGTTAGAGGCCATGAAATCCGAGATGGGATCCATGTATGAGAACAAAGTATGGACTTTGGAAGTATTACCTGAAGGGCGTAAGGCCATTCAGAACAAATGGATCTTTAAGAGGAAGACGGACGCGGACGGTAATGTCACCGTCTATAAAGCTCGACTTGTGGCAAAGGGTTTTTCACAAGTTCAAGGAGTTGACTACGATGAGACCTTCTCACCCGTAGCGATGCTTAAGTCCGTCAGAATCATGTTAGCAATAGCTGCCTTTTTCGATTATGAAATTTGGCAGATGGATGTCAAAACAGCGTTCCTTAACGGTTTCCTTAAGGAAGAGTTGTATATGATGCAACCAGAAGGTTTTGTCGATCCAGAGAATGCTGACAAAATTTGCAAACTCCAGCGATCCATTTATGGACTGGTGCAAGCATCTGGGAGTTGGAATCTTCGCTTTGATGAAGTGATCAAAGCGTTCGAGTTTATACAAGTTTACGGAGAAGCCTGTATTTACAAGAAAGTGAGTGGGAGCTCTATAGCGTTTCTAATATTATATGTGGATGACATATTGCTGATTGGAAACAATATAGAAATGTTGGAAAGCGTGAAGGAATATTTGAACAAGAGTTTTTCAATGAAGGACCTAGGAGAAGCTGCTTTCATATTAGGCATCAAGATCTATAGAGATAGATCAAGACGCTTAATAGGACTTTCACAAAGCACATACCTTGATAAGATTTTGAAGAAGTTCAAAATGGATCAGTCCAAGAAGGGATTCTTGCCTGTTTTGCAAGGTGTGAAGTTGAGTAAGACTCAATGCCCAGTGACTGCAGAAGATAGAGAAAAGATGAGTGTCATCCCCTATGCTTCAGCCATAGGCTCTATTATGTATGCAATGCTGTGCACAAGACCCGATGTCAGCCTTGCCATAAGTATGGTCGGAAGGTTTCAAAGTGATCCAGGAATGGAACACTGGACGGCGGTCAAGAATATCCTGAAGTACCTGAAAAGGACTAAGGACATGTTTCTCGTTTATGGAGGTGATCAAGAGCTCGTCGTAAAGGGTTACGTCGATGCAAGCTTTGACACTGATCCGGATGACTCTAAGTCTCAAACCGGATACGTATTTATTCTTAATGGGGGTGCAGTTAGCTGGTGCAGTTCCAAGCAAAGCGTGGTAGCAGATTCTACATGCGAAGCGGAGTACATCGCTGCCTCGGAGGCGGTGAAGGAAGGTGTCTGGATGAAGGAGTTCATGACAGATCTTGGAGTAGTGCCTAGTGCGCTTAACCCAATGACTCTGTTTTGTGATAATACTGGAGCCATTGCTCTAGCCAAGGAACCAAGATTTCACAAGAGGACCAGACACATAAAGCGACGTTTCAATTCCATCCGCGATTACATCAAGGAGGACGACATAAATATTTGCAAAGTACACACGGATCTGAATGTTGCAGATCCGATGACTAAACCTCTTCCAAGGGCGAAACATGAACAACACCAGAACTGCATGGGTGTTCGATTCATTACAATATAAATCACATAGTGATGTGAACTAGATTATTGACTCTAGTGCAAGTGGGAGACTGTTGGAAATATGCCCTAGAGGCAATAATAAATTGGTTATTATTATATTTCCTTGTTCATGATAATCGTTTATTATCCATGCTATAATTGTATTGATTGGAAACTCAAATACATGTGTGGGTACATAGACAACACTGTGTCCCTAGTAAGCCTCTAGTTGACTAGCTCGTTGATCAAAGATGGTTAAGGTTTCCTAGCCATTGACATGAGATGTCATTTGATAACGGGATCACATCATTAGGAGAATGATGTGATGGACAAGACCCAAACTAAGAACGTAGCATTTGATCGTGTCAGTTTATTGCTATTGTTTTCTGCATGTCAAGTATCTGTTCCTATGACCATGAGATCATGCAACTCCCTGACATCGGAGGAGTACCTTGTGTGTATCAAACGTCGCAACGTAACTGGGTGACTATAAAGGTGCTCTACAGGTATCTCCGAGGGTGTCTGTTGGGTTGGCATGGATCAAGACTGGGATTTGTTACTCCGTGTGACGGAGAGGTATCTCAGGGCCCACTCGGTAATACAACATCACAATGAGCCTTGCAAGCAATGTGACTAAAGTGTTAGCCACGAGATCTTGTATTACGGAACGAGTAAAGAGACTTGCCGGTAACGAGATTGAACTAGGTATAGAGATACCGACGATCGAATCTCGGGCAAGTAACATACCGAAGAACAAAGGGAATAGCATACGGGATTAACTGAATCCTTGACATAGAGGTTCGACCGATAAAAGATCTTCGTAGAATATGTAGGAGCCAATATGGGCATCCAGGTCCCGCTATTGGTTATTGATCGTAGAAGTGTCTCGGTCATGTCTACATAGTTCTCGAACCCGCAGGGTCTACACACTTAACGTTTGGTGACGATTAGTATAATTGAGTTATTATGTTGGTGACCGAAAGTTGTTTGGAGTCTCGGATAAGATCCCGGACATGACGAGGATCTCCGGAATAGTCTGGAGGTAAAGATTGATATATGTGATAATAGTGTTTTGATCTCCGGAAGAGTTACGGAGTTCACCGGAATGGGTTCCGGATGTTTACCGAAGTGTTCGGGTGCAGCAACACTTTATATGGGCCAAAGGGATAAAGCCCACGACGTATTGGAAAGTGCAAAAAGTAGTTTTGCTGCCGCATAAGCGGTACTACCGTTTTGTGAAGCGGTACTACCGCCCAAGCGGTACTACCGCTTGTGTGAAGCGGTACTACCGCCCAAGCGGTACTACCGCTTGTGTTAAGCG
The DNA here is from genome assembly GCA_039707655.1 of Elymus sibiricus. Classification (NCBI taxonomy): domain Eukaryota; kingdom Viridiplantae; phylum Streptophyta; class Magnoliopsida; order Poales; family Poaceae; genus Elymus; species Elymus sibiricus. The sequence continues at coordinate 396,727,684 of CM077663.1, read as the reverse complement.
GTACTACCGCTTGTGCGCGGTACTGCAGGGATCCGAGTTGGACTCTTTCCCTGCGGGCCAAACCGACCTTGTGCGGGCAAAACCGACCTGGAGGAGGCTTTTACTCCAAGTTTAGACCCCAAGGCTCAACATATAAATAGAGGGGCAGGGCTAGCACACGGGACACATCAAGATTTCCCCAAGCCGTGTGCGGCAACCCTAACCCTCTAGTTCCTCCGTCATAATCTCCGTAGCGCTTGGCGAAGCCCTGCAGAGATTGTTCCTCACCACCATCACCACGCCGTCGTGCTGCTGGAACTCAACCACTACTTCACCATCGCTCGCTGGATCGAGGAGGTGAAGGCGTCATCAAGCCGTACGTGTGTTGAACGCGGAGGTGCCGTCCGTTCGGCGCTAGTTCGTGATCGGATCGAGGGACGACTTGCGATTTGGATCGCGGAGACGTTCGACTACATCAACCGCGTTTCTTAAACGCTTCCGCTTAGCGATCTACAAGGGTATGTAGATTCACTCTCCCTCTCGTAGATGCTCATCACCATGGATAGATCTTGTGTGTGCGTAGGAAATTTTTTGTTTCCCATGCAACGTTCCCCAACACGGTTTTGGTGCAGGCGGCTTAAACTCTGGTTATCAGGGTCAAGGTAACCACGGAGGTCATAATCAGCAGCCTGGAAATGGTTGTCAGCAGCAAAATAATCAATCAGGGTATCAGAGCAACCCAAAGCAGCTTAATGGAGGCCAGTATCACGTCTTTACAACAAGTTTTGATAAGCGTGATCAGAAGGTGCGCAAGAGGGCGGTTAACGCAGCCATGCCGACTCTTCCACAATATTTAAAGTGGTCTGAGCACACGATATCATGGAGCAGGGAGGATCACCCGCCGCGAGTTGATAACCCGGGGCACTTGGCCCTTGTGGTAGCCCCTCAGGTAGGAGGCTACATATTCACCAAGGTGCTGATGGATGGTGGTAGCAGCATCAACATCCTGTATTATGACACATTCCGTTGGATGAACCTGGTTGACAAGGATCTCAAGCCATCATCCACAATTTTTCATGGGGTGGTACCCGGCAAATCGGCTTACCCAGTTGGAAAAATTGCCCTTAAGGTAGCTTTTGGTGATGAGTTCAACTACAGGGTGGAGACCTTATGGTTTGAGGTGGTTAAAATCAAGAGCCCATATCATGCTCTGTTTGGACGGCCGGCTTATGCCAAATTCATGGCCCGGCCTTGTTATGTGTACTTATAGCTCAAGATGCTAGGTATGAAGGGGACGATTACGGTGCATGGTGATCGGAAAATTGCTCTTGAGTGCGAGGAGGGCGATGCTGCGTATGCAGAGTCAAGTTGTGCTGAGGCGGAGCTCAAATTCTATAAAGATAATGTTGACCTGGCAGATATGACCCCGTTGAAGAAACCTAGCATAGAGTCTGACCCGCCCCTGAAATTTGTGGCAGAGGATACCAAGTTGGTGGACTTTGTTCCTGGCGACTCATCGCAGCAGTTCACTATCGGGGCCAATATGGACCCCAAAATAGGAAAGCACGCTCATCGAATTCATCTGTGAGAATCGAGACATCTTTGCATGGAAGCCTTCTGACATGCCGGGTGTACCAAGAGAATTCGCTGAGCACCACCATAATGTGGATCCTAAGTTCAAGCCAGTCAAGCAATTCCTCCGTCGTTTCAATGAAGAGCGGCGTAAAGCTATTGGGGAAGAGGTAGCCCGGCTCTTAGCAGCAGGGTTTATTGTGGAGTTTTTCACCCGGAGTGGTTGGCTAACCCCGTGCTCATACTTAAGAAGAACGGCACGTGGCGGATGTGTGTAGATTACACAGATCTCAACAAGGCGTGTCCGGTCGATCCATTTGCTATCCCCCGTATCGACCAGATCATTGATGCAACGGCGGGTTGTGAGAGTTTATGTTTCCTGGATGCTTATTCGGGTTACCATCAGATCAAGATGGCAGTCAAAGACCAAGAGAAGACGTATTTCATCACGCCCTTTGGAGCTTTCTGCTACGTGTCTACGCCTTTTGGACTCAAAAGTGCACAGGCGACTTATCAACTTTGTTGCAGAATTGTCTTCATAGTCAAATTGGACGCAATGTTCATGCTTATGTGTCGGCGTTCTGGGGACGGGGGTACCCAGACTTGCCTGCCTGCGGCCCAGGGCATGGCCCACTCAACGGTCTGTACGGCCCTGCGCGGCTGCACTCAAGACAAGACCCTCGCGAGAGTCCCACCCTCGTGAGGAGGAAGACGCCAAGGCTCCCGGAAGGGGGAGGCCTCCCCAGGCCCCCTCCTGAGCGGCGGAGATCTCTATGCAATACTCGGCCTCGGGAGGTCAAGGGTGACGCCAGCCATGCCAGGCGGGCGCCAGAGCGCCAGGGGGGACAGTTTCCTCTTTGGAGCAGAGGAGACAGGGACGAGCGCAGGTTCCCGAGACGCCCCGCCAAAGGTTACCATTCCGGTGCAACGAGACCAGGCCAGCGGGCGCGGCAGGACGGATATCACCACCGAGCCCACCACTGCATCACCAACAGCTACTTTGCAGGCGAAGACCACCTTTCGTCAGGATAGGATGTACTTCCTGTCCCCTTTCGAATTTGGCCGTTGTGGGATCCCTTCCCGCCATTGCGATAAGGGAAGAGGACCCGGGCTGCTATAAGTAGAGCCTAGGCTGCTCTGTGGAAGGGGAGACCACGAGAACGCACTCGCGAGGCAACTCACCGCTGTACTAGTTCATCCACAAACCTCCTCATGAGGCAATCCACCAAAAGCAGGAGTAGGGTTTTACGCTTCACAGCGGCCCGAACCTGGGTAAACTCTCGTGTGTTGTCTTCTTCCTCGCCAATGAGCGGGGTTATCGCATTGAGAGCCAGGAGGGGGCGAAGCTGTTGGGGATCTTCGTACACGCCCCTGGGTTCGAACTTCTTAGGGTTTTGCGAAGCCCGAAATCCAACATTTGGCGTGCTAGGTAGGGGGCATGTCGAAGTCTTCCTCAAGCCTCGCTCCTTCTCCGCTTCACCGCTCTGATGGTTGATGCTCGCCGAGCCCGCGTCGAGCGATGTGCTGCTCGTGTCGCCCAGACAGCGCCGCTGGGCCGCACCGCCTCGCGCCGGTCCGCCTCCCCTATGGCCAACGCTTACACGGGCCCGGAAGACCACGAGCAGCAGGACTCATCACAGCCGGTCACCGTGCGGCGCGACGGACGCACCGCTACTCCGTCGATCGTTCCAGCTACTGGGTCATCCTCCCACGCTCGCCCCGGGCCGGCGCGTGGGTCGGGCGCGCTCCTCATGGCGCGCGAGCTGCTGCGTTACCGTCCTGCCCCCAACCGCTACGAAAACTGGCTCGGGCGCATTGCAGAGCTCGGTAGCGCCGCCTGCGACGCCTCGGCGCTCTCCTACTCGTTCCGGCCCCAACCCTCCCTGGCGGGCGACGAGGCCCATGATGTGCCGCCTCCTCCTCCTTAGCGCGACGTCGACCCCGAGCCCAGGCGTGAAGCACGCCCGCGTGACCAGCCGCGCGGGTCCCCAGCGAGGGTGAGCGATGAAGTAAGCTGCCAGGTGGTGCCGCGGCCGCGCGCTGACGCGTGTGCGCTCCCCGCGCCGCTGCATCAGTGTCGCGACCGGGCGCCCTTAGAGGCAGCCGCGCCGGAGCATCAAGACCAGGTCCCTCCCGCGCGCGCGGCACCCGCGGGTCCAGTGGGTTGCCGCGCCATCGCCCCGGAGCTCCATCTGGCCGTGTGGCCCTACAAGTTCAAGCCTGACCTACCTCCTCGCTACGACGGCACCCCAGATCCCGCCGAATTCCTACAGCTCTACTCGCTGAGCATCCAGGCGGCCGGCGGGGACGACAAGGTCATGGCAAGCTGGTTCCCTATTGCACTCAAGGGTGGTGCGCTCTCCTGGCTACTCAACCTCTCGGAGGGATCGATCACCTCCTGGGAAGACCTGTGAGAGCGCTTCGTCGCCAACTTCCAAGGAACCCGCAACCGCGCCCTTGGAGTGGGGGACCTGCGTCGTGTGAAGCAACAGCCGGACGAAACCTTGCACAAGTTCATATAGCGCTTCACGACTTTCCGCCTCAAGATCCCAAGGGTGTCGGATGAGGCCATCATCTCAGCATTCACCGACGGCGTCAAGGAACTCAGGATGAGGGAGGAGCTCGCTATCAATGATGATCTGAGCTCGGCTCTGGAGATGTTCAACCTGGCGAACAAGTGCGCGAAAGCTGGAGAAGGCCGCCTCTCACTCCGCGAGCTTCCGGAGGCGGAACCCGAAGACAAGAAGGCCAAGGAAGCGAAGCACAAGGCCCCCGCGGTGCTAGCGGCTGAGCCTGAGGCAAAGTGCAGTTGAGACGAGGAACCCCCCGTGGGAGGGCGACCGTTCTGCATCTTCCATGGCACCAATAGCCACAACACCATGGACTGTCAGGAGCTCAGGGTGGTCCATGACGAACATTTCGATCGGCGCCCTAGGCGTAGCGACCGTGGCTATGGACGTGGTGGAGTCCGCGGTGGAGGCCGCTGGGACAATCGAGACTCGCGCTAGGAGTGGCGAGACCGTCCTTGGGAGGACCGCTGGCGTGACGAACCTCCAGAGGGGTCACGTCGTGGCCAGCCTCGAGAGGCCCGCCCTCGTGAGGCCGGCCTTCCCCCGCTGCCGCCGCCACCCAGGAGGAAGGAAGAAGACAGGCAGAGCGACGGGGCTGGGGGCTTCCAAGAAGTCAGGGCAATAGCCTGCATCCTGGGCAGCGCCCAGGCCCCGGCATCGAACCGCTTCTTCAAGCAGTTCTCGCGGGAGGTGAACGCGGCTCTCCCGAAGCTCGAAGCTGCGCGCCCCCTCAAGTGGTCCCAGTGCGCCATTACCTTTGACTCCAAGGATCAACTCAGGTGCTCAGCCATGGCGGGTGCACTCCCCATGTTGTGCACGCCTACCATCAGCAATGTCCTCGTCACCAAGACCCTCATCGACATTGGCGCGGGGCTCAATGTCCTCTCCATCGAGACGTTCGAGATGCTCCAAGTGCCATACGACCAGCTCATGCCGACCAAGCCTTTCTCAGGGGTCACTGACGGCTCCACAGTCCCCATCGGGCAAGTGCGTCTGCCCGTCACCTTCGGCGGGCGCAACAATTACTACACCGACCTCATCATCTTTGATGTCGCCCACATCCACCTCCCGTACAACGCGATCCTCGGATACCCAGCCCTCACCAGTTCATGGCGGTGACTCACCACGGCTACAACGTCCTCAAGATGCCGGGGAGTGGCGGCATCATCACTGTCGCCTGCGATGAGAAGGACGCCGTTTGCTCCCTCGAGCGCGCCTACCGTGCCGCAGCGGCCGAGCACTCAGACGACGAAGGAGACATCCTGCCTCGTGAGGATGTCCCCAGGAAGAAGAAGCAGCTCCTTTCCAAGGGGCGCCAGGGGGCTGAAACCTCTAAGGACGGTGCCTCGGGCTCTGCGCCTAGGACCAAGGCCCCTCCCTCCCTCGCATGGGAAGGCACGCCCGATGCCTCCCTTGGGTCGGGTTTGGGGGCTTCCACCCGGAAGGCTACCGGCCTGGCCAGTGAGATGAGGGAGGTGCTCGGGCACAACTTGGGGGCGTGTTTCGGCGCGCGTTCATCCAAGCAAGGAGCACGGCGCGAGGCACCAAGTTCGCGGGAGTTCGTCACCAGAGCAATCGAGGAGCTTCGAGAAGCACAGGCCATGCGAGGTGGACGCGGCCCTGCACCACCGAGTGCGGTCGCCGTCGTCAACTCAGGCGACATGTCGCGCGTCTACGTCAACGTACCCAGCATCAACAGGGCCGCATCCTAGGACATCTTCTGGCTGACGCGTGTCGGTCGCGGCGGGGTCTACCCGCGCAACTACATCCGCATGCCCTTCGGTCTGGCGAATGCGGGAGCCACGTTCCAGCGCCTTGCTCTGGCCATGTTCGCGCCTTACCGGGCCAGGCACCGCAAGGAGTTGGAGGAGGTGCCGGGCCCGAGCGAGTGCCCAGGGCCTCGTGAGGCGCCGGGCTCGTGAAGGCCAAGCTCGCGGAGGCGCAAGGCCAAGTCCCGACGACTACCTCCATGCTACAGTGGTGTCGCCGCCAGGTGATTCTTTTTTGATCCGTACCAGGTAACTTTTTGGTTTACTCAGTTTAAAGGCGCCCATCGGGCTGCATTATCTTTAGGCGGCCAGGGCTCATCTCAGCTGCGTCGTTTTTGCATGTATCAGATCCTTTCATGCATTTGATCTATTTCCTAAATATTCCAACCTGCATGCTCAGTGCTTCGCCGCCAAGAATGTCGCCGCGCCCTAATGATCCTGCCCTTGACCGCCTTGTGATTAAGGGCTAGTACAACGTCTGTGCTCGGGTCCGTCCCTGCAGCATCGACAAATCCAAGTGGTCGAGCTCTGTCTCGCGGGCCAGCCCCGCGCACGTCACCTCCCATGGCCCTCGGTGCTTCGCTCTCGCATGAGCTAATCGGGAGTGGGTGAGTCAGGGCACGCGTCATGGTTCCTACAACCACAGTCGGCCTTTCACTGTCGTGGGAGCCGCACGCCGGGTGTTTCCTCCTCGGAGTTCTCGCATGAGAAGACTGGGCACGGCGTCTGTGCTCGGGTCCGTCCCTGCAACGTCGACAAATCCAATGGCTGAGCTCTGTCTGGCGGGCCGGCCCCGTTCACGTCACCTCCTGGGGTCATTGGTGTTTGGCCTTCTCATGCGATGGCCCTTGGAATTCCATTCGGCGCAGGTTTCTCAAAATATACAGGACTTCAAGCGGCGCTTTCTACCGGAAGACTCAGGACTCAGGCACAACCCGCCTTTGAGGTAGGGCCTCGTGAGACCCGAGCTGCCTCACGAGCGCCCAGATACACCTCCCAGTTCTACCGTGTAGGCCACGCGTACGAACTTAATGAGATGTACACGCCCGGGGGGCTCAGGAGCCGGGGCCCCCCATTCCCACGCCCAAGTGGAAGCCCCATGCTCCGCGCTGGCGGACAACACTGTCACCCAAGCGGCTATGCCCACGCAACGCGAAAGCCCTATGTTCCGCGCTGGGGATAAACAACTGAGGGCGCCCTAGCGGGTGCATCCAAACTCAGGACAGCCCCTCGCGGCTCCATCTCGCAGCATTCCCTTGGGATGCACGCGTGAGGGGGCTGCATGGGGGCTACGCTCAGGCCAGGCCTGGCGCACGCCACCTTCCCAGGTCCCTGGTACCTGGTCTTCACGCGTCCCTCTCAGATGAAAGGTGGCGAGGAAAGGTATGGGAGCCACTCGTATGTCAAGGGGGACTCCTGAGCATCGCGACTCAGGAGCCTCACAGGCCACGTAGCCCCTCACCCCTTGGCACCGTCCTGGTGATCCGGACGCCCCAACGGCGGTTGAGGTATGCGCGGGGCCGGGCCCTGCCGACGCAGAGCTCAAGGCGCTCCAAATCTCCAAGTTGACCCCGCCTTCACCGCGTTCCCTTCGCGAGGGCTGCTCGTACGTCAAGGGGGACTCCTGAGCATCGCGACTCAGGAGCCTCACTGGTCACGTAGCCCCTCGCCCCTTGGCACCGTCCTGGTGATCCGGACGCCCCAACGGCGGTCGAGGTATGCGCGGGAATGGGCCCTGCCGACGAAGAGCACTACAGCAAGCAGGAAGGAAACGAGGCAAGGAAAGAAACCGCACAACTTAGCAGTCATTACAAGCATTAAAATGTCTCTGGAAATGCAAACAAGTCTAACGCCTCCACGAGGCATGATGAACGTTACAGGAAAAGACCCAGGAAGAGGAATTAGGAGGAGCTGGCGCCACCGCCCGTCCCGACCGCGGGGAGCTCTTCGTCGATATCGCTGCCGTTATCATCGTCGTCGCTAACCCTTGCGGCTGCAGCAGGAGGTGGGGGAACGGCGACGCAGGCGAACTTCTTCAGCAGCGCCTCCACGGCGCCCTCCACGGCCGTCGTCGTGGCGGCGTGAACCCCAGGATAAACCGGACGGATCACAGAGCGGAAGTCGAAACTCGGCTCGCGAAGGTAGAGGTGGCTGAAGACGCGCGTCATGGCCGCGGAGAAGAGGTCGCGACAGTCACTCTCCAAGACGTTCTCCACCCGGGCGACGGCACCTTCAAGCACCTCGACAAGCTTTGAAGAGAGCCCCACGAAGCCGCTCTCAGGAGCCACCAGGGGTTCCGTGAATCCCCCCTGGCAGATGGACTGCAGCGCCTGGCGCATCCTGAGTTTGATGGGGGGAGGGCGTCGAGCTCCGCAGCCTTCCCCTCCTCGGCCGCAGCGAGGGCCTTCTCCCTGGATTCAAGCCGAGCCTCTTCCGCAGCTACCTCCTCCTTCGCCCTGTCCAGACGCTCTCGCTCAGCGGCTTGGTTGGTCGCCGCCTTGGACAGCACGGCGTCACGATCGGCAAGCTTGGCTTCACAGGTCTTGAGGTCCCCCTCCCGCTGGCGAAGCTGGTCTGCGAGCGCAGTCTTTTCCTCCTAAAGAGCCTTCAGGTGAACCTCCAGCTCGTCGCAGCACTTCACGGCAGACGCTGCGTCTGCCAGCGCCGCATCCCGAGCTGCCTTGGCTGTCGCAGCCTCCTTCTTGCTTTCGGCCACGGTGGCCTCGGCCTGGCTCCAGACCGCCAGGACCGAAGCATCGGCCTGGAGGCACCCGGAGAGGAGCCCCAAGCGCTCCTGCACGAGGCGGCTGTCGGCGCTCCCAAGGGAGCCCCGGACCTGGTCCAGAGCGGCGTAGGACCCATCCAGGGCGCCTGACTCGACCAGAAGGCCGCAGGTCGGCAGCACCAGGGACCGGCCCGGAGGTGGCACCTGCGCGGCGGCAGGGACCGCCTCCAGGAGGGCAGAAGCATGGAGAACAGAAGGTGCCGGGGGCTGCGCTACTACCGCAGACAAGACGGGGACGGACGGTCCTACGGCCAACTGGCCCTCGAGGGCTGGCCCTTCAGACAGCGGTGCGGGCGCGCCCTCAAGGGCAGAAACGGCCTTCCCAACGGGCATTGGGGCCTCCACGGCCGTGACGGGGAGAGTCACCTCGCGAGCCTCCTGGCCCGCGACGTCTGGCGCCTCATCAGGCGTCGGCAGGGCACCAGGAACGGGCGTCGCATCGGAAGGCACCTTCGGCTTGAAGCCCGCCTTCTTCTTCCTCGCCTTCAGCACGACAGCACTCCTGGTTGCCAAGCAAAGGAGGGACCATCAGCACGTAAGCCGCCGGCAGGCGGCCAAACCAAGCAAGATTACTTACTCTTCGACGTCGACCCACTTCCTCTTCTTCTCCACCTCGACGAAGGCGGGAATTCCCTCGCCCTTCTCCGAGGAGGCGCCACCGCGTGGGGGAGCAGGGGCACTGTCCGCAAGGGCAGCGGCCGGAGAGGCCATTCCGGCCCCAGACACGTCCGCCTCGCCCACAGGCTGCGGTTCGGGCAGGGGCGAGGCGGGCGCTTCGGCCACCTTGCTGGCGCGAGCAGAGCACTCTGGAGGGGGGCCGGCCTAGCGTTTCGTCTAGGTCGCCCGGACAGCGGACCAAGCGGCACGAGGAGTGGGCCCTGGCCCCTTGAGGACCCTGGCGAGACGCGGAGGACTTGCAGCAGAGGAGTCGACAGCATCATCGTCGTCTTCGAAGCCGCGGAGGAGCGCGTTCCGCGACAGAGGGGACACTTCCTCCAGATTGTCATATGTTGTCCCCTCCGAGTCTTCCCCATCCGCGGTGTCGCCGGAGGACACCGCTACCAGGGAACTAGGGCACTCGGCCGGGGAGAGCCCCAGTTCGTCAAAGGTGGGCATCGCGGCGACCAGATCGGCCTTGTCGTTGCTGTAGTACAACGGGGCATAGGCCTCGGGAAGGTCCTCGGGGTCGCCGTTGAGCAGGGTCGCCATAGCCCTGTTCAACTCCCCAGGGGTCAGGCGTGCGGACCGAAGCCTGATGTCATCGCCGCTGCCCTGGTAATCCCACATGGGCCTCAAGTGATACTGGAGGGGCGCCAGGCGTTGCGCCAGGAACTCCTTCACTATCATCCCCCCGGTCAGCTTCCTAGCGTTGATGTCCCGAGAAATCCGCTCCAGGACGGGCTTGGCCCGGGGGTCGGAGAGCTTCGCGGAGCTCCACGCAAGAGTCTTCTCCGGAAACCCCTTCGGGAGATCCAAGCGGGAGTCGACGCTCTTGAGATCCAAGAAGACCCAGCGGTGCCTGATGTCTACTACGCAACCTTATTCGTGTAGACTCGTGTTGGGCCTCCAAGCGCAGAGTTTTGAAGGACAGTAGCAAATTTCCCTCAAGTGGATGACCTAAGGTTTATCAATCCGTGGGAGGCGTAGGATGAAGATGGTCTCTCTCAAACAACCCTGCAACCAAATAACAAAGAGTCTCTTGTGTTCCCAACACACCCAATACAATGGTAAATTGTATAGGTGCACTAGTTCGGCTTAGAGATGGTGATACAAGTGTAATATGGATGGTAGATATAGGTTTTTATAATCTGAAAATATAAAAACAGCAAGGTAGCAAGTAACAAAATTGAGCACAAATGGTATTGCAATGCTTGAAAACAAGGCCTAGGGTTCATACTTTCACTAGTGCAAGTTCTCTCAACAATACTAACATAGTTGAATCATATGTAAATCCCTCACGTGCGACAAAGAGTTCACTCCAAAGTCACAAATAGCGGAGAACAAATGAAGAAATTATTGTAGGGTACGAAACCACCTCAAAGTTATCTTTTCCTATCAATCTTATGAGCTATCCCTATAAGTGTCACGAACAGCCCTAGAGTTCGTACTAAAATAACACCTTAAGATACACAACAACCAAAACCCTAATGTCACCTAGATACTCCAATGTCACCACGAGTACCCATGGGCTTGATTATACGATATGCATCACACAATTTCTGATTCATCATGTTCAATCCAACACAAAGAACTTCAAAGAGTGCCCCAAAGTTTCTACCGGAGAGTCAAGACGAAAACATGTGCCAACCCCTATGCATAGATTCCCATGGTCACGGAACCCGCAAGTTGATCACCAAAACATACATCAGGTGGATCAATAGAACATCCCATTGTCACCACGGATATCCCATCGCAAGACATACATCAAGTGTTCTCAAATCCTTAAAGATTCAATCCGATAAGAAAACTTCAAAGGGAAAACTCAATTCATCATAAGAAGATAGAGAGGGGAAAACTCCATATGATTCATCTATATCAATAAAGCTCGTGATACATCAAGATCATGCCATCTCAAGAACACACGAGAGAGAGATCGAACACATAGCTACTGGTACATACCCTCAGCCCCGAGGGTGAACTACTCCCTCCTCGTCATGGAGACCGCCGGGATGATGAAGATGGCCTCCGGTGATGGTTTCCCCCTCCGACAGGGTGCCGGAACGGACTCCCGATTGGTTTTACGTGGCTACAGAGGCTTGCGGCGGCGGAACTCCCGATATAGATTTCTCTCTGGGGGTTTTGGTATTGATAGGAATTTTTGGCGTCGGTCTCACGTCAGGGGGTTGCTCGAGGGGCCCACAAGCCAGGGGGCGCGCCCTAGGGGGGGCGCCCCCTAGGCTTGTGGCCTCCTTGGGACTCCTCTTCAGTATCTTTTTGCTCCGGTATTTTTTATATTTTCCAAAAATATTCTCCGTAAATTTTCAGCCCATTCCGAGAACTTTTATTTCTGCACAAAAACAACACCACGGTAGTTTTGCTGAAAACAGCGTCAGTCCGGGTTAGTTCTAATAAAATCATACCAAAATCATATAGAATTATTGTAAACATGGCATGAATACTTCATAAATTATAGATACGTTGGAGACGTATCAGCATCCCCAAGCTTAATTCCTGCTCGTCCTCGAGTAGGTAAATGATAAAAGATATAATTTATAAAGTGTGAATGCTGCCGAACATGTTCATCATATTCTTTTCTTCTTTGTATAGCATGGACATTTGGACTTGTAAATGATTCAAAGCAATAGTCTAGTTTTAACATAATGACTTAAATACTCAAGCATGTTAACAAGCAACCATGTCTTTCAAAATATCAACACTAGAGAAAGTTATCCCTAGCCCATCATGCTCAATCATTGATCCATTCATGAAACACACTCAAATATTAGCTATGCCCAATGCTCAAGTACGATCATAGTGCCCCCTAGTTGGTGCTTATAAGAGAAGGTGGACTAAAAGAAAAATAAAAATTGCATAAATTAAATAGATAGGCCATTCGTAGAGGGAAGTAGGGATTTTTAGAGGTGCCAGAGCTCAAGGTTTAAATTGAGAGAGAAAAATATTTTGAGTGGCATGCTTTTCCTGTCAACGAAAACGACAAAGTAGCTCACAATACTTTCCATGCTAGATACATTATAGGCGGTTCCCAAACAGAAAATAAAGTTTTTACTCCCCCTCCACCAATCAATAACACTCCACGGCGAGCCGAATCCACGGGTACCGTCCATACAAACAACAATCCTGGGGGGAGTTTTGTTTCATTATATTTTGATTTGATTTTTGAGCATGGAACTGGGCATCCCGAATACCAGCCACTTTCTCGTGAATGATAGTGAATCAACACATATCGTGAGAATAACCCACCTAGCATGGAAAAATATTGGACACTCCCCACCGTTTCATGAGTTGTATGGGCACACAAAAGAGAAAATTTATTTTGAAAATTTAGAGATGGCACATACAAATTTGCTTAGAACGGCATGGAAATACCGCATATAGGTAGGTATGGTGGACTCATAAGGAAAATCTTGGTTTAAGAATTTTGGATGCACAAGTAGTATTTCTAATTAGTACAAATGGAGGCTAGCAAATAGATTGGGAAGCAACCAAACCAAGAAACGAAAATTCACATAAGTGAGCATTGAACATAACTAACACCGAATAATACACCACAAGTAGGATGTAACTTCATTGCATAACTATTGACTTTCATACTTGCATAGGGAATCACAAACCTTAACACCAATATTCCTACTAAAGCATAATTACTCACTAACATGACTCGCATATTACTATCATCATGTTTCAAAACTATTACAAAGAATCAAGTTTAATTTGTCCCATGATCTTCATGAAAGTTTTTATTATATCCTCCTTGGATATCTATCACTTTGGGACTAGTTTCATATATTGCTATTGCTTTTTCGACAAGCTCAAACAAATTTAAATAAATCACATGAGCATAAAGATTTCATCCCTCAAAAATGTATAAGTGGAGCATGAGAGGAAATGACAAGCTACTCTCAAAAGATATAAGTGAAGATCAATGAGTAGTCAAACAATTAAGTGGCTATGTGAGGGCTCTCTCTCAATAAATATTTTCAGATCTTAAGTATTTTATTAAACAGCAAGCAAAACAAAAATTGCACTCCAAGAATAGCACGCATCATGTGAACGAATAAAAATTTAGGCTCAACATAGGCTAACCGATAATTGTTGATGAAGAGAGGTGGGATGCGTAGCATCCCCAAGCTTAGATGCTTGAGACTTCTTGAAATATTTATTTGGGGTGCCTTGGGCATCCCCAAGCTTGAGCTTTTGTATCTCGTTCAATCCTCTCATATCATGGTTTCACCTATTCTCAAAAACTTCATCCACACAAAACTCGAAAACAACTCGTGAGATAGGTTAGTACACATAATAATAAATCAACTCTTTATGTACTGCCAAGACAAGTTGCACAATAATTTTCAAACATTAGGTACTGTATACTATCATTTCCACAATTTATATCTACCAATATAGGCTATGGAAACTAGAGGATAAGTAGATAACAAAACTATGACAGCAATCTGTCCAAACAGAACAGTCTGTAGCAATATATGAACACAGCGTACTTCCTTAAATCAAAAAATTATGAAAATTTAGGACAAGCTAAACAATTAATATGACAATACTTTGTAAAAATTTCAGAAACTTTCCACATTCCAGTAAAATATGAAAATTCAAACACTACAGCAAAAGTTTCTGTATTTTACACAGCACTCATCAAAACCTGCAATGCAAGCATCCTAAGGCAATTCTTGGAACTTTTTATTGAAAAACAAGATTATAAATAACACCTAACAGAAAACAACAAAATAAAATGACGTTCCAAGCAAAACTCATATTATGTGACGAATAAAAATATAGCTCCAGGTAAGATATACCGATAGTGTTGAAGACGAAAGAGGGGATGCCTTCCGGGGCATCCCCAAGCTTAGGCGCTTGAGTATTCCTTGGATATTACCTTGGGGGTGCCTTGGGCATTCCCAAGCTTAGGTTCTTGTCACTCAATATTCTCCTCATATCGGTGTCTCACCCAAAACTTGAAAACTTCAATCACACAAAACTTAACGGAACTTCGTGAGATGGGTTAGTATAATAAATAAAGATCATTCACTTAGGTACTGTCAAGACAAGATTCATAATTGTTATCACATAATACCTACTGTATTATATCATTCCCATAATTTATATCACTGAATATAAGCTATGGGAACACTAAAACAAGCAAACTATGCATGCAAAACAGAACAGTCTGTGAAGATCCGTAGTGTAACCATACTTCCCTGTCTCTTAAAATTCTGAAAAATTAGGACAACCTGAAGAATTTGTATATCAATCATGTGTAAAAACTTCAGATCAAAAGCACGTTCCAGTGAATTTACAAAATTCCTGGACTGAGAGCAAACGTTTCTGTTTTTGCACAGAATCAAGTCAACTATCATCCACACTATCCCAAAGGCTTTACTTGGCACTTTATTGAAACAAAAGCTATAAAACATGATTATACAGTAGCTTAATCATGTGGACACACAAAAACAGTAGGTATAAATATTGGGTTGTCTCCCAACAAGCGCTTTTCTTTAATGCCTTTTTAGCTAGGCATGATGATTTCAATGATGCTCACAAAAAAGATAAGAATTGAAACACAAAGAGAGCATCATGAAGCATATGACTAGAACATTTAAGCCTAACCCACTTCCTATGCATAGGGATTTTGTGAACAAACAATTTATGGGAGCAAGAATCAACTAGCATAGGAAGGCAAAAGAAGCATAACTTCAAAACTTTGAACACATAGGGAGGAAACTTGATATTATTGCAATTCCTACAAGCATATGTTCCTCCCTCATAATAATTTTCAGTAGCATCATGAACAAATTCAACAATATAACCAGCACATAGAGCATTCTTTTCATGATCTACAAGCATAGAAATTTTACTACTCTCCACACAAGAAAATTTCTTCTCATGACTAATAGTGGGAGTATCATAAAAGAATTGAATACTACAAATTGGTTCCACATTAAAAGAGTAATATTCAGTAAAAGGATATTCATAATTATGACAAGTATAATAATAGTAATCATCACTCTTTTTCATCGCATAAGTATCATCACAATAGTCATCATAAGTAGGAGGCATGCAATCATTATAACAAATTTGATCATTCAAAGTAGGGGGAATAAAAAGATCATCTTCATTAAGCATAGCATCCCAAGCTTGGGACAAACATTAATTGCAGCGAATAAATTCTCAATCATGTCATTTTCATCAAACATAGCATCCCCAAGCTTGTGGCTTTGTATATCATAAACATAGTCACTCTCATCATTAATAGTATGAATAGCACCAATAGTATAGCAATTATTATCATCCTCCTCCAAGTTGGTGCCATAAATATTTTCAAGATTATAAGAAGTATCATTATCTTCCCAATCATAATTATCACAACAAGCAATAGGCATAACAAAATCATCCTCAAGTGTATCATCTTCCACCACTATTTTTGATTCATTCTCATGAGGCCTATCAATAATGGGAGCAACATTATTTGGGAGAGATACCTCTTTACCTTTACTTTTCCTTCTTTTCTTATTCTTCACCACATTATGTGTGGGTTTATTTAACTCCTCCAAGCTTCTTTTTGAAGAGGTTGGTTGAATAAAAAGCTCCTCCTCCTTACCTGATTCATCATAAGAAAAAATAGGAGGATATTGGGAAACCTCTCCCCCTTCATTAGTATTCTCTTCATCTTCTATTTGTTTTCTTGTCTTTAAGTAATTGGAAATATAAGGATTCTCAATGCAATTTAACACGCAATACATATAGATTTCATTTAGATCAAAATCAATCATTTTCATGAGAACCGGAGCTGGAACATCCTTAGTTTTATGTTTCATTTCTTCATACCCCAAAAATAGACTAAGTTCATTATGATGCTCAAGGGTAATGAGGTTATCAGAATTTTTGGAAACAATTCGATCATGAAATAATTCACATTGGAAATTAAAATGACCACTTTCATTGCAAAGTTCACAAGGACGGCGAGAAATATTAAGTCTTTCAGCACAAACATATAGCCTCTCTTGCAACCATTTAGTTTCTAAATACTTATGCCTCTTACAAAATCTATCTTCCCTTTTAGGCATGTCTTCACAAACTCTATGCACTCCACACAAATTGACATGCTTATAAGAAATATTTTTATGATGACTAGTGCAATCATCATTAGTACTATCGATATTCAAAGAATTCATACTAACAACATTGCAATCATGCTCATCACTCAAAGATTTGGTGCCAAACATTTTAATAACTTCTTCTTCTAACACTTGAGCACAATTTTCCTTTCCATGATTTTCACGAAAGACATTAAAAAGATGAAGCATATGAGGCAACCTTAATTCCATTTTTTTGTAGTTTTGTTTTATAAAACCGAACTAGTGATAAAACAAGAAACTAAAAGATTCAATTGCAAGATCTAAAGATATACCTTCAAGCACTCACCTCCCCGGCAACGGCGCCAGAAAAGAGCTTGATGTCCACAACGCAACCTTCTTCTTGTAGACTCGTGTTGGGCCTCCAAGCGCAGAGTTTTGTAGGACAGTAGCAAATTTCCCTCAAGTGGATGACCTAAGGTTTATCAATCCGTGGGAGGCGTAGGATGAAGATGGTCTCTCTCAAACAACCCTGCAACCAAATAACAAAGAGTCTCTTGTCTCCCCAAGACACCCAATACAATGGTAAATTGTATAGGTGCACTAGTTCGGCGAAGAGATGGTGATACAAGTGTAATATGGATGGTAGATATAGGTTTTTATAATCTGAAAATATAAAAACAGCAAGGTAGCAAGTAACAAAAGTGAGCACAAACGGTATTGCAATGCTTGAAAACAAGGCCTTGGTTCATACTTTCACTAGTGCAAGTTCTCTGAACAATACTAACATAGTTGAATCATAAGTAAATCCCTCACGTGCGACAAAGAGTTCACTCCAAAGTCACAAATAGCGGAGAACAAACAAAGAAATTATTGTAGGGTACGAAACCACCTCAAAGTTATCTTTTCCGATCAATCTTATAAGCTATCCCTATAAGTGTCACGAACAGCCCTAGAGTTCGTACTAAAATAACACCTTAAGATAAACATCAACCAAAACCCTAATGTCACCTAGATACTCCAATGTCACCACGAGTACCCATGGGCTTGATTATACGATATGCATCACACAATTTCAGATTCATCATGTTCAATCCAACACAAAGAACTTCAAAGAGTGCCCCAAAGTTTCTACCAGAGAGTCAAGACGAAAACATGTGCCAACCCCTATGCATAGATTCCCAAGGTCACGAAACCCGCAAGTTGATCACCAAAACATACATCAAGTGGATCAATAGAACATCCCATTGTCACCACGGATATCCCAACGCAAGACATACATCAAGTGTTCTCAAATCCTTAAAGATTCAATCCGATAAGAAAACTTCAAAGGGAAAACTCAATTCATCACAAGAAGATAGAGAGGGGAAAACTCCATATGATTCATCTATGTCAATAAAGCTCATGATACATCAAGATCGTGCCATCTCAAGAACACAAGAGAGAGAGATCAAACACATAGCTACTGGTACATACCCTCAGCCCCATTTGTGAACTACTCCCTCCTCGTCATGGAGACCGCCGGGATGATGAAGATGGCCTCCGGTGATGGTTTACCCCTCCGGCAGGGTGCCGGAACGGACTCCCGATTGGTTTTTCATGGCTACAGAGGCTTGCGGCGGCGGAACTCCCGATGTAGGTTTCTTTCTGGGGGTTTTGGTATTTATAGGAATTTTTGGCGTCGGTCTCACGTTAGGGGGGTGCTCGAAGGGCCCACAAGCCAGGGGGCATGCCCTAGGGGGGGCGCGCCCCCTAGGCTTGTGGCCTCCTCGGGACTCCTCTCCGGTATCTTTTTGCTCCGGTATTTTTTATATTTTCCAAAAATATTCTCCGTAAATTTTCAGCCCAGTCCGAGAACTTTTATTTCTGCACAAAAACAACACCACGGTAGTTCTGCTGAAAACAGCGTCAGTCCGGGTTAGTTCTAATAAAATCATACCAAAATCATATAGAATTATTGTAAACATGGCATGAATACTTAATAAATTATACATACGTTGGAGACGTATCAGTGCCTGAAGTTCTCCACCTTCTTCCCGGCCTTTAAGAGCATGTTCCCGCTCTGGACCGCGACAAAGGAAACGCATGCTGACCGCTGAGCGCCGTCATGAAGCCGCAAGCTGAAGAAATGGTGAAAGAGGGCCACCGAAGGCTGCACGCCTACGAAGGCCTCGCAGTAAAAGGCGAAGAAAGACAAGAGCAGGATGGAGTTGGGTTGGAGATGGAGAGCTTGGATCCCGTAGTGCTCAAGGATGGCAGTGAAAAACTTGGAGAAAGACGGAACGAGCCCAGAGAAGATGCTATGGAGGAAGAAAGGGTAGGCTGACTTGGCCAGGCGATGCTTGTCCGCGGAGCCGCACCATATCAAGGTCCGCCCCCACTCATTGGTACCATCCACCATTGACGAAAGCACTGGGGCGAGGTCCCCGTCCTTGGCTATGGTGGACTCTGAGAGCGCCGGCGAAATGGGAGCAGAGGCCAAGCTCTGGGCTTCAGGCTTCGACTTGCCAGCAGGAGCCATCGAGAAGTCCTTGGGGCCGAGGAAGCCAAGAAGGAGGACGGTGCGGTGTTGAGATCTGGAGGGGCTCTCACAAAGGATGGAGATCTGGAAGGAGGAGCAGGATCGAAGAAGAGGAAAGCAATAATGGCTCAACGCTGGGCGGCAGGCTTTTGTCGGTTCGGGCAGTTGCCGAGGAGACATGGGAGCGGGGACGCCCGCGTCCAACCGCGCACCGCATGCCAGACCTGGCCCGCAGGCAATAAGGGCCCGCGGCGGTCCAGGACATCTTCTTCGGCTTCACCTCGAAGCCAACTCGAGCACACCTTGGGCCCGGGGGCTACTGTCGGCGTTCTGGGGATGGGGTTACCCAGACTTGCCTGCCTGCGGCCCAGGGCATGGCCCACACGACGGTCCGTACGGCCCTGTGCGGCTGCACTCAAGACAAGACCCTCGCGAGAGTCCCACCCTCGCGAGGAGGAAGACGCCAAGGCTCCCGGAAGGGGGAGGCCTCCCCAGGCCCCCTCCTGAGCGGCGGAGATCTCTATGCAATACTCGGCCTCGGGAGGTCAAGGGTGACGCCAGCCAGGCCAGGCAGGCGCCAGAGCGCCAGGGGGGACAGTTTCCTCTTTGGAGCAGAGGAGACAGGGACGAGCTCAGGTTCCCGAGATGCCTCGCCAAAGGTTGCCATTCCGGTGCAACGAGACCAGGCCAGCGGGCGCGGCAGGACGGATGTCACCACCGAGCCCACCACTGCATCACCAACAGCTACTTTTCAGGCGAAGACCACCTTTCGTCAGGATAGGATGTACTTCCTGTCCCCTTTCGAATTTGGCCGTTGTGGGATCCCTTCCCGCCATTGTGATAAGGGAAGAGGACCCGGGCCGCTATAAGTAGAGGCTAGGCTGCTCTGTGGAAGGGGAGACCACGAGAACGCACTCGCGAGGCAACTCACCGCTGTACTAGTTCATCCACAAACCTCCTCATGAGGCAATCCACCAAAAGCAGGAGTAGGGTTTTACGCTTCACAGCAGCCCGAACCTGGGTAAACTCTCGTGTGTTGTCTTCTTCCTCGCCATCGAGCGGGGTTGTCGCGTTGAGAGCCAGGAGGGGGCGAAGCTGTTGGGGATCTTCGTACACGCCCCTGGGTTCGAACTTCTTAGGGTTTTGCGGAGCCCGAAATCCGACATTATGTGGATGATATTGTGGTCAAGTCAAGGAAACAGGAGACTCTGACGACTTGAAGGAAACTTTTGATAACCTACGAGTTTACAAGATGATGCTTAATCCGGCTAAGTGTTTTTTTGGTGTACCTGCAGGCAAGCTCCTGGAATTTTTGGTTTCAGAACGGGGCATTGAAGCTAACCCGGATAAAATAAAGGCCATCACCTCATTATCTAAGCCGGCATGCATTAATGACGTCCAGCGCTTGGTGGGTCGTATTGCCGCTTTAAGCCGGTTCATAAGCCGCCTGGGCGAGAAGGCTATTCCTTTGTATCAGATGATGAAGAAGACAGATGATTTTGTCTGGAGTGATGCTGCCAATGATGCGTTTGAAGCACTCAAAAACAGTTGGTTGAGCCGCCTGTCTTGGCTGCTCCCATGGAAAAAGAGCCTTTGCTCCTGTACGTGGCGGCTAATAATAAAGCCATCAGTGTTGCAGTCGTTTTGGAGCGCAAGGAGGCAGGCAAAGAGTATCCAGTCCAGCGTCCGGTTTATTATGTCAGTGAGGTTTTGACAAAGTCCAAGCAAAGGTATCCGCATTGGCAAAAGTTGGTGTTTGGAGTGTTCATGGCAAATCGCAAATTGAAGCATTATTTCCTGGGACATCCAATCATGGTGGTCAGCTCTACTCCTTTGGGAGATATTATTTAGAATAGAGAAGCCACCGGCAGGATTGCTAAGTGGGCGATTGAGCTTGGGCCTCTTAATTTGAGGTATGTACCTCGAACAGTTGTCAAGTCTCAAGCCCTGGTGGATTTTATCAATGATTGGAAGGAGTGTCAAGCACCTGAGGAGAAGCCGGACAACACATATTGGACAATTCATTTTGATTGATCCAGACAATTGGAGGGCTCGGGGGCTGCAGTTGTTTTAACTTCCCCTAGAGGTGATAAATTTTGTTATGTATTAAGGCTAATGTTTCCTTGTACTAACAATACAGCTGAGTATGAAGCGTTGCTTCATGGGCTCTGTGTGGCCAAGGAGATGAATTTGAGCCGGGTCAGATGTCTCGGCGACTCAGACCTTGTAGCCCAGCAAGTCTCGGGCACGTGGGATTCTAAGGACCCTCGTACGGCGGCTTATCGCCAGGCGGTTGACATCATTGCTGGTCACTTTAAGGGCTATCAGGTGGATCATATTGATCGTCGGAAGAATGAGGCGGCTGATGCATTATCACGTTTGGGATCTCAACGTAACCCAGTGCCGCCTAATGTGTTTCTAGATGTCCTGAATCACCCGTCTGTCAAATTGCCTTCTGAGGAGGATCTTGCTATACCTGACCCGGAAGGACACTTGGTGGCGGCTCTTCGTGTTATTCCTGATTGGATGCTGCCTTATCTGGCGTATCTGAGTCGCGGCGAGTTACCCGAGGACGAGACTTTGGCACGGAAAATCATAAGGCGATCTAAGTCCATGACTATTGTCAATGGCAAGTTGCACAGATGCAGCGTGACTGGTGTTTTTCGATGATGCGTTTCTCCCGAGGAGGGCCGTGAAATCTTGCAAGAGATACATGCCGACGATTGTGGTCATCACGCCGGGTCAAAATCCTTGGTGGCCAAAGCCTTTCGGCACGGTTTTTACTGGTTGACCGCTCATGCAGATGCAGAGTATTTGGTTAGTAGATGTGATGGGTGTCAGAAATTTGGACGATGTGCCCATGTGCCGGCTCAAGAATTGCGGATGATTCCAATCACCTGGCCATTCACGGTCTGGGGGCTTGATATGGTTGGACTGTTTAGGAGGTCTAAAGATAAGAAGACCCACCTCTTGGTGGCGGTTGATAAATTTACTAAGTGGGTTGAGGCAGAGCCGGTCAGTAAGTGCGACGCAGCAACAGCAGTTCAGTTCGTCAAAAAGCTGATTTTTCGGTTTGGTTACCCTCATAGTATCATTACTAACAATGGTACAAATCTGTCCAAGGGGGCTATGAAAGAGTTCTGCGACAGTGAACATATCTGCCTTGATGTCTCCTCCGTGGCTCATACACAGTCTAATGGTCAAGCAGAGCGAGCTAACTAGGAAATTATGAGAGGGATAAAACCCCGGCTTATGGTTCCTTTGGAACGAAAACCGGGTTGTTGGGTGGAGGAGTTACCTTCAGTCCTTTGGAGCATTAGAACCACTCACAACAGATCAACAGGCTACACGCCTTTCTTCATGGTTTATGGCGCAGAAGCCGTTCTCCCCAGTGATATCCGTCATGACTCGCCCAGAGTGGCGGCTTACATTGAAACTGATAATGAGACGGCGCGTTAGGACTCACTGGACGCCTTGGATGAAGAAAGGGATCTTGCAGCCGCACGTTCGGCGATTTATCAACAAGATCTGCGTCGCTATCATAGCCGCAGAGTGAAGACCCAGACATTCCAAGAAGGTGACTTAGTGCTACGTTTGATTCAAGATCAAACAGATATGCATAAGTTATCTCCCCTTGGGAAGGACCATTTGTGGTCAGCAAGAATCTCAACAATGGGTCATATTACCTCATTGATATACGGGACAGTTGAGGGAGTCCTGGTTTAAGGGGTCCTCGGATAGCCGACCTATTTCTCATGGGCCGGACTATGTGGGCCACTGGATGAGCATTGGGTGATCAGGGGCCCCGTCGCCAAGGTGGAAGTTTCAAGGAGCCATGGCGTGTCCTCCAAGTTGTCGGCAGTAGATAGGCATGTTTTTTCCCTTTAATGTGCAACCGACTATGTGTAAACCCTAGGTACCCTCGGCGTCTATATAAGCCAGAGGGTTTTAGGTTGTAAACCAACAGAACTCATCTAGGGTTTTAGTCATACGATCTCGTGGTAGATCAACTCCGTAACCCTTATACCATCAATATAATCAAGTAGGACGTAGGGTATTACCTCCATAGGAGGGCCCGAACCTGGGTAAACATCGTCTCCCACTTCTCCTGTTAACATTGATTCTAGTCTCACAGTTCGGGACCCCCTACCCGAGATCCGCCGGTTTTGACACCGACATTGGTGCTTCCATTGAGAGTTCCGCTGTGATCACCAGAAGGAATCGATGGCTCGCCTTTCCACAAGCAGCGAGATCTGCACCCAGGGGACTCTCGCCCCGGATCAGATCCTCGCGAGTGGCGACATCTCGTCGCACGCTTACCCGATCGGCCACCCATGCTAGATCGGAAACTTTTCCCCCGATCAAGGAATCAGGTTCGGAACCCTAGAGTTCGTCGCTGATTCACAGGGAGAACTCGTCCTGGTGAAACCCTTGATTCCTACGGAGGAGCCCGCAGATCCCGACGCCTCGACGCCGAAGACATCGGGCCCCGCCTCCGATGATAAGGTTGTTATCCCCGGGCCGTCCGGACTGCCCAATCTGGTAGTTGTGATCGGATCTACCATGGTCGAACAGAATCCGGGACCACTCTCGCGTGACTCCGTAACTGCGACACCGCATACCGACCCCACTCGCTTCAGCGACACGCATCCTACCATCGCCTCGTTTCTCAACGAGTTATTCGATCGGATGGAGACCATGAGTTTGGCCGATGACCAGATCCCGGTCTATGACCGGCTCGGGCTTAAACCCGATGATAGGGAGATTCACATCCCCACAGTCACCCACCTTGTCGCCACCGTCGAGTGTCCGGCCGGGGGCTCGTCCCCCCAATTACCGGAATTAAAAACGGTTTATACCCCCGTCTCCGATCACCGAGACCTCGCCTGCAGCCCCGACTCTGGAGTTCGCTCTGGAAATAGGTCATCACCGGTCCCTGGTCTATCGCATAGTTCGGAGTCCGTGATTCCGAACCCCCACCGTGGCGTGGAATCAAATTTTATCCCACCCACCTCCCAAACCGATCACTCAAGCATCGCAGCAGAGCCCAAGTCTTCGGACTTGCGAGACATTAAGCAGTTATCAGGAGAGACGGTTCATCATTACTGGGCTAGACTCCTCCTTGCTAGAAACAAAGTACGGGGACTCAGTGATCAAGAGATAATGGCAAACTTCATTTGCAATTGCCATGACAAAGGGATTCTCAATGCCCTGGCGCGGAGGCACATTCGTGACTTCACCGAGCTGTCAGTTTTGGTACAGAAGTATTGTGCCATGGAAAGCGCTTGGCAAGCCGAGCGGCTGTTTACGGAACCAACCTTTACCGAATACCCTAGTGGAGATCGGCCAAAGAGGATACCTCCGAAACGGCCAGCCAAACTCGAGCCCGCCAAAAAGAGAAACAGGCCCCTTTCGGGGGTCAGTACCGTCCTGGATGGACTACTAGATAAACCTTGCCCTATACACTCCGTATTGCTGAACACAGCTCCAACTCACAGCCTTAGAGCTTGCTGGGTCGTCAGGCAGGTCACAAAAAGCGGTGAAGCCATTCTTGAGGCACCACCGCCGAACAGGCGCTCCACATCGCCACCAGAATATAACGCCGAAGTCCTGACGATCTACGAAACGTTCCCTTCAAGGAACATGAGGAAAAGAGCTCTTAAAGAACTCGAGCAGATATATCATGTGGCAGCAACAAGTGCATGGGCAGACATACCCATTACCTTCGAAGATACTGACCGACCAGCCATTCTTCCCGGTGATTCGCCGGCCGCCCTAGTCCTGAACCCCATCATCGATGGCTTCAGGTTACACAAGGTGCTAATGGACGGCGGTAGTGGTTTAAACCTGATCTACGAAGATACCCTAGAAAAAATGCAGTTCGACCGATCTCACATCGAGCATAGCAACACAACTTTTCGGGGAATCATCCCAGGGAAAGAGGCGCGCTGTTCAGGACGTATCGTCCTGGACGTAGTGTTCGGCACGCCCGAAAACTACCGTTCCGAAGAACTCCTCTTCCATATCGTGCCCTTCCCCAGCGGCTACCACGGCCTTTTGGGACGCGACGCCTTCACAAAATTCCAGGCTATACCACATTACGGGTACATGAAACTTAGGATGCCAGGACCAAACGGGGTGATCACAACCGCCAGTGATCTGAATATAGCCCTTCGAGCCGAAAACAAAATAGCAGTGCTTTCCCTCGAGGCTCTAGCTGAGACCTTTGCCGCAGAAGAGCTGACCGCACTTCGGTCAACAGTAGACAAGGACGATGTGATCCTCAGCAAGAGGCCCAAACCCACGTCCTTTAAACCGGCAAAGGAAATCGTTAAATTTCAGGTGCACCCGACGGACCCCAACAAGACAGCGTCCATCGGAGCTCAGCTCGATCCCGTAATGGACGAAGCGCTGCGAGCATTCTTACGAGAAAACTGGGACATCTTCGCCTGGCATCCTTCTGATATGCCCGGCATCCCACGGTGGCTGGCAGAACATAGTCTGAACATCATCGCAGGCTTTAAACCCGTCAAGCAGACTCTGCGCCGCTTTTTCGAGCCCAAACGACAAGCTGTGGGTGAAGAATTAGCTAAATTGCTAGGGGCCGGATTCATTCGGGACATTAAGCACCCCGAATGGTTGGCAAACCTGGTTATGGTACCAAAGAAAGATAAATCCTGGCGGTTGTGCGTCGACTTTAAAGACCTTAACAAGGCCTACCCCAAGAACCCTTTCCCCCTACCACGGATAGACCAGATCATCGACGCCACAGCCGAACACGATTCACTGTGTTTCCTCGACGCTTACTCCGGATACCATCAGATCCAAATGAAGGAATCCGACCAAGCTGCAACCACATTCATCACCCCATATGGGCCATTCTGCTTCAACACAATGCCTTTCGGGCTAAAGAACGCTGGGGCTACATACCAGCGCATGATCCAGACCTGTCTCGAAAAACAGGTTGGCAAAACAGTCGAGGCATACGTTGACGATGTGGTCATTAAAACCAAACACGTCAGCCATTTGATCGACGACCTAAGGCAAACCTTTGCCAGCCTATGCGAATACGATATACGACTCAATCCGGAGAAGTGTGTATTCGGAGTTCCCGCTGGTATACTGCTTGGATTCATCGTTTCCCATAGAGGAATAGAAGCGAATCCAGCCAAGATCCGTGCCTTATCAAAACTTGCAGTTCCCACAGAGCTAAAGCATGTCCAAAGGTTGGCTGGTTGCGTGGCAGCGTTAAGTCGCTTTATCTCCCGCCTCGGTGAAAAGGCTTTACCGCTCTATAAATTGCTGAAACGGACCAAGAATTTCGAATGGACCGATGAAGCAAAGGCTGCGTTAGAAGAAATCAAGACACTCCTGGCAAGCAATCCCATACTCACAGCACCAGGCGCGGGTGAGCCCATGTTATTATACATATCGGCCACCAACCAAGTCGTTAGCGCAGTGCTCGTCGTCGAACGAGAAGAGGAGGGACACAAATTCCGGATACAGAAGCCGGTCTGTTACGTGTCAGAAGTACTAACGCAATGCAAGTCCAGATACCCGCACTACCAGAAGATAGCCTATACAGTATTTATGGCATCACGGAAACTAATTAAGACACTACTTCCAAGAGTGTTCGGTCACGGTGGCATCCGAAGTACCCCTGAATGATATAATCAACAACGGGGATGCCACCGGCCGCCTAGCCAAATGGGCCATTGAGCTCCTTCCTTTTGAAATTACCTACAAACCACGACGAGCTATTAAATCTCAGGTGTTGGCAGATTTCCTCGCCGAATGGACAGAGGCAGAGCTCCCCAGGGAATATAGTACATACTCCCATTGGACTATGTAATTCGACGGATCCAAAACTTTGGCCGGACTGGGGGCTGGAGTTGTTCTCACATCCCCCACAGGCGAGAACGTTCGATACGTGTTGCAGATCATGTATGCCGACTCCAACAATGCAGCCGAATACGAAGCCCTTCTGCACGGTCTTCGGATGGCAGCATCAATGGGCATACGCCGGCTGGAGGTACGGGGAGACTCCAACCTGTCCATCTCCCAAATCAACGGCGAATTTGACACCAAAAACCCGAAGATGGCGGCATACAGAAACGCTGTCCTCAAGATATCTGCATGGTTCGAGGGGCTGGAATTTCACCACGTCGCTAGAGACGACAACCAAGCTGCCGACATACTGGCTCGCATGGGGGCCAAACACGACCCTGTCCCACAAAACACTTTCCTAGAACGGCTCTTTAAGCCATCCGTGGTTTGGCATGACGATCATAAGGGCACCGATCTAACCAGTGCAGACGAGGTTGTTCCCCCTATAAATGAACCAGACGATCAAATCATCGGCGGCTCGGTAATGGACGAAACGCCCTCGGCTCACGAGGTCATGGCAGTAATCGCGCCATGGACCGAGCCCTTCCTCGCCTACCTTCTTCGCAAAGAACTCCCCGACGATCAGATGGAGGCACAGCAAATAGTTCGGCGCTGCAAAGCCTACAAGGTACACGAGGGTGAGTTACACAAGAAGAGCACCACCGGAATATTACAGCGGTGCATATCTAAGGAAGAAGGGCGGCAGCTTTTAGCCGAAGTCCATACAGGGATGGGTGGTCATCACGCCGCAGCAAGAGCCTTAGTAAGCAAGGCCTTCCGGGCTGGTTTTTTCTGGCCCACAGCTCGGGCGGACGCCCAGTCAATTGTCAAATATTGCGTGGGATGTCAACTTTTTGCAAATGAAAGTCACATGCCCCCAACAGCTCTTTGGACTATTCCAATTACCTGGCCCTTTGCGGTCTGGGGGCTGGACATGGTCGGACCACTTAAAGGGGGGACCAAGAAGAACAAATACTTACTGGTCATGGTTGACAAGTTCACCAAACGGATAGAGGCAAAACCTGTCAAATCAGCCAAGTCCGGACCAGTAATCGACTTTATATCCGGCGTGGTACACCGCTACGGTGTCCCGCACGGTATAATAACTGACAACGGATCCAATTTCACGGCCCAAGTGGTCAAAGACTGGTGCGCAAAGATGGGCATCAAGCTCGATTACGCATCGGTTTATCACCCGCAGACCAATGGACAAGTCGAACGAGCAAACGGCCTCATTATGAGCGGCATTAAGCCCCGTTTGGTCCGGTCTCTTCAAGAGTCCGATTGTCATTGGGTTGAGGAGCTCGACTCCGTTCTATGGGGCCTGCGCACCACCCCGAATAGATCAACGGGATACATACCGTTTTTCATGATCTATGGGGCAGAAGCGGTCCTTCCTTGTGATATTATTCACGACGCACCAAGGGTGCGCATGTACGAAGAAAAGGAGGCCGAGTTAGATCGGCAAGATGACTTGGACGCATTGGAAGAGGAGCGCGACATAGCTCGGGCCCGTTCTACTTTTTATCAACAGCAGGCCCGACGTTACCAGAGCAGGGAGGTCAGGGCACAAGCATACAACGTGGGCGAACTCGTCCTACGGCTCCCGGAGAAGCAGAAGCATAAACTCAAGCCTAAATGGGAAGGCCCCTTCATAATTGACGAAGTACTCGTAGGGGGCTTACCGTCTTCGGAACCCGCCAGACAACCGCCTTGAACCAAACCCATGGAACGCAGCTCGTCTTCGGCGCTTCTACGGCTAGACCGGTGTCGCCATACTCTTTACCCTCCTTTTTTCTTTCTTTTCTTTGTTGTTTATTTTCCCTCCCACCTTGATTTTTGGCAGGTTTGGATTCTTTCCTTTTCTTCCCAACTCTATGTTCGCCTCAACCGATCTTGTACTAAGATTTTCGGCCTACACCCTTAAGTGTTAAATCCGAACACAGCACCTGGGGGCTTCTTTTCCGAAGCCAATGTTTTTATATTATAAGCACTTATTCACATTTATTGTGTATGCATGTTTCCCTTGTCGTTTTTAAGCCATCATATGCATCAATTCGAACTAAGACTTTGCTAAGCTGGGTTGCCTCGCTCCTGTGGTTACCCTCTACGTTCCCGATTGTTCGGCTAGAGGGTAAAGGGAGCACCTCTGCGATTGTTACGACCGGGTCATCTGGATACGTACCTCAGACGGGTGAAGCCAAAAGCTAGCTATCTTCAGCAGACAATTGATCGGCTACGACGGAATCAACTAATAATACTACAGTCGTCATGACAATTGCTCGGGCTTCTTCTTTTACAAAAGCCCTTAGTCGCATACTAACAGTATACGGCCTTCTACCTACGATTTACGTAGCACCCTGAAGAAATGTATCGATAGAGGTACTATTTTCTTTGGAAGATGTTTCTTATGCTAAGCAGTAATATAACATATCTCCCTGTGTGCTTTCTGTCTGTTCACACCACATGGCCGGATTGCCTGGTTCCCCGAACATAATTCACTCCCCTAGGGTGATAATTTCCAAGGAACACTCCCAAGCTCATAGCGCGGGAGGCCGAAGCCGATGGCCGGTTAAGACAAAGTTTACAACACAGATGGGGCAATTCCTCGATTTTTAGTACATAGTTACATATAATCATACATCCGGTTGCCAATCGAGATTGTCGATTATGGTGTCCAGGGAGCAATCTTCTTGTGAGAGACAGGCGGCAGGCATCACTTGGTCGTATACCAGGTGGAGCGGCACTTCTTGTCCATCCGACCCTACTGGCCCAACCTGAGCCATACGCTCGGGGTTAAGAACGGTATAGCGGGTCTTGATCATCACCCACGCCTCTCGTGCTCCCTCTCGGCAAGCCGATGTCTTCCACAGCTCGAGCCTACTTCGGGCTCCCTTGAAGCGATCGACTAAGTCGGTCATCCCCTCCGGAGGTTCCTCGGCGGGCCACAATGCTTTCACCATGTTCTTCATGGCCTTCCGAGCCCGCTCATGAAGGGCGGACAGCTCTTTTAGAAGGCTTCCCTGGTAGGATCCGATCTCTTCTTCGGGTCGCCCAGTCAGGAGACCTGTACATGAGTCACGGCATGCGTCTTATGCTTCGTTCATAAGAAATACCTTCTGAAGTTAGAATCACTCTTACTGAACAAGCCCCTCTATAATTTCTGGTTCTCTCCTTGGGCCTGGGCCAATTGAGTCTTTAAGCTCTCAATTTCTTCGGCCTGCTGTTTGTTCTCCTCCTTAAGGTGGTTCTTCTCTTCAAGGTGTCGTTGCAAAACACGACAGCCAGCCTCCTACTGGGACTCGGCATATCGCTGAGATTCTCGAGCTACATCCAAATCTCTTTGTAATTGCCCTATTGATTCAGCTGCTACATAGTACCCTAGCGTAAGCATGGGAATATACTAAGATCAGCAGAACAGATATACTCACCATGTGCCTCCCGAATAAAGCTCTTCACTTGCTCTAATTCGGCCTTTACAGATTCTACCTGTGTTCGGCTGGCTTCCAGTTCCTTGGCCAGCTGCTCGTTCTGTTGCTTCGAGGCCTGTGTTAGCAGTGAAACAATCCAAGGATCCTTAATTCGGTCGTTCCGACCAACTTAAGGCTCGGGGGCTACTGGGTTCACAGGAGTGTTCGGATTCTAATAACCGATTACTCACCTGCAGGCTGGCCGATATCAATTTTATGGCCTCCCCGAACCCAGCTCGGGTGCGTGCACCGTGCGTAGAGCACTGAACTCTTGCTCGGAGAAGACTGGGTGACGCAGGGCCTCTCGTCGACGCCGATGATGCATAGCACTTCCAACCTCGGATTGGGTGACGGATATGGCGTCGCCAGAATCGGTTGGGGCTGAATTGACGGCGGGAACCCCCGTAGCAGGTTTAGCATGAGCGGAAGGCCTGGAATCTTGAGCACCGCCAGACATCCTGACGACGTCCTTGCCGGGGGACGGCCGAACTCTTTGCCTGAATATTTTGACAAAGGGGTCTCTTATGAGGCCTTATCAATCATACTACTAAATCAAACGGTCGAGCGAAATACCTTTGGGATGAACTCATAGGCGGGCTCGCCCCCGCGACCGGCTCATTTGTCGGATTCCTATTGCTTTCCGACCCAGGCACTGCCGCCGTGGCCGATGTGTGTCGCGCGGATCTACGGCGCTTGGGAGTAGGTGCCGGCACGTTTCGGTCTGTGGAGGATACTTGCCTTTTGCGGGACGGGTTTTTCTTCTTCTTGCTTGTTGCAGGGGAAGGGAAGGATCCAGGGTAATCGGCTATGATAGCCACCTTGGAGCCGTCAAGGCCCTCCTGGTCGAAAACCCCATCTTCGAGCTCGATTGACAGATCCGGGTCATCATGGAAGCCCAGATCATCATCACGGGAATAGTCCTCGGGCTGAGGGGCCGGACAGTTAACTGTCTCGATAAAGCTCCTCCATTCCTGTTCACATAGAGTTAAAGGCTTCGGTCAAAAAAGGACAAATTGAGAAACCGAACTATGGTCACAAGGTAGAAAGGCTTACCCATTCGATGGGATTGTGGCTTGACTATCCCTCCTTTGTTGACCGCCGAATAAAATCTTCTTGCTCCCCTTTGTATAGGTCGGCGAGTGTGGCGGCTAATGCTGTTTGATCAGTAGGGCCAAGTCTTCGGGAGCGAGTAGTGTCGCTTGTCCCGTTGTAACACCACAAGGGGTGTATCCTCTATTGAAGAGGTTGGACGCACCAGTTGATGGCGGCGGCCATGACGTCTATCATGGTCAGCTTATGATAGGCTAGTACCCTCACGCGGGCTGCTAAGCGCTGCACCTCGATGCTGTCCTCTTGGGACAGGCTCTTCAGGTGCCAGTTGTACCTTTTCTTCAAAGTGGCATCGGAATATTCGGGCAGACCCCTTCGAGCTGGATCGAATAGAGGGACGTCCTCAATATAAAACCATTCCGAAGTCCATACTTCGGACTCCTTCGGCGTCCCCACGGGATATCCCGTCCCCGCTATGCGACATACTTCGGCTCCACCGACCTCAAAAATTGTCTTGTCTCGAGTGCGAGGAACGAGGCAGAAGTACTTCCTCCACAATTCCAAGTGTGCCTCGCAGCCCAGGAACATCTCGCAACGGGCGACGAAGCCCGAGATGTGCAGAATAGACCCTGGGGTGAGGTGGTGGAGCTGGATTCCATAAAACACCAGTAACCCTCTCAGGAACGGATGAATGGGAAACCCGAGACCCCGCAGGAGGAAGGGCACAAAACATACACGCTCCCCCTTTTGTGGATGGGGAAATTCTCCGCGAGGGCCTCGCCGTTGAAAGAAGTCAAACCGGCGCGGACAGCTGCCAGATCCGAGGAGGGAAGGTACCCTTGGGTCTCGAGGTCCCGTAGTCGAAGGAGGGACACGGAGCAGCTTGTCCAGTCCCCGGGACGTGATCCGTAAGGATGCGAGGAGGAACTGGGGGCGCTCGCCATTTTTGGTGAAGACCTTTCGCTAGAGGTTTTTTCCGATGGGGAAGAAGAAGATATGGTTTGGACCACGATTCAGTTTGTTTAAATGGGTGGTGCCTCTTTTGTGGGAGGGGTAGTTTTGTAAAAAGCTACTGAACCGCTCGTCTCCCCACAACGCGCGAAGATCAAGAAACGCTATTACTATGGACCCAGCAATCCCGTGACGTTTGGGATTTCACCGATGACAGGACGGTTGCCGAACAAGAAGGGATGGAGGGACTCGCCTCGCAAGCTGAAGACTTCGGTGTACAAGATTATCCGGATATACCTCGGCATTGGAGGCTAGTCCAGGGGCTACTGAGGGAGTCCTGGTTTAAGGGGTCCTCGGATAGCCGACCTATTTCTCATGGGCCAGACTATGTGGGCCACTGGATGAGCATTGGGTGATCAGGGGCCCCGTCGCCAAGGTGGAAGTTTCAAGGAGCCATGGCGTGTCCTCCAAGTTGTCGACAGTAGATAGGCATGTTTTTTCCCTTTAATGTGCAACCGACTATGTGTAAACCATAGGTACCCTCGGCGTCTATATAAGCCAGAGGGTTTTAGGTTGTAAACCAACAGAACTCATCTAGGGTTTTAGTCATACGATCTCGTGGTAGATCAACTCTGTAACCCTTATACCATCAATATAATCAAGCAGGACGTAGGGTATTACCTCCATAGGAGGGCCCGAACCTGGGTAAACATCGTCTCCCACTTCTCCTGTTACCATTGATTCTAGTCTCACAGTTCGGGACCCCCTACCCGAGATCTGCCGGTTTTGACACCGACAACAGTGACAAGTCACGCACTTCCGGAGAAGAGACCAGTAGGCCGTGGAATATTGCTCATCTTCGGCCTTACTATACTTGAGTCATTGACTCTCATCAATGTACATACTTCTGTCATTGTATATACCTTTTATAATATAATAAAGCCGGCATCGCTATAATTCGGGGCCTCTGCCGTTTTCATGCAGCAGTTGATGGTGCAAAGAGTTGATTATTCATAAGGTCACTTGGGGGCTTCCAACCCACTGGGTTTAGCTTTCATACCCTCTTGACCGGCTTAAAAGCCATATTTGAGTTAAACCTGCCTGTTTGCAACTTGCTACTTCGCCAAGTGACCCGCTGAATGTTTGACAGTCAATCTTTTCAAGAACCTGAACTCGTCAAAGTTAAAACGGCGGCTTATGTCACGTGAGAGCCGGCTTATAGAGAGCTAGGACAAAATCACTTGTTCGCTGTAGTCTCTCCGCTATGTGGCCCGTTCATACTCTTAACAGTCAATCTTTTTTAAGACCCTGAACTTGTTAAGGTTAAAATGATGGATTTATGTCACGTGAGAGCCGGCCTACGGGATTATAGGCATTAAATGCCTAGCTTCTTTGAGGCAAAAAAACTTGAGTTTTCTCAAAATATATATAAAGGGTTGATCTCTTTTGGGCTGTGCCTTCAAAGCCGCCTAAACAATAAGAAAAGATATACATATATTTTCTGCTTGTTATTTTGCAGGAATTTTTCATGATAAGATTCTAAGTCTTTGGATAATAGCTTATCCCGGCTTAGTATTGCTCAAGGATTATAACCCACCAGTGGGAGTTGATGAATTGATACTGAGGCATATGATCATATCCAAAACATTCACACTGTGGAAAAAGTTTGAAGTGCCAAAGCTGCCAGAATATGAGTTGATCAAGCTCAAAACATGCGCAAAGGCACGGCACAGGCAATCAAGTTTTACTACGGCTATTACAAGACTCCAGGGAGCCCAAAATTTGTGGACTCAATAGTTTTTCACACAAGTAATAACCCGGCTGCTCAGCATTGCCCGGGTTAACTTCATCTGAGGCCAGCTCCTCGCCTAACTCATGGACGGGTCATCCTGCGCCGGGTCTTCGGTCTCCTGGATCTAAAGGTTGTCCACATCCTAGTTGCAATTGATTAAAGCTTCAAATTTGGCTTCGTCATGCAAGATTGGAGACGGGTCAACATCAGGGGCAAAGATGTGCTTACGGCGTTGGGGAGTCAGGTTTTTTGGCTCAAATGTGGGCGCCCAGACTCACACATTGTTGTCATCATAAGCCGCCTGAAATACTGTCAGATCAGCTTCGGCGGCCAGCCGGCTAGCCAATGCTCGCGATGCCTTGATGCAATGGGCATAGTCTTCTTGGGTCAATTCTGACCCGTCGTCCTTCAGCTGTGGAAAGCCGCCACTCATCTCTTCTGGGTTAAGCTCAGGTGCGTAAGCCAACGCCCGGCTCAAAGCAGCTACTGCGCCTTTCCGGGCGGCTGATTTCTGCAGTTCTTCGAATTGCTTGGGGATGGTGGAGAGGCACTTCAACACATCTTTGATAAGCTTTGGCATGCCCTTCTCGCAGATTGAAGGCCCTGATGGTGAAAAGGCTTCCAACGTACAGCTGCTCAGTGAAGGCATATAAAGCCTTCAGCTTCAGCAAGCTGTCATCCGGAAGCTGGCAAGTTCGTTGGCCTACAAGCAGATCAATTTTGTAAGTCGCCAGGCGAGTCTCTATAAGACTATTTAAAAAAGAATGCCCATAACATAGTCAGTAAGCACTTGCCAAAGACGGCCTCAGTCATCCGAGCTACATGGCGTTTGAGACTGGTCAGCTCTTCGGCAATGGGTTTAAGTTGGCCCTCTGCGTCTTCTGCGCGTTTGACTAAGGCGGCTTTTTCCGCTTCAACAGATTGCTTATAGGCCTCAAAGTCCGCCTTAGTTTTTTCCAGTTCTGTTGAGGAGAGCCGCCACTTTGCATCAGCTTCAGTTCGGGAGTCTTGTTGCAACGCCAGGTTCTTTCTAAGGTCGGCCAAACTAGACTCGGCCACGTATAAAGTTTCCTGCACTGTATAATTGTCAAAGTATAAGTTTATCAAGTTTAAAGCCGCCAGCACGGTTTATAATGGAATTTGGGGGCACTGAAAAAGGTTGTTACAAGTCTCAAGCAGATTGCAAGCAATATATTTGACACTTGGGGGCTAATGTGTATCAGTTCTTTCAAAGTTTACAGTACAAACAAGACCCGGATCATCTTCACGAAGATAACCTGACTCTTGGGGGCTGCACATTATTCCTCAAGTTTATATGATCAGATCTACAAAAAGTTCCGGCTCATTATTTACATAATGACCCGGCCCTTGGGGGCTACACTTGGCATTTTCTTTACCATACAGTAAGTGCCGGCTCATTATTCGCATAATGACCCGACGCTTGGGGGCTACATGCTGATCTATTCAAATCTACATATTACTGAAGACCCGGCTTATCTTCAAGAAAATAAGCCGGCTCTTGGGGGCTATGTAAGGTTATATGGAAGGCAAGAAAAGTTGAGTACCTCATATTTTTTCTTCATCATGCCAACTAAGTTGGCCTCCATGTCCCGGCTTGCGGCGAGGCGGCTTAGATAGCCAGAGTGCAGTTCATCAGCGGTAAGCTTCTCCAAATTGGGAAGATCAAGCTTAACCCTCTCCTTCTCAGGCGAAGGCGCCTCATCCTTATTAATGTGCTTGGTCAGCACGTTGGAAGGGGCAGGAGCTGTGTAAGCTGTTTCGGTGATGGTAACCTCTTCTTCATGAGGAGTCACATCTTCAGCTGTTGGCAGAGGGCTGGGCGGCTTAGGATCAGCCTCTAGATTAGCTTCAGGAATTGCAATGTCAACATCCACCGGCTCAGTAGGCTGGGGAGTCTCATCGTGGGCGCCTTGATCAGCTTCAGAGGGCTCGACTTGAACTTCAAGAGTACCAAGCTTCGTGTTCTCCGGCTCTGGGACATCCGGACGGGCAGATGACCCGCTTAATTTCCTCTTCTTAGCTTGGGCTCTATGAACAAAGATTTCAGGATAAGATTCTATGAGGATAAAAACTTAGCAGTCAATATTGGATGCAGAGACGAAAGTTACCCGGGGTTGATAACAAGAGGTGGCAGCTTGGAAGCGGTTGAGTCGCCAGAGGAAGGAGTATCCTGAAGACATTAAAGTTGAGCAGTACGATCAGTTTTATTGCATAAGGCTAGCAGGCAGAAGCAATACAAACAAAGTTATGAGTTACCTCGTTACGGCGTTTCCGCGGAGCCGAAGTGTCAGGTATGCCGACCATTAGATCTTCAGAGCCGCTGCTCCGGGTCTAACGCCTGGAGTCGTGTTGCTGCTTCTTCAAAAGAAAGTTGGGATCCAAGTGAGCAAGGGGGTGTGAAAACTTTACTTTCCGGATGACCCGCCGTATTTTCTCTCTTGGCAAGGGTTCTGAGTCGGAGGAGATGGTAGTTACCTCTGCTGCGCCGGCTTGGGTTGTCTCCGCGTCACCCTGAGAGGAGTCAGCATCAATAAGTTGCATGCAAAGAAGACCAAGAGAGTCAAGTTCTACCTCTGAGTCATCCAACTCCAGCAACTCTCTGCTGGATTTTTTCTTTTTACGAGCCGGAGCCCGGGCCTTAGTTGCTTTGCTTTTCTTCTTCTTGTAGGTGGAGGCTATTGGTTATTCTCTTTTTCCAGAAGGGAGAATCGGCCTAGAAATGTTTTGTAGAAAGGTTAAATGAGGCATATGAAATGCAGCATTTAAAGGAAGAAGAGCGAAGGTTGAAATAAAAAGGTTCACCTCAGGAGCCGGGTTAAGTGCGTAAAAGGGATTTAACCCCGTCTTGTTGCAGACTTCTTGAGGTTCTCCCAACAATGATTTGACGATCAGGTTGAGGTCCTTGTCCGTTAGGGGCGTCTGATTGAAGTGTTGAGGGTCATTCACCTCAGCAGTATATTCACACATTAAGCCGCCGCACAGGCTCAATGGTAGGATTCTCCAAGAGACCCGGCAGCAGGTTAGATCAACGCCAGTAAATCCATTGGCCAATAAAGCCCTGATCTTTGAGAATGTTGGAGTGTCTTGGGCGCGCTCTATGGCAGACAGCCGGTCTGGGAGCTCGGTGGTGGTGCAGAGCCGGTAGGGACGATAACCCGGCAGTGAGTTCTCTTCGGCCGAAGAAGTGTCTTTGCAATAAAACCAGGTATGATTCCAGTCTTTGGGGTGGCTAGGCAGAGTCGCCGAGGGAAAGGAAACATCTCTCCGCCTCTGAATTGAAACACCACCAAGCTCAAGGCTTGGTCCATCGGCAATCTCCGTCTGGCGGTTGATGTAGAAGAAATCTCTGAAGAGGTCAACAGAGGGCTCTTCTTGCAGATATGTTTCACAGAATATTTGGAACTGGCATAGGTTGGTGACTGAGTTGGGGCCAATATCCTGAGGATGGAGCTTGTAAAAGTGCAGGGCATCCCGGAAGAACTTTGATCCGGGCGGTGAGAAGCCACGGAGAAGATGGTCTGTGAAGACGATAACCTCCCCTTCCTTGGGTTCGGGAGTGATCTCGTCACCAGGAACCCGCCAATGGATGACGTCTTGAGCCAGCAAAACTCCCAAGACCACGAAATCGTTTAGTATTTCCTCGGTGACCCCGAAGCCTATCCAGTCGCAAGAGGCAGGGGCTTTAGCCATGACGGCGGGGTGAACACTGTGGAAGGAACGCTGCATGACCAAAACAGCTATGACCAAGACGACGACGCTACATGGCAGGTCATTATTAAGTTATGAGCCGCCGCCAACTACAGGAATGAAGCGGATTATGTCTTGCCAGGGAGAGCCGGCAGCACAACGGTGGGTGAAATTCACAGTAAAAGTTGAAAATATTGCTAAGTGTAGACAAACAAGTTCCACCAAATACGGCTGCAGCTACAAAATCTAAGGACGAAGGTAAAAGGAAAAATATTTCCTAAACCTAAAAACGTGCCGAGGAGGAACAATAGTTCATATATAAATTCCAATGAAGGAACGATCTACACTGGATATGGAATACATGTTAAGAGAAGCACCGCGCGATTTAACTATCGTTCCAGGGCCTAAAGGTACTTTCTTTCCAATCAATGATGAACAATCCGACGAACAGCGGTGAACTCGGAAGGAAAACCCGACGAACTAATGCGGATCTAAAGAGGGAAGAAGATGGAACCTGGAGGATGCAGAAGATGCGGGCGCGCGTCGGCGAGTTCTGGTCACAGTCAGGATGATGCAGCGGCCTGGCCGAAGAAGACGGTGTCGTCCGGTCGGTGCGGCGGACCTCCGGTCGCGCGGGCGTCCAAAGGAAGAAGAAGGGAGGCGGCAGCGGGGGAAAGTGAAAAGGATGGGACCCCCCCCCCCCCCCGCCCCGCCTATTTATAAGGGGGATGGAACAGCAATAGTCCAGCGCGGGAATCGAGGAGACAAAATGATGATTGACCAAGAAAACGCCTCGATTCTCGGGTTGGATAGTTAATACAAAGATCTGTTGTGATGTCATTAAGATCATTTGAATTTACCAGAGGTGACGTCATCCATTTCTACATGGCGGGTCATGAAGGTTTCTTTCAGGATAGGTGATTATGAGGAACGCAAGACTCGCCAACCAGAAGACTTGAAGATTGACATGAACAGGTTCAAATCAATCTGGGGCCTAATGTTGGGGATATAACCCCACGATGAGACCCGCCCTTGTATGACCGGGTCATGAAGTTGGCGGCTTAGCAGATGGGCCTGGAAGTGACTTGCCAGACGGGCCTGGCGGAGGCCCAGAGCCGGAAGGCAACGTGTGACCCAGAGGCGTAAGCCGCCGGGAGACGGCTTGCCAGACAAGGCAAGGTTAGTTAGAGATAAGGTCGGTTACTGGATGTAACCCGGCCCGGACTCTTGTAAGCCCAGGGCCTGGACCTATGTATATAAAGGCAGGTTCCCTGGGTGGCTTAAGACACGAAACCTTTGATCGAGTGCTAGGTCAAGCGAATTCCGCTCCCTTGTAATCGATACCCAATCAATACAGCTCAAAGCAGGACGTAGGCTGTTACCTCCTTTGAGAGGGGCCGAACCTGGGTAAACCTGTGTCTTTCGTCCCGATCAACCCCTTCGAGTTAACCACCGTAGCGATGGCTTCACTCCTTAGTCCTTGCACTAGGACATCTACCGTGATAAAACCACGACACCCTCCGTGATGGTGTTTAGATTGGATCTCGAGGTTCTGGAACTTGTGGTGGCTGGAATTGTGCTTCGTCGACTCTCCTAGGGTTTTTGGAATATTTGGGAATTTATAGGCATCAGAGGCGGTGCGGAAGGGGACCGAGGAGGGCACAAACCATCAGGGCGTGCCGGGGCCCCCCTGGCGCGCCCTGGTGGGTTGTGGTTTCCACGGCCCACCTCTCCGGCAGTTCTTTGGCCCACTTGGTGTCTTCTGGTCTCGAAAAAATCTCCAAAACGTTTCGTCGCGATTGGACTCCGTTTGGTATTGATTTTCTGCGAAGTAAAAAACAAGCAAAAACAACAAGTGGCACTTTGGCACTATGTCAATAGGTTAGTCCCAAAAAATGATATAAAGTTGTTATAAAATGATTGTAAAACATCCAAGAATGATAATATAACAGCATGGAACAAGCAAAAATTATAGATACGTTGGAGACGTATCATCCAGCTAGTAAACAAATTGACACTTCATATCAAGCACATAATAAATTTCATTTCGTATTATGGCAACCAGGATTTCATAATTGAAATACATCAGAGTACAACATCATATAGGCATATACTACCTAGCTACCCAATTACACGACAGGACCGAGTTTCACATGCAACATCTAAAACCTTTGGAAAAGAGCATCATATAGGGTAAATAGACAGATGAATCTCGTCTAGAAAACTGTTGAAGCGGAAGGCGCATATTGAGCCTTCGCTGATGTCGAAGGTCCTTGCAACTTTATGCCAGTGCCTGTGGATGGTTGCCCGCCCAACCGTCATCCTCTTGAGCAAGACTTCAATATTATACCGTGGGTGCTGTATGAATACCTTCCTTGCCTCTTGACCATACATGTGGTTTGAGACGTACTCATCAATGAACTGCTTTGGAAAGGACTGGAAACAAATATATGCATAAATTTCGTTTCGAAAAATTGAAATGTCACAAAGGGAAAAAAGACAAGGTAAAAGAGATAGTACCATCATATAGTTCACTGATGTCTTCTTCATTGTGCAGACAAACAGCTTGTTGTTTTTCGTCGCAAGTTTCTTTATCTTAACAATCTTTTTGAGTTTCTTGATTTGACTAATATTCATGAACACATCATTTCCCCACATGCAAAATGGGTCGAACAGTGGGTCTAAACCTCTTACAGCAGGACCTACATGTGCAAGACCAAATTATTATTAGAAACCTAAATATTAGAATGGTTCCTGCAATTGCACAATAATGTGCTATTAGCCAAAGGATCATGAAAGTGCAAACCTCGATGGTAAACTTCAGTGTCTCCCATTGTTCCTCATGTAACGCGTTTAAGATAGATACTGATCAGGTTTTAAGTGAGATTTAGCGTGCTATCAGTAAAATATGTTAATGGAAAATAAACGCATTGTAGATCCAACATATGAATTCAAGCCACATGAAAAAGCCAAGCGTGCTAAGAACTATGAAATATAGCACTTGTATGTTTCACATGCATAACAAAACAAAATTGTACCAACAATAATCGAACATCACATTGCAGATGATCACCAAAACAAATGAACCAAACAGTTAACTGAGCATCACATTGCACAATAGAACATACTAGAAGGTCAGATTGCATAGTAGCATTACATTGCATATTTCACTTGAATTTCTGGAAAGGCGGGAGCAGCACATGCAACAGGTAAAGCAAACATGCTTAACAGGCGTAGCTAGCTGAACACAGGTCATTAGTAATTAATCTTAAAAAACAAGATATTCCTCGTCATTGGAGATATCGATAATGATGGTCTTGGACGAGGGCGAGGCCTCCACATCGAGGGTGCCCTCCTCGTAGTGGTGAGTGGCCTCAGCCTGTCCGGGCACCAACCTGCCGGCTCTGGAGTTGAGGAAAGCACGGGCACGCTGAGAAAACAACTCGTAGTCATCGTCGAAGGCAACAGCGGAGCCCTCGAGAAAACACAACGAGTTGTTGTTCAAAGCAGCCAACCGTGTGGCGGCGTCCGCGCGCGAGGCATCAACGGTGGCCTCGACGGCGAGGTGCTTCTCCAAGATCTGGGGGTCGGCACGCATGGCAGTCATCGCGGCCTCATCCGTGCGTGCGGTCGCGATTTGCTTCTCTGCTGCCTGGTGCTCCTTGAGATCTTGTCTATACTGCGTGCACCATGTCTTTCGGCGGCCATTATGTGGGGGGTGTCGGTGTCAAAACCGGCGGATCTCGGGTAGGGGGTCCCGAACTGTGATACTTGAATCCATGGTAACAGGAGACAAAGGGGGCAAGGTTTTACCCAGGTTCGGGCCCTCCTATGGAGGTAATACCCTACGTCCTGCTTGATTCTATTGATTGTATGGGGATTACAGAGTTGATCTACCACGAGATCGTATGACTAAAACCCTAGATGAGTTCTCTCGTTCTACATCCTAAAACCCTCCGGCTTATATAGACGCCGGGGTCCCTAGGGTTTACACATGGTCGGTTACACGTCGAAGGGATAAACATGCCTATCTGCTAATCCAAACGTGGAGGACAAGCCACGACTCCCGAAGCTTCCTTCTTGGAGATGAGGTCTTCAATTCTTCCAGTATTCGGCAAGTGGCCCATACAGTCCGGCCCATAAGACATAGGCCGTCCTCCTAAGGACCCCTTAGTCCAGGACTCCCTCAGTAGCCCCCGAACTAGCCTCCAACGCCAAGGGTCCAAGCTCCAGCTGCCTCGAGTGATCCGAGTCTTCGGCTTGCAAGGTGAGTTCCTTTCTCCAAATAGTGATCGGCCCGAAATATAGTTCGGCCTCCGTCGACGTGTAACGTTTCCGATCATATATTGTCCACATACCATGAGTAGTTCGGCTTTGAAGGCCAATCATCAGAGAACCAATAGTGTCTTCTGACAACTTTTCAGATGAAAGACCACGGCCCACCACGACCTCTAACCAGTCACGAAGACTCGATTCGCGGTTCGAGGCCGTTTCCACCAGCATGATCTATCAATGCACAGATCGCGCCCTGTTTTACACGAGATATGTTTAATCACGCGCGCACAACGGCACGCATGTCTCGGGAAGCGGAGGAATTCACGGCGCCGCGAAGGGAGGCCAACCGGCAATAATCTTTAATAAAAGGGGAAGAAAACCCCAAGGCTTATCCGCGTCTCCCATTCACCTCCCTGCTTCCCCATCCTTCCGAGCTCCCTGAGCCCAGATCTAGGTCTTCCATTACTCCCCCTCCGAGCTCAGCCATGGGCAGCGGCAAGTGGGAGGCTTCCACGGTCAAAGACCAGGACATCCGAGATCTCAAGGACGCCGGCTATCTCCCCACCAACGTCTTCCATCGAGCTGCAGAGGAGGGCCAGGTGATCCCCACCCCCAAATCAGGCGAGAGGGTGGTCTTCGTCCCTCACTTCATCCGGGGATTAGGCCTCCCACTTCACCCCTTTGTGAGGGGTCTTATGTTCTTCTATGGGCTCGACTTCCACGACCTCCAGCCGAACTCTTTCATGCATATATCTGCCTTTATCATCATCTGCGAGGCATTCCTGCGGGTCGAGCCACACTTCGGACTGTGGCTCAAGATCTTCAACATCAAGCCGAAGTTTGTCGCCGGTGCACATGCAGACTGCGGCGGGGCAGTCATCGGCAAGCTTCCGCGCGCAGTGTGGCCTTCGGCACCTTCATCGACACCATCAAAACCTGGCAGAGGGAGTGGTTTTATATCACCGAGCCAAAGGAGGAGGGCGGAACTGTTCCTGCCGAATGCAGAACTGTTCCTACCGAATTCAGGTCCGGCCCCCCGACCAGATTGACCTCATGGGTCAAGAAGGGTCTCGACTGGGGGTCGGAAACAGAGGTGGAGGACCTGCAGAGGGGCATCGCCTCCCTAATCAGGGAAGGAGTCGGTCTGACCAACGTGGTCCAGGTCATGCTTCGGCGGCACATCCTCCCCTGCCAGCGCTGGAGCTCTCCTATGTGGGATTACCGGACTGACGACGACCCTACAGTTCGTCGACTCTTCCGCACTACGCGGGAGAAACTATGGAAGGCGCTGTTCAAGGCGCAGGAGAACTGTCCAAGCAAGAAGGAGGACAAGGGCTTGAGCGCCACCAGGCCCGCACCCGAGGTATAGCATAGTGTTATTTCACTGGTTCCATCTACTCAGAGATAGTCTAAGCATTTTCCGATTACCTTTCATAGGAATGGTTGAGCAAAGCCACGGGCATCAAGTGTCCGGATCCACAGCCCGAAGACCCCAAGTCTCCGCTGCTATTGGAGATGCTCGTCGTGGCGCCCTACAAGGCGCCAGATAAGAAGGAGAAGAAGAAGCCAGGCCGAACTGGCCTGCGCAACAGGGACCAGCCAGGGGCTGCGTTCGAAGATACTCATGCCTCCTCAAATCAAGAGGAGGAACACGAGGCTGAGGGGGGAGGCGATTCCCCCCTCACAGGAAAGAGGGCGGCGTCATCGGATGCCTCGGAGGAGGTAGTTCCTCCCGCCCAGAAGAAACCGCGCCAGACACAAGTAATCTCCTCCGACGACAGTTCGGACTCGAGCACCGAGTCCGAGGACTTCGAGAGGGTTCCGCGGAGGAACCTCAGGGTCAAGCCCCCACCTCGAAGCTACAGATTCGAAG
Source organism: Elymus sibiricus (assembly GCA_039707655.1). Classification (NCBI taxonomy): domain Eukaryota; kingdom Viridiplantae; phylum Streptophyta; class Magnoliopsida; order Poales; family Poaceae; genus Elymus; species Elymus sibiricus. The sequence continues at coordinate 396,683,719 of CM077663.1, read as the reverse complement.
ACCCTTCTGTGTTATTGATGCAAAGCTTCGAATGTTACTAACACGTGAGCGCCTACTGACTTGCAGCCCACCACGAGTTCTCCCCACCGATCAAGTTTCGGAGGGGGAGACCCCACCCGCCGAACTAGCGGAGAGCGGGTCTACGTCGCACCCCTCTCCTCCGGGAGCCGTGAGGGACACCACGGAGGCGTCCTCCCAACAGGCTCCCTTGGAGCCGGACTCTGGAGGCGGGGGCGACGAATTCATGGCCGAGGCAAACACCTCGGCCACCGAAGACCCGGGGGAGAGGCCCCTCCCAGATACCGAGGAGGCCGGACATGGAAGTGCCTAGTCTCCTCCAAGGCCATCTCCGGAGCACACAATGCCTCCGGAGGTACCGATTCATTCTCCGGCTGGAGATCGGGTTACCCGATCCCCACCGGCTCCGCCGACCACTGGGTGGCCGGCCATGGGGGAGGCTCTGTCCAGTGCCTCCATCTCCGAGGAGCACCGCATCCTTATGGGTGCGGTATTGCAGAGCATTCAGTCCGTAGACCACGGACTGAAGGAGGCCTTCTATGGTCTCATGACGGGCTTTCAGGTGAGCCACGTAATGTTATGTCATTTGAAATGATATTTTCTTTGTATTATGATTATATACATGGCAGCCCCCGAGCCCCAGGTGAGTTTGAAAAAACTTGCCTGGGGGTCCAATATAGCCTTTTATCCGAACTGTGCACCGGACAATATGTGTTCGGATAGTTTGAACTATAGCGGTCTGGACACAGGGTCAGTTTTAGTGACAGCTCGGAGGTTTTAAACCGCTTTAATGGTTATATAACTCTGTGATACAGGCTTCGTCGACAGTAGCGGCTACTAACGCCGCCGAGCTAGAGGAGTTGAATCGGAAGCTCAAGAGCTCCGAAGACGAGCTTGATGCTCTAAACAAGAGATTCGACGAGGCGCAAGGTAAGCCGAATTAGAGTATCGAAACTCTTCTTTACCGCTCTATCAACACGGTTTCTTAATATAAGTCGATGCTTACGCAGCCTCGGCGAAAGAGATAGAGAAACTCAAAGCCGAGCTTGAGAAAGCGAGGTAGGAAGCTTTAGTTGAGAAGGCGGCGGCCAATGAAGCGGCCACCGCTCTATCTTCCCTGAGAGCCACCAGCGGCAAGCATGAGGCTCGGGTAGAAGAGATTCATTAGGAGCTCAAGGACGCCAGCAAAAAGTGCGAGGTCCTTGAGCTGAAAGGGAAGGAGCAAGCCGCCGAACTATCCACCCTGAAAGCCGATCTCCAGAAGGAGAGGGTGGATAGGCGGTGATTTGAAGAGGAGCTCCGCCAAGCCAAAGCTATCATGGATAGTAAGCCGTATTCATTGCAGTGTATCTTCGGGGACAGCAAGTTCAAGTTGCTTACCCAAGTATGGCGTTCCTCAGGCGCCTGCTCGGACCTCCAGAAGGACTTAGCGGACGTGAAGCAGTTCTATGCTTCGCGGGGAGAAGAAGATGAAGCTCGGCTATTCTGGGCGCAATTCGAAGCCCCGAGCATTCTCCTCTCCTTATAGAGCGGCTCAAGCAGCAGATGGAGCTACGCCGGATGGCGGAATCGGCCATGAAGGAACTCTGTATCCGGCTATGGCCCAATGAGCCAATGGCGGGCAGCTACTTCGGCCTGGTGCAGAAGCTATGCGACGCCACTCCTTGGATAGACGGCTTGAGGCGGTCTTCCTGCATCGAGGGGGCTAGGATGACCTTCGCGAAGGCCAAGGTGCACTGGCCGGGGCTGGATCCGATGAAGGTAGCCACTGCCCCTCCGCCGCCTGGGAAGGAGTATAGATGCCTCGAGCAGTACTTCTCCGGAGTTATGGAGGGTTCTCGGGCCATAGAATCACAGTGTTTGAGAGATACCGTGTATGAGTGAACGCTTATGTAATGTGTCCGAAGACCCTTGAACGCGTTTTTATATGTAAAGTTGCATGGTTTATCATGTATTTGCATGTGTTTGCATCCTTTATAACTCCTGTGTGGCCGTTAATAATGAAAGCTGCGAGTCATCGGCTTCATCCCCCGTGTAGATACTACACGAGGTGTCTCTACCAACCGCACTGTAACCATGAGCCGAACTATCGGCGCCCGAAGGCGGTAGTGTGGGACGGACAAGGCAATCAGACCATAATGCTTTATTGCTTTCACTTAGCCGTAGGGGCGCGAGAAAGGAGTGCGGGGGCTGATGACTAGCCCCCAGTCGTTTGTGATGTTCGGATGAACCGTGGTCGAAGCCTATATCACCTGGCTTCTGCTAACACAAAACCCATCGTATGACACGGAGTAACCTCTGACGAGATTTCGATTAAGCTCGGATTCGCAGACCGGTTCTCGCATACCATGACAGTCAGTTTTCGGCTTTCTCCGCTGAGGCGCTTAACCAGACTAATCGGAAGCGCAATCGCAGCGGTGCTCCCTTTGCCCTTTTAGCCGAACTAGCGGAACATAAAGGGGCAAGCATAGGAGCCGGGCAACCCAACTATTGACCCAAGACATAGTTCGGAACCAATGCATATAAAGCGGAATTCCAAGACGCCGAACTCTTAAAGAAATTGTGAGTAGGGCGATTTTTAAAGTCGAGCCCCCGGTCTATTATCCGGTTGCATCGTACAGTATACCAAACAGGTTCGCAAGAAGAGGGAGAAAACAGAAAGAGTTCCGAAAAGGGGCATCAAAAAGAAAATGCTATATCTGTATTTGACTCAACAGCTCTTATTATCCAATTTGCCGATACAACTGTTTACAGGTATTTGATAAAGGAAATATAAATTTTACAGGAGAGTTGGTACCAAGGGCCTTCGATAGATGACCTGACGTCCTTGATGTGCCCTGCCGCTTATCTGCTCCTGCAACTCCTAAAGAGGTGTATGCCTTTATGGGCTTTGTTAGTTCGGCTAACGGACCTTGAAGAAAGGGTCTTGAGAAGTTGCCGAGGTATGGATGAGCTTGACGCCTTTGGCAGGCACTTTATGGTACCTGTAGAGTGTCCGGAGACGTGTTGACGGTAATAGTTCGGTCCAGCCGAACACCTACCCTGTAATAGTTTGTCCCCACCGCTGCCCATGGAATTTTGAGCGCGAAGTTGTGCCTCCATGGCACGTACATTGCCGGCTTTAGGGCCGTGCGATGGGGGGCGAGTCCCTATTTATGAGACGAGGAGGGTTCTGGTACCTCGGATTGAGACCGAGCTCTCTTCCCAGCTTTGGGTTCCTTTACGGCAGATGTCGGCGTTTGCCAATCATCGGTGTAATGGAATTCGGCTGCCAGGGCCAACACATGTTCCTCAGTGCGGAGGGAGCGCTCTGTGTTGCCATTTACAGTAATGACCCCCCTAGGGCCAGGCATCTTGAGCTTGAGGTATGCATAGTGCGAGACGGCGTTAAAGCGAGCGAACGCTGTACGGCCGAGCAGGGCGTGATAGCCACTGCGGAAAGGTACGATGTCGAAGATCAAGTCCTCGCTTCGGAAGTTATCGGGCGAGCCGAACACAACCTCTAGGTTATAGAGCCTGTGCACCGAGTTTCAACGCCTGGGATCACTCCTTTGAAGGTAGTGTTGCTGGGCTTGATCCTCGAAGGATCTATGCCCATCTTTTTCACTGTATCTGAGTAAATCAGGTTAAGGCTACTTCCACCGTCCATGAGGACTTTAGTAAGGTGGTACCCATCTATGATCGGGTCTAGGACGAGTGCGGCCGAACCCCCGTGACGGATACTGGTCGGATGGTCGCGCCGATCGAAAGTGATCAGATATGCCGACCATGGGTTATACTTCGGGGCTACAGGCTCTATGGCGTAGACGCCTCGAAGGGCGCGCTTCCTCTCCTTTTTGGGTATATGAGTGGCGTAAATCATATTTACTGTTTTTACCTCTGGAGGGAATTTCTTTTGACCGCCACCGATCGGACCACGAGGCTCATCCTCATCATCGCTGTGCGGGTTCTTGCCTTGGTCCTCAGTTGCGAGTTTGCCGGCCTGTTTGAAGACCCAATAGTTACGGTTGGTGTGATTGGCGGGCTTCTCCTGAGTGCCATGGATCTGGCAAGGCCTCTCCAGAATTTTGTCCAGCGGGGTGGGTCCGTCGTGTTTGCCTTTAGGGGGCTTCTTCCGCTGCCCAGAATGGGAGTTGCGGAAGCCAGCGTTGACAGCCGTGTCATCGGCATCACTATTATTGTGCCGGCGCTTGTTCTTGTTGCGCTTCGGTTTCCTGTTGCCATCCTGAACTTCAGAGGTTCCGGGGTCATCGGGGTTGTGGCTACGTCGAGCGAGCCAGTTATCCTCGCCCGCGCAGAAGCGGGTCATGAGTGACGTGAGGGCGGACATTGTCCGTGGTTTGTCTTGGCCGAGCTGTCGAGCCAGCCATTCGTCCCGAATATTGTGCCTGAAGGAGGCTATAGCTTCGGCGTCCGGGCAGTCTACGATCTGGTTCTTCTTCGTCAGGAAACGATTCCAGAATAGCCGCGCGGACTCTCCTGGCTTCTGGACGACGTTGCTTAAATCGGATGAGTCTGGCGGCCGAACATAGGTGCCCTGGAAGTTAGATCTGAATGCCTCTTCTAGGTCCTCCCAACACCCAATAGAGTTTTCGAGGAGGCTATTCAGCCAGTGCCGAGCTAGCCCCTTGAGCTTCAGGGGTAGGTACTTGATGGCGTGGAGATCATCTCCTCGTGCCATGTGGATGTGGAGGAGGAAATCCTCAATCCATACGGTTGGGTCAGTCGTCCCATCGTATTGCTCTATGTTTATGGGCTTAAACCCTTCCGGGAACTGATGCCGCATTACCTCATTTGTGAAGCATAGTGGGTGTGCAGCCCCTCTAACCCGAGCTATGTTGCGCTGATGATTGGCGTTTGCCCTAGTTCGGTACTGTTCCTGATCTTCTTTGTCGCGGTCGAACTGAGGCCGGTACCCATCCCATCTATCGGGTCAGTATCCTCTGGATCCGTAAATGGATCGCGTGCGGCCTGCTCTATAGTCCAGGTCGTGTCGTAGGTCGAACCTGTCATCAGGCTCTAATGGCTCCTTTCCCCGTCTACGGGGTATCGTCGGCCTATAGCCGGTATCATCAGCCGTCCTATCTCGTCCTCGAGGGGGGTGGTCTGGCTTGTCGTACGGTGTGTGCTTGGGGGACGGCGTATCAGTAAACTCGTCGTCGAATTGTGGCAGCAACCGTCTGCGAGGATAGCTCTTAGGCCGGTCCGATAGACCGGTGCCGTATCCTTCCTCGGCTGAGAGGACTCTCGTCCATTGGTCGTTGAGGGTGTCTTGTTCGGCTCTGAGCTGCCGCTCTTTTGCTTTCAGGCTGCGAGCTGTGGATATGAGCTGTTGCCTGAACAATTCCTGATCTTCGGGATTGTCGGGAATGGCAAAGTCATCGGCATCCGCATTATACTCCCCCTCGATATAGCGGAGGTCGTCGTCGTCCGCGGGATCATCTGGATCATCGGGGTTGTGACGGTCTTGGGTCTCTCCTGACCTTCTAACGGGTGTTCGGGGATTTCGGGGCCGCTGATGTCTCCCGGGGTACCTCCGTCCCCGGTGCCATCTGTAGACTTTCGCCCCTTTTTCCCTTTTGACCGTTTATGCGGCTTTCGGTGTCTCGATGGCGCCTCGTCCGACTTATCACCGTTGTTCGTCGGAGTGTCCACCATGTAGACGTTGACGGGGATATTACCCCTGGGTAGGCCAAAGCTGTGGGGTCCTCCCCCCGCTCAAAGAAAATCGATACCACTGGCCGACCCGGGGCCGGCTGGGCCACGGCCGGCTGGCGGGCCGCCGGTTGCCTCAAGACAGGCTGGCGAGGAGCCGGATGGCGAGGAGCCGGCAGGTCCGTTGTCGGCTCGCCTACGGCCGGCTGATCGAGGAGCCGGTCGTCTGGCAGAGGGCCGGCTGCCTCCAGGCCGGCCCTTCCGCTGACCTTCGGACGGACCAGCTCCCGTCCCGTCTCAATGCGCATCAGTACGACGACAAGACGAGACCCCCATGACCAATCCCAGCGTGGCCACAGTGGCCGCTAACACACGGGCACGCATGGCCACAGTGGCTGCTGACCTCGGCCGACCGCGACAGGGCTTCCAATAGTGCTGGCATGCCTCCAACCACTCCATTACCTGCCCCGGCATGGCTACAGGGCAGCCGACCGTACCGCTGACCTCGGCCGGTTGCCACAAGACAACGCCCCAAGGGGCAACCCGTGCCGCGACATGACCGGCACAGGGACCCACCATGCGGGCCCCGCTGGCTCCCGACGGGACCCTGCAGCCGGAGGGCCCTACTGGCGATAAGACCCCATAGCCGGCGGCCCCCACAGCCGGCTAGAGAGGCGGCCGGCTGGGGCCCCCCGAGGTCTCTTATTCATATTGTAACCCGGGGGGTTGGCCTATAAAACCCCCTGGCCTCCCCCATGCAACGGGGTCGACCCTCCACACACACACACACCCACATAGAGAGGCAGCAAGGGCAGCCCAGCCTCTTCTTCCTCCTCTAGCCATACAGCTCCAGGAGCGCCATTGTATCTCCTCCATTGTCTAAACTAGACCAAGCAGGACTAGGGGTGTTACCTCCCACGGAGGGCCCCGAACCTGGGTACATCGTGTGTCCACCGCCACTTGTGCCTAACCCCGCTCCCGGAGCCCGTCGGCGTCCTTCGGCCCCAACCACTCTCGATAAGCCTACCCATGGCATCTGCCGTGACAAAACGACGACAGTTGGCGCCCACCGTGAAGCCATCCGCGGAGCCGGCCGGAGTCACGCTCCGGGCGGGGTCCTTCACCGCCTCCCCCGGCCGCCCCGCGTCCGGGAGGAACAGCTTGCTCGTGGGGCTTGCTCCGGCATGCCCTGCGGCCGACGTTGCCGTCCTCTCCAACGAGTGCCTCGGCTGCGACTCCGCACTCGACGTCGTCGCGCTTGCCGAGCATTTCGGCAAGCTAAGCCTCGCCGGCGAGCCGACGGCCGACGAGTACCCTAGCTGGGTGCTCGATTGCACCGATCCCCCCGCGTCCGTGGGTGCACTCACCACGGGCGAAGCTGACGTCTCCCGCATTTGCGTGGGAGTGATGGTCACCACCTCCTCCACCACTTCGGGGCGTGCGCGGGCCGAGGCCGACGCGGCCGCCGCCCGCGCCGGTACTTCCGACCCGCTCGCCGCTACCCTCCGGGGTCTGAGCACCCCCATCGCCCCGACGGCGGACCCGGCTACCGCCAGAACCGAGCTGGAGGCGGCTCGCCGTGTATTATTCGAAGACGCCAGCACCCTTGCAACCGAGCGGCACCGGATGGAAGCCGCGCAGCGGGAGTACGCCTCCGCGTATGGTCTCACCCCGGCTGGCACCGAGCCCAGCCGGCGTGGGGATGTGCGTGACCGTGGCCGCGTGGTCGCGGAAATCCTTGGCGACAGCCTTCCCGTCTACGACACCCCCGCGGCCAACCTATGGGCCGCCAAGGTGTCCTACGAAGATCTGGCTACCTTGGCGGGTGAGGAGCGTGCCGCGCGTGAGCGGCACATCAAGGACCTCATCGACACTGCCAACGCGCAGCAAGTCGGTTTCGCCCCAGGCGGAGCCGTCTCCGAGATTCCCCGTCTTGAGGGCGAGGACGTTGGGGCTGCTGACCGTCGGGCGGCTCAGCACTCCAGCACCCCTCGTCCCTTCGGCCGGCACGCTGAGGGAAGCAACGTTCGGCGTTCCCAGTCGCGCGGAAACGAGCAGCCGGCTGTGAACAGCCCGCGCAGCAACAACCCGGCTGACGGTAATCGCCGCGACGAAGCGCCGGCTGGCAGTAGCCGGCGCAGCCACGGACACACTCCGCCTGCACGACAGGAACCGGCGCGGTCCATCCCACCGGCCATCCGCCCCGAGCTTGCGGCCCGGCTCGGGCCGCAGGTCCCCCACAGCAAAAACGATGCGCGGCTCCGCCTCGACCGGCTGGCGCAGTCGGCTCTCCTCGAGGAGGAGGGCTTGATTGGCCCGGCGTGCTTCGGCCCCCGGATCCGCAACGAACCATTCCCGCCCGGCTTCACGCTTCCCCGCGACACCCCTAAGTACAACGGGGCTGCCAAGCCGGAGGACTGGCTGATCGACTACACCACCGCGGTCGGCATCGCCAGGGGGAACAAGCGCGTAGCCATTCGCTACGCTCCCATTATGCTGATCGGCTCGGCCCGCACCTGGCTGAACAGCCTGGCGGCCGGCAGCATCAACACCTGGACGGACTTAGAAGAAGCGTTCGTCCGCAACTTCACCGGCACCTACAAACGGCCCGGCCAGCCCCGCGAGCTGGCCATGTGCGTCCAGGGGCCGGAAGAGCCCCTCCGTGAATACCTCACGCGTTGGACCGAGCTCCGCAACTCCTGCGAAGGGGTGCACGAGGTGCAGGCCATCCAATAATTCATCGAGGGTTGCCGAGACGGCACCCACCTTAAGCACAAGCTCCTGTGCTCCCAGCCGGCTACCCTGGCGGACCTAATGGCCAAGGCGGACAAGTACGCCACGGCCGACTCCGCTATGCGGATGAAGGTCGCCATGCCAGCCAAGCCGGCTCCTCCGCCCGCCGCGCCGCGGGCGGCCGCCGACAACCGGCAGTAGCAGAACAACAAGCGCAAGGCCGACCAGCCGGATCTCCGCTACAGGAGCCGGCAGGTTGCCTCAATCGAGGAAGAGCAGCCGGCTGCCCAGGCATCCAGCCAGCGTCAGTGCACCGGCAAAGCCGCCTGGCAGCCCAAGCTCACGTTCGAGCAGATGCTCGACATCCCCTGCAAACACCATTCTGGCGCGAAGCCGGCCACGCACACGCTCCGGCAGTGCAGCTTCTCGCAGCGGCTGGCCCGGGGCGAGGGTCTTCCGACTCCTCCCCCGCCGCCTCCTCCCACGCCGGCGCCGCCTCCGGCTCCCGCTCCGGCTCCGGCCCCGGCCCCGACTCAGAACGACGGCCGGCTGCTCGATCAGTTCCCCGCCCAAGATGGTTCCTACGTCGTCTTCACCAGTGAAGAGATGGACAAGCACGCTCAGCGCCGGCTCCGCCACGAGGTGAACGCCACTATGCCCGTGACTCCCCAGTTCATGCACTGGTCCGAGAAGCCGGTCACCTGGAGCCGGGCTGACCACCCGGCTGTGATGCCAAGCCCGGGCAGCTACGCCCTCGTCCTCGATCCCACCATTACCTCCGACAGGCGCTCGTGCCGCTTCTCGCGGGTGCTGATCGATGGGGGAAGCAGCATCAACATCCTTTACCTCGATACGATGCGCAAGCTGGGACTCAAGGTGGAGGACCTGCAAGCAAGCCGGACGGTTTTCCACGGCATCGTGCCGGGAAAGTCATGCACCCCCGTCGGCAAGATCAAACTCGACGTCCTCTTCGGCGACCACAGCCACTTCCGCCGCGAACCAGTGTGGTTCGAGGTAGTGGACCTCGACAGTCCTTACCACGCGCTGCTGGGACGGCCGGCTCTCGCCAAGTTCATGGCGATCCCCCATTACGCCTATCTCAAGCTCAAGATGCCGGGCCCCAAGGGTATCATCACCATAGCCGGCAACTACAAGATGTCAATCGCGTGCGCGCGAGATGGTAGCCGGCTGGCCGAAGCCCTGGAGATAGCAGAGGAGAAGCGGCAGCTCGACCGGCTCGTGGCTCTCGCCTCGGCCCAGCCGGCCATGCCGGCTCCTCCATCCCAGTCGGTCGGTGAAGCCTCGTTCCAGCCGTCCAAGGACACCAGGCAGGTGCCGCTTGACCCGGCTAACCCCACCCAGTGCGTCACCATCGGCTCCCTCCTCGACAGCAAATAGGAAGGCGAGCTCGTCGACTTCCTCCGTGAGAATCGGGACATCTTTGCATGGTCTCCCAAGGACATGCCGGGTGTTCCGAGGAAGTTCGTCGAGCACAAGCTTCATGTACGGCCGGACACGAAGCCGGTCAAGCAAACCCTGCGCCGCTTCTCCGAGGAGAAGCGGCGTACTATAGGGGAAGAGATCGCCCGGCTGCTCGCAGCCGGCTTCATCATGGAAGTATTCCACCCAGACTGGCTGGCCAACCCAGTCCTGGTGCTGAAGAAGAACAAGACCTGGCGCATGTGTATCGACTACACGAGCCTGAACAAGGCATGCCCCAAGGACCTGTTCGCCCTGCCGCGGATCGATCAAGTCATCGACTCCATGGCCGCCTGCGACCTGCTGTCTTTCTTGGACGCCTACTCCGGCTACCACCAGATCAAGCTGGACCCGGCCGACCGACTCAAGACCTCCTTCATCACCCCTTTCGGGGCTTACTGCTACATCACCATGTCCTTCGGCCTGAAGAATGCAGGCGCTACCTTCCAGCGCTGCATGCAGAAATGCCTCCTGCCTCAGATAGGCAGGAATGTCCACGTCTACGTTGACGACATCGTCGTCAAATCCAAGAAGCATTTCAGCCTCCTCGACTATCTCCGGGAAACATTCGCCAACCTGCGCGAGTACAAGATCAAGCTCAACCCAGAGAAGTGTGTCTTCGGCGTTCCAGCCTGCCAACTCTTGGGTTTCTTCGTGTCCGCCCGCGGCATCGAAGCTAACCCCGAGAAGATCAGGGCGATCGAGTGCATGCCCAAGCCGACCCGGCTCCGCGACGTCCAGAAGTTCACCGGCTGCCTCGCCTCCCTCAGCCGGTTCATCAGCCGGCTGGGCGAGAAGGCCCTGCCCCTCTACGGGCTCCTGCGGAAGACGGCTCTGGTCGAGCCGGGCCGCGATCCCTCGAAGAAGCCGGCCATTTTCGACTGGTCCGACGAGGTGGACGAGGCGTTCCGTGGCCTCAAGCGGGCCCTCACCACCGCGCCCATCCTGGCCGCGCCGGCTGAGAAGGAGCCTTTGCTCGCCTACATCGCGGCGACCACGCGCGTCGTCAGCGTTGTCCTGGTAGTGGAGCGGCCGGAGGAGGGCAGGGCGTTGCCAACCCAGCGCCCCGTCTACTACCTCAGCGAGGTCCTCTCCGCTTCCAAGCAGAACTACCCCCACTACCAGAAGATGTGCTACGGCATATATTTCGCCGCCCAGAAGATCAAGCAATACTTCCAGGAGCACGTCATCACCGTCGTGAGTACAGCGCCGCTGGGCGAAATCATGTGCGGCCGGGACGCCACAGGCCGGATTGCCAAGTGGACCATCGCCCTCGCCGATTACGAGATACGGTATGAGCCGCGCACCGCCATCAAGTCACAAGCGATGGCCGACTTCCTCGTCGACTGGGCCGAAACCCAGTTTGTGCCGCCTCCACCCGACTCCACACATTGGCGTATGCACTTCGACGGCTCGAAGATGCGAGCCGGCCTGGGAGCCGGCATTGTCTTGTCATCCCCAAGGGGGGACCAGCTCAAGTACGCGCTCCAGATCCACTTCGCCGCCTCCAACAACGTGGCCGAGTACGAGGCCCTCGTCCACGGCCTCCGGCTCGCCAAGGAGATCGGCATCCAGCGCATCATATGCTTCGGCGACTCTGACCTCGTGGTGCAGCAAGTCTCTGGCGAGTCGGACGCCAGGGATGCCAACATGGCCAGCTATCGCTTCTTCGTCCAACAGCTCACCGGCTCCTTCGAGGGCTGTGAGTTCCATCACGTCCCCTGTGCGGACAACGAGGCGGCCGATACGCTGGCAAAAATCGGCTCCACCAGACAGGCCATCCCAGCCGGCATCTCCCTCGAGCGGCTGCTCAAACCGCCGATCAAGCCCTCTCCCGAATCGGAGTCCATTTTCTTGCCGGCTAACGCAGCCGGCCCCCCGACAGACCCGGCTGCCCAGCCGGCCGGGCCGGCTATAGCAACTTCTCCGACTCCGCCATCTCCGGCCGCCCATCCGGCTCCACCATCTCCGGCTGCCCAGCCGGCGCCGCCATCTCCGGCTGTCGAGCCGGCCGTGATCGCTGCAGCCGGCTCTGGACCCGTAGCCGCCGTAATGGCGATCAACGTTCCTTCCACCGGTTCACTCCCGGGGGCTGGCGAACCGGCCCCGGGGGCTGGCGGGACGGACCCGGGGGCTGATCTTCCGGACCCGGGGGCTGCGAGCGCCACCGACGTCCCGCATGAGCCCGAGCTGGCTCCCGTCTCGGCTCCCTCGTGGGCCCAGCCCATCCTGGCATTTCTCCTACGCGGTGAGCTCCCCTCCGACGAGGCCATAGCAAGGCGAATCCAGCGCCGAGCCCCGGCCTACAGCATCATCAACCACGAGCTGGTTCATCGCAGCACCACCGGCGTTTTCCAGCGCTGCGTCAAGCCGAAGAAAGGGCAAGAGATCCTCCTCGACATCCACCAGGGCGAGTGCGGGCACCACGCCACCTCCAGGACCTTGGTGGCCAAGGCGTTCCGCCACGGTTTCTACTGGCCGACTGCTTTGGAGGCGGCCAAGCAGCTGGTCGACAAGTGCGAAGGCTGCCAGCGCTTCAGCACGCAGAGCCATCTCCCAGCTACTGCCCTCCAGACCATCCCCCTGTCGTGGCCTTTTGCCGTCTGTGGGCTGGATATGGTGGGACCCTTCAAGACCGCGCGAGGCGGCATGACACATTTGCTGGTACCGTCGACAAATTCACCAAGTGGATCGAGGCCAGGCCAATCAAGAAACTGGACGGTCCCACGGCCGTCCGGTTCATCGAAGACATCATGGTCCGCTACGGCGTCCCCCACAGCATCATCCCCGACAATGGCACGAACTTCGCCAAGGGCGCGCTAGCGCGTTTCTGCTCCAAGCAGGGCATCTGGCTCGACTTGGCGTCTGTCGCCCACCCACAGTCCAACGGCCAGGTCAAGAGGGCCAACGGCTTGATCCTGTCCGACATCAAGCCCCGGCTCGTGGCGCCGCTGGTCAGGTCAGCCGGCTGCTGGATCAAAGAACTGCCGGCTGTCCTCTGGAGCCTCAGGACCACGCCCAACCGGTCAACCGGCTACACACCGTTCTTTCTCGTGTATGGGTCCGAGGCAATCATCCCCACCGACATCGAGTTTGATTCGCCTCGGGTTACCCTATACACGGAGAAGGACGCGAAGGAGGCAAGAGAAGACGGAGTCGACCTCCTCGAGGAGGCCCGCGAGCTGGCCCTGAGCCGGATGGCCATCTACCAGCAGAAGCTCCGGCACTACCACAGCAAGCGGATCCGGCCACTCTCCTTCCGCGAAGGAGACTTGGTGCTCAGGCGGATCCAGCGAACTGCCGGCCAGCACAAGCTGCCCTCCCCATGGGAGGGCCCGTTCATCGTCAGCAAGGCGCTGCACAACAACGCGTACTATCTAATAGACGCCCAGAAGCCGCAGAAGCGCAAGAGAGACGCCTCCGGCGAGGAAACGGAGCGCCCGTGGAACGCGGCGCTCCTCCGTCCGTTCTACTGCTAAAAACCAGTGTATGTATGTATCCTTCCCTTTTGGGCTTATGAATGCAATGGGGGCCCCATGCCAGCACTTGGGGCACGCCCCTTTTTGATCCTTCCAAGGTTTCTCATTATTTAAAAGCGCGTCACCCGGGTCCGGCTCCCTGGCCCGGGGGCTCGCCGGCTCCCCTCCGAGGCGGATAAGTAATGTGAGCAAGCAACCCTTCGCTACCCCCCCCCAACCAGCCACAGACCGGCTCCCGGCTGTCCGGCTGACGGGACCACGGTGTACGAGGAAACTTCTCACACGAAGGTCGGCCAACGAGCGGCAGCCGGACTGACCCAACCGAACCATGTTACTTCTAGCAAACCAGCCACTGCCGGCTCAACCTAGCCCCAGCCAGATGACTCTAAATGGCGCGCTTGTTTTCCCAAGGATGAAGCATCGTCCCTGCCCCAGACCGGCTCCCGACTGGCTGGCAGGCGGGGCGGAAGCCGGAAGGAATCCTGGCGTGCGACACAAGTCAAAAGGCAAAAGGCGAAAGAACAACCGGTACGCATAATTTTTTTTTAACGACGCAAGTTAAAACAATAAACGGCCACAGGGCAAAGGTTCATTACAATACACCCCCAGTGGGTGGAAAAGTGTCTTAAACACAAATGTTGCAGCAAGAGAAACAGGTAAATATGCGGGGCAGCTCAGGCCACCGGCGCGTCGCCAGCCGGCTCGACGGTTCGCCCGGAAGAAGCTGCGGCCTTTGGGTCCGCCTCCGTGGTCTCCGTGGCACCGGTGCTACCGTCGGTGCTGGAGGCGGTGCTCTCACCGGCAACCTCCTCGTCATCCGGGCCTTGGGGATTGCCGAAGGAGTCCTCAGCGACCGGCTCGCTGTCCTCGCCAAGCGCCGGCAGAAGCTCGTCCGGGTCAACGTACGAGGCAAGCTCGTTGGCCCGGCGGACAAGGGCACCTTCACGGGCCGCCCGCTCCGCCTCCGGGACGTCGCGCATCGTGGCCAGCCGGTCCAAGTTAATACCGGAGTACCACGACGTGACGAACCGGAGCGCCATCTGCGCGCCGGACGAGCCGCCGACGCCTTCCAGACCTCGAGCCGGGCCTTGGCGTTCTCGAGCCACAGCGCCACGCGGTTCTCCGGTGCCCCACGACCCGGCCACAAGGCGGCGATCACCTCCTTGTCGGCTGTCTTCAGCCGCTCCACGCTGCGCTGGAGGTGGATCAGCCGGTTCTCCACGGCCAACCCAAGCTCATCCACGTCCCAGCCGGCGTCCTCCTCGCGCTCTCGCCCATGCCGCTGCAGATCCCCCCGGTGGCTCGCCACGACTCGCTCGGCATAGCGCTGGGTTTCCGGGAACCGCTCTGAAGAAAGGAAAATCGGAATCAGAAAACACCCCAAGGGCAAGAAAAACACGGACGGCTGAGAAGAAGATCAAGACTTACGCTGAAAGGCGTCGTCCATCTCGATGGCGAACTGCAGCGCCGCCTCCTTCTCGCGTGCCAGCGCCTCCTCCGCCTGGGCAAGGGCGGCGCTGCGCGCCTCAAGCGCCTTCTCGAGGCGGGTCACCTTGACTTCGAGGGTGGCAGCCTGTTGAGCGGCATCAGCCGCCCCCTTGACAGCGCCTTCCTTGGCCGTCACCTCCCGCTGCAGCTCCTCCCTCAGACGCTCTTGGTCCGCCTGCCCGTCCACCAGCAGGCCGGTCAGCCGGTCCCGCTCCGAGGTGATCGCCTGGACGTTCTGCGCCAGCCGGTCCCGCTCGGCGGCCACATCATCCCTCTTCTCCCGGATGGAGGCCAAGGCGTCCAGGTCCCCTGCAGAAACATCGATCGCGATCAGCAAAACGCACAAGACCCGTGCCGACTGCCGAGAAGCCGGCCCAACTCTCGGGGGCTACACCCAGTGGGTGCGCTCGCGCGCCCCCACTAGAACCGGTGTACCTTGCGCCTTCTTCAGCTCCTGCTCCAGACGGTAATAGCCGCCCTTGCCACGATTGTGGATAGCGACCGCCTCATCAAAGAGCTCCCGCCGCCTGGAGTTCCCCGCCTGCTCCAGAAAACCAGTCAAGAACATGCAAAGGAAGATCCGGCCCGGCTGCCTCGCAGCCGGTCAGCCGGCCCGCATCTCGGGGGCTACACCCAGTGGGTGCGCTCGCGCGCCCCCACTGGAAATTCGACAAAGACCAAAAAGGTTTACCTCTGCACGCTGCAGGGCGTTGTCGGCCGCTTCGGCAAACTTGGCCAGCTCCTCGCGGCACCGTGCCAGGACGCTGCCCAGCTCGTCGAGCGCCGGGACCGGGCCGCCGACCGACGGAGGCAGAACGGCCGGGACGCGGGTCAGCGCCTCCCAGTCCTGGATCACGTCCAGCATGGTCCTCCCGGACCGGCTCCCCCCGCCGCTCGCCCCGGCATCCGCCACGGCGCCGGCTGCCGGGGGGCGATCGATAACCACAAGGGCTCGAGAATCAGTTCCCGACTGCCCCACGTCCGGCGCCGTTGCCTCCTCTCCCGCCCGGCTCGACGGGACGGTCGCGCCGGCCGGCGTTCCCGTCTCCGCGGCCGGCTCGGCAGCAGGCGGCGTCACCACCGTCTCCGCCTGCCGGGGCCCCTCCGGTGCCGGCTCGGGGTTTGCTCCCTCCGACCGGGCCACGTCTGCCCCGGTCGAGGTCGCGACCGCCTCCAAGCCGGCCTCCACGGCTCGCTCGACGGAGGTCTCGACATACGAACCGACTCCGCCGCCTTATCCGACGCTCATGCGGGGTCCGCGGACCGCCTCCGCCTCCTGCCGCTCGAGGCCCCGGAGTGCGCGGTCCCACCCTGGGCTCCTGACTTTGAGGCTCGCAGCTCCGCAAGCCTCCTCTTCTCCTCACGCTGCGTGGCTGCGTGCTCCAGGGCCAGCTGGCTGGCGGGCTCCGGCAGGCCGGCCGTCGACTCCACGTCGTGGAGCTCGATGGGGTCCCTGGAACAGGCGAACATTCAGCCGCCTGCCGGCATGCGACTTACTGAAAGAAACACCCCCAAGAACCAAGGGACCTACCCGGCGATGACAGGAAGGACCCGCTTGGCCCGCGCCGGCGGCTTCGTCGTGACCGCCTTCACCCGTTTGCGAGCCGGCGGTTGGGCCGCCGGCTCCTCCTGAGCCGGCCTCTTCTCCCGGCGGGAGGTCCCGGCCGCCCGGCTGCGCGACGGCCACTCCTCGCTCTGGTCGCGTAGGCTCCGCTGAACTGCGGGTGGAGGCGCGTCCAGTATCCGGACATCGTCATCATCGTCATCGTCATCATCATCGCTCCAATCTTTGATCGTGGGGCCGGAGGGGAACTCACCAGCCGGTCGGGACCCGCCGGCTCCCGGGTCACCCCCCGCCTCGGCCTCTCCCGAGGAGTCGACCCCCTCTTCGGGTCCGGCCCCCGGCTCGAAGTCCTCAGGGTCGGATTCGGCGCGCTCCGCCTCGAAGATCTGGGGGTGCGGGCCGTCCGGCGTGTTCTGTCGAACAAAAAGCTGCGGTCAGCACGTCGGGTGAGGTCGGGTGCCGGCTGGAAAGATCCGAAAAAGGAAAAGAAAATTCACCTCAACAGGGCGTACCAGGGGTGCCGGGTTCTGCCGGCTGTACGGCTCCTTGCCCAGGGACCAAGTCCCCGGCACCAGCTTGAAGGTGGTGATGGCGTTCACCCGCTTCGCCACTTGGGCCGACGTCAGCTCGACGGTGGACAGCCGGCAGGGGTCCTGCCGGGCGGACATGTCGCAGATCCGGTGCGGCCTCAACTGGACGGGCAGCACCCGGCGCGCGATGAAGGCGGCCACCAGGTCGGAGGCAACAAGCCCCTCTCCGCTCCTCATTGTTTGGAGCCGGCCTAGCTCTCCGAGCACGGCCCTGCGCGGGCCGACCCCCGACCAGTTCACTCCGGTGGACGGGGCATTAACAAACGCCGGCAGCCGGATGTAGTCCCGCTGCGGGTCGGCGTTCTTCACATAGAAGAACGTCCGATTCCACCCCTTGACGGAGTCGATGAGGTCGATGCGGGGAAAATGTGGGCCGCGGCAACACACCACCGCGCCCCCGCAGGCGTACGGCACATCGTCCTTGTTCTTCAGGGCCTTGAGATAGAAGAGCTTCCTGAAGAGCTCCACGAAGGGAAGCATCCCAAGATACCCCTCGCACAAGGTCATGAAGCTCGCGATGTAGAGAATGGCGTTGGGGCCGAGGTGGTGCGGCTGGAGGTCGAAGGTGTCCATCAGGAGACGGAAGAAGAGGCTCACCGGCAGGCCAAAGCCGCGCAGGAAGTGACAGGCGAAGACGACATGCTCCCCCGCCTGCGGTCTGGGCACCACCTCACCGCCTGGTGCGCGGGCGACCACGCGCTCCTCCGACGGCAGCATGCGGGCGCGGCGAAGCTTCGCGATGTCCTCCTCCGTGACAACGGAGCTTCCCCAGCAGCCATGCGGGCCGTCGGCCATCGCTGCGGCGCGAGGCGAGCGGAGAAGGCAAGGAGGAAAAAGACGAAGGGGGCGAGAGGAGCGTAACTGCCTCTGCCCCTCGCCCTTCCCATTTAAATAAGGGGGCGACGCCTGGGGGAGGTAGGGATTAATTGTGCTCGCTCCCCCGGGATATCCGCGAGATCGTGGGCGCCTCGGGTCGCGGCCACTGCGGGCTAGGTGTAGAAGATCTCGGTCTGTGGCCCGAGGCCTACTAGGCTACGCCCGCGGCCTAGCGAGCTAGGCCCAGGGCGACGTCCCGTCTGCCCACGCGTGCGGGCCCCATGGCTTCATTACGCTCCGCGTGGTGCGCCGCGTGCCGGCGCGGGGCCCGGGGCGGCGCAACGGAGCCCAAGGCGGCGCGGGCGGCCGCCGCCCCGCCCGGCCGTTCAGCTCTCCGCAGAAGATGAAACACCGCCTGAGGGAAGCCGCCGGCTCCCCCTCGTCGAGCAGACATGGGCTCCCGCCGGCTTCGGGGACTACTGACGGGGATATTACCCCCAGGTAGGCCAAAGTTGTGGGGTCCTACCCCCGCTCGAAGAAAATCGATACCACCGGCCGACCCGAGGCCGGCTGGGCCATAGCCGGCTGGCGGGCCGCCGGTTGCCTCAAGACCGGCTGGCGAGGAGCCGGCAGGTCCATTGTCGGCTCGCCTACGGCCGGCTGATCGAGGAGCCAGTCGTCTGGCAGAGGGCCGGCTGCCTCCAGGCCGGCCCTTCCGTTGACCTTCGGACGGACCAGCTCCCGTCCCGTCTCTCTGCGTGTGAGTACGACGACAAGACGAGACCCCCATGACCAATCCCGGCGTGGCCACAGTGGCCGCTGACACACGGGCGCGCATGGCCATAGTGGCTGCTGACCTCGGCCGACCGCGACAGGGCTTCCAACAGTGCCGGCACGCCTCCAACCACTCCATTACCTGCCCCGGCATGGCTATAGGGCAGCCGACCGTACCGCTGACCTCGGCCGGTTGCCACAAGACGACGCCCCAAGGGGCAGCCCGTGCCGCGACATGACCGGCACGGGGACCCACCATGCGGGCCCCGCCGGCTCCCGACGGGACCCTGCAGCCGGAGGGCCCTACTGGCGACAAGACCCCACAGCCGGCGGCCCCCATAGCCGGCTAGAGAGGCTGCCGGCTGGGGCCCCCCGAGGTCTCTTATTCATATTGTAACCCGGGGGGTTGGCCTATAAAACCCCCCGGGCCTCCCCCATGCAACGGGGTCGACCCTCCACACACACACACACGCCCACATAGAGAGGCAGCAAGGGCAGCCCAGCCTCTTCTTCCTCCTCTAGCCATACAGCTCCAGGAGCGCCATTGTATCTCCTCCATTGTCCTAACTAGACCAAGCAGGACTAGGGGTGTTACCTCCCACGGAGGGCCCCGAACCTGGGTACATCGTGTGTCCACCGCCGCTTGTGCCTAACCCCGCTCCCGGAGCCCGCCGGCGTCCTTCGGCCCCAACCACTCTCGATAAGCCTACCCATGGTATCTGCCGTGACAAAACGACGACAGACGTCGTACGTAGAGGTGGCAGTCCACTGCCCGGTCTTCGCAGGAGTGAGGGTGTTATCTTCCTCATCCATATATTCTGCTCCCTCGGAGGCATAGTCAAGCATGTCGGTTAAATCTTCGACAGTGGCTATGAAGTGGGTGGTGGGTGGGACGAAAAATTTGTCCTGACCCGTCTGAAATCCGGTCTGAGAACAGATCGGAGTTGGATCATCGGTGACCTTCATCGACGAGATCTGATCCAGAGCCTCATTGAGTATCGAGAGCTCGGTCGGGTCGGCCTGCACAGGGCTTCCAGAGTGAACCTCCGAAGCGTCCGTGCAGGGGCAGTGTTCGGCAAGAACTGCTGTCCGGACATCGGGCGCTATGACCTGATCCGGACTGAACGTCGGGCCGTCGCCGGGGTAGATCCCTGGGGAGGGGCCGAATTGTGGGTCTGGGGTTAAAGCCTCAGAGCCTTCGGGCATGGCGGGCGAGACCGCGAGCCCGGACAGTGATAGATCGCCTCGAGAGTCTACGGAGAACTCTAAGTTCCCGAATCTGACATCTTGATCCGGGGCGAAGCTTCCGACGCGGCCTAGATGGCCGGTTGGGTCGGCGTGCAGCACTATGCTGCCGAAAGCGAAGATCTGTCCGGGGACAAAAGTGCCCGTATTGCAGACCTCTTCGTTGACGACTAGGCGAGCCATCGATTGCTTCTGGCGATCACAGCGGTCCTCTCAATGAAAGCACCAATGTCGGTGTCAAAACAGGCGGATCTCGGGTAGGGGGTCCCGAACTGTGATACTTGGATCGATGGTAACAGGAGACAAAGGGGGCAAGGTTTTTCCCAGGTTCGGGCCCTCCTATGGAGGTAATACTCTACGTCCTGCTTGATTGTATTGATTGTATGGGGATTATAGAGTTGATCTACCACGAGATCGTATGACTAAAACCCTAGATGAGTTCTCTCGTTCTACATCCTAAAACACTCCGGCTAATATAGACGCCGGGGTCCCTAGGGTTTACACATGGTCGGTTACACGTCGAAGGGATAAACATGCCTATCTGCTACTCCAAACGTGGAGGACAAGCCACGACTCCCGAAGCTTCCTTCTTGGAGATGATGTCTTCAATTCTTCCAGTATTCGGCAAGTGGCCCATACAGTCCGGCCCATAAGACATAGGCCGTCCTCCCGAGGACACCTTAGTCCAGGACTCCCTCAGGGGGTGGGCCGGTGATTTTGGTGGAATGTGTCGTGCCGGCGGTCGGGGCATGTGGAATGGAGGAGGAGGGGGTGGAGGGGGAGGGGGTATGGGGATGGTGTGGATTACCTGACTAGATGGAGGAGGCCGAGCAACAAGAAGGAGCGTCGCCGGCGAGGAGGCGGCGCTGCGAGCAAGCAGTGAAGGTTTGAACTTAGGAAAGGAAGGGGGAAGCAGGGGGAAATGTGGCTTTTGGTTGGTACGAGGGGTGGGGGAGGTAGATATTTGCGCGGCAGCCCAAAATTTCGTTCGGTGCGGCAAAAAAGTAGCGGCATTCGTCGATCTCTGCCGCCTCCTCAATGACCAGCTCCCGCTCGAAGACCTCCGGGGTAAGGAGATACATGGGATCCATCGCCACATACTCTAGCATCTCGCAGTCTTCATCCACCATCTCTTTGGATAAGGCCACCATGAGCCGGGCGTAGGCGGCCTTGCTCCGGGCATGGACGGCCATAATCTTGGCTAGGGAGGCCGCTGACGAACGGACGCCTGCTCAAGCACACTCAGCGATTACCAACTCATCGGATGTGGGTTGTCGACTATTGTCGGAGAAGGCAGATGTGATTTGTGCAGTGACCGACACGAGATGGGCGTGGGCGGCCTCGAGATGGGATTGGGCATCCGCCATCAGGGCTACGGCGACCGCCGAGAAATTGACAACTGATGTGCCATTCTCGCCATTTGCTATCCCCGTCGCGGTTGTTGCCGCCGCCCTCTCAGCTGCAGCAGCTGCCCTTTCGGTTGCTGCAGCCGCCCTGTCGGAGGTAACGACCGCATTCAAGCATGTTGAGAGCGCGCTCGGGCCGGAGTGGGTTGCCGAAGTTTCCCTCACAATGGGGATCCACATCCCCATCTTTCACCAGCTACGATTGAAAAGTAAAATGGTCTCAGGAGTCAGTGCGGTAAATTGGCCGGCGGTGTACTGTAGCCAACGAAGCTTCCGGCCTAAGCCATGCATTATGAGGATTGGCCCAAGATATTTTGTACTGCATCACACATGATTCATGAATGTGAACTGTTTGTGAAAGACTTGATTTTCAAAATGTTTTTAAAATAAAAAATGAGGTTACTTCGACAAAGGACGGTGTTTGGATTGCAATAAGATTTATCTGCAGTTAACACTGACCAATAGCTGTGTCGTGCTAAAATATGGAATTATTCACGGTCCGTTTGGCATTTTTATACATTAATTGAGTTTTCTAGACATTTAATGTGTATAATTCAAATTTGAACTATCGTCCCAATGTCTGGTGCATCAAAATGGGATGAAAAATCATATTAGTGTCCATGGCTTCATCTTTAGGTCACGGGCAAGAAATGGGTATGAATTTCAAACATCTCGGCATCTTGGCTCGGCCACAAACGCTGAGAAACTTGGTTTTTAAATTACTGTAAATCCAAAACGCATCAAAAATTCTAAAAACTTGGCATGTTGTCATGACATGGCACATATGTGCCATGGTAAAAAAATTGTCCAACTTGGGACAATTTTAGGCACAAGTCCCTTACAAACCGGAGCTTCTCACTGCAAGCTTTGTGGTTCCGATAAGGAACACGTCACCTTACGTGGGCAAAACAACATCCGCTCATCTTCTCGCCTTGAACTTTTGTTAGAGGCAACACAGACCAGTAAGAGTGTCTTGCTAAAATATGGAATTATTCAGGGTTCTTTTTGCATTTTCATACGTTAATTGAGTTCTCTAGGCATTTAATGCGGATAATTAAAATTTGAACTAAAATCACAAGGTCCGGTGCAGCAAAAGGGGTTGAAAAATCATATAAGTGTCCATGGCTACTTTGGGCCCCATGCAAGATATGAGAATGGATTTCAAACATCTCGGGATCTTGGCTTGGCCACATACATTGAGAAACTTGGTTTTACATTCATGTATAAATCAAAAACTCGTCAGAAATTCAGGAAACTTGACATGGTGTCATGACAATGCTCATACGTGCCCTGGTAAAAAAATGTCCGATTTGGAACAAGTTTTGGCACAAGCCCCTTACAAACCTGAGCTTCTCATGGGAAGCTTTTGTGGTTTCGATATGGAACACATCACCTTATGTAGGTGAATCGACATCCGCTGCCTCTTCTCATCTTGAACTATATATTTCAAGAGGCAACATATACCAAAGTGAGTGTCGTTCCAAAACATGAAATTATACATGGTTTGTTTGGCCTTTTTATACATTAATTGACTTTTATATGCATTATTTAACGTGCATAATTTAAATTTGAACTACAATCACAAGGTCCGGTGCATCAAAATGGGTTGAAAATCATATAAGTGTACATGCATCTTTAGGATCCCATGCAAGATATGGGAATGAATCTCAAACATCTCGCGGTCTTGGCTCAGGCACACAAACATTGAGAAACTCTGGTTTTAAATCATGTATAAATCAAAAACTCATCAAAAAAATCATGAAACTTGGGATGGTGTCATGACATGCATGGCTCATATGTGCCCTGGTAAAATAATGTCCAATTTGGGACAAATTTTGGCACAAGCCCCTCACAAACCAGAGCTTCTCATGGGAAGCATTGTTGTTTCGATATGGAATGTATCACCTTAAGTGGGCGAATCGACATCCAGTGCCTCTTCTTGTCTTGAACTATTTCTATAAGCAACATATACTAAAATGAGAGTGTCGTGCCAAAATATGAAATTATACATGGTTCGTTTGGAATTTTTATACATTAATTGACTTTTATATGCATTATTTAATATGCATAATTCAAATTTGAACTACAATCACAAGGTCCGGTGCATCAAAATGGGTTGAAACCCATATTAGTGTGCATGCATCTTTAGGTCCCATGCAAGATATGGGAATGAATTTCTAATATCTCGGGGTCTTGGCTCGGCCACATAAACATTGAGAAACTGGAGTTTTAAATCATGTAAATCAAAAACTCGCCAGAAGATTCATGAAACTTGGCATGGTGTCATGAACATGGCACATAAAGGCGTCATAGCATTTTGTTTTCCTATTTGAGACTCGTTTTTAAATATATTTTTCTTTTAGAGCCAACATTGAGAATATTACGTTAAATTATAGTAAATCTAGAACTCACACAAAATTCAAGAAATTGGGCATGGCGTCATGATATAGCACAAGTATGCTATGGTATTTTTCGTGTCCACTTTGGGAAAAGGCGCACACATTAATAGCGAACAAAAGCTTTTTGGAACAAAGAACTGTCACGTTTCCACGCAAACGGTTGCATTATTTTCAAACCGCGGGCATTCTACTTCCCTTACGTGTTGCCAAGCATCGTACTCTTTTATTGGCTAGGGCTTAGGAGGTGCCGTGCGAGCAGTTGCTTGAATTGACAGGAGGCGTGCGAGCTGCCCTCCGTTGTGCAGGCTCACCGGGTGGCGCGCGGGCAATACGCCGCAGGCTCATCGGGAAGCGAGCCCTTTGACCTCCGTATCCGCCCTCCTCGCTTCCAACCTGTCCATCAGTGGCACCCGAGCCGCTGTTTATTAGGCGGCTTTACTTCCCACTCACTCACAATCCTCTATATATCTTCGCCTCCCATTCCCCTCCATCATTCAGACCTCCACGGCGACCTATGCCATGGTGCACAAGGATCATATGCCACTAGTCTTCCGGTTTGATGAAGTTGACACCGAGCCGGAAGAGATAGAACATCAAGACGAATGGGACGCCATGGACATGGCCCTGGAAGAGCTGCATGCCGCAGCGCATGCTGCCCCGATGATACTTGTGATCTGCGTTGGGTTTTCCATGAAGAGGAACGGGTAATTGTAGCACAAAGTGGGTAAGTATTTCCCTCAGTTATGAATCCAAGGTTTATCGAACCAATAGGAATATCAATCCTCAACCGTCTTCAGCGGTTGCACACAAAAGAACAAACAACTTGCACCCAACGTGGGCAAGAGGGTTGTCAATCCCCTTGATCTCGTTATTTGCAAGCAAATGAGTTGTGTAGATAATTGTAGATAATTGTAAATTGCAAAGTAAAATAAAAGTAAGTAAAGGCAGCAAGGTAATAGTAGCGTTTGTGAATTTATAAGTGAATAGACCCGGGGGCCATAGTTTTCCCTAGCGGCATCTCTCATGTAGGCAACATATGGTGGGTAACAAATTACTGTTGGGCAATTGATAGAAAAACGGATAGTTATGCGATTTTCACGGCAATGACCATGTGTATATAGGCATCACATCCATAAACAAATAGGCCGACTCCTTCCTGCACCTATTACTATTACTCCACTTCAAGAGCGCTTCTATGCTTGCCTCTCTATGTATTAAGTTCATGACAAACAGAGTAATGCAAGGAGAATGATGACATGATGTAGACAAAGTAAACTCAAGCAATATGAATAAACCTCATCGTGTTATCCTTAGTAGCAACAACACAAAGACGCATCTTGTCCCCTACTTTGTCACTGGGATATAGAAACTCGTCAGGTTGAACCTACCACAACGCACCTGTCTCACCGATGAAATATCAATCTAGTTGGCCAAACTATTTAAATAGATCAGAGAGAATTATGAAGCTATAATTATCATGCAATTAAGAGACATAATATATATCAGAGATATCTCAAATACTTTTCATGAATAATCTGAACATAAACCCACAATTCATCGGATCCCAACAAACACACCGCATATAGGATTACATCGGATAGATCAAAGCGAAGATGCGATGACCATTGTATTGAAGATCAAGAGATAGAGAGATTTCCATCTAGGTACTAGCTATGGACCCATAGGTCTGTGGTGAACTACTCACAGATCATCATGAGGGCAACAAGGTTGATGTAGAGGCCCTCCGTGATCGATCCCCCCTCCGGCAGGGTGCCGGAACGGAGCTCCAGATGGCCTCGCGATGGAAAAGACACTTGCAGCGGCGTAAAAAGAGTTTCGGGACTGCCTCTAGGGTTTTTGGGGTATAAGCCAGAGAGGGGCGTCGGAGGAGCCACGAGGGAGGCACAAGCCATCAGGGCGTGCCCTGTTGGCTGGTGGAGCCCTTGTGCGGCTCCCGACCTTTTTCCGAAGTTTCCAGGTCTTCTTTTGGTCCAGAAAAAATCATCAAAAAGTTTCATGCCAATTGGACTTCGTTTGGTACTGTAAACCTGAAAAGTGAAAACATGCAGAAAACAGCAACTGGCACTGGGCACTTGGTCAATAGGTTAGTGCTCAAAAATATTATCAATTGGTAAATAAAGACCCAAAAAGTATACTAGAATGATAATATACTAGCATGGAACAATCAAAAATTATAGATACGTTGGAGACGTATCAAGCATCCCCAAGCTTAATTCCTGCTCGTCCTCGAGTAGGTAAATGATAAAAACAGAATTTTTGTTGTGACATGCTATCCATTATGTAATCTTATGCATGTATGCTCATTGAGAAACGATGAGTCAACAAATATTAACATAGCAATACTTTTAAGTATAATAAACAAAATCATCAATCTTTCAAAGTATACGATCCTCAAAGAATGTTTACCCCCCATTCATCTTATTATATTAGCAAGGCATGGCTCCATCTTCACCATATTAATACAACTGTCAAGCACCATGGTGTCCAAGTCGGGCAATTGGATCGTACTTTTTCAATATGCATCAACTTTTTATTCTTCACGCAATACACGAGCGTGAGCCATCGAACATAGCATTTAGGTGGAATAGAGTATGGTGATAGATATCAAAGGGGTAAAAGGTGGAGAAGATAGTCTCACATCGACTAGGCGTACCAACGGGCTATGGAGATGCCCATCGATAGATGTCAATGCAAGGAGTAGGGATTGCCATGCAAATGATGCACTGGAGCTATAAGTGTATGAAATCTCAAATGAAGCTAAGTGGGGTGTGCATCCAACTTGCTTGTTCATGAAGATCTCGGGCATTTGAGGAAGCCCGTCATAGGAATATACAAGCCAAGTTTGTAATAATGAAAAGGTAATTCCCACTAGCATATGAAAATGACATATCATGAGACTCTCCACATGAGGAGCAAAGTGCCACTTTGAGGCACAAGTGTGGTAAAAGATAGTAGCAATGTCCCTTCTCTCATTTTCTCTCATTTTTTTAATTCAGAATGGTGGGCTCATTTGGCCTCCCCCATCTTTATTTCCTCACTGGGACAATGCTCTAACAATGATGATCATCACACTTTTATTTACTTATAACTCGATATGGCGAACTGATATGAAGATATGACTCTGTATGAATGCCTCTGGCAGTGTACCGGGATGTGCAATGATCTAGTGTGACATGTATCAAAAAATATGATGAACGGTGGCTTTGCCACAAACAATATGTCAGCTTTATATGATCATGCAAAGCAATATGATGATGAACGAACTAGTCATGTGAAGTGACGATGGAATTTGCATGGCAATATATCTCGGAATGGCTATGGAAATGACATGATAGGTAGGTATGGTGGCTCTTTTGAGGTAGATATAATGAGGCTTATGTGCAACAGAGCGTATCTTGTCATGGGGTTGGATGCACCGGCGAAAGTTGCACCAATCCTCGAGGTGAGAATGGGCTATGCACGGTACCGAAGAGGCTAGCAAATATGAGAAGGTGAGATTGCGTATGTCCATGGTTTCACTGTAGGAACACGGGGTACGCTACGCTAGCGCCAACTAAAAATTTCTACCGCGCACCCAAGAACATGCTGCTGGAAATAGATCACGGGATCGGGTTTACCACTAGACGCGCGGTTACCGCAGCGGAAGGAGAGTTGGTGATGCATGTAGTCGATCAGCCGATTCATCTCCTCCTCGTGTAGCCTATCTCCCACGAACAACAATCTCCCACGAGCAACTCTTCGCGGATCCCTCGAACGGTTCTTCACGGATCCCTTGAACGGTTCGTCCAAGCACCGTAGATGCGATGCCTCCAAGGTATCCACACATACGGGGGCAACGTCAGGCGGTAGACTGCTAGGTCCGATCGCACGGCATGGTGGTGTGGGAGTGGCGGTGGCTGTCGAGGGGAGAAAAGGATCAACCCTGAAAGACGTGCCCACTCCCCTTTATATAGACCTCCGAGATGGGCTCAACACTTGAGGCCCACGACGAGTCAAGTCCCATTTTCCATTCGGATCCAATCCGAATGGGCTACAATCCCTTAAGTGTGTGACCCTATAGGTTCACGTACACATGGACACGACCCGAGTCGATAGTCGGTAGCGGCTCCTAGCAGAACGTGCCAACTCCCATGTGTGCGCAAAGTTGTTAGACGAACCTTGACAATGTGTCATATATAACATTCCTTTTGCCTCATGATATAGGGTGTTGATCTCAAGGCGAGTACTTGTCACCCTTGTGGTAGCTCGACATCTCTTCTCGAAACCGTGATACAGATTCCCGAACCGGGTTAACACTTAACCCATGTTGCATGGCCATGCTTTCTGAATCTGATCACTCGAGAGGGCCCAGAGAATATCTCTCCTAACGGAGGGCCAAATCCCATCTTGGTCAACCATGTCTCGCGGCATGTCTCACGACTCACCCGAAAGCTACCTTTATAACTACCCAGTTATGGAGTAGCGTTTGATAGACCCTAAGTAAGTCGATCCTCATCCCGAGATCATGCGAGGACCTCAGGTCTAGGACATGGCATATACATTGTACTTGAGACTAACAGATGACATTATCTCGCTGTGTCTCAAAGTGGGTATGTCCGACTCGGTGATCTCTATCCCCGAGTCCATACTATCAGTTTAGCATCTCTATGCACATGACTTGTGAAACATAGTCATCAACTGAATCATATACTAGTAAAGGATATGTGTCTGCATAACCTTAACAATTAGGGACTATTAGAACAATCATCATACAATATATAGTCTCACAAATAAGTCACATACTTATTGATACATATCACTGATGATGTTCAAGGACAATACAAAATACTTATAAATACATAGGAAATGAAATCATCACATCATTGCCTCTAGGGCATATTTCCAACATTCTCCCACTTGCACTAGAGTCAATCATCTAGGCATCGTATGCCCATGGACCTCATGTGCATCTCATGGTTCGACTACGAGAGAGGATTCGTTAATGGATCAGCAACATTTGCATCCGTGTGTATCTTGCATATGTTTACATCGCCTCTCTCGACAATGTCGCGACTAAGGTTAAAATGCCTGAGTATGTGTTGGGTTTTATGATGGTTCCGTGGTTCCTTGACTTGTGCGATAGCACCACTATTATCACAATAGAGGTCCAACGGATTGGACGAGTCCTGAACCACTCCAAGATTAGAAATAAAATTCTTCACCCAAACAGTTTCTTTTGCAGCTTCAGAAGCTGCAATTCAGCCTCCGTTGTAGAATCAGCTACCGTATCTTGCTTGGCACTCCTCCAGTTCACTGCTCCTCCGTTCAGAATGAACACAAACCCAGATTGTGATCAACTATCATCCCTATCGGTTTGGAAACTAGCATCAGTGTAACTCTTTACAACGAGCTCATCCTCACCTCCATAAACCAAGAACATATCCTTTGTCCTTCTCAAGAATTTAAGGATGTTCTTTATCTCTATCCAATGACTCTCTCTTGGATTCAGCCTGGTATCTGCCTACTATGCTTAGAGCAAAGCTAACATCTGGACGAGTACATACCATAGCATACATGATGGACTGATAACCCACAAGTATAGGGGATCGCAACAGTTTTCGAGGGTAGAGTATTCAACCCAAATTTATTGATTCGACACAAGGGGAGCCAAAGAATATTCTCGAGTATTAGCAGTTGAGTTGTCAATTCAACTACACCTGAAAGACTTAATATCTGCAGCAAAGTATTCAGTAGCAAAGTAATATGAAGTAACAGTAACGATGGCAAAGTGACAGTAGCGGTGTTATAGCAATTGTAACAGTAGCAACGGAAAAGTAACTTAGCAAAGATCAATATGGAAAAGCTCGTAGGCAATGGATCAGTGATGGATAATTATGTCGGATGGCATTCATCATGCAACAGTTATAACATAGGGTGACACAGAACTAGCTCCAATTCATCAATGTAATGTAGGCATGTATTCCATATATAGTCATACGTGCTTATGGAAAAGAACTTGCATGACATCTTTTGTCCTACCCTCCCGTGGCAGCGGGGTCCTAATGGAAACTAAGGGATATTAAGGCCTCCTTTTAATAGAGAACCAGACCAAAGCATTAGCACTTAGTGAATACATGAACTCCTCAAACTACGGTAATCACCGGAAAGAATCCCAGTTATTGTCACCCTGGGGGATGCGGATCATAACTCGTAATAGGTGTCTACAACTTGCAAGATAGGATCAAGAACACACATATATTCATGAAAACATAATAGGTTCAGATCTGAAATCATGGCACTCGGGCCCTAGTGACAAGCATTAAGCATAGCAAAGTCATAGCAACATCAATCTCAGAACATAGTGGATACTAGGGATCAAACCCTAACAAAACGAACTCGATTACATGGTAAATCTCATCCAACCCATCACCGTCCAGCAAGCCTACGATGGGATTACTCACGAACGGCGGAGAGCATCATGAAATTGGTGATGAAGGATGGTTGGTGATGACGACGGCGTCAATTTCCCCTCTCCGGAGCCCAAATCAGGCTCCAGATCTGCCCTCCCGAGGAAGAACAGGAGGTGGCGGCGGCTCTGTATCGTAAAATGTGATGAACTCTTCTCCTTGATTTTTTTCTCCCCGAATAGGAATATATAGAAGTGGAAACGAGGTCGGAGGAGCAACAGGGGGCCCACAAGCCACACGGGCGCTCCCTAGGGCGGTGGGCGTGCCCCCCTGGCTTGTGGCCAGGTGGTGGGCCCCCTGCAGTTGATTCTTTCGCCAATATTTTTTATTAATTCCAAAAATATTCTCCGTAAATTTTCAGGTCAATCCGAGAACTTTTATTTCTGCACAAAAATAACACCAAGGCAATTCTGCTGAAAACAGCGTCAGTCCGGGTTAGTTCCATTCAAATCATGCAAATTGGAGTCCAAAACAAGGGCAAAAGAGTTTGGAAAAGTGGATACGTTGGAGACGTATCAACTCCCCCAAGCTTAAACATTCGCTTGTCCTCAAGCAATTCAGTTGATAAACTGAAAGAGATAAAGAAAAACTTTTACAAACTCTGTTTGATCTTGCTGTTGTAAATATGTCTAACTTATGTTCAGATTTTCAGCAAAGATTATAGACTAACCACATTCACAATAACATTTAGGTCTCACACTTACTCATATCAATGGCATAATCAACTAGCGAGCAATAATAATAAGTCTCGGATGACAACAATTTTATCAAAACAATCATGATACAATATGACATAATGGTATCTCGCTAGCCCTTTCTGGGACCGCAAAACATAAATGCAGAGCACCTCTGGAGAACAAGGACTGACTAGACATTGTAATTCATAGTAAAAGAGATCCAGTCATACTCACACTCAATATCAATTAATAGCAAGGCATACAAATGACAGTGGTGCTCTCTAACTGGTGCCTTTATGAGAGGGTGATGACTCAACATTAAAGTAAAATAGATAGGCCCTTCGCAGAGGGAAGCATTGATTTGCAGAGGTGCCAGAGCTCGAGCTTTTAAAACAGGGATGACTAATAATTTTGAGAGGTATGCTTTCATTGCCAACATAACAACTAAGAGATCTCGATATCTTCCATGCTAGATAAATTATAGGCGGTTCCCAAACAGAATAGTAAAATTTTTACTCCCCCTCCACCAATCAATCACACTCCACGGCGGGCCAAATCCACGGGTACCGTCCATACAAACACAATCCTGGGGGAGTTTTGTTTATTATATTTTGATTTGAATTTTGAGCATGGAAATGGGCATCCTGAATACCAGCCACTTTCTCGTGATTGATAGTGAATCAACACAAATCGTGAGAATAACCCACCTAGTATGGAAGATACTGACAGCCCCCAATCACTACACGAGCGATTTGGGCATACAAAACGGAAAATTTATTTGAAAGTTTGGAGGGTGGCACATGCAAATTTACTTGGAACGGCAGGTAAATACCGCATATAGGTGTGTATGGTGGACTCATATGGAACAACTTTGGGTTTATGGAGATGGATGCACAAGCAGTATTCCCGCTTAGTACAAGTGAAGGCTAGCAAAAGACTGGGAAGCGACCAACTAGAGAGCGACAACAGTCATCAACATGCTTTGAGATTAACCAATATTGAATGCAAGCATGAGTAGGATATAAATCACCATGAACATAAACATCGTGGAGGCTATGTTGATTTTGTTTCAACTACATGCGTGAACATGTGCCAAGTCAAGGCACTCGAATCATTCAGAGGAGGATACCATTCTATCATACTACATCACAACCATTTTAATATGCATGTTGGCACTCAAGACAAACCATTATCCACTCTTAGCTAATTAAGCATGGCATGAGTAACTATAATCTCTAATTGTCATTGCAAACATGTTTCATCTATAACGGGCTGAATTAAGAACGATGAGCTAATCATATTTACAAAAACAAAATAGGTCGAGTTCATACCAGCTTTTCTCCATCTCAGTCATTTCATCATATATCGTCATTACTGCCTTTCACTTGCACGACCGAACGATGTGAATAATAATAAGAGTGCACGTGCATTGGACTAAGCTGGAATCTGCAAATAATAACTCAAAGGAGAAGACAAGGTAATATGGCTTTATGTAGGCTAAACAATGATGCATATGAAAGCCACTCAACATTTTCATCGTGGTCTTCTCCTTACGACCCAAAGAAGAAAAGAAAACTATTTACACGGGAAAGCTCCCAACAAGCAAAAGAAGAACGAGAAATCTTTTTGGGTTTTCTTTTAATACTACACTAAACAAACTGGAAGGTAAAGCTAGAATTAATTTTTTGGATTTTCTCAAGATTAATTAAACACAAATAAGAAGAAAGCAAAAGAAGAAATAAACTACCATGGATGGCATAAAGAAAAAGTATGAACACCGACAACTGGAATGAGTGTGTGAACATGAATGTAATGTCGGTGAGAAATACGTACTCCTCCAAGCTTAGGCTTTTGGCCTAAGTTGGTCTAGGGCCACGGCTAGCCCGAATGATATCCGAAGTCATAATTGGGGTGGTACTGAACTGCGGCGGCTACTGCCTGAACAACTACAGCATGGAGGCTAGCGGCTTCCGCCTCTCTCTCATACTCATTTGCCTCCTCTCTGGTTATAAAGCATCTTCGTTTTTCCTGAAAGTTAAAGAAGGCAGGAGCAGGAAGAGTAATATGGACAGCATGTTGTCTGTCAAAAATTAGTAAGTATAGGATGGACTGTTCGTCCCTCTCAAGGAACTGGTAGCGCACTAAAGCCTCATAGTCAAGAAAAGCAGGGGGTAACTCAATATCATTCTCTCTTATGGGTAGCCCGAGATACTTAGCTACCCGAGTGGCATAAATTCCACCAAAGAAATCTCCATCCTTAGCATTAAGATGTAATCTCCTAGCAATAATAGCCCCCAAGTTTTATCGTCTATCTCCCATGACCGCACTTTTAAGAATACTGGGATCAGGTACGCAAAGGTGGATATGGTCATGTTTACCGTTAATGCATCTACCTATGAAGAGAGCAAAATAATGTATGGCAGGAAAGTGAATGCTCCCCAAAGTAGCTTGTGTAATGGTTCTAGTTTCTCCCACCATGATGCTAGCAAGGAAATCATTAAATTCATTTTTATGAGGATCGCTATGGCTACCCCACTGTGGAATTTTGCATGCATCATTAAAATCCTCTAGGTCCATGGTATAGGACTTCTCATAAAGATTAAATAGAACAGAATGAGAGTTACGCTTGGATGAAAATTCAAACCTCCGCACGAAAGAATCGGTGAGTTGATCATATTGCTTGCATCGATCTGAAATAAAATCCTCATGGCCGGCATTCCTTATGTACGCATAAAACTCTTCCTTGAACCCGACATTGTCCATGAATTGATCCGACGGCCATTCACAAGGCCGTACTTGAGCTTCCCTTGGTGGTTCAAAATCGGCCTCACGTAACGCGAGTCTCGGAGTTTTCTTGGTCGAGGAACCACCTTGATACATTCTCCTCAACATCTCTTTGGCTGAAAATTAATTCTGAAATTTTTAGTGACTCCAAATAAAAGTGAACGAAACTCAATAAAACTCATAGCAACTACTCCCACAAGTGCCTAGAAGCTATATCATGCATCAAAACTACTTGGGACCATACAATTTTGACATGCAAGCTCAAGAACAAGGTCACCACAGCAGCAAAAATTTGCAATATATAAAGCACTAGAGCAAAAACTAATTGGACCATTGGAGGAGTCACATACCAATGAGCAATCCCCTAAAACAGTTTTGCAAATGGAGCTTTGAGCAAGGAGATCGAAAATGGCAGCAAAATGAGCTAGAACACGGGTTTGAGCAATGGTGGGATTTTTTCTAGAGGAAGACGAAGTGGATGGTGGCTGGAATAGGTGAGGGGGGGCCACGTGGGACCCACAAGCCAGGAGGGCGCGCCCATGGGGGGTGGGCGCGCCCTGCAGGCTTGTGGCCCACTGGTGCAGCCCCCTGATGCATACTCAGTGCCAAAATTTCTAAAATATTCCAGAAAAAATCATACTAAATTTTCAGGGCATTCTGAGGACTTTTATATTTTTCTATTGCATGGATAAAACAGAAACAGGAGAATAATAGCATTTTTACTCTATTTAATCTAAATAACAGAAAGTGAAAGTTGGGTACAGAAAGTTGTGCCTTCTAAATTCATCCATCTCATGCTCCTCAAAAGAATCCATCAATAAGGTTGATCAAGTCTTATTGACAAACTTTTTCCGAAGGACATGGAACCGGAGAACTTTCGAATAACACTAAGTTACCTCAATGGGGATATGCATGTCCCCAACAATAAGTATATCATATTTCTTCTTGGCAGTAGGTAGAGGGAATTCAAAGCCTCCAATAATAATCGTTGAAACCTTTTCAATTGAGTTGATACTATGAACTTGAGGTTGTTTCTTCGGAAAATGTACCGTATGCTCATTACCATTAACATGAAAAGTGACATTGCCCGTGTTGCAATCAATAACAACCCCTGCAGTATTCAAAAAGGGTCTACCAAGGATGATCGACATACTGTCGTCCTCAGGAATATCAAGAATAACAAAGTCCGTTAAGATGGTAACGTTTGCAACTACAACAGGCACATCCTCGCAAATACCGATGGGTAAAGCAGTTGATTTATCAGCCATTTGCAAAGAGATTTCAGTAGGTGTCAACTTATTCAAATCAAGTCTACGATATAAACAGAAAGGCATAACACTAACACCAGCTCCAAGGTCACATAAAGCAGTTTTAACATAATTTCCTTTAATAGAGCAAGGTATAGTAGGTACTCCCGGATCTCCTAGTTTCTTGGGTATTCCACCCTTAAAAGTATAATTAGCAAGCATGGTGGAAATCTCAGCTTCCGGAATTTTTCTTTTATTAGTCACAATATCTTTCATATACTTAGCATAAGGAGACATTTTCAGAATATCAGTCAAACGCATACGCAAAAAGACAGGTCTAAGCATTTCAACAAAGCACTCAAAATCTTCATCATCCTTTTTCTTGGATGGCTTAGGAGGAAAGGGCATGGGTTTCTGAACCCATGGTTCTCTTTCTTTACCATGCTTTCTAGCAACAAAGTCTCTTTTATCATATCTCTTATTCTTAGGTTGTGGGTTATCAAGATCAATAGCAGGTTCAATCTCCACATCATTATCATTACTAGGTTGAGCATCAGTATGAACATCATCATTAATATTATCACTAGGCTCATGTTCATCACCAGATTGTGTCTCAGCATCAGAAATAGAAATATCATTTGGATTCTCAGGTGTATCTATAACAGGTTCACTAGCAGCATGCAAAGTCCTATCATCATTCTTTTTCCTACTCTTACTGGGACGACTAGGTGCATCATTATTAACTCTCTGAGAATCTTGCTCAATTCTCTTAGGATGGCCCTCAGGATACAAAGGTTCCTGAGTCATTCTACCACCTCTAGTCACAACTTTAACAGCATGATCATTGTTCTTACTATTCATTTCATTAAGCAAATCATTTTGAGCCTTGAGTACTTGTTCTACTTGGGTAGTTACCATGGAAGCATGTTTACTAATAAGCTTAAGATCATTGACAGTTCTACTCAAATAATCACCCAAGCGATCAAGCATGTAAGCATTATGTTTCAATTGTCTACTAACATAAGCATTGAAATTTTCTTGCTTCACAACAAAATTATCAAACTCATCCAAGCATTGACTAGCAGACTTATTGTAGGGAATATCCCCTTCATCAAATCTACGGAGAGAATTTACCTCTACTACCTGTGTCGGGTTATCAAGACCATGTATTTCCTCAATAGGTGGTAGATTCTTAACATCTTCAGCTTTAATACCTTTTTCTTTCATAGATTTATTTGCCTCTTGCATATCTTCAGGACTGAGAAATAGAATACCTCTTTTCTTCGGAGTTGGCTTCGGAGGTGGTTCGGGAATAGTCCAATCATTATCATTGCTCAATATATTATTCAATAGTAGTTCAGCTTGTTCAACAGTTCGTTCCCTGAAAACACAACCAGCACAACTATCTAGGTGGTCCCTAGAAGCATCGGTTAGTCCATTATAAAAGATATCAAGTATTTCATTTTTCTTGAGAGGATGATCAGGCAAAGCGTTAAGTAATTGGAGAAGCCTCCCCCAAGCTTGTGGGAGACTCTCTTCTTCAATTTGCACAAAGTTAAATATTTCCTTCAAGGCAGCTTGTTTCTTATGGGCAGGAAAATATTTTTCAGAGAAGTAATAAATCATATCCTGGGGACTACGCACACAACCAGGAGCAAGAGAATTAAACCATATCTTAGCATCACCCTTTAGTGAGAAAGGAAACAACTTAAGAATATAATAATAGCGAATTTTTTCCTCATGAGTAAATAGGGTGGCTATATCATTCAATTTAGTAAGATGTGCCACAACAGTTTCAGATTCATAACCATAGAAAGGATCAGATTCAACCAAAGTAATTAACTCAGGATCAATAGAGAATTCATAATCCTTATCAGTAACAAAGATAGGTGAAGTGGCAAACTTGGGATCATATTGCATTCTAGCATTCAAACATTTTTCTTTCCACTTGCGAAGCAATTTCTTAAGATCATCTCTATCCTTACAAGAAAGAAAGTCCCTAGCTACCTCTCCTTCCATAACATATCCTTCAGGTATATCAGGCAATTCATATCTAGGGGAGCTAGGTCTAACAGGTGTATCATAATGTTTAGTTTCAATAATTTCATCAGATTCAGAGATATCATCAGTTTCAGCATTCACTCTAGCAATTTGTTCATCAAGAAATTCTCCCAGTGGCACAGTAGTATCAAGAAAAGTATCATCATAAGCATCATTCATAGCAGAAGTAGCATCATCAATTACTTGCGACATATCAGAATTACTAGCAGGTGGTGGTGTCGCAAATTTACTCATAACAGAAGGTGAATCAAGTGCAGAGCTAGATGGCAGTTCCTTATCTGTCCTCGTAGTTGAGGGGTAGATCTTAGTCTTAGCATCTTTCAGATTCTTCATAGTGATCAACAGATATAAATCCCAAGTGACTCAGAGAATAGAGCTATGCTCCCCGGCAACGGCGCCAGAAAAAGGTCTTGATAACCCACAAGTATAGGGGATCGCAACAGTTTTCGAGGGTAGAGTATTCAACCCAAATTTATTGATTCGACACAAGGGGAGCCAAAGAATATTCTCGAGTATTAGCAGTTGAGTTGTCAATTCAACCACACCTGAAAGACTTAATATCTGCAGCAAAGTATTCAGTAGCAAAGTAATATGGAAGTAACAGTAACAATGGCAAAGTGACAGTAGCGGTATTGTAGCAATTGTAACAGTAGCAACGGAAAAGTAACTTAGCAAAGATCAATATGGAAAAGCTCGTAGGCAATGGATCAGTGATGGATAATTATGTCGGATGGCATTCATCATGCAACAGTTATAACATAGGGTGACACAGAACTAGCTCCAATTCATCAATGTAATGTAGGCATGTATTCCATATATAGTCATACGTGCTTATGGAAAAGAACTTGCATGACATCTTTTGTCCTACCCTCCCGTGGCAGCGGGGTCCTAATGGAAACTAAGGGATATTAAGGCCTCCTGTTAATAGAGAACCGGACCAAAGCATTAGCACTTAGTGAATACATGAACTCCTCAAACTACGGTAATCACCGGAAAGAATCCCAGTTATTGTCACCCTGGGGGATGCGGATCATAACTCATAATAGGTGTCTACAACTTGCAAGATAGGATCAAGAACACACATATATTCATGAAAACATAATAGGTTCAGATCTGAAATCATGGCACTCGGGCCCTAGTGACAAGCATTAAGCATAGCAAAGTCATAGCAACATCAATCTCAGAACATAGTGGATACTAGGGATCAAACCCTAACAAAACTAACTCGATTACATGGTAAATCTCATCCAACCCATCACCGTCCAGCAAGCCTACGATGGGATTACTCACAAACGGCAGAGATCATCATGAAATTGGTGATGAAGGATGGTTGGTGATGACGACGTCGTCGATTTCCCCTCTCCGGAGCCCAAATCAGGCTCCAGATCTGCCCTCCCGAGGAAGAACAGGAGGTGGCGGTGGCTCCGTATCATACAACGTGATGAACTCTTCTCCTTGATTTTTTTCTCCCCGAATAGGAATATATAGAAGTGGAAACGAGGTCGAAGGATCAACAGGGAGCCCACAAGCCACAGGGGCGCGCCATAGGGGGGTGGGCGCGCCCCCCTGGCTTGTGGCCAGGTGGTGGGCCCCTGCAGTTGATTCTTTCGCCAATATTTTTTATTAATTCCAAAAATATTCTCCGTAAATTTTCAAGTCAATCCGAGAACTTTTATTTCTGCACAAAAATAACACCAAGGCAATTCTGCTGAAAACAACGTCAGTCCGGGTTAGTTCCATTCAAATCATGCAAATTAGAGTTCAAAACAAGGGCAAAAGAGTTTGGAAAAGTGGATACGTTGGAGACGTATCATGGACCCGACAGCCGAAGCATACGGAATCCCATCCATGAGTCTTTGCTCATCAAGAGTCGAGGGACTCTGAGTCTTGCTAAGACTAATGCCATGTGACATGGGCAAGAACCCTTTCTTGGCATCTTGCATGTTGAACCGCTTCAACACCTTGTCTATATATGTGGTTTGGCGTAATCCAATAAGACTTCTCGATCTATCTCTATAGATCTTGATTCCTAGAATATAAGCTGCTTCTCCCAAGTCTTTCATCGAAAAACTATTTTTCAATGAGTCCTTGACAAATTCAAGCATTTGAACATCATTTCCAATCAACAATATGTCATCCACATACAAGATCAGAAATGCAACTGAGCTCCCACTGACCTTCTTGAATACACAATGATCATAGTCGTTCTTGATGAAGCCAAATTCTTTGACCGCTTCATTAAAATGAATGTTCCAATTCCGAGATGCTTGCCTCAATCCATAAATGGATCTCTCAAGCTTGCATACCATGCCAACATTCTTTGGATTGACAAAACCCTCGGGCTGTGTCATATACACGTCCTCAGTTAAATTTCCATTAAGGAAAGCCGTTTTGACATCCATCTGCCATATATCATAGTCGAAATATGCAGCTATAGCAAGAATGATCTGAATTGATTTAGGCATCGCTACCGATGAATAAGTCTCACCGTAGTCAACTCCTTGAACTTGTCGATAACCTTTAGCGACAAGTCGAGCCTTATGGACGGTAACATTTCCATTCATATCAGTTTTCTTCTTAAAGATCCATTTGCACTCAATGGCTCGAACGCCATCTGGCGGATCAACCAAGTTCCAAACTTGATTGTCATCCATGGAATTTAATTCGGATCTCATGGCCTCAAGCCATAACTCGGAATCAGGGCTCACCATCGCTTCCGCATACGTGGTCGGTTCATTGTTCTCCAAGAACAACACATTACAGTCGTGCATATTGCGCAACCTTTCTGACCTACGTGGAACCGGCGCCGATTCCACTACGGGTTCCCTGACTAACTCCGGCGTGATTGAATCACCTGTCGGAACGTCCCCGTGTGGCTCTCAAATTTCTTCGAGTCGGACCAACCTCCCACTAGCCTTCCGATTGAGAAACTCTTTCTCAAGGAAAACTCCATGTCGAGCGACAAACACTTTGCCCTCTTGACGGTTGTAGAAGTAATATACCAAGGTTTCCCTTGGATATCCCATGAATATGCATTTGTCCGACTTGGGTGTGAGCTTGTACGACTAGAGTCGCTTGACATATGCTTCACAACCCCAAATCTTTAGAAAAGACAAGCTATGACTCTTTGTTGTGCATATCTCATATGGTGTCTTATCTACGTACTTTGATGGTACCCTGTTTAGTGTGAAAGCTACGGTTTCTAGAGCGTATCCGCAAAATGACAACGGTAAATCCGACTGACTCATCATCGATCAGACCATGTCTAACAAAGTCCGATTCCTCCGTTACGACACACCATTTCTCTATGGTGTACCTGGAGGAGTGAGTTGCGGAACTATTCCACGGCTCTTTAGATGATCATCAAACTCCTGGCTCTTATACTCACCGCCACGATCAGATCGTAGAAGCTTGATTATCTTGCCGAGTTGATTTTCCACTTTGTTCTGAAACTCCTTGAACTTTTCAAAAGTTTCTGACTTGCGCCTCATCAAGTAGACATATTCATATCTACTAAAGTCGTCGGTAAAAGTCACGAAGTATTGGAAACCACCTCTAGCTGTCGCGCTTATTGGTCCACATACATCACTATGTATAAGTTCCAATAGCTCAGACGCCCTCTCACAACTCTTTGCAAAAAGAGTCTTAGTCATCTTGCCGAGTAGGCAGGACTCGCATGTCTCAAATGATTCAAAATCAAATGAAGTCGGAATTCCATCATCATGGAGCTTCTTCATGCGCTTTTGACTAATGTGTCCTAGTCGACAATGCCAGATGTAAGTCGGATTTATGTCGTTAGGCTTATGCCTCTTGACATTTATGTTATAGACCGATTCACCTTCAAGATCTAATATAAATAAATCGTTCACAACAGACGCAAAGCCATAAAACGTTTTATTCAAGTAAATAGAACAACCATTATCCTTGATACTGAATTCATAACCTTGCCTCATCAAACAATGCAGGAACATAATAACAATTATCAAGTTCCATTACAAATCCTGAAGGTAAATTATGTTGCATGGTGCCGACGGCTAATGCAGCAACTCTTGCTTTATTCTCGACGCGTATTTCAACTTCTCCTCTTACAACATTCCTAGTCCTTCTTAGCCCCTACATCAAGTTGCATATGTGAACAACCGATCCGGTATCATATACCCAAGAGCTACTAGATATATCAGCAAGAAAAATGTCTATAAAATATATAACAAGTGTACCTGAAGAAGAAGTCACACTTCCAGTCTTCTTGCCTATATGAGCAAGCCACTTGCTGCATTTCCTCTTCCAGTGACCGGTTTCCTTGCAGTGAAAGCAAACGGTCCCCGTGTTTGGTCCGGACTTGGGCGCGGCGGCGATAGTAGGAGTTGCCTCCTTGCCCTTTGCCTTAGTCTTTTTCTTGGACCAACTCTTCTTGAACTTTGCCGTGTTCTGCACCATCAACACTTGATGCGTGCCTTTCTTGATATCCTGCGCTGCCACTTTTAGCATCCCATGCAATTCAGTGATCTTCTTTTCCATGCCATGCATATGGAAGTTCGAGATGAACGCCCCATAGCTAGTCGGAAGAGAAGCCAGAATTGTATCCGTGGACAATTCGTCCCCAAGTGGGAAGCCTAACCGATCCAAAGCTTGCATGTATCCGATCATCTTGATCACATGCGGGCTCAGTGAATCACCCTCTTTCAGCTTACAATCCATCAAGGATTGCCAGACGTTGAACCTTTCGGTCCTTGCCTGTATTTGAAGCATGCTCTTGAGAATCTCGATCATATCGAAAGCCTCAATGTTTTCGAAATGCTGTTGTAGATCGGGCTCCATAGAAACCAGCATGAGACAGCTGATCTCGTTTGACTCATCAACGAGTTTCTGGTGGGCATTCCTGGCCGTGGCATTAGCATTCTTGGCAGGTTCCTCTGGAAGGGGTTCCTCTAGAACATGTTCGGTTTTATCATGCCTGAGAACAATTCTCAGATTTCTATAGCAGGTGGTAAAGTTTGTTCCATTTAGTTTATCCTTTTCTAGGATTGATTTCACCGAAAAACTGGGTTGAGCAGGTGGTGCCATTGATCTACAACAGAAATATGCAAAACATGCACTAAGACATGCATTCATAAAGAGTAATTCAAATTAAACATTTTAATAAGAAAATTACTCCCACTAAAATCAACATCCCTCTGTTGGTTCTTAGCGATTCAAGATCCAAGATCCACATGTCAACTAGTGAGCTTTTGCATCACTGCTAGAAGACTAGATCACTTGGTAAGCAACACTTGCTAATCGTATCTATATACGACTCTTGTTTGTTGGGGACATCTCATGCCATGCCAACTCTTATGCCTTGAGGCCCAAAATTGTTTTGATAACCACGACAAGTTAACTAATGCTTCGCTCGTAAGTGTCTGACACAAACACACCATGTTAAGGAGAATTAGTAGCACCCTAATTTTATAGGCCCACCACTAAAAATACTTAACATGTGATGGTGCAGCAATTGGGGAGGCAATTTTATTTTACATTCTTTGAGGGATCACCCTACTTAAAACATCTATCATGCAAAAGAAGGGCGCATAAAAGGGATAAACTTTCACATGCAGTTTATATATGTGTGATATGGTATAGCCCCTTTCATGAACGCATGGTGATCTCCATCTCCACGTGCGCTGCATGCCCATGGCGATCTCCATCTCCATGCATGGTTGCCCTTGTGGTGATCTCCATCTCCACAGATGGTGTCAACCGCCAAGTGTTACATAAGATACTATGCTATTACAAACTAATAGCTATGAGAGTAAATTACATTACAAGGCATCTCATGTTGACACGCAGGTCATTAATACAATAATGGGACAACCATATAGCTCCAGCCGGTTGTCGCACTCACGATACGCAGGTCATGATTTAATAATTTACAAGCAACATTCATGGGCTATACCAAATCACAAGCATTCCCTGCAAAAACAAGTCAGACGTTCTACCGCCGAAAATAAAAAGGTCCAAAACTCTATTTTCCAAGAGGATTTTGACCTCTAAAATATCATCAAAAACAGAAAAGCGGTTGAAGGTCAAATGCATCTTTTTGTGCTGTTCAGTTTGACAGGTCGTGGAGCGAAAACGGAGTTCGTATGCAAAAGTTATGCCCGTTTTACTGTGACTGCTCCAACAGATTTCAGCACTGCGGAAATCACATTTCCACGGTGTTGATCTTTGTCGCGGTTCGATCAATCTCATTGATCTTCGCGAGCTGCATCTGGATTTATGTTCCACTGTCTACCCCGATGGCGGAAACCGACCGGTAGGGGTAATTCGTGTCACGACCTCTGCATCATGATCACGGAAGCAAGATCACGACCAACCTTCAACACTGACGTGCACGGCCGATCTCATCGACCCGCACCTGAACCAATCTACATAACTCATATGCAAATCACCGAATCTATCACCACATAGCGGAGGCTTTGATACCACTGTAGGAACATGCGGTACGCTATGCTAGCGCCAAATAAAAATTTCTACCGCGCACCCAAAAACATGCTGCTGGAAATAGATCACGGGATCGGGTTTACCACTAGACGCGCAGTCACCGCAGCGGAAGGAGAGTTGGTGATGCGTGTAGTCGATCAGCCGATTCGTCTCCTCCTCGTGTAGCCTATCTCCCACGAGCAGCTCCTCGTGGATCCCTCAAACGGATCTTCATGGATCCCTCGAACGGTTCGT
The DNA here is from genome assembly GCA_039707655.1 of Elymus sibiricus. Lineage (NCBI taxonomy): Eukaryota > Viridiplantae > Streptophyta > Magnoliopsida > Poales > Poaceae > Elymus > Elymus sibiricus. Next base: position 396,640,123 of record CM077663.1, on the reverse strand, counting down.
CCAAGCACCGTAGATGCGATGCCTCCAAGGTATCCACAGGTACGGGGGCAGCGTCGGGCGGCGGACTGCTAGGTCCGATCGCACGGCATGGTGGCGTGGGAGTGGCGGTGGCTGTCGAGGAGAGAAAAGGATCAACCCTGAAAGATGTGCCCACTCCCCTTTATGTAGACCTCCGAGGTGGGCTCAAAACTTGAGGCCCACGATGAGTCTAGTCCCATTTTCCATTCGGATCCAACCCGAATGGGCTGCAATCCGTTAAGTGTGTGACCCTATAGGTTCATGTACACATGGACACGACCCGAGTCGATAGTCGGTAGCGGCTCCTAGCCGAACGTGCCAACTCCCATGTGTGCGCAAAGTCGTTAGACGAACCTTGACAATGTGTCATATACAACATTCCTTTTGCCTCATGATATAGGTTGTCGATCTCAAGGCAAGTACTTGTCACCCTTGTGGTAGCTCGACATCTCTTCTCGAAACCGTGATACAGATTCCCGAACCGGGTTAACACTTAACCCATGTCGCATGGCCATGCTTTCTGAATCTGATCACTCGAGAGGGCCCATAGAATATCTCTCCTCATGGAGGGGCAAATCTATCTTGGTCAACTATGTCTCGTGGCATGTCTCACGACTCACCCGAAAGCTACCTTTATAACTACCCAGTTACGGGGTAGCGTTTGATAGACCCTAAGTAAGTCGATCCTCATCCCGAGATCATGCGAGGACCTCAGGTCTAGGACATGGCATATACATTGTACTTGAGACTAACAGATGACATTATCTTGCTGTGTCTCAAAGTGGGTCTGTCCGACTCGGTGATCTCTATCCCCGAGTCCATACTATCAGTTTAGCATCTCTATGAACATGACTTGTGAAACATAGTCATCAACTGAATCGTATACTAGTAAAGGATATGTGTCCGCATAACCTTAGCAACTAGGGACTATTAGAACAATTATCATACAATATATAGTCTCACAAATAAGTCACATAATTATTGATACATATCACTGATGATGTTCAAGGACAATACAAAATACTTATGAATACATAGGAAATTAAATCATCACATGATTGCCTCTAGCACTACTGGAATCATCTAATTTGCCGTCTGCCAGTTCTTTGCCGTCAGCTGGCGGACGGCAAAGAAGCTCTTTGCCATCCGTTTCCAGAAAACAGACGGCAAAGAACTAGCTGACGGCAAAGATAATATTTGCCATCAGCAGCTTCTTTGCCGTCTGCTAGCAGACGGCAAAGGAGGTTTGCCGTCAGCTAGCGGACGGCAAAGAGGGAGGTGGGCCCACTAACGAGCTGCTTACAAAAAACCCTAACGGCCCCCCTCTTTGTCGTCTGCTAGCAGACGGCAAAGGCGGGACAGACGGCAAAGGTTTGACTTAACTAACGGCCGCGCCTCACCCCGCCTCTCTCTCTCTGTTTCTCTCCCTCTCCTCCCCGACGCCCACCGCACGCGCGCCGCCGCCCCGTCGCCCCACCACCCCGCCGCCCCACCGGCCCACCGCCCCGGCGCCACCGCGGCCCCGTCGCCCCCGCCGCCGCGCACCGGCCCCCCTGCGCCCCACCGCCCCGGGGCCCTGCGGTCCCGTCGCCACCTCCGCCCGTCGCCCGCGCCCGCCGCCCCACCGGCCCACCGCCCCGGCCGGTGCCCTGCGGCCCCCCTCCGCCCCTGCCACCCGCCGCTCCCAGGCGCCCGAGCGCCCCTGTCCCCGCCGCCCCAGCGCTCCCCCGGCCCTCCCCGGCGCTCCCCCGCCCCTCCCCGACGCTCCCCCACCCCTCCCCGACGCTCCCCCAACCCTCCCCGACGCCCCCTGCCCCGCCCCCCTCTGGTGAGCTCTTCCCCTCTCCTCTTTTTTTTGTTTTTTTTTACTTTAGGTTTAGATTATTAGGTATTAGGTTAGGTTTAGTTAGGGTTAGAGTTTAGTTTATTAGGTTAGAAAAGAAAAAATCTATAAGAAAAAAAAGAAGAAAAAAAGAAGGAAAAAAGAAGAAGGAGAAGAAAAAAGAGTAGAGGAGGAGAAGAAGAAAGAAGAAGAATATAAGGAAGAAGAAGGAAAAGAAGAAGAAGGAAAAGAAGAAGAGGAAAAAGGAAAAGAAGGAAGAAGAAGAAGAAGAGGAGAAGAAAAGAAGAAGAAGAAGAAGAAGAAAAAGGAAAAAGAAGAGGAGGAGAAGAAAGAAGAAGAAGAAGAAGAAGAAAGAGGAGAGGAGGAGCACCACGACACCCAGACACGACACCCCTGACACCCTGACACCCCGACCCCGACACGACACCCCGACCCTGACACGACACCCCGACCCCGACACGACACCCCGACACGACACCACGACACCCAGACACGACACCCCTGACACCCGGACACCCCGACCCCGATACGACACCCCGACCCCGACACGACACCACGACACCCCGACACCACGACACCACGACACCCAGACACGACACCCCCTACCCCCGACACCTCTTCGGCCTCCTGTTGATCGAAAAGGTGCTCTTCGGCCTTCCAGAGGCCGACGGGGTCATATATTTGTGAATTATGAGTTAGGTCATATATTTTCCGATTTTGTTATGAAAAACATCATATATATTTGTGTTGATCGGGTGGATTTAAATGTGCAATTGTTTCGTCGCTGCGAGGGTCTGGTGTTCGACGACCTCCCCATGCGTTCGACGAGCTCCGCCCCTGCGTTCGTGGGTGAGCACAAATGACATCTCCTCCTCCCCCCTTCATTTGCTCTGTTCTGGTCTTCGTGCCGATGAAACTTGCTAGCTATAGGTGTCAATCATCAGTATGCGTGACCACTATGCGTCTCCCGTTCGAAAGGGTTACATCTATAAATATGCATGCATTTGCATATTTATAACCGTGATTCTTTCGAATTGTCCAACGTTATCCATGGACAGCCCGAGTATGTGTAGATTGGGTTCGTTTTCCCATATGCTCTGCTTCGGATCCGATGCAGAATTTCGTCAGTGCCTCCCTATTGTTCTCCGGGTACACATCCTCTCTGCTTATTGCCGAGACGTGTATCAGGAGAACAGCGAGGAGGTGCTGCCGAAATTTTGCGTCGGATCCGGAGCAGAGCATGGGAAAACGAACCCAATCTACACATTCTCGGGTGGGATTAGGACCTATCTTTACCTACTAGCGTCTAGGTTGCATGGACGTAATAAAACTGACAAACTCTATTAACTGATGAATATGGTTTGCTGAATTATGTATATATTTCTTGTGTGTCCAGTAGCTAGGCAAGATGAGTGATCGTGCGTGGATGTACACCGGTCACACTAGTCAGAAAGACATGACCCATGAATGGATAACAAAAACCAAGGGTTTTTTGAGAGCCGCATTTGCAAATGGACAGAAAACAACCCGGTGCCCCTGTGTCGATTGCGAGAACTATCATAAGAGGTCAGAGTTTGAAATGATCAAACACCTGCAGAAGTGGGGTTTTACGCCTAATTATACAGTCTGGACATTTCATGGTGAGTCTGCCCAACATGCCAGAGCTGAGGTGGTTCGTCGTCGCACCGACGAGCATGGTACCGGGATCGAAGACATGGTGCAAGACTTTGATGATGCTCGGGATTCGGACGATGAGATGGAGGAATCTGCAAAGTCCTTCTATGAAATGTTGGAGTCTTCAAAACGTCCTCTCCACGAGCACACTGAGCTTTGTCAGCTGGATGCCATCGCACAAGTAATGGCTCTGAAGGCTCAATTCAACCTGGGCAGAGAATGCTATGACGCGATGATGACGATATTTGGACGCTTTCTACCCAAAGGCCATGTATTGCCAGCAAACCTGTACCAGTCGGACAAAATCCTACGTGCGCTTAAGATGCCCTATGAGAAGATAGATGCCTGTGAGAATGGATGTGCCTTATTTAGGCTTGAGTATGCGGGCTTGAACTATTGTCCCATTTGCAAGTCTTCCAGGTATGTTGTGGTAGATAACGGTATGGGTGAGAACAGAAAGAACAAAATCCCAGTTAATGTTCTTCGGTATATGCCAATCATACCAAGACTTCAACGTCTTTTCATGGTCGAAGAGACGGCCAGACAGATGACGTGGCATAAATTGGGCAAAAGAACCGAACTAGATGCAGATGGGAATCCGTTGTTGGGACACACTTCAGACGCTTTTGCGTGGAAGCACTTCAATGCATTACATAAGGACAAAGCGGCAGATCCAAGGCATCCTCGAGTCGCCATCAGCACCGATGGGTTCCAAGTGTTTGGTATGACGGCAACCCAATACAGTTGCTGGCCTGTATTTGTCATTCCACTCAATCTCCCCCCCGGAGAGATTATGAAAAGAAAGAACATTTTCTTGACGTTGATAATTCCAGGGCCCAACTATCCGGGGAAGAATATGAATGTGTACATGCAGCCGCTTAAGGATGAATTGCAAGAAGCTTGGGATAATGGGATCAAGACATATGACGCCGCTACAAAAAAAACTTCAAAATGCATGTGTGGTACATGTACTCGACGCATGACTTGCCGGCGTATGCGCTATTCGTTGGCTGGTGTGTGCATGGAAGGTTCCCGTGCCCCACATGCAAGGCAGCTCTTCAGTTCCGTTGGCTGCAGGTGGGTCGCAAGTATTCTTGCTTCGACTTGCATAGACAGTTCCTGGATCCTGGCCATAAGTTCAGAAAAGACAAGAAAAATTTCATGAAAGGTAGAGTTGTCAAAAACTCTGCACCACCTGCATTGACAGGCCAACAGACCCTGGATCAGATAAACGCTCTCGAGCCTGATCCACAGCGTCCAGGATATTTCAAAGGGTATAATTCGGAACATGCCTGGACTCACAAGATATGCTTGTGGGATCTGCCTTACTTTAAAGACCTCCTTTGCCCACACAACATCGACGTGATGCACACTGAAAAGAATATCGCCGAGGCCCATTTTGGTACATTGTTCGGCATAGAGGGGAAGTCGAAGGATAATCCTAAGGCTAGAGTCGATCAGGAGGCTCTATGTGATAGACCGTTACAAAACATGCGACAACTGAAAGGAAAGAAGAACTGGAGGAAGCCAAAGGCATGGTTCAATCTTGGAAGGCCAGCTATGAGGGAAATGATCTTGTGGGTGAAAATGCAGTTGATGTTCCCCGATGGGTATGCAGCGAATCTAAAGAGGGGAGCGAGTATTGACAAATTGAAAATATTTGGTCTCAAGAGTCATGATTGGCACATATGGCTTGAGCGGGTAATGCCGGTGATGTTGCGTGGCTTTATCCCTGAGGATGAATGGCTAGTACTGGCAGAGCTGAGCTATTTCTTCCGTGCTCTTTGTGCGAAAGAACTATCGCCTGACATGCTAGACGAACTGGAAGAGTTGGCGCCGGAGTTGATCTGCAAGTTAGAAAAGAACTCTCCACCGGGATTCTTTAATCCAATGCAACATTTGATTTTGCATCTCCCGACCGAGGCAAGCTTGGGGGGGCCGTGCAAAATCGTTCCTGCTTTGCAACTGAGAGGATGCAGAAGACGCTTCGAGCAAAATGTAAAACTAAACGTAGAATTGAAGCATCGATGGCCGAGGCATTCATTACTGAGGAGGCGGCAAACTTCGTGACAGCACACTACAAAGCCAAGAATCGTCATTTGCATAATCCGAAGCCTCGGTACAATGATGGCGACCGTGAAAAAGGTCGATCCAACCTCAGCCTATTCAAAGGGAAGCTCGCACCAGCCGGTGCTTCGAAAGCAATAGCGTTGGATGTCGAAGAATGGCGGACCATTTCGTTGTATATCTTCAACAACCTAACAGAAGTGCGGCCGTACATCGATTAAGTTCTCGGTACATTGTTTCGCAACTTCTAATTCCTTTGAAATGCTCTTATTCCCGGATATGTGATACAGTCGATACGTCACCAAATTCTCGGATGGAGCGGTGATCCAAAAGGATTCCATCGAAGAGTATGAACTTCTGGCAAAGCATGGAGGCGGCTATCCCGGTTTCATCTCTTGGTTCAAACAAACGGTAATTTCCATTAGACCATTTCATTTCTTCGTCTAGTTTGCGGATAATGCAACAATCCTTTCGTATTAAACTTGTAGGCTAATGCAGAGTCTATGGACTCCGAATTGAGACAAGTCGCTAATGGTTTTGACTATAAGGTCCGTTCATTTGATAAATACGACATCAACGGGTATCGCTTTCGTACTTTTGGCAAAGAGCTATCTATGGCCGACCGAAAGTCTACAAATTGTTGTGTCTCCGCTGTCGGCGAAGGAGGGGTCGAGTATTATGGAAGAGTTGAAGCAATTTATGAACTTACATTCTTTGGTGAAAACCCACCAAACGTCGTAGTCTTCAAATGTTATTGGTTCCAGTCGAAGGAGACTAGAAGGACTCATGAACATATAGGGCTAGTCGAAATCAAACAAAGCACCCATTTAGATGTTCCCGATGTCTATATTACGGCTCAACAGGCGACCCAAGTTTTCTATCTACCGTGGGCCTGCGAAACTGATCCAAATCTGAATGGTTGGGATGTCGTTTATGATGTGCCGCCACATTTTAGACCAGCTCCCCTCAATGAAGATGATTATGAACCTCACATTAACCCAGACACATATGAAGGAGAATTCTTCCAAGAAACACGTGTTTCCAAAAAACGTTTCAAGAACCGCTCTACTTCACCCCAGAACATTGAGGTAGACAGCGACAGTGAATCCGACTTCACCCCTGAGCCGGAACAAGAAGAGACGGAAGAAGAAGAGGTTACTGCTGCGGATGACCTATCAATGCTTGACCGATTACATAAAGGAGGCCTTCCACATGTTGATGCATTTATTGATGATGCTGATGAGCACGTCATTAATGATAGTGATGATGATTATGCATTTATTGATCCCGGAGCATATTTAGAAGATGAAGATTAATATTAGTAATGTCAGGTATTCAATTATTATTATGTACATATATATTGAGCACGTCATTAATTAGTTCATGTTATTAGGTATTCAATTTTTTTCTGTTATACTAATTTTGTTTACTCTTTGTCATTGCAGGTGTTGACAGATGGTGGGCGTAGGTCGAGAGCGCTCCGAGCCTCCTTCCTCGGCGCGTGCTGGGAGGGGTGCTATTATTCCACCCGAGCACCTCCGGAGAGCGCTGGTACACAGTATGCAGACACCTCCGGAGGGCGCTTCTTCTTCGGCCGGGAGAGGTCGGGGGAAGACGAAGAGGGGTGCTAGAGGTGGACGTGGCGGCGGGAGAGGTAGGAAGGCTGCTGTGCCTTCCTCGCCGCCACCCCCAGCTGATTCTTCCGACCACAGGAGTGCTCCGTCTCAGGTGGACCCGTCTCGGACTCCGGTCCACGAGCCTCGGGCCGATGAGCCTCGGGTCGCCGAGCCTTCGTCCCAGGAGACTCCGGTCCCAGAGTCTTCGTCCCAGGAGACTCCGGTCCCAGAGTCTTCGTCCCACGTGACTCTGGAGGCTAGTGGCCATGCTGATGGTGGCGAGGACAGCTTTTCTGAGGATAGCTATAGCGAGGGCGAGCTGGTTGAGGAGGGCAAGAAGGTCTACCAGCGTGGTGGTACAAAGCTCCCGCCCGTGCCGGCGACCCGCGATCAGAGGTGGTTGATTGTGCCTAATGGGGAGAAGTAAGTGCATTTACTCTTTTTTAACCTTTTGCCTTCATGTTTCTTCAAATTAATATCTAATGTGTTGGCCTTGTCATACTGCAGGGGTTGGAAACACGCCCCTGGTGTCTGCAGGCCCAACCAGGTCCTTGGTGTGCTTTGCCGGCACCACTTCCCGGGGTCCTTGAGGTTCGACAGCTAGCACTGAGCTGGGAGCTGTACGTGGCTGCCCCGGCCCTGCCGGAGGAGAGGGTCGACGGTGTCTTGTGCGAGACGGTGGCCGACATTGTGATCCGGCGGTTTTGGGTAATTTCTCCTTTACAGAATTAAAAATCAACAGCACCTAGTGATTGTACTAATCAGTGTTGTCTTGTTTGATTGCAGACCTTCTACAGGTGTCTTGAGGAACACGAGGCGGACGTGGCTATTGTTCTCGTAGCCGAGTGCAAGCGCCTATTTCAGAACTTACGGCACGAGACTCGGGTGCAGGCTGTTCGAGACTACTACGCCTCGACTAACATTAAGAGGGCCAAGAAGAAGTGCCGCGCCAAGTTTCTGAGTAAGGAGAAGTACATGAAGTTAATTACCTATTCTTAAGGCCTTTTACTTAGTTTCCTTGATTTGATTCATAGGCATAGCGCTGAAATTTCTCTTGTCTAACTTAGGTGCCCCCGAGATGGTGTGCGGATAGGATGGACTGTTGGGAGGCGTTGGTGGATGAGTGGTGCTCTCCCCAATGGCTAGCCGTCCACAACAAGGCCAAGGATAAGCGTGCCCAAATGAAAGGTGTGCCACACCATCAAGGGAGATCCAACCTGTTTGAGTTCGAGGATCACTGGGTATGTGGTTTGCTTCATGATTCATGCAATTTCATTCTTCATGCTAGCTTGAGCCCTTAACTAATATTTTGTTCCTCTCTTTTAGGCGCGACACAACAAGAAGGAGGTGCCACCGCTGTTCGACCTCTATGCCATGGCCCATACTGCCCCGTACAAGAAGGCCAAGGCATTCTCTGAGGATGACCTCGATGATCCAGAGAGCTTCAGCAACATCTCCTCCCACAACAAGCTCGTGAGGTACAGAGATGAGGGGAAGACAAGGAAAGGGGAGGACTTCAACCCGAGCCTGAGTCCTTTTGATCCAGAGCTCATGATGATATCTGGTGGCGGGAGGCCCCATGGCTCGATAGCCATTGGGGATGGACTGATACGTTGTCCTAGAACTCTCCCGGAGATCAAGAAGCGCCAGACGAGCTCCGATCCTGAGATAAGGCCTCGTCCACGGCCAATGGAGCTCGCCATCGAGGCTAGGGCCCAGGAGCTTCTGGCGGAGGCAAACAGGTAGGCGCCGGAGAGGGAGAGGGACATGGAGGAGAGGACGGCTAGGCTGGTGGAGGAGGAGAGGAACCGGAACGACGCGTCTCACCGGGCCCTATACGACCTCCTCATGGTAAGTTTCCCCTGCATATTAGCCAAATCATACACGTAATGTTCGTTTCATCACTAACTAATATGACTGACTCGTGAAAACAAAATGTGCAGACCATGTGCCAGAACAACGGTCAGACCCCTCCGCCGATGCCCCAGATTGGTATAGCGCCCACGGTGAGTTTCATTTGAATGGTCATTAGTTACTAGTATTCACATTTGAGTTGCATCATGCTAACGAGACATTGCAAATGATCTTTGGTGCAGCATGCCTCCCGACAAGCATCGACCGATCCTTCTGCGTCTGCCACAACCCCGACCGGTCCTTCTCCGTCTCACACTGGCGCAAGCCCGACCGGTCCTTCACCTCCATGATGATGGTAAGTTTTCCCAAGTGTTTTGCTTAACAAATGCATACTTAGCTTAAGAAATGACCTACTTAGCTCCAAAATGACCTATACTTAGCTTATTTTCCTCGAAAATGACATAATAACCTTACTTAGCTCCAAAATGACATATTTTACCTAGGATAGCTATAAAATGACCTATACTTAGCATTTTTTCCTCCAAAATGACTTGATATGCTTAGTTAGCTAAAAAATGGCATAACTACCTAGGATAGCTCAATAATGATCTATACTTAGCTTAGCTAGTTCATTGATGACATAATTAGCTCACTTAGGTAAAAAATGGCAAAATAACCTTGGTTTAGCTCCAAAATGACCTATACTTAGCTTCTTTTCCTCGAAAATGACATAATAACCTTACTTAGCTCCAAACTGACATACTTTACCTAGGATAGCTATAAATATGCTTAGTTAGCTCAAAAATGGCATAACTACCTAGGTTAGCTCAAAAATGGCATAACTACCTAGCTTAGCTCTAAAATGACCTACACTTAGCATTTTTACCTAGCTTAGCTAAAAAATGGCATTTTTACCTACCTTAGTTAGAAGAAGAAGAAGATAAAGAAGAGGAGAGGAGAAAAAGAAAGAGAAGAAAAATTCTTCTTCTTCTTCTTCTTCCTTTTCTTCTTCTTTTTCTTTTTCTTCTTTTTCTTCTTCTTCTTCTAGCTAGTCTTCTTCTTCTTCTTCTTCTTCTTCTAACTTTCTTCTTTCCCAATTTGCAGATTTGCTTTAGATGAGGAAGCTTGCGTTGATGGAGTCTACTCTGATCCTTGTGCTTCCTTTTTGTTTTGATTTTGTACGATGAACTTTGTTGTTGGAAACTTGTTGTTGGATATGTTGTTGGAAACTTGTTGTTGGAAACTTGTTGTTGGATATGTTGTTGGAAACTTGTTGTTGGATATGTGTTGGTATGCTTGTTGAAAGTATTTTCAAATGTGTATATATATATATCTATGAAATTCTGTGAAATTGAATGAATTTAAGAAAAAACAGAAAAAACAGGGGCTATACAGGCTCTTTGCCGTCTGCTGGCAGACGGCAAAGAGCTTTGCCATCAGCCAGCAGACGGCAAAGCTGCCACGTGGCAGCTACCTGTGCAACCTGGGGGGGCACTGGTCTGGCCTATATGGTTGCTTTGCCGTCTGCTGGCAGACAGCAAAGACCTTTGCATCTTTGCCGTCTGCCAGCAGACGGCAAAGCACGCCGTTAACTCCTTAACGGACCTAAGCTGCCACGTGTGCCGTCCAGGCCCTTTGCCGTCTGCTGGCAGACGGCAAAGACCTTTGCATCTTTGCCGTCTGCCAGCAGACGGCAAAGTGCCCTTTGCCGTAGTTTGTTTAGCCGGATGTGTTGCCGTCTGCTGGCAGACGGCAAAGGTCTTTGCCGTCCGCGAGGCATGCCTTTGCCGTTAGCCATGGCAGACGGCATATTTCCTGATTCCAGTAGTGTAGGGCATATTTCCAACATTCACATTAGTCATAAATAACTCATATACTTATTGCAAAGTTTTATTAGTTTTATCATAAATCAAAGCACTACTCGCATGCCTCGAGGGGATAGGTTGGTAGGAGTTAACCATCGTGCGCTTCCGACCCGAAACAACAGTAGGATTTCAACGAGGAATAGAAATGCTCACACATCATCACCATGCCTCTTTAATTTTTAGACGAACAAGAAGTTAACCTCTCTTAATATCAACACTTCTACGAATCAAAAATTATGAACTCACACCTTTTTCATATTACCACATCAATATCATTAACCCACAATTTCTCTATATGTGCTACATGATGGTTTTGATTATCACTCATTGAATACCTAATATTTTTGGACTAGTCTTATGACCCATGCAAATTACCATCACTATTTATTAATTCTCAAACAAATATAAGTGAAGAACGAGAGCGAAATTATTTCTATAAAATCTACACGCCACCGTGCTCAAAAACATATAAGTGAAGTACTAGAGCAACTGCTAAGCTCAAAAGATATAAGTGAAGCTCATAGAGTATTCTAAAAAATTATGATGAAGGTGTGTCTCTATTAAATAGGTGTGTCCAGAAAACAATGATTGTGGTAAACTGAAAGTAAAAAACAAAACAAAAACAAACGACTCACCAAGCAAAACTCATATCGTGTGACGAATAAAATATAGCTTCAAGTGACATACCGATGGATTGAGACGAAAGAGGGGATGCCTTCCGGGGCATCCCCAAGCTTAGACGCTTGAGTATTCCTTCAAATATTACCTTGGGGTGCCTTGGGCATCCCCAAGCTTAGGCTCTTGCCACTCCTTATTCCTTTGTCCATCATGATAACACCCAAAACTTGAAAACTTCAATCACACAAAACTCAACAAAACTTCGTGAGATCCGTTAGTATAAGCAACATATTGAATACTTTAGGTACTGTTATAAATTGATTCTTATTTCATAATTACATAATAGGTACTGTATTCCAACTTCTCAATGGCTTATAATCCCCGATACAATCCATAGAATAATCAAAACAAGCAACTATGCAAGCAAAAACAGAATCTGTCTAAAACAGAACAGTCTGTAGCAATATGTAGAGAACCTATACTTATGTAACTCTAAAAATTCTTAAAACTTAGGAAAACCTAGAAATTTTTTATGGAAATACTATGTAAAAATTTCATATTATTATCACACTCCAGTAAAAAATGAAAATTCCTGTACTGGAGTCAAAAGTTTTTGTTTTGTTTCAGCATCGATTCTACTCATCTTGTGAGTCATCCCAAAGGCTTTACTTGGCACAAACAATAATTTAAACACAAAACATAATCATTACAGAGGAAATAATCATGTTATCAAAAAACACAGAAAGTAAAAAAGGCAAACATTTAAAGATACCTATTGGGTTGCCTCCCAACGAGCGCTATTGTTTTATGCCCCTAGCTAGGCATAATGCAAAGTTTCAAGTGTTGTCATCTTTGACATTCCACCCACAAGTAGCTCTCATGATTGATTCATAAGGTGGTTTAATTCTATTTCTATGGAAGTGTTCCATCCCTTTCTTTAATGAGAATTGGAACCTTATGTTTCCCTCTTTCATGTCAATGATTGCACCTATAATTCGTAAGAAAGGTCTTCCAAGTATTATGGGACAAGTAGGATTGCAATCAATATCAATCACAATGAAATATACAGGAACATAATTTTTATTTGCAATAATAAGCACATCATTAATTCTACCTAGAGGTTTCTTAATGGTAGAATCCGCAAGATGCAAGTTAAGGGAACAATCTTCAATATTAGTGAGACCAAGCACATCACAAAGAGATTTAGGAATAGTTGAAACACTAGCACCAAGGTCACACAAGGCATTGCATTCATATTTATTTATCTTTATTTTGATAGTAGGTTTTTTCTTAAAGAAAGCAAATCAAAGAAGGAAAAACAAAGACGAGAAAAACTATTTACATGGGAAAACTCCCAACAAGTAAAACTCATCATGCAATTTTCTAGGAATAGAAACTTCAAGCTCAAGTTTCTCATCATAAGCTTTTATCATAACTTCTACTATATCTCGGTAAAAGCTTTGTTTTGTTCATAAGCATTGGGTGATCTAATAATGGTTTGCAACAAGGAAATACATTCTACTAAAGAGCAATTATCATAATTAAAGTCCATGTAATCCAAAATAGTGGGCACATCACTAGTTAAAGTTTTGACCTCTCCAAACCCACGTTTTTCAGTTTTAGCATCAAAATCATCACCCTCCAAGCAAACGGGATGCTTCTCAACTAGAGTTGACTCATCTCCAGTCCCTTTATCATTTATATTCAGAGAGGTAAATAAAGATTCAATAGGAGAAGTACCAATCATTTTAAGATCTTCATCATGATTCCTGTAAAAAACGGGTGGAAGAGCTTTTTCTAAGAATTCCCGCTTAGCTCTCAACTTAGCGGTCCTCTCCTTACTTTCATTAATAGATATTTAGATAGATTTAATAGCCTCATTAAAATCATGCTTGGGTGGCAAAGCTTTACTTTTAAGAGTTTCCACATCAAGAGAAATTATATCCATGTTTTTAGCTAAAGCATCAACTACATGCAATTTTTCTTCTACCATAGTGTTGAAAACCTTTTGAGAATTAATGAATTCTTTAATTGTGTTCTCAAGATCAGAGGGTATCCTATTAGAATTTGTAGAAGAACTTCCATAAGAATTACCATAAGAATTTCCATAGTTGTTAGAGGAATAACTGGGATATGGTCTAGAATTGAAGTTTCCTCTATAAGCATTATTGTTGAAATTATTTTGCGAGACAAAGTTCACATCAATAGCATCATTATTTTTCTCAATCAAAGTAGACAAGGGATATCGTTGGGATCAACATGAGCATTTTTACTAGCAACCATATTCATAAGAGCATCCACTTTTCCACTTAAAGTAGCGATTTCTTCAACATAATTTACCATCTTACCGGTTGGAGCTCTTTCGGTATGCCATTGAGAATAATTTGTCATAATATTGTCTAGAAGTTTTGTGGCCTCTCCTAAGGTCACATCCATAAAGGTACCACCTGCAGCAGAATCTAGAAGATTTCTAGACACAAAGTTTAGTCCAGCATAGAAGTTTTGGATCATCATCCACAAATTTAAGCGATGAGTGGGACAATTTCTTATCATCAATTTCATTCTCTCCCAAGCTTGTGCAACATGTTGTTGATCTTGCTGTTTAAAATTCATTATTTGATTTCTAAGGGAGATGATCTTAGCAGGAGGAAAATACTTGGCAATAAAAGCATATTTACACTTATCCCATGTTCCAATACTATTACGAGGTAAAGATGAAAACCAAGCCTTAGCTTTATCTATTAGTAAAAAAGAAAATAATTTTAATTTCATAATATCATTATCCATATCCTTTTTATTTTGCATATCACATAATTCAACAAAGGTATTAAGATGTGACGCGGAATCCTCATTAGGACTTCCCGAAAATTGATCCTTCATGACAAGATTTAGTAATGCAGCATTAATATCAAAAGCCTTCGCACAACAAAGCAACTTAGTATTTGAGAAGTCACACAACTTAGTAGTATCTTGAGACATGGTGACCGGACAAGCAAAGCAACAAGCAAGACAAGTAAACTAGCAATCGAAGAAGAAAACTAGTAACAAGCAAAGATAAATATTTTTGTATTTTTGATTTTTATGAGACAAACTAAATATAACATCAAATAAAAATATAAACAAGTGAATGAAAATTTGTGTGAAGTTACTTGATAGTTGATGATGATATTCCCCGGCAACGGCGCCAGAAATCCTTCCTGATACTTGTGATCTACGTTGGGTTTTCCGTGAAGAGGAACAGGTAATTGCAGCACAAAGTGGGTAAGTATTTCCCTCAGTTATGAAACCAAGGTTTATCGAACCAATAGTAATATCAATCCTCAACCGTCTTCAGCGGCTGCACACAAAAGAACAAACAACTTGCACCCAACACGAGCGAGAGGGTTGTCAATCCCCTTGATCTCGTTATTTGCAAGCAAATGAGTTGTGTAGATAATTGTAAATTGCAAAATAAAATAAAAAGTAAATAAAGGCAGCAAGGTAATAGTAGCATTTGTAAATTTATAAGTGAATAGACCCGGGGGGCAAAGTTTTCCCTAGCGGCATCTCTCATGAAGGCAGCATATGGTGGGTAACAAATTACTGTTGGGCAATTGGTAGAAAAGCGGATACTTATGCGATTTTCACGGCAATGATCATGTGTATATAGGCATCACATCCATAAACAAGTAGGCTGACTCCTGCCTGCACCTACTACTATTACTCCACTTCAAGAGCGCTTCTATGCTTGCCTCTCTACGTATTAAGTTCATGACAAACAGAGTAATGCATGGAGAATGATGACATGTGATACGTCTCTATCGTATCTATAATTTTTGATTGTTTCATGCCAATATTATACAACTTTCACATATTTTTGGCAACATTTTATATGATTTATTGGACTAACATATTGATCCAGTGCCAAGTGTCAGTTCCTGTTTGTTGCATGTTTTTTGTTTCGCAGAATACCCATATCAAACGAAGTCCAAACGCGATAAAAATTTACGGAGAATTATTTTGGAACATTTGTGACTTTTGGGAGGCGGAATCAACGCAAGAGGAGGCCCACAGCCACCACGAGGCACCAGGGTGCGCCCCATGGCCCAGGCGCATGGTGGTGGGTTGTGGTCACCTCGTAAGTCGGTTGGAGCTCTAATTCGGGCGCAAGGAAACTTATATCCGGAAACAAATTGTGTTAAAATCTCAGCGCAATTAGAGTTACGGATCCCCGGGAATATAAGAAACGATTTTCGGCCAGAAAACAGGAACGCGAAACAGAAGAGAACAGAGAGGGAGATCCAATCTCGGAGGGGCTCCTTCCCCTCCGCCGCCATGGAGGCCATGGACCAGAGGGGGAACTCTCCCCCCATATAGGGGGAGGCCAAGGAAGAAGAAGGAGGAGGGGGCTCTGTCCCCCTCTCTCCCGGTGGCGCCGGAACGCCGCCGGGGAAATCATCGTGACGGCGATCTACACCAAAAACTTCGCCGCCGTCAACATCAACTCTCTCCCCCTCTATGCAGCGGTGTAACACCTCTCTTCCCTACTGTAATCTCTACTTAAACATGGTGCTCAGCTCCATATATTATTTCCCAATGATATTTGGCTATCCTATGATGTTTGAGTAGATCCGTTTTGTCATGTGGGCTAATTGATGATCGTGGTTGGTATGAGTCGTATGTTTATTTTGGTGCTGTCCTATGGTGCCCTCCGTGTCGCTCAAACGTGAGGGATCCCCGCTGTAGGGTGTCGCAATATGTTCATGATTTGCTTATGGTGGGTGGCGTGAGTGACAGAATACACAGACCCGAGTAGGTGAGTTGTTGCATATGGGAGTAAAGAGGACTTGATACTTAATGCTATGGTTGGGTTTTACCTTAATGATCTTTGGTAGTTGCGGATGCTTGCTAGAGTTCCAATCATAAGTGCATATAATCCAAGTACGGAAAGTATGTTAGCTCATGCCTCTCCCTCATATAAAATTGCAATAATGATTACCGGTCTAGTTATCAATTGCCTAGGGACAAATAACCTTCTTGTTTGACAAAAGCTTTCTACTAAACAACTAACTTCAATTATCTTGCAATTTACTCGTAGTTTTATTCCCGCAAAGTAATTCTAGTTTTATTCGTGCAAACTATCCTATCACCAACAAAATAGTTTCATACTTGTTCTAGGTAAAGGAAACGTTAAAGTGTGCGTAGAGTTGTATCGGTGGTCGATAGAACTTGAGGTAATATTTGTTCTACCTTTAGCTCCTCGTTGGGTTCGACACTCTTATTTATCGAAAAAGGCTACAAACGATCCCCTACACTTGTGGGTTGATACGCCTCCAACGTATCTATAATTTTTGCTTGTTCCATGCTGTTATATTATCATTCTTGGATGTTTTACAATCATTTTATAACAACTTTATATCATTTTTTGGGACTAACCTATGGACATAGTGCCAAAGTGCCAGTTGTTGTTTTTGCTTGTTTTTTACTTCGCAGAAAATCAATACCAAACGGAGTCCAATCGCGACGAAACTTTTTGGAGAATTTTTCTGGACCAGAAGACACCCAGTGGGCCAAACAACTGCCGGAGAGGTGGGCTGTGGAGAGCACAACCCACCAGGGCGCACCAGGGGGCCCCGGCGTGCCCTGATGGGTTGTGCCCTCCTCGGGGCCCCTCTCCACCGCCTCTGATGCCTATAAATTCCCAAATATTCCAAAAACCCTAGAGGAGTCGACGAAACTCCATTCCAGCCGCCGCAACTTCCAGAACCGCGAGATCCAATCTAAACACCATCACGGAGCGGTTCATCTTCCTCATAGGTGCCTCTCCGATGATGCGTGAGTAGTCCACCATAGACCTACGGGTCCATAGGCAGTAGCTAGATGGCTTCTTCTCTCTCTCTTATGATTCTCAATACAATGGTCTCTTGGAGGTCTATTTGATGTAAACTTTTGCAGTGTGTTTGTTGGGATCCGATGAATTTTGAGTTCATGATCAGTTTCTATCCATGAATATTATTTGAGTCTTCTTTGATCTCTTATATGCATGATTGCTTATAGCATCATATTTCTTCTTCGAATCTTTGGTTTAGTTAGGCCGACTAGATCGATTTTTCTTGCCATGGGAAGAGGTGCTTTGTGATGGGTTTGATCTTGCGGTGTTCTTTCCCAGTGACAGAAGGGGCAGCAAGACACACATGTATCGTTGCTATTAAGGATAACAAGATGGGGTCTATTCCTACATGAATAGATCTTGTCTACATCATGTCATCGTTCTTATTGCATCACTCCGTTTTTCCATGAACTTAATACACTAGATGCATGCTGGATAGTGATCGATGTGTGGAGTAATAGACGTAGATGCAGGCAGGAGTCGGTCTATCTATCTTGGACGTGATGCCTATATAATGATCATCGCCTTGGATATCGTCATGGCTATTCGATTTTCTATCAATTGTCCAATAGTAATTTGTTCACCCACCGTGCGCTATACTCATGAGAGAAGCCACTAGTGAACCCTACGGCCCCCGAGTCTACTTTTCCATCATATTGCTTTCCGATCTATCTTTTTGCAATCTTTGTTTTCAGATCTACAAAACCAAAAACCCAAAAATATATTGCTGCCTATTTACTCTTTTTGTGTTCTTGAGAGATCTATCTCTCCTATCTATCACTACCTAATCTATCTTATTACCGTAGAGAGATTGACAACCTCTCTTTCGCGTCGGGTTGCAAGTATTTGTTGTTTGTGTGCAGGTGCTGCTTATTGGGTGGTGGTGATCCTCCTACTGGTTCGATAACCTTGGTTTCATAACTGAGGGAAATACTTACCGTCGCTGTGCTGCATCATCCCTTCCTCTCTGGGGAAATACTAACGCAGTCTCAAGCCACGTCATGGGTTATCAAGACCTTTTTCTAGCGCCGTTGCCGGGGAGCAATAGCGTGGGGTGAATATTCTCGTGTGTGCTTGTTTGCTTTATCACTAAGTAATTTTTATTTTTTGTTATTAGTTGTTTTATATCTTTAGTTATGGATATGGAACACGAAACACAAAAAAAATTAGTGGTACTTGCTACTCATGGAGATGGAGAACCTCCTAAAACCCTCAATGCTCGTTATGTGGAACGCGTTAATTACTCCTTTGATAATCTTGAGAAATCATCATTAAACTTTATAATGGCAGACACGTTGGATCAACGTGAGTACTTTAGGGACTATCGCTTGTCTCAAAAAGGGAAACACTTGTGGGATCAAATTAGAATATTGCAATGTTTTGCTTGGAATGCATGCTTGAGATGTGATTTTACTTGTTGCTCTAAGATAAAGGCTCCACACCTTCCCTTTCAATGTTTATTTAATAATAATGAAACCTTGGCTTCTTATGCTAAAGGTATTTATGATTACTATGATGTGGAACGAATAGAAGAATTTGTTGCTTTTAAAGGTGCTTATGAAATTGCTTCTTTGCTTGAAAAGTATGATGATGTTCCTTACAAATCTGAAAATTTATCCATACTTCAATATTTCTATGATAATTATGAATACAATTATGATATTATAGAATTTATTGAGAGAATGTCCGCTGCCTTGGAAGAAACTAATATTTTGCAGGAATCTATGGAAGAAGAAATTGCTGAAATTGTGAGCTCATTAGATGAAAAAGATGAGGAGGAGAGCGAAGAACAAAAGGAGGAAGATTGGATTAGCTACCCGTGCCCACCATCTAATGAGAGAGTAAATATTCAAGTCATACATTATTTAATTTCCCTTCGTGCTTACCGAAGGATGAATGCTATGATAATTGCTATGATCCCGTGGATTCTTTTGAAATATCCCTTTTTGATGAACTTGATGCTTGCTATGCCTGTGGCCAAGATGCCAATATGAATTATGCTTATGGAGATGAACTTGCTATAGTTCCTTATGTTAAGAATGAAATTGTTGCTATTGCACCCACACATGATAGTCCTATTATCTGTTTGAATTCTCCCAACTACACTATATCGGAGAAGTTTGCTCTTATTAAGGATTATATTGATGGGTTGCGTTTTGCTACTACACATGATGATTTTGATGAATATAATATACATGTGCTTGCTGCGCCTACTTGCAATTATTATGAGAGAGGAACTACATCTCCACCTCTTTATGTTTCCAATACGACAAAATTGCAAGAAACTGTTTATACTATGCATTGGCCTTTACTTGATGTGCATGAATTGTTCTTTTATGACATGCTGATACATAGGAAGAGAGTTAGACTTCGTCATTGCATGATATATGTTGCTTTGTGCTCACTACTAAATTAAAAATCATTGTTAATTAAAATTGGCTTTGATATACCTTGGGATCCGGGTGGATTCATTACTTGAGCACTTTATGCCTAGCTTAATGGCTTTAAAGAAAGCGCTGCCAGGGAGACAACCCGGAAGTTTTAGAGAGTCATTTTATTCTGTTGAGTGCTTTTATAAAGTTTAAAAACAAAAAATATAGAGGGGAACCTAAAACTTCAAAAAAAGAAAGGTGAAAGTGAGAGAGATGAGCACCGTTGAAATGGGGGCTAGCCTTGAACTTTGTTCATGCCCATGGAAACTTTGTGAATCTTGAATCACAAAAACTTTTCAACAAAAATAATTATCTCCTTGAACAAATCCATTGTATTATAAAAATAATGTGCCAAGATTTGCCTTTAGGATGATTAGATTGCTTGTTGGTATGTGCGGTGTAAAAACAGAAACTTTGGTTGTAGTGCATGAATTTACATTTTTTACTGGAACGTCAAAAGTTTTTGAAATTTTTACACAGTATTTATATACAAATTTTTTATTTCGTCCTAAGTTTTCAGAATTTTTGTAGTTACATAAGTATGATCAAAGTTCAGATTACTACAGACTGTCCTGTTTAAGACAGATTCTGTTTTTGATGCATTGTTTTGCTTGTTTTGATGAAACTATCGATTTTATCGGTGGTATAAGCCATGGGAAAGTTATAATACAGCAGGGATAATGAAAATATAAAATATGAATGGGTTTGCAACAGTACTTAAAGTAGTAATTTGCTTTATTATACTAACGGATTTCACCAGTTTTCTGTTAAGTTTTGTGTGGAAGAAGTTTTCAAAGATCGAGGATGTCTCGATATGAGGAGAAGGTGGAGAGGCAAGAGTTCAAGCTTGGGGATTCCCAAGGCACCCCAAGTAAATATCCAAGGAGACTCAAGCGTCTAAGCTTGGGGATGCCCCGGAAGGCATCCCATCTTTCTTCAACAAGTATCGGTATGTTTTCGTTTTCGTTTCGTTCATGTGATATGTGTAAATCTTGGAGCGTCTTTTGTGTTTAGTTTTCACTTTTCTTTTATGCACCATGCTGGTATGAGATAGTCCATGGTTGATTTATAGAATGCTCATTTCACTTCACTTATATCTTTTGAGTATGACTTTATAGAATGCTTCATGTGCTTCACTTATATCATTTGAAGTTTGGATTGCCTGTTTCTCTTCACATAGAAAACCGTTATTTGTAGAATGCTCTTTTGCTTCACTTATATTTATTAGAGAATGGTCTTTTGTAGAAAGAATTAAACTCTCTTGCTTCACTTATATCTATTTAGGGAGTCCACAGGAATTGGTCATTTGCATGGTTAATCATAAAATCCTACATAAAACTTATGGATCACTGAATATGATATGTTTGATTCCTTGCAATAGTTTTGTGATATAGAGACGATAATATGTGGGAGGTACTAGTGGATGATCGTGTTTAGTAAGATATTGGTGTTAAGGTTTGTGATTCCCTAAGCATGCACGTATAGTCTCCGTTATGCCAGGAAGTTGGAGCACAATTTATCCTTGATTGTCTATCTTTGTGTGAAGGTCGGGTGCGCGCGATGGTTAACTCCTACCAACCTTCCTCCTAGGATCATGCGTAGTAATACTTTGCTTCGAGGGCTAATAAACTTTTGCAATAGTATGTGAGTTCTTTATGACTAATGTGAGTCCATGGATTATACGCACTCTTACCTTTCCGCAATTTGCTAGCCTCTACGGTACCGTGCATTGCCCTTTCTCACCTCTAGAGTCAGTGCAAACTTTGCCGGTGCATCCAAACCCCGTGATATGATACGCTCTATCACACATAAGCCTTATTATATCTTCCTCAAAACATCCACCATACCTACCTATTATGGCATTTCCATAGCCATTCCGAGATATATTGCCATGCAACTTCCACCGCTTCCATTTTGATGACTTGAACATTCATTGTCATATTGCTTTGCATGATCTTAAGATAGCTAGCATGATGTTTCCATGGCTTGTCCATTTTTTTTATATCTTTGCTACGCAAGATCATTGCACATCCTGGTATACTGACAGAGGCATTCATATAAAGTCATACTGTGTTCTACTATCGAGTTGTAATATTGAGTTGTAAGTAAATAGAAGTGTGATGATCATCATTATTCATTATTAGAGCATGTCCCAGTGAGGAAAGGATGATGGAAACTATGATTCCCCCACAAGTCGGGATGAGGCTTCGGAAGAAAAAAAATGAAAAAAAATGAAAAAAAAGAAAAAAATGACAGAAGAAGAAGGGGCATGCTAATTCCACACTTGTGTTTCAAAGTAGCACCATGTTTTTCATATAGAGAGCCTCCTATGTTGTCACTTTCATATACTAGTGGGAATTTCTCATTAGATGCACACCTACTTAGTTTCAATTTGAGCTTTCATACACTTATAGCTCTTAGTGCATCCGTTGCATGGCAATCCCTGTTGGAAATATGCCCTAGAGGCAATAATAAATTGGTTATTATTATATTTCTTTGTTGATGATAATCGTTTATTATCCATGCTATAATTGTATTGATTGGAAACTCAAATACATGTGTGGGTACATAGACAACACTGTGTCCCTAGTAAGCCTCTAGTTAACTAGCTCGTTGATCAAAAGATGGTGAAGGTTTCCTAGCCATGGACATGAGATGTCATTTGATAACGGGATCACATCATTAGGAGAATGATGTGATGGACAAGACCCAAACTATAAACGTAGCATATGATCGTGTCAGTTTATTGCTATTGTTTTCTGCATGTCAAGTATCTGTTCCTATGACCATGAGATCATGCAACTCACTGACACCGGAGGAATACCTTGTGTGTATCAAACGTCGCAACGTAACTGGGTGACTATAAAGATGCTCTACAGGTATCTCCGAGGGTGTCTGTTGGGTTGGCATGGATCAAGACTGGGATTTGTTACACCGTGTGACGGAGAGGTATCTCAGGGCCCACTCGGTAATACAACATCACAATGAGCCTTGCAAGCAAAGTGACTAAAGAGTTAGCCACAGGATCTTGTATTACGGAACGAGTAAAGAGACTTGCCGGTAACGAGATTGAACTAGGTATAGAGATACCGACGATCAAATCTTGGGCAAGTAACATACCGAAGAACAAAGGGAACAGTATACGGGATTAACTGAATCCTTGACATAGAGGTTCAACCGATGAAGATCTTCGTAGAATATGTAGGAACCAATATGGGCATCCAGGTCCCGCTATTGGTTATTGGCCGTAGAGGTGTCTCGGTCATGTCTACATAGTTCTCGAACCCGCAGGGTCTACACACTTAACGTTTGGTGACGATTAGTATAGTTGAGTTATTGTGTTGGTGACCGAAGGTTGTTCGGAGTCCCGGATGAGATCCCGGACATGACGAGGATATCCGGAATAGTCCGGAGGTAAAGTTTGATATATGTGATAATAGTGTTTTGATCTCCGGAAGGGTTCCGGAATTCACCGGAAGGGGTTCCGGATGTTTACCGAAGTGTTCGGGTGCAGCAACACTTTATATGGGCCAAAGGGGTAAAACCCACGAGGTATTGGAAAGTGCAAAAGGAAGTTTTGCTGCTGCCTTAAGCGGTACTACCGCTTGTAAGGCAGTACTACTGCGTAAGCAGTACTACCGCTTGTGTGAAGCGGTACTACCGCTCGTGAGCGGTACTACCGCTTGTACGCGGTACTGCTGGAATCCGAGTGGGACTCTTTCCGTGCGGGCCAAACTGACCTTGTGCGGGCAAAACCGACCTTGTGGAGGCTTTCTCTCCAAGTTTAGACCCCAGGGCTCAACATATAAATAGAGGGGCAGGGCTAGCACACGGGAGACATCAAGATTTCCCAAGCCGTGTGCCGGCAACCCTAACCCTCTAGTTCCTCCCGTCACAATCTCCGTAGCGCTTGGCGAAGCCCTGCAGAGATTGTTCCTCACCACCATCACCACGCCGTTGTGCTGCCGGAACTCATCCACTACTTCACCATCGCTCACTGGATCGAGGAGGTGAAGGCGTCATCAAGCCGTACGTGTGTTGAACGCGGAGGTGCCGTCCGTTCGGCGCTAGATCGTGTTTGGATTGAGGGACAACTTGCGATTTGGATCGCGAAGACGTTCGACTACTTCAACCGCGTTTCTTAACGCTTCCGCTTAGCGATCTACAAGGGTATGTAGATTCACTCTCCCTCTCGTAGATGCTCATCACCATGGATAGATCTTGAGTGTGCGTAGGAAAATTTTTGTTTCCCATGCGACGTTCCCCAACAATCCCTACTCCTCGCATTGATATCAATTGATGAGCATACCCATAGACCATTGATTAGCCGCTTCGATGTGAGACTATCTTCCTTTTTGTCTTCTCTATATTAATGTCTACCACCGCATTCTATTCCACCCATAGTGCTATATCCATGGCTTGCGCTCATGTATTGCGTGAGAGTTGAAAATGCTGAAGCGCGTTAAAAAGTATGAACCAATTGCTTGGCTGACACCGGGGTAGTACATGATTTATACTTTGTGTTAAGAAGACAGAGCATGACAAGGCTATATGATTTTGTAGGGATAGCTTTCTTTAGCCTTGATATTTTGAAAGACATGATTGTTTGTTGGGATGCCTGAGTATTAATGTCTTTATGTCAAATTATAGACTATTGCTTTGAATCACTCATGTCTTAATATTCATGCCATGATTAGTTATATGATCAAGATTATGCTAGGTAGCATTCCACATCAAAAATTATCTTTTTTTATCATTTACCTACTCGAGAACGAGAGTGCAATTATTTCTATAAAATCTACACGCCACCGTGCTATAAAAGATATAAGTGAAGCACTAGAGTAACTGCTTAGCTCAAAAGATATATGTGGAGCACATAGAGTATTATAACAAATCATGGTGAACATGTGTCTCTCTCAAGTGGGTGTGTCCAGCAATGATTGTGAAAAACTAAAAACGAAAGCAAATTAAAGCACACGACGCTCCAAACAAAACGCATATCATGTGATGAATAAAAATGTAGCTCCAAGTGACATACCGATGGATTGAGACAAAAGAGGGGATCGCTACTAGGGAAAACCCTAGTAGCAGCGCGGGTTTTGGACCTAGCAGTAGCGCGGGAGGCCGCGCTACTGCTAGGGCGCTACAACTAACTATTAGCAGTAGCGCGGGTTACACAGGCGCTACTACTAAGTCCCTTAGCAGTAGCGCACTCTGCTAACCCGTCCTACTACTATTAGTCCGTATTTTATTTATTATGTTTTGTACTGTATTATACACCGTTATACAAATTTTGGTACATTAGCAATCAATAGATTGCTATATCATTATGATCATTGTGAGTTATTATATCAATGGGTGAAAGAAACGTGGATTAGATTCAAATGGATGGATCCAAAATAACTCATCATGATCATAATAACAACTCGTCATCGTCATCATAATAACAACTCGTCATCATCATTAATTATCATAGTCATATAAGAACTCATCATAATAATAACAACTCATCATCATCATCTATGAGTCATATAACAACTCCTCAATATTCTAACACATTCTACCATGTAACTCATCATCATAATAACAACTCATCATCATCATCATCATAGTCATAACAAACACTAGTTAATTGTTATTAGCACATGATGAGTACTACCTAGGACCTAGTCCTGTCTCTTAGGTAAAATAGCATAAAACAGGTAAACCATTCCACCTCTATAATGGAGAATGGAGATCAACTTGTCTCCAGCTTGTGGCTTCTGCACATTCATGTTGTCTCCAATGGGTTGCATGGACGCATTCATATTTTGAAACTTCATAACAAGTTGATATGAACTCAGAAAAATGCAAATAAGATATCAGGATGTTCAGAAAACATCAGCTACATTTTCATGTAATTTAAATTCATGAAAATTTATTGTTTATACCTTTTTAATTTTAATAATGTCAATAACATTAATAATTTCAGGCAGTTTAAACGGTACTCTTGTCCTGAATGCAAATGGCATCCACATAAAGGTAATGTTTATCTAAACATTTTGATACTTTATTTGCATTTTTTTGAGTTCATATGAATTTTTTATGAATTTTCAAAGTATTGGTCAAACGGTCAAAGGGCATTCGGGTGATCTCCGAGGCAAATCTAAGGGCAAAACTGAGCAGAGTCGAAAAGTAAGGGCAAACCCCGTGGGTAGGTTCCAACTAGGTGCAAAAATGCATTTGTCCCATCTTGTAAAGAAATCGAGTATGCACTGTGGTAAGCCGCCGACGGAGTTGGTCGTAAGCTAACCATATGCATACGCCCTTTGGTAAACATCATGTCAGGCACAACCTCCTCCGGGAGTTTCCGTTAAACAACATAATAGTAACATACATAGTTAGAAATGTTGTTTACTTAAGAAGAATCTATGCAACCATAGTTAAAAAAATCATACCATGTTTATTGCAATGAAATTACCATCATGCAACTCATGGACTAGTGGCACGTATCCACTTATATTTTGGCTGATTTGATAATTGGTCTTGAAAGTCTCAACATCATTTATAAATGAGATAAGAGATTCTTTCTCCTCACAAGTTAGCTCGGAGCCATTACTGTAGTACGTCTTGTCTACAACGTTCCGAGTATTTTTTGGAGAACTGAAATAAGATGTCAATTATAAATAAAAAAGTTTAGTAGGGATGAACACCAACTATTTTTTAAATAAACAATATAAATTACTTAACAAATATGGTTGACAGACTCACATAGAGGTAAAACTGGAAGCATATCCACATCCACCCAAATGTCGATATTATCTTCAATATCATCTTCAGGACGAATATCGAAGGTTATTTGCATATCCTCCTTAAATCCATATGCCTTGCCTAGAGCTTCCCAATTTGAGCAACCAAAATGTGAGTGATTAACTACATTGTGTAGTGTAACCCGAAATGCGTAACCATGTTTACTCCTCAGGTGAGCTCTCCTCGTCTCCATATTGTCACTATCTTGGAAACCGAGCTTCTCCAAGACATGCCGTCTTGTAAGGCAGGGGATGCACTAGTCGAATTATAAAAAAACGGAAATTACACGTTGAGGCAAAGAAACACAAGTCATGATTAATTACAAAAAAATACTTGTCATCGTTGAGTACCGTAAAAACATCGAAGGTCTCATCCAGCTTGATGGTGAAGAACCTACCGTTTTGCAGGTGAGGCCTCTCGCACATACCCCGATCCTCGTTGTTGGAATCACACTCAGGGATCCTATCATCATCAGACATTTCCTGTGTTCATGATTCAAAGATTAAAAATCGACGGCAATTATACCAGGAACTATTCAGCATGGGTTGAGTTTCGGTCTGTCGAGGCTTCCTTGAAAAACTCCAATATCTCGTGTATATGGTGCTCACTCCATCACACTGATATGATGGTGTATGTGGTGGACACTCCTCTCGATAGAAATTTCGACCGTCGGTGATGGTCGCTCCTTCCTTCGTCCCCGCGTGCACTACCAAAATGTGTAGCACACGGGGAAGAAAGAGGAAGCGACCCCCACGACAACAGTCGGGATTCTTCCTCTGACATTTCGACCATCGGTGTTGGTCGCTTCCTCTACCTGTCTCGCGTATTATACCTAAGTATATATCGCGAGAAGAGGAAGAGCAAGTGACCCCCACGACAACAGTCAGGATTCTTCCTCTGATATTTCGACCGTCGGTGCTGGTCGCTTCCTCTCCCTCTCCCGCGCATTATACAAAGGTATGTATCACAAGAAGAGGAAGAGGAAATGACCCCCACGACAACAGTCGGGATTCCTCCATCAAGAACATACTGAAAGTCACACAAGGAGCTCCGACCGACTGAAAGTCAACCCTAATCATAAGTCAATTAACATTACATTTATGGAGTAATGGCATAAAAAAATGGCCTATGTTTTGCTGGAATGTCATCTAATTTCTGTTCCGGCAAATCGCGGGCACTTGATATTTCCAACTTTATAGTAAAAGTCATGTTGGAATCCACGAAAAAATTCGGCATGACCGTTGTTAAAATAGGACATATCGAGCGCCTATAATTTGTCAGAACGGAAATGAATCGACATTCCGGCAAAACATAAGCGACTCGAAGGTTTTTCTGTAAATTCACATTTGCATTAAAAAAAATTAGCTTCACATTTTTATTTCAAAAAAAACTCTCTTCACATTTTCATATAAAAAATACTATTTGCACATTTTTTAGAGCTACTCATCTACTACTACTACATCTACGGGAATGGAGGAACATTTTTACTACTACTACATCTACTGCAAATTCACATTTTTACAAATACTATTTGAACATCATCTCCATCTAGACCTAGAACATGAACAAATTCTAAAACTTGGGAGGAGGAGGGGGCCGGCAGTTGGAGGAGGAGGAGGGGCAGAAGATGGAGGAGGGAAGAGGGTCGATGGTCGGAGGAGGGAGAAGGGGCGGCGGCCGGAGGAGGGAGGAGGGCGAGGGGGAGAAGGGCGAGGATGGAGGAGAGAGGAGGGCGAGGGGGGAGGAGGCTTACGGCAATGGAGGAGAAAGGACGGCGGTGCGGCAACGGCGGCGACGGCGCGGGAGACTGCGCGGTGAGGGAGAGAGACAGAGAGTGGGGAGGGAAGACTGGGCAACGCGGGCGGGCGGGGAAGTGGATATGGGTAGAATAGCAGTTGCGCGGGGCGGCGACCCGCGCTACTGCTATAGGTTTAGCAGTAGCGCGTCTCCCGATGTGGCGCTGCTGTTATGCGTAGCCTGGTGGGTTTGCTGGGGGTCACTATAGCAGCTACACTGCTTACTTACCCCACGCTACTGCTAAAGTGGTACCAATAGCGCCTGTACGGTGCCCGCACTACTGTAAATTAGCAGTAGCGCATCTCTCCGGCCCGCACTACTGTTAGTCCTCCACCTATAAGGTTTTCCCTAGTAGTGGATGCCTTCTGGGACATCCCCAAGCTTAGACGCTTGAGTCTTCCTAGAATTTGACTTGGGGTGCCTTGGGCATCCCAAGCTTAGCCTCTTTGCCGCTCCTTATTCCTTCATCCATCGTGATAACACCCAAAACTTGAAAACTTCAGCACAGAAAACGCAATAGAAAACTCGTGAGATCCGTTAGTACGATAGGCGAACCATAAACTCTAGGTACTGTTATAAATTGATTCATATTTTATTATTGCATAGGTGCTCTAGAAAAACCTTACTTTCAAAGTACAGATATTTGACGATTCAGGAATAATTTGCTACCCATGGTGGTAGCTACGCACGACTCCAATTTTATCTCTAATTATTTTGGTAAATTATTTTTGAACTATGAAAGGTAACTCTATAACAAAAATATCGTGACTTTGGACCAATCAGGCAAGCAAACAGGCAACTATGCGAAAAAGGCAAACAAAATGACTTCTCGCCCTTCCTACACAATGAAAAGACACTTGTGTCAAAAAGGTAATAAAATAGACAAAGAAAAGTGAGAAAATTATTTCTATACAACGCACTTATGCCAAAGGATGTGCAGTTACCACAATGCATAGGAAATTGCCTCTCTTTGACGATTTCCATCGGCGTAGGCAGGGAGCTAGCAGTAGAATGGTAGCACCGCCAACAAGCATGTGAGATCATGGCACGGAACCGCCTGCTCGCTTTTAGGGTTCCAAAAAGCAAACAGAGGGAGAAGATCATATCAGATATTGGCAGGGCAGCGACATGATATTGCCATGGCCTTTTTCCGGCTAACCGGATTATTCCACTCGTTAAGCTTGGTGGCAATCGTTACCAAGTTAGATCGCACGCGACCTATACGGCACGGTGGCCGCTCATATCCTGCAACCCGCGTGCTAAGGTTTCTCCTGCCGACGCTGTTGCCAGTCTACCTTGTCTCACATGGTCTTAGGACCATGAAGATGCGGTGCATCCCGGCCCTTGCTGGCAGAAGGCCTCCGTTTTTTTTTAGTTTTGTTAGGTTTGTGTCTTGTTCAGAGATGCACGGCAGCGGCGTCTCTTTGTAGATGAAATAATGTCCTCCCCGCACGGCCCCCGTTCCGGTAGTGTTTCTAGCATCGTCGGATTGGTGTGAAGGTTTATCTTCTGTGGATCTTGTGGGATTCGGTCGGCGTTTGTCTTCGATGGATCCACGTGGATCTGGTCTTCGTTTGTCTGTGTTCATGTGTCTACAGGTTGGGTCCTTTCGATCTATCCTTGTCTTCATCACCGGTGGTTGTTGTTCTGGTGTGATGGTCCTATGGGGCCTTAGCACGATGACTTCCCGACTCTCTACTACAACAAGGTTTTTCCTGCTCTGATGAGGGAGTGGTGATGACGGCGACACGCCTTCGGCTCGCTCTAGTGCTTATAGTCGTCGCTAGGTGGTCTACGGACTTGGATGTATTTTTTTTACTTCTGGTGTTCTTTATACTATCTTAACAGTTGATGAATAAATCGGAGCACTAGTACTGAAGTTGTTACTCCTCCCTCCCCCGACCCTCGCGTCCCTCCTCGAGGAGACACGGGGGGGCTCGATTCTCGTCGTTGGTCGACCCTCATCCCCACCTCGCCCTTGCCGCCGAGGGCCGCTCCACAGCGTGGGTCCCCACCCCACGGCCATGACACAGTGCTCAATCATCGGGGTGCTTGGCAATGTGGTGCTGTGAAGGCGCAGCGGCGCCCTGGTGTGATGATTGTGAGATTGATGTGAGCCTCGTCTGGTGGTGCTGCATGCGGCTGCGACGGCAGGAGATCTCGGTTCCGACCCGATCCCCCCCTCTGGATCTGGATCTGGCCAGCTGGGGCTCGGGTGTGGCTGCCGGCAGGCGTGGTGACGCCGGGCCTCCACGGCTGCTTGGCACAGTGGTGGTGTTGGCGGATGCGTTGGGAGCTCGGTGTGGTGGTGGCCGACGATGGAGCACAACATGAGGCATGGAGTTACAATGGTCTTGGCGGGGACATCAACGGTGTGGTGAGGCAGACTGGTGGCGGCGGCACGTGCTGGTGGTGGCGGTGCGAATCACCGTCCAGGTTGATGGCGGATTTGCAATGGCTCGGCTAGGATAGAGTCCTGGCGAGTTGCGAGTGTCCAGGCCACCTCTGGGTTGTGTGGCGAGCAGTGGTGCTTCCTGATGGTGCCGGAGTGGGAGTTGTCCGTGGCTATGTGTTGGATCATGGTAAGGCTGTCACTTAGAGCGGATGACAACCTTCTGTGGCAGTCCTAGCACTGGCTGGAGGAGTTGGGTGGTTGTGGTTCCTCGTCCATGTTGTAGGTGTTTGGTGGGCGGCGTTTATCCTTGATGTGCGGTCTGTCGGCAGCCTTCGGCTATGCAACTACGATGGCGAAGCGTTGCGGTGGCGATGGTGCGATATGTCGAGGGAGTTACCCGCGGCTAGACCCGGCTCTGAGGATAAGTCATCTCTGGAGTTAAGTCATTTCTGGAGTTAAGTCGGCCGGCTACAATCATGACCCGGCTACAATCTTGACCCGGCCTGTTACAAGACAAGTTTTCTGACTCTGAAGATAAGCCGGCTCATGGATAAGCCGGCTCACAGAGCTAAGCAGGCTCACGGATATGAGTCAGCTCATGGATAAGCCGGCTCACGGATAAGCCGGATCACGGAGCTAAGCATGCTCACGGAGATAAGCCGGCTCATTGATAAGCGGCTCACGGATAAGCCGGCTCACAGAGCAAACAGGCTAATGAAGATGAACCGGCTCATGGATAAGCCGACTCACGGTTGAGCCCGCTCAGGGAGATAACCCAACTCTAGAGATAAGCATGCTCCGGAGATGAGCCGGCTCACAGAGATAAGCACGCTCTGGATATAAGCCGGCTCATGGAGATAACCCGGCTCTGGAGATAAGCATGCTCTGGAGATAGGTTGGCTCATGTAGATGAGTCGGCTCATGTAGATGAGTCGGCTCTGGAGATAAGGCGGCTCATGGAGATGAGCCAGCTCTGGAGACGAGACCCAACTTGAGGATGAGTCCCAACCTGGAGAGACAAGTCCTGGTTTCCAGGAGTCCAAATACAAGACGGAGAACCCCAACTTGGATGACACGGAGGACTTAGAGGACTTCGAGTAGGACTCCGACTACGGGTATAACCCGAAATCTCTTGTAACCCCAGGGGCTCATATATTATATAAAGGGAGTCCCTAGGTCATCAGAAGGACATGTTTTAGACACACAAGTCTCGAGATAGATGTTTTGAGGACTCTCAAGACAGATGTTTTGGTAGTTCTCGAGGCAGATGTTTCGATAGCTCTCAAGACAGAGGCACTGAAATAGCACCCTTGTAATCGAGACCATGATCATCGATAGAAATCAAGCAGGATGTAGGCTTTTACCTCCACCGCGAGGGGCCAAACCTGGGTAAAACTCGTGTCTCTCAATTCCGACCAACCCCGTTCATGCTACCACCTAGTTGTGTTGGCCTCACAACTTAGTCCTTTCACGAGGACATCTGCCGTGACAAAAGCACGACACGATGTGTCATGGACGGTGTTGCATTATTCCTTCGAGGTGTGGAAATGTGCGATGATCGGATGAAAATCTTGCACGGCTCTTGCCGGTCGGCGACGATGGCGCCTGTGGGTGTTTTCCACCTCCTTGGGCAGCATCGTCCATGACACATCGCACCACTGCTGCTTGGCATAGTGGTGGTGCTGGTGGTTGCGTTGGGAGCTCGATGTGGTGGTGGCCGACGACAGAGCACAACGGGAGGCGTGGAGTTACAATGGTCTTGGTGGGGACAAGAACAGTGTGGTCAGGCAGACTGGTGGCGGCGGCGCGTGCTGGTGGCGGCGGTGCGAACCACCGTCCAGGTTGATGGCGGAGTTGCAATGGCTCAGCTAGGATAGAGTCCTAGCGAGTTGCGAGTGTCCAGGGCACCTCTGGGTTGTGTGTCAAGCAGCGGTGCTTCCCGATGGTGCCGGGGTGGGAGTTTTCCGTGGCTATGTGTCGGATCGTGGCAAGGCTGTCACTTAGAGCGGATGATAGCCTTCTGTGGCAGTCCTGGCACTGGCTGGAGGAGTTGGGTGGTTGTGGTTCCTCGGCCATGTTGTAGGTGTTTGGTGGGCGGCGTTTATCCTTGTTGTGCGGTCTGTCGACGGCCCTCGGCTTTGCAGCTACGATGGCGAAGCGCTGCGGTGGCGGTGGTGCGATGTGTCATGGACGGTGTTGCCCTATTCCTTCGAGGTGTGGAAATGTGCGATGATTGGATGAAAATCTTGCACGGCTCTTGCCGGTCGGCGACGATGGAGCCCGTGGGTGTCGTCCATCTCCTTGGAGGCGTCGCCAAGGTGTATTCAACATTTCCCTCGCTCGTGTGGAGTTGGTTGTTGTCTCCGGGTGAAAGCCTTGATTCGGTCGGATCGGCATGATGGCAACGTACTTGACGTCTCTCCTCTGCTGGGAGCATCGTGTTTGGAGACACAACTAGGTTCCTTGTTGCTCTCCTCCGGTGTTCGTCGTGGTCCTATTATGATGCTCGATGGCGCTATGCACGGCCGTTGCCGGTGCATCCAAGACGGTGTCTTCCTTGGAACGGAGCAAGTCCTGCCAATTACTTGTTACCTCCTCTTCGGCATTCAGGGTGGATGGTGCGTCGACAAGCAAAATTCAGTGGGAGTGGCTGGTCTTTGGAGGTGCCCGACATGGGTCGCGACGCGGTGTTGTTATCTGTTAGGGAAGGTGCTTGTACTTTGTAGTGTTGTATGGTCGTTGGTGAATGTCCCTGGACAGTTCTGGGTGTGGTGTCTGTGCTACGCTCATTGTTCGCAGCGAGTGGTAGTTTTTTGTACTTACAATGATGTCTTCTATAAAGCTATGATACGCCTAGGCATACTTTCAAAAAAATGAATAAATCAGAAGTTTCCTAAAAAAACTTGGTGGCAATCGCAGCAATGAATGACAATAAGCTCGCTGGCAAAGGCTCCAAAAAGACGTCACGAGACGCAGGAGTGCGCGCGGGCGCATGCAGGCAGCCTCCACCGTAAAGTCAGTTTTGTACCTACCGGTGATCTTCCCACCAATGAGGTGCTGCCATATGTAAAGTTATGGGACCATGTACATGTGTATATAAAAGTATTCATTTGTAAAACATCTCTTGTATTTCTGATTTTTAGTCTAATCAATGTTAGAATAATGTAGTACTTTTTAACAGGAGCGGTACACGTGCATGCATGCTCATTGTTTGCATATTACAGTGATGAAAAGAGTCAAAATTGGTTATTTGCCAACTGTGAAACTTATATTTGTCAAAAGATAGTATTTCAATTAAGTGAGTGTGATTTATTTTTTTAAATGAGTGTAATGTGTTTGCTAATATGAGTGAAATGTGTGAAATATATCTTTTGTAAATGAGTGTAATGTGTTTTCTGAAACTAGTGAAATTAGTGAAATCTATCCTTTGTAATGACTAAAATCAGTATTTTGAAACGAGTGAAATGTAGTATTTCAGTTGAGTGAGTGTATAATGTATTTTCTTAAAGGACTGAAATCTATTTTATGTAATTGAGTGTAACGTGTTTCCTGACATGAGTGAAATCTATCTTTTATAAATGAGTGTATTGTTTTGAAACTAATGAAACGAGTGAAATCCATCTTTTGTAAGTGAGTGAAATATCAGGAAATATGCTTTCCGAAATGAATGAAATTAGTGAAATATGCTTTCCGAAATGAGTGAAATCGGTTTCTTTAAAATACATGAACCGGGTGTTTTTGTAATGAGTGATTTTTTTTAAACACATGAAAATAGTTGTCTCAAATGAGTGAAATGTGCATGTCATTTATGTGGGGAGAGAGTGAAATGAGTGAAATATGTGTTTTAAAATAAGTGAAACCATTGTTTACAAATGAGAGAAATTAGGTTTTCAAAATGAGTGAACTTATTATTTTGAAATTTGCAAAACAGGATGAAACACTTTTATGAAATAGTGAAACAATCTTATGTTTTTATGAAAGTGATGCCAAAGATAATTGAAATATATATAAAAAAAGGAGTTCAAATATATCCAAAATCGATCTTGTTCTAGAGGTCTTCTCAACATGATTTCAAATATATAAAAAGTTTCAAAAATAGGCACTTGCTGTAAAATATATCAATCATTCAAAATATATGGATGAAATAAAATGCATGTCATTTATGTGTGGAGAAGGAATAAGGCATGCCTCGGTCTCTTCATTCCAACTCTCTCTCTCCCGCTCGGATCAAATGTGTCAGTGCATGTCAGTCGTATTCAGCTAGTATAAAAGGTGTGATTTATACTCTAAAAGAACGCGTGAATCTTGAAGAAACTAGATGAACGGCAGATGGTGCGCCTCCACTTGCACGTGTGCAGCGACAAACCGAGAGCAAAAACCGCATATGCTTGCTTGTCTGTCCATCCATGAGTCGAGCAAGTGGTGTCACTACTTGTGCCGTGGTGTCGTCATAGCTGACAGCTGAGCAGAGGCGCGCGCACACACGACCCGGTCCACTTTTGGGCCATCCAAAAGCGAAACCACTGGAGGTATATGGGCTCACACAACGGACGGTGCGTGCCACCTTCGTCTCGACGGTTCTTTTATTTCTTTTATTTCCTGCGTTCTCCTCGTCCAGTTTTCTTATTTTTGGTTTGGTTTTTATTTTTTCTGTTTTTCCCTTTTTTAAAAATCTTATTCCTTTTTGTTCCTATTTTCCTTCAACTAATTTTCTTTTTTTCTTTTTGGTTACCTTTTCTTCTCGTTTCTTCTTCTTTTTCAAATTTATAAAAATATCATGAAAATATTTTTTCAAATTATATATATATATATATATATATATGTTATTTATTTATGAATTCATAGGCTTCTTCTAATTTTTGATTTATTTTTAATTCAGATGAACATTTCCTGAAAAAGTTTACCTTACATTATTTTCTTTTCAATATGTATAAAAACATTGTCATTCTATAATAAAAAAAAGTTAGCCGAACATTATTTTCTTTTCAATATGTATAAAAATATTGTCATTCTATAATAAAAGAAGTTTGCCGTATATTAAGAAAAGTACAGCTTGAATATAAAAGTTTAACGCATACCAAAAAAGTTCAGTGTTCACTAAATAAGTTCATTGTAGTGCTACTAGCAACAGGAATGCATCTTGAATCACTGGATCAACCAAATTAGGCGAGCTTCGCTTTTCCAGTAGCTACTTACACATGGCACATAATATCTAAGCAAACGGCACAATTCTTTGGATGCGAGACCATGCATTTCAACGTTGCTACATTACCCTAACTCGCTTGCAACTTGAAGTGCCAGCATCTCTCACCCCTTTGCTTGTCACCGCATACGGTGTTGAAGCTACCGGAAGTGAAGGGGACTTATCCAGGTATGCGCACCGCTCATTCCCTTTCCAGTACAGAATTAGTCGATTTGTGCATGAGTGGGACCAGCTGTCACCTGCATAACAGCATTGCATTGTGTTCATTTCCTAGAATGAGTCAATCGGCCTCAGAACCAGCAACACATTTGTACATAAAATTGGAAGTTCCGCTACAATCTTACCAACCGATTCATAGAATATTCAGAGAAGATGAAACACTACGCATTTGCAGAACCATAGGGATGTCCCAAACACTCGTATATTGTCATTGCTTCACTGTCAGTGAAGCTAATTGGAAAATAAATTTTGCAAACTAACACCCAACCCCTTCAGAAATGCTGTCGAATTGCAGCTACTATCATAACCAGGAAACCATCGACCATTGGAACATGACATTTTTTAGCAACTCATCAGCACATAAACTTTTTCTTTTTTTGAGAAATGGCCAGAACCTACAAGCTACTTGCAGTTCTTGTTTAAAGAGAAACCCAAATAAGCAGCAGAATCAATCATTCTAGGAAATGTCACTACAAAGGTAAAGAGAGCAGAGACCTATACAGATGTCTTATATAAGCTAGTGAAGTTTTCGTTTATAAGCAATCGTTGCGTACCTCATACAATTGTGTTATAATATTTGCATCATTTCATTTAGGGAAAAGAATGTCATGTAAATTAATATTACTACCTTCAGCACAACAAGTTGAAGTTTTGGACATTGAAATTGTCTTCAAAACACAATTTCGTCAGCCAATTATATTGTAATGTTAGTTTCTTGAACCTAAACATTGTGGGTGTAATTTTAAGACAATAGTACAAATATAATTTTTACATGGACAATCTAAACATCATAAACATATCTTTGACCGGAGGTATTGAACTCTTGCATTAATTTGACTGCCTTATTCAGAATGTATGCTCAAAACCACAAGTACATCAAACAAATAAGGAAATAGGGTTGTTGATTCAGGGAGTTTTATTTCGAAAACAACTAAAATCATATGCATCTGTGAATTATTGAAATTCAAAAATTAGGGGTCATGGTTGCATATAGATAGGAAATAACCTAGAGCAAGAGTTAACTGAAATGATCCTTCAGTAAATTTAGTAGTTACTTGATTCAACAAGACAACCTGCTCAAAGAAATATGATACAAGTTTGTTAGCCTCATTGAGTAGGGTACCCCTTACCTTAGAAGTCATCATTGAGTTGCTTCTAGAGAAAATTCCATATATAGCACTGCCACTAAAAAAATCCCAATTCCAAATAGACCACTCAAATTATGCGACAGTTCCAAAGATGAAACTACTGTCAGTAGACTGGGTGTTGACCATCAGATTTTAGCCACATCAAGAATGTACCTTTACTAAATGATTTTTTGTTCATGTGCCTGCTTCTCTCCTGAACCCTCTCTACTACCAAGAGATGACAAATATTTTCTGTCATATATACAAACATGCCTACATACACATCTACTACCACGTCTATCAGAGTGGCATATGAGAAAGTTGACAGACAGGGCAACATCATCTTCTCAGCAGACACTTCACAGCCAACTAACAGTCAACTAGCGATTGTGGCATATTTGGAACTGGCTCAAATTTTGAGTGGTACACTTGGGAGCCGGGATTTTTTTGAGTGGCATATCTGGAACTGACCAAATTCTCAGTGGTATATATGCATTTTTCACTTGTTATTAATGTAATGAAGAAAAGAATGGAACAGGATAAAACAATGTAGTACAAACAGATCAGATAACGAAGGCAAGTAATGATAAATAGATATGCTGTTGCCGAGGCATGCAAGAAATAGCTATAGTGGTATTAAAGCAGGTTATACCCAAAGGGACAGCAACAGAATTTTACCCCAAAATGTATGTGTTCCTTCTAAATGCTAACATTTATGTGAATAGAAAAAATCCATTTACCGGTACTGTCTCAGTATAAGAATAGATCCCTGTTAATTTATAGAAACTGCTATATTGTTTTCTCAACTCAACTAGCACAATTTTTCATAGTTTATCCATAAACTGAATTTGAATAGGAAAAACAAAGGTGGATGTGCGCTATAGTATTATAATCGGCACATAGAATACAAGGATACAATTTCACAACAGGAACAATAGCTTGAAATTACCAATATGTATGCCTAACAGAAGACCATGGGGGGCACCCTTCCAAAAAAAAAAGAAGACACTGGGGGACAGATGGCATAATGACATGACAAATCTTGCAGAAGTTGAAAAGTTCAAACAATATGACAACCATCTGTCTACAAAACTAATCCACCCCTGATAACAGTTCAATGTCAAGACGGTTTGTGAAACTTACCGCCAAGTTATATGCCTTTGAAAGCTTCATCAACTTCAATGATAATCCACTGAGCACTCTAGTCCTCAGAGCCAGATCATCGAAATCTTGTCGAAAGTGGAAAGTAACACTATCAATAATAACTATTCTCACCTGTAAAGCATAAAGAAAAATCATGGTTATTTGGTAACACTCAATCAATTTTGGTAGGTTCTGTTAAAAGAAGGGAAGGGTGGAAAAATAATTTGTTAAAAATACAACTGTCAGAAAACCCATCTTGAGGCAAAATAGAGGTGAAGCACAAAAAATTGGACATAATTCAGGTGATTAAACCTGAAGACTCGTTGTTCAAGAATATTACATCTTTATGTTCTCCAAGGAATTTCTCCAGATAGTTTATCACCGCAATCTGTTCAGTGTAGCTGCATATTCGGAAATAGTAGATGCCTGCCAGGAAACTCTCAGGCTGCAGATTTTCTTGGCCAGATGACGCCTTGTCATGGTGGCAAGGAAAATACTCCATTATGTCACTGATACACCCTTCAGCAATTTGATAGACACGTTCAACCATGAAACTGCCCTCTGTATCTATTAAAATGAAAGGAAATATTTTTGTCAGTTTCTCAATAGACACACGACACAATTGGTTTCTGTGAAACCACTATACCAATATAAACTGCTTTGCCACCAAGGCCACCATAGTCCATAGGAATTTGGGCGTTGATTGCTAGCTGAATCCTACAAAAGTTGGCACTTAGTACGGTAATTTTCTTCTGAAATTGCATTGATTCAATAGCAGGTGCAACATACCCTAGTTGAGTTTTACCGATTCCTGGAACACCACCTGAATAAATCTAGTAGCTGATTAGTCTAGTCGTATACATCAACAGACATACCATTTTACATAAAGAACTCAACAGAAAAAAAAATGAAAGTCCTTATGAGATGTTCATGCACAAGTGATAAAGAGAGTAGGACAAAGACTCACTAACTTCATACAATTAATCACAACAGTATAATAAGTTGACAGCACTATTGCTAGAGATCATGAAACAAGTTATAGAAATAGAGTTAAAGGATAAATGGACTAAAAATTGAACAGTCGATTATAGGTTACAAAGAGCTCCGACACATTCCTTCAGCAAGAAAGATGTTAAAAAGGCGCACCTATCTCAGTAACTTCTTTACAATGAATCCCTCCACCAAGTATGTCGTTCAGGTTACCAGAGCCAGTAGTGATGTGTTTCTGTGATTGCTCCTCAGACAGCATATCCCATGCATTTTGGGCTCCTGTGACATATTTGAATGAGTGAGAAGCAGTACTATTACAATCCCTT
Organism: Elymus sibiricus; assembly: GCA_039707655.1. Taxonomy (NCBI): domain Eukaryota; kingdom Viridiplantae; phylum Streptophyta; class Magnoliopsida; order Poales; family Poaceae; genus Elymus; species Elymus sibiricus. The sequence goes on along the minus strand of CM077663.1, from coordinate 396,600,278 downwards.
TGTATCAAGGATATATAAAATGTGAAGAAAATAAAGAGCAACAGGTACAATGGCTCGCAAAGTTACCGGATCGTGTGACACGTTGGCAGCAGGACACATCACAGTTCAGATATGGGGTAGAAAATAAATTCACATTGTTAGCCAGTTAAGACAGATCAATTAGATGAACTATATTGACCTCAGATAAATCCATAAGAACATCAAATGACTATGACTAGAACATGAATACCAATTACATAAAATATCTCAATTATCATAGCTTCACAATTATACTCAAGTCCAAAAGGGAAAATAAATTGGCCGAGCATACAAGACAGGACAAACGGAATCATAACACGTTTACAAGCAATAGCCAAGAAACGGCATCGTACAAGGAGTATGTTTCTCTGAGAACAGCGCTAGGCTCCTCCACTCCCTTGAACTTGTTGCACCCTTGAGGATATCGACAGCCTCCTGGATCTCATTCATATATGTACAGGTACAACAGGAGAGGATGCAGATGGTGTGCAAAACATTGTGGGTTTAAGTAATCACTGGGTGACTGGAAGCTCGTAACTCAACCAAGTAGAGTGGAGACAGCAGGGGTGTATGACGCCATGATGAGGTAGAACCGTAGAACAAGCTGGGCAATGGTAGCAAGACACTTGAGAGGCAGAGCCGCAGAGGGGTTTGACGCGTGAAGTGTCAACAGTGACGCTACGGCATGGGGGCAACTCTTGGGATGGTGGAGAGCATAAGTCATTGTGGAGGAGATAAATTTTCCTTTGACCCTTTCTAGCCAACTAATTTTGACAAAAAAAAAACGATATCCAACAAATTGGTGGCTAATTTTTTGGCTTTCATAAACATAAACATGCCATACATCCATACGAAGGTGTGTACTAGTAACCAAAGGTTGGCAGGCAACCAATGTCAGTCGGTCTGCATCCATCCATACTTAGGAACACAAAATGAAGAAATTAAGGAAATTTTCACAGCACTTGTGAAGTGTATTTAACTAGAAGACCCAAGTTGGAAGACACTCATTCATTAATTTAGCAAGTGTACACAGCAAGCAGCAGCAGCAGTAGCAGCTTGTGGCTAAAAAGGAGATTACTAGCAAGTGAGTGGGCTGTTACCTGCAGGGAAGGGTAGGGAAGGGAAGGGAGCCAGCCATTGCGCCATCCTCGCCTGCCTGCTGCTCGGAATCGAAGAAAAAAGCAGAGGAGCGCCGCCGGGGCTTGGGTCCAGTGGCGGCGCCAGGAAATGAAGGCTGGGTATTCATTCAAAAAAAAATTGCTCTAAATGTAGTATATGACCAAACAACACAACGCTAGCAATATATGAACAAAACAAAACTAGCATAACGACAATAGCAATATTTCAATGTATCAGTGGCATTTATAACAAATCTTAAGATTTCCTAAATAAACAGAGGAGGGAAAAAATGAAAAAAAATACCTTGGTGGACTGATGGAGCAGCTATGCCGTGGAGTGGAGGTGGACTGCTGTGTCGGAGGGGCGGCCGGAGGCGGAGGGGCGGAGCCCGGAGTAGCAGCGGCGACCGGTGGATTGGATTTGGAGAGGGAGTGAGGATCGAGGGAGGGAGAGGAGAGGGAGTGAGGCAGTGGAGGGTCCGCGCGGAGGGAGAGGGCCGGCCGACGCCGCCGCAGCCGGCGCCGCCGCTAGGTTAGGGGAGGGGAGGGGTCGAGGGGAGGGGAGGGCCTGAGGGGAGGGGAGGGAAGCGAAGCTAGGCTGCTAGGGGAGGATCGGTGCGTCTCGGGCTCTCGGCCTCGCTCGCCCGACGCCCGCGCGGTCGACTAGAGGACTGTCTGGCTGGGCTGGGCTGGGCACTGGACCTGGATTAACATCAGTATTAAAAAAAAACAGGCCTAATTCTTGGGTATTCCAGGGAAGTCCCGGGAATACCCCCAGCGCCGCCCCTGGCTTGGGAGTCGACGGAAGAAGGCGAGCACAGATGCGGAGGTGGATGAAGGAGAGGAGCACCGCCACACTCGTCCCGGTTCCCTCCTGAGTCGAGAAGAAGCACGCCCACCTCGAGCTTAGTTCGGCTGCCGGGCGTCGTCCTGGTCTGGGAGAGACGGGACGGCCTGTGGTTTGAGAGGAGCAGAGGTTGTTGACAACGTTGGAGGAGAGGGTGCCTGCTCGGTCGCCGTGGCTAGGGTTCCGGACGCGCGCGAGGAGGAAGGGTGAGAGGAGGCTCGTCTCCCTCCTCCTCCTCTGCCGGTGGATCTGGACGCGGCCCAGATGATCTGGAGAAGGGGAGGGGAGGGGAGGAGCTGATGGTGGGGGGAACCGGCGGTGGGGTGGAGGCGGAGATCGCCGACGATGGGTAGAGGGCGGAGGTTGCCGGCGGTGGGGCGGAGGTGCTCGGCCGCGGAACTGGGTCGGGGTGAGAGGAGGAGGATGAAGACGGCGGCGGCGGTGTTTGTTTGTTATAAGAGCATCTCCAGCCATTCGACGCCCGAGGGGGCTGAAATAGTGCGGCCTGGGCGCCAACCGGCGATAAAATCGGCGTGGGGCGGTCGGGTTTCCAGGATGACGACGCCACCCTCCTTGCGGCCGCGGCGCCGAGCGACGATCTCCTCGAGGGCGCGGCGCTAGCGCTCCATTTCCTCCTGGACGTAGTCGTCCCGCGCCCATTTGAGGACGGTCTCCTTGTCGGCGGCCATGTCGAGGTGCTCCTACTTGACGATGGCTAGCGTCGTCGCCGGCTCTGGCTCCTTCTTCGGCCTGACAAGGTGAAGGTGGCCGCGGGAAGGAGGGGAAGGTTGGCGGCGGCGGCCCTTGTTTATGGTGAGAGTGCCGCTACACCAAAGGGGCGTATCTCGGGGCTCGGTCTTCACGGCGACGAGCGGCGTCCGTGCGCCGGAGGAGTGGGAGCCGGAGGACGAAGACGACGTCCCGGCCATGCGCCTCGGCTGCCACGAGGAGCCGCTCCGGCGCGAGATGGACGGCACCGGATACTCTAGCCGTGGCGAGTTGCCGCCCTCGATGTGCTCGAGGACGGCTTCGAGGGTGCGCCCGGGGACGCCCCACCATTGTCGCAGCCCCTCGGAGTTGTGGCACCCGCGGCTTGCCGGAGCGCCGTTCGTGAAGGCGAGTTGTTCTTCGTGGTGGCGCTCGAAGTACGCTGTCTACAGGTTATGGTTGTCGGGGGCGTACCTCGGCTGCTGTCGCGCGCTCTCCGACAGCGACGACTGGATCCTCGCGATCTCGGCGCGCCGTTCAGCACCAGAGGGCGGCGGTGGCACCTGGACTCCGCCGGCGCTGAGCCTCCACACGCCCGGCACCCGCATGTCGGGCGACGCCGGGTATTTCGCCTCGTAGAGAAGGCGAGCCTCCGCCTCGTACAGGTGGCAGCGGCCGAAGCCGTTGGCCACCGCTCCGTCCCCTGGGAAGCGCTCGGCCATGGAAGACGGGGGAGGAGAGAGGGCGCCGGCGGCGAATAAGGGAAGAGGGGCGTGATACGTCTCCAACGTATCAATAATTTTTGCTTGTTCCATGCTGTTATATTATCATTCTTGGATGTTTTACAATCTTTTTACTACAACTTTATATTATTTTTGGGACTAACCTATTAACCTAGAGCCCAGTGCCAGTTCCTGTTTTTTCCGTGTTTTTGAGTTTTACAGAAAAGGAATATCAAACGGAGCCCAAATGGAATAAAAATCTACGGTGAATTTTTATGGACCAGAAGAAGCCCAGGGAGAGTTGGAGTTGGGCCAGGGGAGCCACGAGGCCACCACAAGCCTGGGGGGCGCCCCCCCCTAGGGCGCGCCCCCCTAGCTTGTCGTCACCTCGTGGCCCATCCTGACTTGTTTCCACCGCCATAAATTCCTATAAATATAGAAACCTCCGAAAAGAAACCTAGATCGGGAGTTCCACCGCCGCAAGCCTCCAGAGCCATGAAAAACCAATCGGGAGCCCGTTCCGGCACCCTGCCGGAGGGGGAAACCATCACCGGAGGCCATCTTCATCATCCCGGCGGTCTCCATAACGAGGAGGGAGTAGTTCACCCTCGGGGCTGAGGGTATGTACCAGTAGCTATGTGTTTGATCTCTCTCTCTCGTGTTCTTGAGATGACACGATCTTGATGTACCGCGAGCTTTATTAATATAGATGAATCATATGGAGTTTTCCCCTCTCTATCTTCTTGTGATGAATTGATTTTTCCCTTTGAAGTTTTCTTATCGGATTGAGTCTTCTAAGGATTTGAGAACACTTGATGTATGTCTTGCGATGGGATATCCGTGGTGACAATGGGATGTTCTATTGATCCACTTGATGTATGTTTTGGTGATCAACTTGCGGGTTCCGTGACCCTGGGAATCTATGCATAGGGGTTGGCACACGTTTTCGTCTTGACTCTCCGGTAGAAACTTTGGGGCACTCTTTGAAGTTCTTTGTGTTGGATTGAACATGATGAATCTGAAATTGTGTGATGCATATCGTATAATCAAGCCCATGGGTACTTGTGGTGACATTGGAGTATCTAGGTGACATTAGAGTTTTGGTTGATGTGTATCTTAAGGTGTTATTTTAGTACGAACTCTAGGGCTGTTCGTGACACTTATAGGGATAGCTCATATGATTGATCGGAAAAGATAACTTTGAGGTGGTTTCGTACCCTACAATAATTTCTTCGTTTGTTCTCCGCTATTTGTGACTCTAGAATGAACTCTTTGTCGCACGTGAGGGATTTACATATGATTCAACTATGTTAGTATTGTTGAGAGAACTTGCACTAGTGAAAGTATGAACCCTAGGCCTTGTTTCTAAGCATTGCAATACCGTTTTTGCTCAATTTTGTTACTTGCTACCTTGCTGTTTTTATATTTTCAGATTACAAAAACCTATATCTACCATCCATATTGCACTTGTATCACCATCTCTTCGCCGAACTAGTGCACCTATACAATTTACCATTGTATTGGCTGTGTTGGGGACACAAGAGACTCTTTGTTATTTGGTTGCAGGGTTGTTTGAGAGAGACCATCTTCATCCTACGCCTCCCACGTATTGATAAACCTTAGGTCATCCACTTGAGGGAAATTTGCTACTGTCCTACAAAACTCTGCGCTTGGAGGCCCAACACGAGTCTACAAGAAGAAGGTTGTGTAGTAGACATCAAGCTCTTTTCTGGCGCCGTTGCCGGGGAGGCTAGGTAAGCGGCACTCACATCCCGTCAACGAAGCTCTTTTCTGGCGCCGTTGCCGGGGAGGTGAGTGCTTGAAGGTATATCTTTAGATCTTGCAATTGAATCTTTTAGTTTCTTGTTTTATCACTAGTTTGGTTTTATAAAAGAAAACTACAAAAAAATATGGAATTGAGGTTGCCTCATATGCTTCATCTTTTTAATGTCTTTCGTGAAAATGATGGAAAGGAAAATTGTGCTCGAGTGTTAGAAGAAGAAGTTATTAAAATGTTTGGTACTAAATCTTTGAGTGATGAGCATGATTGCAATGTTGTTAGTATGAATTCCTTGAATATCCATGATGCTAATGATATGCAAAGCCACAAGCTTGGGGATGCTATGTTTGATGAAGATGATATGTTTAGTCCCCCGAGTTTTGATGAGCAAATTTATTATGATGAAAGCATGCCTCCTATTTATGATGATTATTGTGATGACATGTATGGTATAAAGAGTGATAGTAATCATGAAACTTGTCATCATGATTTTAATTTTCAATTGGATTATGCTTCACATGATAGTTATTTTGTTGAGTTTGCTCCCACTACTATTGATGAGAAGAAAATTACTTATGTGGAGAATGACAAATTTTCTATGCTTGTGGATCATGAAGATAATGCTTTTATGTGATATTTATATTGTGAAATTCCTTCATGATGCTACTGAAAATTATTATGAGGGAGGAACATATGCTTGTAGGAATTGCAATAATATCAAGTTTCCTCTCTATGTGTTGAAAATCTTGAAGTTATGCTTGTTTTGCCTTCCTATGCTAGTTGATTCTTGCTCCCACAAATTGATTGCTCACAAAATCCCTATGCATAGGAAGTGGGTTAGACTTAAATGTGCTTGTCATGAGATTCATGATGCTCGTTTGCATGTTTCGATTATTATTCCTTTGTGAGCATCATTGAAATCATCATGCCTAGCTAAAAGGCATTAAAGAAAAGCGCTTGTTGGGAGACAACCCAACACTTCTACTTTCTGTTTTTGTGTGTCCACATGATTAAGCTACTGTATAATCATGTTTTATAGCTTTTGTTTCAATAAAGTGCCAAGTAAAGCCTTTGGGATAGTGTGGATGATAGTTGACTTGATTCTGTGCAAAAACAGAAACTTTTGCTCTCAGTCCAGGAATTTTGTAAATTCACTGGAACGTGATTTTGATCTGAATTTTTTACACATGATTTATATACAAATTGCCTAGATTGCCCTAAGTTTTTCAGAATTTTTAGAGATAGGGAAGTATGGTTACTCTACAGACCTTCACAGACTGTTCTGTTTTTGACAGATTCTGTTTTGCATGCATGGTTTGCTTGTTTTAGTGTTTCCATAGCTTATATTGAGTGATATAAAGTATGGGAATGATAGAATACAGTAGGTATTATGTGAGAATAATTATGAATCTTGTCTTGACAGTACCTAGGTGAATGATCTATCTTTATTATACTAACCCATCTCACGAAGTTCCGTTAAGTTTTGTGTGATTGAAGTTTTCAAGTTTTGGGTGAGACACCGATATGAGGAGAATAAGGAGTGACAAGAACCTAAGATTGGGGATGCCCAAGGCACCCCCAAGGTAATATACAAGGAATACTCAAGCGCCTAAGCTTGGGGATGCCCCGGAAGGCATCTCCTCTTTCGTCTTCAACATTATCGGTATATCTTACTTAGAGCTATATTTTTATTTATCACATAATATGAGTTTTGCTTGGAGTGTCATTTTTTTTTGTTTTTTTCTGTTAGGTGTTATTTATAATCTTGTTTTTCAATAAAAAGTTCCAAGAATTGCCTTAGGATGCTTGCATTGCATGTTTTGATGAGTGCTGTGTATAAATAGAAACTTTTGCTGAAGTGTTTGAATTTTCATATTTTACTGGAACGTGGAAAGTTTCTGAAATTTTTACACAGTGTTGTCATATAAATTTTATAGCATGTCCTAAATTTTCATAATTTTTTGAGTTACAGAAGTACACCGTTTTCATAAATTGCTACAGACTGCTCTGTTTGGACAGATTGCTGTCATAATTTTGTTATCTACTTATCCTATAGTTTCCATAGCCTATATTGGTAGATATAAATTGTAGAAATGATAATAAACAGTATCTGATGTTTGAAAATTATTATGCAACTTGTCTTGGCAGTACATAAAGAGTTGATTTATTATTATGTGTACTAACCTATCTCACGAGTTCTTTTCAAGTTTTGTGTGGAAGATGTTTTTGAGAATAGGTGAAACCATGATATGAGGGGATTGAACGAGATACAAAATCTCAAGTTTGGGGATGCCCAAGGCACCCCAAGTAAATATTTCAAGAAGTCTCAAGCATCTAAGCTTGGGGATGCTACGCATCCCACCTCTCTTCATCAACAATTATCGGTTAGCCTATGTTGAGCCTAAATTTTTATTCGTTCACATGATGCGTGCTATTCTTGGAGTGCTATTTTTCTTTTGCTTGCTATTTAATAAATTACTCAGATCTGAAAATATTTATTGAGAGAGAGAGAGTCCTCACATAGCTGCTTAATTGTTTGGCTACTCATTGATCTTCACTTATATCTTTTGAGAGTAGCTTGTCATTTCCTCTCATGCTTCACTTATACCTTTTTGAGAGATGAAATTTTTATGCTCTTGTGCCTCACTTAAATTTGTTTGAGCTTGCCAAAAAGTAATGGCAATATATGAAACTAGTCCCAAAGTGATAGATATCCAAGGAGGATATAATAAAAACTTTCATGAAGATCATGGGACAAATTAAACTTGATTCTTTGTAATAGTTTTGAAACATGATGATAGTAATATGTGAGTCATGTTAGTGAGTAATTATGCTTAGTAGGAATATTGGTGTTAAGGTTTGTGATTCCCTATGCATGCACGAAAGTCAATAGTTATGCAATGAAGTTATATCCTACTTGTGGTGCATTATTCGGTGTTAGTTATGACTCAATGCTCACTTATGTGATTTTTCGTTCCTTGGTTTGGTTGCTTCCCAATCTATTTGCTAGCCTTCATTTGTACTAAGTAGAAATACTACTTGTGCATCCAAAATCCTTAAACCAAGTTTTGCCTTATGAGTCCACCATACCTACCGATATGCGGTATTTCCATGCCGTTCCAAGCAAATGTGTATGTGCCATCTCTAAATTTTCAAAATAAATTTTCTCTTTTGTGTGATCGTACCGCTCATGAAACGGTGGGGAGTATCCAATATTTTTTCCATGCTAGGTGTGTTATTCTCACGATATGTGTTGATTCACTATCATTCACGAGAAAGTGGCTGGTATTCGGGATGCCCAGTCCCATGCTCAAAATTCAAATAAAAAAAATAATGAAACAAAACTCCCCCAGGATTGTTGTTTGTATGGACGGTACCCGTGGATTCGGCTCGCCGTGGAGTGTGATTGATTAGTGGAGGGGAGTAAAAACTTTACTATTCTGTTTGGGAACCGCCTATAATGCATCTAGCATGGAAAGTATTGTGAGCTACTTTGTCGTTTTCGTTGACAGGAAAAGCATGCCACTCAAAATATTTTTCTCTCTCAATTTAAACCTTGAGCTCTGGCACCTCTACAAATCCCTACTTCCCTCTGCGAAGGGCCTGTCTATTTACTTTATGCAATTTTTATTTTTGCTTTGAGTCTCCATCTTCTCTTATAAGCACGAACTAGGGGGCACTATGATCGTACTTGAGCATTGGGCATAGCAAATATTTGAGTGTGTTTCATGAATGGATCAATGATTGAGCATGATGGGCTAGGGATAACTTTCTTTAGTGTTGATATTTTGAAAGACATGGTTGCTTGTTGACATGCTTGAGTATTGAAGTCATTATGTTAAAACTAGACTATTGCTTTGAATCATTTACAAGTCCAAATGTCCATGCTATACAAAGAAGAAAAGAATATGATGAACATGTTGGGCAGCATTCCACATCAAAAATTCTGTTTCTATCATTTCCCTACTCGAGGACGAGCAGGAATTAAGCTTGGGGATGCTGATACGTCTCCAACGTATCTATAATTTTTGCTTGTTCCATGCTGTTATATTATCATTCTTGGATGTTTTACAATCTTTTTACTACAACTTTATATTATTTTTGGGACTAACCTATTAACCTAGAGCCCAGTGCCAGTTCCTGTTTTTTCCGTGTTTTTGAGTTTTACAGAAAAGGAATATCAAACGGAGCCCAAATGGAATAAAAATCTACGGTGAATTTTTATGGACCAGAAGAAGCCCAGGGAGAGTTGGAGTTGGGCCAGGGGAGCCACGAGGCCACCACAAGCCTGGGGGGCGCCCCCCCCTAGGGCGCGCCCCCCTAGCTTGTCGTCACCTCGTGGCCCATCCTGACTTGTTTCCACCGCCATAAATTCATATAAATATAGAAACCTCCGAAAAGAAACCTAGATCGGGAGTTCCGCCGCCGCAAGCCTCCAGAGCCACGAAAAACCAATCGGGAGCCCGTTCCGGCACCCTGCCGGAGGGGGAAACCATCACCGGAGGCCATCTTCATCATCCGGCGGTCTCCATGACGAGGAGGGAGTAGTTCACCCTCGGGGCTGAGGGTATGTACCAGTAGCTATGTGTTTGATCTCTCTCTCTCTCGTGTTCTTGAGATGACACGATCTTAATGTATCGCGAGCTTTATTAATATAGATGAATCATATGGAGTTTTCCCCTCTCTATCTTCTTGTGATGAATTGATTTTTCCCTTTGAAGTTTTCTTATCGGATTGAGTCTTCTAAGGATTTGAGAACACTTGATGTATGTCTTGCGATGGGATATCCGTGGTGACAACGGGATGTTCTATTGATCCACTTGATGTATGTTTTGGTGATCAACTTGCGGGTTCCGTGACCCTGGGAATCTATGCATAGGGGTTGGCACACGTTTTCGTCTTGACTCTCCGGTAGAAACTTTGGGGCACTCTTTGAAGTTCTTTGTGTTGGATTGAACATGATGAATCTGAAATTGTGTGATGCATATCGTATAATCAAGCCCATGGGTACTTGTGGTGACATTGGAGTATCTAGGTGACATTAGGGTTTTGGTTGATGTGTATCTTAAGGTGTTATTTTAGTACGAACTCTAGGGCTGTTCGTGACACTTATAGGGATAGCTCATATGATTGATCGGAAAAGATAACTTTGAGGTGGTTTCGTACCCTACAATAATTTCTTCGTTTGTTCTCCGCTATTTGTGACTCTGGAATGAACTCTTTGTCGCACGTGAGGGATTTACATATGATTCAACTATGTTAGTATTGTTGAGAGAACTTGCACTAGTGAAAGTATGAACCCTAGGCCTTGTTTCTAAGCATTGAAATACCGTTTTTGCTCAATTTTGTTACTTGCTACCTTGCTGTTTTTATATTTCCAGATTACAAAAACCTATATCTACCATCCATGTCGCACTTGTATCACCATCTCTTCGCCGAACTAGTGCACCTATACAATTTACCATTGTATTGGCTGTGTTGGGGACACAAGAGACTCTTTGTTATTTGGTTGCAGGGCTGTTTGAGAGAGACCATCTTCATCCTACGCCTCCCACGGATTGATAAACCTTAGGTCATCCACTTGAGGGAAATTTGCTACTGTCCTACAAAACTCTGCGCTTGGAGGCCCAACACGAGTCTACAAGAAGAAGGTTGCGTAGTAGACATCAGGGCGTCGGCGGCGAGAGGGAGAGGTTGGGGCGAGGGAGTGTGCAGCCATCGGTGAGGAAGGGGCGGCCTTTTATAGCAGGCGCGGGCAGCGAGCGGGCGACAGACGTGTGGCCGCGTGGCGGGAGAGGGCTGGACGCGCGTCGGCGCGCCTTCACTGCGCCGCCCGTGAGAAATCAATGGAAGGATACCGGCGGCAGCCTTCGCATTGATTCCCATGGGAAACTAAGGCGATGAGGACGACTAAGGCGCCCGGTCGCCGACTCGGCGGGCCCACATGATTTCGCGCCAAAATCGTTTCCCCCGGCACCCCCGGGCGCCCCTCCCAACGCGCTGGGTTCGGACTGGGTGCGCCGGCGCCAATTTCGGCCCTAACCGGCGAAAATTGGGCTCCTGGGGGCGCGACTGGACCGATTTTCTCCAGCCGGCGATAAAAAAGTGGCCTGGGGGCTGTTGGGGGACGAGTGGAGATGCTATAAACCTTTTTCTTTTCTTATAAACCTACTCCGGAGTAGTATATTTTAGGCATACAACATGTTTGGTTCGGGGAATTAGAGATGGGGAATGGGAGTTGAGGTGTTTTGTAAGCAGTCGTTCTTGTAGGCGATTCTGGGAGCCAACCCTAGCGTCACCACTTCTAGACCCCTGCCCCGGCCTTCCTCTCCTCGCCGTCGTCCCCCACACATGCGTGCTCCTGCGAATTTTCGATAAAAATGGCATTGTCTTAGAACTCCAGTCTATATACGTACGATTATCAGTCAACATGTTTCATATATTTGAACGGTGTTCCATAGCCCTTACATCAAAAATTCGATTCAGACAGGGACTTGTTGTCTTTCTAGCATTGTTGTTTTTTTATTTATTTTTAGTTGTTTATATGTTGCAGCATCAGACGGGCTAATGCAGCAATCCTATTTTGATGTAAATTTGGTAGAAATTCAGTCAAAGGAACAAAATATATCTTAAACAGTCTCTTGCCCCACTTTATAGATAAAGCACACATCAAAGTACATGACGGAATGATACAAGTTAGTGAGACAACCCTCTTACAAAGCAAATCCCGGGATACCGGACACCACAACCGCACGTGACTACGATGCCGAGAACTAACACAGGAGGAACTGAATACAACGTCGTAAGAGTGACTAGGATACCTAAGCTCCACAACAACGTCCTCACAAGGGAAAACGATACAAAGTTTCGCCACTATCGAGTTCAAGACAAACAGGGGTCTTCACCCGGAACACTGGCACAAACAGGGGTCTTCACCCGGAACACTGGCACGAAGAGGAGGACCGCCGCCATCGACGCCAAAGCGCGGAGCTTTCACTCGTCATCTCACCCATGTCACCACAAGGCATGTTGAACGCCCACGATGAGCACAGACCCCTAGATCAAGATCTGGGCGTCGCCACTACCATGAACAGAGAGCGAGCCTAGGCCACCAGCCACTACACTCCTTGCCACCCACACGACCAAGAGGTATAGCCACCATTGTTAGTTTCTAAGAACCAGACATTGGGTTGTTTGTGACAACCCTTTTGTGATTTCGGCCAGGGACTAAACACGTTCTAGTTTCCTAAGCCATTGGCGATCGAAGAGGAAGAACAAGGGGAAGAACACACCGGAGTTACCCAGGTTCAGGCCACCGTGCTAGTGTAATACCCTACTCCTACTCTGTGTTGATATTTCGAAGGTTGTGTGTTACAATGTGTGTCCCTTTTGAGAGGTTGCAACCTCTCCTCTATTTATACTACCTTCCGGAGCTCTTGCTTGAGCTCTTATCGGCTAGAGATAGCGTAGAATAGGCTAGGGTAGCTTGTACCGAAGCGGCATGGTCCGATGGTGCACGCCTGTACGTATGCTGATGATGACTGTCGGAGCAGCGCATTATACCACGGTCTTGCCTCTGTGTTCTCTTCGTACAACGTGGGCTGCATCAGGGTACGGCTAATGTAGCATCGTAGCGGGCAGGTAAAGCGCCATGTAGCCACTATAGGTGACCTCATCTTCACATGAGCCTTACTGGAACCCATACATCCTGACCTATCGATCGCTCTCCTTTCCTTTGCCGATGCTTTTGGTAAAAGAAAAGAGTATGGTCATAGCCTCTTGTCTGCTAGCGAGATTCTTTCTCCTTTGCCGGGTGTGGTCAGTTCCTCGCGGGGCTCCCGGGAGCCCCATGATGTACTTGCCGGGTTGGTTCATATGTTGTCTCCTGGGTCGCTTCCAGGATAACATACAGAGATACCCATGGAATGGTTGTTGCGTTCTCAGGGACCACCCCCTTGGCAGGGACAGACCGCGGGGCCTTCACCGAGGCTTCATCCTTCCCAGGCCAATAATACCATGGTTTTATTTGGGCCGATGATGAGTCCAATTTATGTAATAGTTTTACTATGTATTTTGTGCCTACATAGTAGGCTTTCTGATTTTTTACCGCATTCACACACTTCTTTTTGTTAATAATCCTCTTTTCGGTCAATTATCATTTAATAGAGAAAATTCTCAGAAATGGTAGTGGAATCATATATTTAATGTGATAATCACTTTCCATAAAAAAATCAAGCAGGAAGGCCAAAGGAACGGGCGCCGTCGCACTGCCAAAGCAAAAGACGGCATTCCATACGACAGCGAGCGCCCGTATGGAGCGCCGCCGCCACCGCCAAGTCAACTATTTCCATCCTGTCGAATCGGATCGTGGATCGGACGCTCAGAGACACCAGAAACTCATCCAGAAGACAAATTAAACTCTAGCCTCCGAAGGTCATCTGGAGGAGGGATCAACCAGGAGAAGAAGGGGGTTCTTCCCACCGTTCGAAGGAGGACAACATCATCACCACCGTCATCATCACCATCATCCACATCCTTATCATCTGCAACATCAAGAACCCTAGTGGATCCTTTGGTGTATCATTTGAATCATTCATCCATGTATGCCATTATCACTACTGGAATCAGGCACTTTGCCTTCTGCCATGGCGGACGGCAAAGGATAGGACTGCGGACGGCAAACCTCTTTGCCGCCAGCCGGCAGACGGCCACAGTTTTGGCACTGTGAACTCCGGTAAAGGGGTTCTTTGCCGTCCGCCTGGGCTCACTGGACGGCAAAGATTTTTTGCCGTCAGGGGGCAGACGGCAAAGAGGCTCGATGGTGTAGCACTGACGTTAGCCCCGTTAGGTGGCTAACGGCACCCTTTGCCGTCTGCCCCCCCCTTTGCCGTCCCCCCTGCCGTCTGCCCCCTTTGCTATCTGCCCCCCACCCTTGCCGTCGGCCCCCTTTGCCGTCTGCCACCGACGGCAAAGGGGACAAATGGCCCCAGGCCTGGTGTTCCCAGGTTGCACAGGCGGCTGCCATGTGTCACCTTTGCCGTCGGTGGCAGACGGCAAAGTGACCATATTGCCTCTTTTATATTTATTTTTGATATATCCAAGCATTTCCACAAGCAAAATGTATGATATACATATATATTTCACAAAACCCATATCCATGCCATATGAATATGATCATCCAACAAACATATCAAATCAAAAGTGCAAGTTTCACCATATTACAATAGTTTCATCCATACATACATAGTTTCATCCATATTACAATAGTTTCATCCATAGGTAGAAAGTTTCACATAAGTTCATCGATACAAAATGAAACACAGAAAGTAAACACTAGCACTCCATCAAAGCAAGCTGCCGTGAAGTGAATCAAATCTGCAAAATTGGAAATGAGAAAGTTAGAAGAAGAATACTAGAAGAAGTAGAAGAAGATCTAGAAGAAGAAGAAGAAGAAGATGATGATGATGATGATGAAGAAGCTTTTTCTTCTCTTTCTCTTTCTCCTCTTGTTTTTCTTCTTCTTATTGCTTATTTGTGTCATTTTAAAGCTAACCTAGGTAATTATGCCATTTTTCACCTAACTAAGCTTATTGTGTCATTTTACAAGATAATAAGCTAAATATATGGCATTTATGAGGTACTCACCAGAGGTGGTGGCGGCGGCAGGGGCGGCGGGGCGGACGGTGGCGGGGCGGCCTGGGCGGCAGGCGGCGGCCGGTGGCGGAGGCGGGGCGGCCGTTGGCAGGGGCGGGGTCGTCTGGCGGCGGGGCGGCCGGTGGCGGGGGCGGGGCCGGCCGACGGCGGGGCTTTTGGCGGCCGGTGGCAGTGGCGGAGGCTGCCGGCGGCGGGGCGGCCGACGGCGGGTGCGGGGGCGGGCGGCCAGCGGCGGCCGGCGGCAAGGCGAGTAGGGCGGCGGGGGGGGGGGGATCGGGGCGAGAGAGAGAGAGAGAAAGAGAGTGAGAGGGGATGGGGTGGGGGTCAGGGCGACTCCGTTAGGTAGCCGTCCGCTTTGCCGTCTGCTGGCGGACGGTAAAGACTCCCCAGGCAGACGGCAAAGAGCTGGCTGACGGCCCACCACCCCCACGGGCCAGTGGGGCCGAGGTGGGCTCTTTGCCGTCTGCCTTTCGGTTCTTTGCCGTCAGCTGGCAGACGGCAAAGCCCAGGCAGATGGCAAATAGTATCTTTGCCATCTGCCTGGGCTTTGCCGTCTATTTCCATTGAGCTGACGGCAAATCCCCTCTTTGCCATCTGCCAGCAGACGGCAAAGAGCCGGCAGATGGCAAATTCATAGATTCCAGTAGTGTATCATTGCCATGATGTTTGTTGTTCCCATGTGTGAGTAGACCCCTAGTTCTCAGGGATATGGATGAACCTTGGTATGTGTAGGATCTGAAACGTTATTATGGATATGAGATCCTCTATTGAATGCTTATTTAATAACTTCGTGAATGTTGTGAAGGGGCTCCACTCAGCATTTGTGCCTCATGGCCACGAAGTATATCACTGTCGTTGTAGAGGTCTAGGTTGTGGAGGTAATTCGAGGTGACAGTAAAAACCTACTGCCTGGGCAACGAAGTGACGGCGACCTTCTTCCCAGAGATGGAAGGCAAGGGATGACATCCTCACCGTTCCAAATCCTTCTCCGACGAGTTCCTGTGACGACCTGTCGCTCTCGCGGAAGAGACGTGTGTGTGATAACGTGTAAAGAAACAGTGCGAATGAACCGTAATAATCGCTATCATTGATAATGATGATGTACATATTTATATGTCCTGAACCGACGCATCGCACAGACGCGACGATTACAAACACCCCAGGCGGAGCTTGTGAGTCGTGTAATAGGCGACCATTTCGTCGAGGGGATCAGAGAGACGCGTCCGTTGATGCAGGACACGACTTATCAGGAGGATAACTGCACGTCGGTTGTTAGACAGAGATTCCATTTAATTAAACTACATAATTAAATCCTAACACATACATACATCAATTTTTTTTTGCATGGTAATACGTGTCTCATTCATATCATAAAGATCAAATTACAAGTGACGTAAAGACCGACATGACAAAACTGAAAATATAGCAGAACATCGCTAAGCTTGACACCAACGTCCGTCGCCTGCCTCCGGCACCACCATGGCAACCACCAAAGAAAAAGATGACGGATCACCTCCTCATCCGAGCTCGACGCGGCTCCCTCGCTGATATGTAGCTTTACGGACCTCCAAGGTGACTCATCAAAGATAAAGCCATACATCAAGTAAAAGCACCAGAAGCAGCAGCAGTACTACATACACAGTAAAAAAAAAAAAAAAAAAAACACATAGCGTACGTACGTACGTACGTATAGTTTGCTGCTCCCACGGTCCTACGGAGTCTTGATCAGTGCACGTCCGCATCACACAGCGTACTGTGACGTGATCAGACAATGTGAAGCGCCGCGAGCGAGGCCACCAGCATCAACAGCCGCGGGAGATTGTGCAAGGAGACACAGCCTGCAAAATACGCACGCACACAACGTCGTTAGTTAGCATGCATACAGCCCGTGAGCAGGCCAAAAAAGAGATGGGAGGGAGGGGGTGTCGATGGCTCGATGCAATCATGCAAGGCTGTGTGTGCACACGCGTGTATACTATACGATGATGATCTCGACGGAATAGCGGAGAATCGGATGGAAGTAACCTAGTGAGGCTGCATTGCCTTTGGTGATGGAGGAAGCGGCCGGTGCAGATGGATCGTGATCATTACCGGTTGGCGCCATTGACGGAGGCGGCGGGGAGCCCGCTGACGGCGGCGCCGGTGGAGGCGGCGGAACCGCGCATCCGTTGTCGCCGACGGCACCTACACGGGCGAGCAGCAGAAAGGCATCAGGCAGGCCAAGCAAAACAACAGCAAGAGGAAGAAGACGAAGCTCCAAATGGTCTTCCAACCATGTCATATTTCAGACGGGGGTCTTACAGTTGGTGCACCAGAGGGTAGGGTCGTTGCGCGCGTTGGCGGTGCCCGGGTTGCACTGGCAGTGGAAGTAAGGGGAGCTCTCTTCCTTGACGCACGCGCCGTCCGGCCCACAGTCCACGGCTAAACAGGCTGACATGCATGACACCAAGAAATTAAGGAGGGAGGTCGGTTTATTCTTCATTGCCAGGCCCAGAAGAAGAACAGTCGAGCATGCATGCAGTGAATCATGGTTTGAATTCCCAGAGTTTACCGTCAGTTGTGAAATTCTTTCCGTTTGGCAGCGGCTTCAGCTTGGGCGTGTGGCATCTAAGATCCGAGGGACCTGTAAAGAAAGGGCAGAGACGATTACTATAACCTGGCATCAATATACTCGACCTCTTTATCTTTATGAAGAAAAATTTACATATTTTGTCGACCACTTTCCACACTATATATATATGCATAACGGAAATACAAAGATTTGCAGGAGAAATGGAAGAAACGAGGTCAGAAAAATTGTACATATAGCATGCATGGCTGCTTACAGATAGGGAGGCTGCAGGGCGTGATTGCCAGCACGTCGAGGCGCAACCACCCTAGGCTGCAGTCGCACTCGTAGCCGTAGGGGTTGGGCAGGATCGGCAGCTTGCAGGTGCCCATGCCGCAGCTTATTCCGTCGCACACTGGCGCCGTGTCTCCTGCAATACAAATTTAACAGCGAGCGTCAGCGCTCAGCACGCGATCGACTTGCAGCTGAGGAGCATGCATGCATGGCCGTAGAAGAACTGACCGACGACGACGACGGCAGCACAGGCCACGGCCAGCAGCGCCACGAGCAGCGCCCGGCCACCGGCGGCCATCTTCTTTCTAGTGCTACTTGTCTGGCAATGGCTAGGATTTTCTTTTTCTGGGAAAGGGTGCAATTTATATGTATGTAGGAGGCATTTGTACTTGCAATTTACAGGGCGTGCGGGGCGGGCAAAGCAATGCGGCATTGCGTGTGTTTCATGTTCGGGGTCATAGGTTTCATCACCTGTTTGTTGGGTTCCCGCGTCTTCGGGACCTTTTGTGTCTTCTTCTTGTTTTTCAGTTGGGACCATGTCTTTTTTGGACATGAGAGAAATGGTCCAATCTTACCACGACGTAACAAATATATATACTTTCTATTCTTCTTTTGCGGAAGATATATACTTTCTATTCGAAAGCACTTCCTTTTTCTCCGGATTTTAGGGGAGCGGATAACTCCTTTTTAGACAAACAGGGAGGAGCTCCCCTGCTTCATTGCATGGATGAAAGCAAAGTTTATTTAAAGATCCAACATAGCTGGCATTCATTGATTTAGCAAAGAAGCAGATGAAAACAGCGGTGATCAAGTGATCAAAGGATGAAATAGAAAATAACTGGGCCCGTAGGCAGATCAACTTGTCTACTTCTCACGGGCGAAATTACTTTGCAACTATAGTTCCCCCCCCCCCCCCCCCCCCCCCCCCCCACTCGGGGGCAACCCTAGCCGCGCCGCCGGCGGCACCTCACCACTACCACCCACCCTGCTTCGCCGCTGCCGGAGGGACGCACGTGAAGCTGAGCGTGCCCCAGGGATGGCGGCGGCGGGGCTCTCTCGGTCTTGGCTTCCCCGCGCGGGTGTCGTCGCGGCCCGGTGGTGTGAGGTGCGCGCAGCTTCGGACGACGGCCTCTTGTGTCTGGGCTGGGTGGCGGCAGGCGTCGGTGGCCGTGTCTAACGGCGGAGGTCAACCCGTGGCAGGCGCTCGGGTCGGATCTAGGGCGGGCCCTGCTCAGATCCGATCTGGGGCGTCCCCTGTTCAGATCCATGAGCCTCCCGCTCTGATCCGTGTCGGGGTGTTCGGCGGCGTGCCACAGCTTGCAGCTTGGCTAGCGGCGGTGCCCAGGAGTTGGTGGTGCTGCGGTGGTGTGGTTGGCTGCCTCCGGTGGTGTCTGAGCAAGGAATGAGGGCTGGCTGCGGTTGTCCTGGCTGGCATCTTTTGCCATGTGAGCTTGGGCTGGACTTGGTGCTGCCACGGGTCAGCTTTGGTCCTTGGTGGTGCTGATCTGCAGTGGCGTGGTGGCAGCTCGTCCTGGGAGATCGACTAGGCACATCAGCAGGGGTGGTTGGTGGCGGTGGTTCGACTCGGGTCTGAGTGGCGTCGGGGCTGCTGGGCCTAATGCTTCTGGTGTTGCAGGTGAGCAGTCTACGTTGATCAATCGGCCGTCTGGACGTGTGTGCTCAACACGGCGAAAGTCGTGCTCCCACCGGAGCCAGCGACGGTGACGTTCGTGGGCGTCGCAAAACCTTCTTGAAGGCGTTGTTGTAATGTTGAGCTCGCCATCCTTGTCGTGACTTCGGGGAAACCCAGATTCCAGGTTCGCCTGGAATGGATGATGGCGGCGAGATATGCGTCGCATCCCTTCTTGAAGGCATCGTCTGAAGTTGGCTGGTTGTTCTGTTCGGTAGCTGCTCGCTATGGGGATGTTGGTGGTGGTGGTGCGGCCGGATTGGGGTCGACTGTGGTGTATCTTGGGTATGGAGACAACACTGCTTGGCTGCGGAGCTGCCTTCTTTGCCCCATTGTCTGTCCTTGGCGGTGTTCTGTAGGGGTTCGACGGCGGTGCCTTTGTGTCGTCCCTGTTGCTGTGCAGGCTCAAGACCCTCCCATGGATGCCGTTGTGTTGCGGCGAGCGTTGTGCTCTTGGTACTCTCTTGGTTCATCTTTGCTCAATGATGCCGCAAGATGCCTCCCCAACTTGCTAATCGTTCTGAACTCCCGTGGCGGAGCTCCTGGTCAAGGTTTGTGTTTAGGCACTCGTTGATTGTGGATGCTCCTGTGTTGCGCCGTGGGGTTTGGTATGCACGCCGGTGTGGTGCGTTAGGTTGCTTGCAAAATCTTGGTATTGTGATCCTTCGATGCCACCCCTCTTCTACTTGTGTCTCTCGTGGTGATGGTTGTTCGGTCTGCTAGCTAGGTCATAACATGTCCTGGGTGTCTTTTTTCTCATCCTCTTTTACTCCTGTTAATTGTATGGTTTTTGGCTCGGTTTCCCTCATAAACGGGGCCAATTTGTTTAGGTTTTCGATCCGGTTTTCCTTATAAACTGGATCAATCTCTTGGCATTATGGCCATTTGAGTGGTAATATATTCAGGTGGGGAAACCCTCCCCCCCCCCCCCCCCCCCGCGGTGACCGTTCAAAAAAAAAGTCTACTTCTCACGGTGGATCCCCGAAGGGGCTCTCCAATTTTTTTGCTACAGCTAGTCGCCACATTTGAAGCGTTGATCTAATCGTCAATGTCATGTCCGTGATCGACGGTTGCTTCCCACTAAAAACTCAGTTGTTGCGCTCCTTCCATATCTAGTGGGAGATCAAAATAAACATTGACTTGATGGATCTTTAGACTTGCACTGATGCACTGCCGTTGATGCTGCTTTGGTCGTTGTCTTCACGTTGACCCAAGTTACCTGCCCCAGGGCCTCACATCCATTCTAGCCTGCCGCCTGGTTCCAGTTTACCACAGACATGGGGCATTCCCATGAGAGGTGGAAGGAGGACTCGAGGATTCTAATGCTGAGGTGATAGAAACATCCGTTTGCCCAGCCGCGCTGTTGTAGGCGATCATTGCACCAAAGGCAGTCCTGATGAAGCAGCCATGAAAAGACCTTGGCTTTTCCCGGCGCCCGGGTCTTCCAGAGCATGGATTGAAGGTTGCTACTGCTAGCTTGGGGGAATTGCATCAAGTAGCCAGAAGCAGATATTACTCTCTGAGGTTACGTTGATCCATCTGATAGTGTCAGTAGTACCCTCCACCAAGTCGATCGATGCAGCATCAATCAAGCGCGCAAGGCGAACTAAGTCCTGGATGATCGTCATGCCTAAGATTAGTGATCCAGCTGTTGTGTAGCATTTCCATGGCCACTTTTTGTTGTTCCGTCGCGAGTGGGTGAAGAGCGGTGGGAAGGCAATGCTGAGAGGACAGCCACCGATCTAGGAAGAGTGCGATTATGTTGCAGTCCTACTGTCGCCAATAGTTGAAAGCAAAGTCATACCACTGGGAACTTAAAAGGGAAAGTAAAAGCATCCAACAACAGAACAACCTAAAACAAGCCGGGCGTTCTAAGAACTTGCATTTGGCTCCACATGTTTTGCTAGTCATATCATACCACTGGGAACTTAAAAGGGAAAGTAATAGCATCCAACAACGGAACAACCTAAAACAAGCCCGGAGGAATGCATGCGGGCATTCTAAGAACTTGCATTTGGCTCCACATCTTTTTGCTTGCATCTACTCCCTCCGTTCCTAAATATAAGTCTTTTTAGACATTTCAATAAGGGACTATATACAGAGCATAGTGGAATCTCTAGAAAGACTTATATTTAGGAACGGAGGAAGTATCTATTAAGCTTGAACTTCAAATGGCGCTCGGCTGGCCTTCACAGCCGGTGCAGTGGATGGCTGAGGAGACCAGCAAATCTTCAGCTGGGACACATGGGGCTTCATCAGCGACTAGAAATCTTCATTGTTTCTTGGGAAGCTCCGGCCAAATGCTGGAGAAGAGGAGACGCGATCGGATGAAAGAATGTCTAGCCTAGACAGATCAACAGAGCCTTTCTCAAGAAATTAATCTTGTTGCTCATGCGTTTTTCTTTGCGGGGACCTTGTTGCTCGCACGTTGGCCACAAGCAATTTTATATCCTTCCAACACGTGCAATTGCATGCACGTTACCCACCGTCTATGTGCAACTTCCTTTTCCATTTTAAAAGAAAAAATGCTATAGTGTTTTTTAGGGGGAAACAATGCTATAGTTGGCCGCACACAGTTGCACGCCCACCCGCCACACACATGTAAGTTGTTTTTCTTTTTCCATTTGTTTACTTTTATCATTTCATTGTTACAAGAAAATTAAAATACAAAATGAGCAAGAGAGTGCACGAACAGAAGGAACGAAATTACCATATAGCTAGCGTCACTGATTTTTTTTTTTTGAGGGGGATATAGCGTCACTGATGCGGGCAGTAGAAAGCAATGGGCCGTTTCCTTTTTTTTTAGTCATTGTAGTATCTCTTGTTTTTTTATTTCTCACCTTTTTCATATCAAAGTTCAACAGCCGAAAGACAAAAGACAAACGGTCCAGTCCAAAAGACCGAAACCAGCAGTAGTAAACAGTACAGAAGACACCTCGAAGTGCTGGCGAGCAGAGAGGCTATTGCACTAGCGAATGGTCTATATATTCACAAAGTTTCGATGGCATCGGACTGCAAGAATGCGGTAGAAACAATAAGAAGGGGGAACCTCGTCATCATATGAAGAAGTTGTGCTTGAGATTAAGGAGTCGTCTAGATCTTTTATTTCATGCAATTTCTTACATGAGTTTAGAACCTCGAATGTCGAGGCCCACAAACTAGCAAAGCATGCATTATTATTAGGGACTGGCCGCCATGTTTGGTTAGACCACCCTGGAAACCTCTTATTCGTCCCTGTAAACTGTGTGACGGTTGAATAAAAGTTTTGCAGGTTTGCCTAAAAAAAAAGTACAGAAGACACCTTCCTTCAAAACAAAACAAAAAACTTCCTTCAAAAAACAGTACAGTAGACAAAGTCCATCTGAAAAAACAATTAGTAGTGAACAAAGCCAACCCGAACAAGAAACAAACCCAGCCAGGCCGATGGATCCAAACCGGCCGACTTCAGAGTGGATTCGGCGAGACCGATGTTCTGACCGGCGAACGACGGCGGATTCCTCTCGCACGCGAATTCGTCGGCTGCCCATGTCCCCCGCTCGTCGGCGCACCGCAGGGTCTATTCGATCTCTATCCCGATTCGTCGCCATCCACGACGCATTGCGCAGGACACGGCGTCGGCACCGGCACCGGCACCGGCACCGTCGTCGGCAGCGGAAACTTCATGCTACTGCAAAAATAAGTACGCATGCTCTCCGATCTCACTGCGCCCCAATCGCCAGTTCAGCTTGGATGCAACTCAGTCTTTCTGTTTTAGACCAAAATCGATCTCACTGCGCCCCAATCGCCAGTTCAGCTTGGAAGTCCTACATACATGCTGCAGGCAACTAGGCTAGCACGAAGTCTAATGTCTTTTTCTCTTTCAGAAAATTCTAGACAAACTATTTCAGATAATTTGAGTTTCTGCCTATTCCATCCCTGCTTCGTGGAGTTTATAGTTTTTCCTATTGCAATATTTGAGTTCCTTGGGCTAAACTGAGACATGCTCTATACTTGACAACTCTGTTCCGTTGCAGGTGGTGGGTCAAATGCTTCATCTACTCTACGGAAACAAATGGCGCAACCTGCGAGCAAGGTGAAGGAGACAAATATATGAGACAAGAACTTGGTTTGGAGGAACTCCCAGAGGTATGTGTTGCTGGCAATGAACTATCCTAGTTACCAGGATTTTGCTTTTTATCACAACTGCTAGCACAGGAACACGATGCATCTGGGCATAGGACTTCGGCGATGAATCCGCAACTGCTAGTGTAATTTATTCCAGTAAGCTCAGCTAGTAGCTACAAGCTAACGGTTGAACTTGTCAACATTGGTTCTACAGGACATCATACATCACATACATTCTCTCGTGCCAGTACAAGACGCTGCTCGTGCCGCCTGCGTGTCCCGTGGATTTCTGCACTGCTGGAGACACTATGCCAACCTCATACTCAGTGACCGTACACTTGGTTTGGTTGACAGAATATTTTAGGAAATGGAAGCCCATCTCATTTATAAAGTTGACAAAATTCTTACAAACCATTACGACAATGGGGTGAAGGTGAAGACACTTAAACTTAATCTTGGCCCTTGCAGCGGTATCAAAGCCTCCTGCCTCGATAGGTGGCTCCGGATCATTAAATCTGGGGTCCAAGAATTCAGCCTGGTGTTGCCTTTAGTCATGAATAAAATCTACAGCTTTCCGTGTTCGGTTCTATCTAATGAGGCAGCTGCAAGTTCAATTCAGTCTCTTAGCCTCTTTGGTTGCGCTTTGCATCCCACATCAATACTTGGGCGCTTGAGAAGATTGAAAAGTTTACATCTGTGCCATGTCCACACTACTGAGGATGGACTAGGGCACTTGCTCTCGAAATCTTCCGCCCTGGAGCGGCTAGTGATCGATGCATGCAGTGGGATAATTTGCTTGAAAATACCTTGTACGGTGCAGCAGCTCAAGTTCCTCACTGTTAAACTATGCAAGATGGTGCAGGTGATGGAGATAGATGCTCCGCACCTCTGCTCTTTTCACTTTGGCGGCACGCCGGTCATCTATGTCCGAAATTCTTCGCGACTTAAGAACGTAGATATTTCGCCTGTCTGCCTGTCTGGTATTCTCTCTTATGCTCGCTTTAGCCTTCCGTCCATTGCGCAAAATGTTGAGAGCCTCACCCTACGCGGTCGTAGTGAGGTATGTGTTGGTTTTAATGTCTCAACGATCAAATTATAAGGACCATTCAAGTATGTGTATGTATGTAAGACTTGTATGTTGCAATAAAGCATGGTTAATCTTGGGATTTATTTTTCAGAATGCCAACACTCCGATGCTGCCGTCCAAGCTCCCTCGCCTCAAAAACTTGGAAATTGCACTCCTTAAACCCCGCTTATCCCCAAACTATGATGCCTTCTCTCTGGTATCTTTTCTTGATGCTTCTCCTGCCTTGGAATCTTTCATCCTACGCGTAAGTCACTATGTACATCTCTCAGAGCTATCTATGCTATTAATGTATTACACTTTGTTATCAGAAGAATGGTGTTTGATCCTACATATGTATCTGCAGGTAGAGCAGGATGCAGTGATGGATGATCCTGTTGTTGGAGACGACACTGAATACCGGAGGCAGAATCTTGAGTGCCGGAATAACAGTCTCAGGAAGGTATTGATTACAGGCTTCTGTTCTGCCAAGAGCCTGGTTGAGCTCACAATTCACATCCTCGAGAGAGCACATTCACTCGAGCGCTTCACGTTGGACATAACCTATGGCTACGATAGGAGGACTTGTAACATTGCCAAATTCCCAACCACAAGAATGATTGGCCTTTGCTGGCCGTTGAGTGAGAAAGCTCTCGAGGAAGCTCATAGAGCCGTGCAGACTGCGGATAGATACATCAAGGGAAGAGTTCCCTCGTCTGTTCAATTCGAGGTTCTAGGGCCCTGTAGTCGATGCCATATTGGGAAGTAGGAACCAATGGGTCAATTACGCGGTGGTTTATCTTACTCCATACGGGTAAATAAGTATCCTTAGAATTTTGAGCCTATTTTTAACCCAGAATTTGACTAATAAATTATGAGTTATGTACCACAAAAACTATATTATTAGAAACTTCTTTCGAATACGACTATAGTGATATACGTTTAGTATCATAAGGCTCATATTTTTGTGAGTCAAATTTAGGCTAAAAATTCGAGGGGGGTTAATAGACCCGAGTAGAGGGATCTCGGTATCAGTAAATAGCTTTGACCCTTTTTAAACCTCCCTACTGGCTGGTGTGTCTATTTATTTCGTGGCCGTGATCGATAAGAGATTGATTCGCCAGAGTTTTGTTCAACTCCGTAAGTAGGACTCCTTGCTATATCGAGAGCATGTTCGGAGTCCCTCCCGCTCCGTGACTCCGCTCCCGGAGCAGCCGGAGCCGCGGTTTAAATTTATGAAGCGGGGAAACATGTACTCCGCGGATCCTTGGATTTGACGGAGCTGGAGGTTTCCCGGACAGCTCCCTAGTTATCTGTTTCTGGAGATATTAGAAGTTGCGTTAATACGATATTAAGAAATTATTAGTGTTTGTTTGAATTGGAGATGCTAGTGCAATGATGTTTTGTTGTAGAGTTTGGAATAGCAATGATGTTCGATCCAATCAATCCGTGGTCAATGGCTGATAAGGGTTTGCAATCAGGAAATATAAAGCCTCAATCATTCGATGTACTGCTCCTCTGGAAGTAGCAGTGGGCAGTTTAGATTTGATCTTTATTTTCTTGTATCAGCATGTTTATTTCATTTTGGATGTAGCTAAGATGGTCTGGGACACTCTAGATTCCGCTCTCCTAGGCAGTCTAGGGTCTGCAAAGTTGACATCATTAAAAGGTTTTGAAAATTATTACCAGCCAATCGAGCAACTTACAACAAGGGCACTTACAAAAGTTTGAGAAATAGTATCACAAGATGTTCGAGCTACTTTTTGAGCAATGTTCACGAATTACCAGCTAAATTTCAAAAGCATTATGTAGTTATACTAACTATTTGACCACAGTCAACAGTCATAATAGATTCTTGACCCAGTTAGAATCTGATACCAAAGAAAAGAAAAGACACCGGTAAGCAAATCACGGTTCAGAACAAAATATTCAGTCTTGGTAGAAGTTCAATCTTTTGCAACAAAACAGGTTAAAGTACTCTTTATCTGAAATAAAGAGGAACCCGGAATTTGCAAGATTGTGAACCATCAGTGCAGTACAGAACCAGCGCAGCGCGGTGCAGAATCTGCACCAAAGAGAGAAAGCACGTCGGTAACCAATTCGACAGTTTAGACTGAAGCAGTCTAGTCTCAGTAAAAAAACAAATATGTGCAACAAACAGGCAGGAGTACTCTTTATCAAGAAATAGCTACACACCCAACATTTGCAACAGAACAGATTGTGAAACGTCAAGAACAGACCAGTACAATGCAGAACCACCACTCTCGATTCGTAGCATTACAAGACACACTAAAAGGCATGGAGAACAGAACATTAGCACCCCAACTCCTATCATATGGCGACAGCGTTGGGCTTAACTTCATCACCGGTGCCGTTCTCTAGTGTCGCCGTCAGTGGTTCTACTGGAGCAGTCTGCGGTTCCGGTGAAGCTGGCTGCTGCTGCTGTTCTGCATCCTGCTGCGGCTGTTCTGCACTCGTGCCGGGTTCAGGGTGGAAGTTGATAGGGAACTTAGTGACACGGGGCTTGTCAGCCAAAATGTTTCTCTGCACCCTATCAAGCAATAGCTTTGCTGGGGGCTCTTCTCTCAGCTGCTCCTCGTCATAGTCGTTGTTGACGTAATAACCCACCCTCATGAACTCCTGGCCCACGTAGGAGCATGTCAATAGCAGCACGGTGACACCGATGATGTCTTCTTCCCGGATCTTCAAAGGGTCCGGTGGGTCAGCCTGAAATGGAAGCAGAACATCAATTTCTAGATGCATATTTAGTCTTTTAATCTATGAAGTTCTCTTTAAGTAACAAAAGGAAAGATAGTGCAACTCATGAAGATTTGAAACTGTGCAAGGAATTCTTGGTTTATTGTCCATTATGAAGATATTGGACTTGACTGATCAATACAGCAAATCTGTTTTACCTGGAATACAAAACGGTAGGTCCCAACATTGACAGGTCCAACAAGCACACTCTCAAGTTGCTGATCATAGGTTTCGTCTTCAGCTGATCCAACATATGTGAGCTTCCATTCCAGATCTAATAGGTCAAACAACAAAAATCATCAATAGTTTAGCAAGTCTGTACCCTCAAGAATGAACATATAGCAATATCTGTGTCCCCCCATAAGATACGGAAATCAAAATCAGCTCAGCTTAGATGAAAATTGGCCTTGCTCCATGGAATAGAACATATCGTAAAGACATTAATTTGTATACAGTATTAGTGTATTCCAATACAGGACAACAAATTATGCTATTCTATGTTGATAGTGAGCAAACTACTAGCCTATTGAAGCAAAGGCAAATATCTCTGAAATCTGCTAAAGCACTGTTTCCTTGATAATGATCCACAGTCCCACACCACTGAATGGGTTTTCACAGAGCCGAAACAGACATCACAAGAGAGAAGTCCCAGTGGACAAGTCAGAATGGCATAAAAACATTACTGCGTACATTAGGGCAGACATGATTTTCGTAGAGCTACACTACTGCAGGCTGCTTCCTATTTTTGAAGGAACAGGGATCCATATAATTAAGGGGGCTAGGCAGCTAGCACTAATGAACTGCCTAGTCTGCTGACAAATTTATTAATAAACTGCTAAGATAATAGATTCAGTCCCATACCTGTATCAGGAATTAAGTGAAGGACAGGATAACTGAAATAAGCCCAGATAACAGAGGGGCGTAATCAAACTAAATTCATTGTTGAGCTTTATCCCTAACTAAGGCGACAAATGTTGGTTACACGGTTGTGTTTTGGGGTGTAATTTCAGCAGAAAAAATAAGAAAAGACAAGCAATAGCTTCTGTCGTAGAACAACGAGACAGCAGCTTCAGACTTGGCTCCACAAAATCCTCTGTAATCGCTTCTCTTGGTCACGGATCAACATCTTCTAGTAGCTAACCCAGAGTAAATTGATCCATCCGGTCTATGAATTGGCCTCTGAATCCAAGACGAACCAGCGGGCAGAGCACTTCCGTTACACAGACGCTAGTCGTTTACCCGGTCACAGTTGCAGAAATCGCCTAAGATGTACTGTACTAGAGGAAGAACTGGGCGAAAAAACGCGTCTTTCGTAATATTCGCAAACGTACACGGCACACCAATCGCTGCATCACCTCTGGAGGCGACAGAGGACAGAACAGAACAGAACCGAACCGAACCGAACCGAAGGCCGCCTGCAAGGTTCGGCCGGTTCGAGAACGGCGCCTCCTGAAACGAAACCCTAGCACGCCGCCGCCACGCACGAATCGAATCGGGGAGAGGGCATACGGGACAGATAGATGAGGGAGGGGAGGGGGGGGGGGGGGGGGGGGGGGGGGGGGCGGGACTTACCGTCGTCGAGGGGGACGAGGCACTCGTAGGAGATCTCGAACTGGAAGGGGTTGAGGAAGGCAGTGGGGTTGTCCAGCACCGCCACGTTGGTGATGTTCACCGCGCTCATCGCCGCCGCCGCCGCCGCCTTCAGCCGACCCGCACTCTCCCGTCAATCGACCCGAGAGGGATACGCGGCGGTTCGAGATCTTGCGGGTCAATCAGGCCGATGGAGGAGTGGAGCGCGGCGCGGCGGGGCCTTTTTGGGGAGGGGGGGAGGGAGCGCGGCGGGGGGCGGGAAGAGGGGATTGGGGTTGGCGGGAGACGATTTCGAGGTTGGGAGAGGGCGGCGGACAGGACACGGGTGCCACGCGGGGGAAGGAATCAAGGAAGGCGACTCGGGAGCCCTGCGCTGCTAGCCTGCTACCGGGCCAGGTCAAGACAGCGGGTCATATGGCCTGGCATTCGGTCCGAAGTCCAGAAGTGACTTGCTCCCCGCAGATTTGTTGCTTGTGGAGACACATATTTTTCCCGCGATAAGCACAGTTGTACTTTCCAGAAAAGAAAAAATATGCATTCACAAGAAGCACATATGTTCTTTTCATGAAGTCGTAGATTTGCTTTCGCGAGAAGCACAATGTGCTTCTTGAAATGAAAAAAAAAACATGTTCTTTCATGAGGAGCACAGACTTGGTTTCGTGAGAAACACAACGGTGCTTGTCGAAAAAGGGCAAAAGTGAAAAGAAAACTCGTGCTTCAGGCTCCGATTTTTTTCTTCTGGTTCTTTTGTGAAAAAAAATCGACAAAACCTATTCCAGTTCTTTTCGTTCGCGTTTTTCTTTCGGCTGTACCGATCTTGAAGGACTGTAGCGAATCAAAAGTCACTGCACGGAACCAAGGACCATTGCACCGAACTGGAATTTTGCAGTGAATTGAAAACACTATAGCACGAGCTTTTTTCAGTAAGCTTTCTTTCAAATTCTAAATAAATTTTGAACCTGTGAACATTTTCGGAAAGGTAAGCACATTTTCAAAAACTTGAAAAACATTATACGCGCTAACATTTTTTCAATTAAGTGGGCATTTTTTTGCAAAAACAAAATAGATCACATGAATATATTTTTTAAACATGAAATTTATTTAATTTTGTGAATTTATTTAAATGAGAACCTTTTTTGGAAATCGTGATTTTTTAAAGGATTTGAAAAGTATTTTTAAAATATTTTTCTAAATTAAGATCAGTTTTGAAAAATCCTGAATAACTTTGAAAATGAGAACATTTTCAATTTGTGAACTTGAAAATGGGAACCGTTTTTGAATTTGTGAACAAAGTTAAAAACGGAAACATTTTTCGAAGTTCCGAACAATTCTTAAAATTTCCGCCTTTATTAAATGAAAGAAATAAACAGAAAAATTAAAAATAAAGGGAAAATAAAAACAGAAACAGAAAAAAAAACAGCAAAATAGCGGTTCGGCAATCTTCTAAAAAGTTTCCAAACCGATAAAAGTGAACAGAAACTTGTGATAAGGGTACCAATCGAAACAAAAAGGGATGTGTTAAATAGGCCGGCCCAGTGCACTCTAACGGTCGAGAGCCTATGGATTTGCTCGACAGCACGACGGAACGAGAGTCGAATAGGACTTTCAGGAATTTCCCACCCAGCTCGGGCATCCGTTTCCTTTCAAGAGAAAAAAAAAATACTCCCTCCGATATATATATTACTTGTCGCTGCTTTAGTACAATTTTAGACTAAAGTTATACTTAAGCAGCGACAAGTAATAAGGATTGGAGGGAGTAGTAATTTTTTCCAATGTAGTGCATATTTTGTTTTCTAAAGTTAAACATGCATATGTTTGCCAAGTTGTTTAAAAAATGGACATCCATAATAGTACAAAATGCATACATTAGATTCATTACGAAGTGTGCTTTTTATATTGTTTTTTTTCGTATTTTAGATATCGATTATTTGTTCTAATAATTTGTCAAACATAGACATGTTTGGTTTTTGAAAAACAAAATATGCATTGCATTGTGCAACGAAGGGAGTATAACTGTAGAAATACTATCTGTCATACTGCATCCGAAGTTTGCCGTGCACAACGGACTGCTATTGGCTTCCAAGGATGACACCATCTCGATGATTGGCGGCCTTGGACATGACCACCTTAGGTTGGTGCTGCGTCGGAGTCAAGGCGGTGGCGACATTGTCGACTTCTCGGTTCTGAGCAATAGTCTCTTCGTGGTGTATCAGGAGGACAACGTGTTGGATGCGTGGGAGACGGTGCCACCTCCTATCGTCTAAAATTTACTCCATCGTCATTGATTTACATACGCAAGTTTTTTGTTATACAACATGGAAGGACTAGGTATTGTAAAGAAACTAGCCAGAAAAGATTCACCTCGTAGGGCATAACTATAAATGTGAGTGTTGCCATTATAAAAAACGGTGTTGAATCTTCCTGAACAACAAGCGTTGTGTACCCTTATTGTTTTCCCAAACGCTGCGCAACGCGCGCGCTTGATCAAGCGCTCGCGAGCGGCCGTGGGAGAGTCGTCCGATTCGATTAGATCATGATCCAGGTGTAAGGTGTGGGGATAGACCAGGGGAAGGGAGAAGTGGTCGTAGTTTGTCTTTTCCGTTTCTAATGTCGAGAGACGCGCCCCACCTCATTCCCCTCTCCTATCTCAATCTGCGCGTCGACAAAGGGGGAGGGAATCCCCTATGTCGGCGGCGAGCGTCGCCGGCGGGGAGTCGGGGGCGGCGACGGCCAAGGGGAACGGGGGTGCGGACTTTCATGGAGGGGCACCCATGGACAATCGAAGCACCAGCAGTCAATCGAACATGCAGGGAATAGGGAGGAGAGGAAGCTGTGGGTGGCACAAGGTGGTGAACATTAGCGAGGAGGGGGTGCTACGTCTCCGGAAGAAGGTGAGTGATACGTGTCCAACGTATCTATAATTTTTGATTGTTCCATGCTGATATATTATCATTTTAGGATACTTTTGGGTCTTTATTTACCAATTTATAATATTTTTAAGCACTAACCTATTGACCCAGTGCCCAGTGCCAATTGTTGTTTTCTGCATGTTTTTTACTTTTCAGGTTTACAGTACCAAACGAAGTCCAATTGTCACGAAACTTTTTGATGTTTTTTTAGGACCAAAAGAATACCTGAAAGCTTCGGGAGGAGTCAGGAGGCCACACGAGGGCTCCAGCACGCAACAGGGCGCGCCCTGGGGGGCGCCCTGATGTGTGTTGCCCCCCTCGGGCGCCTCCCGACGCCCCTCTCTAGCCTATAAATTCTCTAATATTCCAAAAACCCTGGAGACAGTCCCGAAACCCTTTTTCCGTCGCGAGGCCATCTGGAGCTTCGTTCCGGCACCCTGCCGGAGGGGGGATCGATCACGGAGGACCTCTTCATCAACTTTGCTGCCCTCATGATGATGTGTGAGTAGTTCACCACAGGTCTACGGGTCCATAGCTAGTACCTAGATGGCAATCTCTCTATCTCTTGATCTTCAATACAATGATCATCGCATCTTCGCTTTGATCTATCCGATGTAATCCTATTGTGCGGTGTGTTTGTTGGGATCCGATGAATTGCGGGTTTATGTTCAAATTATTCATGAAAAGTATTTGAGTCACATCTGAATATTAAGATTCTTATTTGCATGATCATTATAGCTTCGTAATGCTCTCCGATTTATTGATGTGCTTTGGCCAAGTAGATTGATCTATCTTCAGTGGGAGTGGTGCATTGTGGTAGGTTCAACCTGACGAGTTTCTATATCCCAGTGACAAAGTAGGGGACAAGATGCGTCTTTGTGTTGTTGCTACTAAGGATAACACGATGGGGTTTATTCATATTGCTTGAGTTTACTTTGTCTACATCATGTCATCATTCTCCATGCATTACTCTGTTTTACTTAATACTCTAGATGCATGTTGGATAGCGGTCGATGAGTGGAGTAATAGTAATAGGTGCAGACAGGAGTCGGCCTATTTGTTTATGGACGTGATGCCTATATACGCATGATCATTGCCGTGGAAATCGCATAACTATCCACTTTTCTATCAATTGCCCAACAGTAATTTGTTACCCACCATATGCTGCATACATGAGAGATGCCACTAGGGAAAACTATGGCCCCGGGTCTATTCACTTATAAATTTACAAACCCTACTATTACCTTGCTGCCTTTATTTACTTTTTATTTTATTTTGCAATTTACAATTATCTACAATTATCTGCACAACTCATTTGCTTGCAAATAACGAGATCAAGGGGATTGACAACCCTCTTGCCCGCGTTGGGTGCAAGTTGTTTGTTCTTTTGTGTGTAGGCGCTGAAGACGGTTGAGGATTGATATTCCTATTGGTTCGATAAACCTTGGTTTCATAACTGAGGTAAATACTTACCCACTTTGTGCTGCAATAACACGTTCCTCTTCACGGAAAACCCAACGCAGATCACAAGTATCAGGAAGGATTTCTGGCGCCGTTGCTTGGGAATATCATCATCAACTATCAAGTAACTTCACACAAATTTTCATTCACTTATTTATCTTTTTATTTGCTGTTATATTTAGTTTGTTTCATAAAAATCAAAAATACAAAAATATTTGTCTTTGCTTGTCACTAGTTTACTTGTTTGCTTACTTGTCCAGTCACGTTGTCCTTATTTTTGTCTCACACAAACAAAAAGTAAAAATAAAGATAAAGACTTATGTATTCAAATAAAGTTTTGTACTTGGGTCATCTTTGATCCATTTGTGCTCGTGCGAAAACCCCAACTAGCTTAGTTGATGGAAAATCTTTAGATGAGCATGCTTATTTTGTGCGTCACCGGTTGTCTCAAAAGGGGAGAATTTTATGCCATCAAATAAAATGTTTGATGCGCTATGCCTGGAATCTATGTGAAATTTATGATTCTACTTGTTGCTCTGAGAACCCTAATAAGCACCTTCCCTACCTATGTGAGTTTAATGATAATGAAATCTTATCTTCTTATGCCAAGGGTGTTTATAGTAACTATGATATCGAACAAATTGAAGATTTTGTTGCTTTTAAGGGTGCTTATGAAGTTGCTTCTTTGATTGAAAAGTATGATGCTACTTTCTACAAATCTGAAAATTTTGCCATACTTAAATATTTCTATGAAAACTATGCTTCTAATGCCTATGTTAAAAAAATTATTGAGAGAATGACTGTTGCGTTGGAAGAAAATTATGATTCTATTGATTCGATTGAAATATCCCCTCTTAATGAACGTGATGCTTGCTATTCTTGTGGCCACGATGCCAATATTAATGATGTAACACCCTGGATTTTGCCCATTTCTTTTCTTTTTCTTTTTTTTTGGTCTGGTTTTGCTTTTCTGTGGCTTGATAGTCTTGGAACCTGGAGGGATCACCCTTGATTTCTCTTCCCTAGTGGCTTGCCAACCTCTAAACCATCCCAAGACCTTGTCATTTCCATCTTGGACCAATCCCAATAATCTTTTTCTTGGGAATATTCCTTTTTCCTATTAAAGGAATAACCCTGTTTTCCCTGGGTTGTGAAGCAACCCACATTTCTATCATTCCAAAAATTCCCAAATAATTTTCATAAATTGCTTGGGTCATATCTTCCTCAAATATTGTAAAACATTTCCTTGCCATGTTCAAAAATATTTCACCAATATTCCTTTTCTGATTCTGCCCTAGCTGTCAAGTTGTGAAGAAAGTACCCTTTATATGTGCTTTCTTGCTCTCAAACTTTTTGTGCACTCTTTCCTATCCATATCATTGTCTCATGCCAAAATTCAACTTCATTTGGCCAGTAAATATTTCTTGACAAATTTCCAAAGTTTCTGATCCAGAGGAAGCTTTGTGAAGCAAGTGATAGCTAGGAGTATGCAAATGAGTTGAAATTTTGCAAGCATCTTCATATGCTCAAATCATGACTCTCCACCAAATTTGAGCATCACCCCTTCAATCATGTGACCACAGCATCAAATCTTTGTTTCTGGTCATAATTTTGGGTTGTGAAGCAACTATATTTTATGTTGCTCCATAATCTCTGAAATTTTACCAGGAAATTCTCCTACTCATATAACCTAGCTCCACAAGATTTGGGCTCATCTCATCTAGCCATTTATCCCCAGTTATTTTTCTAAGATTCTGTCCAGTAAGATGTTGTGTGAAGGAAGTACCATTTTGGTTCATTCAAATGGCATGAAACTTATACAGCAGCTTCATATGCATAAATAACTAGCCTTCCCCAAAATTCAGCTCAGTCAAAGCAAGTATGTGAGTGCCACTTCATACTTTGCAATTCTGTCCAGTAGGGTCCATTGAAAAGCAAGTGCCACTTATACTCATTTAAATGAGCTGAAAATTTGCAGAGATGATCACCCTAGTATGTGATCACCCTCAGCCAAAAACCAAAGTCAATCCCCAGCTGAATCTCCCCCACCCCACTCCAAACAGCTTGTTGTTGCTTTGTCTCCAAGCTCCCTCTGGTCACCTCCTTCATCCCTATGCCTGTTTCTTTCCTCTTTGGCCTTCTCCTTCGAATGACCACTCCTCCTGACATGATTAGGCCGGTCAGGGTGCACGCGTGCGCCAGTTCACGCGGTGACCACGCGTTTGGCATGCCGTGCGCGCGCTCTGGCAATTGGGACCCTCGGCCTCGTCCGTTTCCTCCTCTCCCTCGACACCTAGCCGTGTCCAGGGGCTTCCCCTCGACGTCGTCTTCCTCCTGGACCACTCTCCCCCTCTCATGTCCCCTCCTACGCAGTGCGACAGTCGCGCCCGTGACCTGCAGCCGCGGACGCCGCCGTGTCCGGTTGCCCGAGCCCTCCCGATCCTTCCCGGCCTCGCCTGAGCCCTCTCCGCCCCTCCGTGACCGCTCTGGACACCTCTCCCCTCTTCCAGGTGTGCTCCCGAAGCTCTGGCGCACGGCGCACGCATCGCCGCGGCCGTGCTCGGCCACCGCGTCGCACCGCCTATAAAAAGGGCCCTCGAGCCCTCTCGTCCTCATCAACCTCTCCTCCTCGCTCCCCTACGCCTCCCCAGCCCCTCACCGGAGTCCGAGGACCTCTCCTCGCCGACATTAGTCGCCACGGCCGCCGGAGAGCCCCGGCTAAATTCCGGCGAGCCACTCCTCCTCCCGCCACTCCACCACCACCATAGACCTCCATCGCCGTCCCAGAGCCTCCCCGTCCTTCGCCTCCTCCTCTGGTGGCCTCTGGCCGCGAGCACGCCGGCGCCCGCCGCCGCCGTCCGCCTTGGCCGGTGGGGCTCCCGCTCCGGTCCTCCCCGAGGTCCCCGAGATGCATGGGTGGATGCGCCCGGCCGCCTTGAGTGTGCCCATGGCCGGAGCGCCGCGAGTAGTGGCCCGTGCCGCCGGGGACCGTCGCCGGAGCACGTCGGCCGGCCTCCTCTCGGGCTCCAGTCAGAGGAGAAAGAAGGAGATGGAGGGAGGAGAGAGAAGACCCGACTGGTGGGGTCGGGACCCACCTGTCGGCGACTGAAGGCCGCCAGCGTGGATAAGTGGAGGCGTACTCCTCTGGAGTACGTTTCCCAGCTAAGGAAGCGTATTCTCTTTGCACCGCGGCTAGAAATACGCTTCTCTGTGCAGAAAGCGCATTTCGCCCGAAGGCGTTTTCTGTTTTTCAGCCAGGGGCCTGTCTGTGAATAAAACTTTTACAGATTAGTCCCTGGACTTCAAACGTCCATATCTTCGCGATCCTAACCCCGATCGAGGTGATTCCAAAGCCCACTTCTTCGTCTCTTCGAGCCCGTCATATTGATATCATTTTCATAATGCCTTGACACAGTAGAAATGACCATTCTGCCCTTGTCCATAAACAGTCCCCCTTCGAGAAAGAACTGTTTCCGGCAACTCCTTCCGCAACCTTTCCGCACTTCTTCCCAGTGGATCCCTCACCCCAGGCAAGCCAGGACACCCATCTCATGAAGCATTTCAATAGCATTGCATATTTCAATGCATTATGCTTATTTATTTGCTATAGGTTAATGCATAGCAATTAATTTAAATGCTTAGTTGCCTATTGTGATAAACCACTATATTTGCTAAATGAACCTAGTGGTTGATCTTGAGTCACCTGTCCGGGCTTACCCGTGCAACCACATTTGCCGGTATGGGACGGCCTTGACTTGGTCTGGCTTCGTGCTCTTTTATCGGTACCACCACACAGGGAAGGTGATGCGCGCGTGCTGCCCTGGCCCGGTAGGCGGCGATAACCTTGTGAGCCAGTTTATGGTTATGTGCGCACGTCCCCGTTTGGGATAGTTTAGTTTGGCCACGACGGTGGCAGGTGTCATGAGGACATAGGGGCCACCCAGGGCAGGACTCCGGGGGAGGATGAATTTTGGTGGTACGATGAGAGAGTCACGGGTCAGGCGAGTTTCGTTGGAGCAACGCTGGTCCACCCGAATGGGATCACGAGGTCAGGTGCTCCATGGTGTGGGTAAAGTGCGCAACCTCTGCAGAGCGAAAAATCGATTCGAATAGCCGCGTCCACGGTATTGGACAACCCGTCCAGACCTCACTAGGTGGTCAACCGTAATACTGATAACAATGATGGATGAACTAGTCTTGTGATCGGAAGTACTCAGTGAGTATTCCGAGGGTTGTGGGACAACCCAGAAGAGAGTAAGAGAATGATTGGTAACAGTAAGTAAACTACTTATGCATTTAATATGATAATTCCCATGCTATTGTTTGCTGCATTGTTTGGTTGTCGTGAGCTTGCGAGTACATTCAAAGTACTCACCTGGCGTATCATGCCTGTTTGCAGGTCCTGCCAGGTTTGCTTGCTTACCGTGGATGTCGAGTTTGCGAGCTAGGATGCGCGTTCCAGCTAGAGTCCCTACGGAGTGGAGTCCATCACCGCAGTCGTTGTTCCGCTACCGAGAGTTATTTCGCTTCCTCGGATTGTTCCGCTGTTAGCATAGAGCTACCCTAGGCAGGCGTAGTATCGTCGTGTCGATGTAATCCTTGTACCCTTGTAACCTTATCCATAGCAATAATGAGCTGATTTGTTCTATGCCAACTATCGTGGATTTGTCACGGCAAGATGTCCGGGTTAACAGACTTAGGTGTGAGGCCATCGCAACTATGTGGCGGCTTGAGAGGGGTTGGTCGGAATCGAGAGACACGAGTTTACCCAGGTTCGGCCCCTCCGATGGAGGTAAAAGCCTACGTCCTGCTTTGTGTCTATATTGATGATGATGATGATCTCGGTTACAAGGGTGCGGAATCGCTACCTCTAATCTCGAGAGTCTCTAATTTGTCTCTCTCATGACTTGTCTGTCTAAGACCTGTCTATGGAGACGTCTAAAAACTTGACCCTCTAGGGGTGACCTGCCCCTCCTTATATAAGTTGAAGGGGCGGTTTACATGTAGAGTCCAAGTCGGATTATGACTTAACCTATTATGACTCTCCATCACGGGCTTCTCTTCGTGGGCTTCTGAGTCCCGGGCGGCTTACAGCCGGGCGGCTTACAGCCGGAGGCTTACTGCCGGGCGGCTTACAACCGGGGGCTTATAGCCTGGCGGCTTACAGCCTGGCGGCTTACAACCGGGCGGCTTACTGCCGGGGGCTTACAGCCGGGCAACTTACAGCCGGGGGCTTACAGCTGGGTTTATCTTCACGACTCATCTTCAGGGACTCATCTTCGGGGACTCATCTTCCGGGACTCATCTTCCGGGACTCATCTCCAGGGACTTAACTGTCTGTTAGTCATAACTGTCTGTCGGGTCATAACCATTCCGGGTCATAACTGTAACCGGATCATAACCATTCCGGGTCATAACTGTAACCGGGTCATAACCATTCTGAGTCATAACTGTAACCGGGTCATACCGCGGGGTATATCCCCGACATTAGCCCCCAGGTTAGCTTGAATTTATTCATGGTAAGCTCCTGAAATAAGAATATGTAAAAAGAACCGGCCCACTCAAAAAAGACCAGTTGATCAGCTCCTGAAAATTCTGAAACTCTGTCATATTAATATACTGACGCTGGCTCCTTGGAGAAGAAATAATCCTTATTGTCCACTACCTTGTCTTGATCAAAAACTCGTCTGATGTTGTGTCAACTTTCAATACTTCAATCTTCCTTATATCCATATTACCTGTAGCCCCCAAGTCTTAAGAGGGGAAACGTAGTGATAGCCTTAAGACTTGCTTCACAATATTGCAACCCTAGAGAAATCCGGATTGTTTATCTGAGTTACCAGTCATAAGTTGAATGTTCCACATATGTAGCCCCCAAGTACTGGGTTGTCTTGCATGCAGCAACCTGGGACTTGTAAATGTCTTATGCTCATAATACTTCAGCCAGTGTAGCCCCCAAGGGCCGGGTCATTATGCAATAATGAGCAGGGACTTTTTATAGATCTGATCATATAGACTTGAGGAGCAATGTGTAGACCCCAAGGGCCGGCTCAGTAAGACAATACTGGGCTGGGACTTAGAAAAAGATAAAAAGGCCTGCTCATCTCCTTGAGATAACCGGAATCTGTTGACAATGTAACAACTTTCATTAGCTCCCAAGTGCCGTGGTGCATGCTTGCAGCGACATGGGACTTTGAACTCGGTGTTGAATGTTGAGAAATCTAGGTTGTCATCTGAGTCGCCAGATATAAACTGAGTGTCTTGTATTTCACATGTGTAGCCCCCAAGGGCCGGCTCATCAGTGTGTGATGGGCCGGGTCTTCAATTTGGACCTCATAATCTGTTTAGACAGTTGAATATTGTAGCCCCCAAGTGCCGGGTCGTAAGCCCACAGCGACTCGGGACTATTCTTTCCATTGTAAAATAAATCATATCCATTATATGGATGATATTGCTGAAATGCTTGGCATATCAAAGTTGAACCATGCTCCCTGCTGTGAGCTGGTATTTTTGGATGAGGGAATAATAGCCATTACTCTGAAGGGGCTTTGAAAACCTCAATCATCCAATATAGGTTATGAAAACCATAATAAAAATCCAGCCACATTGGCTATTTAAGATTTGAATAATATAACCCGGTTTGAAAACCTCAATTACTCAATACTGGTTATAACAACCATAATGAAAATCCAGCCATGTTGGCTATTAAGGATTGGAATATGTAACCCAGTTTGACAACCGGTTCTTGTAATATATACCAGGATATCCATGCATATATGATGCATGATATGACGATGCGATGATGATGCAATGTATGATGATGTATGTCTCGTCCTATAAGCCGGCTTTAAAGGCGCGGCAGGACAAGATAACTCTTGTTTTTATGAAAACATTTTGTTTCCGAAGAAACTAGGCGGAAAGCCTGAAAACTTGTAAACCGGGCCTCACGTGACATAAATCCGTTGTTTAAACCTTAGCAAGTTTAGGGTCTTTAAAAGATTGACATTGCTAAGAGTACAACAGGCCACATAGTGGAGGGGGTACGGTAGACAAGATGAGTTTATCCTCGCTCACTGTAAGCCGGCTCTCTCGTGACAATAGCCGCCATTTAAACCTTGACCAGTTCAGTGTCTTCGTGCGAGAATAACTTAGAAAAGTTCAGGGTCTCTTATCAAGAATAACTGTCAAGAGTTCGGCGGGTCACATGGCGGAGTAGCAAGTTGCAAACAGGCAGGATTAACTCGGACATGGCGGAAAGCCGGGTCAAGAGGGTAAGTAAGCTAAACCCATAGGGTTGGAAGCCCCCAAGTGACCAATTTAAGGATCAACTCCTTTGTAATATAAACCTGGCCAAGAGGGTTTAAAAGCCCCCAAGTGACCATATGATGATCCAATAAATCCGGGCACCCATGTTTGAACGGTCGCAACATGGCGGCTCGTCCTCTTGGGCGACTTTAAATCTTCCGCCAATAAGGTAGTGCACCCATGTTTGAACGGTCGCATCATGGCGGCTCGTCCTCTTGAGCGACTTTAAGTCTTACGCCAATAAGGTAATAGCCCCCGGGACCAGGCTATCTTCCCTGCAATGACCCGGGGTTCCAGAATATTTGAGCCCGGTTGTATCTACCGAGTTATGTCTGTGTAGCCCCCGAGTCTTAATTCGACTCGAAGAGGCGGCTTGAGATTCTTCACACTTGGCCACGGCATAAGCCGGCATATGGTTGACGGCTGATAACTGAAATTTATTGAAGCCAAAAGCTTGTGGCGAGTTGATGACCTCCGCGACACTCATTGTATGTCCCTGGCGTTGATAACGCAACATGGACCCGCGGAGTGTTGAGACGGCGGGTTATAAATGATCCCATACGATTTTTGTCAGTAATCCGGCCAGCGGTTCATCCTAGCTGGTTGCTGAAGTTTAACCAAACGCAGTAGCGGCGACTTGCACGCCTATCCATTGAACCATCCGGTGGAGGCAGA
This sequence comes from Elymus sibiricus, assembly GCA_039707655.1. NCBI lineage: Eukaryota > Viridiplantae > Streptophyta > Magnoliopsida > Poales > Poaceae > Elymus > Elymus sibiricus. The sequence goes on along the minus strand of CM077663.1, from coordinate 396,559,035 downwards.
GGCTGATAATATATCACGACTTGCTTCAGAGTCGTTGAAATAGACCGGATCACAGGGCGGCGACTCATGAGCGTCCGTTGGGCGGCTTGAACGAGCAAGCACAACACCAGCATGTCGATGTAGACCGGACCGCAGGGCGGCGACTCATGAGCGTCCGTTGGGCGGCTTGAACGAGCAAGCACAGCACCAGCATGTCGATGTAGATGTAGAAGTCAGCCGCGCGTTTAAAGACGGCGTGGTTGTGAGATACGGCCGCAGCGTTGTAAGCCGGTGCGGTCGCGAGAGACGGCCGCGGCATTGTAAGCCGGTGCGGTCGTGAGAGACGGCCGCGGCGTTGTAAGCCGGTGCAGACGGCGAGTCAGCCGTGGCGTTGTTGTTGAAAACCATACCACGGATACGACGGCTTGCCGCATTCATTGGGTGGCTCATACTGGCGGGTGAGCGTGCGCGGTACCGACGTGTTGATGTAAACTAGGCCGCGGGAGCGGCGGTTTGCGCGTGTCTATTAAGCAACGCGCCACAGACGAACACCGGTACATAACGATGCCATCGTGCACTCCATCTCCGCGGTATGATGCCACTTGAATAATTGTCCTGCATAAAAAATATTGCAGGCCAAAGTAATTGCTCTCGAAGAAATTTAATATATATGAAAAAAATAGATAGGGGAAACACCACCTGGGTTCTTGTCGTATGAATGCGAACACCGGCGCTGGACAAAACTGGACGTAATCAGACGATCGCTGGCTGTACTTCGAATGTAGTAGTAGCACCCACGTGGTCCACTTTTATTTTACATCCGGTCATTTTTTTTCTTGTGGGCAAACGGCCCACTCATCAGCTCCCACAGTCTCTGTCTCCGCGTGGACAGCCGGCCACTATAGGGGAGCAGCAGGAGCCGGCCGAAGCGGCACGGCGAGCCGGCGGGTGCGACGGGGTGGAGCCAGCGCAGGCTCGCGCGGAGAGCGGCTCGGGCGCGCGAGGCGCCGCGGAGCGGAGCGACAGAGGGGATGGAGCCGGCGTCAGTGCAAGCTCGCGCGGGGGCGGCTCAAGCGGCGCGGGTGCGCGAGGCGCGGGGGAGCCGGCCGAAGCGGCATGCCGCAGGGGTGAGGCGGAGTGGCAGCCGGAGAGCGGGCGCAGCGCGGAGCAACTAGAAGGTCGGAGCGCAGCCGGAGCGGCTCGGAGGCGCAGGGTCGCGGCAAAGGCAGAGACCGCAGCGGCGGCTCGACGACGGCGAAAACGGAGCTCGGCTGAAGCGACACGAAGGCGCCGGGCCGCGTCGGTGGAGGCACACCGGTGGCAGAGGCAAGACGGTGGCTGCGGGGAGGCGAGGCGAACCGGGCGAGGCCTGCTCGGAGGCACGGGAGAGCCGGCCGGGCGCAGGAGGAACGGCCGCTGCGGAGCGGCGAGCCGGCCAGGCAGTCAGGGCAGGAGGCAACTTGAAGCGAAGCTGGCTCGGTGCAGCGGAGGCAGGCGCGGCGCGGGAGTGCGAAGGCCGGTCCGTGCGGGGCAGAGCGGAGGTGTCCCTGGGCTGGAATATGGGGCGTTCCGGTCTCCTCTGAGCCGGGGTGCCACAAGCGTTGGTATCAGAGCAGGTCTGGCTGTAGGACGCCCTAGACCGCGCGAGCGTTAGTAACCGGTAGTATAGGATCCAGTTGGTGTGCTGCACTTGTTTGTTGCATTTGCTTGTGCATAGCATGCATATAGACTAGATATCTTATCACTAACGGTTGATCTGGTGAGTGTAGGTGGCATCGGTTCCGATTCACTACCTGCACCCTCCAGTTTGCATATTGGCTCCTTGGTGTGGTGTCATCTTCGTCCTAGCGAAGTGATGCCAAGGTATCCAGTAGTGTCGATCCCTTGCAGGATTGATGCACCGGTACCACACCAAGGTATTCTCTTCAGCCACCCCTATTGTTTCGGTGATAGACATGTTTCTATCCCGGATCTTGCCATCCCATTCACCGCTTCGGCAACCCTTACTGATCTTAGTTATCAGAACAGGGCAATGCCCGCAAGCCTTCTTTTCATCGCCATCCCCTCCTGCCATCCATCCTCTGGATGAGTACGGTTTCCTTCCGTACGCTTGATGATGATGTGGTCGTGACCCCCATGTTCCGACCCACGATCACCAAGTTTGTCCTCGCCACCGTGCTCGTTCAGATGGAATTGGTGTTAAGTCTGTGTTTGGTGTAGCCTTGTTTACACCAACTTTCTTCCACACATTGATTCACCTTCGTGCACACCGCCACAGCATGTTAGACCGTAATACCGGAGTTCTTGCGAGATTTGTGTGCTTAGGTAGGAATGAATATTATTGATGTGAATAGCTGTAGAGTATGATATTGCTTGTGTGTGATCTTGGTGCTTTGTGTGTTTTTTGTCTCTTTTGCTTTTTCCTTTGGGCCCTTGGTGTTACCTTATTTTCCCCTTATGGAAGTTGCTCACCGACACTGGACTCAAAGATATCAGTAAAGGCAGTCCTTTGGAAGCTCAGCTCAGCAATATGGAATTTTCAGCAGACTGCATTATATCAGGAATATCGGGCCTGAATATAAATGATATCCTGGCTGGATTGGTTATCAGCATCAAGTATACATCAGTGCAACCTTCACAGCAGTAATCATCGAATCAGCAAGACGACATACTGTGTGCCCGATCCACAGTACATCCCGCGTCAAAGGTATGATTCATATACGCGGTTGAGTCTGCTATGAGTGCAATTTGAAACCTGCTATATTCCGGAAGTAAGTCAGAATGTGTTATGAATGCGGGGTTCAGCAAGAAGGATAGCCGAATACCCTGTTGCATACAACAAGTAACCGACAACAGGAACATTAAGGGATATATATACATATATACACTCAGCCCGCATATGGCAAAAAGGAAAGCTTCAGATATAAGCAACCCAGTCTTTCTCCGCAAGCTATCAGAGAAGCTTACGACGCAAGGTCCCTCTGTCTTCCCCGATACGGCACATGGATATCTTCCAGTGCAAGATACTCAGGTTTCTTCAGTAAGCTACCGCAAAAGCTTCTGGCCTAAGGTACCGAGTCTTCCCTAGCAAGTCTTTAAGAGGGAAAGCTTCTGAGGTATGGTACCCAGTCTTCTTTAGGAAGCCATGTTGACAAAAACTTCGAGCACGAGCAATTCAGTCTTCTTCAGCAAGATAATCTCGATGACTTCCAGCACAAGCTATACAATCTTCGTTAGCAAGGTATCGCATCGACATCAATACAAGCTATTCCACTAACAGTTGGCAGCATATGACCATGCATTCCAAGGATCAGATCCGCAACAGTTGGTCAGAAGGCAAAAAGTCAGTCAGGACACAAGCCTACTTCAGGAATCAAGCGCTCAGCCGCATATACTCAATAGATATGGTGGACATGCTGCCAAGGCCATATGAGTTAATCATACAATGATGCCAGCCCGGTGAGAATCTGACTATTGCATGAGCTATGTAAGAAAAAGAAGAACGCCAGTTATACACTTCAGTGAGATGACCAACAACCTATGGATAAGCTGTATGGGACACGGATGAACCATTGCCCGTCTTTCTTTAGTGATGGCACCACGCATGTGTTCTGAGCTGTTTTCGGCCGTCCGGGGTGGATGCCGACTTTTATTTCTCTTGTCAGCAACTGGCCCGTGTTCTGAGCTGTTTTTCCGGCCATCTCGGGCAGCTGTTGAATCTCTTTCCATAGCAGTGACCCTATGCTCTGAGCTGTTTCTCGGCCGTCTTAGGGAACTGCTACTTTCTTCTTATCGACACCGTCTCATGCTCTGAGCTGCTTTTCAGCCATCTTGAGTCGGGGTTGAGTTACTCCAGTAATGTCCCAGACCTGAGTCGTAGAGACCGTTCTGGTGGCTACTAGTTTATTTGCCGGTTTCATCCAAGGTTTCAGACGGTCGTTACCCTACAGCTACAACTTGTTGAGTAATATGCATGCCGGAATATTGTACCTGGCAGCACCCATGGTCATCCGAAGAATCAAGAACACATCAGGCCAAGCTCTTTCAGCTAAGGATCCAGGCAAAGAGAACCATAATGAAGGAGCAAGATTGGCCATACAGGTATGATAATGGTTGCAAGATCAACATGGTACAGATACTCAAAACAGTCTGGTTCGGTACCAATCACCGTGGGTACACACCCACGGGGTCTGTTCCAATTTCAAGGACCCCATATCGAGTCAACCGCTCAGCCAGCTATATATTCTCAGAATCGTCAGAAGGGGATATTCAAGCCCGTCAGATGAAACGATCAGAAGGATGATAACTGCCTCAAAGCATGTGTCCTCATCTAGGGGAATAAGTCAAAAGATAACCTGCTGGGGACAAGATCTTCCTGTTAGGACCACCGTCAGTCAAGTCTGCAGGTAATGCCGTTATAAGGTCGTACCCTTTACGCTGGTCACAACAGGCTACAGCCAAGTCGTTGGTACAGATGTGATGCTAAGGACAGTGAACCTAGCCAAGATGTTTCCGTAACCCCTGCAAGGAGTCCGATTCCGCCAGGAGAACGGTATGATTCACAGCACCAGTTGAGTCTGGAGGGCACACAGCCATTTGAAGCCACCCAATGCAAAGAGTAAAAGATTTCGTGTCCACCGAGAGAATCTATTCACAACTCAATGGGCGGTCGTCCGTATTGTACTTCAACACAACACGTCCATGAGGAACTACTGTCGAACTTGTGAGAAGGGCACGTAATTCAGCCGGTATAATCCATCGCACCCCCAGATAAGTCAGCAAACATAAATGGATTGAAGTCAGAGTAACATATGAGGATCCAGTGAAACAAACCACCCCGAAGCCAGGCTGTCAGTCAGATGATATTTACTGGGAGCATTATTCAAAGACAAAAAGGAAACCCGAGTTGGAAACGGTTTCCTTAAGGAAGAATATTCAGGTTTGACCCCTGAGCAACCAAATCTCGAGGACGAGATTTCTTTAAGGGGGGTAGGTTTGTAACACCCTGGATTTTGCCCATTTCTTTTTCTTTTTCTTTTTTTTTGGTCTGGTTTTGCTTTTCTGTGGCTTGATAGTCTTGGAACCTGGAGGGATCACCCTTGATTTCTCTTCCCTAGTGGCTTGCCAACCTCTAAACCATCCCAAGATCTTGTCATTTCCATCTTCGACCAATCCCAATAATCTTTTTCTTGGGAATGTTCCTTTTTCCTATTAAAGGAATAACCCTGTTTTCCCTGGGTTGTGAAGCAACCCACATTTCTATCATTCCAAAAATTCCCAAATAATTTTCATAAATTGCTTGGGTCATATCTTAATCAAATATGGTAAAACATTTCCTTGCCATGTTCAAAAATATTTCACCAATATTCCTTTTCTGATTCTGCCCTAGCTGTCAAGTTGTGAAGCAAGTACCCTTTATATGTGCTTTCTTGCTCTCAAACTTTTTGTGCACTCTTTCCTATCCATATCATTGTCTCATACCAAAATTCAACTTCATTTGGCCAGTAAATATTTCTTGACAAATTTCCAAAGTTTCTGATCCAGAGGAAGCTTTGTGAAGCAAGTGATAGCTAGGAGTATGCAAATGAGTTGAAATTTTGCAAGCATCTTCATATGCTCAAATCATGACCCTCCACCAAATTTGAGCATCATCCCTTCAACCATGTGACCACAGCATCAAATCTTTGTTTCTGATCATAATTTTGGGTTGTGAAGCAACTATATTTTATGTTGTTCCATAATCTCTGAAATTTTACCAGGACATTCTCCTACTCATATAACCTATCTCCACAAGATTTGGGCTCATATCATCTAGCCATTTATCCCCAGTTATTTTTCTAAGATTCTGTCCAGTAAGATGTTGTGTGAAGGAAGTACCATTTTGGTTCATTCAAATGGCATGAAACTTATACAACAGCTTCATATGCATAAATAACTAGCCTTCCCCAAAATTCAGCTCAGTCAAAGGAAGTATGTGAGTGCCACTTCATACTTTGCAATTCTGTCCAGTAGGGTCCATTGAAAAGCAAGTGCCACTTATACTCATTTAAATGAGCTGAAAATTTGCAGAGATGATCACACTAGTATGTGATCACCCTCAGCCAAAAACCAAAGTCAATCCCCAGCTGAATCTCCCCCACCCCACTCCAAACAGCTTGTTGTTGCTTTGTCTCCAAGCTCCCTCTGGTCACCTCCTTCATCCCTATGCCTGTTTCTTTCCTCTTTGGCCTTCTCCTTCGAATGACCACTCCTCCTGACATGATTAGGACGGTCAGGGTGCACGCGTGCGCCAGTTCACGCGGTGACCATGCGTTTGGCATGCCGTGCGCGCGCTCTGGCAATTGGGACCCTCGGCCTCGTCCGTTTCCTCCTCTCCCTCGACACCTAGCCGTGTCCAGGGGTTTCCCCTCGACGTCGTCTTCCTCCTGGACCACTCTCCCCCTCTCATGTCCCCTCCTACGCAGTGCGACAGTCGCGCCCGTGACCTGCAGCCGCGGACGCCGCCGTGTCCGGTTGCCCGAGCCCTCCCGATCCTTCCCGGCCTCGCCTGAGCCCTCTCCACCCCTCCGTGACCGCTCTGGACACCTCTCCCCTCTTCCAGGTGTGCTCCCGAAGCTCTGGCGCACGGCGCACGCATCGCCGCGGCCGTGCTCGGCCACCGCGTCGCACCGCCTATAAAAAGGGCCCTCGAGCCCTCTCGTCCTCATCAACCTCTCCTCCTCGCTCCCCTACGCCTCCCCAGCCCCTCACCGGAGTCCGAGGACCTCTCCTCGCCGACATTAGTCGCCACGGCCGCCGGAGAGCCCCGGCTAAATTCCGGCGAGCCACTCCTCCTCCCGCCACTCCACCACCACCATAGACCTCCATCGCCGTCCCAGAGCCTCCCCGTCCTTCGCCTCCTCCTCTGGTGGCCTCTGGCCGCGAGCACGCCGGCGCCCGACGCCGCCGTCCGCCTTGGCCGGTGGGGCTCCCGCTCCGGTCCTCCCCGAGGTCCCCGAGATGCATGGGTGGATGCGCCCGGCCGCCTTGAGTGTGCCCATGGCCGGAGCGCCGCGAGTAGTGGCCCGTGCCGCCGGGGACCGTCGCCGGAGCACGTCGGCCGGCCTCCTCTCGGGCTCCAGTCAGAGGAGAAAGAAGGAGATGGAGGGAGGAGAGAGAAGACCCGACTGGTGGGGTCGGGACCCACCTGTCGGCGACTGAAGGCCGCCAGCGTGGATAAGTGGAGGCGTACTCCTCTGGAGTACGTTTCCCAGCTAAGGAAGCGTATTCTCTTTGCACCGCGGCTAGAAATACGCTTCTCTGTGCAGAAAGCGCATTTCGCCCGAAGGCGTTTTCTGTTTTTCAGCCAGGGGCCTGTCTGTGAATAAAACTTTTACAGATTAGTCCCTGGACTTCAAACGTCCATATCTTCGCGATCCTAACCCCGATCGAGGTGATTCCAAAGCCCACTTCTTCGTCTCTTCGAGCCCGTCATATTGATATCATTTTCATAATGCCTTGACACAGTAGAAATGACCATTCTGCCCTTGTCCATAAACAGTCCCCCTCCGAGAAAGAACTGTTTCCGGCAACTCCTTCCGCGACCTTTCCGCACTTCTTCCCAGTGGATCCCTCACCCCAGGCAAGCCAGGACACCCATCTCATGAAGCATTTCAATAGCATTGCATATTTCAATGCATTATGCTTATTTATTTGCTATAGGTTAATGCATAGCAATTAATTTAAATGCTTAGTTGCCTATTGTGATAAACCACTATATTTGCTAAATGAACCTAGTGGTTGATCTTGAGTCACCTGTCCGGGCTTACCCGTGCAACCACATTTGCCGGTATGGGACGGCCTTGACTTGGTCTGGCTTCGTGCTCTTTTATCGGTACCACCACACAGGGAAGGTGATGCGCGCGTGCTGCCCTGGCCCGGTAGGCGGCGATAACCTTGTGAGCCAGTTTATGGTTATGTGCGCACGTCCCCGTTTGGGACAGTTTAGTTTGGCCACGACGGTGGCAGGTGTCATGAGGACACAGGGGCCACCCAGGGCAGGACTTCGGGGGAGGATGAATGCCGGTGGTACGATGAGAGAGTCACGGGTCAGGCGAGTTTCGTTGGAGCAACGCTGGTCCACCCGAATGGGATCACGAGGTCAGGTGCTCCATGGTGTGGGTAAAGTGCGCAACCTCTGCAGAGCAAAAAATCTATTCGAATAGCCGCGTCCATGGTATTGGACAGCCCGTCCAGACCTCACTAGGTGGTCAACCGTAATACTGATAACAATGATGGACATTGTTCAAAAAATCTTCCGATTCAACGATTTATCGTCCGATTTATCGCTACTCTTGGGGTGACCGATAAGATTATGCCTTATCTTCACAGTTTATCATTTTGGCCGATTTGTCGCTATGACAAGCGATTTATCGGGAATCTACCGATAAATCGGGCCTATTCATAGCACTACGTTTGCAAAAACTATGTTTAATTGCATTTCGTGGACCTTGTTACACAATATGTAATGTTGTCTTATTTCATTTATCATTATACCAGGATTCAAAGGCAAGGAATCAAGGTAACACTTATGTCCAATATTATTTTGGTGTTGAATATAGCAGATTTTACTGTTGGGAACCTAGTATTTGCAAAAAAATGGCCGATTAATAGTCGACTGATAAAATCGATTAATCAACCGATTTCCGATTAATCTCTAATCCCCAGCTAACCGAGACGCTAACGATAAGCGATATCCTCAACATCAGCAACGCTGGTCCACCCGAATGGGATCACGAGGTCAGGTGCTCCATGGTGTGGGTAAAGTGCGCAACCTCTGCAGAGCGAAAAATCGATTCGAATAGCCGCGTCCACGGTATTGGACAACCCGTCCAGACCTCACTAGGTGGTCAACCGTAATACTGATAACAATGATGGATGAACTAGTCTTGTGATCGGAAGTACTCAGTGAGTATTCCGAGGGTTGTGGGACAACCCAGAAGAGAGTAAGAGAATGATCGGTAACAGTAAGTAAACTACTTATGCATTTAATATGATAATTGCCATGCTATTGTTTGCTGCATTGTTTGGTTGTCGTGAGCTTGCGAGTATATTCAAAGTACTCACTTGGTGTATCATGCCAGTTTGCAGGTCCTGCCAGGTTTGCTTGCTTATCGTGGATGTCGAGTTTGCGAGCTAGGATGCGCGTTCCAGCCAGAGTCCCTGCGGAGTGGAGTCCATCACCGCAGTCGTTGTTCCGCTACCGAGAGTTATTTCGCTTCCTCGGATTGTTTCGCTGTTAGCATAGAGCTACCCTAGGTAGGCGTAGTATCGCCATGTCGATGTAATCCTTGTACCCTTGTAACCTTATCCATAGCAATAAAGAGCTGATTTGTTCTATGCCAACAGTGCCTTATTCCAGAAGACATGTCCCTGGGCTGGAATACGGGGCGTTTCGGTCTCCTCTGAGCCGGGGTGCCACAAATGATGCTTATGGAGATGAACTTGCTATAGTACCTTATGTCGGAAATGAAATTCTTGCTATTGCACCCAAAAAGCATGATTGCAATGATGTTACTATAAATTCTATTAATGCCAATTGTGCTAGCGATATGCAAAGCTACAAGCTTGGGGATGATAGTTTTGTTATATCCACTACTTATTGTAATGATCATGATTGGGGTGATGATGTTTCTTTTGATCTTGAAAATTTATTTAAGCCTCGTGATGAATATGTTATGGATAATAGTGTTTGCTATAATATTGAAAGTGGGGTTGAAGAGGTCAAGACTTTAGTTAATATTGATCCCATTACCTTGGAAGATTGTAAAACTCTTGAGCATGTGGATCATATAGAAAATATCTTATATGACAGCTATATTATTGAATTTAAATATGATCCTACATGCAATTATTATGAGAGAGGCAAATATGGTTATAGGAATTTTCATGTTACTCACATACCTCTTTTTGCGTTGAAATTATTAATGCTTCACTCTTCCTATTTGCATATGCAAGATTTCACTTGTCTTGAGAATTTGTTTTCCTATAAAATGCCTATGCATAGGAAGTATGTTAGACATAGATGTGTATTTCACAAGCTATATGAAGCTCTCTTTGTGCTTCAATTATTATCTATTATGTGAGCATCATTGAAATCTCAAGCCTATCTTAATTGCTATAAAGAAAGAGCTTGTTGGGAGACAACCCAATACTTTCTGTTTGTTTTTTATAACATTATTATTTCCTCTGTAATGATTATGTTTTTTTTAAATTAGTGTTTGTGCCAAGTAAAGCCTTTGGGATGACTCACAAGATGAGTAGAATCGATGCTGAAACAAAACAGAAACTTTTGACTCCAGTACAGGAATTTTCATTTTTTACTGGAGCGTGACAATGATCTGAATTTTTTACACAGTATTTCTATACAAATGTTCGAGGTTTTCCTATATTTGTAGAATTTTTAGCATTACAGAAGTATAGGTTCTCTACAGATTGCTACAGACTGTTCTGTTTTAGACAGATTCTGTTTTTGCTTGCATAGTTGCTTGTTTTGATTATGCTATGGATTGTATCGGGGGGTATAATCCATGGAGAAGTTATAATACTGTACCTATTATGCATTTATGAAATAATAATCAATTTATAACAGTACCTAAAGTATTGAATACTTATACTAACGGATCTCACGAAGTTTTGTTGAGTTTTGTGTGATTGAAGTTTTCAAGTTTTGGGTGTTATCACGATGGACAAAGGAATAAGGTGTGGCAATATCCTAAGCTTGGGGATGACCAAGGCACCCCAAGGTAATATTTTAAGGAAGACTCAAGCGTCTAAGCTTGGGGATGCCCCAGAAGGCATCCCCTCTTTCGTCTCAATTCATCGATATGTCACTTGAAGCTATATTTTTATTCGTCACATGATATGAGTTTTGCTTGGAGCGTCGTTTGTTTTTGTTTGCTTTTACTTTTAGTTTGACACAATCACTTTTTGCTGGACACACCTATTTAAGAGAGACACACCTTCATCATAATTTGTTAGAATACTCTATGTGCTTCACTTATATCTTTTGAGCTTAGTAGTTGCTCTAGTACTTCACTTATATCTTTTTGAGCACGATGGTGTGTAGATTTTATAGAAATAATTTCACTCTCGTTCTTCACTTACATTTGTTTGAAAGTTAATAAATAGTGATGGTAATTTGCATGGGTCATAAGACTAGTCCAAAATATTAGGTATTCAATGAGTGATAATCAAAACCATCATGTAGCACATATAGAGTAATTGTGGGTTAACGATATTGATGTGGTAATATGAAAAAGGTGTGAGTTCATAATTGTTGATTCGTAGAAGTGTCGATATTAAGAGAGTTTAACTTCTTGTTCATCTAAAAATTAAAGAGGCATGGTGATAATGTGCGGGCATTTCTATTCCTCGTTGAAATCCTAGTGTTGTTTCGGGTCGGAAGCGCGCGATGGTTAACTCCTACCAACCTCTTCCCTCGGGGCATGCGAGTAGTACTTTGATTTGTGATAAAACTAATAAAACTTTGCAATAAGTATATGAGTTCTTTATGACTAATGTGAAACCATGGACATAGGCAATCTCACCTTCTCATATTTGCTAGCCTCTTCGGTACCGTGCATAGCCCATTCTCACCTCGAGGATAGGTGCAATTTTTGCCGGTGCATCCAAACCCCGTGACATGATACGCTCTGTTACTCAGAAGCCTCATTATATCTTCCTCAAAACAGCCATCATACCTACCTATCATGGCATCTCCATAGCCATTCCGAGATATATTGCCATGCAAATTCCATCGTCACTTCACATGACTAGTTCGTTCATCATCATATTGCTTTGCATGATCATATAGAGCTGACCTAGTATTTGTGGCAAAGCCACCATTCATCATATTTTAGATACGTGCCACGCTAGATCATTGCACATCCTGGTACACTGCCAGAGGCATTCATATAGAGTCTTATCTTCATATCAGTTCTACATATCGAGTTGTAAGTAAAGAAAGTTCCGATGATCATCATTGTTAGAGCATTGTCCGAGTGAGGAAATAAAGATGGGGGAGGCCAAATGAGCCCACCATTCTGAATAAAAAATGAGAGAAAATGAGAGAAGGGACTTTGCTACTATCCTTTACCACACTTGTGCCTCAAAGCGGCACCTTGTTCCTCATGTAGAGAGTCTCATGTTATGTCATTTTCATATGCTAATGGGAATTACTTATTCATCATTACAAACTTGGGTTGTATATTCCTATGATGGGCTTCCTCAAATGCCCGAGGTCTTCATGAGCAAGCAAGTTGGATGCACACCCCACTTAGCTTCATTCAAGCTTTTATACACTTATAGCTCTAGTGCATCATTTGAATGGCAATCCCTACTCCTTGCATTGACATCTAACGATGGGTATCTCCATAGCTCGTTGGTACGCCTAGTTGATGTGAGACTATCTTCTCCACTTTTCCCCCTTTGATATCTACCACCATATTCTGTTCCACCTAAATGCTATGTCCAATGACTCACACTCATGTATTGCGTGAAGAATAAAAAGTTGATGCATATTGAAAAGTACGATCCAATTGCCTGACTTGGACACCGTGGTGCTTGACATTTGTATTAATGTGGTGAAGATGGAGCCATGCCTTGCTAATATAATAAGATGAATGGGGGGGGGGGGTAAACATTCTTTGAGGATCGTATACTTTGAAAGATTGGTGATTTTGTTTCTTTTACTTATAACTTATAAGTATTGCTATGTCAATATTTGTTGATTCATTGTTTCTCAATGAGCATACATGCATAAGATTACATAATGGATAGCATGTCACATCAAAAATTCCGTTTTTATCATTTACCTACTCGAGGACAAGCAATAATTAAGCTTGGGGATGCTTGATACATCTCCAACGTATCTATAATTTTTTATTGTTCCATGTTGATATATTATCATTCTTGTAAGTGCATCTAGTGCCACCCTGGTTTGGTTTTGGAGTATTGAAGACAAACGTGGTTGAGGGACTAATGTGTTTGTGAGAGTTCACAGGTTAACACGGATATAAGTCCCTGGAGATTCGGTTTAACCGTCGAAGATGACCCCTAAAAATGTCCGAAGACATTGATGATGGCCGAAGCCCTTGGTGGTACGCGCAGATAATTGCCTGAAGATAATGAAACGCGAAGACGAAGTCTTTTGGTAGTTTTGTTTCTTCTTTCCTGAGTCATAGGAACCACCGTACTGTTAAGTGGGATCGCTGTGATCGAAGTCAGATGCTGACGTGATGCTCAACCCATACCTATGTCTTCAAGTGAAGACAATGAGAGGAAATCTCTTCCAGAGTTGGTTGAGTCAACATTACTTGTAGCCCAAGAAATGTTGCCGCGTGTGTTTGAAATCCGACCCTTGGGACACGTGTCAGTTGGCCATTGACCCAGGGTCATTTCGGTCATATCAGGTCGGGTTGCCTGTTGGCTATAAATAGCCCCCCTCCACCATAAGAAGGTGGTTGCTTAGAGAGAGATATGGCTGTTGTCGTTTTGGAGCAACCCACCTCGAAGACATTGAGAGAGAGAACTATCCCGCGAGGATAAACCTAAACACCTAGAGCTAGAGTGTTTGAGCATCACCGAAGTCGTTCTGTCCTGAGTGAACTGAAGACTTATTACACTTGAAGACTGTGATCTTCCATACGGTTAGGCGTCTGGGTCTAGAGCATCCTAGAGTCATTGTGGATTGCCGGGTGACCAAGTTTGTACGGGTTTCGGAAGTCTCCCCTGAAGACTTACCTGAGTGATTGGGCATTATCTAAGTGACTTCGGCTCAAGGGGAACAAGGTGAAGACGAGGTCTTCCGAGTTGAATCTCAGCCTTCCTAACTAGACGTACAGTTGTCACAGCAACTGGAACTGGTCCAACAAATCATGTGTCTTCATCGAGCTACTGGTTCTATCCTTCACTCTTTTACATTCTCGTTCTGAACCGTGAAGCCAATGCATTGAACACTACTGTATGAAGACATACCCCGAAGACATTCATATCTACTGTTTATCTTCATACTGTCTAAGTTTGTCTTCGACTCCTCTTAGTGTGTATGATGATAATGCTCAACTTGCTTGTATGTCTTCGTTGTATTGCATGCCTTGCCTAGATCCTTGATAGTTATCCCTACTTGATCCTGTTCCACTTCTGCATATTTCGAATACATTCATTGTTTCGAAGCCTTTCATAAAAATCGCCCATTCACCCCCCTCTAGTCGATAACTAGCACTTTCAATTGGTATCAGAGCAAGGTACTCCCTTGTTCTGTGTTTTGGTTTAACCACCTGGAGTTTTAGCTATGTCGACTGCAGGGATTATCAAGGTCTCCGTTGTGTGCCCTGTCTTCGATGGCACCGACTACGCCTACTGGAAGAACAAGATGTGCATGCATCTCGAAACCATTGACAACGACCTATGTTATGTCGTCATGGCGGGCATTCCCAAAGTTGGCGAAGGTGTTACTGCTGCTGATGTGAAGAGGTTCGCACAACTGGACTCCACTGCGAAGAACATCATCTGTGGTCACCTGACCAAAGGACAGTATGGCCGTGTGAGTGCACTGAACACTGCAAAGCAAATCTGGGAATGGCTGTCCAAAGTGAATGAAGGTGTCCAATCTCAGAGAGACTCTCTTGTTGATGTGCTTTGTAACCTGTTCAACCGCTTCAAGAGACTTGACAACGAAAATGTCCAGCTCACGTTTGATCGACTCACCGACATCTCAAATGAGCTAAATGCACTTGGCGCCACTGATATCACCAAACATGAAGTCGTGAAGAAGCTACTAAGATCACTTGACAGCTCCTTTGACACTCTCGCACTCATGATCCAAGAACGCCCTGACTTCAAGAGTTTGGATCCCGCCGATATCCTCGAGAGGTTGAACACACATGAATTCCAACAAGCTGAGAAGAGGGATATCTATGGTCCTAGTTACAGTCGATCTCATGCCTTGAAGGCCAAGGCTGTGTCCTCATCTAAAGATGACTCTGAATGCAGTTCTGATGGTGCTGAAGACTTTAGAAAAGAACTTGCTCTACTAGTCAGGAAATTCTAGAAGTTTGCCAAATAAAAACGCTATGCAAAGTCTTCAAAGCATGATTCCAAGAGATCTGGTGAAATGTCCTCTCGGGATAGCAAGAAGCAAACCTGTCACAAGTGCAAGAAAGTTGACCACTTCATAGCTGATTGTCCTTGATGGGAAAAGGAATCCAAGAAGAAGAGCAAGGACTATGACTCAGATGACAAGAAGAAGAAGAAGAAGTATGCCAAGTCTTCATCACACAAGAAGAGTCATCTGGAAAAGCACATGCTTTTATCGCAAAGGCGATGGATTCACAGTCTGAATCTGGTTCTGAGGCTGAGGAAGAATCTGAGGAGGAATCTGACGCCGAAGTTGCTGGTCTGGCTATGGCTTCGGCATTCGTCTCCACATCTGTCTTCGACCCGAAGACAATGGCTCCTTCTTCAACACCGAAGCCATTCATGATGATGCTACTCCAGCCTACTGCTTCATGGCGAAAGCCTCCAAGGTATCCTTAAAATCCTCACGTCATGACTCTGAATCTGAAGCTGAATCTGATGATGACATGAAACCTAGCTATGCTAAGCTTGTAAAAATTGCCACTAAGCAACAAAGTGCCATGGAGAAAATGCAAACTACTCTAGAGAAAAGTGATGACCTGTTACGTGACGAGATGAGTCTGAACGAGACTATGGCTAAGGATATGCGAAATCTTCGTTCAAGGTTTGAGGATCTCCAAAGTCGTCATGATGCCCTCTCAACGAAACATGAGAAGCTTTCTCTTGAATATCTTCAGAGAAAGGTTGATCTAGAGAAATTGAGAGAAGCTCATGATGATTCGCGGAAGGAAAACGAGTCACTCCTAGCAGAACAGATCAGTACCGCTCAGGATGAATTTAATGCTCCATGCTTAAAATGTCTTGCTCGTGAAGCTAATGATTCAAATGCTGAATGTTCAAATGCTTCTGAAAATGCATTATCTTCAATTGTATCTGTGGTGACTAACCGCTCATCTGAGGAAACCACTGCTATCACTGATGACAATGATAGGTTGAAGACATTGCTTGAAACAGACATGTATAAGAGTCTGAAGGGACATCAGATTCTCTGTGATGTCCTGAAAAAGACTATCCTGAACAAAAACCCTAGAAAAGAGGGTGTAGGTTTCGAAAGAAACATCAATGTTGAAGGTTCCTATTGGATGCCTGATGATACGTCTACAACGTATCTACTTTTCCTCACCCTTTTGCCCTTGTTTTGGACTCTAATTTGCATGATTTGAATAGAACTAACCCGGACTAATGCTCTTTTCAGCAGAACTACCATGGTGTTGTTTTTGTGCAGAAATAAAAGTTCTCGGAATGGAACGAAACTTTTTGGAGAATTATTTCAGAATATATGTGAATTATTGGAGCCAAAATCCACCGAGGAGGGGGGCCAGGGTGGCCAGCACCCACCAGGGCGCGCCAAGCCCCCTGGGCGCGCCCTGGTGGGTTGTGCCCACCTCGTGGCCCCACTTGCCCTAATTCCGCCACTATAAATTCCTATTTTCGGAGAAAAAATCAGAGAGAAAGTTTCATCGCATTTTACGATACGGAGCCGCCGCCACCTCCTGTTCTTCATCGGGAGGCCAGATCTGGAGCCCGTTTGGGGCTCCGGAGAGGGGAATCTTCGGTCTTCGTCATCACCAACCTTTCTCCATCGCCAATTCCATGATGCTCCCCACCGGGAGTGAGTAATTCCTTCGTAGGCTTGCTGGTCGGTGAGGAGTTAGATGAGATTCATCATGTAATCGAGTTAGTTTTGTTAGGGCTTGATCCCTAGTCTCCACTATGTTCTGAGATTGATGTTGCTATAACTTTGCTATGCCTAATGCTTGTCACTAGGGCCCGAGTGACATGATTTCAGATCTGAACCGTTTATGTTATCATCTCTATATCTATGTTCTTGATCCGATCTTGCCTAGTCATATGCACCTATTACGTGTCATGATCCGTCAACCCCATAGTGACAATATTTGGGATACTTCGCGGTGATGACCGTAGTTTGAGGAGTTCATGTATTCACCATGTGTTAATGCTTTGTTCCGGTTCTCTATTAAAAGGAGGCCTTAATATCCCTTAGTTTCCTTATGGACCCCGCTGCCACGGGAGGGTAGGACAAAAGATGTCATGCAAGTTCTTTTCCATAAACACGTATGACTATTTACGGAATACATGCCTACATTACATTGATGAACTGAAGCTAGTTCTGTATCGCCCTAGGTTATGACTGTTACATGACGAATATCATCCAACGAGTTACCGATCCAGTGCCTACGAGCTTTCCACTTATTGTTCTTGCTAAGTTACTATTACTGTTGCTGCTGTTCCAACTGCTACAAAACTATTGCTACTACTGTTACCGCTACTGTTACTGTCACTACTGCTATCAAACTATCATATTAATGTGCTACTGATCACTCTGCTACAGATATTTAATCTCCAGGTGTGGTTGAATTGACAACTCAACTGCTAATACTCTCAAGTATTCTTTGGCTCCCCTTGTGTCTAATCTATAAATTTGGGTTGAATACTCTATCCTCGAAAACTGTTGCGATCCCCTATACTTGTGGGTTATCAAGACCTTTTTCTGGCGCCGTTGCCGGGGAGCATAGCAATATTTGTTGAGTCACTTGGGATTTTTTATCAATTTATCACTGTGAAGAATCTGAAGGATACTAAGACCAAGATTTTACCCTCTACTATGAGGGGAGGTAAGGAACTGCCATCACACTCTGCACTAGATTCACCTTCTATTATGAGTAAGCTTGCAACACCACCACATGCTAGTAATCCTGATATGTCGCAAGTTATTGATGATGCTACCTCTCCTATGAATTATGCTAATGATGATGCTAGTACCATGCTTGATGATAATGTGCCACTAGGAGAATTTCTTGATGAACAAATTGCTAGAGCTAAAGAGAATGAAACTACTGAAATTGTTGAGACTGCTGAAACTTATGAAGCCTATGAAACTGATGATGATTATGAAACACCTATTAGTCCTAGCTCTCCTAAGTTTGAAATGCCTAAGATACCTGAAGGTTATTTTATGGACAAGGAGATAACTAGAGAAATTCTTTCTTGCAAGGATAAAGACGATCTTAAGAAATAGCTACACAAGTATAAGGAAAAGACTTTGAATGCTAGAATGAAATGTGATCCTAAGTTTGCTACTTCACCTATCTTTGTTACCGATAAGGATTATGAGTTCTCTGTCGACCCAGAGTTAATCACTTTGGTTGAATCTGATCCTTTCCATGGTTATGAAACCGAGACTGTAGTGGCACACCTTACTAAGCTGAATGATATAGCCACCCTCTTTGCTCATGATGAGAAGATTTGCTACTATTATATCCTTAAGTTATTTCCGTTCTCATTAAAGGGTGATGCTAAGACATGGTACAATACTCTCGCTCCTGGTTGTGTGCGTAGTCCCCAGGATATGATCTACTACTTCTCTGAAAAATATTTTCCTGCTCATAAGAAACAAGCTGCCTTACAGGAAATATTTAATTTTGTGCAAATTGAACAAGAGAGTCTCCCACAAGCTTGGGGAGGCTTCTGCAGTTGCTTAATGCTTTGCCTGATCATCCCCTCAAGAAAAATGAAATACTTGATATCTTTTATAATGGACTAACCGATGCTTCTAGGGACTTCCTAGATAGTTGTGCTGGTTGTGTTTTCAGGGAACGAACTGTTGAACAAGCTGAGGAATTATTGAATAACATATTGAAGAATTATGATGATTGGACTCTCCCTGAACCACCGCCTAAACTCACTCCGAAGAAGAGGGGTATCTTATTTCTCAGTCCTGAAGATATGCAAGAGGCAAAGAAATCTATGAAGGAAAAAGGTATTAAAGCTGAGGATGTTAAGAATTTGCCACCTATTAAAGAAATACATGGCCTTGACACACCACCACCTCCACAGGTGGTAGAGGTAAACTCTTTATTAAAGTTTAATGAAAGTGACATTCCTCACAATAAACATCCTAGGCAATGCTTATATGAGTTTGACAACTATATTATGAAGCAAGATCATTTCAATGCCCATGTTCTGAAACAATTGAAATATAATTCTGATATGATTGCTCGCTTGAGTGACTTGCTATTTAGAATCAGTAATGATCTTAGAGGTGTAGGGAAGCATGCCTCTATGGTTCAAACTTAGTTAGAACAAGTTGCTAAGTCTCAAAAAGAATTGCTTGATGAAATGAATAATAATATGAATGATTTTGCTGCTAGAGTAGTAACTAGAGGAGGTTGAATGACCCAAGAACCACTCTATCCTGAGGGTCATCCTAAGAGAATTGAACAAGATTCTCAGAGAATTAATCCTGATGCACCTAGTCCTTCTAAGAAGAAAAAGAAAAAGAAAAATGATAGGGCTTTGCATACCTCTAGTGAACCTGAGACACAAAAACCTCCTGATAATAATGTTGTCTCTATTTCAGATGCTGAAACTCAATCTGGTAGTGAACATTCACCTAGTGATAATGAAAATGATAATGATGATGTTCATGATGATGCTCAACCTAGTAATGATAAAGAACCAGATAATGATGTTGAAATAGAGCCTGCTCCTAATCTTGATAACCCACAAACTAAAAATAAACTGTATGATAAAAGAGATTTTGTGGCTAGGAAACATGGTAAAGAAAGAGAGCCATGGGTTCAGAAACCCATGCCATTTCCACCTAAGCCATCTAAGAAAAAGGATGATGAAGAATTTGAGCGCTTTGCTGAAATGATTAGGCCAGTCTTTTTGCGTACCCGCTTAACTGATATTCTGAAGATGGCCCCTTATGCAAAGTATATGAAAGACATCATCACAAATAAAAGAAAGATACCTGAAGCTGAAATCTCCACCATGCTTGCTAATTATTCTTTTAAGGATGGAGTACCTAAAAAACTCAGAGATCCTGGAATACCGACTATACCTTGCTCCATTAAAAGAAACTATGTCAAAACTGCCTTGTGTGATTTGGGAGCCGGTGTTAGTGTTATGCCTTTCTCCTTATATAAAATACTTGATTTGAATAAACTCACACCTACTGAGATATCATTGCAAATGGCTAACAAATCAACGGCCATACCTATCGGTATTTGTGAGGATGTGCCCGTTGTTGTTGCAAATGTTACTATCTTAACGGACTTTGTTATTCTTGAGATGCCCGAGGATGACAACATGTTGATTATCCTTGGTAGACCCTTTTTGAATACTACAGGGGTTGTTATTGATTGCAATAAAAGCAAAGTCACTTTTCATATCAATTGCAATGAGCATACGGTGCACTTTCCGAAGAAACAATTCCAAGTGAATGGTATAAATGTTATTGAAGAATCTCCGACCATTACTATTGGAAGTTTTCAATTACCTCTTCCTATTGCCAAAAAGAAATATGATGTACTTATTGTTGGGGATATGCACATCCCCATTGAGGTAACTTAGTGCTTTACGAAAGTTCTTCGGTTTCATGCTAATCGGAAGTGGTTGTTAATAAGACTTGATCAACCTTATTAATGAATCATTTTTGAGCGGTATGAAGTCGATGAATCTAGTAAGCACAACTCTCTGCTCCCACCTTTTATTCTCTGTTTTAGTTAGTCAAATAAATAAAATGCCATGTTTATCCTGTTTCCTGTTTTCTTCGTGCAATAAAAAATGACCCAAAAATAAAAATTCTCAGAATGCCCTGAAAATTTAACACGATTGTTTTCCAATTATTTATGAATTTCTGGTGCAAATAACACCAGAGGGGGTGCACCTGGTGCCCACAAGACACCAGGGCGCGCCAGCACCCCCAGGCACGCCCTGGTGGGTTGTGGCCCCCACGTGGGCCCCCTCACTTATCTCTTTAGCCCACATCATCACCTACCTCCAGCAAAAAATCACCACAACCACCATTTTTGCGTTCTTGTCTCAAACCCGCGGATTTCGATCTCTTTGCTCAAAGCTCCGTATTCGAAACTGTTTGGAGGGATTGCTACTTGGTATGTGACTCCTCCGTTGCTCCAATTAGTTTTTGTTTTAGTGGGTTATTTTTAGAGTAATTAGATACTCTTGGTGCTACTGTAGATGAGCTTGCATGTTGAATTCTTAGAGTTCTAAGTAGTTTGAATGCTCAATATGGCCTCTATGCATGCTTAGGAGTAGTTGCTAACAATCTTACAAAGTTTTGTTGACAAATTTTTGTGGACTAATTTTTTTTCAGAATTTTTATAGGAATAAAAATGCAATTCTTTAGGAGTTCTTCATGGAGGAGATCCTCGGGAGCCTCATCAAGTGGAAGCTCAATTCGATAGTCTTATGTTGAACCAAGCAAAAGCTCGATGCAAGATGCCGCCACCAAGTCATGCTTGTGGCCTTGCGACGAGTTCATGGAAGGTGCATGTATTAAGGAGGAATTTGATCAATTTATTCACATTACAGAGCTTGCTCCCTTCATCGCAGATAAGTGCCCCCAACACCTCGAACTCACGAAAACCTTCACAAAGAAATTTAAATATTTTCCCAGTGAGTCTAGAGTTTCATTCAACCTGTACGGTCATTCCTTTACCATGCCGTTAGAAATGTTTAGCGAAGCATGCAAACTTCCAAATGAGGGTTCCCTCGATGAACCAACAAAAGCCGAGTACGGATCATTTTTAGTTAATCTTTGCTTTGGCGAAGATAGGGGGCTTACACAAGGGAGAATTAACAGCATCCATTTTCCATCACTACAATATTTTGCACTCTTTAACGGTAAATGTATTGTAGGCAAACAAGATTGTAGCACACCGTGTGCTCATAATTTGAGTCTCTTACACACTGCCATAACTGGGAATAAGGATTATAATCTTGGTGCAATTGTTGCACGGAGGTTGCAGCTTAATGCTGCTAGTGGTAATTTTTATGGAGGAATCTATGCCTCCCGTGTAGCTGAGAGATTAAATGTTTCACCATGGCCTAACGACCCCATCCTACCCACTCAGTATTTAGACTTTGATGCCATGAAGCGTCATAAGTTCCTCACGGGTACGACCAACAACTATACCTATAACCTGAGGTTTAATAAAAAAAACATTGTGCCTGTTGCTTTGCCTGCACCTGCCCTCTTTGATTTTCACACTAGGGGAAGATATTATGTCCATGAGAGCAAAGCCCATGCGTACAACGCGGAAGTTGAAGCTGCCAGGAGGGCCGCGGAGTCTGCTCCGAGGGCCTCAATGAGCCATCGCCCAGATTATTATTCATACGGATGGTGATTACCAAGCTAGGCCAAAAACCTAAGCTTGGGGGAGTACGTATGTCCACCGACATTACATTCATGTTCACACATTTCATTCCAGTTGTCGGTGTTCATACTTTTTCATTGTAATATCCATGCTAGATTTGTTTTCTCGCTTTCCTCTTGTGTGTTTGAAAAACTTTGAGAAAACCCAAAAATATTTCCTACTTCTTTTTAGCTTTTCTTTCTAGCTTAGTTTAATAGTAGCATCAAAAGAAAACCCAAAAATATTTCTCGCTTCTTCTTTTACTTGTTGGGAGCTTTCCCGTGTAAATAGTTTTTCTCGTTTTGTTTTTCCTCTTTAATTTGCTCTCTGTAAGAAAAAACAAAAACTCCAAAAATATTTCAGTGTGTTTCTCTGAAATTCTTTTCTTTTTATTTGAGTCGTAGCTAGGAGAAGACCATGATGAAATTGTTGAGTGGTTCTCATCTGCATTATCGTTTATCTAACAAAGAGCCCATATTACTTTGTCTTCTCCTCTTGAATAAAATGTTTGCAGATTCCAGCTTAGTCCACGACATTCTTGCACTATTATTATTTTCTTATCATTCGGTCGTGCAAGTGAAAGGCAATAATGACGACATTTGATGAATTGACTGTGGCAGAGAAAGGCGGGTATGAACTCAACTTGTTTTTGTTTTTGTAAATATGTTTAACCTAGTATCCCTTGATTCAGCTCATTATGATCAAACATGTTTGCAATGACCATTAGAGATTATAGTTGTTCATGCCATGCTTAAGTAGCTAGGAGTGGATAATGATTTATCTTGGGTTTCAACATGCATTAAAATGGTTGTGATGCGGTATGATGATATGGTATCCTCCTCTGAATGTTTCAAGTGGCTTGACTTGGCACATGTTCACGCATGTAGTTGAATCAAAACCAACATAGCATTCATGATATTTATGTTCATGGTGTCCATATCCTACTCATGCTAGTATTCAATGTTGATTATATGAAATGCATGTTCATGACCGTTTTCGCTCTCTAGCTGGCCGCTTCTCAATCTAATTGCTAGCCTTCTCCTGTACTAAGCGAGAATACTGCTTATGCATCAAAACCCTTAAACCAAGTTATGCCAGATGAGTCCACTATATCTACCTATATGCGTATTACCCTGCCGTTCCAAGTAAATTTGCATGTGCCACCTCTAAAAATTCAAATGAACATCTGTTTTGTGTGCCTGGACCGCTCATGGAGCGATAGGGGGTGGTCAGTATCTTCCATGCTAAGCGGGTTATTCTCATGATGAGTGTTTATTCACTTGTCCTTACACGAGAGGGGCGGTAATAGGGATTCCCAGTCCCGAAATAAAAAATAAAAAATAATTAAACAAAACTCCCCCAGGAATGTTGTTGGTTTGGACGGTACCCGTGGATGCGGCTCGCCGTGGAGTGTGATTGTTGGTGGAGGGGGAGTAAACCTTTACTTTTATCGCTTGGGAACCGCCGCTAATTTGTTTAGCATGGAAGATATTGATAACTCTTGGTCGTGACGTTGACAGGAAGGGTGTACCTCCCAAAATTATACTTATCTCCGTTTTAAACTTTGAGCTCTGGCACCACTGCAAACCCATGCTTCCCTCTGCGAAGGGACTATCTATTTACTTTTATGTTGAGTCATCACCTTCTCAAATAAGCGTCAGACCTGAGAGCAGTATTGTCATCCTCATGCATTGCGTATAGTTGATGTTGGGTGCAGCATGACTGGGTCTTTTCTACCATGAATTACAATGTTTAGTCGCTGCTTGAACTTTGGAGGTGCTCTGCATTTATGTTTTGCGGTCTCAGAAAGGGCTAGCGAGATACCACTATTGTCATATTGTATCATGATTGTTTTGACAAAGTGTTGGCGCTTGAGATATCTTATTATTGCTCGCTAGTTGCTTATGTTATTGTTATGAGTAAATATAATTTCTAAGAGTTATTGTTGACATGGTTAGTCATAATCTTTGCTGAAAACCTGGGTGCTACTTAAGCATATATATGTAAACAAGAACAAAAGAGTTCATAAAAGTTTTTCTTTATCACTTTCAGTTTGTCAACTGAATTGCTTGAGGACAAGCAAAGGTTTAAGCTTGGGGGAGTTGATACATCTCCAACATATGTACTTTTCCTCACCCTTTTGCCCTTGTTTTGGACTCTAATTTGCATGATTTGAATGGAACTAACCCGGACTAACGCTCTTTTCAGCAGAACTACCATGGTGTTGTTTTTGTGCAGAAATAAAAGTTCTCGGAATGGAACGAATTTTTTTGGAGAATTATTTCAGAATATATGTGAATTATTGGAGCCAAAATCCACCGAGGAGGGGGGCCAGGGTGGCCAGCACCCACCAGGGCGCCCCAGGCCCCCTGGGCGTGCCCTGGTGGGTTGTGCCCACCTCGTGGCCCCACTTGCTCTAATTCTGCCACTATAAATTCCTATTTTCGGAGAAAAAAATCAGAGAGAAAGTTTCATCGCGTTTTACGATACGGAGCCACCGCCACCTCCTGTTCTTCATCGGCAGGCCAGATCTGGAGCCCGTTTGAGGCTCCGGAGAGGGGAATCTTCGGTCTTCGTCATCACGAACCTTTCTCCATCGCCAATTCCATGATGCTTCCCACCGGGAGTGAGTAATCCCTTCGTAGGCTTGCTAGTCGGTGAGGAGTTGGATGAGATTCATCATGTAATCGAGTTAGTTTTGTTAGGGCTTGATCCCTAGTATCCACTATGTTCTGAGATTGATGTTGCTATGACTTTGCTATGCCTAATGCTTGTCACTAGGGCCCGAGTGCCATGATTTCAGATCTGAACCGTTTATGTTATCATCTCTATATCTATGTTCTTGATCCGATCTTGCCTGGTCATATGCACCTATTACGTGTTATGATCTGTCAACCCCATAGTGACAATATTTGGGATACTTCGCGGTGATGACCGTAGTTTGAGGAGTTCAAGTATTCACCACGTGTTAATGCTTTGTTCCGGTTCTCTATTAAAAGGAGGCCTTAATATCCCTTAGTTTCCTTATGGACCCCGCTACCACGGGAGGGTAGGACAAAATATGTCATGCAAGTTCTTTTCCATAAGCACGTATGACTATTTATGGAATACATGCATACATTACATTGATGAACTGGAGCTAGTTCTGTATCGCCCTAGGTTATGAATGTTACATGACGAATATCATCCAATGAGTTACCGATCCAGTGCCTACGAGCTTTCCACTTATTATTCTTGCTAAGTTACTATTACTGTTGCTGCTGTTCCAACTACTACAAAACTATTGCTACTACTGTTACTGTCACTACTGCTATCAAACTATCATATTACTGTGCTACTGATCACTCTGCTGCAGATATTTAATCTCCAGGTGTGGTTGAATTGACAACTCAACTGTTAATACTCTCAAGTATTCTTTGGCTCCCCTTGTGTCCAATCTATAAATTTGGGTTGAATACTCTACCCTCAAAAACTGTTGCGACCCCCTATACTTGTGGGTTTTCACCTGAGCAGTATCCCAAAACCACATGGGTAGCTGCAAAAGGCTCTTCAGTTGACCCGTCCACATTATCTGGCTTTACCTGTACTAACCCTATCATCATTGACGAGTCATTTGACTCCAATTACAAGTTGTTCAAATCTATGAATGGTGAAGTGTTTGCTAGGTACATTGGAACTAACTGCATGAATGGTTCACCTATGAAGAGAATCTGGGTTCCCAAATGTCTTCTTGAGAAGCTTCCAATGTTATGACACCACCAAGGAAGAAGACAAAGCCCAGACCAAAGTCTTCATATGGACCAAAATCTTCATATGTACCCAAATCTTCATATGATCATCCTAACAACTATGTTTCGCTGGGTAGAGTTGAAAGGGCTCATGAATATGTGCACTATGGCATAAACCGATATGTTCATCCTACTAAGAACATTTTTGCATATTCATTCGAGTACTCTAACACTCCTATGAAACGTACTATTAGGGCATCTTTGCCTAAATTCTATGATGCTGCCTTACGTCTGATTGCTTCTAAGCCACCCCTACGCATGTGGGTGGTCAAGAAGAACTAATATCTTCATGCAACATCGGGTCTCCAGATGGGATGAAGCCTATCTTGAAGATTATCTCTGGAGACCCGAAAATAGTCTTGTCTGGACGCAAGATAATTAACGCGAATGGTGTTACCATTCATATCGTCCAAAATTTACTTACAATTGTGTACTGCAATATCTTCATCAATGCATGTTACAATTACATGCCTTGGTGAACTAGACTAATTCTCAATGCAGGAAGACAAATCCAATGCCACTGAATGGATTATGGACAATGGATGCACCAATCATATGACTGGTGACCGAAGCCTATTGATGGAGCAAACTCTTCGACCTCCAACAAAAGACCACATCGTCTTTGCTGACAAGAGCAACAACAAAGTACTGGGACTAGGTAGAGTTGCTATCTCAAGGGACCGACACATGGAAAATGTCATGCTTGTCGAATCCCTTGGTTACAACTTAATGTCTTTCTCAATGCTCTGTGACTTAGATATGCTTGTCATATTTGGCAAATTTCGATGTGTTGTGCTAATGGCCTCTGACCAAACCAAAGTCTTCGAAGGTTTTCAAAGAGGTGATCTGTATATGGTAGACTTCTCTGCAGGACCACAGGTTACCACATGTCTTCCGGCAAAAGCTTCGGAATACTGGTTATGGCATAGAAGGCTGGGACATGCTGGGATGAGGAACTTGCACACACTCGCCAAGAAGAAGCTTATCATTGGCGTCGAAGGTGTCAAGTTCAAGAAGGACCACATATGTGGTGCTTGTGAAGCCGGGAAGATGACTAGGGCCAAACATCCCTCGAAGACAATTATGACGACCACTCGTCCCTTCGAGCTGCTACATATGGACTTATTCGGCCCTACTCACTATTCCACCT
Organism: Elymus sibiricus; assembly: GCA_039707655.1. Taxonomy (NCBI): domain Eukaryota; kingdom Viridiplantae; phylum Streptophyta; class Magnoliopsida; order Poales; family Poaceae; genus Elymus; species Elymus sibiricus. The sequence goes on along the minus strand of CM077663.1, from coordinate 396,531,757 downwards.
TCTCTACCACTACAAATCTATATGGCTTCGTTGTTGTTGATGATTATTCTCGATTCACCTAAGTGCACATCATACTCTATAAAACTGAAGTGCAAGATGTCTTCATGCGCTTTGCCAACAGGTGTATGAACAACTACAACATCAAGATCAAGCACATCATGAGTGACAATGGCACTGAATTCAAGAACACATGCCTGGATACCTATCTTGATACACTTGGTATCACTCATGAGTTCTCTGCTCCATACACACCTCAGCAGAATGGCGTCGTGGAGCGCAAGAACCGGACTCTCATTGAGATGGCTAGCACTATGCTTGATGACTACAAGACACCCCGGAAGCTATGGCCTGAAGCCATAGATACTGCATGCCACATCATCAACAGAGTATATCTTCACAAGTTCTTAAAGAAAACATCATATGAGCTACTCACCGGTAAGAAACCCAATGTAAGTTATTTCAAAGTCTTCGGTGCAAGATGCTGGATAAGGGATCCACACCACACTTCTAAATTTGCATCGAAAGCACATGAGGGTTTCATGCTTGGTTATGGAAAGGATTCTCACACCTACAGAGTCTTCAACACTTTCCACAATAAAGTTGTTGAAACTGTAGATGTGTGATTCGAAGAAACTAATGGCTTGCAAAAAGAGCACCTACCTCCTGTGCTAGATGAACTTCCACCTGAAGAAGCTATCAGATTGATGGGCACTGGAGAAATCATGCCTGAAGAACCGAAAGTAGAGGAAGTCATCATTCCACTATGCACTCAACGTGAAGACAATGCTGAACCTGAAGACAATGCTACTGACGAAGACAATGCTCAGCAGCCGGAACAAAGTCTTCGCCCTGCACATCCACACGTGGCAAATGAAGTCCAAATTGAGAAAATGCTTGACATCATAAATGCATTAGGTCCACTCACTCGCTCAAGAGCTACTCAATTGGCTAACTTTTGTGGGCATTTTGCTTTTGTGTCTATCTCAGAGCCCACCAAAGTAGATGAAGCCTTCAAGGAATCAGAATGGATTCAAGCCATGCAAGAAGAGCTTCACCAGCTCGAGCTCAGCAATGTGTGGGAACTCGTGAAGCGCCCTGATCCGAGGAAGAACGAAGTGGATCTTTCGCAACAAGCAAGATGAGTCTGGCCAAGTACTCAGAAACAAGGCTCGACTCGTGGCTCAAGGCTACACACAGGTTGAGGGTATTGATTTCGGTGAAACATTTGCACCTGTTGCTAGGCTTGAAGCTATACGTATACTGCTTGCTTATGCCAACCATCATGACATATGCCTATATCAAATGGATGTCAAAATTGCATTCCTCAATGGTAAGATTGAGGAAGAAGTATATGTTGCTCAACCACCAGGGTTTGAAGATCCAAAGCATCCTGACAAAGTCTACAGGCTTAACAAGGCACTGTATAGCCTCAAGCAAGCACCAAGGGCTTGGTATGACACACTCAAGGAGTTTCTCAAGGAGAAAGGCTTCAAACCTGGTTCACTCGATCCCACTCTCTTTACTAAATCCTATGATGGTGAACTGTTTGTATGTCAAATCTATGTGGATCACATTATCTTCGGCTGTACTAACAATCGATACAGTGATGAGTTTGCTTTTATGCTGCAAGAGAATTATCAAATGTCGACGATGGGAGAACTGAAATTCTTCCTAAGGCTGATTCGACAACAACCCAACAATATCTTTATATCTCAGGAGAAGTACCTTAAGGACTGCCTCAAGAAATTTGGCATGAATGAAGCCAAAGGCTACAAGACGCCAATGCCTACCAATGGTCACCTCTACACTGACGAAAATGGTAAAGATTTTGATCAAAAGGTATATCGCTCCATGATTGGCTCTTTATTATACCTATGTGCATCTAGGCCAGATATAATGCTTAGCGTTTGCGTGTGCGCCCGATTTCAAGCGGCACCAAAGGAGTCGCATCACCTAGCGGTGAAGCGAATACTTAGATATCTGGCTCACACCCCAACACTAGGATTATGGTATCCAAAGGGTTCGAAGTTTAAGCTCATTGGCTACTCAGATTCTGACTTTGCTGGCGACACAGTTGATCACAAGTCTACATCTAGCACATGTCACTTTTTGGGACGATCTCTTGTATGTTGGTCTTCGAAGAAGCAAAACTGTGTATCACTCTCCACTGCTGAAGCCGAATACATTGCTGCTGGCGCTTGCTGCACTCAGCTTCTTTGGATGAAGCAGACCCTCAAGGACTATGGCATGAACCCGAAGCATGTTCCTCTCTACTGCGACAATGAGAGTGTGATAAAGATCTCCTACAACCCAGTGCAACACTCGAAGACGAAGCATATTCAGATACGACATCATTTTCTTTGGGATCATGTGATGAAGGGAGACATCAACATCAAGCATGCTGACACTTAAGATCAATTGGCGGATATCTTCACGAAGCCTTTGGATGAGAAGAGATTTTGCAAGCTACGATATGAGCTAAATATCTTAGAATCCTCAAATGTCCTTTGAATGGGAATACATCCTAACGCTTATGCATGTTGATGAATTTGATGCGCAACACATGAAGTAACGTATGCCTTCAAACTCATGAAGACTTACACTCTAAGCGTGAAAACATTAACGAAGAATATGACTACAGAGCGCCACGATAATTGTGCGCCTTGTCCGGGTCAAACATTCTTATACGGTGGGTAACGCCACCACCCAACCTGAAGACTTTGCTTTTATGTTCGCATTTGTCTATGTCTTCAGGAAACTGAGTTTATCTTCGAGTAGAATGTTCTTCTCAAATATTGCATATACTTCAGTTGAATATACTTTGCATATTGTATGGAGTTATGTCCTCTACAACATTGTGCCTATAGCTATATCTTCGAGTTTCTTTTTCTAGGCCAATGTGACCGGACCCACTATCCTCATCTATTCTATTCTCTTCTAACGCTGTTCAGCTCCAGTCATATGCATTCTACTTGACACGTGTTGATTGTCTTCACTGCATCCTTGTCAGTCGAAGACAAACTCAACCAAACGTTTAAAATTCCAATTTGTTTTTACCGCACTTATCGCAACAACTTCCCGCTCCGTCGCTTCAGGTCGTGTAGTGGGCTATTAGACGTGTTGCATGCACGCCACGTGTCCCACTAAACCGAAGAGTCTGGGTCATATCCGTCCAAAAATCTCGGATGTTCCAGTCCTTATAAATACATCTGCCCTGGCACATTTATTGCTCTTCCTCGCCACCTCCACCGCTCGAGCTCTCAAACCCTAGCGCCATCACTGGATTTCATCACCGCAGGAGATGAAGCGCTTAGCTACCGTGACTTCTCCGACGACGTAATCACGCCGGCGGCAATCATCTCTGATTCGCCGCCGCCGTAGCTGTCTGCCACCACCGAGTTAGGGTGTGGCAGATCGAACCTCTCGGTTTCTCCGCCTCGTCGAGCTGTTCATCGAGTTCTTCACCGCGGTAAATAAATCGCTATTTTTACCGTCCTTTTTATCTGAAAAGTTACCAAATTTTTTTGATTGTTGTTTTTCACCTTTCCTTCAACAGCACTCAGATCTTGAACTCAATCTACCTAATGCCTTCACTTTTTGGTCTAAATTGGTTTGATTTCTCACTTGTACAAATTCTCGGACTTGTACAAATCTAAAACCACCATATCCTTTACAAAAGTGAATGTCTTCGGTGAACGAAGTAAATGTCTTCAAACCATGATTTATCTTCAAAATCTTCTGAGAATGCATATGACCTCTTCTCTTCCCTCGCGTCTCTAATTCTTTCATAGGTACATGTCCGCAGCAGAATCGCTTGGATCTCATCATCTGAAGTCATTTGCAGACTACTTGCAGATTCATCTGGACTCTTCAGGAGCCTGCTCTCATTTGCGCTCACCTGTGAAGCTTTTGCCGAAGCCAATGGCCACCGACAAATCATCAAAAAAGGGCGGTCGGCAAAGGCGTCTGAATACTTCCAAAGATCTTCCTCCAAAACTTTATGAAAACTACAAATCTGATGAAGATGAGACCTACGGTCAGCGCAAGACTCGAATCCAGGGGATTCGAAGATACTGGGCAGAAAAGTGGTACAACTATGAGTTTGTAATAGATGAATACACAGAGAAGAATACTGAAAAAGCTCCATGGACTGACATCATTTACAAAAATCTTCATTTGAAGACTAAGGCGGAAGCCATAAGAATTGGGTTCTTCCCGTGCATGGTCAGGCCTCCAATGCCAAGGAATCCAGATCCATCAAGTATTCGTGGATGCCCAGAGCCTGGTGAGACTGCTGAGGCTGATGCAGAACGACCACCGATTACTGATCCGAAGCGTGTAAAGAAAGCAAAGGCTTCAAGGCGAAAAGCTTCAAAGGCTTCGAAGCCTGTTGTCACAACACCTCAGGGTTCAAGATCACCCTCTGTTGATCCAGATGAGACCGAGGACGAATCACGCCTGGTATGGCGAATAAAAAGAAAGTTGTTGCTGCCCGAGGATCGAAGCCATGTTGTCGGGGATATAACCCCACGGTATGACCCGCCCTACTGGGCCGGGTCAGTATAAAGGTGGCTCTGGAACTATGTTGAAGATGGGATGTGTCGAGAAGGTAAAACAAGTAAGGCGATTACCAAGTGAACCGTCGGGCGGCCCAAACGCGTGGAGACGGCGATTCAGAGGCCCACAGGGTAGAAGACGCCGGAGGATTCCTTGCTCAAAGGGCAAGGCGTGTTAGGGACGTGAAAGGTTACTAGTTGTAATATGACTCGGACTCTATTGTAAACCCTAGAGTCTTAACCTATATATAAAGGCAAGCCCCCAGGACCAACAAACTTAAGTCAGACACCCTCGAAAGCTAGGTTAGCGATTCCGCACCCTTGTAATCGAAATCATCATCAATATAGACACAAAGCAGGACGTATGCTATTACCTCCATTGGAGGGGCCGAACCTGGTTAAACTTGCCTCATGTTCCCGTTTAACCCCTTTGAGTCGCCACCTAGCGTCGATGGCCTCACACCTAAGTCCTTGCACGAGGACATCTGCCGTGACGAAACCACGACCATTGGCGCCCACCGTGGGGCTCTCGCCCGATGGAGTTGAGTTCTCGAAGGGAACCTGTCCCGGGTTCGGGAAATTCGTGGTTGATCAGATGATCAAGAGTCGCCGCGACAAGATCTACATCGACGATCCAGTCTGGGGGGCCGAGGCCGGCTCAGCTGAGCGCGAACACCAAGTTCCCCTTGGCAGGATCGGCGCTACGGTTTTCGAGTCGGGCATCTTCACCAACATCGACGAACTGGCTCGGCGCTCCCAACCCGGCCAGGATCAAGCCGGTCGGCGTCGTGTGTTCGTCGGCTTCACCCACGGAGTTTGCCTCTCGGATGAGCCGGCGAGCAGCGGCGACATCTTCATCAACTCTGATGGAGAGTCTTCCACCGGAGAAACTGAATTGATCTGTCCTCTCTATGATGACAGACTCGAGGGATCATTGGAGATTGAAGCCCCTGAGGAATTCCATGAGTCGCCTTGCCAGGTTGCTGTCTACATGGCAGGAACTGCGGCGGCTGAGAACCCGTCCGCAGCTGGAACGTCGGGTGGATCTGGCGGGTCTGGCAAGACGCCGGCTCAAGCCATGACAGATTTAATGGCTGAGATGGCAAAGCTCGTGGAGAGTCCCGTCACTGCGGAAAATCAAGAGGAGCGTAACATGGAGTTAACCAAACTACGTGACCAGATGACCGTGGTATAGAGGGAAATTGATGCTGAGAATGCCAGGATGGCGGAATTACAGGCTCGCATACATAATGAGTCAGAGCGCCTTAAAGTTGAGGCTTGGCAGTTAGGACTTCAAAGAGATGCATCTGAGGCGGTTTTCCAGAGGAGACACCGGAGCCGGCTACCAACGAGCCTCGAGCCACAGCAACTTTTTAATACCCCCCCAGCAGACTCAGAGGGCAGGGCAGCCGCTCGGAAATCAACAAAACGAGCCGCCTCAGCCACCATCAACTCACTCGCCACCACGACGTTTTCAGACGCCACAGGGTCACTTTTCTAACCCTGTTGACAATGTGGTGGCGGCGACCCGACAGCTGGAAGCACTACCTATTCATGGAAATACCCATGTTGATGTCGAGGCTAGAAACGCCATAGAGATGCTAAAGACAGTAGTAGTTCAGCAAGCAGAATATTCTTATAGCCGCGATCGGATGCACTCCACCCCTTATGCCAGCCGCAGCAAGAGCCGACATGTGGAGTCTCCGGCTGTTTCTAGCAGCGGGCGCAGGCAACAGCCTCAAGTTTCCCCGAATCGGCCTGTTCCATCAGGGGCTCAGGCGATTGTTGATGCGGCTAGGGGTGCGCGACAGGCAGAGGCGGAAGTAGCAGCACGGGCGATCCAACAGCTTCATCCTCAATCGGAGGTTGGGACCAACAGTAGGACAATTGGGATACCTTGTCTATCCCAGGCCCTCCGCGCCGAGCGTATGCCCAAAGACTTCAAGGGGCCCCGCAAGGTGCCAAACTACACAGCGGATCTTGAGTCGGCGGCTTGGATCGAAAGCTACAAGTTAGCAATGGATATGTTGGATGTCAATGACGTTGTGTGCGCCAAATACTTGACCATGATGCTGGAAGGACCGGCTCGGACATGGTTGAAGAATCTACCACCCAATTCCATCAACACTTGGTCAGATCTCAAAGAACGCTTCATCAAGAATTTTCAGGGAGGCAAGAAGCCAATGCCGATAGTGGACCTTCAGCATTGTGTCTAGCGCATGGACGAGTCAGCCCATCATTGGACTCGCTGGGTCGCAGAAATCATACACTCGTCAGACAGCATTACGACGGCTCAAGTTGTCCTGATCCTAGAAAAGAATTGCCACTTCCAGCCGCTGGTCGAGAAGCTCGGGCAGCTCAAGCGTAAGGTACAGGACATGGGCGACTTAATGAATGTCTTCACTAGGTACGCCGAGTCAGACAGCACGACGGATCCCGGCTCAGATGAGGACAAGACTAGCAAAGGAAAGAAAGATGAAGGTGGTAAAGGCCAACACAATCACGGTGGTAAGCAGGGAACCCAGAATAACAATGGCAAGCGGAAGCAGCTAGATGACGGGTCAGATTTCGTTGCCAACACCAATGTTGGTTTCAAAAACCAACGCCGTAATGGTCGCCCTAGAGGAACTTATAATGGGAATAAGCCTCGTAATTACGAGGAGGCGCTCAAGGGACCATGTCCCAAACATAGTACCCAGGACAAGCCGGCTACCCACTCATGGGAACATTGTTACATAATGCAGGAATTCCACAACCAAGCCTTCCAGAATCATCAAGGGGGCAACGGTGGTGGACACCCGGGTCAACATGGTCCTGGCGGGTCTCAGGGCGGCTCAGGAGCTGGTTTTCCACACCAGGTGAATAATGGCAATGGACAACATCCTGGCCCAGAAAATCAACATAACAACCAAGGTGGTTTCCAGAGTAACCCCAAGCAGTTGAATAGCAGTCAGTACCACTAGCACCTGATTCCTAAAAAATAATCCATATTATCCGGAGAAATCTATGAGAAGGATCATAAACCTCCGAGAAGAAAATAACCCGGCCTTAGAGCACTGCTCACCTACGGTCGTATTATACTGCCTTTTTTGCTTTTTGTAATTCACCCCCCTGCAAATTCTGTACATACTTCTTTATGTTTCAAATATAATAAAGACGGCACACCCGAAACTCGGAGTTTCTGTCGTTTCAGCCTTCAAACTGAGCATGAGTCTTTATTTTCTGAAACATTTGGCACTTGGGGGCTTCCAACTCACCGAGTTTAGCTTTATTACCCTTGTGACCCGGCAAAACGCCACAATACATTGGGCATTTGGGGGCTTCCAACTCACCGAGTTCAGCTTTCTCACCCTCTTGACCCGGCAAAAAAAATGCCACATATGGTTAAACCTACGTGTATGCTTCATGGGACTCCGATCAGGTGACCCCGTGTACTCTTGAAAAGTCAATCCTTTTTTGGACCCTGAACTTCTTAAGGTTAAAACATCGGCTTGTGTCACGTGAGAGCCGGCATGCAGAGAGCTAGGATAAACCATCGGTTATCATACCTGCTTCATTGAAGCAAGACTCGAGCCTCGAAAGCCGGTCTCTATGTCGAGCCTCGAAAGACGGCATTTTATACTCTGCATACATTATCATGCATTGTTTCACACTGCATCATATATACGTATTTGCATTTCATGTTCCATGGGACCGGTTTAAAAAAAAGACCGGGTTAAATCGTAATTTTCACATCAGTGAATACATCTTTATAGTCAAACATGACCAGATCCTGATTATGGGTTATCATAACCAGTTTTTAGAAAATCGGGTTTTTTACCACACCGGCTCAGAAGAGATACTTTCTCTCGAAAGGTCGGTTTATATTACTGAGCTTCGAAAGCCGGTCTCTTTTCACCGAGCCTCATTTAAGCCGTTTTATTCATAGCACTTTATATATCTGTGCACTACCTCATAAGTTTCAGGTACCACATTATCCTTGTTTGCCGGCCCATATATGAGCGTCCGGCTTATCGACCGCCGTCATACTATGAATGGTTCAGTCATTATATTCTTCAATAAGACTTGAGCTCTGAAAAGCCAAAAATTCTTTGCTGGCTCATTTCTTTGACCTGTCCTCTCTGTTTTAACTAAAGGACTCATCGAGCATAGCAGAGATGATCAAAGACAAGCACATGAACGGTACTATCAGCAATTATCGAAACAAGATCAAATGGATCAACGTTTCTTAAAAGTACCTTCATGAAAGCAAACATGCACGAAGGCATGACAGACTTTATCAAGAAGTTTTCGAGCTACTCCTATGACAGACTCATTCAGCGAGCCAAAAAAAAAAGTCATGTTCTGCCCAGCACTTGGGGGCTAGAACCACCGGATGGCTTAAATTGTTTTGCATATCACTTCGGTGATTGGGTTTCCGCGATGGATGGGTTAACATCAGACTAACCACTCACCTGAGCCGCCTCCGGGTCACCCTCCACTAAATCTTCTGGGTCTTCAATTTGAAGGTTTTCCATATCCCAGTTGCAATGGGTCAAGGCATGAAGGACAACTTCTTCATTTAGAATGGAGGACGGGTCAACGTCGGGGGCAAAGAAATGCTTGCGACGACGAGGAGTCAGGTTCACCGATACAAAGGATGGCGGGCGAATTCGTGCATTGTTAGCGTCGTAAGCCGCCTGATAACTTTTCAGCTCCATCTCAGCGACAAGTTGTGTGGCCAACACTCGTGATGTCTTGACACACTTACGATAGTCAACATCACCGAAAGCTGAGCCATCATCTTTGAGCTTAGGAAACCCTTTGACCATTTCTGCTGGGTCAAGCTCCTCCAAATAGGCAAAGGCCCGGCTCAGAGAGGATGTTGCACCGGCTCGGGCGGCTGATCTCTTCAGCTCTTTAACTTGCTTCGAGATCGTTGAGAGAAACTTCAGCACATCCGTGATAAGCCTCACTTGCTCTTTATTCCCCATGACCGCCTTGATATCAAGATAGCTTCCGGCATACAGTTGCTCAGTCGGTGTATAAACAGCCTTCATCATAAGCACCCTGTTATCTTGGAGGCTGCCTAACCTTGGGCCTACAAATACAATTCAAGAGTGTAAGTCGTCGGGCGGCTTATCTATGAACGGAGATATTTTTGCGGGATGACAAGAATTCTCACAAGATACTTACCAAAGATAGCTTGGGCCATTTGGGCAATATGCCGTTTTAGCCTGGATAGCTCTTCTGCGATGGGTCTCAATCGGCCCTCGGCCTGTTCTGCGCGATCCAATAAGGCGACTTTTTCAGCCTCAAAGGACTTATTTTGTTTTTCAAAATGTTCCTTGTCTTTCTCCAAATCCTCCAAGGTAAGATGAAGCTTCTCCTCAACGGCTGCTTGGGCGTTTTTTCCTACTGCAAGATTTTTCTCTAGCCCGGTCAATTTTGACTCGGCGGCTTTCAGAGATTCCTGCACAATAGGAGCCATCACTTCCCACAGTCATAAACCAGCAACAACATGCAATATAATATGACTGACAAATTATCACAAGTCTCCAGCAGATTGCAAGCAATATACTTGACACTTCGGGGCTAATGCATGTCGTTTCTTTCAAAAGCAAAGATATGAATAAGACCCGACTCATCTCTAGAAGATGAGCCGGCCCTTGGGGGCTACAGATCGAATTCTTGTTATTATTAACAAGACCCGATTCATCTCAAGAAGATGAGCCCGCCCTTAGGGGCTACAGGTCGAATTCTTAATATATTATTAACAAGACCCGACTCATCTCAAGAATATGAGCCGGTCCTTGGGGGATACAAAGGGATACATGGAGTATGCAGCATAAAGGAACGTACCTCGTATCTGCTTTTCATCATGCTGACTAAGCCGGCTTCCATCTCCTGGCTTGTAGCAAGACGGTCCAAGTAACCGGCATGCAATTCCTCATCACTCATGTTCTCATAACTGGGAAGCTCTAGCTTGGCTTTTCCCTTCTCAGGCAGTAATGTTTCAGCCTTGGCAACAAGTTTTGTCAACACTCTGGAGACCTCAGGAACGGTATACCTCGACCAAGTAATGACGACCTCCTCATTTTTATCACAAGGATCATTTTTAGTTGTCTTTGGAGGACTGGGAGGGTTAAGATTGGCCGCCGGGTCAGCTTCAGTGTCCATAACATCAGCATGTGCTGGCTCAAATTGAGGGGGTAAATCAGTCTGCACCTCCTGATGATCTTCAGGCTGATCTGCATGAACTTCAGGGGTTACCAAATCAGGTTTCCCTGGCTTAGGGGCCTCAGGGTCAGTGGATGGCTCGCCAGTTTTTCTCTTCTTGGCCTTGGCTTGAGCCCTACAAAACAAAAAGACAGAATCAAGAATATGTGAAAAGGCTTGCATAGGCAGACGTATGATGAAAGAGGATTTACCCAGGGTTGATGACTAATGGTGGCAGCTTGGAGGCGGTTGAGTCGCCTGATGAAGGTGGTGACTCCTGATAAATGGAATCAGAATGATTAAAAGGTTGCTAATTTAAACCAGCCTCGGAAGAAAGATTTGAATTAAAAGGTACCTGAGTTGGGCGTTTACGGGCAGCCGGCTTATTGGGTAAGCCGTCTGCAAGATCACCATTACCGCTCCGAGTTCTGCGCTTCGATTTATGCTGAGTTTTCTTCAAAACAAAATTGGGATCCAAATAAGCATCTAGATGAGAGAATCTTACTTTCCGAATGACCCGCCTTGTTCTTGTTGGAAGCAAGGATTCTGAGCTGGAGGAAATGGAAATTACCTCAACATCTTCTGCCCGGTTTGTATCGACATTACCCTAACAAAAGGAGACATCAACTGGATTCAATAAAATACGGTTAAAGAAAATTGATTTCTACCTCCGACTGAACATCGGCCGTTTCTGACTCGCCCATGAGTGACGGCTCTCCAACGACTGCCTTATCTTTCTTTGAACTTGGAAGGACCTTAGGCTTCTTGGCTGCAGTTTTTGCTCGCTTCTTGCCCCAAAATGAATACTTGGCCTACAAAGTTGAGGATAAAACTAATAGGTAAGGATTCGGAATTTAAAAGAAGAAATCATTTATAAAAGTCAGGCATAGTCACCAAAGATTCTTACTGGAGGAGCCGGGTTAAGAGCATAAAAGGGCTTTAGTCCATCTTTGCTGCAAGCGGCTAGACTTTCACCCAATAGCTTCTTCACAATCCGATTCACTTCATCAATGTCCAAAGTTATATTGTTAAACCTTTGGGGGTCGTCTAAGTCACCGAAATAAGCACACATCAGGCTGTCACGATGGCTTAGTGGCAAAATACCCCAAGATACCCAACACCGGGTCAAATCAACCCCAGTTAGCCCGCTGGCTGTTAAAGCCCTTAGTTTTGGATATATAGGGGCATGTTGAGCATGTTCTTCTGGAGGAGACCAACCGGGAAGTTCGAGTTCCATGGGGAGGCGATCTAGTCTATAACCTGGCAAGGGGTTCTCATCAGCCGGGGCCGTGTTTCGGCGGTAGAACCAAGTCTTATTCCACCCTTTAGGATTGCTTGGCAGCAGGAAAGGCAACGTCTCTTCGCCTCTGGATTGAAACCCCGCCAAGTTCTAGGCTGGGGCCATCTGCGCATTCAGTTTGGCGATTCAAATAGAAGAATTCCCTAAAGAGGGAAACAGAGGGCTCTATCTGCAGATACGCCTCACAAAGTACTTGGAATTGACAGAGATTGGATATAGAATTGGGGCCAAGGTCATGAGGATGAAGATGAAAAAAGTGTAAAACGTCTCGAAAGAATTTTGACCCGGGAGGGGAGAAGCCTCTGAGAAGATGGTCCAGGAATATTACCACTTCTCCCTCACCAGGTTTTGGAATTTCTTCTCCAAGAGCAACCCACCAGCCAACTACTTCCTTGGATGGCAGAATACCCTGATCTTGATAATCTTGAAGTATAGACTCGAAAACTTGGGAACGCGCACAGTTGCAAATTTTGGGTTCCGACATAATGAGTCGCCTGGATAAAGCAAAAGGGGGCGGCTTAAGCAAATGGTTCAAATAAGACGATCTAATTATTTATAATGGAAGAGATGCCTTGAGAGGAGTCAGAGCCTTAACACAGCAGTTTAACGCATGGCGGGTTACAATTATTGAGCCGACAAAAATAAGGGCGACTGATGCTAGATCCAAGACCTCTAATTTTTGCTAAGTATGGAACAAACAGGTTTCTACCAAACTGGCTGCGATTACAGATCTACAAATGGTTCGGAAAGGGAAAATACTTTGCTAACCCTAAACCGTAAGGTATGGAAGCAGCGGCAGTATAATGCACAGATTCTTAAAGAAGATTTGCAGGTCCTATGCAAGAAATGAATCTGCCGATCAAAGCCGCTCTATTTTTGTGGTAAAACTCATGGAATCCACACGTGAACAAGTAATGGCGATGAATGAAAACGGAACTACCGGAGTACTCGAGAACTCTGACGAACTATTATAGATCTAGGAGAGAATGATTTACCTGAGGGGAGCTAAGGACAGCAGAGGCGATCAACTGGACCCGATGTGGACGCGGCGTCGCTGCAGTCCCGAAGATGGCCACCGGCGACGAGCTGAGCAGCGGCACTGGTACGACGAGGCTTTCGGGCGTGAGGAAGAAGAAGCGAGAGGGACGAGGTAAAAGTGAAAGAAGGGACCCTCCAGTGAGTATTTAACAAAGGAGAAGCCCGAAGGGGCAACCGGCAGGCGCGAAAATCAAGGCGACACAGTAAATTTTGAGAAACAAAAATGCCTCAATTTTCGGGATACATGGATGCACTTAGATTCGCCGTGATGTCATCATTAGTTTCCTGGATTTCTGGCGATTGACGTCATTAAATGGACGGCGCGGGAAAAACGACAAGTCTGGAAGTACTGTGAGCCAGCGCTTCGAGGATCTTGAAGAACAGACGCAAGCAGATGGTGAGACGCCAAGAGAAGGTAAGGGAAATTGACATGAATGAATTCAAATCAATTTGGGGCCAAATGTCGGGGATATAACCCGACGGTATGACCCGCCCTACTGGGCCGGGTCGGTATAAAGGCGGCTCTGGAACTATGTTCAAGATGGGCTGTGCCGAGAAGGTAAAACAAGTAAGGCGATTACCATGTGAACCGCCGGGCGGCCCAAACGCGTGGAGACGGCGATTCAGAGGCCCACAGGGCAGAAGACGTCGGAGGATTCCTTGCTCAAAGGGCAAGGCGTGTTAGGGACGTGAAAGGTTACAAGTTGTAATATGACTCAGACTCTGTTGTAAACCCTAGGGTCTTGACCTATATATAAAGGCAAGCCCCCAGAACCGACAAACTTAAGTTAGACACCCTCGAAAGCTAGGTTAGCGATTTCGCACCCTTGTAATCGAGATCATTATCAATACAGACACAAAGTAGGACGTAGGCTATTACCTCCATCGGAGGGGCCGAACCTGGGTAAACTCGCCTCCTGTTCCCGTTTAACCCCTTTGAGTCGCCACCTAGCGGCGATTGCCTCACACCTAAGTCCTTGCACGAGGACATCTTCCATGACAAAACCACGACACATCTGTATCCTTGATGGATGCCGCAAACATGATCGAGCTCTCCGATGATGAATTTGATGATGAAGCGCTGGCGAAGCTCATCCAGCAAAAAGAGTAGGAAGCTAAACGTCTTGAAGACCTACCTCTCTTTGATGCACAAATTCTCGACCACTTCATTGATGAGTGGTTTGTTGATCCCTCTCTCGCCATTGACGCCTTACAGCTACCCATTGGAATGAGCGTCACCTTCCAAGGACTGGTGAATGAGGAGCTTACTGTGGCTCAGAAGGCCATTCAACAACGAGCAAAAATTAGCCATGAGAAGGCACTGTTGAAGGCAAATGTTCACAAGCTCATAGCTGATCAAATCCATGGCTATTAGCTTATGATGAAAGACCTCAAGGATGAGTTTACTAAGAGGTGTGAAGCTGTCAAAGGCGCCCTAGCGCGTCTCAAGAAGAAAGCTGCAACAATGGTTCAAGCACACAATGACATGCTAAAGAGAAAAGCTCTTGGACAGCCTGCACTTGATCCAAGGATCATTGAGAGATCCAAGCAGGCTTCAATGTCTTCGAGTCAACCCGCTCCCTCACGATCAGAATCTTGAGGCATTGTCTTCCCTGCTGGCTTCTCCGGCTCAGGGTCAGCTCCTCCTTCCTCTGTTGTATCCAACAAGAAGACCAAGAAGGCAAAAGCTCAAGCCAGAAAGCGCAAGCGAGCTCAGCCACTGAAGTCTTCACGCTCTGCTCGAGTTTCGTCTATCACACCGCCTCCTCAAGAGGAGCCTCTACAGATCACGCCTATCTCTGTAGCTCCTCCCGCTGCTGAAAACACTGAGCGGCGGTGCATGATTCTTCATGAGTCTGCTACCACAGAGGCTCCAAGTACTGAAGATATTCCAACTGCTGACCCAAATGCAGCTGAAGACATTGCTCCTGAAGACAATATTGAGCAAGATCCCATGCCTCAAGTTGATGCACCTATGGTATCATCGCCACCACAAGTCAGTGAGTTCGTGGACATTGGCATCTCAATAAGACCAGAGATTCCTGAAGCTGATTCCGGTACTCCTTCACCGCCGTTCTTTCCACCTGCACCACGATCTCCTGAATCACCCTTCGTCACCAGGGAGATTGAAGCCTCTGCTAGTGTGTCTCCACTCAAACAGCTTCGTCGAAGACCCAGAGCTGTTATGTCTTCCATCCCTCAAGATGAAGTACGTATTACTCCGACTGCATCAGTCAATGAAGTGCTCAGGATTGAAGATGTTCCTCGTGATCAACGTGAGACTGAAGCCAAGGCAGCCGAAGACATTGCTGCCAATAACACTGTGGGAGAAGCCAATGCCCCATCGCCTGATGGTCCTCTTGTCCCTGCCACGCCATCGACTGATGACAATGCTGAAAATATTGTCATGGCTCGCAATAGGGCAGGAGAGATGGTGCCTACGAGATGGCACAGGCTGGTTCCACCACCAAGGATGGGCCCGCATTATGAATTCAACATCCATCGCCGCCCGAGGGTCATGAATCCTATGCCCAGACTTCCAAGTCTTCGACGGTCTGGCCCTGCAAGACCCTTGGTCTTTGATGTCAAAAGCTTCAGATTGAACAACACCTTCCTTGATTCAGACACAAATCCATACAATCGTCTGAAGATACAATCTGACAGATTCCGGAGTGCACCACAACGCGAGTACTACATGTGTGTGCTCTATGGACAAAACAAGATCTTCCCCCACAAACATCTTAGCTTTGAAGCTATGAAGGATCTTCCTTGTTTTGATCAAGCACTGGATTGTCTTCGGGATGTTGGTCTCTTGCCGTTTTCCACTGATCATGAAGACTGGAATGAAGAACTCATTCTTCAGTTCTACGCAACTCTCCACATCTCTGGATTCGGAAGAGATTTGAACACTTGCAAAATGGATTTCATGATACGTGATGAGCACATCACTGCCTCTGCATTGGACTTCTTCCCCGCTACACCTCTTGCTGCCTCCGGAGAAGACTTAGACCCACGATCTGAAGCTTATGTTGTTGCCAATAGAAGCATTTTTCACACGCCACAGCCCGACATGTCTGCCATGCTAACACTGATGAAGCCTTTGGCTCCAGATGCATACTTGCCCACGTCATTCTTTGTTGATGATCTTCAGTATCTGCCGAAGAGAATCTATCACATTCTTCGACATACCATCTGGCCAATCAAAGGGCATAATTCTACTCGGAAGCTTGAAGGGGCTCTGAAGACATTGGTCTACAACACTGTCTATGACATCAGGTTTAATCTTCAAGACTTATTCCTGCACAACCTGGCAGCAAATGGCATCAATCTGTTTGAACCGAAGATCTATGCACCATGGATCATGCGCTTTATCAAGTACAGAACCAACACCAGGTTTTTTCCTTCTGCTCGCAACCATGGCATTTATCTTCGAGATGTCGACGTCGTTCATGCAGATCTCTATCCATCCAAGAGCAAGAATCCCATCGTGGAAGGCACTAGTGGTACTTCTACAGATGAAAGGCTTCATATTCCTTCTGATCCATCCAGAGCTAGGCTGATTGGCTCAATTCGTCAACCTCAGCCCAGTGCTACTGCAACTGAAGCCACGGCTACTGAAGCCACTGCAAACACTCTGCCACGCCTAAAAGTGCCCAAAAGATAGTGTGCCCTAACTGATCGAGAGTTTCTCATCTCACTTATCCAGAAGCAGGATCGGCACCACGAGTGGTCGCGAAGACAAATGCATTCTATGGTGCAAGACATCAATCACATTCGCAATCTTACCACCAAGAATGCCTTTGTGGCCTATGAAACTAGTCGTCGCTCATGGAAGACTTTGTCCATGCTAGATCCTGAGGAAGATCTTCGAGAGGATGGCTTCGAGCAACGCTACAAATTTGGTGCACCACCTCCTCGCACGAAGAAATGGCGCAAGACCCCCTCTCTTGAAGACAACGACTATTTGTCCTCTTCACCTTCAGTCGATGTCAGGATCGCCAATGATGATGCTGGTGATGCAACCTCACTGCCTGCACCAACTCAGCGACGCCATACTGCACCAAGCTCATCTGCACCAACAAACAAAGACACTACAACACCATCGTCTTCAACTCCTGCTAGGGATGAGTAGTGCTCAATGTCTTCGCCCTTTTCGGTCATTCGATGACAAAGGGGGAGAAGCATTGGGATGATAGTCTTCAAATGGGTCTAACTATATGGGCCGGGTGTTGGGCCGGGTGTTGCTACTTTTGTTAAGTTTACAACTCTCGTTCTAAACATTTGCTATTTGGGTTGTAAAACTTAAGTCCTGATGGACGTCTGCACACTTTATGTTTACCGTACTTTTGGCGCTACTTCAAGTTTTATCATATGCGCCCGAAGCCATACTGCAGACGCCCATTTTTCATTATGCATTTCATTATCTTCGAAATATCATTTAAATGCATAGTGATTGGATTACAAGATATAGGGGGAGATCTCCACAAACTCTAACCTGCCATGTGCTTTTGCATTCCAAGCAAAATCTTCGTAAGCACATCTTTAGGGGGAGCTCTCTATATCTTGCAATCATAATCTCCAAGTCTTTATCTTCACACATTTTATCCCCGTTGAAAACTTCAACAAGTTTGTCATCAATCACTAAAAAGGGGGAGATTGTAAGTGCATCTAGTGCCACCCTTGTTTGGTTTTGGAGTGTTGAAGACATACGTGGTTGAGGGACTAATGCGTTTGTGAGAGTTCACAGGTTAACACAGATAGAAGTCCTTGGAGATTCGGTTTAACTGTCGAAGATGACCCCTAAAAATGTCCGAAGACATTGATGATGGCCGAAGCCATTGGTGGTACGCGAAGATAATTGCTTGAAGATAATGAAACGCGAAGACGAAGTCTTTCGGTAGTTTTGTTTCTTCTTTCCTGAGTCATAGGATCCACCGTACTGTTAAGGGGGGTCGATGTGATCGAAGTCAGACGCTGACGTGATGCTCAACCCATACTTATGTCTTCGAGTGAAGACAATGAGAGGAAATCTCTTCTACAGTTGGTTGAGTCAGCATTACTTGTAGCCCAAGTAATGTTGCCGCGTGTGTTTGAAATCCGGCCGTTGGGACACGTGTCGGTTGGCCATTGACCCAGGGTCATTTCGGTCATATATGGTCGGGTTTCCTGTTGGCTATAAATAGCTCCCCCCTCCACCATAAGAAGGTGGCTGCTCAGAGAGAGATACAACTGTTGTCGTTTTGGAGCAACCCACCTCGAAGACATTGAGAGAGAGAACTATCCTGCGAGGATAAACCTAAACACCTAGAGCTAGAGTGTTTGAGCATCACCGAAGTCATTTTGTTCTGAGTGAATTGAAGACTTATTACACTTGAAGACTATGATCTTCCAGACGGTTAGGCGTCTGGGTCTAGAGCATCCAAGAGTCATTGTGGATTGCCGGGTGACCAAGTTTTTATGGGTTTCGGAAGTCTCCCCTTAAGACTTACCTGAGTCATTGGGCGTTGTCTAAGTGACTTCGGCTCAAGGGGAACAAGGTGAAGACGAGGTCTTTTGAGTTGAATCTCAGCCTTCCTTACCAGACGTACAGTTGTCCTAGCAACTGGAACTGGTCCAACAAATCCTGTATCTTCATCGAGCTACTTGTTCTATCCTTCACTCTTTTACATTCTCGTTCTGAACCGTGAAGCCATTGCATTGAACACTACTGTTTGAAGACATACCCCGAAGACATTCATATCTGATGTTTATCTTCATACTGTCTAAGTTTGTCTTTGACTCCTCTTAGTGTGTATGATGATAATGCTCAACTTGCTTGTATGTCTTCGTTGGATTGCATGCCTTGCCTAGATCCTTGATAGTTATCCCTACTTGATCTTGTTCCGCTTCCGCATATTTCGAATACATTCATTGTTTCGAAGCCTTTCATAAAAATCGCCTATTTACCCCCCTCTAGTCGATGACTAGCACTTTCAATTCTAGGATACTTTTTGGGTCTTTATTTACTAATTTATAATATTTTTGAGCACTAACCTATTGATCCAGTGCCCGGTGCGAGTTGCTGTTTTCTGCATGTTTTTTACTTTTTCAGGTTTACAGTACCAGACGAAATCCAATTTCCACGAAACTTTTGGATGATTTTTTATGGACCAAAAGAATACCTGGAAGCTTCGGGAGGAGTCTGGAGGCCACGCGAGGGCACGAGCACACAACAGGCGCGCCCTGGGGGGGCCTGATGTGTGTTGCCCCCTCGGGCGCCTCCCGACGCCCCTCTCTAGCCTATAAATTCTCTAGTATTCCAAAAACCCTGGAGGCAGCCCCGAAACCCTTTTTACGTCGCCGCAAGTCCCTGTCGAGGGGGGATCGATCACAGAGGGCCTCTTCATCAACCTTCCTGCCCTCATGATGATGTGTGAGTAGTTCACCACATACCTACGGGTCCATAGCTAGTACCTAGATGGCAATATCTCTATCTATTGATCTTCAATACAATGATCATCGCATCTTCGCTTTGATCTATCTGATGTAAACCTATTGTGCGGTGTGTTTGTTGGGATCCGATGAATTGTGGGTTTATGTTCAGATTATTCATGAAAAGTATTTGAGTCACCTCTGAATATTAAAATTCTTGTTTGCATGATCATTATAGCTTCGTAATGCTCTCCGATTTATTGATATGCTTTGGCCACGTAGATTGATCTATCTTCAGTGGGAGTGGTGCGTTGTGGTAGGGTCAACCTGACGAGTTTCTATATCCCAGTGACAAAGTAGGGGACACGATGCGTCTTTGTGTTGTTGCTACTAAGGATAACACGATGGGCTTTATTCATATTGCTTGAGTTTACTTTGTCTACATCATGTCATCATTCTCCATGCATTACTCTGTTTTACTTAATACTTTAGATGCATGTTGGATAGCGATCGATGAGTGGAGTAATAGTAATAGGTGCATGCAGGAGTCAGCCTATTTGTTTATGGATGTGATGCCTATATACATATGATCATTGCCGTGAAAATAGCATTATTATCCGCTTTTCTATCAATTTTCCAACAGTAATTTGTTACCCACCGTATGCTGCCTACATGAGAGATGTCGCTAGGGAAAACTATGCCCCCCGGGTCTATTCACTTATAAAATTACAAACGCTACTATTATCTTACTGCCTTTATTTACTTTTTATTTTATTTTGCAATTTACAATTATCTATAATTATCTACACAACTTATTTGCTTGCAAATAACGAGATCAAGGGGATTGACAACCCTCTTGCCCGCGTTCGGTGCAAGTTGTTTGTTCTTTTGTGTGCAGCCGTTGAAGACGGTTGAGGATTGCTATTCCTATTGGTTCGATAAACCTTGATTTCATAACTGAGGAAAATACTTACCCACTTTTTGCTGCAATAACCCGTTCCTCTTCACGGAAAACCCAACGCAGATCACAAGTATCAGTAAGTCACCACCGCGGCCATGCCTCCTGTTTTATCTCGCTTTTGGCAGGGCGAATGTGGGTAGCTTTTGTGCCGATGTGTCATCTACGTCCATGGGGGTCAAAGGGAGATAGGAAGGGGGTGTAGAGGAGCGAGGGGTTGCCAGATTTTTGGAGGAATTTTTCTGCCAAACTCAAATTCAAGCAGGCAATCGACATGTAGAGGTAATAGGCTTGCCTCCCACGCACAAATCCACCGTTGTTTATTAGGGGAAGCGTAAAGTTCATAGGCGTTGGGTTTGGGTGGTAGGCAACAAGCCCTCGCCCATCCAATCAGATCAGAGAGGATGTATCACGTATGCAATAGTGTGCAGGTTTTCAAGCACGATATCATAGATCCCATCCATCATATGTACTAGGAATGATGGATGAAGACATGTAGCAGCAAACTTAGACACTGGATATGTGATGAATGAGAAGCAGCTTATGAGTAGACAGTCTGATGCTTCTTTTTTCTGAATTTTGCGACATCAACCAACTGGGTCTCTTACGGCTGAAATTGCTTCAGACATTATCATTCATCATACGGGGATAGACAATTTCATTGATTTTGAATGACATTTTCACAAGCATCAGTAGGCAATTATATGCAAAATCATTACACAATTTATTGGCCAGATCCTTCTGGGCAAATGTATGAAAAACTCAAACCTGCACTTTTTTTCTCTCTGTATTTATCATTTTTCCTCCCAGTTTTGTAGAGCACAGGAGGGCAAAAATAATGTGTCATTTTGTTGCTTCTAACGACAAACTATATCGCCTACAACACTAAACCATATCGTGGCAAAACTGATGCCACCTTAGGCAATTTAATAGCTGAATGCTACATAATGTATCTGCTTCCAAAATTTGTCAGAGTTATACATGGAAGACATAATTCATTTTTATTTTTTAAATTGCAGTGTACCTAGCAAGGGAGATGATTCTTGGGTGTTTTTGTTTGCAGCCATTTTCCTCTGTCCATGTTGATAGAAGCATCCCGTGCCGAGCAGTGGTTCGCGTGGCACTAGGAAGATTTTGAACTAATATGTGGTGATAACCAGCCAGCAAATCAGGTACCAACTAGCAATATACCCCATGTAGTAAGTTAGCTCATCCATCCATTGAGTCACCTAATCTCATACAGTAAAGTCGCCTAACTTATCATCTGTTTTTCTTCAGTAGGCAACACAATTAGGGAGGGGGGGGGGGGGGCAGGTAATATATGTGTCCCAGCAAGTAACACTGTAATAATTTGTGTTCATATTGGTAGTTATTTTTTAGCATCTATTGCTTCAGTATGCAATATATGTTTTTCCAGCAGGCAATACTGTACTGGAAGCTGTGTTCAGTAGGCAATATATGTTCAACAGGCAAGTAATATATGCTTGTTGTATTGGATACTAAGCCGGCCCCAAGCCTAATCCCGCAAGAGTCGCCTAAACCCCACTACATAGTTGTACCCGCCACCCCCGCAAACCAATTAACGGGGGCGAACTAACTCGCCTACGGGGATCTGATGCATCGAGTTGCCCACTGCCTAACATATAGTCACCGGGCCCAAGCAAAAACTTGACTAATCCAACACACTAAGCCGCCCCCAAGCCTAATCTTGCAACGGAGTCGCCTAAACTCCAATACATAGTTGCGCCCGCCGGTCCTGAAACCAACTAATGCAGGGACGAACTAAGTCGCCTACGGCCATCGGATGTAGCCCATTGCCCAACATATAGTCACCGGACCCAAGGAACAACTCGACCAATCCAACACACAAAGTTGCTCACACCTAATCTCGCGGCGGAGTCGCCTAAACCGCAATACATAGTTGCCCTGCCGCTCCGCAAACCAACTAACGGGGGACGAACGAAGTTGCCTACGACCAGTCCGACCAATCCAACAGACAAAGTCACTCGCATCTAGTCCCGCGACGGGGTTGTCTAAACCCCAATACATGGTTGCACCTGCCGCCCCCAGAAACCAACTAATGAGGGGCTAACTAAGCTGTCTATGGATATCGGGTGCATGGAAGTCGCCCATCGCCCACCATATAGCCACCGTACCCAAGCAACAACTCAACCAATCCAACACACCAAACCGCCCCAAGCCTAATCCTGCAACGGAGTCGCCTAAATCTCAATACATAGTTGCCCCTGCAAACCAACTAACCGGGGGAAGGGGGCGAACTAACGGGGGGAGAAAAGTTAGCAAACATGAGGGCGAGCCATTTTCATTTTTGTACAAGACTTTTTTGCTAAGCAACTTCTGTTTATTTATTTTCTAGGCAACTCATCTTTTTCAATTCATCACTTTTTATTAGGGATGTAGGCAAGTTTTTCGTAACATGGAAATAGGTTTTTTTTTGAACAACTCTTCCCAGCTCAACCTGCCAGTTCTATTTCCGCCGAGCAACTATATAAACTACTTTTCTTTAGGTTTTCTACAGATTTTTTGTAACCAGCTACTATGCTTTTATACTTGCAGAGGCCAAGTGCAAGACAATAAACAACACAAAACAAGAGCTGAGAATTTTCTCTAGCATTCAGGCTCAACGAGGACCAAGAAAGCAAGAATAGGCAGAAAATTTGTTTAGATCCAAAATCGAGAAGGCTACAGAAGAGTCTTTGCAAACTGGAGTATATCACAGGGGAGGTACAGAGGAAGAGTTCCAAAACTCCAAATTGAATGTGTGACAATGGATGATGCCCTTTTCTTTTTGCCAAAATAGGGTCATTAACTGGCCTGTTGTGTTTATGGGGAGAATTGCATGATGCGTGGTAAAATTTTGCAGATTTTTTTTCAAAGTTTTGCCTGATTGACAACAGAGTTACGGGCAAATTCGTGTTGCTATAGTAGCTCCCTGTCGCCTACGACATGGCGGGCAGCGGCGGCTGAGAGAGAAATAGTGGTGGGAGGGGGATGAAGAGTTGCAGGGATCTGTGCGGAGGACGCTGTGCATTTTTTTTGACAGGACGTGGTAATCGTGGGGAGGATGAAGCTTCCTTTTTTAGTGGGGAGGGGGACACGTGGGGTAGTTTCCTGAAATGGGTAGGCCGCTAGATCCCGCTACACAACAAGCACGCGCTCTATAGCAGCGTCCTATTGTTTTTTGTTAGGCCTGAACTCTAGAACAATCATTATACACTTGTTATACGTTATAATCATAACTTCATTTCCCTCTTGATAAAGGACGTCTTTTTTTTTTTGCTAATAATGACGTATCCAGAAGATACAAGCATAACATGTTCACACCCAATCCTCTATGTTTAAATAGCTACAACCCACTATCTAATTTTTCTTTCCATGCAACAATGTAACATCACCTCATGCAAGAATGCCACATCAAGTCATGCATGGAGTCATAAGTTATTTTTTTCATTAATCTCTTCATGCATGTTTTTTTCCAGGAAATTAAGTCATGCACAACACTTTTATATTTTGTTTTTGCATTAATTTTAGTCTTATATCACTTAATCATATATTTTTAACAAGGTTCCCGCAGCAACGCGCGGGGCATCGTCTAGTATCGACAGTTACGATGCACACACATGATGAGAAGACAAGTTACATAGACACCATGACTAATAAGACCCATACAGGTGCAGGTTAGAGATCACCTTGATGACCGACCACGTAGTGCACACAATCTTGCATTTGAACAAAGATATGTGATTATCATCTTTGTGGCAGAAACAAAAAAATTACTTCCAAGGTGATTGTACTTTGTACCTTTGTGAAGGTTCAAAAAAATGTTTACTTGAAGACCACCTTCATGTTCCAAATGTGTCTACTATTTGTGGCAGGAGCATCAGAATGGACAAATGCATGGGAAAGAGGTGTAGAGATGGAGGGAGGGGGCATACGTATCATCGTCGAGCAGGACGAGGCACCCGTGGGATCTCAAATTGGAAGGGGTTTGGGGATGGCGCTGTGGTTGTCCAGGACCACGACGTTGGTGATGTTCTACGCTCATCGTCGCCACCGTCACCAACACACCCGATCGGCGATCGCTCCTACCAATCAAAGGGAGACACTGCGTCTCGAGATTTTACGGGTTCAGATGCAAATGGAGGAGTGGCTAGGTCTAGGAAAATGGAGCGCGACATGGCAAGGTCCTTCTGGGGAGGTATGGAGGGAGTGCCGGTTGAGGGAGGGGAGAATTCGATTTGGCGGGAGAGTTTGGAGACTGCACAGAAGATGCCGCACAGAGGACATGAGTGGCATGGCACGTGGGATGCGACAATAGAGCCCTGAGTTAGCCTGCTGCTAGTCTGAGCCAAAACGACAAGGTCACTTATGTGTTGCAGGTTGCAAGCCACATAGCCCCAAGTCGCTTGCTCTGGATACAGGGGTCAACACTCGCCTGGGCCTATTAACGTGTTCACAATTATATATAATAATCACAATAAATACATTTGTTTCACTAATTTGTATAATTGGTCCTATTAATAAGAAACGTCCCAAGTGTTGTGAAAAAGAATGCTCACATACTAAAATCTATATCTATATCTATATCTATACCGAATAATAAAATGTTATTGCTTCTTGCGGTACATCACGAAAATTGCCCTCAAACTTTCAAAATTTTACCCACCAATGCCACCTATAAATGATAAAAAAAACGTTTCACACAGGGAATCCTTCGTCTGGGCCAGCCCATGCGGTAGGGACCTCCTATACTGCGGTCAGCGTGCTAGGTGAAGACGCAACGCGACCGTTTGGGAGGGCCCATGTCTGAGCGGCATGTTTTTTAATTCATTTTTTATTTCTTTTCCATTTCCATTTTTATTTACTTTAGATAATTTGAGACTTCAAAAAATTTATGAAAATTTTAAAAATATGAGCATTTTGAAATATTCTTTTAATAAATTATAAAATGTTTGTGGATTCAAAAAATGCTTGTAATTCTGTAACAAATATTTTCTTACTTAAAAAGTGTTCGAAATTTTGAAAACAAATGTTCGTAAAAAAAAATATTCATAAGTTTTTGAAAAGTTTGTGTATTAAAACATATTAATAAATAAACAATATTTCGCCAATTCAAAAACTATTCATGAATGAAAAATTATCCTAAAAATTCAAAAACTGTGTGTGACTTACAAAAGAGTTTGTCCATTCATAATATGTTCGCTGATTAAACAAAATGATAATGCATTTAAAAAATATTTGTTAAATCATAAAACTGTTCATGAATTTCAAAATTTATTCCACCTATTTCCAAAAAAAATGTTCGTCGATTATAGAAATGTTCGTCGATTCAAGAAAATTGCATAAAAATGTTGTCACAATTTTAACAGAATGTTTGCAAATAGTATGAAATGGTCATGAATTCACAAAATATTATTGATTTTAGAAAATGTTTAAAATTTGTAAAAGCGTTCATGAATTTCACGATTTCAGATATGTGCACGAGTTTAGAAAAATGTTCATGATTTCACGAAATTGAGAATGATACTGTATCTCGGTGATGCACCAAAATGTGATAACGAGCATTGGAGATTATGATTTTTTCTCCCGTTGCACCGCACGGACCCTTTTGCTAAAGTAAAATTACAGGTTCCCTGAAAATTGAAAAGGTGTTCCTATATTTTTTTGACATACTCTTTTTATGTTTAAAGAAAGATTCATTTGTTTGGCCATACAAAAAATGTATTTATATGGTAAGAAATATGTGCGTATGTAAAATAAATGTTCACGTATATTAAAATAACTAAAGTGTGTGTGTCTATCAAAAAGCACGTTCATGGGCTGAAAGGAAAAATCTATGTGTTCCAAGATAAGCTGATATTCATGTACTTTAAAAAATTATAAAATATAAATAAATAAAACCGATAAATAAAAAGAAGACATCTAAATGTGAAATAAGAAAGAAAACAAATATTATATGGTCCATTCAGTCAGTTTTGACATCATATATGTATTCTTACTTCTTATCTTGTAAAAATCATTAGCCCAAAATTCATGGTTTATTTAAAGTCGTTGTATATTGACTCGGAGTTTTCCTCGTTCCCTGAAGTGTTCTTTAGGCAAAGAAAACACCTTTATTACTAAAATTTAGTAGGCATATCGCCCACTACAATGACTGCCGCTTGGGCTTGTACATTAGTCTCCCAGTCTCAACGGCACTACTATTGTGCCCTACTCTTGCTAGTTCATGACCACATTTTCTTCTGAAACTCAACATCATTAGTGATAGGTACATAAAGTGATGATTCCACACGTCTCGAGTCAAGGGCTTCAGCAAGTAACGCTGAGTCTGTTTCAAAGACAACTCCCTCGAAGAGCTCCTATATCCACAGCAAGGTCGACATCATTTGCCATTGCACACAACTCTACACCGAAGGCGTCATGAACATTCTCTCCATGTCAGCTCTTGCCTACACCACATCCCTGGAGTTGTCCCAAGCCACATCACCCCATCCACATTTAGCTTTGTAATAGCCAAGAGTAATACCATTTTAATTTCGAATGCATTTTTGTTGTATCATCGTTTCATCATGTCTAATTTTCATTTAAATTTGAAATTAGGTTGACTCAGACCCTCTAAATGCAAACCCTAACAAAAATGCAATTCAATAAAATGAATAGAATTGAAATCTATTTTAAATTGAGGGATGTCACATGGCGACTTCTCTTGAAAACATACTACAACTTAGTATACCAATATTTATAGGAAGCTACAAAAAATATTTAATAAATTTTGGAACAAATATGAAGTACATTTAGTTCAACCCCAAATAATATTTAAATGAGATTTATTTCCTCAATAAATACAAATATGATCACCTTTTAAAATAATCAACAGAGGCTTCGAAAAATCAATTTATTTGAACTCACTTGAGACACCAAACCTATCAGTAATAAACAGGAGCCTTTCCCTTTTCTTGTAAGGGGTAAAGCCAAATTTTATTTCATAAAATCCACATGGAGTGGGAGACAAATAGAAAAAGAGAAGGAAAAAGAGGAAGCCTGCACAGTGCTAGTGCGGCCCAAGCAGCCCACGCAGCCCACACTCTGTTCTTGAAACTTCAGTACAGCAAGGCATCGGGAGGGCCGCTAGAGCTCCCATTGCCCTATAAGAGTAAGTACAACAGTGGGCTTATAGCTGAGTGTGAATTTTTGGACGACGGGCTCCTTGCAGCCCGTTTTTTCCAAATCTTCAAAAATGATATTTCTGAGTAAAAAATCAAGATCTAGAAATTTTTGTTCAAAACAAATATTATGACTTGCAAGCTGCCTAAAAATACAAAATCCAGGACCTATAACAACATAAAGTTGGCCCATTTTCATTTACATATTTGTCTTTTTTGTCTATGTCATGTATACAAGTATATTGTTATGAAATTTTTCTTGGATGTCTTAAACATGTATTTCTGTATTTACAATTTTTTTCAAAAAGAATTGCGCTATGAAAATATGTTTTTTCAAACGAGCGCATTGGAGTCCGGCCTCCATTGGTCATTTGTAGCTTATAGCCCGCTTACATGGCACTTTTGCCTGTGTGGAGGAAAGAGATGTGAAAAGGTAAGGAAAGTGGGCTCTCATGCAAAAGTCTAGCTATATGAGTATTTCTAGGCAAATACAATGAATGTTAAGAAAGAGAAAGAGAAGAGATAGAAAAAGTACTAATGCAATGGCCAACCTTATAACCCACACTATTATATGAGTGACTATAGATGATGGTTATAGATGGCATGGTTGTTCCATATGGCGAGAAGCTGGCTATACAATTAACCATGCTCACACCTCCCAGCGTCGTCGCCCCCCTTCTCTGCTTCCCACCATCATCGCGAACCGAACTCCATCGCCAGACCTTGGCCAAATCAAAGTGTCAAAAAGGCGAGTCTCGTCGCATCGTCCATCTTCTCCACCTTCGACTGTCGTCTGTCTTCCCCGACCCCTCCCTGCCTCTGTCCCAAACCCCTTGTGAGACGCCGTCTGTCTTCCCCGACCCCTCCCTGCCTCCATGGTGATATGTGAGCAGTTCCCTACAGACCTACGGGTCCGTAGTTAGTACTTAGATGGCTATATATCTCTCTCTCTCTCTATTGATCTTCAATACAAAGTTCACTGTATCTTCGTGGTGATCTATTCGATGTAATCACTTTGTGCGATGCGTTTGTTGGGATCCGATGAATTGTGGGTTTATGTTCAGATTATTCATGAAAAAGATTATAGCTTCGTAAATCTCTCCGATCTATTGAAATAGTTTGGCCAACTAGATTGATATTTCTTCGGTGAGAGGGCTGGGTTGTAGTGGGTTCAATCTGGCGGTGTTCTATATCCTAGTGACAGAAGGGGAAAGGACATGTCTTTGTATTGTTGCCACTAAGGATAAAACGATGCGGTTAATTCATATTGATTGAGTTTTCTTTGTTTACATCATGTCATCGTTTTCCAAGTATTACTCTGTTTGTCATGAACTTAATAATTAGAGAGGCAAGCATAGAAGCGCTCTCGACGTGGAGTAATAGTAATAGGTGCAGGCAGGAGTCGGCCTATTTGCTTATGGACGTGATGCCTATATACACATGATCATTGCCGTGAATAAATATTGCATAACTACGCGCTTTTCTATCAATTGCCCAACAGTAATTTGTTTACCCACAGTATGCCTACTACATGAGATATGCCACTAGAGAACACTACGGCCCCCGGGTCTATTCACTTATATATTTACAAAAGCTTTCAATACCTTGCGGCCATTTAATTACTTTTATTTTATTTTGCAATTTACTTTATTCAACTATCATCTACACACTTCATTTGCTTGCAAATAACGAGTCCAAGGGGATTGACAACCCTCTTGCCTGCGTTGGGTGCAAGTGTTTGCTTCTTTGTGTGCAGTCGCTAAAGACGGGGGTTGCGTGCTACTCCTATTGGTACGATAACCTTGGTTCTCACCGAGGGAAATACTTATCTATACTGTGCTGCAACACCCGTTCCTCTTCACGGAAAACCCAACGCAAATCACAAGTATCATTGGGCAACTCCCTTGGTCTCAACTACAATCACCTTCGCCCTATTGTCGGTAACACTCTTGTTAACATTCGTGTTCTTACTAGCGCCGGTATGGTCGTAGTTCGTAATGGCCGTCATTGCATTAGAATTCCTGGAGTGGCACACTTGTTGCCCACTCCTATGCCTAACCGTTTCTCCATCGAGAATGGACAATTGCATTATGTTGCACAGGAAGGAGATGCGTCGTTTGACCAAGAAGGGCCAGAATCAGAACAAGTAGATGAAGAAGAACTTGCCACCGACGAAGAGGAGGAGCAACCCCAACAGGACTACACCACCTATGCGGACCTCAACAACCTCCAAGGCTCTATTCATGACATGAACAACCTCGTATCGTCCCTTCGAGGCACGTACGCGTACATGAACATGAACTTCTCCATCTGGAGCCAAGAGTGGGCTCCTGACCAACCGCCACAATGATTCCCCCGGCTTCTACATCAAGATGTGGCGGTATTTGAATAAATTGTAATGAGGTTGTACTTAAGCTCGACGAGCTTCAAAACACTCTTATTGGTCTGTTCCAACACTTTGCTTTTATTTGCTTTTGCCTTTTATTTTTTCTTTTGAGTTTGCGATTTTTTAGTTGCAACTTAGTTTTCAAAAACCCAAAACCCAAAAAATAGAATAAGCTTTGATTTGCTCTTGTTCTTTATTTAGCCCATTGGAGTTCGTTTGCATTTTGTTTCCAGAGGAGTTGATCTACGCCGGACAACGATAAATGCAAGATTAAGGAAGAGAAGTGTGTAATTCGCAACCGTGAAGGTATGACCACCTATACTTAGAGTAGATGTAGTAGTAGTACGTGTGATATGCGCAGATTCGAGTAAGTCTTGATAGTCGAGACAAATATTTTGTTCTAGAAGCTGAAATAATTTTGTAGCCTTTGTTTTATTTAGTTTAACAACTAAGACTTGTCGTGTGACTGTTTTTAAATGAAATGATATTAACTAAGAATAACTATGCACAAGTGAAAGTCTTTGAAGACTTGGGAGTTGAGAAAAATTATAGTGGAAGTAATGTTTGAAATGCTCAACCCCATGTTGTTAATTTTAATAGACTTGATAGCACTTGTGGATGAAATTGTCTACAGGAACTTAGTTGAAGGGTGTGTGAGATTTTGCCAAAAATCTGTATTGTATCTCTTACATGGTGCTTCAGGTTCTTGCTGGTGCTATAGCCTAGCTACTATATGCACGTGTACGTGTGTAAATGTGGCTTTGTCACCTTTCTTGATGTTATGCTGAGGACTCTGATGGCCAATGAACGATCCACTAAGAGTGATAGCTCGGATTTCGGCAATGAGTTTGTTACCGTACGTAGTGGCAACACTACAAAGGAATATTATTCGGCTTTCTCTTGAATGGGTGTGTATGTGGTAAATAAAGGGGACTGAACAAAAGAGCTCGAAAGGGACATATTGCTAAAGGTCCATAGTTCCCAAACATTAAGCCAAATCAAAGACCTATGCATGATCACTTATTTGGCATAATCCCTTCACGTGACAATCAAAGTTCCAGCAAACAATGCTTGAAGTAAAGTGCTTGAGATCCTAGAGGAGGAAATAATTGTGGGTGTGATTATGAGCACTTGAGCATCATATTTTACTACATTCTTTCTACTCCCCAACTTATGTTTTTATGGCCCTATCTAAAGAAAACTCTCTCGTACATTCCCGACAAGTAAGTGTTCTCTAGATTAAATAGAATAGAGTGATGCAAAGTTGTTTTATCTAGTAGATCAAGAACTTTATGTTGATTATCATTGCTCCACTAACACTTGCACTATAACCATGCTACCGCTACATCTATGCTAAGTTTTCACGTCAAGAAGCGGAGGACTATCTAAGCGTACCGATCGTAAGGGAACCAAAACCTTCTCGTTATTTCAGTTTAAACAACTGAGTTCCTTATGATTCGGATTTCTCTTTATGTTGCTCAAGGATGATGAAGTTTAAGCTTGAGGAGTTAATGAGTGATATTTTTACACTCGTTTCACCCTTGTTTAAACCGAGATATTTTATTTAAAAAGAGATATTCGCTCCGACATTAGCACTAATGACTAACGAATGCAAATGATTTCACAAATCCTCTCTTTAATGTTTTCCACAGGAAATGGGCTAGAAAGGGAAGAAATCACGTGTTAAAATGGAAAAGAAGGAAAATGGTGGAAGAAAGAATCAACAGGTGGTACCAGAACGAAGCCAGAGCAAAAGACGGCCTTCCATATGGGCGCGAGCGCCCGTATGAGCGGGCTTTTGGCATGGATTTCAATGCAGCTCGTCTACCTGAACAACTTTTATAAAAAGGGACCCCATCAAAATATCAACAAAACGATGTCGAGCACAGAAGCCAGAACCTCTTCATCATCATCATCCACAAACCCTAGGCACCGCCATTTTCTATCTCCATAGCCATCTCCACCACCACCAGAGTGCTCTTGCATCTAGTTCATACTTGTAATCTTGCATCGCACAAGGCATCCACTGTACGACATATTGCAATCAATCAATCCCAAGATGTGTTATTCAATGCTTTCTTCTTGCGATATGATCTCCATGTGTGAGTAGTTCGGTAAGGTATGGGTTGAGTCATGAGCCTTGCAACCCTAGGTATTTGTTGAAGGGATCAATGGAAGTTTTTGACATAACGTCCCATATGTGTGAAATAAAATTGCTTCGTGAAGTGTCTCTTTACTTGTCCGCGATCTTCATTCATGCAGGTACCTAGGAGCATGGAGATCGAGCACCGGTGAATCTAGGAGCAAGGAGACCGTGAAGTGTTATACCACACTGGTGACAGTAAGGTTTGGTAGGATAACATGGATTATATCCTTGGGGATTCATGAGGTGTAGTCATTAAACACCCAATGCTTTTGTCTGATTTTGCTATCTTAATTATCTGGGCAAAACCCCGCGAGATGGATAAGGCCTTCGGTAGGACAACTGATTCTTGATGCAGGACTCGTGTCGGTCAAGATGTTATTTGGACACATCCCCCACTCTGATATGAAACAAGCACATCTCGATGGGTGACTTCCCGAGCAGAAATTAATATCTTATTTGATCCCAACGAGAATACATGGTTGTAAGAATTAAGACCTCATACCCGTACCGCTTTTCATTATAAGTGTTTGAATCACATTTGCTAGTGATCCGGTCAAAAGATGGTTTTGAGACTTTGACATAAGCTTGCTAGAGACCATTGCTTCAAGGGAATCTTTCTCTCGTGGGTTCGATACCCAGGGTATAGGTGCGGGATACCATTTTATGTTCCAACATCGGATCAATAAAAAGGAGATATCACTCCACGTTCCTCATCGGGGGCGGCAACATGGCGGATTTCTATGCCCTCACCGGCGACCTGACTCATCACTTCCGCTTAGCGCAGACCATGAGAAGAAAGCTCCACTTTTTAACATGAGGTGCTGGCCTTTGACCAGCAAACCATGGTTTTTGCTAGCTGAAGTTCCAGGGATAGCGACTACTATGGCATCGGTGTTTGGGACCGCATCATCGGCGAGCATACACACTGTCGGGGCTATGTTGGGGCCGAGGGGGCCCGCTGCCCCCCCCCCCCCTCAGCCTAGGACTAAACTCAGAAGGAAATTTTTGGGGAGGGCTTAGATGAGAAATTTTAGCACTTAACATTCCCAAATACTCATGTTTTTGTCTTGCACCCCCCCACAGCAATTTCTACCAACCTCTTTGTTTGACTAGGAGATAGAGTACTGGCGGCGCCAACAAGCTTCAGTGGCTGGCAAGCACCAACACACTAATGGTGGTCAAGGCATGCTCACCGGAAGATTCTTACTCGCCGTCTTCCATCACTCTGGTGGAATTCCGGGATATGAGTGTTGTGTGGTCATGGTACAGCGGCATCCGGAGCAAGGACCACAAGCGTGTTGCCGATGCCGTGGTGATGGATCACGAGAGGTCGGTCCACTTGATCAGCTAGGATTTTGATCTCGAGTTCCTTGACATCCGTCGCCAGAGCTCCGACCAGGAGTGTTGGCCGTGGATCCCTCAGAGCAAGGTGACGCCTCGACGTGCTATCCGAAGCTCGCCGTGCATGGCGGACTGCTCTTAGTGTCCAAGGATGACACCATCTCGGTGTATGGCGGCCCAAATCATGACCACCTGAGGCTGGAGCTGCGCGGGAGCCAAGGCGGTGGC
The DNA here is from genome assembly GCA_039707655.1 of Elymus sibiricus. NCBI lineage: Eukaryota > Viridiplantae > Streptophyta > Magnoliopsida > Poales > Poaceae > Elymus > Elymus sibiricus. Next base: position 396,498,011 of record CM077663.1, on the reverse strand, counting down.
GCCATTGCAGACTTCTCGGTTGGGGGCAACCGTCTCTTAGTGGTGCACCCTTCTGGGAGACCCTGCCGCGGCCACCTCCCATCGCACACTCATACTAGTCTACTCGGTGGACAGTGAGCCGGCTGTCATGGTTGCGTTTGGTTGATTTTTTGAATTTTGTTGCGTTTGGTTGATTAGTGGTATTTGTGTGACTGACTTATTAGTGCTTTGAATTATAAGAAAAGAAGACTTGTTTGTGGTTTGGAGATGTATTGAGCTTTCATGATGAATTGTTGGGTGGCTAGTTGTACTTCTTAGAAGAAGATGAACTGAGGTAAGATGAAAGGTTTAATTTGAGTCCCAATTTTATGTGCTTCAAGTTCAGTTGCGTTGTTTCAACTCCAACAAAAAATGGAAGTGTGCATTATAACGATGCAGAGGTCGGCGATTTCAGCCTCCTTTCTGAAAAAAATGTACGTTTTGTGTCACTGGTAAACTGTATTTGTTATGTCGTTCCAAACTTGCAAGACCACATCTCATAATTAAAACAATAAGAAATCACAGATGCAGACACACATGCTCCTAGCACCTGGTTTAGTTGCTTAGATAACATGACTGGTGAATAGACACTACTTGATACTCCCTCCCTTACGTTGTACTAAGTCAGCGACACATTTTTGGGGCAGAGGAAGTAAAACATACGTAGTTCTCTGCTAGAACAAGTGCCGCCTTCAACAGCGAGTCTGTTCACTTTGGCAATATGAGAGTTTGCAGGCCAAATATTATCTACAATATGGATCCTAATTATAAAATACCAGTCGGGTAACCTAAAAAAATATAAATTCAGAAAACAAATGGAATGTGAAAAGAAAAAAGAAAAAGGCCGTTTACCTTGCTGCTTCAAAATGGTGCAATTCACCAATGCAACAATAATCGGAGGCATTCCATAATCTCCTTATATACAACATTTCTGGTTTCGTCTATTGGTACACCATTGCAATCTTCAATACGTTTTTTTTCCAATCCTTCGTGTGACTTGGCCACGTACAACTAGCCATGTGAAAATACATGGTTCAGAAGATAAACACAAACCTTGGATAGTGCCTGCCCTTGAATTTTTTAATTTTCATATTATAACATAATGATATTATAACAAAATAAAATATGTATGTAAATGGCCACTTGGTACTCGCTGCACTCAAGACTATCCGAGGAGTGCAAGATCATGTCAATGTTTCCCCTTCAGGGATTCTTTCATCTAGTCTTTTAATGAGCCAGCAAGTATCATAGCACAAGACTAAGAGACTGGTTAATATTCCTTAGAAGACTTCCAAATCGATTTTATGGTGTGTAAATTATTAACTTCTATAGAGTTAAAAAATTAAGGACCATCAAGTAAATTAGCATGACCCAGCGGAATAAGTGGACATGGATACAGCCACAAGTCACAACTCGTAAGACATTGCACTACAAGAAACACACTTTAAAACAGCTCTATTAATTTCATCAACCACCACATTTGTTGGGCACACAATAGCTCGCCGCACCGGATAACTTGAATAAAATAATTAAACACAATGGATAGCAGCTTTTATATTATCAGCCACGGGCATCAATATCATATCTTAAGGAACTGTTATTCAAGAAGGTGAAGTCTCATCGGACTTAGAATATGCATTGAAACATTGACATCCCCAATGTCGAAAACCCATTGAGCAAATGCATAACACCCAGGATGCGACTGTGGCGTCAATTCAGAAGACATAAGACGCATGTTAGTGCGCAATGGTAACATTTTAACATGGTGCCACCAGGGCGACATGAGCAATGAAGCATTAGTAGTACTCCCTCGTACAACAGGAAGATTTTGCCCAAAATCACGACAAGAAACCGCTATCTTTCCCCCAAATGGAATAGAAGCCCTGTTGTTACTGCTGGAAGCCGACTGGACGCCCCTCAACTCATGTCCAAAGCCTCAAACAACAATGAAGGTGAGTCATAGATGCCTCATCCCACAAGATGAAGCTTGTCTTTTTATGATAAAGTGGCTAAGGATGAGCTCCAAAAGACATTGCATCGACTATCATAATTAGTATTAGCATCAAGTTGAATCCTAATTCGAGAATGAGCTGTCCGACCTCAATGGTTTATACACAACCATGCCCAGGAAGAAAATAGACAGCTTTCACTGAAGCATCAATAGCCTGTATAATTTCATTGTAAACAACCCCTTGATCATGATTTAACTTCCCCCCGCAATAATTCTGCCAGGACTATATTGCAATTCCTCGGGTACTAATTATAACAGTTCTGGTTGGCTAGAACTGTCTGCGAGTTAAAAGACGCAGGGGATACTCCATTTTTTGAAGACATCAAGTATGGTGCTGTTGAAGATGTTGATGAAGATTGGCCTCCCAAAGATGAGAGGGGTGCTGGTGATGACGATGGCTTCGATGTCCCCCTCCGGGAGGAAAGTTCCCCTGGCGGGATCGCTCCGCCGGAGGGCAAAAGTGCTCCTGCCCAAGTTCCGCCTCGAGACGACGGCGCTCCGTCCCGAAAGTCCTCTCCTTATTTTTTCTAGGTCAAAAGACCTTATATACCAGAAGATGGACACCGGAGGTGGGCCTGGCTGGGCACAACCCACCATGGCGTGCCTGGGGGGCCTGGCGCGCCCTGGTGTCTTGTGCCCACCAGGGTGGCCCCCTCCGGTAGTTATTTGCTCCAGTATTTTTAATATAATCCAAAATAATTCTCCGTAAAGTTTCAGCTTATTTGGAGATGTGCAGTATAGGTATCTTTGATGTGCTTTTTCAGGTCCAGAATTCCAGCGGCCGGTATTCTCCCTCTTTGTGTAAAACTTGCATATTATGAGAGAAAAGGCATTAGAATCACTCCCTAAAGCACTATTATTCATCAAAACATTATAAATAACAGTAGGAAATCATGATGCAAAATGGACGTATCACCAGCCCAGCCCCCCCTCCCGAACGACTAGCCGTGCGCACAAAGCTAAGGTACACTCTCCGCTCCAGCCGCGGTCGGAATCCGGCTGTCCGGCTGGCGATAGCATCAAACCAAAAGCCTCCGCACGGAAAAACACCAAAAGGGGGAGTGATCGGCTCGGGCCGGTCGGCCGCCTCGGATCCTTTTTTACCGTGACTAGTTACCCCTAGTCGGCCTCTGCGGCTCACCCTAACTTGAGCAGGACGTCTCTAAGGACCGCGCGATCTCCCCCAAGGTCGATGCCCCGCCCTTGCCTCAGTCCGGCTCCCGGCTGGCCGGCAGGCGGGGCGGAAGCCGGAAGGGAACTAGCGTGAGAATTAGAGGCAGAAAGCAATAAAGCAAAGGGCCGAGCCGGCACGCAAACATCAATTAATTCCAGCAAGTTCAAACACAAAGGATCCAGGCAGCACGCCACAAATTCTTTACAATACACCCCCAGTGGGTGGAAATGCGTTCTAACAAAGGTTGCGCGAAAGAAAAACTAAGGTAAACAGGGGCGGAGACGGAGCCGCCTAAGCCTCTGGCGCGTCGCCGGCAGATCGGCCGGCGGCAGCCGCCGCCTTCGGGCCCACATCCACAGCCGGCGCGTCCTCGATATCGCTCCCCGCGCTGGAGTCGGTGATCTCGCCCCCGTTCGCCTCGTCCTCGGCTCCTTCGGGAATGCTGAAGGAGTCCTCCGCGACCGGCTCGCCCTCTTCGGCAAGCTCGGGCAGGTACTCCTCCAGTGCGGCATAGGACGCCAGCTTGTTGGCCCGGAGAACAAGGGCCCCCTCGCGAGCTGCCCGCTCCGCTGCCGGGACGGCGCGCATAGTGGCTAGCCGGTCCAGGTTGATGCTGTGGTACCAGGACAAGGCGAACCGGAGGGCCATCTGTGCCCCGGACCGGGCGATAGAGGCCTTCCAGGCCTTGATCCGCGCCACCGCACGCTCGAGCGACAAGGCCACCCGGCCGTGGGGGGCCTCGCGCTCCGGCCAGAGGGCTGCGATCACCCCCATGCCGGCTCCATGGAGCCGGTCCATGCAGCGCTGCACGTAGATCAACCGGGTCTCGGCGGCCAGCACGATCTCCGTAAGCGACTAGGGCTCGTTCTCGTCGATCTCTTGGACATGGATGTTGGGGCAGCGGCTCCGGATGGCGGTCTGCATGGTTGGTTTTTCGGCGGGCACCATGTCGGTGATGGCGGCTTTCCCTCTTGGTCGTGCGAACGGTGAGAGGTGTAGCGGCGGGTGGCTCGGGCGTGCCCTCAGTCTTTGGCAGTGGCTACGCCTCGATCCGGACCTGGGGATCTGGACATGCCGCGCTTGTCGTGGTGACCTCATGATGGCATGGAGGAGCTACTGAGAGAAAGCTCTGCGCTTTGGCGCTGACGGCGGCGACGCTCGCGGGCGCAACTTTCTTCTTGAAGACGTCATTGTGGTGCTCCTCTTGGTGCCAGGGTTCCAGGTGAAAACCCTTGTCTGCTCTAGACTCGGCAGCGGTGACGCTTGGCGCCATTCTCCTTATTGAGGGTGTTGTCGTGGGACTACGGTGTTATAGGGCGCAGCGTGGCTTTGTACTCTTCTTCCTATGTTCTTTGTCGGTAGCGTAGTCGCGTGCGTTCTGCGTGATCCGGTTATCTTAGGATCGACATTGTATGAGGGCTACCTCACCATCTTGTATCGTTCAGCCGTGTATTTTGTTCCGTTGTTGCTTTATTTATATAAAGCGGAGCGAAAGTCTGTTTCGAAGAGGTTTGGGTGTCCGATGCTCCTATCTTCCACTTGGCCGCTACTTGGAGAGCTCATCTGCAGGCCAGAATTTCCGTAAGCTCTGGATCAGAGCATCTCCAGCCGCACCCCCAACAGGCCCCCCAAGGCGCTGAAAAATCACCCCAGTCGTCCCCGGGACGCCGAATTCCGCCAGTTGGGCCCATTTTTTGGGCCGGCGATCCTAGGCCGAACCCAGCGCACTAGGGGGCACTTGGGGGCTCCGGCGGAAGGAAAAGTGGCGCGTGGGCCACCACAGTTAGGCGAGAACCACCTTTTCCCCGCCCCCATCGGCCCCGCGCGCCACAGGAAGCCAGTGCCCCTTTCGCCGCCATGCCGATCCCGACGCCGCCCACCCACCCACAGCCGCTGCTCCGCCAGTAGAAAGGCCATTTCCCCGTCGGAAAAGAGAGGGTTTCGCCGTGACAGCCTCTGTCCCGTTCCTGGGCGAGCTTTTCAGGGGGCGATTTGATTTTCAGCCACTATTTACTTTGGACTTTGACAATTTGCCACTGCTTAGATTGTAATTGATATTTTGCCACTCTTTAGTTTGCCATTTGAGTTTTTGCCACTTTTTAACACAAAAACAATAATTGCAAATGATAAACATATTATATGCACAATGCAGTGGACAAGTATACCCTTATCTGCCTGTTTGGCACGAACTCGACGCACGAGACGAACTCGACGCACGAGTTGTCGTTGGCCGCCGGTTTCCGTCCCGCCGCGAGGTAGGCGGCGCAGACAGGCCGGGCCGGCGCCCCAAGCGCGGCATCCACCGCGGCGTCGCTCCACCGGTCCCTCACTGCCCTGTTCAGCCGTGCCACGAACCCCGCGCACCGCCGCTCCAGGTGCTTCAGGAACCGCGACGAGATGCAGTGCGTGTTCGACGCCGACGCGTGCTCCTCCGCCGGAGACGACCACTCGTCCGGGACGGCGGTGGCGAGGAACTCCACCATGGACTCCGTGACGCGCGCCGGCGCGGCGCCGCGGCCGTCCCATAGCCACATCCGCGCCACGGCGCGGCGCACCGCTGCGGCGACTGCGTCGGCTGCCCCGGCGCTGCCGCCACCGGAGGACGACGACAGGAGGCGTGGGCTCAGCGAGATGACGTACTCCCCGTCGGTCACGGCGGCCACGGTCGCGTCGTCGGCGGTGAGGTTGCCGCCGGCCATCAGCCGCACGGTGATGCGGGCGACCCGGCACCGCGGGAACGAGGGGTCCGGGAAGAGCTCCTCCTCGACGAGGCGGCTGGCGCGGTGGAGCACGCGCTCGACGCGGCCGTTGGCGACGAAGAGGAGGTCAAAGCGCTTGCCGGCGACACCAGCCGCGCTGCCGCCCGGGACGACGTCGATGCGGAAGCCCTTGGACGCCTCGTGCTGCGCAAACAGCGAGACGACGGCGACAAGGGCCACAGCGAGGTAGCGCGCGGCGATGCTCCGGCCGGAAGCCGAGGCGTGAGACGGGGAGACGTTGTGCGCCGCGCCGTGGCTGTCGTCGTCGACGGTGATGGACATGGAGGATGAGGCGGCGGTGGTGACGGGGAGGAGCAGCGGCGCTTCCATCGGTGACCGACCGGCCGGAGAGGGCAGAGCAGAGCAGGACCACGGGGAATCGCTGGGACGAACCGCCACCGTCTTCCATCGAGCACCAGTAGCGACAAACGAGAGCCAGATAGGGAACGAGGGAGGAGACGAGCTCGTCTCCGGTGAATCGAACGGGCAGGGGTAATCTGGTGATTTCCACGCGGGTCCCACATGACAGGGGTAAAACATTCAAATCCAAACTAAGCAGTGGCAAATAAGCAAATACAAAGTAATGAGTGGCTAATCGTCAAAGTGCGAAGTAGCATGTGGCAAAAAATCAAAAATCCCCTTTTCAGGGCTCGAACGACCACGCAGGCGGGGATACCGGCGACCATGCCTGCAGGTGTTCGGCGATTTGCCTGTTCGGCAATGGACTCTGACGACGAGGAGGAATTCGCGGCTCTGATGGAGGAGGAAGCCGAGGCCGACACCGACGACGAAGAGCACCTCATGATCCTCGCCGCGTTGGACGACCTGTTCGCAAAAAATGCCAAGCCGCGGCGAGGTGGCTCGGCGCCGAGCCACCGTAAGAGCAAACATAGGCATCAAATGGAGGGCTATTGCTTGCTGTACGCCGACTACTTCGCCGACGCTCCTCTGCACGGCGAGAAAGTATTTCGGCGCCGTTATTGGATGAACCGGAAGCTCTTCCTCAGGATTGTGAATGCCATCCGGGAGTTCGACAGCTATTTCGTTTGCAAGAAGGATTGCACCGGCACAGTTGGATTCTCCTCACTCCAAAAGTGCACGACAGCTATAAGGATACTTGCATAATGAGCTCCCGGTGATATACATGAAGAATATGGACGCATGGCCGAGTCCATCACCATTGAGTGTTTGTACAAGTTCTGCAGGGCAGTGGTGGCAATGTTTGGACCACAATACTTGCGATCACCCAATGTTGAAGACACTGCTCGGATCCTAAAACAGAATGCAGCAAGAGGATTTCCTAGGATGCTTGGAAGCATCGACTACATGCATTGGGCATGGAAAAACCGCCCATTTGCTTTGCAAGGGATGTACAAAGGCGCCAAAGGAGCTTGCAGTGTGGTACTTGAGGCAGTGGCCACACAAGACCTCTGGATTTGGCACTCCTTTGGTATGCCAGGAACTCACAATGACATCAACGTACTGCAGTGCTCGAATGTCTTTGCCAAGCTTGTTGAAGGTCATGCTCCTCCGGTGAACTTCGAGGTCAATGGGCGCCACTACAACAAGGAATACTATCTAGCAGATGGCATCTATCCGAGATGGTCCACATTTGTGAAGACTATCTCAAACCCTGTGCCAGGAGGCAAGAAGTCACACTTTGCTAAGTGTCAGGAGGCTTGCAGGAAGGATGTCGAGCGAGCATTTGGTGTGCTCCAATCTCGATTTGCTGTTATCCGGTACCCCGCTCTGACCTAGTCGAAATCTCAGACGTGGGAGGTGATGAATTGCTCTGTCATCTTGCACAACATGATCATTGAGAGCGAGCAGGAAGAGCCAATGTTTGACACTGAACCATATTTTAGGCAGGGTCCGCTAGCAGTTGTTGATCACCAGGTACCGGCAACATGGGCTGCCTTTCTCAATATGCGCCAGGAGATCCGAGACCCACAGGTGCATCAAGAACTGGAGGACGATATGGTGGAGCACCTATGGAGGCTCAAGGGCAACACCTAGTTCGATGTGTTTTAATTTGTGTTGGAATTATGAGCTTGCTTCGTTGAACTATATGATTTGTATTGATTTCTGTGATGAACTTTGTCATAAAAATTTAGTTTTTGTTGAATTTGGACCGAACTTGGGCCGAATATGGGCCCAAGCGTGCTGAAGTGTGTCGAATTTGGACCGAACTTGGGCCGAATTTGCGCCGAATTTGGGCCGAAATCGCCGACTGAATGGCGGACTTGGGGGTCGGCTGGAAACCCGAGCCCCACGCTGAATTTATCATCGGTTCGCCCTCAAGCGACGCTATTTCAAGCCTTGGGGGGCAGAACGGCCGAAGATGCTTTGTTGAAACAGGTGGCATGCCCACTGCCCTGAAATCACCATGATGGCCCCGCAGCACCACTGAGCCGTGAGCTGTACGCGAAAAAAAAGATTCATGTGTTTGCCCAACGGCTAGACGAACGATTCGAATATGGAATCTCCATGGAGCGCTCGATGTGCCGACGCAATGGACTCGCGCCGGATAGATCTCGTCGCCGGTCGGGCGCTATCCTCCCGGGAGCGGCGGAGTACAATTCGGACGGCCATTGCCTCCTCCAAAACGCACAGGACCTCACCCCAGTCGACGAATCTGTACTGACCGTCGTTGGATCCGTCGACCGCCATGCCGGAGAAGGCCGGAGATCGCCGAACGGGAGCACGTTCGACGATCTTGGGTGGCGAAGGGAAGTGGACTGAAGTGGCTAGGGTTTGGTCCGTACAACGAATGAAGAGGAATATATGTGGTGTCGGGTGAACCAGCGTGGGCCGAGACAAACGTGGCGGACGCGTCCGGACGCCCTATATTTGGACTGGATATGAGAGATGTCGGTGAGCCCGGGCATTTGAGGCGTCTGTTTGGGTTGGTTTTTTATGACCGGACACTGATCGAACGTTTGCCGGTTGTATGAAGGGGTTTGGGATGCCCTGTTGTACATGCTCCTATCTCCCAGTTCGCCGCTACTTGGAGAGCTCGTCTGCAGGTCAGAATTTCCGTAAGCTCTCGATGAGCGATGTTTTTTTTAACACAGTACAGACGCGAGCGTTCATATATATACGCGCATACACTCACCCCTATGAACACACACACGCACACCCTACCCCTATGAACGCACACACGCATACCCTAACCAAATGAGCACCTCCGAGAGACTGAGCCGGCATATCATCTTGAGATTTACGAAGTCACCGTAGACGTCTCGTTGTCGACGGACTCGTCCCCTCCCAATGAATGTGCATCGTCGAAAATCCTGAAATAAATATAGAAATAATGTGGGCATCAGGACTTAAACCCCGGTGCTATCCAACTACGTGTTGGTTCGCGAGCGATTTGTTGAAAGAGGTGGCATGCCCACTGCCCTGAAAGCATCATGATGGTCCCGCAGCACCACTGAGGCTACTTCCAATGCATTGGTGCTAAGATGAGGTGCTAACCATATTTAGAAGTTTAGCAACCCAAGCCCCCGATGCTTAGTTGATTAACTTGTTGTAGCTAAGCATACTTCATTTAATGAGTTAGCTACTAAAGTTCTTCGTGCATTGGTGGGTTTTCTTTCATTTAAGATTTTGCCTAAGTTCACGTGCTTGGCACCGTTTCTTTCTGGGGTCACCACACCCATCTCTCTCCTCTTAAATATCTTGCCAAATAAGATTTTTTGCCCACATGGCAGCTTTAGCATCTTTACAAGGTGGATGGAGCAGTGGGAACGGCCTGAGCCGTGAGCTGTACGTGAAAAGAAAGATTCATGTGTTTGCCCAACGGCTAGACGAACGATTCGAATATGGAATCTCCATGGAGCCTCATAACTTGCTGCCCCATACCGAGGCTGGAGCCAGTAAAAGGACTGAGCAACCGTAGCTCCCCTAGCTAGCTAGCTAGGTTCACCTCGTGACCGCGCAGTGACCCGTCCCGTCTCCGCGCTGCGCTCCTTCCCGATAGAACCCTCCGGTCCTTTGGGCAGCTACTACACGGCTGGCTCCATCCCCATTGAAGACCTCGCCCACCCAATCCCTCAAAGGATCCCCTGCTTGCGCTCGTGCTGGGAACATGGAGAAGCAGCTCTAGCGGTTCCACTGAGCTAAAGTTGCCCGGTTAGTTCTTCGATCCAAGGGTGCTGGAATTTTTTTGCATTGGTGTCTTCCTTGATGGCTTGTTATTTCCTTATTAAATCGGTGTTCTCCTTCTGCAACTATTTAAGCTCTGGGGAGTTTCTCTGGTTTCAATCTGGCGCAAAAGCCTACTTGTTCAGTAAAGAGACATCGATGTTTCGATACCATGGTCTAAATAGTGAGAGATTCGGCAATAAAACATTTTAATGCCTGATTTTAGTGTTTTCCGGAGTGGCATTCAGATCCCCCCTCCTATTAGATGTATCTGGTTTTACTGCAATGGTTATGCATACTCTTTTCTTTTACTACTGTATATAAGCAATACCTGAATGATAATGTGGTGTACTCATCTAACCCAGATTGTTCGTGTAGCAACCCACAAGAAAAAACAAATTATTCGTGCATCAGGGATGGATGACTGCATATACCTCTGTTCTTCATCAGAAGAGGAAGGAGGAGGAATTCCTGCAGGGAGAGTCGAGCCGGAGTCTGATTCAGAATTTCATGAAAATGCTGAAGGAGGAGTCGAGTCAGAGTCTGATTCAGAATTTGATAAAAATGCTGAAGGAGTTGATTCAGAGTCTGATTCGGAATTTGAAGAAAATGGTAAAGGACATGGAGTAAATCACAATGGACATGGAAAAGGAGGAGTTCCTGGAGGGGTAGCTGAGTCAGAATTTGATTCAGAAATCCAAGAGCATGACAAAGGACTTGGAAAGAACACGTGCATCGGGTCAAGGTGCAGCGTGAAGAAAATGTACTACTTGATCCATGGATTAGATGAAGAGAAGAAAGGTTTTGTGAGGGAGATTGGTTTTGGGGGCCTGCTTCTCCTGCCAATGCTCACGAGGACAAATCGGCACTTCCTCTTGTGGCTGCTAAGCAAGGTTGATGAAGAAGCAAGCTCTATCATCACAGGTTACAGCAGGGACATAACTTTCCATGATAAAGATGTTGGAACTGTGCTGGGAATTCCATGTGGCGGCGCACCGGTGCAGAGTGAACAACACGGTGTTCCTGAGAATGTGATAGCAGCGATCCGAAAGACTCTCGGAATATCTGAATCGGAGCGCCACATAGGTCCGGTGGTTGCGATTGTGAAGAAGGTCAGGGGCCAAAAGATGACAAAAGCAGAAATATCAAAATTCAAGATTGCTTTTGTTATATGCGCGGCGACGTACCTGTTTGCCCCAACGATGAAAAATGACTACTTTGTGACAGATTACTGGGCCGCACTTACAAACCCTGACATAATTCATTTGCACAATTGGTCCGGTTATGTGAGATCAGAGACTTTAAGAGCAGCAAGTAGGGTTAAAGCTGATCTGCTTGGCGGTAACAAGAAGTCTAACCTATCTGGATGTCTGCCTTTCATTCAGGTAGAAATAGAATATGCATCCATCGGTCAAATGTACCATCCAGTCAATGTCTCTGATAAGTATACATGATGCTTCTTTTATTTTTTTCGAAACGGAGGCAAAAGAATTGCCTCATCGATTAATTAAGAAGAAGAGAATTGCCCAGTTAATTTAGGGAAAACCGGGCGAAAACCGATACAAACACCCCAAAACGGGCTAATTCACAAAGCATGAAACACCACGACCACTTAGGCAACCCGTCCAATGCCCCCCAACACACAAAAACCATAGCCCTCAACACTTACACACCACATCCAAACCCACAACATCAACTCAGAAGACCAAATCTATGACGACGACACAAGGATCAGAGCAATATCAATCATGAAATCTCGGACGCCTTCCCTGTGGCGTTACACTTCTTACTTATACTTCTCTTGGATTTCTTCTTCAAGAAACAACCATCAGTCTTGTCGTAGTTGCGGATGCTTCTTTTATTGTTTGTGCAGACATTCTATTTGGATAACTTGGAGGTGACTGGTGGAAATATCCCACATGACAAATTTCCCAGGATACAGTTTTACACGACGGAGGTGATCAATGCGATAGTAGAAGACGACACGAGGTCACACAAGGGAGCTGAACTTGTCACATATGGGCGATTGCTGGTAACGACAAATACAACCTATGCACCAAATACTGGATTATTTTTGTGTTATTAATTATATTATATATTCATATGAATCTTTGATCATTCATCATGGAAAGCCACGTCACGAAGCACTGGTGTGCTATCAGAGGAACCCCGCGAACAGTAACAATGTTGCTGGCGCATCAAATGTCTTTAACAGAAGCGAATCTAGGTGCACCGAGACCGGGACTATGACCATAAATGAGGTAAAGTTGGCGACTAAAAAAAATCATTATTCAATCAGTATGAAGATTGAATCACTAGTTATGGATAAGGTTTCATCCTTTGCAACGGCTTGTGAACATGTTTTGACAAGTTTTTCAAGGAAGAAGGAAGAGGAGAACCAGAGGCACCAAGCTGCCTTAACAGACCTCGAGAACCAGTCACAGCAACAGGTCAAGAATGAGTCGTGAAATGATGACTCTTGTGCTTTCCATTGTAAAGTGGCAATATGGAAGAGCCTTGTCTCAAGCCCAGGACATCCCTGCCAAGGCTGTATGATGTGTACAGCTTCCTCTCAACAACCGTTCTTGGCTTTCACCATTTCATCCCATTGCTCTAAAGTTTTGTTTGAAGAGGCGTCTTTGACCGCCTTGTGCTCTAACTTAGTGATGATCTTGCCTAAGACTCTCCTGCTGTGAAGTGAACGCTGTGTTTCACAAGGTGGAGTTCAGTGGAGAAGTCACCCTAAACTATGTCTCTAGTGCACATACCCTCTTTTCCAGAAACTTATGCAAGCCATTGTTTTGAAGCCTTTTCTTCCTCCACAAGATGCAGCAAAACCACACAATTACCGTTGTATCACCATAACAATGAAAAACAACAACAGAAGGACATGGTCGTGGTCGCCTGATGGACATACATTACTCAGTCGGTAATTATGCATTTCTAAATAAACAACAACAATAGAAGAAGAAAATGGCATAACTTGAATCTCACCTGGCTCACCATGAACAAACTTTGGTTTTGTTTTCCTGCAAGTCCGAGCAATCTTTTGACCTTGAAAAATAAAGAGGTGAAGAGCAGTAAAACAAACAGCTCTAGGATGGAAAATCAATTAGATACATGAGTGCATGAATCTTAACATGGTATAACTTCAACATATACACTCCGCGGAAGCTTAACATGTTGGCATGAACCTTAGCTCCAATACCATGTTAAGCTTCGTACACTGGCAATCCACATATACACTTCAACAGTTAACACTTAGAATTATAAATTTGTCAAATTTAAGATAGTATGACCCAAATTTAAGATAGTATAATCTAGGATGGAAAATCAATTAGATACATGAGTGCATGAATCTTAACATGTTGAAGCTTGACAAATTTGGCTAGTGCATGAAGTTTAACATGGTATTGGAGCTAAGGTTCTTAAGTTCGAGTCCTGGCTTTCGCAGTTTATCTAAAAAATTGCTGATGCCCCCCTTTTGTCCACATATAGGCCTCTTGAGCCATACCTCTGAGTCTGTCCACGTGTTGACTTTCCGCGTCACACGTGAGAGGAGGTGTTGAAGTGTATATGTGGATTGCCTAGCCCTTTTCATCAGTTGGGACTTTTGGTTGCATTGCCTAGTGCATGAAGCTTAACATTAACATCTATCATGTCATAACATAAAACCAAAATATATTTCATAATGGATTTAATTATGCTAATTTGATAGCGTAAGTGTTTTTCTTCCTTTTTGTAGGCTTGGCCTGTTGGAAATATTAGCACTTTCCCGATTAGACTAATCCACAAGTACATAACAAGCATGGTAAATAAGGTATGCACTTCATACCTATATCTAAGCATACTAGCACGTACAATACATACAAACGTAATATCTATGAACATGGCATATACGGCTAGCACGAGAATGAGTAAATGAGGGATGAACAAATCATACCCTCAGGTTGGCCAAGCCAACGCGGCGGCGGCAGCAGCAGCCTCGGCGTCGTCCGTGTCCTTCTTCTTGGCGGCGGCGGCGACGGCGGCGTCGTCGACCATGGTGTCGATGCAGGGGAAGTAGTCGAAGTAGAGAAGGACGAAGACGGGTGAAAGGACGTGGATGTCGCCTAGAGGGGGGGGGGGGGTGAATAGGCGCATTAAAATAATTACGGTTTAGGCTTGAACAAATGCGGAATAAAACTAACGTTTAATTAGTCAAGCACAAAACCTAAAACAACTAGGCCCACCTATGTGCACCAACAACTTATGCTAAGCAAGATAGACAACTAAGTGATAGCAAGATATATAACAAGAAACAATATGGCTATCACAAAGTAAAGTGCATAAGTAAAGGGCTCGGGTAAGAGATAACCGAGGCACGCGGAGACGACGATGTATCCCGAAGTTCACACCCTTGCGGATGCTAATCTCCGTTCGGAGCGGTGTGGAGGCACAATGCTCCCCAAGAAGCCACTAGGGCCACCGTAATCTCCTCACGCCCTCGCACAATGCAAGATGCCGTGATTCCACTAAGGGACCCTTGAGGGCGGTCACCGAACCCGTACAAATGGCAACCCTTGGGGGCGGTCACCGGTACCCGTACACTTTGGCAACCCTTGGGGGCGGTCACCGGTACCCGTACAAATTGCTCGGGGCAATCTCCACAACCTAATTGGAGACCCCGACGCTTGCCCGGAGCTTTACACCACAATGATTGAGCTCCGAGGCACTACCAACCGTCTAGGGCGCCAAGGCACCCAAGAGGAACAAGCTCTAGGGTGTACAAACACCCAAGAGTAATAAGCTTCTCAAACTTCACTTCCACGTATCCCCGTGGAGAACTCAAACCTATGCACCAAATGCAATGGCAAGGGCACACAGAGTGCCCAAGTCCTTCTCTCCCAAATCCCACCAAAGCAACTAATACTAGGGAGGAAAATGAGAGGGAGAACAAAGAAGAACTCCAAGAACTAGATCCAAGGGGTTCCCCTCACATAGAGGAGAAAGTGATTGGTGGAAATGTGGATCTAGATCTCCTCTCTCTTTTCCCTCAAGAACTAGCAAGAATCATTGGAGGGATTGAGAGATAGCAAGCTCCAAGAGGTCAACAATGGTGGGGGAAAACTTGCTCAAAGGATTAGGAACCATTGGGGGAGAAGACCCCCTTAAATAGGTCCCCACAAATCTGCCCGTTATGTGCAGACTAGCACACGGGCGGTACAACCGGTGGAGTGGGCGGTACAACCGGTATAACCGGTATAACCGGTACAACCGGCCAACCACCGCTCAACCACCGGACCAAAACAGAAACTTGGCCCGGATGAAACAGCCAGGCCAGAGCCCCGGACCCGACAAAGTCCTAAGCGGTACAACCGCTCGGGACCCCGGTTGTACCGGGCTATATGAATATAGCGGTACAACCGGTCCAGTACCGCCCAACAACCGGTCCACAACAGAAACATGTCCGGTTGTAGCCCGGTGTTGGGCCGGTACAACCGCCCAGGGCTGCCACCCAGGGTCACCCAGCAATTGGCGGTACAACCGCCCGGAGGCAGCGGTACAACCGCTGGGGACCAAATAGTGGCAGCACCCCCAGGGTATCACCCATAGGGTGGTGGTTATGCCGGAAGACACGAGCGAGCGGTACAACCGTATCAAGAAAACAGGTAATACCAGAACTGCCATAGCCTCTGCAAATGAGCTCCGAATTGAGCAAACTCAAGCTTGTTGGATTCAGGACGACAAGAGCTATCCAACAGCGAAAAACCAACCAAGAACCAAGAAAGATGATGATGCCAAGAATGCAATGGTTTGAGCTCTCAACGAACGATACGATCATGCTACTCACTTGAGAGCCCCCTTGATAGTACGGCTATCTATCCTATAACCCAGTCTCCCAACTACCACTATGAGACCGGTAAAATAGAAAACCCTATCAAGGTCAAACCTTAGCCTTGCGCATGGTCCACTTGAGCTAGATGATGACGATCTTGACTACCTCAAGATGGACCACCTTTCTTGATTGCGTTGGCTCGATGAAGACTAGATGATTGCTCCCCCATACTCCACTATGGGTGAGCCACTCTTCGGCACATCTTCACAAGTCCATTGTCACCACAATGGACGGCAAGCTTCAAGCATGATCTCTCCGTGATGCTTCACTTGAACTTGCACACCGCAACCTTGATGACGATCACCACTTGATGTCATCCTCCATGGATTGTATGAAATCTTCCTCTTGACGCAAACCCGTGGAAATATACCTAACCCCACAATGAACTCTCACGTAGACCATGGGTTAGTACACAAAGTGTAATGGACAATGCTTACCATACCATGGGATTACTTGATCCCACTTGATACATCTTCTACGCTTTGTGTGTTGATCAACTTGGTTCACTCTTTGACTTAGTCTTGATCAACCTTGTATCATATCTTCTCTATAACCAATCTTTGGATAAAACCTTGAATACCACCTTGGTCACCATATAAACTCCTTGAAACCAACAGATGGACTTCAAGAAGTGCTTATGGACAAATCCTTCGAATATAACTTAAGGCAACCATTAGTCCATAGGGATTGTCATCAATTACCCAAAACCACACATGGAGAAATGTGCTCTTACAACGGGGACGGATCGGGAGCAGTCACGTCGAGACGCTCCCCAAAAACCTTATTGCCGTTCTCCCGGGCAGGATCTCGAACGACAGGGTTCCAGAGGCACCTGCTCTCCCGACCAACCGTGCATGCGGTCGTTGGGATGGAATCGCTGGAAGCAGCACACTGAGAGGAACAGTAGATGACTGCTAGGGTTGCACAAAGAGGAAGAGAGTGAACAGATTAGGTTACACTCCACAGGCGGCGCCTCCTTATATAGGCCGTCGGGTAGATGGGCCTGGGCCAGGCCCACGACTGAGTCCGCGAACAGCCCACGGTTCAACATCTCGGACAGTGGCATTTCTGTTTAGCGACTCGTTAATTAATCCATAACTAATTAACCATTTCTGACCGGCAAAAATAAGGCTCGGCTCGGCTCATTCCCGCAACCCGTGGCGCGCGCGCGTCGTGACGAGGCGAGGCGGGCGGCGAAGGAGGAGGAGCGCGCGTCGTGATGGAGCAGCCCTTATAAAGTGGTCTCACTCTTACTACTGTAGCAGTATGGTACTAAACTTCCCACTACTTGCCACCACTTGTCGTGCACTCACATGGGCCATAGAGATTAACCAGGGATTATTGTCTTATATGGGCCTAAGCCCATCTATAATCCAACAATCCCTCACCAGATCTCGAGGCACATACATTTGTCAACTGTTCCAAACAATGTTTGATATACCAGAATTTTAAGTGGAGACTGTTAAGTTGAACTTCCACCTAGAGCAACAGGATTAGACTTCTTCACAACTAAACAATGGACTATGCCTTGAAGTGTCAGTTTAGCGTGCAGAAGTTTTGCCTATTGTCAGCTGATACGTGGCTGCCGAAGGCTAAACCCCACGGGTGGAGCTTATTAGTCATACTCCTTACCTTCTCATGAGCTTCCTAGATATTACCCAATCTCATAGATTGTGACCAGCAGTCGGGCTCACATAGGTGTGTTCCTCCAAAGAATGCTCTGTAGGTTAGCATCTTGCTTACATAAGCTTTGGAACACATTAAGACAAAGTCAACCTTCCTTGCAGATTACGAGAGTATTGCATCTCCAACGGAGTGGGTTAGTAAGGATACTCTCCTCAGTTGACCGCTGGATTGTTTTCCCAGGTCCTAATTCAAGAGATCTCCGATCATATAGGTTGGGTTACCCCCATGGCAACTTATGTGGGTCTCATGCCCATCTCCCTCGATGCATTTTCTATCACAATTCATGATAGCCCTTTTGTAAAGGGATCTGCCACATTCTTAGCCGTCTGGATATAATCCAACGCTATTACTCCGGAGTTTCTTGAATGCCTGAACGATTTCAATCTTCTTCTTATATGCTTTGTGGATTGCATGTTGTCCTTTGAACTCTTAGCCTTGGCAATCACTGTTTGATTGTCATAGTTCATAAGGATAGCCGGGACTGGCTTATCAACCACTGGCAAATCCATCAAAAACTCTCGAAGCCATTCTGCTTCGACGCATGATGTATCTAATGTTGTGAGTTCTGCTTCCATAGTCGATGTCGTTAAGATCGTCTGGTTGCAAGACTTCCAGGAAACAACACCGCCACCAAGTGTGAAGACATACCCACTTGTGGCTCATCAACATCAGATATCCAATTCGAATCACTATACCCTTCGAGTACAGTCGGGTACCCAGAATAGTGAATTCCGTAGTTCGCAGTACCTTGCAAATAACGCATGACTCGCTCAACAGCATGTCAATGCACATCCCCCGGGTTGGAAACAAACCGGCTCAGTTTGCACACAGCAAATGAGATGTCAAGACGAGTAGCACATGCTAGGTACATGAGTGAACCAATCACTTGAGAGTATCTCAATTGATCAACAGTCGTGCCTTCGAATTTTCGAATCTGCACACTAGGATCATATGGTGTTGCAGAAGGTTTGTAGTCAGAATATCCAAAACGACTCAAAATCTTCTGAACATAGTGGGATTGCAAAAGTGTAATTCCACCCTCACTATCTCACAGCAGCTTGGTTTAAGATAACATCGGCCACACCTAGGTCTTTCATCTCAAAGTTATGAGATAGAAAGCCTTGACCTCCTCAATGACTTTGAGGTGGGTCCTAAATATCAATATGTCATCGACATACAGACAAAGTGTAACTCCTTCGCCCCCACCATGGCGATAGTATACACATTTGTTAGCTTCATTAACAATAAAGCCAGCAGATGTCAAAGTTGTATTAAACTTATCATGCCATTGCTTAGGCGCTTGTTTCAGGCCATACAAAGATTTCAATAGCTTGCACACCTTTCTTTCCTGGCCATTTACTACAAAGCCATCTGGTTGTTGCATGTAAATTTCCTCGTCTAGCTCTCCGTTGAGAAAAGTCGTCTTACCGTCCATTTGATGAACGAGAAGACCATGCGAGGCAGCCAATGAGAGTAACACTCGAATGGTTGTCAGTCTAGCCACAGGTGAGTAGGTATCGAAGAAATACTCTTCTTCTTTCTGGGTATAACCCTTGGCCACAAGCCTAGCCTTGTACTTCTCGACGGTACCATCGGGCCTAAGCTTTTTCTTGAACACCCACTTACATCCCAATGGTTGGCAACCATAAGGACGATCAGTGATCTCCCAGGTCCCGTTAGCCAAGATGGAATCCATCTCGTCGCGGACCTTATCCTTCCAGTAATCAGCATCCGGTGATGCGTAGGCTTCTGAAATGGAACTGGGAGTGTCATCATCCACGATGTACACAAGGAAATCGTCACCAAAAGACTTTGCAGTCCTTTGTCTCTTGCTCCTAACAGGAGCTTCCTCTTCATCCTTCGTGGAATTTTCATCACTTTAGTGTTCATAATATTCCATCGGAATGGCAGGTTCAGGAGCCTCATTAGATTCCAGTCTAGAAGTGCTTTGCATATCTCTCATGGGGAAAATATCCTTGAAGAATATAGCATCTTTAGACTCCATGATCGTACCGACCTTCACGTCACGTACATCAGATTTCACCACAAGAAATCTATAGCCGACGCTATGCTTCGCATAGCCCAGAAAAACGCAGTCCACGGTCTTTGGTCGGAACTTACGCTTTTTGGTTATCGGCACATTGACTTTCGCCAGACAGCCCCAAGGGCGCAAGTATGAGAGTGTATTTCTTTTCTTTTCCCATTGCTCAAATGGAGTAGTCTCATTATCCTTTGTGGGAACTTTATTCAGGACATGGCATGATGTCAATACAGCCTCCCCCCACCATGCCCTAGATAAACCCGATGTATCTAACATGGCGTTAACCAAGTCTGTTAGAGTATGGTTTTTTCGTTCGGCAACCCCGTTTGACTGGGGTGAGTAGGGAGGCGTCCTCTCATGAATAATACCATGTTCCGCACAGAATAAATCGAACTCATTAGAAAAGTACTCTCCACCACGAGCAGACCGAACTCGTTTTATTTTATTTTCAAGTTCGTTCTCAACTTTTGCCTTATAGATTTTAAAGTAGTGTAGAGCCTCATCCTTGGTATTTAACAAATACACATAGCAGAATCTAGTGGAATCATCAATCAACGTCATGAAATAACTCTTTCCACCTTTAGTCAACACACCATTCATTTCGCAAAGATCTAAATGTATGATCTCTAGCGGTGTCAGGTGTCTCTCCTTCGCAGCTTTGTGAGGCTTATGAGGTTGCTTAGCTTGCACACACGCATGGCACTTAGAGCCTTTGATTAAAGTGAAACTCGGGATTAAATCCATCTTAGCTAGCCGCGTCATGCAACCGAAATTAATGTGACAAAGGCGTGAATGCCAAATCTCACATTCGTTCGCGTTAGAATGAATTTGGTTCACGACGTTATTACAGAAATCCGCTAGGGAAAGGAGGAACAAACCTCCGCAATCGTATCCTTTTCCAACAAACAGTCCATACCGAGATACGACTACTTTATTGGACTCGAACACTAACTTAAACCCTTCTTTACATAGAAGGGAGCCACTAACGAGATTGTTCTTGATAGCGGGGACATGCTGCGCATTCTTCAGTTGCACGATCTTTCCCGAAGTAAACTTTGGATCTACCGTGCCAACACCATGAACAGAAGCAAGCAAGCCATTCTCCATCAGGACGGAGCAATCTCGTGCGACCTGGTAAGAAGAGAACAATGACATATCAACACACACATGAATGTTGGCCCCCGTGTCAACCCACCAATCGGTGGATTGACAAACTAATAGTACAGTAAACATATTACCATACCCAGTTGCCCCATCACTGTTGCTCATAGTCACATTGACAGACCTGGAGTCCTGTCCCGACTTCTTGTAATTGTTTGGGCACTTGTTTGCCCAATGTTCCTCTGAACCACAAGTAAAGCAGCCATCTCTCCTTTTGTCTTTCTTCTTACCCTTCTTCTTGAAGGTAGTATTCTGCTGGACAAAGTTCTTCCCTTGAACTTGTGGAAATTCTTCTGCACCACATTGGCGCTAGAAGAACCCTCTGCCACTTTCACGTGTGAGTCCTTTGCTCTCGAGTTCTGCTCAACACTTAGATGACTGATGACATCCTCAACAGAGAATTCACGTCTCAAGTGCTTGAGAGAAGTAGCAAAGTTCCTCCATCCAGGAGGGAGTTTTGCAATAATGCAACCCGCGACAAGCTTGTCCGGTAACTCACACTTCAGGAGCTCCAGCTCCTTAGCGAGGCACTGTATCTCATGAGCCTGGTCCAGAACAGGACGGTTATCAACCATCCTGTAATCATGGAACTGCTCCATAGCATACAGTTCGCTTCCAGCATCGGTTGCGCCGAACTTAGCTTCGAGCGTATCCCACAAGTTTTTGACAACGTAGATATGGAGATATGCGTCAACCAACTTGTCTTCGATCACAGTAAGAATGGATTCCACAAAGACAGTGGTGGCCTCCGTGAACGCCTTCTCCTGTTCAGGAGCAATCGTTCCTGTGGGATCCACAACACCGACCCAGAACACGTTCATAGCCGTGAGCCACAAGGTGGTCCTCGTTTGCCAATGCTTAAAATGCGTTCCGGTAAACTTTTCCGGTTTCAGTGTAGCGGTGAAGCCATGAATCGAAAAGTGCCTAAAATAAGGTTTTTGGATTGTTGGAAATATTAGCACTTTCCCGATTAGACTAATCCACGAGTAAATAACAAGCATGATAAATACGGTATGCACTTCATACCTATACCTAAGCATACTAGCACGTACAATACATAGAAACAGAATATCTATGAACATGGCATATACGGCTAGCACGAGAACGAGTAAATGAGGGATGAACAAATCATACCCTCCGGTTGGCCAAGCCAACGCGGCGGCGGCAGCAGTAGCCTCGGCGTCGTCCGTGGCCATCTTCTTGGCGGCGGCGGCGACCATGGTGTCGATGCAGGGGAAGTAGTCGAAGCATAGGAGGACGAAGACGGGGCGGATCAGGAGCAGTCGCATCGAGACGCTCCCCAAAAACCTTATTGCCGTTCTCCCGGGAAGGATCTCGAATGACAGGGTTCCGGAGGCACCTGCTCTCCCGACCAACCGTGCACGCGGTCGTCAGGATGGGATTGCCGGAAGCAGCACACTGAGAGGAACAATAGATGACGGCTAGGATTGCAAAGAGAGGGAGAGAGTGAACGGATTAGGTTACACTCCACAGGCGGCGCCTCCTTATATAGGCCGTCCGGTAGATGGGCCTAGGCCAGACCCACGACCGAGTCCGCGAACAGCCCACGGTCCAACGTTTAGCGACTCGTTAATTAATCCGTAATTAATTAACCATTTCTGACCTGCAAAAATAAGGCTCGGCTCGGCTCATTCCCGCAACCCGCGGCGCGCGCGCATCGTGACGAGACGAGGCGGGCGGCGGAGGAGAAGGAGCGCGCGTGTATAACTCCTCTTCCCAAGCTCCCAATGGCAAGTGATAGAGCAGCCATTATAAAGTGGTCTCACTCTTACTACTGTAGCAGTATGGTACTAAACTTTCCACTACTTGCCACCACTTGCCGTGCACTCACATGAGCCATAGAGATTAACCAGGGATTATTGTCTTATATGGGCCTAAGCCCATCTATAATCCAACATGGCCAAACTCAAGATGGACTGACATAGAAACAAACTAGATTTGTTTATATTTTGGAACAGGGTGAGTACAAGCCTAACAGAGCAGCAAGAGCACACTGCAAATGTGACTTAGATTTTGTACACGAATGCCATACGTGCAGGCAGCTTACAATTGTTATAACAGTACTCCCTCCGTTCCTAAATATAAGACCTTTTAGAGATTTCACTATGAACTACATACGAAACAAAATGAGTGAATCCACACTCTAAAATATGTCTATATACATTCGTATGTAGTTCATAGTAAAATTTCTAGAAGGTTTTATATTTAGGAAGGGAGGGAGTACATACAAACCCTCTACATATATTCCAGAACAGAGGAAACAGAGCAAAGCGAGACCTTGGCTTCACCTTCTGTTGGAACTTGGAACTAACGCAACTAGACTTCGACTTGCGTGTTAATAGCGAGCTAGTGCCCTGTAAACATCTCCAACATCTCCTTGAAAACTTGATGGCAGTTCCCTGAATAATGAGTTCAATGTATATTCCATGCTACCATCCTCGCAATCTAATCCTTCCCACCAGTCTTGTCGGCCTAGTATCATTCACCAGTACACGCTCTTCCTTGTGTAACCCGGATGGCAATTTGGCCACCCTAGGACAATTGTACACAAGCAAGAGCTGCAAACAAGGAAATGCCTAGAACATTTCTATTATGTTGAAACACTTTATCTACAAAGCGGGACGAAAGCCTGTTTCGAAAAACAAGGAAATGCAAGAATGCCATCACATGTGTTGTGCAGGTTCCCAAGACGACTTAGTCCAAGTGCCTAGAGCCGGGGAAACGAAACCGCAGCTGATGAAATGGTTCCGCCTTCTTCAGCAACTCCAATATTGGATCGCAGTCAACCACATATACCTCTTATAGGCATGGGAGCTGCTTGATCCATGAGACTGTCTTGATACCGTGGCAGTCACATATCAGTAGCAGACGAAGTTTAGGAAAGCAAGCATGAGGCACCACCCATTCCCATACGAGAACTTGAGCCAACTCTCTCAGGTCCCACCATTTGAGATCGTCAAGTTTGTCAAAATGCTAATCTGAATCCACAATGGCATCCCTTATGGACGACTCCTTCAAACTTTTTATACCATACAATGTCAACCTCTCGAGTTCATGCACCCTCGTTTTGCTAAAAACTGCGGGTGCAATATGGAGATGTGTGTCAAGCCTTACACTTCGGTCAAATAAAGGGATTTCAAGGAGGCTTTATTAGAAGGGTCGAGTATCCTTTGGAGCGGATTAGGATCGCTAACTGTGAACCCCGGAGATTGTAACCATGCCAAACTCTCCAACTCCTTAATGAGTGCATGTGTTTTTGTCAGAATAAGTCAAGGACTCTCAACATTGGTAGACCAGATATGGTCCCGTCTGGGATTGTTACCAGCTTTGTTTTTTGTGTTTTTTTTTAAATTTTCTCAAGCTTAGTATTTCATCCCGTGAGAAAATCAATATCAGTCTCGTAACATTTTATGCCAGTCAATCAAACAATGCAGGGGCCAGTGATAGTTTCAGTCCAAAGCAAAACATCTCAAAGAAAGGGCCGAGAGAACCGAAATATACATAGCTACATATAGAACAAAGAAACATGTTTGTACTCTTACTAAGCAATTTACTCCCCAATATACATACTGACATACATCAGACATCAGGTCAACACACACACAGTGTTCACTGCTTCAATCAGCATATAATAATCTAACAACACCATGGTATTACACAGATGAGATGAAAGAGATAACTCATGGCACACATTGAAACACCATCACAGCAAGACATCACAAGTAGAGGAGCCATTGCAAGACTAGCACGGCCACAACATGAGCGCACCATTGCACCTCACTTCTTAAAGCACAATGCGATACAATAAAACACATGGACCAAAAACCATTAGAGCGGTCTAACAGAACAGAACAGAATATTTAAACAAGATGGATGTGGTGAAAATATTAACATCTTTCAATCAGCAGCTGGTCCAAACCCAAGCTAGTTAATAAAAAGTGTAGGAGAATGTCCACTGGAGTGGTTTACTTAGAAACCCAAGTTTCTTGGCAGGGGAAATTACTTAAGCTGGTCAGCGATACCAAGTGGAGTATGACACAGCAGTATGACACAGCAGGACAATATCAATGCAGAAGTTGCGATGTCATCTGATGACAATCCAAAGAGGGGAAACATGTATGTATGAGCTCACCAATCTAACTAACATCAGTCAAGGAAAGTACAAAGAGAAGAGTAAGCTTTTACCTCAAGAATAGTCCGTTTTAGCCTCACGTTTGTATTTTTCAGATCTTCGTTGGCTCTATCTACCTGCATTCACAAGTTTATCAGACATTAAGCAATGTAGAGATAACTTTCAGAAGAACCAAAAACTGGTGGTTGCCAGAGGAGCAACCTTGTCATCCATTTCATGCATCAAGGGAACTTGCCTATCCACTTCCTGATGATCAAAACAATTTAGGACAATACACTTAATCATCGCATGACTAGAAAATAAGCACAGGATGCAACCTCGTTCATATCCAATGCCATGTATTTCAGAGTTTCCAGCCCTTCCCTAATAACATCCAAACCTTCATCCTGCAGAATAGAATTGCCAAACACAGGTATGGTTACACGGAATTTCACGCATCCAGTGGAGCCGCAAAATGAAACCGAAGATTACATTGGTGAATCAAAATTTCACCTGCTTCATTCTACGTATCTCATATTCATGACAGAACTTATTTGATTCTTCAGTCCCCTTAAAGTACTCATCATCAAAGTTTCCCTCTATATGTGTCGTGTTGTAAGAGAAAATTAAAAGGTTCAGTTCGTGGTCCTCAAGAGGATAAGAGAAATTTTAAGAACGGCATTTAACAGGCTCATGCCAGAGATGATGAGGAAACAGCCACAATGTACAATGCGCAACCAACTTTATGCATGGTGGCATGCATGTTCAAATCAAATATTTATAATGCTAACCAACTTCGTCCATCTAGCGCTAATATGTAAAAAGGGTTATCTGCTGAAACTATGAAGGAAGATGTGCACATGGAAATCAAAGCTGGCCAAATTTGGCATAAACACTCACATCATGCACAGGGTGTGAACGCCCTTGATGACACCGTTGGTCAGGTTAAGTCTAGATAATCCTATATAATTTAATTTGTGATCCACATCAACATATCTCTTTCAAAATCGGCATACAAATATGTCACATTAACATGTAACCATGTATAGAAAAAAGGCACCTCAATATGCAACCATGCATGGGAAAGACTTTCCATTCTACTTCCTCCGTCCCAAAATAAGTATCTCAACTTTGTACTACATTTAGTACAAAGTTGTACTAAGGTTGAGACACTTATTTTGGGACAGAGGAAGTATTATGCTATTTATATTCAATAATTTTTCGTACAACTGTACAATAATCAAATACAATAAACATATTCTTTATTTATTTTGGTTCTCCTATTATTAATCAAATATTAATACTTCATACAACCAAATGTTATTGAAATACATTGCAACCTATTCACTCAGCATCGCATGAGGTATCATTTGGTTTGAATAGGTCTTGTACTTATTTCTCAATGTACTTATCGTGGTCCGGCCTGATCCGATTAAACAATCGATGACACTTGCTTAATCATTTTCGTAGACATACAGCTCACCTTCAGAAAGGTTTAAACTAATTCAGGGATCAATCAGCCATTAGAGCGGCTCGCGAGTCACGACAAAGACAAACAGACCATCCTTGCATAATTGAGTAGATAAGTAGCAAATTGAGTAGATATTATTTCATAAACAACTTTGAGTAGATATGCAACGCTGCTTTCATATTACCAACTGGTAGTATTTTAAAATCCATTGGGGAGTCATTGTATTTTATTCAGTCAAATACGAGATCCCAATATATTCCTACGTACACAATGAAACCCACCTTAATAATTAAGTAAAGGATACTTTCGTCCATCATCGATGCTAGTTTAGATAAGAATATAAGGTATTAGCTGGCTAATTGGTTGTTTAAGCTCAATTATAAACCGAGACACCGATCCAAACCCATACCTATCTCTATGTACTATTCGTTGGGCTCATCCTGAAAAAGATTTCCGTTGAGACTGATGGGACTTGCAACTGTGAACTAGCTGCTGCGTCAAACCATCTTTCCCAGTTCTACAAGTGCCCTCGTTCCTCATTTTGGATCCCGTTGCCTCGGTAGTTCACCGGCACTTGACTAACCACGACACTCATGGATCTCCTTCCCTACCAATGGTGGTTGTGCAAGCTGCCCACGGCCGGCGCATACATGATCTCGTGTCCTGGTCATGACGATGCTACTAGCGGAATCTCCACAGCACCACGCCGGTCCATGCTTCCTAATCGCCATTAATTACAGTTACTCCTATGCAGCCTGGTCACCAGTTACCTTGATTTTTCGTTAATTTCAAATGGGCTATGCAAATTCAGTGTTGCGATAACTAATCACCCACCAGTTTTAAGTTTTCCTTGGCGTTTTAAGTTGGTAAAACAGACTAAACTGCATTTTCCAACAAAAGGTATCTTCTCATCTCCACCATTGATTTGCATCGATATTTGTAAGCATTTTTAGTGGGGCGTACTGAAGCACAACCCAGTTAACAAATTTGAAGGGCAAACTTAAAAAATAAGAAATTTGATGAGCATGTGTGGACAGCTAACCTCCAAATTAACAAATTGGAAGAACAGGTTTCAAAAATAAGAAAATTGATGGGCATCCTGTGGACAGCTAGCCTCCCAACTCAGGTAAACAGTCCCAGACAAAGCCAAATTAACAAATTGCCGGGCATCACGACATGTTACCTGCTCTCTTCGGAAGTCTTCCTTCTTTTTTTACAAGGGGTGATGGGTGCTGGTGGGAGCTTCACCTTCGAGTGGATGCCGTTCGTTGTAGATCCAACGGAGCAAGACACAAGTTTTCAGATTTTCACCAAAATCAATTTTTTGACTGGACACGCTGCCTTCAAATATAATAAAATTGATGAGAATCGTGTGGACAACTAGCCTCTCAACATCACAACAAAAAGTCCCACTCAAAGCCAAATTAACAAATTGTCCAGCATCATGACATGTTACCTGCTCTCTCTTCGGAAGTCTTCCTTCTTATTTTACAAGGGATGATGCCATGATGGGTTGGACCTCGGGTACCTGTTGAGGTGCCCGTCCATCAAGTCAAGATAATTATATGTCCTTGGCGCAAGAGAAGGCGCACAGAGATTTGAACGCCCACGACTGCACCGAAAACACAAAACCACACCTAGCTGGACGTCCAGGACCTATCCACGCCATTCATTTCCTCGAGATTGGTGCAATCCTTTTACAGCAAAGCCCCTTTGTTCTGTACAGTTCTCGTCTTGAAGGCCCTGCCAGTTTGCTCGTCTGCCTCAAATTCAGTGGATTCCCAAGTATGTACATGTTTCCAATCCATACACAAACGTCTTTACGAAGATCAAAGAAATCCTTTTGGTTCGGTTCCCACGTACTACAAAGCAAATTTCTTTCCTAATTCAGATCCATGCACAAGTTCATTTTCTTATGAGACACCTTCATTTTGTATACGAATTGAACCATGTACAACATTGAGAAAACCTGTCTCCACTTTTCCCATTGTATCAGATCACATAATTGTCTTCAAAATTTATCATTTCATCCTGGACAAGTCAGCAAATTAGCAACATGAACTTTCGGTCATATATTCCAACTAGCAACACGAATATTGTACCAGATCACAGAATTTTTGGTTATGGGTCCATGAATCAAACTGAACTTACATTTTGTATATGTATTTCTGATCAAGAAATGGTCAAGATCCTAAATCATAAACATGAACAAATTTCCAAAACAAAAGAATCAAAATCATGAATCACGAACAAAGTTCAGATTCTAGCTTCCTACAAACTCTTCATTGACCTTGATCTTCTTCTCTAAGCATCTTATTTGCCATCAATTTCATCTTGCCAGGTTGTATGTGCAAACAATTTGCATCAGCCATTGGATCCAAGATGTGTGGACAGGATAGTGAGGGGACGTCCAGTTAGGTGTGGGAAATCATTTTCTGCACTGCACCGTTCGTCAAGTCAAGATAATTAGATTAGTGCATGGCGCAGGAGAACATGTGCAGAAGAATGGGTGCGTCCTCGCCACCACCTAGCTCAGTTAGCCTGCTCCCCCGGCCAGACCAATTCAACTAGAAACCACCAACCACGCACCCAGCTGGCCGGCAGAAGGAGAGGAAGCCATGGCTGAGCTCGCGGCGGGCGCCGTGAGCTCACTGTTGGTTGTCATCCGCAGCGAGGCGCTGCTACTGCGTGGCGTCCGGCACGATGTGCAGTTTATCAAGGAAGAGATGGAGAGCATGAAGAGCTTCCTGACGCACCTGGCGAGGTGGGCACCCCCCGGTGGCGAGCATGACGAGCAAGTGCGCACCTGGATGAACCAGGTGCGGCTGCTCGCCCAGGACTGCAACAACTGCATCGACCTCTACCTCTACCGGGGGAACCCTGATATCCACCGTGCCAGAGGCGGACTCCGAGGCTACCTCTGGTGGGCAAGCTGGTTACTGCACAAGATGGCCGCTAAGCACCGCGCAGCCGAGCAGCTGCGGCGGCTCAAGGAGAGGGCACGCGACGTCGGCGAGCGGAGGTTGAGGTATGGCGTGGAGGTCCCGGCCAAGTCAGGGGAAGGGAAATCGCCTCTGGCACCTGGGCTAGCAGGGGCGGCACCTTCAGCACGGATTGCTGCGCGAGGTGGTCATGCTGCTGGGGACGATGACGGTGAAGAAGAGGGTGACGATCAACTTGTGGGGGCAATGACGACCGGCGGTCATTCTGGTGGTCGAAGAGCCATCATTAAGCCTCGCACTTTGGATGACTACGTCAAGGCAAAGCTACGTAATTGGGTAGATGAAACTCCTACAGAAGCCGGCGAGACTTTGTCCGTGGTCCTTGTGGCACCGAACACTTATCAGGACCTTCTGGCTCTCATACAAGAATATTTGGTTTTTTCGTCGGACTCGGACCTCGACTCTCATCCCTCGGTTTTGCCGGTGGAGAACGGCTACCATCGCTTTGTCTTGGTTGACATCCCGGCCGTGCACCCAAAGTTTACACGGCTACGACCCAAGGAAGTTCTCTTCTACATTCTGCACGAGCTCAGGCAAAGCACAAAAGGCAGAGTGGGGAAAAAATATCTTGACCCTTTGGAAGTTCACGTAAGAAGATTCCAAATTTACAATCAGATTCACAGTGAAAAGAAGAGGGTTCTTGCTCTTCTCAAAATCAAGGAGAAGATAAAAAAGATGAAGATTTATGAAAAGCTTGACAAAATCAAAAGTGATATTCAAGGTCGACTACAGAGGGGCGACAAACTACCACTGCTGCAAGGTGAGTTTCACCAGCTGCACCTAGACGTACTCCTTCAGCTGCTGCTCCAGGCAGCTGTTGCTGTGTCTCAACAAGACCAAGGGAAGAACAATGACATGCAAATGTTACCAGAATGGGACAACATCAACAATAACATCATCGTCAAGAAGCTTAAGGAGCATATGGAGGAGGGGGGCGGGGGAGGAGGAGGGGAAATCGGAAGTCAGCAGACGACATGGATTCACCTCGATGAGGCACAATATGCACACATCCTGTGGAAGCTGTTCTCCAAGAGCTGCAGCAGCAGCAAGCCCCTGCAGGCTCAGGACATATGGTCGGACAAGCAAGCTACAAAAACCACAATGGCGGACAAGCAAGCTACAAAGACCACAACAGCGGACAAGCAAGCTACAAAGACTACAACGGCAGACAAGCAAGCTACAAAGACCCCAACGGCTGAATTAGGTGAGGATCAAATCAAACCAATGATCCACAATGCAAAGGAAGGCATCTTACAGGAGCTGCAGAAAGGCGAGTATGACAAGAGTGAAGGGACAGCCGAATCTGGTGGTGTTCCGGATCAAAACCCAGAAACTGTTTCTGAAAAATTCGGTCAGATGATGGAGAAATTAAAGCAGGAGTTCAAAGAGCAGCTCAAGATCAAAGGTCTAGTGGACGAGATTAAGCGTAATTTGGAATATATTTCGGACTGGAATTGTTATGAATGTCCCCTGTTTATCCTCAGAGTTGATGAGCTGATGGATATTTCCACATGGGAGGGTACCAGAAATGCTTTGAGCCTGCTAAACTGCAGCGCCGATTTAATGATGGTCACCAACACAAATGACGTCCATCTGGCTAGAGAATATTGCTATCCACAGCGGGAACCTATAGCTATAGACTATTCTCTTGCTGGCCTCTACCATGATACGGTGCTTCAGCTTACTAGCCAGCAGAAGAATAAAGACAACTACAACCCCCAAATTTTTCATGATATATTGTCCGAGTGTGAGCCACATGAATTCTGCATGAAGATCTTCACTCATGCTTTGTATGCTAACCCCAACAGGAGCAATGAGGAGTTACTCAAGCTGCACAGCACCTTGCAGGCTTTGCCAAAATCATTCAACAGCATCATTAAGGTGATGTTCAAGTTCTCTTACAACGATTTGCCTAAAGAATACAAGTCCTGCTTGCTGTACCTAGCTATCTTCTCTCTGGGACAGAAGATCAGGCGGTCAACCTTGATTGGACGGTGGATTGCAGAAGGTCTGACATCCAATGAAGATTGGCTCAGTTCTGTGCGTCAGGCCAACCGATGTTTTGACACACTCATTGACCGGTGCCTCATTGATCCTGCTGATTTTGGTGCTGCAGGAAATGTCAAGAGCTGCGTAGTAGGTGATCTTTTTCATGGATTCATTACCACCATCGCTAGAAAACAGCACATCGTGGAGACACGGCTGTCACATCACTTGGCTCGCCACTTCTCCATTTTCAACGATCTCCAGCTCCGTTGCTCTGATAGAATTGATAAATTCTTCCAGGGGCTTTCTGAATCATCTCGAGTATCCCTGCTCAAGGTGCTCGATGTAGAAGGTTGTCAGTGCTTTGAGAAGAACCGGCAATACCTCAAGGACATCTGCAGCAAGATGTTACTGCTCAAGTATCTAAGCCTAAGGAGAACAGATATTACCGAGCTACCTAGTGAAATCAACAACCTCCGTGAGCTAGAGGTATTGGATATACGACAAACCAAGGTGCCACCACATGCAACAGCAAATATCCTGCTATTGAAGCTGAAGCGTCTGCTTGCTGGTCACATTGATCTGAATGCAAGCAAGTTTGGCTCTAGTGGCCGGATTCCTCGTAGGATCGGCAAAATGGTAAACATGGAGGTCCTATCTAATGTCCAGGCCAAGCATAGTCATGATTTAAAAGATATTGGAAAGCTATGGCAGCTGAGGAAGCTAGGTGTGGTTATTGATGATAAGGATAGCCACCTCAGGAATTTGCTTCAGACAATCAGTGACCTCCATGAGTCCCTCCGTTCTCTGACAATCACTGCTAGTGCTCCGGTAGCCACACCATGCGAGGGTACTCCTTCCAGTGCAGAGTTACCAGATGGCATTGGCTCTCTCTTAGAAAACCAGCCCAAGATGCTTGAGAGTCTAAGCATCAGGGGAATCAGTCTAAATCCATTGCTCATAAAAGGTGACAACAACAAACTTGCCAAGGTAACTCTTAGGAGCACCCTGCTGAGCCAAGATGATCTGAAAGTCCTTGCCAAGCTACCGAAGTTACGGTGTGTCAGGCTCCAACATATTACATGCATCGAGCCCGTGCTCAACTTCAAGAAGGGTGAATTCAGATGCCTCAAGTACCTTCTTGTGGAGGACTCGGACTTGATTATCAGTTTTGAGCCTGGAGCAGCCTGTGAGCTCGAGAAGATGGTTTTGTCTTTCAGCAAAGGTTCAATTTCTGGAGTTGACAGGCTTCCAAACCTGAAAGAGCTTGAGTTGAACAACAGCTTCTGCGGCAGGCTGCTATCATCATTTGGCAATGTCTCACAAATAGCCAAGCTGACTCTTCGTGGTACATTGCTAGAGCAAGACGCTCTACAAATACTCGCCAAGAAACCAAATCTACGATGTCTGGTGCTCTTGAACGAGTCTTTTGTTGGAATACAGAACGAGATTACATTAAAAGATGAGTTCTCATGGCTCAACCTTCTTGTTGTTGACTGCTCGGCCATCACCAAGATCGTCTTCACCAGCAGTTCTGCTCCTAGGCTCGAGAAGATTGTCTGGTCATCTTTCACATCCCTCTCAGGTATCCACAAACTTCCCAGTTTGAAGGAGCTCGAGTTCAATGGTGCCCAAGTCTCCGATGAGGTGAGAGAGGGCATTGAAAAGCATAAAAACAAGCTTAGCCTTAAACTTATGGACCAGAAATTTTAAGACTGAGCAGAAGGAGATGAACAAGAGGATGACGACGATGCTGCAAGATTCTCTTTCAGCTGGGAAGAAACAGGTTCAGCGCTGGAAGGGCCTCTTTTCCTTTGATCCCATAGTGTGGTTTGCGTGTGCTAGTGTGGATTGCAATCTGTTCTTCTTATATGTTAATTTCTTTCTGCTGTACAACTAAGTTTGTCCGTTTACTCTACATGAGTGCCTTGTGACTCTGTCCAGGCATAAATGGTTGTATCTATGGTTGGATTTTAGTTTGTGTGGCTTTCCTCTGTATCGAATATCATTTGCATTCATGTAATAAGTGCAATGTTTGTGCGCACATTTGACTTCTTATTAATGTAAAGTGTGATTTCAGTATGTTTTGATTGGGTTCTGCAACTCAAAGATGAATTGGTGGGTGTCATGATATAGTTACCTGTAAAGATCAGTTGAGTAGTTGTTGCAGTAATGCCTGCCTTGGGTACTTGAAGCAGAGGTTTATGCAGATTTAGCATGTGCGGTCCACGATCTGTCTGCATCTTCTGATTGCCGGGCAAGCATTTAGCACCCAAAGAAGAATCGAAATTGTTTTCAGCTGCATGTTGGCGTGCATTTAGTAGCATGTGTTGCTTCCACCATTGTTTGCTGGTGGAGAAGCCTGTATAGTTCATTCAGAAGTTAATGCCTAAGTTGGACAGCTGGTGATTCTAGTGATCCATCTACTGCAATTCAGAGAAGGAAATTGTATAACAATCTACAGCGGTGGAAAGGAGCAGTAGCACCTACCAATCAATCCATTCGAAATGTGCTAACACCTGCAGCAATCACGGCTGTACACTTCCTCATGTAGGAAATCAAAAAAATCGAGGCACGAGACCTGAAGAAGCAGAAGCACACATATTAGGCATATATCCGATGGGGAAAAAATAGCAAGGAAATGTAGTCTCTGCTGCTCTAATTCCTCTTTGAAACCAGCGTATCGGAAGGAGGATTTTGGAGGAGGCGCAGTACGTGCCCCATCTTCTCTTACATACCTTGGAAAATCCGTGACCGACGACGAGCAGCAAAACACGACGACACCGACGGCGGCTTGTCCTTCCTCTCCGTTGGTGCTGCGCGATCTTGTCGATTTCGATTGGGACCGCAAAGGAGGGGCAGGACCAGCAAAGCCACAGGGAACCGGAGGCCACGGCGAGGGTGCAGCCGCGTCTCGCGGCAGCCGCCGACCGTGGCCGGAGGAGGAAGGGAGAGAGAGAGAAGGGTGCGTGGCGTGACGGCGGCGGCGTGGATACGGATGAGACAATGAAGTGCTCCGTTGCACAGTTTAATAATTTTGCTCCCCAAATAATTCACTTTTATTTAGTAACAATTCACATTTTCTATTTAGGCCTTAACAAAAAAATTGGCTTAATCTTGTAGAAATGAGTTAATTGCAAGAAACTACAACATTTCTGGCTAGGTTTGCAGAAAACCATCAACTCGTTAATCCGTTGCAAAAAAATACCGCAATCTCAGTTAAGTTGTTGACTTATCGGGTGATTTGTCTCGTTTAATCATTTTCTGACAAGTGGCGCCGTAGTTTAAGGAGCTGACCTAGCAAACAATTAACACACACACCCCTAGATCTAAAAAACAAAAGCAATCAGATCCCCCACCATGTGGACAACCACCTAGAGACAAAATCCCCCGACGCCCCTGACTGCTCCACGCTGCCGTCGTGTTGCTGTCCGTCTAGGTGCCGCTCCTCTGCCTGATCTCTCCCGTCCATCGCGGCAGTGCTCTCGTCGGTGGCTGGCCGCAGCGGAGGGCTGTCTCCTGGGGGAGAATTGATTTTAACCCCCCCCCCAGCTCGCGCGCCTTTGATCTTATGCCCCCTTGTTCGCTTGCCTTCCCATGAAACCCCCGACGCGGCCTAATTTTCTCTCTGTTGCCCCCCAGCGCTGTTATCTCTTGATTTAGCTGGTAAGGAAAATATCTGGACTTAACAAATTCGGGATTGCCAAATCTGCCCTCGTCCACTCCTTTCCTCCCCGCACGAGACAGGGCTGGCCCGTTTCTCATTTCTGCCCCCGACCCGACCGCCGCCAGTCGCCAGAGCTGCTCCGCCCGCCGTCCCTCGTCCTGCTCCGCCGCGTTTTCCCCCCTCCCCCGCCTTCCATTGCTGGCCCAAGGTAAGGCAACCTCTCACCCCTTCTATTTTTCACAGATTTTGGGTTCTTTCTCTGGTACAGTTTCTGAATCATTCAACCCTAGGTGTTGTGTGGGATTCACATGGGGATTTGAGTGGGAGGGGCTGGATTGACGAAGGGGTGTGATGGATCTGAAAAGGTAACATCATATTCCCCTGTTTTAATTGATGTATGCATGAGATTTGGTGTGTCAAATTTCTGATTTTTCTGTCTATATTTTGCTATCATGAAGTCCTGTAGAACATGGTTGAACTTATTATCTATGCTATCATTGAATGGATGTGAGACTATTATTCCCAGTTTGTGTAAAAGGCTATTGATTATTGCAAAATATTTTGTATAGAGTTGTGTCTTTCAAACTGAAGGGCACTTTTGTCTATTCCTATATATATTTGATAGTTATTGTCGGCGTTCTGGGAACGGGGGTACCCAGACCTGCCTGCCTGCGGCCCAGGGCATGGCCCACCTCGTCAGCCAAGCACAACCAGACGCAGCCCCACTCAAGACAAGGCCCTCGCGAGGACCCTAGGCTCGCGAGGAAGAGCGGCACCAAGATCAGCAAGGGGTGGGCCTCCCCAGCCCCCCTCCGGAGCGGCGGAGATCTCTATGCAGAACCCGGCCTCAGGAGTCAAGGGTGACGCAAGGAAGGACAGGCGGGCGCCAGCGCGCCAGGCGGTGCAGTTTCCCCTTTGGTGCAAAGGGAGCAAGGACGTACGCGGGTTCCCAAAGCGCCCTCCAAAGGTTTCCATTCCGGTGCAACAAGACCACGACCACGAGCCTCGCAGGGCGGATGTCATCGCCGAGCCCACCTCTGCATCATCGACAGCTACTTTGCAGGCGAAGACCACCTTTGGACAGAGCGGGGATGTACTCCTGTCCTCCTTCAAATTTGGTCGTTGTGGGATCCCTTCCCGCCATTGCGATAAGGGAAGAGGACCCGGGCAACCGCTATATATAGAGGCTAGGCCGCACCGTAGAAGGGGATCGATCGATTGATCCAACACAAACTAGCAGAGGGCCAAGAACACCTCTGGAGCGCCCTCGCGAGGCTCCTGAACACTGTACTAGTTCATCCACCATACCTCCTCGAGAGGCAATCCACCAAAGCAGGAGTAGGGTATTACGCTTCGCAGCGGCCCGAACCTGGGTAAACCACCGTGTTCATCTTCTTCCTCGCCATCGAGCAAGTTCGTCGTCTTAGCCATCGAGTAGCGAGCTAGGTAGGGCGAGGCTGCAGGGGATCTTCGCACACGCCCCTGTGTTCGAACCTTGAGGGTTTTGCGGAGCCCGAAATCCGACATTTGGCGCGCCAGGTAGGGGGCGTGTCGGAGTCTTCCTCAAGCCAAGATCTTCTCCCACCTCGCCGTTCCGATGTCTGACGCTCGCCGAGCCCGCGCCGAGCGCCGAGCTGCCCACGTCACCCAGACGACACCTGTGGGCCGCGCCGGCGCGCGCCGGTCACCCTCGCCTGTGGCCGATGCCGCCACGGGCCCGGAGGCCCACGAGCAACAAGACTCCTCCCAGCCGGTCACCGCGCGGCGCAATGGCCACACCGCCACTCCGTCGATCGTTCCAGCTACCGGGTCGTCCTCCCACGTTCGGCCCGGGCCAGCGCGCGGCTCGGGCGCACTCGCCATGGCGAACGAGCTGCTCCGCTACCGCCCTGCCCCCGACCGCTACGACGACTGGCTTCGGCGCATCGCGGAGCTCGTCAGTGCTGCTGGCGACGCTTCAGCGCTCTCCTACTCACTTCGACCCCGACCTTCCCTGGCAGACGACGTGGCCCATGATGCGCCGCCACCTCCTCCGCAACGCGACGTCGACCCCGAGCCCAGGCGAGAAGCGCACCCGCGCGACCAGCCCCGCGAACCGCGGGCAAGGGCGAGAGATGAAGTAAGCTGCCAGGTGGTGCCCCGGCCGCGCGTCGACGCGCATGCGCTCCCCGCGCTGCCGACCCAGCGTCGCGACCGGGCACCACTCGAGGCGGCCCCTCAGGAGCGTCAAGACCGGGCCCCTCCCGCACACGCAGCACCCATCGAACTAGTGGGGTGCCTCGCCATCGCCCCGGAGCTCCATCCAACCACGTGGCCCTGGAAGTTCAAGCCTGACCTGCCCCCGTGCTACGACGGCACCCCGGATCCCGCCGAGTTCCTACAGCTCTACTCGCTGAGCATCCGGGCGGCCGGTGGAGACGACAAAGTCATGGCGTGCTGGTTCCCCATGGCACTCAAGGGTGGCGCGCTCTCCTGGCTCCTCAACCTCCCGGAAGGGTCCGTCACCTCCTGGGACGACCTGCGCAAGCGCTTCGTCGCCAACTTCCAAGGTACCCGTGACCGCGCGCTCACCGTGAACGACCTGCGGCGTATAAAGTAGCAGGAGGGAAAGACCCTGCACAAGTTCATACAGCGCTTCACGACTACGCGCCTCAAGGTCCCGAAGGCGTCGGACGAGGCTATCATCTCCGCGTTCACCGACGGCGTCACGGACCTCAAGATGAAGGAGGAGCTCGCCATGAACGACGAACTGTGCTCAACCCTGGAGATGTTCAATCTGGCGAACAGGTGCGCCAAGGCTGAAGAGGGCCGCCTGTCGCTCCACGAGCCTCCGGCGGCAGAGCCAGAGGAAAAGAAGACCAAGGCCAAGGAGGCGAAGCGCAAGGCCCCAGGGGTACTTGCGGCCGAGCCCGAGGCGAAACGCAGCCGGGGTGAGGAACACCCCGCAGGGGGGAGACCGACCTGCATCTTCCATGGCACCAACAACCACGACACCGCCGACTGCCAGGAACTCAGGCTGGTCCACGCCGAACACTTCGGCCGGCGCCCTGGACGCACTGACCGTGGCTTCGGACGTGGCGAAGGCCGCGGTGGAGGCCGTTGGGACAACCGGGAACCGCGTCAGGGGTGGCGCGATCAGCCTCGGGGGGACCGCTGGCGCGATCAGGCTCGGGAGGACCGCTGGCGCGATCAGGCTCGGGAGGACCGCTGGCGCGATGACCCTCCGGAGGGGTCATGCCGTGGCCAGCCTCGTGAGGGACGTCCTCGTGAGGCCGGCCTACCACCACTACCGCCGCCACCTAGAAGGAAGGAAGAGGACAGGCAAGACGATGGGGCTGGGGGCTTCTAGGAGGTCAGGGCGGTAGCCTGTTGATGTCTACTACGCAACCTTCTTCTTGTAGACTCGTGTTGGGCCTCCAAGCGAAGAGTTTTGTAGGACAGTAGCAAATTTCCCTCAAGTGGATGACCTAAGGTTTATCAATCCGTGGGAGGCGTAGGATGAAGATGGTCTCTCTTAAACAACCCTGCAACCAAATAACAAAGAGTCTCTTGTGTCCCCAACACACCCAATACAATGGTAAATTGTATAGGTGCACTAGTTCGGCGAAGAGATGGTAATACAAGTGTAATATGGATGGTGGGTAAAGGTTTTTGTAATCTGAAAATATAAAAACAGCAAGGTAGCAAGTAACAAAAGTGAGCAAAAACGGTATTGCAATGCTTGGAAACAAGGCCTAGGGTTCATACTTTCACTAGTGCAAGTTCTCTCAACAATACTAACATAGTTGAATCATATGTAAATCCCTCACGTGCGACAAAGAGTTCACTCCAAAGTCACAAATAGCGGAGAACAAACGAAGAAATTATTGTAGGGTACGAAACCACCTCAAAGTTATCTTTTCTGATCAATCTTATGAGCTATCCCTATAAGTGTCACGAACAGCCCTAGAGTTCGTACTAAAATAACACCTTAAGATACACATCAACCAAAACCCTAATGTCACCTAGATACTCCAATGTCACCACGAGTACCCATGGGCTTGATTATACGATATGCATCACACAATTTCAGATTCATCATGTTCAATCCAACACAAAGAACTTCAAAGAGTGCCCCAAAGTTTCTATCGGAGAGTCAAGACGAAAACGTGTGCCAACCCCTATGCATAGATTCCCAAGGTCACGGAACCCGCAAGTTGATCACCAAAACATACATCAAGTGGATCAATAGAACATCCCATTGTCACCACGGATATCCCATCGCAAGACATACATCAAGTGTTCTCAAATCCTTTAAGACTCAATCCGATAAGAAAACTTCAAAGGGAAAACTCAATTCATCACAAGAAGATAGAGAGGGGAAAACTCCATATGATTCATCTATATTAATAAAGCTAGCGGTACATCAAGATCATGTCATCTCAAGAACACGAGAGACAGAGATCAAACACATAGCTACTGGTACATACTCTCAGCCCCGAGGGTGAACTACTCCATCCTCGTCATGGAGACCGCCGGGATGATGAAGATGGCCTCCGGTGATGGTTTCCCCCTCCGGCAGGGTGCCGGAACGGGCTCCCGATTGGTTTTTCGTGGCTACAGAGGCTTGCGGCGGCGGAACTCCCGATCTAGGTTTCTTTCTGGAGGTTTCTCGATTTATAGGAGTACTTGGCATTGGAATCACGTCAGGGGAGTGCTCGAGGGGCCCACAAGCCAGGGGGCACGCCCTACGGGGGGGCGCCCCCCAGGCTTGTGGCCTCCTCGATCACTTCCTGGCCCAGCTTTTTGCTCCAGTATTTTTTATATTTTCCAAAAATATTCTTCGTAAATTTTCAGCCCATTCCGAGAACTTTTATTTCTGCACAAAAACAACACCACGGTAGCTCTGCTGAAAACAGCGTCAGTCCGGGTTAGTTCTAATAAAATCATATAAAATTATTGTAAACATGGCATGAATACTTCATAAATTATAGATACGTTGGTGACGTATCACCTGTATCCTGGGCGGCGCCCAGGCCCCAGCGTCGAACCGCACTTCAAGCAGTTCACACGGGAGGTGAACGCGGCTCTCCCAAAGCCCGAAGCAATGCGTCCCCTCAACTGGTCCCAGACTGCAATCACCTTCGACTGGAGGGATCAGCTCAGGTGCTCGGCCATGGCCGGTATGCTCCCCATGCTGTGCACTCCAACCATCAGCAACGTCCTCGTCACCAAGACCCTCATCAACAGTGGAGCGGGGCTCAATGTCCTCTCCATTGAGACCTTCGAGACGCTCCAAGTACCGTACGACCAGCTCATGCCGACCAAGCCCTTCTCGGGAGTCACTGACGGGTCCACCGTCCCCATTGGGCAAGTGCGCCTGCCCGTCACCTTTGGCGGACGCAAGAACTACCACACCGAGATCATCGTCTTCGACGTCGCACACATCCACCTCCCGTACAACGCGATCCTTGGGTACCCGGCCCTCGCCAAGTTCATGGCGGTGACTCATCATGGCTACAACGTCCTCAAGATGACAGGGAGTGGCGGCGTCATCACCATCGCCTGTGATGAGAAGGATGCCGTCTGCTCCCTCGAGCGTTCTTACCGTGCCGCGGCGGCCGAGCGCTTGGACGACGAGGAAGATGCCCTGCCTCGTGAGGATGCACGCAAGAAGAAGAAGCAGCTCCTTCCCGCGGGGCGCCCCGGGGCTGGGACCTCCAAGGCCAGGGCCTCAGACTCAGCACCCAGGGACGGGGCCCCACCTTCCATCGCATAGGAAAGCACGCTCGGCGCCCCTCTTGGGTCGGGCCTGGGGGCTTCCATCAGGGGAGCTTCCGGCCTGGCCGGTGAGACAAGGGAGGCGCTCGGGCACAACCTGAAGGCGCGCCCTGACGCGCGTCTGCTCGAGCCGAGAGCCCGGCGCGAGGCGTCGAGCTCACAAGAGTCCGTCATCAGAGCGATCGAGGAGCTTCAGGAGGCACAGGCCTTGCATGGCGGAGACTGCCCAGCACCACCAATCGCAGCCGCCATCGTCGGCCCGGTCAACCAGTCGCGCGTCTGCGTCAACCCGCTCGCGATCAACAGGGCCGCGTCCCAGGGCCTCTTTTGGCCAACGCGTGCCGATCGCGGATGGGTCTACCCGCACAACTACGTCCGCATGCCCTTCGGCCTGGCGAACGTAGGCGTCACGTTCCAGCGCCTTGCCCGGGCCATGCTCGTACCTTGCCTGACGAGGCGCGACGAGGAGTTGGAGGAGATGCCCGGACCGAGTAGAGGTCCCGAGCCCCGGGAGACGACGGGCCCGTGAGGGTCGCGCTCGTGGAGGTATAAGATCAGGCTACGACGGCAACTTCGACTCCCCAGCGGCATGGCCGCCAGGTGACTTTTTGTTGGCCGTTGCCAGGTAACTTTTTGGTTTACTCCGTTTGAGGGCGCCCACCGGGCCGCATTATCCTCAGGCAATCAGGGCATACCCCTGCAGCCGCCTCATTTATGCATATTTCAGTAATTTCTCATGCGTGTGATCAGTTTCCTAACGTTTCACCTTGCCTGCACGGCTCTTTGCCGGCGTGAATGTCGCCGCACCCGAATGGTCCTACCTGCGACCACCTCATGAGAGGACTGGGCACGGCGTCTGTGCTCGGGTCCGTCCCTGCAGCGTTGATAAATCCAGTGGCTGAGCTGTTGGAAATATGCCCTAGAGGCAATAATAAATTGGTTATTATTATATTTCCTTGTTCATGATAATCGTTTATTATCCATGCTATAATTGTATTGATTGGAAACTCAAATACATGTGTGGGTACATAGACAAAACTATGTCCCTAGTAAGCCTCTAGTTGACTAGCTCGTTGATCAAAGATGGTTAAGGTTTCCTAGCCATTGACATGAGATGTCATTTGATAACGGGATCACATCATTAGGAGAATGATGTGATGGACAAGACCCAAACTAAGAACGTAGCATTTTGATCGTGTCAGTTTATTGCTATTGTTTTCTGCATGTCAAGTATCTGTTCCTATGACCATGAGATCATGCAACTCCCTGACATCGGAGGAGTACCTTGTGTGTATCAAACGTCGCAACGTAACTGGGTGACTATAAAGGTGCTCTACAGGTATCTCCGAGGGTGTCTGTTGGGTTGGCATGGATCAAGACTGGGATTTGTTACTCTGTGTGACGGAGAGGTATCTCAGGGCCCACTCGGTAATACAACATCACAATGAGCCTTGCAAGCAATGTGACTAAAGTGTTAGCCACGAGATCTTGTATTACGGAACGAGTAAAGAGACTTGCCGGTAACGAGATTGAACTAGGTATAGAGATACCGACGATCGAATCTCGGGCAAGTAACATACCGAAGAACAAAGGGAACAGCATACGGGATTAACTGAATCCTTGACATAGAGGTTCGACCGATAAAGATCTTCGTAGAATATGTAGGAGCCAATATGGGCATCCAGGTCCCGCTATTGGTTATTGATCGTAGAGGTGTCTCGGTCATGTCTACATAGTTCTCGAACCCGCAGGGTCTACACACTTAACGTTTGGTGACGATTAGTATAATTGAGTTATTATGTTGGTGACCGAAAATTGTTCGGAAGTCTCGGATAAAATCCCGGACATGACGAGGATCTCCGGAAGAGTCCGGAGGTAAAGATTGATATATGTGATAATAGTGTTTCGATCTCCGGAAGAGTTCCAGAGTTCACCGGAAGGGGTTCCGGATGTTTACCGAAGTGTTCGGGTGCAGCAACACTTTATATGGGCCAAGGGATAAAAGACCACGAGGTATTGGAAAGTGCAAAAAGTAGTTTTGCTGCCGCGTAAGCGGTACTACCGCTTGTGTGAAGCGGTACTACCGCCCAAGCGGTACTACCGCTTGTGTGAAGCGGTACTACCGCCCAAGCGGTACTACCGCTTGTGTGAAGCGGTACTACCGCTTGTGTGCGGCTGTGCACGGTTCGGCAGGGATCCGAGTTGGACTCTTTCCCTGCGGGCCAAACCGACCTTGTGCGGGCAAAACGAACCTGGAGGAGGCTTTTACTCCAAGTTTAGACCCCAAGGCTCAACATATAAATAGAGGGGCAGGGCTAGCACACGGGACACATCAAGATTTCCCCAAGCCGTGTGCGGCAACCCTAACCCTCTAGATCCTCCGTCATAATCTCCGTAGTGCTTGGCGAAGCCCTGCAGAGATCGTTCCTCACCACCATCACCACGCCGTCGTGCTGCTGGAACTCAACCACTACTTCATCATCGCTCGCTGGATCGAGGAGGTGAAGGCGTCATCAAGCCGTACGTGTGTTGAACGCGGAGGTGCCGTCCGTTCGGCACTAGTTCGTGATCGGATCGAGGGACGACTTGCGATTTGGATCGCGGAGACGTTCGACTACATCAACCGCGTTTCTTAAACGCTTCCGCTTAGCGATCTACAAGGGTATGTAGATCCACTCTCCCTCTCGTAGATGCTCATCACCATGGATAGATCTTATGTGTGCGTAGGAAAATTTTTGTTTCCCATGCAACGTTTCCCAACAGTGGCATCATGAGCTAGGTCTATGCGTAGATGAGATCTCGAGTAGAACACAAACGAGTTGTGGGCGTGGGTGTATACATATTGCTTGCCGTTACTAGTTGATATTTGATTCGGCGGTACTGTGAGATGAAGCGGCCCGGACCGACATTACGCGTACACTTACGCGAGACAGGTTCCTTCAACTAACATGTAACTTCGTTGCATAAAGATGGCTAGCGGGTGTCTGTCTCTCTCACTTTAGTTGAATCGATTTCAATGAAGAGGGTTCTTTTAGAAGATCAAAAAGCAATCACTACATCACGTTGTGATTTTGCGTAGGTAAGAACGGTTCTTGCAAACCCGTAGCAGCCACGTAAAATTTGCAACAACAATTAGAGGACGTCTAACTTGTTTTTGCAGGGTATGTTGTGATGTGATATGGCCAATTACATGATGAGATATATGTGATGTATGAGATGATCATGTGTTGTATAGAATATCACGACTTGCATGTCGATGAGTACGGCAACTGGCAGGAGCCATAGAGTTGTCTTTAATTATTGTATGACCTGCGTGTCAATCATTAAGCGCTATGTAATGCTTTACTTTATCGCTAAACGTTAGCAATAGTCGTGGAAGCAACAGTCGGCGCGACAACCTTATGGCGACACGTTG
This sequence comes from Elymus sibiricus, assembly GCA_039707655.1. Taxonomy (NCBI): domain Eukaryota; kingdom Viridiplantae; phylum Streptophyta; class Magnoliopsida; order Poales; family Poaceae; genus Elymus; species Elymus sibiricus. The sequence continues at coordinate 396,453,704 of CM077663.1, read as the reverse complement.
ATGGAGATCAAGATGATGGAGATCATGGTGTCATGCCGGTGACGATGGAGATCATGCCGGTGCTTTGGAGATGGAGATCAAAAGCACAAGTTCATGGCCATATCATGTCACTTATGATTTGCATGTGATGTTAATCCTTTTATGCATCTTATTTTGCTTAGGACGACGGTAGCATTATAAGGTGATCCCTCACTTAAATTTCAAGATAAATTGTGTTCTCCCCAAGTGTGCACCGTTGCGAAAGTTCGTCGTTTCGAGACACGCCGTGATGATCGGGTGTGATAGACTCTACGTTCGCATACAACGGGTGTAAGCCATGTTGCACGTGCGGAACACTCGGGTTAAACTTGACGAGCCTAGCATGTACAGACATGGCCTCGGAACACAAGAGACCGAAAGGTCGAACATGAGTCATATAGTAGATATGATCAACATGAAGATGTTCACCATTGAAACCACCTCAACTCACGTGATGATCGGACTTGAGTTGGTGGATTTGGATCATGTTACACTCGAATGATCGGAGGGATATCAATTTGAGTGGGAGTTTTTTAAATAATATGATTAACTAAACTCATTATCTAGAACAATAGTCTAAGTTGTCTTTGCTATATTTATGTTGTAGATCATGGCTCGCGCAGTAGCACCCCTGAATTTTAATGCGTTCCTAGAGAAAGCTAAGTTGAAAGATGATGGAAGTAACTTTGTGGACTGGGCCCGTAATCTAAGGATTATCCTTACGGCTTCCCAGAAGGCTTATGTCCTTGATGCACCGCTTGGTGATCCACCCGCTCCAGTTGAGTCTCTAGACGTTGTGAACGCCTGGCAGGCTCGTTCTGATGATTACTCAATAGTTCAATGTGCAATGTTGTATGGCTTAGAACCGGGACTTCAAAGACGTTTTGAACGTCATGGAGCATATGAGATGTTCCAGGAATTGAAGTTTATCTTTCAGAAGAATGCCCGGATCGAGAGATATGAGATCTCCGATAAGTTCTATGCTTGCAAGATGGAGGAGAACGGGTCTATCAGTGATCACGTGCTCAGAATGTCTGGGTACTCCACCCGTCTGGCTGAGTTAGGGATGCCCCTTCCGCCAGAGGCTATCACTGACAGAGTTCTTCAATCATTGCCACCTAGCTACAAGAGCTTCGTGTTGAACTATAACATGCACGGGATGAACAAGTCAGTCGCCGAGCTGTTTGCGATGCTGAAAGCCGCTGAGTCTGAAATTCAGAAGGAGCATCAAGTGTTGATGGTCAATAAAACCACTAGTTTCAAGAAGAATGGCAAGGGTAAGAAGGGTAACTCCAAGAAGAGTGGCAAAGCAGTTGCTCCTCTAGTGAAGAAACCCAAGGCTGGACCCAAACCAGAAACTGTGTGTTTTCATTGCAAGGGAACTGGACACTGGAAGCGGAATTGCCCCAAGTATTTGGCTGACAAGAAGGCGGCCAACAACAAACAAGGTATATATGATATACATGTTATTGATGTGTACCTTACCAACTCTCGTTGTAGTGCCTGGGTATTTGATACCGGTGCGGTTGCTCATATTTGCAACTCAAAACAGGAACTGCGGAATAGACGGAGGCTGGCAAAGGACGAAGTGACGATGCGCGTGGGAAATGGTTCCAAGGTTGATGTGATCGCCGTCGGCACGCTCGCTCTTCGATTACCATCGGGATTAGTGATGAACCTAAATAAGTGTTATTTGGTGCCTGCGTTAAGCATGAACATTATATCTGGATCTTGTTTATTGCGAGACGGTTACTCATTTAAATCAGAGAATAATGGTTGTTCTATTTATATGAGTAATATCTTTTATGGTCATGCACCCGATGTGAGGGGTTTATTCTTATTGAATCTCGATAGTAATGATACACATGTTCATAACATTGATGCCAAAAGATGTAGAATTGATAATGATAATACCACTTTCTTGTGGCACTGCCGTTTAGGTCATATTGGCGTAAAACGCATGAAGAAGCTCCATGCTGATGGACTTTTGGAGTCACTTGATTTTGAATCACTTGACACATGTGAGCCATGCCTCATGGGCAAGATGACTAAAACGCCGTTCTCTGGAACAATGGAACGGGCAAGTGACTTATTGGAAATCATACATACTGATGTGTGCGGTCCGATGAGTATTGAGGCGCGCGGTGGTTATCGTTACTTTCTTACCTTCACTGATGACTTAAGTAGATATGGGTATATTTACTTAATGAAACACAAGTCTGAAACATTTGAAAAGTTCAAACAATTTCAGAGTGAAGTTGAGAATCATCGTAACAAGAAGATTAAATTCCTACGATCTGATCGAGGAGGAGAATATCTGAGTTATGAGTTTGGCAGTCACTTAAGACAGTGTGGAATTGTTTCACAATTGACACCGCCTGGAACACCACAGCGTAATGGTGTGTCCGAACGTCGTAATCGAACCTTATTGGATATGGTGCGATCTATGATGTCTCTTGCCGATTTGCCACTATCGTTTTGGGGTTATGCATTAGAGACAGCTGCATTCACTTTAAATAGGGCACCATCGAAATCCGTTGAGACGACGCCATATGAACTTTGGTTTGGCAAGAAGCCAAAACTGTCGTTTCTTAAAGTTTGGGGATGTGATGCTTATGTCAAAAAGCTTCAGCCTGAAAAGCTGGAACCCAAAGCGGAGAAATGCGTCTTCATAGGATACCCAAAAGAGACAGTTGGGTATACCTTCTACCTCGGATCCGAAGGCAAAGTGTTTGTCGCTAAAAACGGAACATTTCTTGAGAAAGAGTTTCTCTCGAAAGAATTGAGTAGGAGGAAGATAGAACTTGATGAGGTTGTTGAACCTTTACTTCAACCTGAGAGTAGCGCAGCGCAGAAAGTTGTTTCTGTGGAGCCTACATTAGCTGAAGAGGAAGTTAATGATGATGATCATGAAGCTTTGGATCAAGTTGCTATCGAACCTCGTAGGTCGACAAGGACGCGTACTGCTCCTGAGTGGTACGGCAACCCTGTCTTAGAAGTCATGTTGTTAGACAACGATGAACCTACGAGCTATGGAGAAGCGATGATGAGCCCGGATTCCGAGAAGTGGTTAGAGGCCATGAAATCCGAGATGGGATCCATGTATGAAAACAAAGTATGGACTTTGGAAGTATTACCTGAAGGGCGTAAGGCCATTCAGAACAAATGGATCTTTAAGAGGAAGACGGACGCGGACGGTAATGTCACCGTCTATAAAGCTCGACTTGTGGCAAAGGGTTTTTTCACAAGTTCAAGGAGTTGACTACGATGAGACCTTCTCACCCGTAGCGATGCTTAAGTCCGTCAGAATCATGTTAGCAATAGCTGCCTTTTTCGATTATGAAATTTGGCAGATGGATGTCAAAACAGCGTTCCTTAACGGTTTCCTTAAGGAAGAGTTGTATATGATGCAACCAGAAGGTTTTGTCGATCCAGAAAATGCTGACAAAGTTTGCAAACTCCAGCGATCCATTTATGGACTGGTGCAAGCATCTCGGAGTTGGAATCTTCGTTTTGATGAGGTGATCAAAGCGTTCGAGTTTATACAAGTTTACGGAGAAGCTTGTATTTACAAGAAAGTGAGTGGGAGCTCTATAGCGTTTCTAATATTATATGTGGATGACATATTGCTGATTGGAAACAATATAGAAATGCTGGAAAGCGTAAAGGAATATTTGAACAAGAGTTTTTCAATGAAGGACCTAGGAGAAGCTGCTTTCATATTAGGCATCAAGATCTATAGAGATAGATCAAGACGCTTAATAGGACTTTCACAAAGCACATACCTTGATAAGATTTTGAAGAAGTTCAAAATGGATCAGTCCAAGAAGGGGTTCTTGCCTGTTTTGTAAGGTGTGAAGTTGAGTAAGACTCAATGCCCAGTGACTGCAGGAGATAGAGAAAAGATGAGTGTCATCCCCTATGCTTCAGCCATAGGCTCTATCATGTATGCAATGCTGTGCACAAGACCCGATGTCAGCCTTGCCATAAGTATGGTCGGAAGGTTTCAAAGTGATCCAGGAATGGAACACTGGACGGCGGTCAAGAATATCCTGAAGTACCTGAAAAGGACTAAGGATATGTTTCTCGTTTATGGAGGTGATCAAGAGCTCGTCGTAAAGGGTTACGTCGATACAAGCTTTGACACTGATCCGGATGACTCTAAGTCTCAAACCGGATACGTGTTTATTCTTAATGGGGGTGCGGTTAGCTGGTGCAGTTCCAAGCAAAGCGTGGTAGCTGATTCTACATGCGAAGCGGAGTACATCGCAGCCTCGGAGGCGGCGAAGGAAGGTGTCTGGATGAAGGAGTTCATGACAGATCTTGGAGTAGTGCCTAGTGCGCTTAACCCAATGACTCTGTTTTGTGATAACACTGGTGCCATTGCTCTAGCCAAGGAACCAAGATTTCACAAGAGGACCAGACACATAAAACGACGTTTCAATTCCATCCGCGATTACATCAAGGAGGACGACATAAATATTTGCAAAGTACACACGGATCTAAATGTTGCAGATCCGATGACTAAACCTCTTCCAAGGGCTAAACATGAACAACACCAGAACTGCATGGGTGTTCGATTCATTACAATGTAAATCACATAGTGATGTGAACTAGATTATTGACTCTAGTGCAAGTGGGAGACTGTTGGAAATATGCCCTAGAGGCAATAATAAATTGGTTATTATTATATTTCCTTGTTCATGATAATCGTTTATTATCCATGCTATAATTGTATTGATTGGAAACTCAAATACATGTGTGGGTACATAGACAAAACTATGTCCCTAGTAAGCCTCTAGTTGACTAGCTCGTTGATCAAAGATGGTTAAGGTTTCCTAGCCATTGACATGAGATGTCATTTGATAACGGGATCACATCATTAGGAGAATGATGTGATGGACAAGACCCAAACTAAGAACGTAGCATTTTGATCGTGTCAGTTTATTGCTATTGTTTTCTGCATGTCAAGTATCTGTTCCTATGACCATGAGATCATGCAACTCCCTGACATCGGAGGAGTACCTTGTGTGTATCAAACGTCGCAACGTAACTGGGTGACTATAAAGGTGCTCTACAGGTATCTCCGAGGGTGTCTGTTGGGTTGGCATGGATCAAGACTGGGATTTGTTACTCTGTGTGACGGAGAGGTATCTCAGGGCCCACTCGATAATACAACATCACAATGAGCCTTGCAAGCAATGTGACTAAAGTGTTAGCCACGAGATCTTGTATTACGGAACGAGTAAAGAGACTTGCCGGTAACGAGATTGAACTAGGTATAGAGATACCGACGATCGAATCTCGGGCAAGTAACATACCGAAGAACAAAGGGAACAGCATACGGGATTAACTGAATCCTTGACATAGAGGTTCGACCGATAAAGATCTTCGTAGAATATGTAGGAGCCAATATGGGCATCCAGGTCCCGCTATTGGTTATTGATCGTAGAGGTGTCTCGGTCATGTCTACATAGTTCTCGAACCCGCAGGGTCTACACACTTAACGTTTGGTGACGATTAGTATAATTGAGTTATTATGTTGGTGACCGAAAATTGTTCGGAAGTCTCGGATAAAATCCCGGACATGACGAGGATCTCCGGAAGAGTCCGGAGGTAAAGATTGATATATGTGATAATAGTGTTTCGATCTCCGGAAGAGTTCCAGAGTTCACCGGAAGGGGTTCCGGATGTTTACCGAAGTGTTCGGGTGCAGCAACACTTTATATGGGCCAAGGGATAAAAGCCCACGAGGTATTGGAAAGTGCAAAAAGTAGTTTTGCTGCCGCGTAAGCGGTACTACCGCTTGTGTGAAGCGGTACTACCGCCCAAGCGGTACTACCGCTTGTGTGAAGCGGTACTACCGCTTGTGTGCGGCTGTGCACGGTTCGGCAGGGATCCGAGTTGGACTCTTTCCCTGCGGGCCAAACCGACCTTGTGCGGGCAAAACCGACCTGGAGGAGGCTTTTACTCCAAGTTTAGACCCCAAGGCTCAACATATAAATAGAGGGGCAGGGCTAGCACACGGGACACATCAAGATTTCCCCAAGCCGTGTGCGGCAACCCTAACCCTCTAGATCCTCCGTCATAATCTCCGTAGTGCTTGGCGAAGCCCTGCAGAGATCGTTCCTCACCACCATCACCACGCCGTCGTGCTGCTGGAACTCAACCACTACTTCATCATCGCTCGCTGGATCGAGGAGGTGAAGGCGTCATCAAGCCGTACGTGTGTTGAACGCGGAGGTGCCGTCCGTTCGGCACTAGTTCGTGATCGGATCGAGGGACGACTTGCGATTTGGATCGCGGAGACGTTCGACTACATCAACCGCGTTTCTTAAACGCTTCCGCTTAGCGATCTACAAGGGTATGTAGATCCACTCTCCCTCTCGTAGATGCTCATCACCATGGATAGATCTTATGTGTGCGTAGGAAAATTTTTGTTTCCCATGCAACGTTTCCCAACATGAGCTCTGTCTGGCGGGCCGGCCCCGTTCACGTCACCTCTTGGGGTCACTGGTGCTTGGCCCTCTCATGCGACGGCCCTAGGGAGCACGTTCGGCGCAGGCTTCTCCAAAATTTGTAGGACCTCGGATGGCGCTACCTACGAGAAGACTCAGGCGCAAACCGCCTTTGAGGTAGGGACCTCGCGAGGTCAAAGCGCCCTCGCGAGCTCCCAGATACACCTCCCAGTTCTGCCGTGCAAGCCACGCGTACGAACTCAATGGGTCGTACATGCCCGGAGCCCCCCCGAGGACGTGGAGGGGTTCCTTCCCACACAATGTGGAAGCCACAGCTCCGTGCTGGCGGTCAACACAGTCCACCAATGACTATGCCCACGCAATGTGGAAGCCACAGCTCCGTGCTGGCGTTCAACACGGTCCACCAATGACTATGCCCAAGCAATGTGGAAGCCACAACTCCGTGTTGGCGGTCAACACGGTCCACCAATGATTATGCCCACGCAATGTGGAAGCCACAGCTCTGTGCTGGCGGACAACACGGTCCACCAATGACTATGCCCACACAATGTGGAAGCCCTACGCTCCGTGCGGGGGATAAACAACTGAGGGCGCCCCAGCGGCTGCATCCAACCTCAGGAAGGCCCCTAGCGGCCCCCTTCTCGCTGCATTCCCCCGGGATGTACGCATGAGGGGGCTGCACGGGCCAAGCCTAGTACACGCCACCTTCCCAAGTCTGCCAAACCTGGTCTTCACGCGCCCATCTCAGGAAAAGCTGGCGAGGAAAGGTATGGGAGCCGCTCGTACGTCAAGGGGGACTCCTGAGCATCGCGACTCAGGAGCCTCACTGGTCATGTAGCCCCTCACCCCTTGGAACCGTCCTTGGTGATCCGGACGGCCCAACGGCGGCTGAGGTATGCGCGGGGCTAGGCCCTGCCGACGTAGAGCTCAAAGCGCTCAAAACCCTTAAGGAGGACGCTGGAGCTCGTACGTCATGGGGGACTCCTGAGCATCGCTACTCAGGAACCTCACTGGCCACGTAGCCCCACACCCCTTGGAACCGTCCTTGGTGATCCGGACGGCCCAGCGGCGGCTGAGGTATGCGCGGGGCCGGGCCCTGCCGACGCAGAGTGCAAGGTGTTCGAAATTTCCAAGTTAACCCAATCTTCACCATGTTCCCTTCATGAGGGCTGCTCGTACGTCAAGGGGGACTCCTGAGCATCGCGACTCAGGAGCCTCACTGGCCACGTAGCCCCTCACCCCTTGGAACCGTCCTTGGTGATCCGGACGGCCCAACGGCGGCTGAGGTATGCGCGGGGCCGGGCCCTGCCGACGCAGAGCATCACAGCAAGCAAGAAGAAAACAAGGCGAAGAGAGCAATCACACAGTTCAACAGTTATTACAAGCATTAAAAGTTTTCGCAAGTACAAACAAGTTTAACGCCTCCGCGAGGCACGATGAACATTGCGGGAAAGGAACAAGGAAGAGGAATCAGGAGGAGCCGCCGCCACCACTCATCCCGTCCTCGGGGAACTCGTCGTCGATATCGCTGGCATCGTCTTCTTCACCGCTAACCCCTGCAGCGTCAGGAGGTGGAGGAACGGTGACGCGGGTGAACCTCTTCACTAGCGTCTCCACGGCGCCCTTCACCGCCGCCGCAGCACTGGAGCGGACCTTGGGGGCGACCGGGCGGATCACGGAGTCGAAGTCAAACCCCGGCTCGCGAAGATGAAGATGGCTGAAGACGCGCGTCGCGGCCTCAGAAAAGAGGTCGCGGCACTCGCTCTCCAAGACCCCCTCCACCTTGACAACGGCGCCCTCCAGCGCCTCGACAAGCTTCGAAGCGAGCCCCGCGAAGCCGCTCTCCGGAGCCACCAGGGGCTCCGCAAACCCATCCCGGCAGAGGGAGTGGAGCGCTTGGCGAAGCTTGAGCTCGACGGAGGGAAAGGCGCTGAGCTCCGCGGCCTTTTTCTCCTCAGCCGCGACAAGAGCTTTCTCCCTGGTGTCGAACAGGGCCTTCTCCGAAGCGACTTCCCTCTCCCACGTGTCCAGGCGCTCTCGCTCCGCGGCATGGCTGGTCGCCGCCTGGGACAGCTCGGAGTCCCGAGCGGCAAGCTTGGCCTCGCGGGTCTTGAGGGTTTCCTCCTGCTGACGCAACCGCTCCGCAAGCCTAGACTTCTCCTCCTGGAGAGCCTTCAGGCGGGCCTCCACCTCTTCGCAGCGCCTGACAGCAGATGCCACGTCGGCCAGTGCCACCTCGCGGGCTGCCCTAGCAGACGCGGCCTCCTTCTCGCTCTTCGCCGCGGCAGCCTCGGCCTGACCCCAAACCGCCATGGCAGAGGCGTCGGCCTGGAGCCACCCGGAGAGGAGCCCTAGGCGCCCACTCGCGAGGCGATCGTCGGTACCCCCGAGGGTGTCCCGAACTTGACCCAGAGCGGTGAAGGCCCCGTCCAGGACGTCGAGGCCGCGCGTCGAAGGCATCAAGGCCTCCTCCGGAGGAGTCGCCTGTGCGAGCACGGGAGACGTCCCCAGGGAGACAGCAGCACGAGGAGCGGGAGGCTTCGGAGGCTGCGCGGCGACCACGGGCAAGACAGATACAGACGGATCGACGGGCGGCTGGCCCTCAGGGGGTGGCCCTCCGGACAACGGCACCGACGCGCCCTCAAGGGCAGGAGCGACCATGCCAACATGCATTGGGGGCTCGGGGGGCTCCGCGGCGATGACCAGGGGGGTTGCCTCGTGAGCCCCCACCCCCTCGGCGGTGGGCGCCTCGACAGGCGGCGGCAGGACGACAGGAGCGGGCGATGCATCGGAAGGCGCCTTCGGCTTGACGCCCGCCTTCTTCTTCCTCATCTTCAGCGCGGCGGCGTTCCTGGTTACCAAGCAAAGGAAAATCATCAATACACAAGCAACCGGCAGGCGACCAAGGCCGAGCCGGATTACTTACTCTTCAACGTCGACCCACTTCCTCTTCCTCTCCGCTCCGGCAATGACGGGGGCGCCCTCGCCCTTCTCGGTGAGGGCACCACCACGCGGGGGAGCAAGGGCGTTGTCCGCAAGAGCAGCCGCTAGAGGGATCGCCATGGCCCCCGCCTCGCCCACCTTGCCTGCGAGCTGCGATTCGGGCGGGGGCGAGTCCGGCGCTTCGACCGCCTTGCCGGCAGAGGCAGGGCGCACCGGAGGAGACTCCGCTCCGTGCTTCCTGGGGGTCGCCATGCAGGCGGACCGTGTGGCACGAGGGGCCGGTCCTAGCCCCCTGAGGGCCTTAGCGGGACGTGGGAAGCCCGCAATAGAAACTTCACCAACATCGTCGTCGTCCTCAAGGTCGCGCAAGAGCATGCTCTGCGACGGGGGAGACGCCCCTGTCGGGTCATCGTCGGCGGAGGACACCATCACCGGGGAGCCAAGGCCCTCAGCTGGGGAGAGCCCCAGTTCGTTGAAGACAGGCATCGCGGCGACCAGATCGGCTCCGTCGTCGCGGCAGTACAGCGGGGCGTGGGCATCGGGGAGATCACTGGGGTCGCCGTTGAGCAGGGTCGCCACAGCCATGTTCAGTTCCTCGGGGGTTATGCGTGCGGACCGAAGCTTGAGGTTGTCGCCGCTGCCCTGATAGTCCCACAAGGGCCTAGAATGAAACTGGAGGGGCGCCAGGCGCTGCGTTGAAAACTCCTTCACTATCATCCCCCCAGTCAGCTTCCTGGCGCTGATATCGTGGGAAATCCGCTCCAGGACGGGCCTGGCCCAGGGGTCGGAAAGCTTTGCGGAGCTCCACGCGGGGGTCTTCTCCGGCAGCCCCTTCGGCAGATCCAACCGGGGGTTGGTGTTTTTGAGATCCATAAGGACCCAGCGGTGCCTGAAGTTCTCCACCTTCTTCCCGGCCTTTAAGAGCATGTTACCGCTCTGGACCACGACGAAGGAGACGCACGCCGACCGCTGAGCGCCGTCGTGCACGCGCAAGCTGAAGAAATGGCGGAAGAGGGCCACCGAAGGCTTCACGCCCACGAAAGCCTCGCAGTAGAAGGCAAAGACGGACAAGAGCAGGATGGAGTTGGGCTTGAGATGAAGGGCTTGAATCCCGTAGTGGTCGAGGATGGCGGTGAAGAACACGGAGAAAGGCGGGACGAGCCTAGCGAAGCCACTATGGAGGAAGAAAGGGTAGGCCGACCTGGATGAGGGCCGCTTCTCCGAGGAGCCGCCCCATATCAAGGTCCGCCCCCACTCATTGATCCCGTCCGCCATCGACGGAAGCACCGGGACGAAGTCTTCATCCTTGGCGATGGTGGACTCCGAAAGCGCTGGTGAGATGGGAGCGGAGGCTGAGCTCTGGGCCTCTAGCTTCGGCTTGCCGGCGGGAGCCATCGGGAAGTTCGCGGGGCCGAAGCGGCAAGGAGGAGGACGAAGCGGCGCCGGATCTGGAGAGGTGTCTGCTAAGGTCGGGGATCTGGGAAGCAAGAGCAGGTGCGCAGAAGGGGAAAGCAGTAATGGCTCGGCGCTGGAAGTCAGGCTCTTGTCGATTCGGGCAGTGGCCGAAGGGATGTAGGACGCCGTCCTGGCCCGCAGGCGTTTGGGGCCCGCGGTGCTTTGGGCCGACCTCAAGGCTTCGCCCGGAAGCCAGCTCGAGTGCGCCTTGGGCCCGGGGGCTACTGTCGGCGTTCTGGGAACGGGGGTACCCAGACCTGCCTGCCTGCGGTCCAGGGCATGGCCCATCTCGTCAGCCAAGCACAACCAGACGCAGCCCCACTCAAGACAAGGCCCTCGCGAGGACCCTAGGCTCGCGAGGAAGAGCGGCACCAAGATCAGCAAGGGGTGGGCCTCCCCAGGCCCCCTCCGGAGCGGCGGAGTTCTCTATGCAGAACCCGGCCTCAGAAGTCAAGGGTGACGCAAGGAAGGACAGGCGGGCGCCAGCGCGCCAGGCGGTGTAGTTTCCCCTTTGGTGCAAAGGGAGCAAGGACGTACGCAGGTTCCCAAAGCGCCCCTCAAAGGTTTCCGTTCCGGTGCAACAAGACCACGACCACGAGCCCCGCAGGGCGGATGTCATCGCCGAGCCCACCTCTGCATCATCGACAGCTACTTTGCAGGCGAAGACCACCTTTGGACAGGGCGGGGATGTACTCCTGTCCCCCTTCAAATTTGGCCGTTGTGGGATCCCTTCCCGCCATTGCGATAAGGGAAGAAGACCCAGGCCACCGCTATATATAGAGGCTAGGCTGCACCGTAGAAGGAGATCGATCGATTGATCCAACACAAACTAGCAGAGGGCCAAGAACACCTCTGGAGCGCCCTCGCGAGGCTCCTGAACACTGTACTAGTTCATCCACCATACCTCCTCGAGAGGCAATCCACGAAAGCAGGAGTAGGGTATTACGCTTCGCAGTGGCCCGAACCTGGGTAAACCACCGTGTTCATCTTCTTCCTCGCCATCGAGCGAGTTCGTCGTCTTAGCCATCGAGTAGCAAGCTAGGTAGGGCGAGGCTGCAGGGGATCTTCGCACACGCCCCTGTGTTCGAACCTTGAGGGTTTTGCGGAGCCCAAAATCCGACAGTTATGTACTAACATACTTGTTAACCATGCCAAAGGAGGGTATCAGCAAGAGTTAGACAGAACTGGGGGGTTCATTGGAAGGCAAGCGAAGAAGGGGGCATAAGATCCAAGGCACGCGAGCTGGGGGGGGGAGGTTAAAATCAATTCTCCCGTCTCCTGGTCACCTCAGCAGCTTCGGACCATTTGGAGTGGTCGTGCAGTGGTGAGGCCAACACTATGACGACCATGGCCTCCTTCTCGACCCAGCCGCGCTGACCACCTCCACGGGCCAGCCCTCTCAAGGTCCTGGTCCAGGCCGTGGTACAAAGAGAGGGCTCGACGGCGGCTACAAGCACATGGCATAGCAGAGTTCGCTCCCAGCCGAATCGATGTCCTATTGCTGGTGGTTGCATGCGCAGATAAACAACAGCGCGGGATCCACGAGCATGGCGGCGGCTAGAGTGGGCCACTTTTTTACGATCTCAAGCTCGAGCAGTAGGTCGTCGTGGTCGGGCACGAGCTCGGCCTCCCCGAGGTAGACGACCCGCGCGGCCATCAGCTTCACTGACACCGTCTCGCGCGTGTCCTTCCCCGCCGCCTTTGCGCCTCCCCATCGGGCTCCACCATGCCTGCCGTCGAGCTGGACGGGGAGCTGGATGCACAGGTAGCCGTCTCCTATGGGGCAGGCATCGGCCTCTCAAGAACACACAGGAGGGCTCCTCTCCTCATGCGTCGTAGCTCGGCCCCGGCAGCGTCTGGAGGAGTAGGATGGCAAGGGAGAGAGAGGCGGGGCAAGGAAAAACTAACGCCGCTGCCCCTCACCATGGGCGCCCGTTGCGGTTGTGTACGGGACCGGGCATGATGGGGTTAATTGCTTTTTGTTATTTGATCCAGGGGTGTCTATGTCATAGAGATTCGAGAAGAGTATTCAACATGTATATGTGGCAATTTTCTTTGCCAAGTCAGCTCTGACGATCTGGTCCCATCTATCATAAACACACTTAAACGGGACAAATCACCCGGTCAGTGGTTTTTGCAACAACTTAACTGAGATTGCGGTGTTTTTTGCAACGGATTAACGAGTTGGTGGTTTTTTGTAAACCTAGCCACAAATGTGGTAGTTTCTTGCAATTAACTCTGAAGAAATAAGACTCAAAGATAATCTCCTACCTCGATGCCGGTGACTGGGCAGAGCAGTACTAGTGAGGTTGAGATCCTCTGACTTTGTGGTGTGTGACATGTGGGTTGCATAACAAGCTGGCCCACATGCTAGTCACCAAAATCATATACCTTACGTCCGAGAATATTTTTCCGCATCGGCCGTGTTCTTCGATGCCTACATCGAGAACACCAGTATCTGCACCGAGCATCTACTTTGACTCCCACTACTAGAAAACAGGGCTTTGGTCCTGGCCATATCAGAACATTAGTCCCAGTCGTGTTACGAACCGGGACTACTGGCAGCATCAGTCCCGGTTCGAGAGGCTAGGACGCCGGCCGGGCCTCGGCAGGCATCAGTCCCAGTTCAGCTGGGACCTTTAGTCCCGGTTCCAGCCACCAACCGGGACAAAAGGGGTTGCTGCCCTTTAGTCCCGGTTTGTGTCTGGAACCGAGACTAAAGGGTAGGCCTTTAGTCCCGGTTTTAAATACAAACCGGGACTAATGTTTTGCCTATATATATGTGTGCCCCCCCATCTCCTCTGTTTTTTGGCCGTGGAAGGGTGTGGGAGGTGTGTGCTACTCTGTTCTCACCTCCTATGCACATGAGGTGTTTGATGAAATGCCCGAGCCACACTTAAGCTTTCTCCTCTCCAAGCTCGACCTCCAAGCTACATTTTCCCAAGATTTGTCTAGGTTTGGCGGTGCACCAACTACACAAGTGTTCTAAAAGGTTAGCAATTTCATCCTTTCATCTCTCACTGCTAGTTTAGCTCATTTCAAATGCTCTAGAAGTAGAGTGGTTTGTGGGTTTTAGTGGAGGAGTGTATGTAGTGGAGGAGTGTATTAATTTGGTCACTTCTCTATTCATGATGTTTTGTAATGGTTTTTGATATACTTAATTATATAATGCACGCAGATGAACCGGCAATGGATGTACGGTGGCCGACGCACCTCCGACTACATTGAGGGCGTGCATAATTTTCTCGAAGTGGCTGAGGCAAACACGATGAATGGTTTTATGTATTGTCCATGTACTGTCTGTGGGAATACGAAGGATTACTCTTCCCCGAAAACCCTTCACTTGCACCTGCTTGAGAATGGTTTCATGCCGCACTATAATGTTTGGACCAAGCACGGAGAAAGAGGGGTTATGATGGAAGACAATGAAGAAGAAGAGGATGATGACAACTATCGTCCTATGTTCCCTGAATACGGTGATACTGCAACGGGGGACGCTGAAGATGAAGAGGCACTAGATGTGCCCGATGATGATCTTCGCCGGGTCATTGTTGATGCATAGAGAGAATGCGAAAGTGAAAGGGAGAAGTTGAAGTTCGATCGCATGTTAGAGGATCACAAAAAAAGGGTTGTATCCAAATTGCGAAGATGGCAATACAAAGCTCGGTACCACATTGGAATTGCTGCAATGGAAGGCAGAGAATGGTTTATCTGACAAGGGATTTGAAAAGTTACTGAAAATAATGAAGAATAAGCTTCCAAAGGATAACGAATTGCCTGACAGTACGTACGAAGCAAAGAAGGTTCTCTGCCCTCTAGGATTAGAGGTGCATAAGATACATGCATGCCCTAATGACTGCATCCTCTATCGCGGTGAGTACAAGAATTTGAATGCATGCCCGATATGCGGTGCATTGCGGTATAAGGTCAGACGAGATGACCCTGGTGATGTTGAGGATGAGCGCCCCAGGAAGAGGGTTCCTGCCAAGGTGATGTGGTATGCTCCTATAATACCACGGTTGAAACGTCTGTTCAGAAACAGAAAGCATGCCAAGTTGTTGCGATGGCACGCAGAAGACCGTAAGAAAGACTGGAAGCTGAGAGTACCCGCTGACGGGTCGCAGTGGAGAAAAATCTAGAGAAAGTGGCGGGACTTTGCAGATGACGCAAGGAACGTTTTGGTTTAAGTGCAGATGGCATCAATCCTTTTGGGGAGCAGAACAACAATCATAGCACCAGGCCCGTGACTCTATGTATCTATAACCTTCCTCCTTGGTTGTGCATGAATCGGAAGTTCATTATGATGTCAGTGCTCATCCAAGGCCCTAAGCAACCCGGCAACGACATTGATGTGTACCTAAGGCCATTAGTTGAAGAACTTTTACAGCTGTGGGATAAAAAAGGTGTACGTGTGTGGGATGAGTACAAACAGCAGGAATTTGACCTATGAGCATTGCTGTTTGTAACCATCAATGATTGGCCTGCTCTTAGTAACCTTTCAGGACAGACAAACAAGGGATACAACGCATGCACGCACTGTTTAGATGATACCCAAAGTATATATTTGGACAAATGCAAGAAGAATGTGTACATGGGACATCATCGATTTCTTCCGACCAAGCATGCCTTAAGAAAGAAAGGAAAGCATTTCAAAGGTGAGGCGGATCACCGAAAGAAGCACGTCCTCCGTACTGGTGATGATATACTTGATATGGTCAAGGATTTACAAGTAATCTTTGGAAAGGGTCCTGGTGGATAATCTGTTCCGAATGACGCTGAGGGACACGCGGCCATGTGGAAGAAGAAATCTATATTTTGGGACCTACCCTATTGGAAAGACCTAGAGGTCCACTCTGCAATCGACGTGATGCACGTGACGAAGAATTTTTGCGTGAACCTGCTAGGCTTCTTGGGCGTGTATGGGAAGACAAAAGGTACACCGGAGGCACGGGAGGACCAGCAACGTGTGAACGAAAAAGACGGCATGCATCCAAAGCAGTATCAAGGTCCTGCCAGCTACGCTCTTACCAAAGCAGAGAAGGAAATCTTCTTTGAATGTCTGCTCAGTATCAAGGTCCCGTCTGGATTCTCGTCGAATATAAAGGGAATAATAAACATGGCAGAGAAAAAATTCCAGAACCTAAAGACTCATGACTGCCACGTGATTATGACGCAACTGCTTCCGGTTGCATTGAGGGGGCTTCTACCAGAAAATGTTCGATTAGCCATTGTGAAGCTATGTGCATTCCTCAATGCAATTTCTCAGAAGGTAATCGATCTAGAAATCCTACCAAGGTTACAGAATGATTTGGTCCAATGTCTTATTAGTTTCGAGTTGGTGTTCCCACCATCCTTCTTCAATATTATGACGCACGTCGTAGTCCACCTAGTCGACGAGATTGCCATTCTGGCTCCTGTATTTCTACACAATATGTTCCCCTTTGAGAGGTTCATGGGAGTCTTAAAGAAATATGTTCGTGACCGTGCTAGGCCAGAAGGAAGCATCTCCACGGGCCATCAAACAGAGGAGGTCATTAGGTTTTGTGTTGACTTTATTCCTGACCTTAAGCCGATTGGTGTCCCTGAATCGCGGTATGAGGGGAGACAGAGTGGAAAAGGCATGCTAGGAGCGAATTCAATAATATGTAGGGACGGGCATTCTTGGGCGCAAGCACACTACATAGTTCTACAGAATTCTACCTTGGTGGCCCCGTATATCAATGAACACAAGAATATTCAATGCTCCAAACACCCGGAGCAGTCTGACGACTGGATTACACGTGAACACATCGGGACTTTCGGCGGTTGGTTGCAAATACATCTCATGCGTAACAACAGTGTTGGAGATGACTTGTACTTGTTGGCCAGGACACCATCTTCGACTGTATTGACTTACCAAGGGTACGAGATAAATGGGAATACATTTTACACGATCGCCCAAGATAAATGGTGTCCGCTTTGATGCAGCAATCACCAATAGGGCAAAAGACACATATTATGGTTACATAGAGGAGATATGGGAACTTGACTATGGACATGAATTTAAGGTCCCTTTGTTTCGGTGCAAATGGGTCAATCTGTCAGGAGGCGGGGTACAGGTAGACCCAAAGTACGGAATGACAACAGTGGATCTCAACAATCTTGGGTACACAGACAAACCATTTGTCCTAGCCGATGATGTGGCGCAGGTTTTCTATGTGAAGGACATATCTACCAAACCGAGAAATAGAAAAGATAAGGAAGTGAATACATCATACGATGAGCCAAAGCGCCACATAGTTCTTTTAGGGAAAAGAAAGATCGTGGGAGTGGAGGACAAGACAGACATGTCTAAACATTATGAAAAGTTTCATGAAATTCCTCCCTTCAAAGTGAAGGCTCACCCAAGCATCATGTTAAACGGTGAAGACATGGTTACGGCGCAATAAGCAAGGGACACACACGAAGAAAAAGTGAAGAATTTCTCTCTAGTGAAGACAACATATCAGATGGTACGATTGTTCAAGTAACTATAGTTACATGTCAAAAAATGAAATCCCTTTGTAATAGATGAGTTTTCGTCCGAAACCGTGATACTTCGAAAGAGATTGTCCAGTTTTGTACACGAAGTGCATCCAGTTTTTGCCGTAACCCTCTAAATTTTTTAGCACATGCTCTATGGGTGAAATTGTGATACCATGCCAAGTTTCAACCTTTTCAGAGTTCATTTGCAGTGCTTTTCAAATTCAGGGTCATTTAGGTCAAAATAAATCATGAAATGCATGAAAAATAGCAAATGAAGTCAGAAAAGGGTTGAAAATTGATGATGTGGCTTTGAATGGTGCATATTGAACGCAAAAAAAGTCTGGAGTTAAAATATTTTAAACAAAATGAAATCCTTTGTAATAGATGAGTTTTCGTCCAAAACCCTAATACTTCGAAAGAGATTGTCCAGTTTGTACACGAAGTGCATCCAGTTTTTGTCGTAATCCTCTAAAAGTTTTAGCACATGCTATGTGGGTGAAATTATGATACCATGCCAAGTTTCAACCTTTTCAGAGTTCATTTGCAGTGCTTTTCAAATTCAGGGTCATTTAGCTCAAAATAAATCATGAAATGCATGAAAAATATCAAATGACGTCAGAAAAGGGTTGAAAATAGATGATGTGGCTTTGAATGGTGCATATTGAACGCAAAAAAAGTCTAGAGTTAAAATATGTTAAAAAAATGAAATCCCTTTGTAATAGATGAGTTTTCGTCCGAAACACTGATACATCGAAAGAGATTGTCCAGTTTGTACACGAAGTGCATAAATTTTTTGCCGTAACCCTCTAAACTTTTAAGCACATGCTATGTGGGTGAAATTATGATACCATTCCAAGTTTCAACCTTTTCAGAGTTCATTTGCAGTGCTTTTCAAATTCAGGGTCATTAGCTCAAAATAAATCATGAAATGCATGAAAAATAGCAAATGAAGTCACAAAAGGGTTGAAAATTGATGATGTGCCTTTGAATGGTGCATATTGAATGCAAAAAAAGTCTGGAGTTAAAATATGTTAAACAAAATGAAATCCCTTTGTAATAGATGACTTTTCGTCCAAAACCCTAATACTTCGAAAGAGATTGTCCAGTTTGTACACGAAGTGCACCCAGTTTTTGCCGTAATCCTCTAAACATTTTAGTACATGCTATGTGGGTGAAATTATGATACCATGCCAAGTTTCAACCTTTTCAGAGTTCATTTGCAGTGCTTTTCAAATTCAGGGTCATTTAGCTCAAAATAAATCATGAAATGCATGAAAAATAGCAAATGAAGTTAGAAAAGGGTTGAAAATTGATGATGTGGCTTTGAATGGTGCATATTGAACGCAAAGAAAGTCTAGAGTTAAAATATGTTAAAAAAATGAAATCCCTTTGTAATAGATGAGTTTTCGTCCGAAACACTAATACAACGAAAGAGATTGTCCAGTTTGTACACGAAGTGCATGTAATTTTGCCGTAACCCTCTAAAATTTTAAGCACATGCTATGTACGTGAAATTATGATACCATTCCAAGTTTTAACCTTTTCAGAGTTCATTTGCAGTGCTTTTCAAATTCAGGGTCATTTAGCTCAAAATAAATCATGAAATGCATGAAAAATAGCAAATGAAGTCAGAAAAGGGTTGAAAATTGATGATGTGGCTTTGAATGGTGCATATTGAACGCAAAAAAAGTCTGGAGTTAAAATATGTTAAAAAATGAAATCCCTTTGTAATAGATGAGTTTTCGTCCGAAACCCTCATACTTCGAAAGAGATTATCCAGTTTGTACACGAAGTGCATCCAGTTTTTGCCGTAAGCCTCTAAACTTTTAAGCACATGCTATGTGGGTGAAATTATGATACCATGCTAAGTTTCAACCTTTTCAGAGTTAATTTGTAGTGCTTTTCAAATTCAGGGTCATTTAGCTCATAATAAATCATGAAATGCATGAAAAATACCAAATGAAGTCAGAAAAGGGTTGAAAATTGATGATGTGGCTTTGAATGGTGCATATTGAATGCAAAAAAAGTCTGGAGTTAAAATATGTTAAAAAAATGAAATCCCTTTGTAATAGATGAGTTTTCGTCCGAAACCCTGATACTTCGAAAGAGATTGTCCAGGTTGTACACGAAGTGCATCCAGTTTTTGTCGTAACCCTCTAAACTTTTAAGCACATGCTATGTGGGTGAAATTATGATACCATGCCAAGTTTCAACCTTTTCAGAGTTAATTTGCGGTGCTTTTCAAATTCAGGGTCATTTAGCTCAAAATAAATCATGAAATGCATGAAAAATAGCAAATGAAGTCAGAAAAGGGTTGAAAATTGATGATGTGCCTTTGAATGGTGCATATTGAACGCAAAAAAAAGACTAGAGTTAAAATATGTTAAAAAATGAAATCCCTTTGTAATAGATGAGTTTTCGTCTGAAACCCTCATACTTCGAAAGAGATTGTCCAGTTTGTACACGAAGTGCATCCAGTTTTTGCCGTAACCCTCTAAACTTTTAAGCACATGCTATGTGGGTGAAATTATGATACCATGCCAAGTTTCAACCTTTTCAGAGTTAATTTGCGGTGCTTTTCAAATTCAGGGTCATTTAGCTCAAAATAAATCATGAAATGCATGAAAAATAGCAAATGAAGTCAGAAAAGGGTTGAAAATTAATGATGTGGCTTTGAATGGTGCATATTGAATGCAAAAAAATCTGGAGTTAAAATATGTTAAAAAAATGAAATCCCTTTGTAATAGATGAGTTTTCTTCCGAAACCCTGATACTTCGAAAGAGATTGTCTAGTTTGTACACGAAGTGCATCCCGTTTTTACCGCAACCCTCTAAACTTTTTAGCACATGCTATGTGGGTGAAATATGATACCATGCCAAGTTTCAACCTTTTCAGAGTTCATTTGCAGTGCTTTTCAAATTCAGGGTCATTTAGCTCAAAATAAATCATGAAATGCATGAAAAATAGCAAATGAAGTCAGAAAATGGTTGAAAATTGATGATGTGGCTTTGAATGATGCCTATTGAACGCAAAAATGTCTGGAGTTAAAATATGTTAAAAAAATGAAATCCCTTTGTAATAGATGAGTTTTCGTCCGAAACCCTGATACTTCGAAAGAGATTGTCAACTAAAAAGAATCAATTATAATTTTTTGTTATGATCAACTAAAACAAAACTATAATATTCTTCAATAGCAAAAAGAATCAACTAAAAAGCTTTTATAAACCTCTAGTTATGATCAAAATAATATTAACTTAAAATTATATAAAATTTATGCAACTAAAATTATCAAAGTATTTTTTTGTTAAAAACTTTAATAGCAAAAAGAATTTTCATAAAGTTTTTTTTGTTAAAAACTTTAATAGCAAAAAATTTCATAAAGTATTTTTTGTTAAGAACTTTTAATATGCAAAAAAAATAACATAAAAAAATGCCCGCCTACTAGGCCACCACGGCCTGCATACGACTAGAAACCCAAATATACATGGGCGAGGATGCAGGCCCACGGGGCATGTAGGCCCAACAGGGCAGAGAGTGTGTTAGGCATGTACTGCCTGCAATAGGGAGGAGCTCGAGACGGAGGCCGCAGCAGGGCTTATAAACCACTGCGAGCGTGCCTCGCTTGGCGAGGTGGGACTAAAATTCCACCGCCCCTCGGCCGTGCCAGGAACAGGCCTTTAGTCCCGATTGGTGGCTCCAACCGGAACTAAAGGCTGATACCTCTCCAATGTATCTATAATTTTTGCTTGTTCCATGTTGTTATATTATCATTCTTGGATGTTTTACAATCATTTTATTATAACTTTATATCATTTTTTGGGACTAACCTATTGACATAGTGTCAAAGTGCCAGTTGCTATTTTTGCTTGTTTTTTACTTCGCAGAAAATCAGTACCAAACAGAGACAAAACGTTGTGGGGATTTTTGTGGATTTTTTACGGACCAGAAGGAAGAAGATGGGCCAAAGAACACCGGAAGAGGGGGGCCAGGCTGACCAGCACCCACCAGGGCGCGCCAGAGGCCCCCTAGCGCGGCCTGGTGGGGGCTGGGCACCTCGGGCACCCCTTCCACCGCCTTCGATGCCTATAAATTCCCAAATATTCGGATACCATCAAAAAATAACCCTAGACTCTCCGCTCCGCTGCCGCAACTCTTTATATCGACGAAAAACCAATCGGGAGACGTTCCAGTACCCTGCCGGAGAGGGGAATCCATCTCCGGTGGCCATCTTCATCATCCCGGCGGAGGCCATGACGAGGAGGGAGTAGTCCACCCTCGGGGCTGAGGGTATGTACCAGTAGCTATGTGTCCAATCTCTCTCTCTCTCGTGTTCTTGAGATGTCACGATCTTGATGTATCACGGGCTTTGTTAATATAGTCGGATCATATGATGTTTCCCTTGCTATCTTGTTGTGATGAATTGAATCTTTCCCTTTGAGATCTCGTTATGTTGGATTGAATATTGGATTTGAGAACACTTGATATATGTCTTGCATGTGGATACCCGTGGTGACATGGGGTGTTCTATTGATTCACTTGATATATGTTTTGGTACTCAACTTGCGGATTCCTGCGGTGACATTGGGGTAATCTATGCATAGGGGTTGAAACACGTTCTTGTCCTACTTTCTCCGATAGAAATCTTGGGGCACTCTTTGAGGTTCTTTGTGTGGATTGAGTATTATGAATCTGAAATTGTTTGATGCGTATCGTATAATTAACTCATGGATACTTGTGGTGACATTGGAGTATCTAGGTGACATTAGAGTTGGTTGATGTGTATCATATGGTGTTATTCTAGTACGAACTCTTGAATAGATCGATCGGAAAGAATAACTTTAAGGTGGTTTCGTACCCTACAAACAATTTCTTCTTATATTCTCCGCTAGATAAGAACTTTGGAGTGATTCTTCGTTGCACGTTGAGGAACGGTTATGTGATCCAATTATATTAGCATTGTTGAGAGATTGCACTAGCGAAAGTACGGACCCTAGGCCTTGTTTTCAAGCATTGCAATACCGTTTGTGCTCACTTTTGTTACTTGCTACCTTGCTGTTTTTATATTTTTAGATTACAAAAACCTATATCTACCATCCATATTGCACTTGTATCACCATCTCTTCGCCGAACTAGTGCACCTATACAATTTGCCATTGTATTGGGTGTGTTGGGGACACAAGAGATTTCTTGTATTTGATTGCAGGGTTGTTTGAGAGAGACCATCTTCATCCTACACCTCCCACCGATTGATAAACCTTAGGTCATCCACTTGAGGGAAATTTGCTACTGTCCTACAAAACTCTGCGCTTGGAGGCCCAACAAAGTCTACAAGAATAAAGTTGCGTAGTAGACATCAAGCTCTTTTCTGGCACTGTTGCCGGGGAGGTGAGTGCTTGAAGGTATATCTTTAGATCTTGCAATTAAATCTTTTAGTTTCTTGTTTTTCACTAGTTTGGTTTTATAAAAGAAAACTACAAAAAATGGAGTTTAGGTTGCATCATTTGTTTCGTCTTTATAATGTCTTTCGTGAAAATAAGGATTCAAAAAATTGTGCTCAATTGGTAGAGGAAGAAACTATGAAAATACTCAATGAGAATTCCTTAAATGATGAGCATGATAGCAATATTTTTAGCATGAATTTTCTGAATATCCAAAATACTAATGATGATTGCAGTAGTCATGATAAAAATGTTTCTTATAAGCATGTCAATTTTTGTGGAGTGCATAAAGTTTGTGAGGACGTGCCTTATAGGGATGATAGATTTTGTAAGAAGCATAAACATGATAGAACCAATTCTTTGCTCAAAGTGATAGATGAATTTGCTACAAAATTGTGTTCTCTTTGTCCTATTACTTGTGAACTTTGCAATAAAGTTGGTCACCTTAATTTCCAATGCAAACTTTTTCATGATCAAATCATGGCCAAATATTGTAATGACTTGATCACCCTTGAACTTTATGACGAGCTTTCTCTATTTTTGGTGAGTGAAGAATTGACACATAAAAATAGTTGGTTTGAAGTATTCATTCTCACAGACGACATTGAAAGTAATCTAAAAAATATCTATATGTTTTGCATGGTAAATTGCAATGAGAATGCTTATATTGCCAACTATAGAAAGATGGGAAAACCAATAGAATATAAAAGGAATACTAATGAAGGGGTAAAGAATTCCACTTTCCCTCCTATTGTCTCGCATGATGTAATAGGTGACGAGGAGGAGCTCCCTATTCAACAAATCTCAACAATAAGAAGCTCGAAGAAATTAATTAAGCCCACACATGATGTGGTGAAGAAGAAGAAAAGAAGAAAGAGTAGAGGTAAAAAGGTATCTCTCCCAAATGATGTTGCTCCTATTATTGTTGTGCCTCACGAGGATGAATCAAAAATAATTGTGGAAGATGATACACCTGATGATGATTTTGTTATGCATATTGCTTGTTGTGATGACTATGATTGGGAAGATAATGATACTTCTTATAATCTTGAAAATCTTTTTGGCACCAACTTGGTAAATTATGATGATAATAATTGTTATGCTATTGGTGCTATTCATACTATTAATGATGAGAGTGATTATGCCTATGATATACCAAGCCACAAGCTTGGGGATGCTATGGTTGATGACAATGACATGTTTGAGAATTTATTTGCTGCAATTAATGTTTGTTCCAAGCTTGGGGATGTTATGCTTAATGAAGATGATCTTTTTAGTTCCCCTACTTTGAATGATCAAAAAATTTATGATGATTGCATGCCTCCTATTTATGATGATTGTGATATTTATGAAAGTGGGTGTGGAAGAGTGTCAACTTTAGATAATTATTATCCCACTATTTTGGAGGGTGTTGAATTTTATTATAATGATAAAAGTGGATTTGGAGAGGTCATGACTTTATTTAGTAATGATTCCACTATTTCGGAAGAGGTTTCACTTGACTATGATGAGAACAAAGTTGCTACTTATGATGATTATTGTGATGATACTTATGTTATAAAAAGTAGTGATAATTATTGTCATAATTTTGAATATCCTTTTACTGAACATTACTCTTTTAATGTGGAAACAATTTATAGTATTCGAGTTTCATTTGATGCTCCCACTTTTATGAATGAGAAGAAATTTGCTTATGAGGAGAGTAATAAAATTTCTATGCTTGTAAATCATGAAAAGAACGCTTTATGTGATAGTTATGTTGTGAAATTCCTTCATGGTGCTACTGAAAATTATTATGAGGGAGGAACATATGCTTGTAGGAATTGCAATAATAGCAAGTTTTCTCTCTATGTGTTCAAAGTTTTGAAGTTATGCTTGTTTTGCCTTTCTATGCTAGTTGATTCTTGTTCCCATAAATTGTTTGCTCACAAAATCCCTATGCATAGGAAGTGGGTTAGACTTAAATGTGCTTGTCATGAGATTCAAGATGCTCTCTTGCATGTTTCAAATACTATTCCTATGTGAGCATCATTGAAATCGTCATACCTAGCTAAAAGGCATTAAAGAAAAACGCTTGTTGGGAGACAATCCAACACTTTTACTTTCTGTTTTTGTGTGTTCACATGATTAAGATACGGTAGTAATCATGTTTTGTGCCTTTTTATTTCAATAAAGTGCCAAGTAAAGCCTTTGGGATGACTCACAAGATGAGTAGAATTGATGCTGAACCAAAACAGAAACTTTTGACTCCAGTACAGGCATTTTCATTTTTTACTGGAGCGTGATAATGATCTGAAATTTTTACACAGTCTTGAAATACAAATTATTCAAGTTGTCCTAATTTTTCAGAATTGTTAGAGACAGGGAAGTATGGTTACACTAAAGATCTTCACAGACTGTTCTGTTTTTGACAGATTCTGTTTTGCATGCATAGTTTGCTTGTTTTAGTGTTTCCATAGCTTATATTTAGTGGTATAAATTATGGGAATGATATAATACAGTAGGAATCATGTGGGAACAATTATGAATCTTGTCTTGACAGTACCTAAGTGGATTATTTATCTTTATTACACTAACCCTTCTCACGAAGTTCCGTTAAGTTTTGTGTGATTGAAGTTTTCAAGTTTTGGGTGAGACACCGATATGAGGAGAACAAGGAGTGACAAGAACCTAAGATTGGGGATGGCCAAGGCACCCCCAAGGTAATATTCAAGGAAGACTCAAGCATCTACGCTTGGGGATGCCCCGGAAAGCATCCCCTCTTTCGTCTTCAACATTATCAGTATATCTTACTTAGAGCTATATTTTTATTCGTCACATAATATGTGCTTTGCTTGGATCATCATTATATTTTGTTATTTTATGTTAGGTGTTATTTATAATCTTGTTTTTCAATAAAAAGGTCCAAGAATTGCCTTAGGATGCTTGCATTGCATGTTTGATGTGTGCTGTGTAAAAACAGAAACTTTTGCTGTAGTGTTTGAATTTTCATATTTTACTGGAACGTGGAAAGTTTCTGAAATTTTTACACAGTATTTTCAGATAAATTATTTAGCATGTCCTAAATTTTCATAATTTTTGAGTTAGATAAGTAGACTGGTTTAATAGAATGCTACAGACTGTTCTGTTTGGACAGATTGCTGTCATAGTTTTGTTATCTACTTATCCTATAGTTTCCATAGCCTATATTGGTAGATATAAATTGTGGAAACGATAGTAAACAGTAGATGATGTTTGAAAATTATTGTGCAACCTGTCTTGGCAGTACATGAAGTGTTGATTTATTCTTATGTGTATTAACCTATCTCACGAGTTCTTTTCGAGTTTTGTGTGGATGA
Source organism: Elymus sibiricus (assembly GCA_039707655.1). NCBI lineage: Eukaryota > Viridiplantae > Streptophyta > Magnoliopsida > Poales > Poaceae > Elymus > Elymus sibiricus. Next base: position 396,427,528 of record CM077663.1, on the reverse strand, counting down.
AGTTTTTGAGAATAGGTGAAACCATGATATGAGAGGATTGAACGAGATGCAAAAGCTCAAGCTTGGGGATGCCCAAGGCACCCCCAAGTAAATATTTCAAGAAGTCTCAAGCATCTAAGCTTGGGGATGCTACGCATCCCACCTCTCTTCGTCAACTATCGGTTAGCCTATGTTGAGCCTAAATTTTTATTCGTTCACATGATGCGTGCTATTCTTGGAGTTCTATGTTTGTTTAGTTTGTTGTTTGAATAAAATACTCAGATATGAAAATATTTATTGAGAGAGAGAGAGTCCTCACATAGCTACTTAATTGTTTGACTACTCATTGATCTTCACTTATATCTTTTGAGACTAGCTTGTCATTTCCTCTCATGCTTCACTTATACCTTTTTGAGGGATGAAATCTTTATGCTCATGTGCTTCAATTAAATTTGTTTGAGCTTGTCGAAAAAGTAATGTCAATATATGAAACTAGTCCCAAAGTGATAGATATCCAAGGAGGATATAATAAAAACTTTCATGGAGATCATTGGACAAATTAAACTTGATTCCTTGTAATAGTTTTGAAACATGATGATAGTAATATGTGAGTCATGTTAGTGAGTAATTAGGCTTAGTAGGAATATTGGTGTTAAGGTTTGTGATTCCCTATGCATGCACGAAAGTCAATAGTTGTGCAATGAAGTTACATCCTACTTGTGGTGCATTATTCGGTATTAGTTATGTTCAATGCTCACTTATGTGATTTTTCGTTTCTTGGTTTGGTTGCTTCCCAATCTATTTGCTAGCCTTCATTTGTACTAACTAGAAATACTACTTGTGCATCCAAAATCCTTAAACCAAGTTTTGCCTTATGAGTCCACCATACCTACCTATATGCGGTATTTCCATGCCGTTCCAAGCAAATTTGTATGTGCCATCTCTAAATTTTCAAAATAAATTTTCTCTTTTGTGTGCCCGTACCGCTCATGAAATGGGGGGGGTGTCCAATATTTTTACATGCTAGATGTGTTATTCTCAAGATGAGTGTTTATTCACTTGTCATTGCATGAGAGTGTGGCGGTAATAGGGATACCCATTCCTGAAATGGAAAAGAAATAAATATTTACTTTATGTTGTCAAATAATAAATTCCTTGGAAAGTGTTGGTATGGAAGGCAACCGTGGATACGGCCCGCCATGGAAAGTGAAAGTTTGGTGGAAAAAGGAATAAACTTTATTTTCTGTTTGGGAACCGCCTATGATATATCTAGCATGGAAAGTATTGTGAGTTACTTTGTCGTTTTCGTTGACAGGAAAAGCATGCCACCCAAAATATTTTTCTCTCTCGATTTAAACCTTGAGCTCTGGCACCTCTACAAATCCCTACTTCCCTCTGCGAAGGGCCTATCTATTTACTTTATGCAATTTTTATTTTTACTTTGAGTCTCATCTTCTCTTATAAGCACCAACTAGGGGGCACTGTGATCGTACTTGAGCATTGGGCATAGCTAATATTTGAGTGTGTTTCATGAGTGGATCAATGATTGAACATGATGGGCTAGGGATAACTTTATTTAGTGTTGATATTTTGAAAGACATGGTTGCTTGTTGACATGCTTGAGTATTGAAGTCATTATGTTAAAACTAGACTATTGCTTTGAATCATTTACAAGTCCAAATGTCCATGCTATACAAAGAAGAAAAGAATATGATGAACATGTTAGGCAGCATTCCACATCAAAAATTCTGTTTTTATCATTTACCTACTCGAGGACGAGTAGGAATTAAGCTTGGGGATGCTGATACGTCTCCAACGTATCTATAATTTTTGCTTGTTCCATGCTGTTATATTATCATTCTTGGATATTTTACAATCATTTTATTATAACTTTATATCATTTTTTGGGACTAACCTATTTACATAGTGCCAAAGTGCCAGTTGCTGTTTTTACTTGTTTTTTACTTCGCAGAAAGTTAGTACCAAACGGAGACAAAACGCTGCGGGGATTTTTGTGGATTTTTTACGGACCAGAAGAAAGAAGATGGGCCAAAGAACACCAGAAGAGGGGGCCCAGGCTGGCCAGCAGCCACCAGGGTGCGCCAGAGGCCCCCTGGCGCGGCCTGGTGGGGGCTGGGCACCTCAGGCACCCCCTCCACCGCCTCCGATGCCTATAAATTCCCAAATATTCGGATACCATCAAAAAATAACCCTAGACTCTCCGCTCTACCGCCGCAACTCTCTGTATCGACGAAAAACCAATCCAGAGACGCTCCAGTACCCTGCCGGGGAGGGGAATCCATCTCCGGTGGCCATCTTCATCATCCCGGCGGAGGCCATGACGAGGAGGGAGTATTCCACCCTCGGGGCTGAGGGTATGTACCAGTAGTTATGTGTCCAATCTCTCTCTCTCTCGTGTTCTTGAGATGTCACGATCTTGATGTATCACGGGCTTTGTTAATATAGTCGGATCATATGATGCTTCCCTTGCTATCTTGTTGTGATGAATTGAATCTTTCCCTTTGAGATCTCGTTATGTTGGATTGAATATTGGATTTGAGAACACTTGATATATGTCTTGCATGTGGATACCCGTGGTGACAATGGGGTGTTCTATTGATTCACTTGATATATGTTTTGGTACTCAACTTGCGGATTCCCGCGGTGACATTGGGGTAATCTATGCATAGGGGTTGATACACGTTCTTGTCCTACTTTCTCCGATAGAAATCATGGGGCACTCTTTGAGGTTCTTTGTGTGGATTGAGTATTATGAATCTGAAATTGTTTGATGTGTATCGTATAATTAACTCATGGATACTTGTGGTGACATTGGAGTATCTAGGTGACATTAGAGTTGGTTGATGCGTATCATATGGTGTTATTCTAGTACGAACTCTTGAATAGATCGATCGTAAAGAATAACTTTACGGTGGTTTCGTACCCTACAAACAATTTCTTCTTATGTTCTCCGCTAGATAAGAACTTTGGAGTGATTCTTCGTTGCACGTTGAGGAACGGTTATGTGATCCAATTATATTAGCATTGTTGAGAGATTACACTAGCGAAAGTACGGACCCTAGGCCTTGTTTTCAAGCATTGCAATACCGTTTGTGCTCACTTTTGTTACTTGCTACCTTGCTGTTTTTATATTTTCAGATTACAAAAACCTATATCTACCATCCATATTGCACTTGTATCACCATCTCTTCGCCGAACTAGTGCACCTATACAATTTGCCATTGTATTGGGTGTGTTGGGGACACAAGAGATTTCTTGTATTTGATTGCAGGGTTGTTTGAGAGAGACCATCTTCATCCTACACCTCCCACGGATTGATAAACCTTAGGTCATCCACTTGAGGGAAAATTTCTACTGTCCTACTAAACTCTGCGCTTGGAGGCCCAACAAAGTCTACAAGAATAAAGTTGCGTAGTAGACATCAAAGGCCCCCTTTAGTCCCGGTTGGAGCCACCAACCGGGACTAAAGGGTTGGGTTTCGCGCCCTTTGGGCTGGTGAAATTCACCTTTAGTCCCGGTTGTATCCACCAACCGGGACTAAATGTCGGGGTATATAAGCTGCATTTGGAAAATTTCCCCAATCTCTCCCATTCTCCCCCCGATGCCGAACCACAGCGCACGACGCCGCAAGGCTGCTGCGCCGGAGTTTGTCGTAGCCGCCCCCGTGAGCTCTGCTGCCATCGCCGCCCCCGTCGAGCTCCACTACTTCGTCGCCGGGCCTCCTCGCCATTGCCGCCCCCGTGAGCTCCGCTGCCATCGCCTCCCCCGTTAATCGAGCTCCGCTGCTTCGTTGCCGAGCCTCCTCGCCATCGCCGCCGCTGTTCTTCGGAGATCGCCATCACCTCGGTGAGCACCACTCATTCCCCTCCGTTTCTTGCCTCGATCCGTCGCCGTCGCCGTGGCCGTAGCCGTCGCCTCATTTTTTTCGTTTGTTTTGAATAGTTTTACTATGTTTTTAGATACATGCATATACTCAATGTGATACCTAGTTTGAAGTGTTAATGCTTTATGTGTGACCTAGCTAGTTTGCCTAATTTGTTCATGTGCTCACAATGTCAACACACGAACATTTTTAAAAAGAGCAAACAACATTTTGTTCGTCCATGTGCTAGATAGTCGTATATATTGTGTAATTCATAGATGTTTTGGTTCTATGTAATAGCTAGAAATATGTTATTTGTTGTGTGCGCGAGTGTGTGCGTGTGGATTTGGTATAAAATATGGTATTGTTTTTATTGTTTTTAAATGTAATGTTATTTGCTAGCCACAATTTGTTCTCGTCGACGATGCCCATCCCGCATCCTCGTCGTCGACTCGGCGCCATCAACCAGTTGCGCCATGTCCGGGACTGGGCTCCACCGGGCTGGCACTGGGAGATGCTACCTTCCGGAGCGTGCAGCTTGGTGAGGAATCCGGGTCTCGTCGTCGACCCAGAGCTTCTTTGGTGGCGGTCGCGTGGGACACTATCGGTGCGGAGGGAGCCGGCCCCTGCGGAGGTGGTACATCGCCCTGTCAGGGAGGAGAGCGAGCACATCTGTCGCTACATGATTGCGTTGGACGTCAGGTTCTCCAATACCTGGCAGGTTCTTCGGGGATCTTGACGTGGCTTGAGACTGCTTCGGTATTTCCCCAAAGAGGAAGGGATGATGCAGCACATCGACGGTAAGTATTTCCCTCAGTTATGAAACCAAGGTTATCGAACTAGTAGGAGGATCACCACCACCCAATAAGCAGCACCTGCACACAAACAGCAAATACTTGCAACCCGACGCGAAAGAGAGGTTGTCAATCTCTCTACGGTAATAAGATAGATTAGGTAGTGATAGATGGGAGAGATAGATCTCTCAAGAACACAAATAAAAAGAGTAAATATTCAGCAATATATTTTTGGGTTTTTGGTTTTGTAGATACGAAAACAAAGATTGCAAAAAACGTAGATCGGAAAGCAATATGATGGAAAAGTAGACCCGGGAGCCGTAGGGTTCACTAGTGGCTTCTCTCATGAGTATAGCGCACGGTGGGTGAACAAATTACTGTTGGGCAATTGATAGAAAATCGAATAGTCATGACGATATCCAAGGCGATGATCATTATATAGGCATCACGTCCAAGATAGATAGACCGACTCCTGCCTGCATCTACCTCTATTACTCCACACATCGACCGCTATCCAGCATGCATCTAGTGTATTAAGTTCATGGAAAAATGGAGTAATGCAATAAGAAAGATGACATGATGTAGACAAGATCTATTCATGTAGGAATAGACCCCATCTTGTTATCCTTAATAGCAACGATACATGCGTGTCTTGCTGCCCCTTCTGTCACTGGGAAAGAACACCGCAAGATTGAACCCATCACAAAGCACCTCTTCACATGGCAAGAAAAATTGATCTAGTCGGCCTAACTAAACCAAAGATTCGAAGACGAAATACGATGCTATAAGCAATCATGCATATAAGAGATCAAAGAAGACTCAAATAATATTCATGGATAGAAACTGATCATGAACTCAAAATTCATCGGATCCCAACAAACACACCGCAAAAGTTTACATCAAATAGATCTCCAAGAGACCATTGTATTGAGAATCATAAGAGAGAGAGAGAGAGAAGAAGCCATCTAGCTACTGCCTACGGACCCGAAGGTCTATGGTGGACTACTCACGCATCATCAGAGAGGCACCTATGAAGAAGATAAACCCCTCCGTGATGGTGTTTAGATTGGATCTCGAGGTTCTGGAACTTGCGGTGGATGGAATTGTGTTTCGTCAACTCCCCTAGGGTTTTTGGAATATTTGGGAATTTATAGGCATCAAAGGCGGTGCGGAGGGGCCCCGTGGAGGGCACAACCCATCAGGGCGCGCCGGGGGGCCCCTGGCGCGCCCTGGTGGGTTGTGCTCTCCACAGCCCACCTTCCTGGCTCTTGTTTGGCCCACTGGGTGTCTTCTGGTCCAGAAAAAATCTCCAAAAAGTTTCGTCGCGATTGGACTCCGTTTGGTATTGATTTTCTGCGAAGTAAAAAACAGCAACTAGCACTTTGGCACTATGGCAATAGGTTAGTCCCAAAAAATGATATAAAGTTGTTATAAAATGATTGTAAAACATTCAAGAATGATAATATAACAGCATGGAACAAGCAAAAATTATAGATACGTTGGAGATGTATCAGATCTCACCCGAGTTATGATCCTGTGATGGTTCCTTCTCTTTGGGTGTCCACCGCTCGCGCCTCAGGAACCGTGAGTCAACTAGATTATTCGATAATATTCGAGATGTATTAGTGATAATATTCGATAATATTCGATGCTCCATTAACTGGGTTATTCGAGATGTATTAGTGATATTATATGATAATATTATGTGAAGAGTCCCCGACGATCGCCGATGATATTATATGTATTTGTGATATTATATGATGATCTTGCTAAAAATATTGCCGTCGATTTTTAATCTTATAATCCTGAACACAGGAAATGTCGACGTCATCTGATGACGATAGGATCCCTGAGTGCCCTTTGTGCTGGGATGACATGGGTATATGCGACCTTTGTCCTCACCTAGACAACGGTACATCCTTTACCGTCAAGCTAACGGAAGAATTTAGTATTATTACGGTATGTCTAGACGGCATGTATTTTTTTTGTTAATGTAGTATGACGTGTGTTTTTTGCTTTAATTAACCTTTAATCTATTTTTGTACAATTCGACTAGTTCGTTCCCTGCCATGCAAGATTCGCTGTGTTGGACAAGTTCCATTTCAAAGAGAAGGGTAGTACAGAGCCTAAGATAGCTCACCTAAGAACGGAGCATTACACTTTTGTTGTTAACGTACAAAATAACGAAGATCACACATATTTTGGTTGTTCTAATTGGAGAGCATTTTGCAAGGCGTATGGGTTGGATGAGGACATGAACATTACCTTCGATCTTGGTAATGATGATGTTCGTGATAATAATATAGAAATTTGGGTGCATGCGGAGGATGACTTGATTCCAATTCTACCTCCAGGTGCGTTTGTCAACAGATTTGTTAGGTAATTTATATTGATTATTGAATAGTATTTGGTACTCATCCCGACTAAATTTCTTTATTTTTTATTATTAGCTTATTTCCGTGCTACAAGAACTACCCGACAGATAATAGATCGCACCTACTACAGTTATGACTCCGAGCTTACTTGGTTGGAGAAAAATCATCTGATATCATTCATTCGTGATGTTGAGTATCATGCTAAATATTACATGACTGACAACATTTATCATGGATATGTGACACTAGTGCACAAGTTGAACCGTTATAACATCACTTCAGACTACTTTGTAAGAATTTTTTTACCATTGCGTCACCAGTCCATCTTTTTCATACATTGTTCTTAAGCAAAACTAGTTTGCTAACTATGTTATTATTACTAATGTTCTTCAACAGGTACTCCCCCCAGAGACCGTGCCTAAATGAATGTTTCAAAATGGTGATTTACAAATGGTTAGCTTACGACCACTCCCGATTAATTACAGTGGTAAATACAGAATATCTCAAAGTGAAGAAACCCTGAAAATCAAAGGATGGAGAAATGCAATACAAGCATCCACGCTACCACTTGGAGAGGAATACTTGCGCATCCCACAAGTTGGAGATAGGTTGATCTGTGTTCTTCAATGGGGAGATGTCGGAGTTCGCCTTTATTATGCTATTTTAGCTAAGAGAGAGAGAGCAGTAGTTAGTACGTTTCAACCTTGTGATAACTACAATGATGAGGAGTTGATTAAGATGATGATGAGTTGTTGGATGTTGAATGATGATGAGTTGATTAAGATGATGATGATGAGTTGTTATATGACATATACCAGTATATATTAGATGGATGCATTAGACCAAGTTGAATTAGAAGAAAATACGATGTTGCGAATCCGCAACGTCGTATTTTCCGCAACATCGTATTTTCCTCTAATTAATTCAACTTGGTCTATTGCATCCATCTAATTTGTACTGATGTTGGATGTTGTTCTTCCATAATTTGTACTGATGTTGTATAGTAATATGTGTAACCACGTGAAAATACAATATAAATATAAAAGAAAATGAAAACAAAAAATGAAACACGGACCTTTCCAAAAAAATTAGCGTTTACTGGTGCTGACGCGTGGCTGCCTTTTAGTCCCGGTTGGTGTTACCAACCGGGACTAAACGTCCTCCTGCCTGGACGCCCGACAGCGACCACGTGGAGCCCCTTTAGGCCCGGTTCGTAACCCAACTGGGACTAAAAGTGAGGGCCTTTAGTCCCAATTGATTTGTCCCGGTTGAAGAACCGGGACTAAAGGCCCTTCAAAACCGGGACTGATGGCCCATTTTCTACTAGTGTCCATGATCCCCATCATGCCTCCATCGAGGAGGCGTGAGATCTCGCATCGACTCCGGCAATGGCAGATCCCACTGGGCATAAGATCCTAAAACCCCTTGTCTAATGCAATTAGGTTCTAATCTTAGGCTTAAATCATCTTCGACAACTCCACTTTCCCCTTAAAACTGTCTGTATTGGATGAAGGGACTCATGGTGGTCAATGAAAAGGTGAAATATGAGAGAGAAACTTTAGCGCTCATTGTAACGTGCTCATGAAATTTCTCGTCCTTTGCCCGTAGCAATGCACGGGCATTGTTCTAGTCATAGTATAATGTAACAATGACTAGTATGTAGCTAACACTTTTATGTTGGAAGAAATGCATGATTAGTCTTTAAATTTATATCCATGCATGTCGAGCCAACACGCTTGGGCCATACTGTGACCTGTGAGTTATTTATGCCACTCAAAGAAAGACCCGAGGAAATGCAAATATACATGGCCAGGTTTAGAACAAAGGAATAGCGTTTGTACTCTCACTTAGCAATTTACTCCCGGATATACATACAATCAGACATCGATCAGGTCAGGTCAACACACATATAATCATCACTGCTTCATCAACAAGCACAATCATAATCTAACAACACCATGATATTACACAGATGAGATGAAAGGAATTACTCGTGGCACACGTTGAAACCCATCACAGCAGGGCATGACATGTAGAGGAGCCAATGCAAGACCACTACCGACCGCGACATGAGCACACCGTTGCACCTCACTCACTTCTTGAGCACACCGCGACGCAATAAAAACAGCATGCAGCAAAACCATTAGAGAGGTTGGGCACGTGATTTAAACAAGATGGATGTGTTAACCATCAAGCAAACGAAGAAAGAAATATGAGGTAAAAAATACTATGAGTATATCTTTCAAATTCAGGCTAGTTAAAAAGTGAAGGAGAATGTCTCTCTCTCGAAATAGGGTTTCGTCCCGCTTTATAAAAAAGCAACGGTCCATACAACCAACATTCAGTTTCAAACCATACTTGACGGCTCGGGCAGCAGCACAATCATGCCCAAAAAAAGAAGAAAAGAAATAAGAAAAAAGCCACCTAGTGGCTGCCGCCATGCGGCCCTACGGAGACGATAGTTGACACGCAGTAGTCTGAAGCGCTTCCAGCATGCTGCCAAGTTGATCCCGATCTTGTTGCCTAGAGAGCGGGTGCCAATGCTACAGAAAAGTAAGGAATTTGAAGGAGTCACACGCCTGTCTCGAGAATATCTGTTCAATAACCATTTTATTGCGTGTCGTCCAGAGGGTCCACGACATCGCCTCAAAGATCGGCCCAAACAAGCGGCGACGTCGCCCAGGTTGATTGGCCCTGGTCTAGAGAAACTCCACGATGTCCTGGGCCTCCCAGTCGGGCCCAAGAGCCTCACGTATGAATGTCCATAGGACCCGCGCCACCATGCAAGTGAATATGATATGGGTCCCGCTCTCCGGCGCCGAGCATAAGGGGCACAGTCCATCACCGGGTCCGTGTCGCTTAAGCACCTCCGTCCCCGAAGGGATGCGATCTCGGAGAAGTTGCCACACAAAAATCTTAATCTTCAAGGGCGGGGGAGCCTTCCACAAAGGCGAGAGCCAAGGAATGGTGGGGGGGTCAGCATAGTGCCTGGTGTGCCGAGCTGACAGAGAACTCACCAGACGGTGATAGCCGCCAGGCCACGGTGTCCGGATATTCCGACAACACCGGCAGTAAGGTGGCTCTTAGTCGGTTCCACTCGGCAGTTTCCACTAGACCAAACGAACGCCTGAACCGGACATCCCATTACCCAAGCTGGAGGGCCGCGGAAACGAGAAGGGACGGGTCTGTGCAGATGGCAAACAGTACGAGGAACCCCACCCTTAGTGGCTCGTCCCCAACCCATGGGTCCAACCAAAACTGGGTCCAGTCCCCATTACCTATAGAGAAGGAAATTCCTAGTCGAATTTCCTCCTTGATATTTTGGATCGCACGCCAGAACTGGGACCCACCGAGCGGTAGCAAGCAAGGAGCGGCTCACCCCTTAGGTATTTTGCCTGAAGGTGCTGAAGCCACAAGCCTCCGTCGCCACGCAAGACCCGCCAGACCCAACGTAGCATGAGTGCGACGTTCATCTGACATGAGGCCATAATCCCGAGGCCTCCACGGTCCTTGGGCAAGCAGATGTCCGCCCACTTGACCATGTGATACTTCTGGCGACCATCCTGCCAGAAGAACCTAGCGAGCTCCTTATCGAACGAGCTATGGACGCCCTCCGGTAATATATACAACCCCATCATATACATGGAGAGGCTCGCAAGGTTGGAACTAATGAGGATCGTTTTATTTCCCTTGGAAGTAAACCGTCCTCGCCACGGCTCCGCCCGCGATGCCACGCGGCCAACCAACAGATCGAATCCACTCATCAAGACCTTCAAATTGGCCAAAGGCATCCCCATGTACATGATGGGGAACGACGACAGCTTGCAGTTTAGGTTATCTGCAATCCGTTGTTGTTCCTCCAATGGAAATCCAAGAACGATAACCACACTCTTGTCAAAGTTGATCTTTAGTCCCGACATTGCCTCGAAGCACAGGAGGAGGAACTTCAGATTTACTATGTCAAGGTCCGACCTCTCCACCATAATCATGGTGTCATCGGCATATTGGAAGTGGGTGACCCCTCCTCTGGGGATTAAGGGGATGTTTGGATTGTGACTATCTTTGTCATATGTTGCCACATTATTTTTGCCACACTTGCCACGGTTGCCTTACTTGAGTTGTTCAAATTGTTAGCCACACTTTGGCTTGCCTAAGGGAATCTCGCCACACTTTTTGTGTCTATGACATGTGGCGTTTACTACTCATAAAAAAATTCTTGCCTTAGGTGTGGCTAAAACCAAACACCCACCTAACTTGGTCAAACTTGCCTAAGGTGAGGTGTGGCAAAGTGTGGCTAGGAACCAAACAGCTCCTAAGTGACCGAGAACCCCTGTAAGGTGGCCGGCCATCCTCGCTTTATCCAGGATACCGGCCAAGGCATCCACAGCGAGGTTGAGGAGTAGGGGGAAATCAGCCCCCCCTGCTTCACGCCCGACAAGGATGTAAAGAAAGGCCCCACCTCTTTGTTAATGTTAATGGACGTCCTACTGGACTGGACCAGCTGCATAATCCAGGAGCACCATCTCTCGTCAAAGCCCCGACGATGAAGCACCAGCCGCAAGAAAGACCAATCCAGCCGGTCATATGCCTTTTGGAAATCCAACTTGAGGAAGACGCCCTTATGGCCATGCGAATATACCTCATGTGTGATCTCATGAAGAGACATGATCGCATCATGGATCTGTCGTCCCTTCAAAAATGTAGTCTGGAGGGGATGGTCTAGCCTCTCTGCTACATGGGCTAGTCTAGTTGCACACACTTTTGAGAAGATGTGCTCGAGAACATTAATCACCGTGATGGGTCTAAAGTGTCTAATATCCGTCGCTCCAACTATTTTGGGGATCACGGTAATCACACCAAAGTTTATCCGGGACATTTCAAACGTTCCAATGTAAAATTATGGAACATCGGTATGATCAGCGGCTTCAGGACATGCCAGAATTTCTGGAAGAAGGCCACTGGCATGCCATCAGGACCCAGGGTTGACCCCACCTTCATAGAGAAGATAGCCCTGGCCACCTCCTCTGGCGAGAATGCCCGGGCGTGGGGCTGGCCATGGTCGACACCGCCTCTCCCATGGCTGTCCCCAGGACCCGACCGGTCCCCTCTTCGTGGGTGGCGTCTAGGCAGAGCGCTCGGCTCTACGACTCTCGGACGCTACCGGACGGTCGGGTCCCAACCATTTCGGAGAAGGCGGCCATGTGTGCGGCGGCTTGTGATCTCTCTACAGGTACGATACCTCCCGCCCATTGTCCATCTTGTTTTGGATCCCGGTTCGCGATCCTTGGGTCAGTTCCGCTTGCGCACCTAGGTGATGTGGCAGCAGACTGTGACATTGTTTTCCATATCGAGAAGGGTCCTCGCCTTCAGCAGATTTTGGCTATCTGTGCCGAGGAGCGGTTGGACGGGGTGCTGGTAGAGGCCCGAGCTCGAGCTGAGCAGCGGGCCGCTGACACCTTGACCTCCACCGCCCCTGGGTATAGTGTGCCTGTGGTGACCCCTGCCCCGACGACTCTGGGTATAGAGTGCCCGGGGTTGAGGGCAGGCCTGGCCGCCTAGGTGCGGTGTTTGATGTTCATGGCGGCCCTTCGATGGGAAGCATGCTATGAGACAGACCTCCCACGCGCCTCCACCCCATTAAGCAGCAGGCGGTGGTGTGTGGTGCCAGTGTCGGTCTTCCAGCACGAAACACTGACACCACGGATGCCCCTGTTGGGAAGGGGCGTCGCGGGCGTCCAACCAAGCAGGTCCCCCGGCCCGCGGATAGCGGTTAGGCTAGCTCGGCCCCACCAGAGGGGCCTAGTAGTCCAACGATGATGGTTCCATCATGAAGCTCCTATGCTGGAACATACGGGGCTTCAGGCATCTGGGCCGGAAGCTTCAATTGATAGAGTACATAAGACAAGAAGGGATTGATATAGTTGGTTTTCAGGAGACAATTTGCCAGGACTTTTCTATCCAGGAGCTCCAGGGGCTCTCCCAGTACCCGTTTGCCTGGCAGTGGCTGCCCTCAGTTGGCCTCTCTGGGGGCATCCTGCTAGGGGTCCGGGAGAATGCTTTCTCGGTCGAGGACATGGACCGAGGGGAATTCTTCCTTAGTATGTCCATCACTGACCGGCATGTGAACCTCAGCTGGGAAGTGATCATCGTCTATGGCCCGGCTGACCATGGGAGGTTAGCGGATTTCTTGGCCGAGCTCAAGGATAAAGTCGAATGCTGCACTACACCTGTAGTGGTGGTCGGAGATTTCAACCTTATTCGGCATGAGGCTGATAAGAGCTCCCCGAATGTGGATCGGTTGCGTATGCGCATGTTCAACGACTGCATCGCCGACCTGTCCCTACGAGAGATAGTCTGTGTAGGGGCAAGATTCATGTGGACTAATAAGCAAACGGATCCTATTCGGAGTGTGTTGGATAGGATCCTAGTGTCGGCTTAGTGGGAGGTCATGTTCCCGCTATGCTCGCTTCGGGCGGTCACATGGATCGGGTTTGACCACGTCCCCTTGCTCTTCTCCTCAGAAGACAACACACCTTCGAGAACGAGGCGATTTCACTTTGAACCTGCATGGTTGCTACAACCAGGGTTCTTTGAGATAGTGTGGGACCGCTGGGTAGAAGCCGCGGCATCCCCACCTCGGTCATATTGTGCTACGGACATCTTGCACCACTTCACTAAGCTCACACGACAAATCATGCGGGGGTGGGTGGCAACCTGGGCGCGGACATTAGAGCACGTAAAGAGGCCCTGCTAGTCCAGATTAAGGCACTTGATGCGGAGGCTGACTCGTCTGGCCTCTCGGACGATGATTGGCTTAGGCGATACGCCCTTGAATCCTCCTTGATGGAGATAATCAAGGGCAAAGAATTACTTTGGCAAGGCCATGGAGGGCAGAAATGTCCCTTCAGGGTGATACCAATACCGCATACTTCCAGGCGATTACGAATGGGTGCCGTCGGAAATGCGCTATCCCGTGTATCTCGGAGGGGGACAACCTCCTGAAATACCTGGACGAGATTAAGGCCCACATTTACTCCTTTTATAAGGAGCTCTTCTCGGCGGCACCCCATGGTGGGGTTTCGTTGGCTGATGAAGGAGAATGTCCGATGGACTGGTTGCTTGGTTAAGGAAATTACTTACTTGTAAAGGTAGGCAGCAATGCCAAGTATGACATAGAGCAGGACAATGTCGCTGCAGAAGTTGCGACTGGATCTCATCTGATGACAACCAAAGAGGAAAACATGTACTCCCTCCTTTTCTTTTTAGTCTGCATATAAGGTTTGGTCAAAGTCAAACTTCATAAACTTTGACTAACTTTATAAGACAACATATCAACATTCACAATATGAAATCAATATTACTAGATGTGTCATGATGTTAATTTTCATAGCATATAGCTTTGGTATTGTAGATGTTGATATCTTTCGATATAAATCTGGTCAAACTTTGCATTGCTTGACTTTGACCAAATTTTATATGCACACTAAAAAGAAACGGAGGGAGTATGTATGAGCTCATCAATTTACCAAAGCATCAGTCAAGGAAAGTACAAATAGGAAAGAGGAGTGAACTTTTACCTGAAGAATGGTCTATTTTAGCCTCACGTCGGTATTCTTCATATCTGCATTGGCTCTATCCACCTGCATTCATCGGTTTATCAAACATTAAGCATTGGTGAGACACCACTGACACTACTAGGAAAAACCTTATAGGCAGGACACTATTAGTAGCGCTGGAAAATAACAATCGCTGCTGCTAATAAGCAGTAGCGCTATCTTGTGGAAGCGCTACAAGTAAATACTTAGCAGTAGCGCTGGAAACATAAAGAGCGCTACTGCTAAGCGGGACCCGACGAGCCCGCCGCCACTATTTGTAGTAGCAGCGCTCCCCGCAAAAAAGCGCTACTGCTAAAATCTTATCGGTAGCGCGCTTTTACTAAAAGCGGTACAGCTAATGTACCCTATCCTCTTCCCCTCGCCCGCATTGCTCACTCTCCCCTGCACACACACTCTCTCTCTCTCGCTCGCCACGCCGTCGCCCCCGTTGCCGCGCCGCCGTCTCCTCCATTGTGGTAAGCCTCCTCCTCGCCCCCACCCTCGTCTCGCCCTCCTCCCCCGGCCCTCACCCTCCTCCCCCGGCCCTCACCCTCCTTCCTTCGGCCACCGCCGCTTCTCCTCCTCCGGCCACCGCCCCTTCTCCTCCTCCGGCCACTTCCCTCCCTCCCTCCTCCCTCCATCCATCCCTCCCTCCCTCCCTCCCACCCTCTTCCTCTGACCCTCTCCCTCCATCCCTCCCTCCCTCCCCTATTGCATTGAATTTAGTTTTAGTAACTAGCTAGGGTTAGAACTAGGATGGATGGATAGATGTTAGTGTTAGAACTAGGATAGTTTTAGTATTTTTTTGAAATGAAAATGTGAAATAGGATTTTTTTGAAATGAAAATGTGAATTGAAAATGAAAATGTGAATTGGAAATGAAAATGAAAATGTGCAAATGAAAATGAAAATGAAAATGTGAATTGAAAATGAAAATGAAAGTGTGACAATGAAAATGTGAAAAGGAAAATGAAATTGAGAATTGATTCTAGGGTTAGGTTGTGAATTGATGCAAAATATGAATGTGCCCAAGTGCCCAAGTACTTTGAATTGTTCGATAATTGTACCCAAGTGCCCTATATAATTGTGCCCAAGTGCCCTATTAGGACAGAAATTTAGCTAGGTTTCAAATTAGGACCGAAATTTAGGTAGGCTGAATTTAGTTTCAAATATTGTGAAGAAAAACCTTATTGCATTTTCTTCAAGTTCTATATTTTTCTTACTATTATATGCAAATGATCCGAGTGGCCTATGTTTCGCCGGAATGTTGATTCATTTCCGTTCCGGTGAATTTCAGGCGCTCGATATGTCCACTTTTTAGCAAAGGTCATGTCGAAATTTTGGCATGACTTGTGCTAGAAAGTAGGCATATCGAGATGTATTAGTTAATATTTGATGATGCATTATTAACTGGATTAGTGATATTATATTCGAGTTCATTATAAATGTATTAGTGATATTATATTCGAGTTCATTATAATTGTATTAGTGATATTATATTGTTATAATGCGTGTGTGACTTTCGGTCTGTCGTTGCTCCTTGTATGACTTTCATGTGTGTTCTTGATGGAGGAATCCCGACTATTGTAGTGGGGGGCATTTCTTCCTCTTCTCTTCTTGCGATATATACCTCGGTATAATGCGCAAGGAGAGAAGAGGGAGTGCGCCCATCACCGACGGTCGAACTATTAGTGTGAGAGAGTGTCCACCAATATATACACCACCATATCAGTGTGAGAGAGTGCGGACCAACACACCATGAGATATGAGAGTTATTTAAGGAAAGCCTCGACGGACCGAAAGTCAACCGATATTGAATTAGGTCTATTTGGACATGTGTGTATGTTATTGCTCAATATGTCTTACATTAGCAATGGTCATGCCGTACTTTTTGAATCATGAACACAGGAAATGTCGTCTTCTGATGACGACGATAGGATCCAAGCGTGTGAACTCTACGACGAAGATAAGGGTCTTTGCGACCAGCCTGGGCTGCGAGACGGCAGGTTCTTCACCATGAAGCTTTATGAGGACTTCGATATTTCTACGGTACGCAACGATGACAACTGTTTTTTCGTAATTAAGCATGACTTCTGTTTCTTTGCTTCAACGTGTAATTTTTGTTTTATAGAATTCGACTAGTTCATCCCCTGTCATGCAAGACGATATTTCTTGGAGAGGCTCGGTTTCGAAGAGCACGAGAGTTTCAAGACGAGGACAGCCAACCTGAGGACTAAACATGGTCACACATTTCTGGTCAAAGTAATGAATGCAGATAATAACACAGAATTAGGATGCTCAAATTGGGAAGCTCCTTGCAAGGCATATGGATTTAAGGAGGATATGGAAATAACCTTCGATCTTCGTCCTGAAGATCATATTGAAGGTAACATCGACATTTGGGTGGATGTCGATATGCTTCCTGTTTTACCTCCATGTGAGTTTATCAACCATGCATATTTGTCAAGTAATTTGCATTCTATATTTAAAAATAGTTGGTGTTCATCCATACTAAATTTGTTAATTTATAATTTACAGCTTATTTCATTTCTTCGAGTGAAACACAGAACATAATCGACATGACACACTACACTTATGGATCACATCTAACTTGGGAGGAGAAGGGTGATCTTATCAACTTTGTTATTGGTGTCTTAGTTGGTAGGGAGATCTTCCTGTATAATTTGGGAACTGGCCCAAATTATACATTGTACAGGACACTAGTGCATAGTTTGAGGGCGGATGACATTCGCCGAAATATCTTGGTAAGAGTTGCTAATTAAGTACACTAGTATTGTTGCGTAAATGGTATTGATTACATTGCTAACTAGGCTACTATTATGTTCTTCAACAGAAACTGCCAAATGAAGTTGTGCCTCCGTTGATGCAACTCGAAGGTAATATGACAATTAAAAGCCCCTTCCAGCCCGAGTTCTCTTTTGCATACTCGACTGAGCGCAAACCACCAAGTCGGCTCCAAATTGAAGCATGGGGACAAATAAAGAAGGATCGCAAGCCACAAGTTGGAGACCGTTGGATCTCTTTGCTTCATCATGGAGACATAGGTGTTATTTTGTTTTATGTCATTTTACCTAGGAGGGAGGACTAGGTCCTATGAGAGAGAAGTTTAGTTAACTTGTATGATCGATTAGGATGATTACTATTATGATGTTTTTCTGTTTTATGAGATTTTAACTTGATATGATTAAGATGATGATGAGTTGTTAGATGAGTAAGATGATGTTGAGTTATATGACATATATTTGATTAAGGTGGATGGATGCAAGTGATCATGTTGAGTTAGAAGAAAATATGATGTTGCGATTGACAACATCATATTTTCTTCTAATTCAACATGATCACTTGCATCCATGCACTTCAATCTAAATGTAGTTGTTGGCACAATAATTATTACTGTATAGAGCATGCACAAATACGTAGAGGGGAATGTAATCTGTGAAAGCAGGAATACTAGCAGCAGCGCTGGAAGGCATCTAGCGGCAGCGCTGGATTAGCAGCAGCGCTTGCCATTCTGCAGCGCTACAGATAGTTAGCAGTAGCGCTGGTCAGTGCAGCGCTACTGCTAACAATGCTTAGCAGTAGCGCTGCACTGACCAGCGCTACTACTACCACTTACCTGTAGCGCGATAGCAGTAGCGCTGGACCCAGTGCTACTGCTATAGGTATTTCAAGCGCTACTAGTAGGCTTTCTCCTAGTAGTGTGAGAAGAAAAAACAAAAAATGATGGTTGTCAGAGTACCAACCTTGTCATCCATTTCATCCATCAAGGGAACTTGCCTATCCAATTCCTTATGATCACAACAATTTAGTATTGTACACATAATCATTGCATAACTAGAAAGAAAGCACATGACGCAAACCTCGTTCATATCCAATGCCATGTTCTTCAGAGTTGCCAGCCCTTCACCAATAACATCCAAACCTTCATCCTGCAGAATGCAATTGCAAAATGCAGGCCTGGTTAGACAAAAGTTCTCACATCCAGTGGAGGTGCAAAAGGCACCAACGATATGGTTAATCAAAATTTTACCTGCTTCATTCTACGCATCTCATATTCTTGACGAAACTTATTTTATTCTTATGTTCCCTTAAAGTACTCGTCATCAAAGTTTCCATCTAAGAGGAGAGGAAAATACATACTATAGATAGATGGAGATGGATGGAATTCGTCATGTAGTCGAGTCAATTTGTTAAGCCTTGATCCCTAATATGCATTATGTTTTGAGATTGATGTTGCTATGACTTTGTTATGCTTAATGCTTGTCATTAAGGCCAGAGTGTCATGATTTCTGATCTGAACCTATTATGTTTTCATGAATATATGTGAGTTTTAGATCCTATCTTGCAAGTTATACGCACTTGTTATTATACGCACTCTTCGGGAATGGTTGTAATTTGAGAAGTTCATGTATTCACTATGTGCTAATGCTTTGTTCCGGTTCTCTATTAAAAGGAGCAACTTAATTACCCTTTGTTTTCATTAGGACCCCGCTGCCACAGGAGGGTAGGACAAAATATGACATGCAAGTTCTTATTGCAAGCATCGTATAACTATATACAGAATACATGCCTACATATGATTGATGTATTGGAGTTAGTTTTGTGTCGCTCAAAGTTGTGATTGTTGCATAATGAATTTCATCCAAATATCGATTGCTACTCCATGCCTACGCTTTCATAATATTGCCTTTGCTCAACTTACTACTACTACTAGTAGTGTTACATTTGCTATAAAATTGTTGCTACTGTTACCGTTACTAATGTTACCTCTTCTATCACTATTATCGTATTACTGTCCTACTAATAAATTGTTGCAAGGAGTTTACCTATCATGTATAGTTGAATTGACATCTCAACTACTAAGACTTATAAATATTCTTTATCTCTCCTTGTGTCGAATCAATAAATTGGGTGAAATACTATCCTCGAAGACTGTTGCGATCTCCTATACTTGTAGGTCATCGGGCGACGGCGTGGATATACAGTGGCAGGGTAATGAAACACGACCGGGTTAGAAGAGCGGGGTTGACAAGTAGGGGGGAGAGTGTGGGTGCATGGAGCAGGGCTGTCGGCGATTGTACGCGGAGAGCGCGGGGGAGATTAGGGTTGGGATTTTGGAAACAACATGAGTGAGGGAAGGTGCAAGAATTTACTAGGTTTAGAGCATCTTCGGTAGATGATGTATAATAGGGCACTCAAAAACAATTTCAGGGCACCAAAATGTGGGTTTAAGGCATAAGATTTTTTTGGCCTTAACATTGTAACATATGATGTAAAATAGGGCATCAGAAAAAATTGTATTGTCGCAGACAATGTAAATAGGGCATCCAAATATGTTTTTCTTCTCCATAATTGCATACATATTGACACAAATCCATATAAAACTCAACTCAAATGAATCCAAAATATATATAACACAAACAATACTTAATTATTACACGGTTCAGCAATCCACAACATCAAATTCAGTATAAAGTGTTCATCAAACATAGCACAAATTATTCATCATCTCACACCACTCGATGAGATCTCTTTGAATACCTTCATGCACATCGTAATCTCGAATGTTATTGTACACTTTAAGAATGCTTCGGCTGCAGTCTTCCCTTCTACACGTCTGAACTGGTTGTCCCATCAATTCATAGAAGGCATAATCCAAATCTTTCCCACGCTCATTTCGAATGATCATGTTGTGCATGATCTCAACGGCCGTAATGATGTACCAAAGGATCTCTTAATCCCAAACCTAGTCGATCCTCGCACAATAGCAAATTGGGATTGCAAAATCACAAAAGGCCTCTCCACATTTTTCCTAGCCGCCACTTGAGCATTATGAAAGTAAAGTTATTTCCTAACTTGGGGGCTTGATATTGGCTTTAGAAAAGTAGCCCATTTTGGATATATCCCATCGACAAAGTAATACCCCATGTTGTATGTGTGGCAATTTTCTTGAAACTCCCCATTGGTGTTTCATCATTGGCTAACCTCGCAATGAATGATGACATCTATAGCACATTCATATATTGCAATATCCAAGCATACCCAGGAAGCCATGCCAAATTAATGTCTCCTGATCGACCACGACTTTGAGAATGATGTTGGCATCCTTCTTTTGTCCTTTGAACTGCTCATGCCATGTTGCACGACAGTTCTTCCACCTCAAGTGCATGCAATCAATTAAGCCAAGCATACCTGGAAACTCATGAGCTTTCTGCATCTCCAAAAGTCTTTAGTTTCTTGACCATCGGGTTCTCTCAAATACTCTGGCCTAAACAGTTCAACCATCGCCTTTACAAATTTCTTGATGCACAAGATTGAAGTGCACTCTCCTATTGCCAATATATCATCAATAAAATAGGTCGGAACACCATATGGCATCATGCGCAATGCGGCAGTCCCCCTCTGGATAGTTCTATCGCCAAGATCTCCGGTGCAATTCCTCCTCTACTCGAAGAACCGATCATGTTGCTTCACACAATTGGTGATGTGAAAGTACAAATCTAGAGACATCATAAACAGGTGTCGAAGTATCGCTCTGGATACACCGAATTTGGAGCAAAATAGTTGAGCATCAAGCTATTGTGACCATATTGCCTCATCCTCCTCACGGCCAAAAACAAAATCACCATGCTTCGGCCTCTTGTTGTTGTGCATCATTGAGATCAAAGGAATGTCCTCCCCTTCGTTCTTGCATATTTCTCTTCGAACGGGGAATAATCCCACGGAGAGGATTCAACTGAAGTCATCTACAATAAATAATTTCTATTGCAATCGACTCCTTTCAGCAGAACAAAAACCGAGAAATGAAAAAAAATGTACCTTCTAGGCAATTCCTAGAACACCTAGTGTGCGAGGAGGAAACCAGCCGGTTTTGCTCACCGGAGGTCGAAATGGCCTTGGGAGGGCCTCGTTGACGCCGGAGAGGTCAAGCTTGTGGCAAAAAAAGGTGATGTCGCGCCCGAAGAAGCGGCAGCTCGACTTGGTCACGTAGTCAGCAGCGGCAGCCACTAGTCGTCCTCAACAGCCAATAGTGGTGCTCTTACGGCCATCAGGGGCGGCGGAGGGCGGGGACTGGCCGGAATCGGGTTCGGAGCTGCGGGGTCGAGCGGCAGAGTAGGGGGTGGACGGCGGACGTGGCAACCGAGACTGAGCTGGCAGCGACCGCGTGCGTGATTTCTGGCTGACAGTTGGGCTACGGGCACTGCGGGATTTGTTTTGCGGCACCGTTACAAATTTGCAGAACACGTGGCAAAAAATTTGGGTTGCCAAAATTTACAGCACCGTATAGAGATAAGGCAGCCGCTGAAGCACCATTTTTAGGCTCAAATGCCCTAAAAACAATCTTTAGGCAGCAGAACTATTATACGTCATCTGTTCTGTTGGAGATGTTCTTAACCGGTCATGCTGGAGCTACAGGCTCCTTTGTCTCCAGACGCCGGCTCCTCTCTTCTTCTCTACCCGTATCTTGTTCGTTCTGGAAACACGTCAAATTTTATTTTAAATTTGCGTTGAGATGAACATGCTAGGAAATATTCCGTGCCAATTGTTCGTTTGAAAATTTTCCGACTTGGGTAATTTCAAGTCCTATAGTTTCGCGTGTTCTAAAGCAGGCACCAGCCACCACACCGGTGCATAAACCGGAGATGCCACCTATCGGATCGGCGTGTCATCTGACAATTAGGCCGCCATATCATAAGCAAATCTCACTGGCCCTACCCATCGCCATATGTATGCTAGCAGCACAATGACACCATGATAGGCGCAGCAACGGGAGGTGCCACTTACCCTGGCGGAAAAAAATAATAACAACAGCACCAGCTGCCATGGCGAACCTTCATGTGCTACATCGCCAACCGAATTGGCTTCGCCTCAGACAAAACATGCCACACCCACACTCTATGACCAAGCTTTTTTGTTTTGACATCACACGGTATGACCAAGCTTGTTATTGGCGGATGAACTTGGTTGCCATCGTCTCCAAGAGTGGGCTGCCTGGTCACTGACAAAACATGCCACACGATATTAGCTTTGTCTCAAGTCAAACTTGTTTATATAGACATTCACAATACCAAATCAATATCATTATATTTATGATGGAATATATTGTTATATTCTATTTATTTGAAAATGTAGATGTTGATATATTTTTTTAATATAAATCTGATCAAAGTTTACAAAATTTGACTTAAGACAAACTTGATATGCGGAGTAGAAAGAAACGAGTGAGTAATTAAACCCTTCGTTTCAAAATAAGTGTTGTGGTTTTAGTTCAGATTTGAAACCATGACACCTGGTATTTTGGAAAGGAGGGGGTAAGTTTAAACAAAGGTCATGTAGTAGTGGCAGTGTGGCACACTTATCAGTCTCTCTATCTACCGACATCGGTACTGATAGCATTTGATCGTCATGAGCCGGATCCCAGATCATTGCAGACCCCCATCTATTTTTCCATCTACCGACCCCGGCACCACTCCACTACAGCGTTGATCGTCATGAGCCGGATCCCTGATCATTGCACATCCCATCAATTTCTCTATCCACCGACAGCATTTCCGGACAGTTGAGGCAGTAAATGCAACCAACCAATGTGACAGTGCACAGCATGTGAACGCCCTTGACCACACCGTTCGTCAAGTCAAGATATCTTGTCCTTCTCCCATGAGAAAACATCATACATCCTGGATGGGCTCTCCCATGTGTGCGTCATAGTCACAACCCAGCTCAGCTAGCCCCAGCCGCCCCCGGCAAGACCAATCCAACTAGAATAGAAACCACCAGCCAGGCACCCGGCCGGCGGAAGGAGAGGCAGCCATGGCTGAGCTTGCGGCGGGCGCCGTGAGCTCACTGTTGGTCGTCATCCGGAGTGAGGCGCTGCTATTGGGTGGCGTCCGCGACGACGTGCAGTTTATCAAGGAGGAGATGGAGAGCATGAAGAGCTTCCTGACGCACCTGGCCAGGTCGGCCCCCTCCGGTGGCGAGCATGACGAGCAGGTGCGCACGTGGATGAACCAGGTGCGGCTGCTCGCCCAAGACTGCAACAACTGCATCGACCTCTACCTGTATCGGAGGAATCCCGACATCCACCGCGCGAGAGGTGGCCTCCGAGGCTACCTCTGGTGGGCAACCTGGTTGCTGCACAAGCTGGTTGCGCAACACCGCGCGGCCGAGCAGCTGCGCCAGCTCAAGGAGCGGGCGCGCGACGTCGGCGAGCGGCGGTTGAGGTACGGCGTGGAGGTCCCAGCAAAGTCAGGGGAGGGGCAATCACCTCCGACAGCTAGGCTAGCGGCGGCGGCATCCTTGTCCACGGGGACTGCTGTGCCTGGTGGCTATGCTGCTGGGGACGACGACAGTGAAGAAGATGGTGACGATCAACTCGGTGGAGCACTGACGACCGGCGGTCATTCTAGTCGTCGAAGAGCCTTCATTGAGCCCCGCACTTTGGACGACTACGTCAAGGCAAAGCTACGTGATTGGGTTGATGGAACTCCCACAGAAGCCGGCGAGACTTTGTCTGTCGTCCTTGTGGCACCGCATACTTATCAGGACCTCCTGGCTCTTATACAAGAATATTTGGTTTTTCCGTCCGACTCGGGCCTCGACTCCCATCCCTCAGTTTTGCGGGTGGAGAACGGCTACAATCGCTTTGTCTTGGTTGACATCCCGGCCGTCCACCCCAAGTTTACGCGGCTACGACCCAAGGAAGTTCTTTTCTACATTCTGCGCGAGCTCAGGCAAAGCACAAAAGGCAGAGTGGGGAAGAAGTATCTTGACCCTTTGGAAGTTTGCCTAAGAAGATTCCAAATTTACAATCAAATTCACAGTGAAAAGAAGAGGGCTCTTGCTCTTCTTAAAATCAAGGAGAACATCAAAAAGATGAAGATCGATGAAAAGCTTGACAAAATCAAAAGAGATATTCAAGGTCGACTACAGAGGGGCGACAAACTACCGCAGCTGCAGGGTGAGTTCCACCAGCTGCACCTAGACGTACTCCTTCAGCTGCTGCTCCAGGCAGCTGTTGTTGCGTCTCAACAAGACCAAGGGAAGAACAATGACATGCAAATGTTACCAGAATGGGATAACATCAACAATAACATCATCGTCAAGAAGCTTAAGGAGCATATGGAGGAGGGGGGCGGGGGAGGAGGGGAAACCGGAAGTCAGCAGGCGACATGGATTCACCTGGATGAGGCACAGTATGCACAGATCCTGTGGAAGCTGTTCTCCAAGAGCTGCAGCAGCAGCAGCAGCAAGCCCCTGCAGGTTCAGGACAGATCGTCGGACAAGCAAGCTACAAAGACCACAACGGCTGAATTGAGTGAGGATCAAATCAAACCAATGATCCACCATGCAAAGGAAGGCATCTTACAGGAGCTGCAGAAAGGCGAGTATGACAAGAGTGAAGGGACAGCTGAATCCAGTGGTGTTCCAGATCAAAACCCAGAAACTATTTCTGAAAAATTCGGTCAGATGATGGAGAAATTAAAGCAGGAGTTCAAAGAGCAGCTCAAGATCAAAGGTCTCGTAGACGAGATTAAACGTAACTTGGAATATATTTCGGACTGGAATTGTTATGAATGTCCCCTGTTTATCCTCAGAGTTGATGAGCTGATGGATATTTCCACATGGGAGGGTACCAGAAATGCTTTGAGCCTGCTAAACTGCAGCGCCGATTTAATGATGGTCACCACCACAAATGACGTCCATCTGGCTAGAGAATATTGCTATCCACGGCGGGAACCAATAGCTATAGATTATTCTCTTGCTGGCCTCTACCATGATACAGTGCTCCAGCTTACTAGCCAACAGAAGAATAAAGACAACTACAACCCCCAAATTTTTCATGATATCTTGTCCGAGTGTGAGCCACATGAATTCTGCATGAAGATCTTCACTCATGCTTTGTATGCTAACCCCAACAGGAGCAATGAGGAGTTACTCAAGCTGCACAGCACCTTGCAGGCTTTGCCAAAATCATTCAACAGCATCACTAAGGTGATGTTCAAGTTCTCTTACAACGATCTGCCTAAAGAATACAAGTCCTGCCTGCTGTACCTAGCTATCTTCTCTCTGGGACACAAGATCAGGCGGTCAACCTTGATCGGACGGTGGATTGCAGAAGGGCTGACATCCAATGAAGATTGGCTCAGTTCTGTGCGTCAGGCCAACCGATGTTTTGACACACTCGTTGACCGGTGCCTCATTGATCCTGGTGATATTAGTGCCGCGGGAAATGTAAAGAGCTGCGGCGTAGGTGATCTTTTTCATGGATTCATTACCACCATCGCCAGAAAACAACACATCGTGGAGACACGGCTATCACATCACTTGGCTCGCCACTTCTCCATTTTCAACGATCTCCAGCTCCGTGGCTCTGATAGAATTGATAAATTCTTTCAGGGACTCTCTGAATCATCTCGAGTATCCCTGCTCAAGGTGCTCGATTTAGAAGGTTGTCAGTGCTTTGTTGGGAAGAACAGGCAGTACCTCAAGGAAATCTGCAGCAAGATGTTACTGCTCAAGTATCTGAGCCTAAGGAGAACAGATATTACCGAGCTACCTAGTGAAATCAACAACCTCCGTGAGCTAGAGGTATTGGATATCCGACAAACCAAGGTGCCACCACATGCAACAGCAAATATCCTGCTATTGAAGCTGAAGCGTCTGCTTACAGGTCACATTGATCTGAATGCAAGCAAGTTTGGCTCTAGTGGCCGGATTCCTCGTAGGATCGGCAAAATGGTAAACATGGAGATCCTATCTAATGTCCAGGCCAAGCATAGTCATGATTTAAAAGATATTGGAAAGCTATGGCAGCTGAGGAAGCTAGGTGTGGTTATTGATGATAAGGATAGCCACCTCAGGAATTTGCTTCAGACAATCAGTGACCTCCATGAGTCCCTCCGTTCTCTGACAATCACTGCTAGTGCTCCGGTAGCCACACCATGCGAGGGTACTCCTTCCAGTGCAGAGTTACCAGATGGCATTGGCTCTCTCTTAGAAAACCAACCCAAGATGCTTGAGAGTCTAAGCATCAGGGGAATCAGTCTAAATCCATTGTTCATAAAAGGTGACAACAACAAACTTGCCAAGGTAACTCTTAGGAGCACCCTGCTGAGCCAAGATGATCTGAAAGTCCTTGCCAAGCTGCCGAAGTTACGGTGTGTCAGGCTCCAACATATTACATGCATCGAGCCCGTGCTCAACTTCAAGAAGGGTGAATTCAGATGCCTCAAGTACCTTCTTGTTGAGGACTCGGACTTGATAATTACTTTTGAGCATGGAGCAGCCTGTGAGCTCGAGAAGATGGTTTTGTCTTTCAGCAAAGGTTCTATTTCTGGAGTTGACAGGCTTCCAAATTTGAAAGAGCTTGAGTTGAACAACAGCTTCTGCGGCAGGCTGCTATCATCATTTGGCAATGTCTCACAAATAGCCAAGCTGACTCTTCGTGGTACATTGCTAGAGCAAGACGCTCTACAAATACTCGCCAAGATACCAAATCTACGATGTCTGGTGCTCTTGAAGGAGTCTTTTGTTGGAATACAGAACGAGATTACATTAAAAGATGAGTTCTCATGGCTCAACCTTCTTGTTGTTGACTGCTCGGCCATCACCAAGATCGTCTTCACCAGCGGATCTGCTCCTAGGCTCGAGAAGATTGTCTGGTCATCTTTCACATCCCTCTCCGGTATCCACAAACTTCCCAGTTTGAAGGAGCTCGAGTTTAACGGTGCCCAAGTCCCCGATGAGGTGAGGGAGGGCATAGAAAAGCATAAAAACAAGCTTAGCCTTAAATTTATGGACCAGAAACTTTAAGACTGAGCAAAAGGAGATGAACAAGAGGACGACGACGATGCTGCAAGATTCTCATTCTGCTGGGAAGAAACAGGTTCGATCCCATAGTGTGGTTTGCGTGTGCTAGTGTGGATTGCAATCTGTTCTGCTTGTATGTTAATTTCTTTCTGCTGTACAAATAAGTATGTGTGTTTACTTTCTTCACATGGGTGCCTTGTGACTCTGACTGGGCATAAATGGTTGTATCTATGCTTGGATTTGAATTTGTGTGGCTTTCGTTTGTATCGAACATCATATGTATTCATGTAATAAGTGCGATGTTTGTGCACACATTTGACTTCTTATTAATGTAAAGTGTTACATCTGTATGCTTTGATTGGGTTCTAAAAGATGAACTGGTGTGTGTCATGATATAGTTACCTGTAATGTATAGGCATCCGTTGCTTGCGATCAGCTGAGTAGGTGTTGCACTAATGCCTGCCTAGGTACTTGAAGCAGAGCTTTATGCATATTAAGCATGTGCGATCCACAATCTGTGTGCATCTTCTGATTGCCGGGCAACAAGCATTATTCAGACACCTGCATTGTTTGCCACTTTGCCAACAAACATTATTCAGACACCTGCATGCGTGCCATAATCGATGATGTTGAGCCCGGTTAATCAGGCATAGGAATAATGCATGCAGAAGGACAGTTTCAACCTGAGCATTTATCTAGCGAAGCATTGGATATATAAGCTACCGGAGGTACAAGAACAAGCATGAATGATCTTCAACCAGTGAACTGCCGATGCAGAGAGAGAGAGAGAGAGAGAGAGAGAGAGGCAGTAGAGTGAAGTGATGGCACTGCACCTCAATGGCTGCCTTGGGCGCGACGACATCGAAGAGCTGGAGCCTGGAGGCTTGGGTTGTGTGGGATCACGCCTTTCTCCGCTGTATTGTTCACCGTCGACTCAACTGGAACCAAGCCATCACAGCCCTGCAAGGCTGCAATGCAAGGTGTTTAAGCTACTATCAGTTCCTCTGCTTCCAGGATAGGATGTGTCCATATAAAACCCGGTCACCAAGTTCTCATTCCTTAGATCAAAACCTGACGGTGGAACTAAACAGTTCAAGTAATTCAGAAAAGAAAAATAAATTGTATAACGATCTACAGCGGTGGAAAGGAGCACTAGCACCTAGGAGTACCTACCAATCAATCCATGTCAAATGTGCAAACACCTGCAGCAATCACGGCTGTACACTTGGTAATAGGAAATCATATCGAGGCACGAGACCTGCATATATATATCTGATGGGAAAAAAAATAGCAGAAAATGTAGTCTCTGCTGCTCTAATTCGGAAGAAAATGTAGTCTGTCTCTGCTGCTCTAATTCGGAAGAAAATGTAGTCTCTGTCTCTGCTGCTCTAATTACATATTAGTAATTCCTCTTTCAAATCAGCGAATCAGAAGGAGAATTTTGGAGCAGGCACGGTACTTGCCCCATCTTCTCTTACATACCTTGGAAAATCCGTGACCGACGACGAGCAGCAAAACACGACGACACCGACGGCGGCTTGTCCGTTGGTGCCGCGCGATCTTGTCGATTTCGATTGGGGCCGCCAAGGAGGGGAACCGCTGCATGGAGCGAGAAGCTGGATTGAGAAGCTAGATTTTTGGAGTTGGGAGTACTTCAGAACAGGCCCTTAATCACCTGACTTTGTGATGTGTGACATGTGGGTTGCAAGCTGCCCCACATGCCAGTCACCCAAAGTCATATACCTTACACCGGAGAATATTTTTCCCGCATCGGAAGGACGCAGGTATCTGCACCGAGCATCTACCTTGACTCCACATCATGCCTACACCGAGTAGTCGTGAGACCTCGCATCGACTCTGGCAATGGCAACTCTCAAGATCCTAAAACCCTTTCTGTAACCTAATCCTAGGCTTAAATCATCTTCGACAACTTCATTTCCCACCAAAACTGCCTGTGTTGGATATATTGGACAAAAAAAGACATGCTCTAGTAGTTGCCTATTTGATCGTTAACTTAAGCCTGCTAGGGAATTACAGGGTCAATGAAAATACAAGATATGAGAGGAACTTTAGCGCTCATTGTAATTTGATCATGGAATTTCTCGGCTTCTGCCTATAGCAACACGCACAGACATTGTTCCATCATGGTATAACGCAACAATGACACATATGTAGGTAACACTTTTATGTGTAGGAAGAAACGCATGACTAGCCTTTGGATGTGTATCCATGCCGGTCGAGCCAACACGACAAGCGGGGCCTAACTGTGACCTGCGAATTTTTTATATGCCACTCAAAGAAAGGCCCGAGCAAACGGAAATATACATGGCCAGGTATAGAACAAAAGAATGGCGTTTGTACTCTCACTAAGCAATGTACTCCCGAATATACATACAATCAGACATCAATCAGGTCAACACACATATAATCATCACTGCTTCAACCAGCATAATAATCTACGACCATCATGATATTACACAGATGAGACGAAAGGGATTACTCGTGGCACACGTTGAAAGTCATCGCAGCAGGACATGACAAAGTAGAGGAACCAATGCAACACCACTACCGACCGCGACATGAGCACACCGTTGCACCTCACTCACTTCTTGAGCACACTGTGACGCAATAAAAACAGCATGCATGGAGCAAAACCGTTAGAGAGGTCAAACAGGACAGCATGATTTAAACAAGATGGACGTGGTAACAATCAAGCAGGAGATTAAAGAAATACGAGGTAGATTTTCATTCAGCAGCTGGTCCAAACTCAAGCTGCTTAACTGAATGTCCACTGGGGTGGTTAACTTACAAACTCAAGTTTGCTGGCAAGGGAAATTACTTACTTGTAAAGGTAGGCAGCAATGCCAAGTATGACACAGAGCAGGACAATGTCGATGCAGAAGTTGCGACTGGATCTCATCTGATGACAACCAATGAGGGGAAACATGTATGTATGTATGAGCTCATCAATCTACCAAACCAAGGAAGCATCACTCGAGATAAATACAGAGAGAAGAGTGAACTTGTACCTGAAGAATAGTCTGTTTCAGTCTCACGTTGGTATTCTTCAGATCTGCATTGGCTCTATCCACCTGCATTCATCGTTTTATCAAACATTAAGCACCGCTGAGACAACCGTCAGAAGAAAGAACAAAAAATGATGCTTGTCAGAGCACCAACCTTGTCATCCATTTCATCCATCAAAGGAACTTGCCTATCCAATTCCTGATGATCACAAACATTAAGTACAGTACACATAATCATCATATAATCTTTCCCTAATAATAAAGTGGCTATTGCTTCCGTCGGGTTCACCGTCGCGTATGTTTTACAGAATAGTCCATATTTTTTTTATTGATGAACCCGCACTTCATCATGGACACACATGATCGAGCAATTCCTTTAATAAAGAATGAAATTATTGCGAGTTTAAAAAAAAGTTGGAAACAGGACTCGAACCGTGGGCGCTAGGAAAGAAACTCTCCGCACAAACCAACCGATCAAGATGAGGTACTTGTTAAAATGAAGAAAGTTGCCTTCTTCTCCTCGATTCATTTTTTCTCGATAATATAAATAACTTGCTGGTTCATTGGTCAGTCGGGCCTGAAATTTCACGTAACCACACACCCACGCCTGCCCATCTAACTGTCCGGAAAAAAACTTGGGCCTTCCCTTATGGGCTGTGTGCACGTGAGTGGGCTGTCTTAAGAAAAAAAATCGGATACAACAGAGAATCGAACTTAGGATCTCCTCTAATTCTTTCAGCCATGACAACCAACTGAGATAAACATGTTACGTGATGAATAGTCCCACATCGCGATTTTAAGCACACCCAGACCGGTTAATATTTTTTTTTCGAGGAACCAGCAGGAGCTCTGCCTTTTCATATAGAAGAAGAAGAATTGGCCAGTTAATAAGGAAAACTGGCCGAAAACCGATACAACAACAACACACACACCGACCCCGAGGCCGCGCATCCGACGAGCCGCCTACTCCGCTGCCCGAGCAACCGAAGTCGACACCCTACAACCCTTTTTCGGAGCCGCCGCTCCGACTTACCACCAAAACGAACACACGCCGACCCCGAGGCCGTGCTCCAGGCGAGCCGCCCGCTCTGTCACCCGAGCAACCGAAGCCGACACCCTACAACCATCTCCGGAGCCGCTGCTCCGACATCCACACTGGCCCCGAGGCCATGATCCAGCCGAGTCGATGGCTTTGCCGCCCAAGCGACCAAAGGCAACGCCAAACGCAAAGGAGATCTCCGGAGCCGCCGCTCCGACTTCCACACCGGCCCCGAGGCCGCGCAGACACCTGGCCGACGACAAAACTCCAAAGCCACCAGAGCTGACGAAGGACCCGACCTCCAAAGGCATCGCCCCCAAGGAGGAAGCGACCGAACGCGTCGATGCCCGCTGCGGCCAAGGCCGGAGCTAAAGTTTTCACCTGGAATTCGACTGAGGCGACAAGGGAGGTGAAGGGGCTCCACACGACGACGCCTCCAAGGAGGGAAACGACGTCCAAAGACGCCGTCGCCGCCGGCATCAACCGTGGTCAAGCTAGGCTTTCGCCCGGAGCTCACCAAACCCATTGCCACCGCAGCCTGCCGACGTCCCTCGCAAGAATCCATGGTGCACCAGAGAGCCTGCCGCCGCCAACCACCAGTCACACACGGCCAGCAGAACCACCACAGCACCTCACGCCGTCGTAGCCGCCCCGCTCCAGCCACCACTTGCAGCGCCGCCGCGCTGCCATCCTCCACACCTCCGCACGAGACCACACCGGCCAGATCCGTGCAGCCACCCACCTCCGCTCAGCCGACGCCCGCCTCAGGCAGAGCCCAAAACCAGACGGCAGAGCACACACCACCCCGGCGGCCAGGGACCACTCCCTCACGACCACCGCCGCACATCCACCTACGCGGCGCCGCCGCGCCGCCGTCCAGAGCTGCAGCACGCCGCCACCACTGCAGATTGGCCAGACGGACGTGCAGCCATCGCCGCCACACGCCTGGGCACCTCCAACGACGGATCCAGCAATCAGGCGCCAGATCCAGATCCGTGGCGGCCGTCCCCAGCACCGCCCCGCACGACCCCCAGCGAGGGAGGAGGAGAGAAGCGGCGCCGTCACCTTGCCCGGGACCGCCGTCCCGGCTTGCCTGCGTCGGCGAGTCGCCGCCACACGGAGTGTTTCTGCCCGTCCGCCATATGTTTTACAAAAAAGCCCCTATTTTTTTCTTTAAATAACCCGCGGTCCAACAATAAGTGCCTTTTTCTGTTGGGCTTGGGCCCAATTACGGTAGCCCCTATCTTGCGCTTCTGGGCGCTGCTTAGTATTTCACGCATGTCCGGTTTGTTCTGTTTTCGGCCCGTTTAGGTATCCGGTCTTTTATTATTTACAAAAAATATTTTAAACATGATCACGCTATAACTTTTCAACTGTAACTCGGATTAAAATAATCTTTATACGTAATTTGATCAGAAAAATGCGTAGTTTCCAACCGTGTGATTATTTGTTTCATTTAACCAATTTAAGATTCTATTTAGTGCATAACCTTAATAAACCTAATTAATTGTAATGGTGTATTTTGGAAAATGCTATAAAAACATACAATATAAAATTTTATATAATCTTTATAAATATGAAGTATGTTAGAAGGGCCTATATGGATCGGAGGGAGTATGAATGATCGGTTCCAATGGGCATATGTTAGTAATAAAAAAGGAGAGAATAAAGGGCGTGAGGATAAAAAAACGGGAGATTAAAAAATATGAAGGGGGGAATAACAAAAAGGAATTGGTATTAATATCAAGGGTATGACATGCATGCAATGCAATAATGAAAAGGAATTAACCCTAAAGGACGTGGAAGGGGCACGCATATATATGCGTTTGCACAATGTGCGACCGTTATGTGCAACTGAAATAACGCAAGCACGAGGTGAGAGACGCTTTATGAGCATCGAGT
Organism: Elymus sibiricus; assembly: GCA_039707655.1. NCBI lineage: Eukaryota > Viridiplantae > Streptophyta > Magnoliopsida > Poales > Poaceae > Elymus > Elymus sibiricus. The sequence goes on along the minus strand of CM077663.1, from coordinate 396,394,105 downwards.
TACATGCAACGAACTAGGATCATTTTGCTCACACGTAAACAACTTTTTTTATTAATCTTCAAGCGTATGTGTATGCGGAGATGGGCTAAAACGCATTTAATAGAATCCTTTTATTGAGATTTTTCTCACGACTTGGTGTAAATATCGAACATTGCTTTAACTTACAAATAATGTCTTGGTATTAAAAAAAATTAAAATTAGACTCTTTAAGATCAGAATCGCCGTACCAAAAGTATTGTCTGTGTAGCACGCTTTTTAATGTACTACCGATATGAATTTCTGCTAGACCTCAGTGTGTGTCTTTCTGCCGTGACCGAGCACAATTCGAATGTTGTTGGGCCGTGCTGACAGATATTTCACTGAACACGTCAACTTTATCCTCCGTTGCAACGCACGGGCATATGTGCTAGTATAACAAAAAGAAGCACAGCACGGCAGGACGCAAACCTCGTTCATATCCGATGCCATGTTCTTCAGAGTTGCCAGCCCTTCACCAATAACATCCAAACCTTCATCCTGCAGAATAACATTGCCAAACGCAGGTCTGGTTAGACGGAAGTTCTCACATCCAGTAGAGGCGCAAAATGCACCAACGATATGGTTAATCAGAATTTTACCTGCTTCATTCTACGCATCTCATATTCCTGACGAAACTTATTTGATTCTTCTGTTCCCTTAAAGTACTCGTCATCAAAGTTTCCATCTAAGAGGAGAGGAAAAGGTTAAGCTCATGACCATCAAGCGGATAAAAGAAATTTTAACATGGGCATCTAACAGTCCCATGCCAGAGATAATGAGGAAACATACGCAATGTACATTGCTCAAACAACTTTACGGATGGTGTCATGTATGCTCAACCAAAATTTATATGCAACATATTTCGTCCATCTAAAGCTAACACAGAAAGCAGAGTTGTGTTGCTGAAACAATGAAGAGAACACGTACACATGGAAAACTGACCAAATTTGGCACAGAATAATGTCGACCTTAGATGAGGATCTACTCACAGCAAATAGACAAACATTTATATGTGCACAAGCTTAATATTAGGATCCTTCGAGAAAGGGAGAGCTAATTTTTACACCAACATGATAAATTATGAATTAAACTGATACACACACAAAAAAGGCTGCTTAGTGAACAGGGAATGCATACGGGGAAAAGGGAACTTGGCCAGATCTTTCCGAAGCCAATACGTAACGATGACTTAGGTGATACCATAAATGATGCTCACTAACCAGAAGTAGAGTCGAACTTGATGCCTCCACCAGGACGGGATCCTGAGGCTCCCCAACCTCCATTGTTCTTTGCCGCGGAAGAACTACCATCCGGTATTGATTGAATTCTATCAGGTAAGGCGGCAACCAGATCACTACGGGTCGCAAGTTCCTCTTTTGTGAGCCCTTTGACCTGATACGACAAATGAAGAAAATAATCAGTTATTTTCTCCGATGAAAACAAAAAGACTTGTGTCTCAATGCAGACATCTTCAGAACTTATACTGCCAAATTCTAAAGGGCTTGTTTACCCCCCAAAAAAACCCGGCAAATTAAGTACTTTACCCAATTTGCGTAGAACAAAAAACTAAACGATTTGGAGGCATGTGCCAGAAGAAATTGAAAACTAGAACACACAAGTAAACAAGTAAAATCGAAGAAATTGAAAACTAGAACACACAAGTAAACAAGTAAAATCGACCAGGTAGTTTCTTGCCAAGTGCTCATGCATAACCTCTCGTAACTTAGTGAAGAGATACGCCTGACCAAGGGAAGCATGTAACTAAACTCAAATATGCGGCTATGCACATCAAGTCAATAGTAATTCAATGTCATGTTGGAAAAAATGGATGGGGCAAAGGAAGGAGTACGTAAACTCCAAGACTGCAGCAGCAAAAGATTAAATTCCTCTATATCAATGATAGTACATTTATCTAGTGTCCAAAATAAATAGCTATGCACTTGAAAAAAGGCAAGCAGGAGACGATAATGGTGAGATTTCATAAGGTTTATGCTGGTCCTATGCAACAGATCTGGGCATTAGTATACATAAACCAACATCATCTATACAAACAACGAGATGAAAGTTCATTGCAACATACAAGACCTTCAATTTCTACTACATATGCTTATAATTCCATCTGTATAGTCAGCGCATAAGATAAAAATCATCGTACCAGGCAGTCCTATGAAATCACAGACGTACTTTTCCAGCAAATTCTCAAAATGCCAGTCTCACGGACGGATCCTAAACTCCACCAAGTGGCCCAGCAAATCACCTCAGTGACACAGAGATAAGTTCATTTTTATTCCGTTGACATTCAACAACCGCCGCACATCCTAAATTTAGGCAGTCTCTCAAGGTCGCTACTAGTAAAAGATGGGATGTGGCGAGTCCAATCGTTCAAGAAACTAGCAGATCTAGCGGGGAAGTGAGAAGATGTGTAGAGACGAGGGAACCTTCTTGAGCGCGAGGCGCTGCAGCTTGGGCAGGTCCTCCTCGAGGAGCTTGGCCTTGGCGCGGCGGATCTCGGCGTTGAGCGCGACGACCGCGGCCCGGTTCTTCTCCTGCCTCGCGGCCTCCGCTTTCTGCAGCAGCGACAAGAGCAACAGACCGGTCAGATTCAGATCGCCGCGAGGGGCGGCGCCGGGAGGGGGGGAGAGCGGAGGGGGCGCGGGGGGTACCTCTACGCACTGGGAGATCTCGGCGTCGACGGAGCCGTAGAGGCGGGCGAAGGGGTCCTCGCCGGCGACGTTGGCGCCGTTGAGCTTCTCGGCGTCGTACTTGTCGTACTTCTGGCAGATGGCGTCCACCCGCGTGAGGATATCGATCACCGTCATCGCCGCGCCGCGATCTCCGCCGGCTCCGACGAGATCGAGGGGAGGGAGCAACCGCTAGGTAGCTGCCGGCCGCTGGTGAGGAGGACAGACGGGGGAGGAGGACGGAACTGGACGGGGAAAGGGAGGAGACGGAGCCTGCCGTGGTCGGTCAGACTCAGAGAGTGGGTCGCACAGCCTGGCCGTGGCCGGCCGGTGGCTGGCTGGCGGCTATGCCGGGCGGGCCTAGGCCAGCCTGGCTCGGTTTGGGTTGGGTTTGGGCCGAATGGGCAGCGGATATCGGATTTGAAAAAGTCCATTATCCACCCTCAAATGTGGCCAGAGGGACAAATAACACCCTCGACTACAATTTGGTACTATGATTTCGACCCCAAAAATCGTAAAACCACCGTCGTTCTGCTGCCCATCAGTTCACCGTAGAGGCCGCCGCCGTCGTTAAGATCCATGGTCGTTCAGCTTCACATCAGTTTTTCGTAGAGGCCTCCGCCGTTCAAATCCGTCGTCGTTCAGCTGCCCATCAATTCACCATAGCGGCCGCCGCCATTCAAATCCGCCGTTCAAGGTGAGGGAGAACCTGATCCGGGGTGATCTACGGGGAACCCCACCCTTGGTCGCATCTCTTGCTGGGGATAGGTAGCTGCTCTGATTTGGGTTTTGTTTGTCTAGAGATCGACATGGCTGGAAAAGGTCATGTTTTTTGAATCAGTTTTAGCTACTCGAAGCAAAGCTGCCATAGCCAAGCCTCAAGGGAGCTCCGATAGAAGGGGCAGATGGTGCAGTGAGGTGGATTATTCTATAATGTTCAGGTGTGTTGCAGTTTAAATCATTGAGGAAATCATTAATTGATAGCAGCTCGATTGGCTGGCAAGTAGAAGATTAATAGGTTAATGGGCAAGTTAATCTATTAATCAAACGATTTATCTGTTTATCGGTTACTTGGTGAATCTATAAATAGGGATTAATCGGCAAGTTAACTGGTTAATCTGACGAATTTTTGAATAAGAGTTTAAAACGATTCCCTTTTGCCATGTGTGGAGCCGACCAGGGTGAACTGACCCAACACAACCATGCCATGTCAGTCCCCTCTACTCTGTCAACCTACTAGCCATGTTAGAAGTTAATACTGAGAGCAACCTAAAATCAGAGCAAAACCAGCTTAAGGAAAGATTTACCCTGTTTTAAAGATTTGAGGGTTAGAATTGTACCAAATTGGAGTTCGGTGGGTATTCTTACCTATGGGCGTATTTAGGGGTGAAAAATGGAATTCTTTCTTTTTGTTTTATGGCTGGTGATTTTGCACTGCAACGAACGAGCAGTGATATGTCTCACGCTATACCTAGCGTGCTCTCGCGCAGGTGTCCACGATTGGTTTTTTTCTTTCTTTTTTTACTTTCGTTTCTACTTCCAAATATTTTAAATAATATACTACAAAAAAACTTTACATAAGACGTTTGAAAAAATGTTAACTAAGCATTTGAAAAATGTAAACAGTGTATAAAAAAAATGGTTCTCATGTACATGAAAAATCTATAAAAAAAATATACAATGTGTGCGAAAAGGATCATGTATTCAAAAAACAATAATGAACCATTTGAAAAAATGTTAAACAAGTATTTGAAAAATGTAAATCAAGCATTTGGAAAATGTTTAAAAAGCATAGAAAAAATGTTGATTATGTATTAAAAAAAGTCAAACTTGTGATTTTTTTAATCAAGCATTTTAAAATGTTATAAATGTGTACAGAAAAATGGTGGCCATGTATTAAAAAATATTAATCTTGTATGTGAAAAATGTTAACCAAGCATTTATACTTGTTTAAAATGTGTATAGAAATAATGCAGACCATGTATTAAAAAATGTTAACCAAGCATTTGAAAAATGTTAAAATGCTATAAATAAAAAATTTCTGATGTATATAAAAATATATAAAAAACTATAAAATCTGTGGAAAAAATCATCATGTATTTCGAAATTGTGAATAAAGCATTCGAAACGTGTAAAATTTGTATAGAAAAAATGATGACCATGTATTAAAGGATGTTAATCTTGTACCAAGAACCAGGGTACTTATTACCCTGACTTGTGCGCGGGTGACCGCGGCAGGATTCCTGGGGTCGGCAAGACCATGTCGGGTGCGTACCAGCCCCCGGCAAGCCTCTTTGCTTCTAAGCTTGGAGGAAGGACCGAATTCCCCGGCAAGGCCCTTTGCCGGGATAAGAAGACATCCAAGATAAGGCAATAATCAGAAGATAGAAGACTGGAGGCTGGAGCCCCGGCAAGATCTTGCCGGGATGGCTTGCAGCCCCGACAAGGCTCGCGCCCGGCAAGCCCTCGCTGCCCTGTCGCCGCTCCAGTGCGGTCACCAGCTTGTCTTTTAGCTGTTGTCCTCCTGGTAACGTGTCAGGTGCTAGCGGTGGATGGGCTTAAGCGGTGCGATGGGACGGCCCCTTTTTCCAGCCCCAAGACGCTAAGGGACACCTCAACGGAGCATTTAATGCACTTGTCCTAAACCGTCAGTGTTAGGTATGATAACACTGTAGCTACTTTTACACCTCATGTATGCACTGTACGCCACTGTTGGTGACCCCTTCGAACGTATAAAAGGAGGCCCAAGGCGTAGCTACAGAGGGAGATCTTCTAGAGCTCATTCTGCATGTGTAGCTGCTGAGTACTGTAGCGCTCCCAGAACTTGAGCTAGAACACACCTAATACAACCAAGCAGGAGTAGGGTTTTACGCATCTTTGCGGCCCGAACCTGGGTAAAATTCCCGCGTGTTGATCATCTGATCTGCTCTCTGTACAAACCCTTCCCCTTGCCGAATCGTAAAGGGATCCTCGCGATCCCATAGGTGTCGTTTCTCCGACATCTTTGGCGCGCCAGGTAGGGGCATAGAGGTTGTGCGGACCTGATCTGGTGATTAGCGCGCCAGTTCCTCTGAGGCATGGAAGGTGAGCTCGGGGGCTGGCAGCGCCCTGGAGAATAATCTTCTTGAGAGCAGCCGGCCGTCACCACGAGCGCAGCCTCGCCATGCGAGATGAACGGCAGAAAAGATAAGTTTCGAAGACTTGTGGCAATCATGCTTCTTTTGCTGTCTTCATTTGCTCCTTGCACCAACACGCGAAGGAGCCTTCCCAGAATCAATAGCATCCTGAGTTGTCTCGAGTCCGCTCGACAACTTGGACGGCTGCACGAGTTTCGGGAAGGTTAACCTTTCTGGGAGGCGGCAACCCCGGCAAGCTGCTAAGGACCCGTTCCTCGAGCGCTGCCGACTGGGGCGTGCGCACCGGAAAGTCATCCGGCAAGCGTGGGTTGTCTTGATTGATTCTTTCGTCCTTGTACATCAATCTGCACGCGGAGGAACTTTGTCGTGGTTAGCCCGCGCTCTAGTTTCGCCTCGAGTCCGCTCGGCAAACTTAGCAGCTGCGTTTTGGCCCGGCAAGGCGCCTTGCCAGCGGCGGCATTTCCAGCAGGCTGCTAAGGACCTGCTCCTCAAAGCGCTCGCGGCAAGTGCACGCGCCGGCAAGGTTTCCGGATGGCGTAGGATGTAAGATGTGTACGAGGACGGGCTTAATCGGGAGGAGAGCAAATATTCATCTAGCATAAAGAAACATGTGTTGCGTACGTAAAGATTGGTCTGACTAAGACAAATTATTCTTTTATGTGTGCCATTGCAGCAACATTTAAGCGGAAAAGTACTTCACTTCCGGGAAGCCGAGGGCGCCGTGCTGGTGGTCGACGAAGCAGCAGTGAGGCATCCGCAGTAGGTGGCGGGGACGGCAAGGATGGTGCATGAATCGAGCATAGCACCCGCGATATCCTTTACGGGGAAGCCCGGGGGCTGGCTCTTCATCGCACGGCGCGACGCTCCTTTTTGAGCCCGCAGCCCCTGCCGTCATCTTGCTCTGTCAGCCACACTGCCGGCAAGCCCAAGGCCCGGCAAGGCCTCTGGCACACACTCCGGCAAGCACGCCTCTTCGGAGCGCTGCGTTTCCGTTGAGGACACGCTAGAGAGCTCTCCGGCAAGTTACAGCCTCCAGGCGGGAGATGCAACCGGGAACAGGTCTGTGCATCCCCGGCAAGCCCAAGGCCCGGCAAGACCTCTAGCGCGCTCTCCGGCAAGCGCACCTCTTCGGAGTGCTGCGCTCCCGTTGAGGGTGTGCCAGAGGGCTCCACCGGCAAGATACTTGTCGAGGGACAGCAGCAAACAAAAACGCACGCAAGAGCCAAGGATTTTTAAAAGATTGATACCCAATGCATTGCTTCTTGAACGTTCACGGAGTTACATCGGGTATGATCTGAATACAAAAGGAGATCTACCACTACGATGCGGCGACCGATCCGGAAACGAGGTCTCGCGGATGGAACGCCAGGACCTAACTACGGCGCCAGACGTGCCTAGTCGGAGTCCTCGCGCTTCATGCCGAAGACGTTGTCCCCGTCGTCGCTGTCGCCGGAGGAATCAGAGTCGCTGCCACTCGAACTCTCGGCGCAGCATTCCAGGCGGACGCCAGTTGCTCCGAAGAACTTCATGGAGAGGGTGGCGGGATCGTCGAACTTGAAGTAAAGCAGCTGCACAGGGGCGAGGCCCCGGGAACGGGCGAACGACTCCCATCCCCTTGTCAGGAACATGGCGCCACCCACCAAGGGCCGTTGCTGTAGCCGTCTGCTCGGAGCCATAGGCCACGAGGCCGGCCGCTCTCCATGGCCCTTGCGAAAGGATCAGGGAGGCGCAGCCAACTTCGGAGCCGGCGGGGGAGGACCACGACGAACTCCTGCACCTTCTCCCCCGCGTGGATCCCCACGTGGGGCTGCGGGAGGGGCACACTGTTGCGACCACCGCGCCCCGCCGGAGTCGCCCTCGCGCGGCCACGAGACGCTGTCCTGCCGCAGGAGCTTGAACCCGCCGCCGTCACCACCACGCGCACCGGAGTCCGGGGGCTACTCCTCGCGGCGCTATGGGAACCCCAGGCGCGGCCACGTCCCCTCACCATTTTGGGGCGGCGCGTCGGGGGAAGCACTGAGCAGCAGGAGAAGATGGAGGATTGCGGATGAGCGGCATTCTTCTTCTTCCCTCACCTCCCTTTTATAGGGCTGGGTGCTAAGGGAAGAGGGAGGCCGACTCTTCGTAATCCTGGACAGTACGCGTCACCCAAGGCGCGAATAAGTCAGGGGTGGGAGCAAAGGCGTTAATGGTGAAGGCGAACGAGCGCCGCACTGTTCGTCGCTTCCCCTCCCAAGGAAGAAGGTGGACCGCCTCGCTCCACTACTCCCAAGACCTGCAATTACTATGCAACGAGGGGAGAATCCATCAACCGTCATCATTACAAAACTGCGGTCGCGTGTGCCCGCGCACTGTTTTGGGCCTAGCCCAACAAGCGCCGCGTGCGCATGTGTGGCCCAGGCCCGGGGGCTCCTGTCAGTGCACTAAGAACCAGGGTACTTATTACCCTGACTTGTGCGCGGGTGACCGCGGCAGGATTCCTGGGGCTGGCAAGACCATGTCGGGTGCGTACCAGCCCCCGGCAAGCCTCTTTGCTTCTAAGCTTGGAGGAAGGACCGAATTCCCCGGCAAGGCCCTTTGCCGGGATAAGAAGACATCCAAGATAAGGCAATAATCAGAAGATAGAAGACTGGAGGCTGGAGCCCCGGCAAGATCTTGCCGAGATGGCTTGCAGCCCCGGCAAGGCTCGCGCCCGGCAAGCCCTCGCTGCCCTGTCGCCGCTCCAATGCGGTCACCAGCTTGTCTTTTAGCTGTTGTCCTCCTGGTAACGTGTCAGGTGCTAGCGGTGGATGGGCTTAAGCGGTGCGATGGGACGACCCCTTTTTCCAGCCCCAAGACGCTAAGGGACACCTCAACGGAGCATTTAATGCACTTGTCCTAAACCGTCAGTGTTAGGTATGATAACACTGTAGCTACTTTTACACCTCATGTATGCACTGTACGCCACTGTTGGTGACCCCTTCGAACGTATAAAAGGAGGCCCAAGGCGTAGCTACAGAGGGAGATCTTCTAGAGCTCATTCTGCATGTGTAGCTGCTGAGTACTGTAGCGCTCCCAGAACTTGAGCTAGAACACACCTAATACAACCAAGCAGGAGTAGGGTTTTACGCATCTTTGCGGCCCGAACCTGGGTAAAATTCCCGCGTGTTGATCATCTGATCTGCTCTTTGTACAAACCCTTCCCCTTGCCGAATCGTAAAGGGATCCTCGCGATCCCATAGGTGTCGTTTCTCCGACAGCGAGCAAGCGATCTGAGACCTAGCGAAGCGAGCAAGCGAGCAACTAATGAAAGAGCGCTCCTTCGGGAGCCTCCCCAAGGGTCAATTGGGGTGGACTAAGAGCCCGCCACGTGTCGCGCTCTGGGCTCTTCCTCCGTTTTTTATTTTTCTGCACGGCTTTCGGCTTTTAGATGATTTTTTCGGGTTTTCAGTTTTTTCCGTCTTTTCTTAGGTTGTGAATGAAAACAATTTGAAAAAAAATTGGCGCGAAAAATGTGTTTTCTTCCGCGAGAGGCGCAGATTTACTACTCGTGGAGGCACAGATTTGCTTCCGCGAGAGAAAAAGGGAAAAAAGCATGTTTTTTTCTATTACGAGATGCGCGGATTTGCTTTGGTGAGAGGCACGACCGTGACTCTCAAAAAGGAAAAATTGAGTTTTTTTTCTTCCGTAAGAGGCACATATTTAGTTCTCGTGGAGACACGGATTTGCTTCTTCGAGAGGCCTGGATTTGCTTACGCGAGAGGCACCGTGCCTCTCGCAAAAGGAAAAACGCGTTTTTTTCTACCACGAGAGGCATGGGTTTTTTCATGGAGGCACGGATTTGCTTCCGCGAGGGTATGGTCGTTTCTCTCGAAAAGGGAAAAATTTGCCCCCGGTTTGGTTTTTTCCTGAAAAAAAGTGTTCGTCGAAATCCATCTAAATGTGATCTAGTTTTGAATATCTCGACGCGAGGAATTCGACAGTGAAAACGGTTTGAGATTTGGACGCACTAAACAATCGGATCGGGAGACCTTGTGGGAGGTGATGACATGTTGTATGCTCATGCACAACATGATCGTCGAGGATGAGGGTGACGATGTTGCCGCGGCTCTAGAATTTAAGAAGATGGGTGATCCTATCCAACTTTCTGACCAAAATCTGGTCACATTTGAAGAGTTTATTCAAATGCATTAACAAATTCGGCATCGACCAACTCACAAGCAGCTGAAGAAAGATCTGATTGAGCAACAGTTGGCGGTTAAAGGGGAAAACAATGTTGGGATGTAATATTTGAACTTTTTAAATTTAAACTACTGCTGCATGCAGCTATTTGAACGTTTATACCCTATGTATGCGGCTATTTGATCATGCAGATTTTTTTTTTAAAGACAATAAAAAAGGTCGGTTGTATGCGGCTACGGTTGGATGACGTCTTCCCGCATCCGTGTCCGCGGACTGGTCCCCAGTCTACGGATGAATGCGGAAGAAAATTTATGGATTGCTGTTGTAGAGCCCTAACACGGTGTGCGGTGAGAAGCCTCGGTTTCGAGAATGCGACCATAGTTCATGATGGGATTTAGAGCATATCTAACCCCTTAAACCACGGAACTGAAAACGCGGTTTCAATTCGCGGAAAACGCGTTTTAAGGGTTGGTTTGAGCTGCGACCGAACAAACCCCTCAAAACTTAAACTGTAAAACCGAATATTCGCTTATTATTTTTCCCCACGTCTTCTTTTTTCTCTCGCCCGTGTCCACGGACAGTTAGCTCGTTCCTACGAAGCCGACGGACAGCACACGAAGCGTCCAAATACGAAGAAGTTGACTTCGTGCATTTTCCCGGTATAAAAACGTAGCTTCATGTCGTTCCAAGTAGAATCTTAATTCTATATACACTTGCGTACCTCCATGTCGTTCCAAGTAGAATCTTGATTCTATATACACTTGTACTTTGGAGATTTCTCACTGTGAGAAACTTGACTTGTCATCGTTCCCTTAATAATAAACCTCGAGTCAATGTCGTCCACCGGACAAGAAAACTAAATTCCATCTGTCAAGTGTCATCTCCAAAGAATAATGAGCATCCATGTTGAGAGTAGAGAGAAACCATATACGGAGTACTTATATGCCTAACCACCACGTTGTGAACTTTTGTCAATATGGTATTATGGTTGCTGAACATGGGAGTGGCGCCGCTCTGGACCGTAACAAAGGCCAAGTCAATCTCAGGATTCGGGACCCAAACATTAATTGGAGCCAGAAGTCAGAGTACCTACCGGACTGCTCACGGTTCACACCATGCATCCCCATGCATGCATGCATGGCTCTTGCGTGAGCTGTTGCAGGACCACCCCCACTCCCACATCCACCCGTGCCCGTGCGTAGGACGAAACAGAAAGCATCAGCCAAACTAACCACCGGTGGCCATGGCCGCTCATGGCATGTGCACGATGCTCCTCTCCTCTCCTCTCCTCTGTACTCTGTAGCATGTCCGGAAGAACAATGCGACCACGGGGAAGGCGACGAGCGCGCCGCGCTGGCAAAGCGGTATCCCGTCCGTGTCAAGAGGTTGACGAAGGCGCAAAGCTGCTGCGTGGGTGCGCGAGCGAGCGAGCGAGCGGTTGGCAGCCCGGCCGATCCGTCGTCGTCGTCTCCGTCGTCCTGGCAAAGCTAATTTTCGAGAGCCGCTTTTGAGCCCGGCTTTGCCTCCGCCGAATCGCTAGCGTTTGGATGCACACCCGACGAAAGAATCAAGCCCGGAAAAGGCAGGGGTCCTCGGAGACTTGGAGTGCAATGCCCTACCGGCGCTTCTTCAACGTGCTTGCCTCCCAAGGGAAGCGGCAATAATTAGTTAGCGGTAAAAAAAGGTAGTAATAACAGCGGTAAAGGTGTTGACTGTTGACCGCGTGGTTGGTTTGGTTGAAGACCGAGTGAGCTGGATGATCGATCGGTTCGTGTGAACCCACGGCGAGGCGAGGCCGATCGTCTGGTCAAGAGGGGCCGGGGATGGCGACGGGGCGCTAGAAAAACCATCCGTCATACGACGACCTTGGAGACGTTGAACTATATACGATGGCGACGGCGGCGAGGAGGACGACGAGGACGCCGCACCGTACCGCCGGGCCCCGCTAGCTCCCGGAGAAGGCCGCTGTAAGCCTATAAGAATCTGCACCCGGTCGCTGCCGCTTCTACTTGTGCTGGCAGAGGTAGACAGCCAGAGTCAGACAGACAGTGTCCGTCAGTTAATGCGAAAAAACATTCTGCCTGTTCCATTACTAGCTAGCTAGCTGTGGGTGTGAGTGATCCATTCCAGACTGACTGACTCTGTCGGAAGAGCTAGCTAGGAGTAGCTTGGAAGACGACGGCGAGCTCCAGGACTCTGCATATCGATAGATAGATAGATGGGGCGTGCGCCGTGCTGCGACAAGGCGAGAGTGAAGCGGGGGCCGTGGTCGCCGGAGGAGGACGAGCAGCTGCGGGGCTACGTCCGGGCCCATGGCGTCGGCGGCAACTGGATCGCCCTACCGCGCAAAGCAGGTACGTGCGGCGCGGACGAACGTACGGCGGTGCACCCAGCTGATCGCCCTTCCCATGCTCATCTGTCGATTTCTCCTGCAGGGCTGAACCGGTGCGGCAAGAGCTGCCGCCTCCGGTGGCTCAACTACCTGAGGCCGGACATCCGGCACGGCGGCTACACGGAGCAGGAGGACCGCGTCATCTGCTCCCTCTACGCCTCCATCGGCAGCCGCTGGTCCATCATCGCCTCCAAGCTCCCCGGCCGCACCGACAACGACGTCAAGAACTACTGGAACACCAAGCTCAAGAAGAAGGCCATGAACATGCGTGGCCCTCACTACCACCACCACGCAGGCCTAGGGCTCGGAGCCGGAGCCGGAGCCTTCTCCTCGCCCAGCGCCCCCCAGCCCTGGAGCCAATGCGCGTCGCCGTCCCTGCAGCCCGCGGCGCTCTCTCCGGTGGCGTCTGGCTCTTCCTCCGTGGACACCAGCTCATCAGGCGGCGACATGTGCTTCGCCGCCGCCGCCATGTACCAGCCGCCGCACCCCATGCAGGGGTTCGTGCACGTAGACTCGTCGCCCCAGACGGTGCCCGCGCCCGTGCACGTCCCCGCCGCTGGCAGCTGGGCGTCGTCCATGCTGCAGTCCATGCCAGCAGGGAGTGACGTCGGTGGCGTGGCGCTGGAGGACGCGTTCCTCGCCGATCTCGGCGCCTACGGCGACCTGCTGCTCGGCGGGTTCGGCGGACAGCTGCTGCAGGACAACAAGGCCACCACCGCCATGGAGCTCCCCGGGGCGTGCTACTTCCCCAACATGACCGAGATGTGGGCCGCCGGCCACGCCCAGGCCAAGCCGCCGCAGGGCCTCTGCAACACGTTCACATAGTAGGATTCACGGAATGATTTGCTCCATTGGATTCGTCGGTACGCACGTAATTCAGATCTTGCTCCCCGAGACGTGTATGAGAGATCAATCACATGTGAATTACTATGCTATAGAATAGATAGAAAGATGTACTCAATTTAGCTGTGGATTACATATATGTACTTTGAATACTTTGATTACTATCCTATTTATCATCATCCGCGTGTTACTGTTATGAAGGTCCGTGCTTATGTTGAGATGATTTTTATGCATTTATTCAAGCCAACACATGTTCAAAGACGTGAAAACACATGCTTCTAGCTTCAATTGGTCTCCGCCGCCCGTAGGTACGGTCATGGTTTATTGTGATGCTGCTATTTTTGCTAATCTCAACAAGGCTGGTTTGGGTGTGGTGGCCCTTAATCATGAAGGAAATTGCCTTGTGGCATGTTCGGAGCCATTCCGTGGATCTTTCGGTCCGGAAATGGCGGAAGCCCTTGCGCTCCGTCGAGCAGTCACTGTGGCCCGGATAAATGACTTACGCATGTGATCTTCGCCTCAGATTGCCTTTCTTTGGTACAACGGATTAATTCTAATATCCGGGATCGATCTGATGTGGGCTCTGTGGTTATGGATATCAAACAAGCAGCCATGAATTTTACTTCTTCCACCTTCAAGCATGTTCGTCGGCATTGTAATGTAGTTGCCCATGTCTTGGCCAATTCTTGTAAGCATTCTAGTTTGTTGTGTGTTTTCCATTCTGTTTTGAATTGTATCCGGGAGACAACTTTATTGCTTAATCAATAAAATGCCGTCTTTCAAAAAAAAAACTGAGGTGTGGATTATATATCTATGCTCAGTTTTAATTCAGAAAATAATAAAACCGCAATGATACCATGAGTTCGACTGCATTTGCTTAGGCCGATCGGACGACGCAATAACATGATGTACATGTGCACTTTACGCCTTCCTGGATATGACCAAATCACCTCATATCTTCTCCTCGACAAGAATACACATATACTACACCGAAAGCGACCAAGCTATATATGTCCACATATAAGTCTTGGTGACGCTGGCCATTACGATACGCAATGTATGCGCATGAGTGACATGAAGATGGACTGGTTAACTAGTTGACCCTTTCCAAGGCCTTGTGGGAGAGAACTAGCGTACATGTGGATGCAAGGAACCTTTGCAAGATCCTCTTCTATATCTGTAGGGTTTGTGAATACTCTAATCTCTCCTATGATTTGATTACTCATTGTATACTATCTTGGAGCAGATAGTGTGCTAATCACACTCAATTAGTTAAGCATGCATGTGTCCATTGTCATCTCCAGTAGTAAAGTGATTGGAGTCGAAGACTTTGAGCTCAGCGACTAAAGAGCCGTACATTGACCGTGTGGAAATTAAGAGCTAGCATTGGTTTCGGGGAAGCTTCCTTCACTACTTGTCATGACATCAACGGGGGGCCAATCCGTGGGTGACATTTCGGCAGTGTCTGTAAGAAAATGTTTTCTTTCATATGTTGTGTTATCCGTGGACATTTCCTTGCATTCTATAGCTTTTTAATTGACTTTCCGTCACATCGCACATTTCTTTGCATTCTATGGATGGCTTTTTAATTTGTTTGTCGTTGCATCGGTCGATCAAGAGCTATGTTAATGAATTATTGTGGCGGGATGTCACGTCATAGAATACTTTTACAGACTTAGCGCGACTCGTCAATACAAAATGATTCACCAGAAAAGATAGAGGTTTTCCATGTTTTTTGTGTATATAGTATATTAACCTAATGTTTCAAGGTTTTTAGTAGGCTATGTACTTTTCATCAGTAGTGCCAGCCCCTCATATCGGCATTTCCCATAGTTCATAGAAAAAATAGCGATGGGTCTTTCTCAAAAAAGAAAACGGAGTAGAGATGCACCATTCACATTTTATGCGTGCCTTTCAGTTTCGTGAGTCAATCCAAAAGTCTGCCAAAGTTGAGGCAAAGTCATGAGTGATCGGTTACTTCCAGATAGCAATTACGGGCACCAGTGCACCACACATATATATGTCCAGGTCTTTGTGGTCAACATGGGAAAATCCAACAGGAACATGCCAAATGGTAGTTAACAAAAGCTAACGCCACCCTAGCTTCCTTGTGCGATCGAGTAGCTGATAATTAAGCAAGATAGTAATCAACGAAGTTTTCCTTTGGGAAAGTAGATTTACAACTTTCCTTTGTACCACTATCAATGACGAGTTGCTGACTTCTACCGTTTTGCCCGTTTTGGAGCTCGGATACGCACGTCTACATGACATACATGGACTTTATGAGAGTGCGTCACTAGCAGTAGGCGGCAGCTTGCGGTCGGGTAGTCCCGTAGTTGAGGCAAATATATGTGTACATGAGTCGTGAGCGATGCAATTTCTTTTTTCATGAATACGCTGGATGTGTATGATTAATTGATAAGTAGAAAAAGAGTTTGTTACAGTGGACTTGTTTGATAGTCAACGGTATATATTTGACTGAATAAAATTAAAGAGATCAATGAAGATGTTATGGTGGTTGGTGTCTGCCCATAGGTCATTGCTGACTTGGACAACTACTGATTTACGTAACTGGTTTCAAAACGAAAAGCTGCACACCCCGGCTCAGACCAGCGTTACGTACGTCGTCGACGGAGAAACTGCATGTTGTTGCTCTGCTCGAATATCCCCTCAAATAATAAACTTCTTCTGCGACAAGTTTGTCTAGAGTTTTCGTAGCAGCTTCATTATCAATTGCATAATGAAACTCCACTCTCTCTTTCCCAACAAAGACAATGCTGGTTCTCTTTCTATGTAGAAAACGGCCCATTTGTCTCGGTTCCAGAGGCCCATTAGCCCCGGTTCTGGAACCGGGACTAAAGGGTCGGGACTAAAGCCCAAAACCTTTAATCCCGGTTCGCTTACGAACCGGGACAGAAGGGGCTCCACGTGGCCGCTGCGGGGAGCCCAGGCAGGAGGACCTTTAGTCCCGGTTGGTCACACCAACCGGGACCAAAGGGCATCCACGCGTCAGCATCTGGCAGGAGCTGGGGTTTTTTTTTTAAGGGGGGTGAGGGGTGGGGGGGTTTTGGAGGGTTAATTTAGGGGTTTCATATTGTGTTAGCTAGCTAATAGAGAGAAGTGTCCTCTCTTTCACCGTGCTTGGTCGACGCTAGCTACTATACATATAGAGAGAACTCGACGCTAGCTAATAAGAAAATAAAGAAAACCATTAATTACACAAGATTGTCATGCTGAACATATATAGAGAGAAGTGACATCTCTTTCTCCGTGCTTGGTCGAACAACAAGTTTTCGTATATCTATCTGACGCTACTACATATATACAATATAACATCTTTTACAATCCCTAACATCATCTACCTAAGATCCAATCACAAATCCACACGGTATTCTTCGTCTTTAGGTATGACGTGGTCAAGAAAGAATCCCGCCAATTCCTCTTGAATTGCTCGTATGCGATCATGTGGTAGGAGTTCATCCCGCATCTGCCAGATATAATTTAAAGAAGGGGGGGGGGGGGTCAATACATGCATATATATGAATAAAACTCAACACAATTGATGGTAATATATAAAATAAAATTGTGAATATTATTTACGTACTTCAAATTGTTTGTCAGAAAAGCCCCGCTCAGAGGTCGAGTGGCGAATGAACTCGCATACGTAGTATGCACATAAAGCAGTCCCTTCTTTCTGGTACAAGCACTTTACGAGAATAGAGTTCAATCAAACTGATAAGCAAGCATGGTAATGATATATTGATGAAAATTTGAATCAATTAGAGATGCGCGGAACTAGCTAGTACTACTTACTTTGGGGTGCGTAAATCGCAACTCTTTGTTTAGACCGGGAACCTTTCGGGTGAACTTCTTCCAAACCCTGCCAGGCAAAGAAAATGATTACTTGATATCAGGAAATTAACGAAAGTTGCATGCCGATATGGTCCCGGTATTGACTGAACTTACTTCTTGAGCATTGCAGTCATGTCCGCATAATTCTCGGGATCTTTACGTCTCGAGTCTAAGACAGTTACTAATGCCCCGTCAAGCTTAATGGATAGCAGAATAAAGTGGTAACTGCGCACGCATATATAACTCATCAATTAAATTATTTAACCTCGAGTAAGCGAAACCGAGTATACAGAGAAGACAGCAACACTCACTTGAAGTTGTAAGGAAAGAGTATTTCCCTTTTGATTTGACGTATAAGGAACGACTTTAGTAAGTTCTCCTCGGTCTCTTTGATTTCATTTCGTACCGTCCATTCATTTACGGCATCTGGGCTAATGAACCCAACGTCGAGGATTCCTGCTTTTTTGCATTCGACGATCTTCAATCTGCATAATATAGTGAGGATAATTATATATACATGCAATGAACGAGCTGAGCTAGAGACTTAACTATAGAAGTAATACTTACAGACAGTAGGAAGTCATGAGTTGTTTGTCGAGGGCCAGTTGATTGTATAACTGAAATAACTCCACAAATTCAATAGGCATCACGCTGAGTCCAATGAATTCGTGCTCTGGTTTCACTGCCACATACATAGTGTCTTTCCCAGACTCCCTACAGATTTTCATGTACCACTCATGCAATTTGTACATCATCGTTGTTAGAGGAGGATGATCAGGTTTGACGAGAGGCTTCCCGTGCACGTATTTATATTCTTCTTTTGTTACCTCAGCCGTTTCAAAAATTACATCATCCCCCAAGTAATCACCAGGATTGGTACCGGGCACCATCCCCGGATGATTAGCGACGATATCGCTAGACACCTTGAGCGGGGGCACGATTGGTTCGCCTGTTCGCCGAGCTGGGGAATTTTTTTCCCACTTCTTCGTTCTGCTAACCTTGCATCACTGGAAGTACTTCCCGACCGCCGCGCATCTTGATATGTCTTTTGGAATCCGGCGGAGGCGGTGGTGGTCGCTTCAGGGCATCGATAGTGCGCTTCACTTTCACCGGATCTAGCTTCTCCTTCGGAGGTGGAGTTTTCTTTGCAAAATGGTCCCTCACTTGGGCACGACAGATGTCCTCGTTTTCCTTCTCGGTCCTCTCATATGGTAATTTTTCCAGAGGCTTGAGAGATGGACCGTATCTGAATTGCCTCCCGCCTCTGCTTGTACTGCTACCCGCCGGAGCGGCAGCGTCTCTCTTCCGTCGTTGCTGACGAGGCGGAGAAGGAGGCGGAGTGCTCCGACGCGCCGGAGGAGCCGGAGCGGCGGCGTCTGTCTTCCGCCGTTGCTGACGAGGCAGAGGAGGAGGCGGACTGCTCCGACGCGCCGGAGTAGGCGAAGGAGGAGGCGGAGTGCCCTCACGCGCCGGAGGAGACGGAGAAGGAGGCGGAGTGCCCTGATCACTCGCCGGAGGAGGAGGAGGAGGAGGAGGCGGAGTGCCCTGACTCGCCGGAGGAGGAGGAGGAGGCGGAGGCGTCCAGTTTGGAAGCTTGATGTACTCCTTCCGCCATAGACATGTACTCCTCAGAGCATGAACCAGCTGATTCTCCCCTTCACCTGTAGGGTGGTCAAGCTCGAGCTCCTCAAATCCCTCCATTACTTCATCCACCGTCACAACAACATAGCCATGTGGAATCGGAAGGCAGTGAAAAGTTCCGTTGGGTTGAGGAGGTGCAACAGAGCCGACAGCCGCCTTGAAAGTGAGGTTCCGGAATTTCGTCATAAGCTCGCAATGTTGAGCCTCCGTGATAGTATCCACGGGGTAGCTAGGAGCCGTGAAGTCAGGCTGAACGAGCTCCGTGGAAGCCACGCTGCTTCTCCGCTGAGATGGCGGGGTAGCTTCTGGGGTAGCTTCGTGCCGCTGAGATGGTTGGCCGGCAGCTCGCTGGCTCTCGAGTTCCTCTAGCTTTTCTAGTCTTGCATTGAGCTTCTGCAGGTCGCTCAGCTCCGCTTTCCTCTTTCTCTCCCGGCTTCTGTAACCGCCTGCGTCGGGAAACCCAACCTTCCACGGAACGGAGCCTGGTGTGCCTCGTGTTCGTCCAGGGTGCTCAGCATTCCCGAGGGCCTCAGTCAGCTCATCCTTCTCTCTGTCGGGAAGGAACGTCCCTTCCTGTGCTGCGGTGATATACTTCTGAAGCTTCTTGACGGGTATTGCAAGTTGCTCGTCCGTCCAACGGCACTTCCCTGTTTCAGGGTCCAAAGTTCCCCCAACCCCGAAGAACCAAGTCCTTGAACAGTCTGGCCAGTTCAATGTCTCTGGTTCGACCCCTTTAGCAATCAGGTCATTCTCAGCTTTGTCCCACAACGGCCGGGCTTTGAGATAGCCACCTGACCCCGTGTGATGGTGATACTGCTTCTTTGCAGCATTGTTCTTGTTTGTCTCTGACATTTTCTTACTCTTGTCCGATGTCTTGTAGGCCACAAATGCGGGCCAGTGATCTCTTATCTTCTCAAATCGGCCGATGAATTCTGGAGTCTTCCCTTTGTCGACAAACTTTGATTTCAACTCATTCTTCCACCTCCTGAATAGATCTGCCATCTTCTTAAGAGCACACGCCTTGACCAGTGGCTCTATAACTGGCTTATTCGGATCCTCCTCTGGCGGTAGGGTGAAATTTGCCTTCAGCGAGGTCCAAAGATCATCTTTCTGTCTATCGGTGACATAAGAAGGGTCGTCGTCCTTAGGCTTATTCCATTGCTTGATGCTGATCGGGATGTTGTCCCTAACAATAGCTCCGCACTGAGCAGAAAATGCGTCCTTGGTCCGCTTTGGTTCAATCGGTAGGCCATCGTCCGCGAGTGCTGTGATCGTGAACCTTTCATTCTTGCGCAACCTTCTCTTCGGGCCTCGTCTCGTTACCGAAGTTTGGCTCGATCCGGAGGGCTATAAAAGAAGAAAGAAGAGTTAATATATGTACATACCAAAACAATTAATGCATCAATTAGCTAGTCAGCAAAGGCTTAATTAATATATATACCTCGCCGGACTTTGCAACAGCTCCCTCCTCCGTTCGGTCACCGGAGCCGTCATCATGGTCCCCTTGTTCCTCCGGCATTCGGTCACCGGAGCCATCATGATCATGTCCTTCCTCCTCCATTGTTTGATCACCGGAGCCGTCATCCTCTCCTTCCAGACCATCGGTGTCGTTGAGAAACGACAAGACATCACGTCCGGCGAGGATTATCTCCCCCAACAACTGTTCTTGTTCCAAGTCTCTTTGATCCATAGTTTCTGCAAATATTACAACATGGCAATTAATATACAAACATGAATGTCCGATGTCCGGACCGCCTCTCTCATGAATGTCCGACGTCCGGACCGCCTCTCTCATGAATATCAAACAAGGGATTCTCTTAACCTTTAAGGGATTTAACAAAATGGCGCCATTCTGGATGTGCAGAAAATGGTCCATATTTTTCCTGATCTCATCTACCCTTCTATATGTCATGTTGTCTAGTGTCAAAGGATTCAAGAAAACCAAGGCTTCATCATTAGCCGGAAGTAACAGGCGCATAATGGTACGAAGCTCTCCAAAATTGTTTTGGAACGGAGTCCCGGATAGGATAATTAATTAGCTTTTTGGTACGAAGTTCAGCAAGAGCCTTCCGAATATCGCTATTTGGAAGGCCTTTGCTGAATTTCGTACCAAAAAGCGAATTATTCTATCCGGAACTCCATTCCAAAACAACTTTGAAGAGCTTCGTACCATCATACGCCTGTTACTTCCGGCTAATGATGAAGCCATGGATTTCTTCAATACTTTGACAGACAACGTGACATATAGAAGAATATATATATAGATGAGATCATAAAAAATTGGATCAACTTGTGCACATCCATAATGGGGGCATTCTTGATAAATCTATGTTACCGGAGTTTTCTATATGAACCAAAAAAAAATTCCACATGACATGTCCGACGTCCCCCCTCATGTCGAAGTTATCGGGGAGGGGGTAGACGACAACGACGCTCACCCCTCATGTCCGACGTCCGACGTCCCCCCTCATGTCATGTTCGACGTCCCCCTCATGTCGAAGTTATCGGGGAGGGGGTAGACGACAACGACGCTCACCCCTCATGTCCGACGTCCGACGTCCCCCCTCATGTCATGTCCGACATCCCCCCTCATTTTAACTAATTTCTATGAACAGAAAAAATATTGTATGAACAAAAAAAATATTGACCAAGTTGTCATGAACAAAAAAAATATTGACCAAATATTGACGCGAGGGCGACAACGGGGGCGACGGCGGGGGCGACGGGCGGGGGCGACGGTGACGGGGATGGCGGGGGCGGCGGGCGGGGGCGGCGGCGACGACGGGGGCGGCGGGCGACGACGGGGGCGACGGTGACGGCGGGCGACGACGGGGGCGACGGTGACGGCGACGGCGGGGGCGGCGGGCGGCGGCGACGACGGGGGCGGCGGGCGACGGCGGGGGCGATGGGCGGGGGCGGCGGCGACGACGGGGGCGGCGGGCGACGGCGGGGGCGATGGGCGGGGGCGGCGGCGACGACGGGGGCTTCGGGTGACGACGGGGGCGGCGAGCGGACGACGGGGGCGGCGGGCGACGACAGGGGCGGCGAGCGACGGCGACGACGGGGGCGGCAGGCGGCGGCGACGGCTGGGGCGACGGCGACGGCGGGGGCGGCGGGCGGCGTCTGGGCAGCCTGGCGGCGTCGATTTCGGCGGCGTCGTCGGGGGCGGCGGGCGGCGTCTGGGCAGCCTGGCGGCGTCGATTTCGGCGGCGTCGTCGGGGGCGGGGGCGAGATGAGAACTGAAAATTTCTAAGTGCTACTTATATACCCAGAGAATTGGTCCCGGTTGGTGGCACCAACCGGGACCAATGCACCCCTGTAGTCCCGGTTGGTGCCACCAACCGGGACCAAAGGTCAGTTTTCAGCAGCCCAAAGGGCGGGAAACAGGGACCTTTGGTCCCGGTTGGTGGCACCAACCGGGACTAAAGGGGTGCATTGGTCCCGGTTGGTGCCACCAACCGGGACGAAAGGGCTGCGGCTGGCACGGCGTCGGGCGGGTGGATGTTTAGTCCCACCTCGCTAGCTGAGAGGCGTCGAGAGTGGTTTAGAAACGCCGCTGCGCCAACCCTCTCGAGCTCCTCTCTTATGCAGGCCTACGGGCCTCTAATTACTCTGCCTGTAGGCTTACTGGGCCTGCTACGGGCCTGCGTCCTGACCCAACTAGCGGGTTGGGTGTCTAGTCGTATGCAGGCCGTGGCGGCCCAGTAGGCGGCACTTTTTTTAATTGTGTTTCCAGTATTTTTGTTTTGTTTTTTGCTTTATTTATTTTTTTTGTTTCTACTTATAGCTAAATACTTAGAGTTTTTGAGTGATTCTTTTTGTTTTTAGGTCACAAAAATTATAAACTTTCTGTTATTGCCATTAGTTTTCAAATTTGAATAGTTTAAATTTAAATTTTTTGAAATTTGTGTGAATCATAGTTTGTGAATAACTTTAGTAAAAAAATAGATTTTTGAGTGATTCTTTTTCCTGCTATTTAATATTACTGTTTTTTATCATTATATTCAATTTGGTAATTTTTAGGTTATTTTAAATGTCTGTTATAATCAAAAACAGATTTTGTTATTTTAGTTTGCTATTAAAGTTTCTAACAAAAAAATTCTTAATGAAAATTCTTTTTGCTATTAATGATTTGAACAAAAAATACTTTGATAATTTTAGTTGCATAAATTTTATATAATTTTAGTTTCAAAAATATTAGAGGTTTATAAAAGCTTTTTAGTTCATTCCTTTTGCTATTAGAGTTTTATAAAAGCTTTTTAGTTGATTCTTTTTGCTATTGAAGAATATTATAGTTTTGTTTTAGTTGATCATAACAGAATATTTTAATTGATTATTTTTAGTTCATTCTTTTTGCTATTAGAGTTTCATAAAAGTTTTCTAGTTCATTCTTTTTGCTATTAGTTCATTCTTTGAGCTAAATGACTCTGAAATTGAAAAGCACTACAAATGAACTCTGAAAAGGTTGAAAGTTGGCATGGTATCATCATTTCACCCACATAGCATGTGCTAAAAAGTTGAGAGGGTTACGGCAAAAACTGGATGCACTTCGTGTACAAAACGGACAATCTTTTTCGAAGTATCAGGGTTTCGGACGAAAACTCATCTGTTACAAAGGTATTTCATTTTTTTGAACTTATTTGAACTCCAGACTTTTTGTGTGTTCAAAATGAACCATTCAAAGCCACATCATCAATTTTCAACCATTTCTGACTTCATCTGGTATTTTCCTTGCATTTACTGATTTTTTAAGCTAAATGACCCTGAAATTGAAAAGCACTACAAATGAACTTTGAAAAGGTTGAAAGTTGGCATGGTATCATCATTTCACCCACATAGCATGTTATAAAAAGTTGAGAGGGTTACGGCAAAAACTGGATGCACTTCGTGTACAAAACGGACAATCTCTTTCGAAGTATCAGGGTTTCATACGAAAACTCATTTGTTACAAAAGGCATTTCATTTCTTCACATGTAACTGTAGTGATATTCTTGATCAAAGGCATCATCATACTAGTTGTGGAGAGAAAGTCTTCACTTTTTCTTCGCTTGTGTCCTTTGCTTATTGCGCCGTAACCATGGATAATCTTCATCGTTTAACAGGGTGCTTGGGTCAGCCTTGACTTTGAAGGGAGGACTTTAATGAAACTTTTCATAATCTTCAGACATGTCTGTCTTGCCCTGCAATCCCACGATGTCTCTTTTTCCTGAAAGAACTATGTGGCGCTTTGGCTCATCGTATGATGTATTCGCTTCCTTATCTTTTCTTTTTCTCGGTTTGGTAGACATGTCCTTCACATAGAAAACCTGCGCCACATCATTGGCTAGAACGAATGGTTCGTCTGTGTACCCAAGATTGTTCAGATCCACTGTTGTCATTCCGTACTGTGGGTCTACCTGTACCCCGCCTCCTGACAGATTGATCCATTTGCACTGAAACAAAGGGACCTTGAAATCATGTCCATAGTCAAGTTCCCATATGTCCACTATGTAACCATAATATGTGTCCTTTCCCCTCTTGGTTGCTGCATCAAAGCGGACACCGCTGTTTTGGTTGGTGCTCTTTTGATCTTGGGCGATCGTGTAAAATGTATTCTCATTTATCTCGTACCCTTTGTAAGTCAATACAGTCGAAGATGGTCCCCTGGCCAACGAGTACAGCTCATCAGAAACAGTGTTGTCACCCATGAGACGTGTTTGCAACCAACTGCCGAAAGTCCTAATGTGTTCATATGTAATCCAGTCGTCACATTGCTCCGGGTGTTTGGAGCGCAGAATATTCTTGTGTTCATCGACATACGGGGTCACCAAGGTAGAATTCTGTAGAACTGTGTAGTGTGCTTGAGACCAAGAATGCCCGTCCCTACATATTATTGAGTCCGCTCCTAGCGTGCCTTTTCCAGTCAGTCTCCCCTCATACCGCGATTGAGGGAGACCAATCTTCTTAAGGTCAGGAATGAAGTCAACACAAAACCCAATGACATCCTCTGTTTGATGGCCCATGGAGATGCTTCCTTCTGGCCTAGCGCGGTTACGAACATATTTCTTTAAGACTCCCATGAACCTCTCAAAGAGGAACACATTGTGTAGAAATACAGGGCCCAGAACGACAATCTCGTCGACTAGATGAACTAGGACGTGCGTCATGATATTGAAGAAGGATGGTGGGAACACCAGCTCGAAACTAACAAGACATTGCACCAAATCACTCCTTAACCTTGGCAGGATTTCTGGATCGATCACCTTCTGAGAGATTGCATTGAGGAATGCACATAGCTTCACAATGGCTAATCGAACGTTTTCCGGTAGAATCCCCCCCAATGCAACCGGAAGCAGTTGCGTCATAATCACGTGGCAGTCATGAGACTTTAGGTTCTGAAACTTTTTCTCTGCCATATTTATTATTCCCTTTATATTCGACGAGAAGCCAGACGGAACCTTCATACTGAGCAGGCATTCAAAGAAGATTTCCTTCTCTTCTTTGGTAAGAGCGTAGCTGGCAGGACCTTCATACTGATTTGGATGCATGCCGTCTTTTTCATGCACACGTTGCTGTTCCTCCCGTGCCTCCGGTGTATCTTTTGTCTTCCCATACACTCCCAAGAAGCCTAGCAGGTTCACGCAAAGATTCTTCGTCACGTGCATCACGTCGATTGCAGAGCGGACCTCTAGGTCTTTCCAATAGGGTAGGTCCCAAAATATAGATTTCTTCTTCCACATGGGTGCGCGTCCCGCATCGTCAGTCGGAACAGATAGTCCGCCAGGACCCTTTCCAAAGATTACGTGTAAATCATTGACCATATCAAGTATGTGATCACCAGTACGGAGGGCGGGCTTCTTCCGGTGATCTGCCTCACCTTTGAAATGCTTTCCTTTCTTTCGACATTGATGGTTGGTCGGAAGAAATCGACGATGCCCCAGGTACACATTCTTCCTGCATCTATCCAAATATATACTGTCAGTGTCATCTAAACAGTGTGTGCATGCGTGGTATCCCTTGTTTGTCTGTCCTGAAAGGTTACTGAGAGCAGGCCAATCGTTGATGGTTACAAACAGCAACGCATGTAGGTCAAATTCCTCCTGTTCGTTCTCATCCCACACACGTACACCTCTTTCATTCCATAGCTGTAAAAGTTCATCAACTAATGGCCTTAGGTACACATCAATGTCATTGGTCGGGTTGCTTAGGGCCTTGGATGAGCACTGGCATCATAATGAACTTCCGCTTCATGCACAACCAAGGAGGAAGGTTATACATACATAGAGTCACAGGCCATGTGCTATGCTTGCTGCTCTGATCCCCAAAAGGATTAACGCCATCTGCACTTAAACCAAACCATACGTTCCTTGGGTCATCTGTAAAGTCGCTCCACTTTCTCTCGATCTTTCTCCACTGCGACCTGTCAGCGGGTGCTCTCAACTTTCTGTCTTTCTTACGGTCTTTTATGTGCCATTGCATCAACTCGGCATGCTTTTTGTTTCTGAACAGACGTTTCAACCGTGGTATTATAGGAGCATACCACATCACCTTGACAGGACCCCTCTTCCCGGTGCACTGGCCCTCAACATCACCAGGGTCATCTCTTCTGATCTTATACCGCAATGCACCGCATACCGGGCTTGCGTTCAAATCCTCGTACGCACCGCGGTAGTGGATGCAGTCATTAGGGCATGCATGTATCTTCTGCACCTCCAATCCTAGAGGGCATAGAACCTTCTTTGCTTCGTACGTACTGTCGGGCAATTCGTTATCCTTTGGAAGCTTCTTCTTCATTATTTTCAGTAGCGAACTAAATCCCTTGTCAGATACACCATTGTCTGCCTTCCATTCCAGCAATTCCAGTGTGGTACCGAGCTTTCTATTGTCATCTTCGCAATTTGGGTACAACCCTTTTTTGTGATCCTCTAACATGCGATCGAACTTCAACTTCTCCCTTTCACTTTCGCATTCTCTCTGTGCATCAACAATGATCCGGCAAAGATCATCATCGGGCACATCGTCTGGTTTCTCTTGATCTTCAGCTTCCCCCATTGCTGCATCACCGTATTCAGGGGGCGGGTAGTTGTCATCATCCTCTTCTTCTTCGTTGTCTTCCATCATAACCCCTCTTTCTCCGTGCTTGGTCCAAACATTATAGTGTGGCATAAAACCCTTCTCAAGCAGGTGGAAGTGAAGGGTTTTAGAGTTGGAGAAAGCCTTCGTATTCTCACAGACAGTACATGGACAATGCATAAAACCATTCTGCTTGTTTGCCTTAGCCGCTTCGAGAAAATTATGCAGGCCCTTAATATACTCGGAGGTGCGTCGGTCACCGTACATCCATTGCCGGTTCATCTGCGTGCGTTATATAGTTCTCATTATTGAACAACATATAGCTCTCTAGAGCATCTAATTAAAACATACATTGAAACTATGTAAAAAATTTAATTGCAACAACAAATGCGATCATAACCGCAACTAAGGTACCAATTGATCCAACGGCATAATGATACCAAGCCTCAGTATGAATGGCATATTTTCTAATCTTTCTAATTTTCAAGCGCATTGCATCCATCTTGATCTTGTGATCGTCGACGACATCGGCAACATTCAACTCCAATTTCATCTTCTCCTCTTCAACTCTTTGTAATTTTTCTTTCAAGTAATTGTTTTCTTTTTCAACCAAATTTAACTTCTCGACAAGAATTTCTATGTCGGTTGGAATTTCCGGTTCACATACCTCCTAGATTAAAAAATCTATGTCACGTTGGTCGGCATAATTGTCATAAACACTAAATAAAACAAATAGTTATAAAAGATAATATATACCACATCCGAATCATAGACAGGACGAGGGCCGACGGAGGCAGATACCAAAACCATCGCACTATATAATAACAAACAATAATAAAAGTAAGAAAATTACACAAGTATCTATCTAAATCATACAAGTAAGAACTTTTTTCTTTTAGAAAGAAGATAAGAAGAAAAGGCTAACCACGGTGGTGCCGGCGCCGAGATGGGCGCGGGCGATCGACGGCGGTGAGGACGGGGACGGGACAGGACGGACCGCCAAACCTAGACAAATCTTGAGGAAAATGGAGCTTGGACAAGGAGCTTCGAGAGGAGAAAGCTTAAGGGTGGCTCGGGCATTTCATCGAACACCTCATGTGCATAGGAGGTGAGCTAGAGCACCACAAAGCTCTCCCACGGCTGGCCAAAAAAACAGAGCAGTGCATTGCTCTGCTTGCGGGCAGGGGGTATATATAGGCCAACCATTGATCCCGGTTTGTGGCTGGAACCGAGACTAAAGGACACCATTTGGTCCCGGTTCCAGCCACAAACCGGGACCAATGGTTGTGGGCCAGGAGTGAGGCCCATTGGTCCCGGTTCGTGTCTGGAATCGGGACCAAAGGGGTCAGACGAACCGGGACCAATGGCCAACGAGGCCCGGCCGGCGCCCTGGCCTCACGAACCGGGACCGATGCCCCCATGGGTCCCGGTTCGTGAGTGAATCGGGATTAATGGGATTTCAGGCCTGGACCAAAGCCCTGTTTTCTACTAGTGAAAGACGAGGAATTAATGATGGTGTACTTAACGTACGGGGATGCATCCTCACGTACTGTTACATGCTAATGAACTTTTTCTTGATCCTTACGTACGTACTGTTACATGCTAATGACCGTTAAAACAAAAGGTCGCCGCGTCGATCTCGCAGCACTACCCCATGTGGCCATGTTTATTCTTTAGCTGTCGGAAAAGGAAACCAACTTTGGAGTCTGGAGCTGAGAATCAGCACCATTTCGCTCTCAGAAATTAAAAGGAAGTTGATGGGACGCAGCATTAGCTTGCCAAGCAACGGTGGTACGTGCTATCCAGACCTCTAGTACTACTTAACAATGGCAATGGATGGTAACCTTTCGCAATCAGTTGCTACATTAAAAGCAACCAGCACATGTGTCTCGCGCTGTCGTTTCCTATTGTCTCGGTTCCTCACCACACGAAGAATCCGATCCGCATCCAAAACCGTCTGCTTAACCGGTCCAGCCAATGAGGATAACCACCGTGACCAGTCCTATATAGTTTCAGACAGAATGTGGCTCTCAGACAACACTTACAGGTCAAAGGGACGTCCCACAACCAGCTACCGCTCCAACAAACATCTAAGCGAGCTCCTTAGAACACATGCAACAAATTCAAAAGGCCCCTCCCTACTAGTAGCACTACTCTTTGGGTCACTCGCTGCGAGCTCGTTGGGTCGGAAACCATGGGATGGAGCTACCATAGTAGTTGTGCCATTCACCGACCGAGGGTCTCATGCATGTTGAAATGTTTTGGTCCGTGGCCACCGCCATGTCATCACGAGTTCTCTGAGGAAGAATCACTCATCAGTCGACCGACGGACCTCGATCTGACCATGAGCGCCGGTCCGACCATACACTGGCAATTGCTAGTACTCATTTTGTTTCATTTATATGATTTTCTTTTCATGTACCATGTAGGTATGTTGTGCATGTAATTCAGATATTGCTCTCTGAGTTGTCTGCGTCACGTGTACGAGAGGTCGAGGGATCACATCTGAATTACTATGTTATTATAGAATAGATATCAATTTAGGTGCGGATTATGTATATGTACTGGAATACTCAACTGATGTATGGTTTATTACAACTGTTACAGTGATTGGCGATTTTAGGGGCCGTCCATTCACTGCGATCAAACGGTGGAGAAATAGGAGTTACGAGACTAAAATTACATGAAATTACAAATAATTGTGGGACCATTACAAGATTATGGTAAGGCTAATCATTTTCTAAAAGGGTAGATCCGTCCAATTTAGTGTGCAGCGCTGGGAGAAAAGGAAAAGGAAACCTAGCCCCGCACGCTTCTTCTTCCCCACTATGTCGATCCCCTCTCCGCTCGCCTCCTCCTCTCCCGGGTCGCTGCGCCGCCGGCTCAGCCGCTTCTCCTGCGCCTTCTCCTCCCCGCTCCTCTCCTCATAGCTGAGTCCTCGACCAGATCGGCGTCCAGCGCAGGAGGATCCGGGTGGTCGTGGCGGCGGCATCTTCAGCGGCGTCGCCGGACGAGCTCCACGCGGGGGGGAGATATCTCCACGGGCCCGCGCAACCACGTCCCCTCGCTGACGTCGGCCTCACACAGAAGAGGTCTAGTCCGCCCGTGCCGCCGAGGAGGGGGAGCAGCCGTGCCCGGAGGAGGTCGTCCCCAACGCCTGCATCCTAGTCGTCGACCTTAACAACACTGCAGTCGCCGCTGCTGGTCGAGGTCGCCCAGGTTGACACCGGCCCCGCCGGACTGCAGCTCATCCTGCCCGAGGACATGGTACGTACGGTCTCTTGCTCCCCCCTTCATCCCCCTCTGTTGATCTCGACATGTATTGATTTGATTGGGCAGTTCGATTCGGTGCTTCCAAGCGAGGAAGTGGTTGGATGTGCGATGGCCTAGCGGCGTAGATACGTGATAGATCTGTGCTTTGCTGATTGATGCACATGGGGAGCTATGCAGTTTCCCCGGAGAGGAATCAAATTACTTGTAGAATGATATTTGCAGTGTTATTGTTCGTCACGTACAAAGCGCAGGAATCATATTAATAAGTTATACATCGTCTGTGCCATAATTTGCCATCTTGGATAAGGATTGATACAAGACAGAAGGACCAAAATCATGTACACTTGCTCACTAAGTAGAAATTTGCTACTGAGGAAAGCGACAGTTTTCAGAAATTGTTTGGACGGAGGGAAGAACATACAACATATCCCTTTATTCTGCACATTCGTGTCTGATGGAGCAGTTGTAGGACGTTGTTTTTTCTCTTCGATGTTCTTTTCCAGGTGAAATCCATGGCTGCTTCCTAAAACTTATAATTTGTAAGCAGATGTTTCAATTGCCAAAAGATGGTTGTTGTTCTGCCAGTAGACTGACCATCCAGCTTTAAATTTTAGTGTAATATCAAGATATTGCAATTGAACTCCAATGGCATTGACATAGCCAAGCTGATGAAGCACTCGGCAGAGAACCGTGGGATCAAGGGCTTCGACGGAGGCGACGCCGTCGACCCGACCTCGCTGCTCACGGAAGAGTGCGACGTGCTCATCCCGGCAGCTCTGGGAGAGTCATAAACAAGTAATCTTCTTCTTCCTCGTCCCAGCTCACTTCATCCTATCTTCTATCAGATTACTGCTCTGAAGCTCAGTTAAAGTATCCTCCTGGCTGTTATTTTTTTCTGTATCTGAAAACATTTTTGTTAATAAAAAGTCCGTTTGATTTTCTTCTTCTCCTAGGGACAATGCTGATGCCATCAAAGCAAAGTACATCATCGAGGCTGCTAACCACCCAACAGACCCCGAGGCCGACGAGGCAAGAACACCAACATTTTGCCACAAAACTAAGCTGCATTTGTTGACACATTTCACACATTGACTGACAGTAGAGAAATGTACATGTTCGTGGTGCAGATTCTGGCAAAGAAGGGCGTGCTGATCCTACCGGACATCCTGGCCAACTCCGGCGGAGTGATGGTTAGCTACTTCGAGTGGGTGCAGAACATCCAGGGGTTCATGTGGGACGAGGAGAAGGTGAATCGGGAGCTCAAGACGTACATGACCCGCGCCTCGAACATAGTTCTGATTATTTAGGCAGTGTATGGCGCCGTATAGAATGGACAGTAATTATGTATAGTATATCTTCGAAAACCAGAATTGGTTCAATTTGGAAGAATGCCTGCTTTATATGAATTTCTTGCCCGCTTTGCACGCGTTGCTACAAGTGAATTACCATGCCTCAGCCATAATCATCCTTGACAAATATGGAAGTCACCTTTAATATGGAACAGAAGAAGCATGCACAACCTATTTTGCCAGATATGTACGAAGAAGACATAGATTCATGTGGTTACATGGATATCGGCGAGAGGGACTTGGGCGAATATGAGTCATCGCCCAAAAGGAAGAAACTTGCAGATAACAATCCGAAGAAGGCATTGGATTTCGGCAGCAGTGACGAGCCTCTTCATTAGGCTTTTGGTTTTTCTACAATTTCAAGCTTTAGAGCTGAATTATTGTCCCAAGTAGTGTTTACCATTATTTTCGAACCAACAATCACTTCATTCAAGTGACAATTGTGAGACTATGTTTACAAGAATAGGCTTTTAACTTTGAGGTGTTGCTAAATTTTTAGATGAAAGGTTCCTTTGATGCCCGCACACTAAATTGTGGCTTTTACTATTTTTGTATTGCATATGCTGCACTAGTCCAAACCAGTGTTATCTCACGCAACATTCCATGCCAGAGCATTAAATTTGCACTGGTTGGTGATTTCTGATGCATGTTACAATGATTTGCATCATTGAGAAACAGTAAGAATGATTAGCAAGATGAGCTGAGCATCAGTCAAAAACAGTAAGAATGATTAATTAATCGACCAGTTTTACTAAGAATCTCACTACATTTTGGATTGATGCAAATTTGCACAGGCACATTTCATGAAACAAGCAAAGAATATTAGCTAACCTTCTCTGATTTGTTGTAAAAGAACTCTGAATCTATAGGAGGGGCCTAATAGCTGGGCACAACAGACTAAAACAGAGAACCTAAAGGAGGGGGCTAATAGCGGCACACAAGCAGACACACACATGCATGTGTTCAGTTACAACAACCCGAGAAATGACTACATACTCATGAAAGCCAAGAATTCATCGAACATCATCTTCAACCTCCCACAGGTCTTCAACGTATGATGTTTTTAGTACATGATCAGCAGCCATTAAATCTACGATGTTTTTAGTACTGACAAGCACACCCTGCCTACCATGAGTCTTCTCTGCCTTGCCTGAGAATCTAGAACCACGGACTTTTTTCTCTGCCTGCTTGATCTTCTTAGCACGCTTGATCTTCTCAGCACACCAGCAGGTAGCTGCCTGCCGCTTCGGGTCACCTGAAGAATATGGAGAAATAGTTACAAAAGTTTAAGAAATTGCACAGCGTCGGCAGAAAGTGTGATGTCGCAGTTACAACCCCGGATCCAAACAAGTACTAGAAAGAAAAAAGAATTTCCCTGCTCACATATTCCTCTCAACATAAAAGGTTCAGAGTTTCAGAAGTTAATCATGGCTTATTTTGTTCAGGTTAGTCTATGTTGTGTTCTCTTGTTCTAAAGATAAAACATTAAACTAAGTGATGGTCTTGGAGCTTAAATTTAATGGATATTGCAACTAAGAAGTTCAGTTCAATGCTGTTGCTACTGCACTGCTTTTACAAGATTCAGATTTATGCTAGCTAAAAATTGTACATACTGTGCCATCCAATGGACAATTCTATGCACCGTTTATACGGTAGTAGATGAGTAGTATTTAAAATCTGTGCATTGCTTTTCATGGCAACCAATCATAACACAGCAGTTGACATGATATAACAGCTCATAACTGTCGATGGTTGGTCATGTTCTGACAGAACTATTTGGCTGCAGCATATCTTCAGAAGTGAATTAATAATATGGTGTACAATGAAGCTAATTATTCTAGTCAAGTGGTCACATAGTCTTTTTACCATCAGAATCAATGATAAGACACATTCAGTGGGGTTGGAACATGTTTACGATAAATTACCTTTAAAACAAGCTCAAAGTATCCAATATCAGAATCCAGAGTAGTCGGAGTATAAGGCTTGACTACTTCCTCACCAGTAGCATCCTTCCCTCTGCAGTCGGTTAACAAAATACAGAAAACATAATCAGAATATTCGACTCACTCCATGTACCAAAAAGAATGACCATAACTCAACATCATAACTGTAGACCAGGATATGAGCAGTACAAGTGTTCAGACCTGCATCTTATACATTGGCCAATTGCAAGGCCCAACACAGAAGTAGGTCTATGGAAACAAATTTGAACGTGGCCACATTATGACTGATCTGACTCTTCTGCACAAGATCATAGCACATCCATTAATTTTTATATCATACACAAACTTCAAAAGCAGTAATCTTGAATGCAGCAAATAATTTTGTCCACAGGGTACTAAATGTGAAAATGAATCACACAAACAGTTTAAAAATCCCCTACAATCTGCAGGTGCAGAACCATGCAAACTAAATCATGCTGCAACTTTGGACACAAGTTCAAATTTCAGAATCTGCTGTGGACTAAGGATTCCCAGCTGCACTACGTAAGGTGGCCGGCTGCTCACAATACATATTTGCAGTTAAATTCCTCTGACAGCCGGCGACGGTCTGACTAGCAACGCGGGGCGGGGGGGGGGGGGGGGGGGGCGGGGGGTAGGGGAGGGAAAGGTACCTGTCGACGGAGTGCTCGCCTCGCCGGCTGCTTGACGGAAGGGAGGCGCTGCAGTGG
This sequence comes from Elymus sibiricus, assembly GCA_039707655.1. Lineage (NCBI taxonomy): Eukaryota > Viridiplantae > Streptophyta > Magnoliopsida > Poales > Poaceae > Elymus > Elymus sibiricus. The sequence continues at coordinate 396,360,035 of CM077663.1, read as the reverse complement.
GCGGTGGGGCAGGGGAGACTTCGGTGGGCTCGGCGCGCCGCAGCGGACGGAGTTCCTGGCGTTGGGCCGGAACCTTGGTGGCAGGAGCGAAACCAGGGAGGCGGACCGCTGGTGCTTGCCTGGATCGGGGCCGCCGCGGGATCTCTCGATCGGAACGGTGGAAAGCGCGGCGGCGGCGGCTATGCGACCAGAAACAGAATGATCTGCCTGGGGGACGGGCGAGCTAATTCTTCTGCGGAACGGATCGAAGGAGCTTTACCATTCTACCCTTTTGACCAAAAAATAATTCTTTAACTGATTTCCCAGATCTGACGGTCAGAAAAAATTAGAGGTGGAGTTACACGAAATTACAAATCGTAACTTGCCAATCACCATAAAAGAGCTCATGGTTTATATATCTGTGCTTAATTTTACTTCAGAGAATAATAAAACCGCAGTGATACGATGACATGGCCAGGTCGAACGGATATCACTGCCGGCAATATCATGATTTACATGTGCAGTTTACGCCTTCCTAGCTGTGACCAGATCATCTTACACCGAAAGCAACGAGACTATATATGTCCACATACGGTCCGGTGACGCCGGCCATTACGATGTGCAACCTATGTGCATCGTGAGCGACATGCATTGGGACTGGTTCACTCTCAAGAGGTCTGCATGTCCTTAGGTCCTTGGACCCCTTCAAAGGCCTCGCGTGTGAGAACTAGCTAGTGTACATGTAGACGCAAGTAATCTTTGCAAGATCATCTCCTCCGTCGCGTTTGTTAACACTCTGATCTCTCCTATTTGGATTTGAATTCCCTGGTCCCTTTGACCATTGGTGTGCACAATACCATCTTGCATTGCATGGTGTGTTAATCACACTCAGTTAATTAAGCATGCACGTGTCCATTGTCATCTCTAATAGTAGTAAAGTGATTGGAGGCTTGGAGACTCTGAGCTTAGCGACTAAGAGCAAGTACAATAGTGGGCTTATAGCCCGCTTACATGGCATTTTTGTCTATGTGGAGGAGAGATAGATGAAAAAGTAAGGAGAGTGGACTATCATGCAAGAGCCAAGCTATATGCGCATTCCAAGGCAAATACAATAAATACAAAGAACGAGATAGAGAGAAAGTGCAAAAAAATAGTACTCTTATAGCCAACTTTATAGCTAACCTTATTGTATGTATGGCTATAAATGATGACTATATGTGACATGGCAACCTCATATAGCCAGTGTTGGCTATACTATTAACCATGCTCTAAAGAGACATATTGACCATGTGGAAATTAAGAGCGTCGGTTTCAGGGAAGCTTCCTTAACTGCTTGTCTCAAGACATTGAGGGTGGCATTTCAACAGTGTACCCGGCAATAAGAGCATTTCTTTTTTGTTGATGCGTTGTGCTATCCGTGGGTGTTTCTTGCATTGTTCAGCTTTTTAATTATCGCAAAGCCCCAATTGAGAGTTAAGTATGCTATGGCGGTATGTGAGGTCGTGGGATATTTTTACATTCCTTATGTGACTCCTCAACTCAAAATTTACACCAAAAAAAAAAAAGGAGAGATTTCCCCATTATTTTTCTCTAATTAAGCTAGGAAGGTAGTACAAACTTCCAGTCTACATTTTATCATAAGTGGAGTTCGTTATCTTGTACTATCTCTGTAACCAAAAGCAATTGAACTGCAAAAACGTCTTATATTTAGTTAGGGGTAGTAGTATTTAAAATTTATTTCCTCTTAAGACTTTTGAGAATGCCGTACCTTTTGGTTTTCCAACTTGATCCAAAATTCCTTCATTTGGTATTATTAAGTTTGTTAGTATTTTTTTTTTTTGCAGAAACGTGCTGTGGTACATGAGCTCCATGGAGCTTGTTTTTTGAAAAATTCAAAACAAATGTTTCAAGGTTTCAAACAAACTGAAAAATACACATTATCACACAGATGTACACTGCACGTGTCCACATTTTCATGAGAAAACACATTAACAACTGAGCTACACAAAAATAACGATTGGTGATTTTGAATGCAGTGAACAATGTGTGTAGTGTTCACTATATAAAAACAAATATTTTCACTTTTTTTGTAGCTTGCAAATCAATGTATTTTCTCCTGAAAATTTACACACATGTAGTACCCATCCATATGTCAATGTGATTTTTTTAAACTGTTTGAAACATGGAAATATGTTTTTTAAATGTTCCAAATAATGGGCTCCTTGGAGCCTGAACATTAAAACGCCGCACTCATTTTTTTGTCGCTGCTGATAGAATGTTTAGCATATGATCTTAATTGTGGTTTTATTTTCATATCTAGCAATTTATTAATTTATTTTTGTGGGGGTTATATCAAAATAACCACATATGTGTGTTGTTAACATCAATAGTGGATTTGATTTAAAAAAAAAATCAATATATGGTGTTTGTTGTTGTAGAACTCTTGCATCTACCGTTGTAAACACAATATTTGTACTTATAGGGAAATGCACGCATTCCTGGAAATTATGTTTGATGTTGAAGTTATAGTTTGGGCAGTATAACGATCTTTCGTTCTCAAAGATAAATTTAATTCAAATTTAACCAAACAAAAATATATAGCATCATACTCCCCCATCCATGAAATGGTGCTGCTTCACATGTATTTTAGTGTGTATTTAATGTTTCCTCGTACCTTTATAGAGTTTCTAAAGGCTTCTAGAGACGAGTCTAATAAAAAACATGATTTTTATGTGCATAGGAGGATTGTATAACAGAATAATGTTTACGCCTTCCTAGATATATATGACAATATCATGTCATAATTTCATATATGTTCTCCTCGACAACATTACACATATACCAATATTCTACACCGAAAGTGATGAGCCCATATATCTGGCTACATACGTAAATGTATGCATCATGAGCTGACATGAATATGGACCCGTTCACTTTCACGAGCCCGGCATCTTCTTGGTTGAGGCATTCCCATGGCCGCATCTTCTTGGTTGAGGCATTCCCAAGGCCGTGTGGCAGTGAAACTAGTGCACATGTGGACACGAGGATCAAACCTTTGCAACTTCCTCTACTCCGTCGCGCTCGTAAAGACTAGATCTCTAGCAGTGAAGTGATTGGAGTTGTCTCCGTCCCACACATGTGGATCTTGGAGCACATGGTGTCCTAATCACACTTAATTAATTGAGGATGCATGTGTCCATTGTTATCACCTGCAGTGAAGTGACTGGAGTTGGAGACTTTGTGCTCAGTGACTAAAGAGTCACATTGACCGTGTGGAGGCTAAGAGTGGGAAGCTTCCTTGAGTCTTTGTCATGACATCGGGGTGGCATTTCAGCAGTGTACCGGACAAAAAAAGGAATTTTCTTTGACGCATTGTGTTACCCGTGCATGTTTTCCTGCATCGTTCAATGAATCAGTTTGCCGCATCGCCTCGATGGAGAGTTTGGTATGCTATGACGACGCCACGTCGTAGTATATTTTTTTCAGTCCTTTTGGGACTCGCCAACATAAAATTTACACAAAAAATATTTATTTTCCCAATACTCTCCCCCCTAATTATCGTAACAGTAATAGTGAATTTCCAGTGTACAATTTATCATAAGTTGAGCCAGTTATCTTCTTGTACACTATTTAAAATTTCTTTCCTCTTGACGATGCAAGTCTAATAAAAAACAAGTGTAACAAAGCCACCCATAGTTTCATCCAGAAGAACAGCGATGCATCATTCACATTTTATACACATCTTTCGGTTTTGCCAAATGAAACCAAAAGACTGTCGAAGTCGAGGCCAAACCATGAGTGATACGTTACTTCGAGTAGTTGGTGATTTACTATGAATCACTGGCACCAGCGCACCAGACATAGATGTCCAGGTCCTTTTGGTCAACATGGGAAAATCCAACAGAAACATGCCAAATGGTAGTTAACAAAAGCTAACGCCACCCTATCTTCCTTGTGTGATCGAGTAGCTGATAATTCAGCAAGATAGTAATCAACGAAGTTTTCCTTTGGGAAAGTAGATTTAAAGCTTTTCCTTTGTACCACTATCGATAACAGAGTTGCTGACTTCTACCGTTTTGCCTATTTTGGAGGTCAGAAGCGTACGTCTACATGACATGCATGGACTTTTATCAGTGTGTCACTAGCAGTTGGTGGCAGCTTGCGATCAGCTAGTTGAGGCAAATTAATATGTACATGCGTCGTGAGCGATATGTTTTTGTGTGTGAATACGCTGGATGCGTATCATTCATACCGAAAAAGGGTTTCTCCCGCTTTGTATTACAAAGCAACCAACACCGATACATAGATCGCTGGGGCGAGCAGCACAACAAGCCCAAAAGAAAAAGAAGAAGAAACAAATGCCAACAGCGGCAGCTCGACAAAGCGCGGATGATCCGCCACCGCTGCGCCCACCGGAAACAAACCACCATACGAGGCTCCGATCCTCCGCGTACCAAGCAGCACCTCCAAGAAGGAATGCGACGCCGACGACGCTGCTGCCCGGACGGGTCCTGGGGTTTTCCCCGACATGCGGAGGGAGGTTGGGGATGGATACCACCGACACCCTCCAGGAAGGAATGGTGGCACCCGCAGGCGTCACCGCATCGGAGCCGAAGACCGGCAAGGATTTCTCCCGTACTCCAAACCCCGCCGCCCAGCCGAACCGGAGCCGACCAGCCAAACCTCCGCCCACCACCATGCGCCATCTCGGTTGCGCCACCACCCACGCCGCCTCACTGCGAACACCATCACGAGGCCAAGAGGACCGGAGAGAAGCTCACCACGACGGGAGCAGCAACACCGAAGCCGAGCGGGAGGGAACCACCTCCACCGCCGTCGTGCGGGAGGCCCGTGCCTCCGGCACCGTCGCGGTCGCCGTTCGGACGCGGCAGCGGGGCATGCCGGGCCACCCTTGGCCCAGCCAGGCCCGAAGCGGGCCCGTTAAGCCCCGCCGGCCACGTTGCAGCAGGCTGGCGTCGGCGCCGCCAGCACCCAGCCGCTCGTTGCGTCTCCCCCGCCTCCCAGAAGCCACGCCGGAGACCATCCCCACCGCCAGCCCGCCCAGGCCCAGATGGGGCCCGAAGGGCCTAGATCTGGGCCGAGCGGGCGCCGCCAGATCACGCCGCCGCCCAGCAGCTCGCCTGCGTCGCGCCGCGGAGCCCCGCCGCCACGCCAGACCGCCGCCGCCTAAGTGCACCCCCCGGTGCAGCTCCGCCCGCGCCGGAGAGCGCCAGGAGGGTAAGGGCAAGGGGGCCGCCGCCACCAGCAGCCCCGGGGCCAGGGCGGCCGCGGGTGCCGACGACGGCGGCAAGAAGGGAGGAGGGAGGGGGGCTGGAGGGAGGAGGGGGGTGGCGCGGCCGGTCGCCCGCGCGGGGGCGACGCGGTCGTGAGAGGTTCCCGTTTTCGAGTGTCTCCTCGCGTATCATTCATTGATAGGCAGAAGAAAAGATAGTTGGTTACATTGGACATGCTTGATCGTCAATACAATATATATTTGACTGCCTTGCAATTTGTTTGACCGAATAAAATAAAGAGATTGATGAAGATGTTATGGAGGTTGGTGGGTGCTGATCAGTCATTGCCAACTTGGACAACTGATTTAACTATAACTGGTTTCAGAATGAAAAGTCGCCCACTTAGGCTCAGACCAGTGTTACGTACGTCCACGGAGAAACTGCACGTAGGAGTAGTTGATTTGCTCAAATAACTCCTGGCCAATGGTACGCGGATTGAAATGGTAATCAGCTTCTTCGTGAAAAGTTCGCCTAGAGTTTCCGTAGCATCTTCATCTTTACAGCGTAATTAAAACCCATTCTCTCTCCCAACAAAGACGAAGAAGGTTGGTTCTCTTTCCCAACAAAGACGGAGAATTTAGGTGTATGTAATCGTACTGGGATGCATTATGCATATCCACTGTTACAAGCTAATGACCGTTTAAACAAAAAGGTTGGCGCGTCGGCCTGGTAGCACTAGCCGATGTTCCTTCTTTAGCTGTCGGAAAGGGAAACCAACTTTGGAGTCTGGAGCTGAGAATCTTCACCTTTTCGCTCTCAGCAATGAAAAGGAACTCGATGGGACACAACATTAGCTCCGCAAGCAACGATGATACTATCCAGACCTCTACTTAACAACGGCAATGGATGGTAACCTTTCGCGAGCAGATGCTACATTAACATCAACTAGCACATGTGTCTCTCGCTATCGTTTCCTCTTGTCCCGGTTCTTCGGCACACGACGAATCCGCATCCAAAACCGTCTGCTTAACCGGTCCAGCCAATGAGGATAACTACCGTGACCAGTCCTATATAGTTTCAGACAGAATGTCACTCTCAGGCAACACTTAGAGCATCTACAGCCGGACCCCTATACCATCCTCAAACGTCCGGGCAGGCCGCCCGGTCACAAAAAATCGATCCAGACGGGCCTCTCAAACCAGCCTCAAACGCCCGGCCTGACCGGCAACCCTCATTTCCAGCCCAAAAATGAGGCGGGTATAGGGGAGCCCGAGCGCGTCCGGGCACGCCCGTCACGTCGGACTGACAGCGTGACCCCACGCGGACTCGCCGGGAAACCCGAAGGTCCGACGGGCGCCTTGACCGTCGCCGCAATGTGAACGCCGTGTGGCGCCGCTCAGCCTTCCTGCCCGAGGTCAGGGCCGGCTATTTAAGCCGGCCGGCGCCCCACAGCCCTAACACATCCGCCTCCTCCCTCTCTCCACCGCCAGCCGAGCCCTTCCGCCTCCTCTCGCCGTTCCCTCTCCGTTAGGATGGTCCGTCAGCTCATCACCACCTATGCGCAGCTGACGCCGGAGCGGCGCCGGCAAATCGAGGAGGAGTACCACGCTCGCCGCGCCGCCCGCATCGTTACGGGTCTCCCTCCGGACTTGTCGGAGACGGAGGAGGAGGTGGAGGAGGAGGAGGAGCTGCCGGAGGAGGAGGAGCCGGAGGCAATGGAGGAGGAGGAGCCGGAGTAGGAGGCTCCCGGCTTGACCATGGCGGAGGCGGACGCGGAGTTCGCCGTCGCCCAATCGGACGAGATGGCGGAGCAGCAGGCCATCCTGGATTCCATCCGGGATGAGGCCGAAGTGGAGGCCAACCGCCGGCTCATCCGGCAGAGGCAGGCGGAGGCCGACGCCCTCTTCGACGAGCTGGAGGCCGAGGAAGCCGCAGCGGAGGGGGCCGCAGCGCCGGCGCCGGAGGGGGCGGACCTGCGGCTGCCGCACATCTATCCGCCGGAGGGGACGGAGATCGTCCACATCTCCGACGAAGAGTAGATAGCTCTTCATGTAGTACGTATGTTTTATTTAGTTGCATGCATTTGTATGGATTTGAGAAAAAAATATGAGATGTCCGGATGCAACGAGCTTTATTTGAGGCGTGACCGGTCAGTGTCCATGAACGCGTCCGGACGCGTTCGCAGGCGTTTGAGGGACCAGATTTTTAAGGTCCGGCTGTAGATGCTCTTACAGGTCAAAGGGATGTCACACAACCAGCTACAGCTCGAACAAACCTCAAAGCGAGCTCCTTATGACGCATGCAAAGTCAAAAGGTTCCTTCGCTGGCTAAAGTCTTTTGCTACTAGTAGCACTACTCTTTGGGTCACTCGCTACGAGCTCGTTGGGTCGCAAACCATGGGATGGATCTACCATAGTAGGTGTGTCATTCACCGACCAAGGGTCTCGTGCATGTTGGCATGTTTTGCTACATGGCCACCGCCATGTCCTCACGAGTTCTTTGAGGAAGAATCACTCATCGTTCGACCAACGGACAATGGCAGTTGCTACAACCACTGTAATCTAGCCTCGATCCGACCATACAATTAAGGGGCGTCAGTCCTACCATACAGTGGCAATTGCTAGTACCCATTTTCTTCCATTTATATGATTCTCTTTCCCATGTACCACGTCGGTATGTTGTGCACATAATTCAGATCTTGCTCTCTGAGTTATTTGCGTCACGTATACGAGAGATCGAGAGATCACATCTGAATTACGATGTTATTATACAATAGATAGAAAAATGCACTCGATTTACGTGCGGATTACGTATATGTACTGGAATACTCAACTGAGGTATAGTTTATATACATGTGCTTAATTTTACTTCAAGAAATAATAAAACCGCAATGATACCATGACACGGCCAAGTTAAGCGGCTGTCACTGCCGGCAATAACATGATGTACATGTGCAGTTTACGCATTCCTAGCTGTGACCAGATCATCCCATATATTCTCCTCGACAAGAATATGCATATACTGCACCAAAAGCGACGATACTATAAACTTATGTCCACATACTGTCTGGTGACGCCGGCCATTACGACGCGTAATGTATGCGCATCGTGAGCGACATGCATTGGGGCCGGTTCATTCTCAAGAGGCCTGCATCTCCTTAGTTGGACACGTTCCAAGGCCTCGCGTGAGAGAACTAGGTAGCGTACATGTAGACGCAAGTAATCTTTGCAAGATCCTCTCCTCCATCGCGTTTGTAAACACTCTGATAACTCCTATTATGATTTCAATTCCCTGGTCCCTTTGATCATTGGTGTGCACAATACCATCTTGCATTACATGGTGTGTTAATTACACTCAGTTAATTAAACATGCATGTGTACATTGTCATCTCTAGTAGTAGTAAAGTGATTGGAGTCTTGGTGACTTTGAGCTCAGCGATTAAAGAGACACCTTGACCATGTGGAAACTAAGAGCATAGGTTCCGGGGAAGCTTCCTTAACTCCTTGTCATGACATTGCGGGTGTCATTTGATCGGTGTACCCGCGAAGAAAAAGATTTTCCATTGACGCGTCTTGTTGTCCGTGGGTGTTTTCATGCATTGTTTATCATTCCAATAAGTTTGTCGCATCGCCCAGATTGAAAGTTCAGTATGCTATGGCGGCATGTCACGTCATAGAATACTTTTACAGTCCTTTTGTGACTCGTCAACACAAAATTTACACCAAAAAAACAGATATTTCCCCTTGTTTTTTCTCTAATTAACCTAGAAAGATAGTAAAGCAAATCGTCTACATTTTATCTTAAGTTGAGCCAGTTATCTTATAATGTTTAAAGTTTCTTTCCTCTTGAGACATCTGAGTCTCGACGATGTGAGTCCAAATAAAAAGTAACCAAGCCGCCCATAGTGTAATCCAAAAGAAGAGGGGGTGCATGATTCACATTTTATTTATACCTTTCGGTTTTGCTAACTCAATCCAAAAAGTCTATTTGTGAAATGTTAACCTATTGTTGATATATTAATTTTTGCTAGTATTTTTTTTGTAAAAATATGTTTTGGTGCTTCAGCTCCATTGAGCTTTTTTTTTTGAAAAATTCAAAACAAATAGTCCAAAGTTTCTCTTAAAACGCACACATTGTCATACAGATGTATATTGCATGTGTCCTTATTTTCATGAGAAAATACATTGACAAGTGAGCTACACAAAATCACACATTGTCACACTATATAAGACCAACGTTTTTCACCTTTTGTGTAGCTTGCGAATTAATGATTTTCTCCTCAAAATTTACACAATCTTAGTATACATCCATATGTCAGTGTGGACTTGTTTTTTTTTAATTGTTTGAAACTTTGAAATGTGTTTTTTTAATGTTTCAAGAAAGGGCTCCATGGAGCCTGAGCACTAAAACGCCATACTCGTGTTATTCTTCTCGATTGTCTGACAGAATAATGTTTACACCTTCCTAGCTACATACGGAGTATATACCTGCAAAAAAAAAGCTACATACGGAGTATATGACATCATCACCTCATAATTTCGTATATGTTCTCCTCAACAACAATACACATATACCAATATTCTACACCGAAAGTGACGAGACTATATATATGTCTACATACTGTCTGGTGACGCCGGCCATGCGTAAATGTATGCATCACGAGTGACATGAATATGGACCGGTTCACTCTCATGAGCCCTGCGTCTTCTTGATTGAGCCGTTCCCAAGGCTATGTGGTAGTGAAGCTAGTGTACATGTGGACGCGAGGATCGAATGTTTGCAAGATCCTCTCCTCCGGTGCATTTGTAAATCTTTCATTTCCTCGAGTACCATTCGATCATTTGGACTGTACTACCTGGAGCACATGGTGTGCTAATCACACTCAATTAATTAAGCATGCTTGTGTCTATTGTCATCCCGGGTAGTAAAGTGATTGGAGTTGGAGACTTTGAGCTGATCGACTAAGGCTGGTTGTAATGGGAGTATTATAGATAGTATCATCCATGTCAACTAGACAATTTTGATGAGATAACATAAAATTAAATGAAAAAAGAGAGGGTTGAGTATCATATCATGATACCGTATCATATTAAATGATGTGCTACTAGTATGTGTCATGCATGGCAATAAATGAGCTATCCTATGATACAAACATATGATAATATGCATTACAGATGTAGTATCATACGCTAGTATCATATGCATGATACTAGTATATGATACTCCCCATTACAACCAGCCTAAAGAGTCGTATTGACCGTTTGGAAATTAAGAGCATTAGTTTGGGGGAAACTTCCCAAACATCGAGGGTGGCATTTCAAGAAACATATTTTTTGTCGACGTGTCAGTGTTATCCGTGGGTGTCTTCTTCCTTCGCTCAAATTTTTAATCACTTAGTCGCATCGCACCGATCCGATAGAGAGTTTATTATGATATGGCGGCATGTTATGTCGTGGAATACTTTTACAGCCCTTCTGTGACGTCAACACAAAATTTACACCCAAAAAGAGGAGATAACCCCCCTAATTAACCTAGCAGTGATACTAGTAAATTTCTTTTTTGAAAAACACCTCATATATTAATTAATCCAAAGAAATGTTCTTACAAGCATTCGTTACAGCATACACCACGCAGTGCGGAACAGAATTAATAAGAATCCCATCAGACCTAGTGCTAAAGCTGAACTTAGCAATCTCATGTGCCACCCCATTGGCAATCCTATTTATCTTTGAAATATGAAAATTTGGAATCATCCTGGAGATACTCAGAGCCTCATTCATCAGATCAGCCATAGGGAACCTACCAAGCTTCTTATTCGCAAGGAAGGAATGTACGAAAGCACAGTCAGTCTCTAAAATACTAGACTGGTGAAGGGTGATACCTATATAAAGTCCTGCGAGGCAGGCGCGGAGCTCAGCTCCATTCACACTGGTATAGCAATCAATAAAATCCCAAGAAGAAACAATAATTTCTGCAGAAGAATTGCGAGCTACAACCCCACACTGGCTGCATTAGTACTCTCCATAAAACTGACGTCAACATTGATTTTGATATGGTCCTTAGGGGGAGGTGTCCACATAGGCCACATGATTTTTTACCGAAGCATAATCAGCTACAACACCACTTACCTTCTCCTTACCTTTGTTACTAGCGGTCAACTGAACAGTGTCGTGACAGGATGTAAAGGTGGCCCAATAATTGTCCACAAACCGAGCAGAGGCACTAATGGATTCTTTCCCCTTTCCAAAAATTAAATCATTTCTTAAATGCCATGCTCGCCAGAAAAGAAACAATAATTGCTCCCTCTGCTGCACGCTCAACCGATTCAACAAAATCAATAACCAATCTGGACCGAGCATTTGAAGAACTCCTCATCCGGAATGTTCCACAACTCTCTCAAGGTTAGTCGCAGAGCATGAGCCTTAGAGCAATTTACTAGAGCATGAAAAGTACTTTCGTCTTCTACACCACAAATACTACACATACCTGACTCAGTCTGATGGTGCTTAACTCTATTCATCTGGACTGCCAAGCTATTAGTTGCAACTCTTCATGCAAAAATTCTGATCTACTGAGGGATATTAGCCTTCCAAATTAATTCCCAAATCCCCATTACCCCCTTTGATTCACCACTAGATTGTCCAACAGTGTCCTGATTATCCTTTAATTTAAGCGCAAAATTGTACGCACTTTTAACAGAGAAAATACCATTCTTTTCATGGTGCCACGCAACAAAATCATCATCCCTAGAGGCTTGAATACGAATCTTAAGGATTTTCTCTGCATCATGTGGATAGAAAATATACTTTATCAATTTTTCGTCCCAACACTTACGCCCGCTCATGAACAAATTAGATACCCACTTCAATCTGGTATTATGCCTCCTAGCTGAGATTTTTAGGCCATGTCCCCTTGGTATCCAATTATCCCTCCAAATATTAATACTAGAACCATCGCAAACCCGCCAAATGATCCCCTTCTTAAGCAGTTCCAGACCATGAGCAATCCCTTGCCAAGTCACTGAAGTAGCATGTGGAAACACCGTATCCAGAATATGTCCCTGAGGATACTACTTTGCCTTCATCAGTTTTGCACATAGCGAATCCGGATACACCACCAAATGCCATGCCTGTTTAGCCAAAAGAACTTGATTAAAAAGTGTGAGATCCCTAAAGCCCATGCCACCCTTACCTTTAGGCCTTGTTAGTTTGTCCGACGCCTCTTATCTTTTCCCTCTCATCCTCCCCTTTCTCTCCCATCTCACTGTGACTCCCACACCTTCATGGACGACCTCGGCCTTCCCCTCGCACCAGGCCGTGCCCGGTCGCTAGCGGCACAGCCGCCCTCGCTGTTCACCCGTGATGCATCGTCAACCTCAACTGCCAGTTATGCTCAGCCTCGCACCGCCGGCCAGGGAGCTAGTGATTCACACGCGGAGCTCGGGGGGCGTGCTTTGAACGCCACCAGACAATGCCGTCACGTCGGCTACGCACAAGGTTGCGCCTTGGCCTTGCTGGTCGCGCTGGCATGAGCATGCATGGCCCTCGCCGTGGTGGACATAGTTGTGGCCGCCTCAACCTGCACCGTTCTTACTCCGACGGACGTGTGCATGTGTACTATTTGATGAAATGTGTGCGGTTAAAAAAGCTTGAGTGAGAAGAGTGTTGATGATCACATGTGGGCCTGTCTTGTCATAATGCCCAACATAAGGTCAAATAAACGCTACTGACTTTTATGCCATGTCAGATCTAACGAGTGGACCCGATCTGTCATAATCGTGATTAAAGTTAACCAACAAAATAATCAGTGCAACATGGTATTTCTTTTAAACAACGAATCAAAATTGTGGTAGGTTTTTTTTTTTTGAAAAACAGGTAGGTTTTTTAAACCCTAACCCCCATTGTGGTAGTTTTGTGCTATTTACTCGATGACTCGCGCTTGTTCCCGTGTGCCCTCCTTCACAGAACATTCAATGCAGCCTAGCTGCATCCTCTTCTTTCTTCTTTCTATCTGCAATTAGACCTTTAAATCCCTTCACCTTGATATTTGAATGCTTTAAATGTTTATTTACGTTTGAATGCCATGAAACAGTGAAATTTCTCATCCCTGCAACCTTCATTCATATTTTCATGCTCTTTACATTGCGTTTGGATGTCTGTATTGGACTCCTGAATTGGAATTTGGTGTTTCCAGCTACCAAGGATGCACACCGAAACGTCAAATGGAAATGGACCCAAATACATTAGCAAATGTAGTATTATGCACTCTCCCCTTCCGCGTTATAGAGGGTCCTCCTATTTGGCGACCTACACGTTGGAAGACGAGGAAACACGTAGGGTGGGGGGTCTAGCATCGTTACATGGGTTGGCCCAACTCCCGCGCATTCACTGCATTTTTTCCTACTCATGATAAAGGGATGGCTACAGCTCGGACATCTCGACACCTCCACTTGGCATCTCTTCCAGTCCACCAACGATTGGTGGGTGAGTCAATCTGACAACAACATTCCAAACCGGAAGGCGATGGCTTCATTAACCATGCTTATCTCTTGGACAATTTGGAACGAAAGAAATACACGCGTCTTCCGTCAAAAGAGCGCCCCGCCGATGGTCCTGCTTAGAAATATCAAGGTTGAGGCGGCGGTTTGGGTCACCGCAGGTGCCAAACACCTGGGTACTATGATGCCGGGAGAGTAATGACTTTTGTATTGACGGTGTGTTGTAATGCCCTACTGTAACACAACAAACTCTACTCTCTCTTAATTAATAGATGAGGCAAATCTTTTGCCTCCGTTTCAAAAAAAATAGTTTGTTTGTCTCTGGTTCGTACGTTTCTATCAGGTATGTTTCATTCTTTCCTCCAATACTGCTTTGTCAAAACAAACAAAAAAAATGTTCAGATTCAAAAAATGTTTCTGATTTTGAAAAAATGTTCAAGAAATCATAAAATGTTTGTGGATTTTCTAAAAATGGTCGCATATAAAAACAATGTTCATGATTTTAGAAAAATATTTATGATTTATAGAAAATTTTATGTATTCAAAAAATATTAATGATTTGTTTAAAAGTGTTAACTAAAATATTTTTTATTAATATAAAATAATGTTCATGAATTACAAAAATTTCATTTATTCAACAAATGTTCGTTGATTCAACAAATATTCATGCATTTCAAAAAAAACAATGTGTCAAACAAAACAATGTTCATGAATTTAAACAATGTTCACAGATTTCAAGGAATATTGATTCAAAAAAATGTTTTACAATTAAAATAAACTTTGTATAATTTTCAAAAATATTCCACAATTTCACAAAATGTTCGCAAGTTCGAGAAATGTTCACAATTTTAAAAAATATATTCATGGATTTGGAAAGATGTTCGCAAAATGAAAGAGAAAAGAAAAAATGAAATTAAAAATAAAAAGAAACATGAAAAAGGTAAAAAAAAAGAAGAAGAAAAATGAAACAGCAGAGAAAGAAAACTGAAAGACAAAACACAAAAAAAAAAATTGGATTGGGCTGTTACAGGGCTTCCTCGTGTTGAACTGTACTGTCACGCTGTGTACATTGTAACGTTAGCCTGTACCTTTCTAGTCCTAGTCTTCAGGGCACGTCCTCATCCTTAGCATCTCTAGCTGATCGTGCCCTGCATGTAGGGGACTCTCGCGTGTATATGTACAGGTGTTGTAACTGAATCAGATACTGTGCATTCTGCTCATCATTCTTCTCCTCGTTCCGACTCCGATCTCGTTCTCTGGCCCAAAACAAAAATCCTCCTCTGGCCGCCGCGGCCCTCGCCGATCCTGCACGCCTCGCCGCCGGATCCCATCTCCTCTGGCCGTCGCGGTTCTCCCCGTCCCTGCACGCCCCGCCGCCGGGTCCCATCCCCTCCGGCAGTGCACTGCCGCCGGATCCCCATCCCCTCATCTGCCCTCTTCTTCTTCCCCTTCCCTGCCTCCGGGGCTCCTGTTCGTCCTCTGCCCAGCATTGGTTCAGGAGCAAAGGTTCAGAGCGGATGCATTGATGGAGTTCTGCAGAGTAAGTAGCTATGCCACAGCCCACAGGTTATAGTGCCATTTGCTTCAGTTAATATTCTTACTTGTGACCGTGGGAACTACAGTATAAATTTCTGAAGTTCTGTACCCCTGGTGTTGAGTTCTGATTTTCCTTACATACTCTCTCTCTCTCTCTCTCTCTCTCTCTCTCTCTCTCTCTCTCTCTCTCTCTCTCTCTCTCTCTGTGTGTGTGTGTACATATATTTGGTCACTCATAGCTTACAATCTCTTTCGGCAGTTGGACATGCGGTTGAAGAATTTTTGTCATATAATTGAGAACTCTCCAGCTTACCCAGTTATTATATGCTCCCTCCGTTCCTAAATATAAGTCTTTTTAAAGATTTCATTAAGGGACTACATACGAAGAAAAATAGATGAATTTATACTCTAAAGCATGTCTATATACATCCGTATGTAGTCCTCTAATGAAACCTCTAAAAAGACTTATATTTAGGAACGGAGGAAGTACTATGATAGCAACAGGTAAACCAATTTCAGGGTATTATGGTTGCATTTCGCAACTTATTTTCTTACAAGGCGTATGGTTTTGTTATAAAAGGCGAGACGCATACAGCAAGCTGACACTTCAATATTTGCAGAACTGTACTATCGTTACCTCCTATCATCAATGCTGCACATTCTGCTATCACCCTGAAAACAAGAAATGTGTTTACCGAACACACTGCTACATACCACATCTAGATAATAATTGAAAGGAGTGAGAGATTTCAATATCTGCCCACCCGAGTCAGCAGGGACCCTGGCTTCTCCCCCAATTATTGACAAATATTTATTTACAAAGAAGAATATCATGCAATCCCTGCAGCCTTCATTCATCCTTTTTGCTCAAGATAACTTAAAATATTTTCAATTATGCACCGGACAACCATCTACAATTATACCCTTTGCAGTGGGGCAAGAAGCCAGAGGGCATCCATCTGAAACATTGCCCCACCAGTTCAAAGTGATGTTATCTAGTTCCAGGCATAAATATATCAGGACAGCCATGAATGCCAAACCAGCATCAAGGGCACCTGAAAGAAGATAATTGTGTCTCTTCCACCAGTTATGTTGGTACTTATAGACCACATAACCTGACAAAAATGCAACGGATATCCACGCCGTGTAGTTGACTGCAGTGGCAGGAGGCATATGACTGATTCCACCAAGCAGCACAGGCATATTGACAAGTAAGATCCATTTTTGGCCTGGGAATGCCTTGTGTGCAAGCCAGACAAGGAGGGGAGCAATGGCACCGCCCAAAAAGAACCAGTTCACAGCAGAGTATGTTCCTAAGTCACCGAATATTCTCCGTGGGCTAATAAGGCCCCATATGACTGATGCATCGTAGAATAAATGGTCGTAAGGACATGTCCAAGGGCTGCCTGCTGGGAGGAGATCGGTGTTGCATATATTGGGGATTGTGTCCATCATCCACCATGCTGTTCCAAGGTACACAAATGCTGATATCAAAGTGCCTACAACCTGTTATTTTCAAGACTTCACTTTTAATTAGGGACACTTGCAGTTGATATATACAATGGGAAAATGTGATTATATATCTTGGACAAGTAACGGTCATTGTTCATGTGACTAGTGTAGTA
This sequence comes from Elymus sibiricus, assembly GCA_039707655.1. Classification (NCBI taxonomy): domain Eukaryota; kingdom Viridiplantae; phylum Streptophyta; class Magnoliopsida; order Poales; family Poaceae; genus Elymus; species Elymus sibiricus. The sequence goes on along the minus strand of CM077663.1, from coordinate 396,343,164 downwards.
GCTGACCTGAGCCATAAACATGGTCCTTGGGGGAATCTTCATGTAGTGGCCCAACTTAAAATCTTGCAGAAATGCTAGAGCTTGACGTGGGGCAACGTAGCCATATACCTTGAAACACATGTTTGCAACAGGTCGTCCAGGATATAAGTAACCCATGATGTACTCCGTGATGATATTCAAACCTGGAGTCTGTCAATATGATATAATAAATAACTAGCTTCTCCTAGAGCTGCAAGACATAGTATCCATCTGCATTAATTCATGTTTGGAGCCCATATATACCTGGTTGGTTGTTGCTGTGATGATTCCAATTGGAAGGGTGTAGAAAATGGAAAGGGCGCATGCAAGCAGTATCCCCCACCAGGGTAACTGAAGTTGCTCAATGTAGTACTCACAAGTGAAGACGGTGATTGCAACACTGGCGACAAGGATGCAAATGAACCACCATTCAGGGACCTGCCTGTATCTCCTCATAAGCCTTGTGTGTACATCCATCTTTTTATCCTGGAAAGCTGATTTGCTTAACTGCCAAATTTCACTGGACACAAGTATTGTATTGCAAGTTTAGTCAGATATATATCTACTTTTGCTCAAAAGACAAAGGAAACAGATAGTGAAATTGCGTACCTTCCATGGAAAAGGAGAACATGGACAATGGTTGCGGTCAGGCAAGCAAAACCAAGACCATAGCTGACAGCAAAGAAGGTGCTTATGTATAGTGGCCCATTCTTCTCATAGGCATTTGCATCGAAGTGGAACTCGGAATCCACAATACTAGAGATGTTGTATTTCTGACCAGACGCCGTAAAGAGACCATCTGAAAAGATGGGGAAATTCTGCGCCTCGTAGACGTTAAACCAGTAGGCGATGGGCGTGACGAGATAAATGTAGATGAAGAAGCCCGCGGCAATGTTGGCAGTGGCAAACAAGGGGCTAGCGAGAGGGCTTCCGAGGTATGAGGAGATGGATGACCAGTCAAGTCCAATTGCACCTATGCCAAGGCCGTGGAGGCCTGAGCCAAGCTGTTGAGCGACTACAGAGGTGGGAAAGATCCAGCAGATCCAGGAAATGGAAGTGAGCATCTCGATCAGGTAGCCTGGGAAGATGTAGTATGCAAAACTGCACCCGAATGCCACCATGAAGAATTGAGTGCGCGTCAGGCCACCTTTGCGCCTTCGTTCCTTCTCATGAAGTGCCCTGATCAGCATATGTATCATGAGTGATTCACGAATCTGTAAGTTACTTGTTCATAAACACATCTTTCTTATTACTTGGTAGAAGTTTCATTTCAACAAACTGTTGAAAAAATCCTGAATAAAGCGCTGAATTTTGAGGCAGTATTTACGACTATACGACAATCTTGATAAACATGAAAGGTTTCTGTTTTGATGAATGTGTTTGCTAACTTCTGAAGTCACAAATTTATCCATGCATTTAGAAACTGTGGGCCTCAGACCTCAGTTCAGGAGGAACTGGTAAAAGTTAAAGACTGCATTTTGGTCATAAAATACAGTAGGTGGTTGAATCTTTGCATTTACTGCAATCTAGTAATCCTGATGATTCGTTATAGCTTCCTGTTTTTGCCCCTTGTAGAATTATTGTCGTGAGTAACACGGAATCTTGGAAGTGGTAATAATATTCTGTTTTTTTCCCCTTCACTATCTTTCTTTTAGAGCAACTCCAACGCGGCGACCCATTTCATCCGCGCGTGTCCATTTGGGTCGTCACGGACAAAATCGGTGGCCCAACGCGCCGACCCATACCCAAATCGTGTCCGTCCCCAGTCCGCGCCGACCCATTTCAGGCCCTATTTTGAGCCGGATTTGCGTCCGCGCGGACACGAAACGGACGCGCAACGCGTCCCCTCCGCGTCTGCCGTGGGACCACCAGTCAGCCCTTCAACCACCGCCCGCGTCTTATTAAATGCCAGCGCCTTCCTCCGGGCCCGCCTGGCAGTGGGTGGAAGGTCCGCGTGGCCGTCCTTTTTAATGGAAGCGTGCGACAGGGCCGTCCTCGTCCACTTCCTCGCTTCCGTCCACATCTGGCCACGCCTGCTCCCTCGCCGGCGACCAGAAAACCCTAGTAGCCAGCCAGCCACCCATGGGGTTTTTCAATGGGAAGGGGAAGGGGAAGTGGAAGGGGAGCGCCGGCGCGAGCTCTTCCCGCGGGCGCTCGCCACCGCCACCGCCACCGCCGCGAGGGTCACCACCGGCGCGGCTCCGGCTGTACATACCAATCCACCAGGCGCGGTGGCACTGGCAGTACTGCCGGCCACTACAGTATCCAGACGTCAACCTGCACCATGGTTGGCGTCTGGATCCACAGCAGATCCCCATTCCGACAGTGCCCCGATCGGCGCGGGCACACGTGGAGGAGGTTCGCCGGCGCCGGGAGCTCCTCACGCCGGAGCAGCGGGCCATGCGTGCCTACGCGCCAGACTCCCCCAACCGAGAGCGCTATTTCGCGCTAGAGCACGAGGAGGAGCGCCGGCGGGGAGTCCACGTCGACCACTCCGTCCCTCCTCCGCCTCCAGAGGTCCTGTCGGAGGAGGAGGACGAAGAGGCGGCGTACCAAGACGCCCTCGAGCTGGCCCTCCAGCAAGCGCCGGGGGCCAGTAGGATCGAGGGGGACGCACGGTGGGAGGGCCTGGACCGCACCCTCGCCTTGTCGGCTCCGGGGGACTCCGTCCACACCCCGCTGGAAGTCCCGGAGCTTCCATCGCCGCCGCCGCCACCGCCGCCCACTATCGAGCCCGCGCCCTCGCGGAAGCGCTCGCCGCCTCCGCCCACTTGTTCAGTCGAGAAGTACGACTGGGTGGGCGTGCTCCGTGAGTGGGTGAGCGCGCCGGCCGTCTACTACAACGCCACGCCGGAGGAGGAGGCGGCCCACCTCTAGGAATGGAGGCAGCACTGGCTCGCCGAGGAGGAGGCGGACGGCCTGCGGCAGATGCGGTGGGAGCAGGAGGAGGAGGCGCTACGCCTCGAGGAGGAAGAGGAGGAGCGCGCCCGGCTTGCCGCAATGCCGCCGCCGCAGCAGACGCCGGAGGAGGCTGCCCTGGCAGCCTACCAGGCGGCATTCCCGTGGGCTGGGCCGGCCCCCACCTTCATCGACCTCACTGTCGGCAATGAAGACGAAAAGGGTAAGGACAAGGTGGACGGCTAGGGCATCGTGCGGGCGCGAACTTTTTTTTTTCGTTTTTATTAATATTTAATTATGTTTTAAGTGGACTTTGGCCGGCGGTTGACCGGCCACGTATGTTTAATTATTATTTTATTAACGTCTGCATGTGGTCCCGTGTTTTTTTCGAACGCAATTTTAGATCTCGCTCCCGTTGGACGCACCAGCCGACCCAAATAAAAAAGCGGACACGTCCGTCCGCCTGGCCGACCCAAACGGACGAAAAGCGGACAAACCGCGCGTTCGTTTGGGTCGCCCGGTTGGAGTTGCTCTTACTAGCCAGATGATGGCTGATTGGCGGCCTTCTTATTTACTCAGGATAACTGGACACCCTTGTGGTTCTGTCTTGTGTAATTTGCACTGCGCTGATCGATGTTAGAGTTGCCAGAACCCTCCAGTGCTGCCCCAGCGCCGCAATGGTATGATGATTGGTGGGTACTGCATGTTGGCTGACAAACTGCGGCCGGATATGTTAACATCTACTTTTCGTGAAGGCATTAATTTCGGGTCGCAGTCTCCATTGACTGCACAGGAAAATGATACTGGAATCGAATGTTCACACAGTAATACTATTCCCTTCGTTTCATAATGTAGTGCGTCCTCGATTTTTGAGCTTGAAATTTGATCATGAATCTAACCAACGAGACCGATTATGGCGCGGGTAAAAACTATACCATTGAATTCATATGTTTTTGCTCCCGTCGTAATCGGTCTCGTTGGTTAAATTCATGATCAAACTTAGATTTCGAAAAGCGTGGACGCATTACATTGTGAAAGAGAGGTAGTACTGCTATTCAGCGCACCTTCCATGCCGACGTGCAACTTGGAGGCTTTCTTTAATCATCATTGTGTTTGTGGTACCAGTACCACTACCTAACATTCAAAGGCTGCGATGACTCCATGACCCGCAACCACACACTCATTAGCTAGAACAATTCGATCCGCATGATGCTACGGCACTAGCTACTACTGTGGCTGATCTAGCTAAGAAATTATATCCTTGCAAACCACTCCACTTTATTGAATAATGATGCAACAATATATGATATGATACTAACGAAAATGCCTTTTGGAGCTTGGCCTCCATGGAGGCCGGTTTTTGAAAAACACAAAATTCATGAAAAATCATATTTTTTCAATTCAAAAAAATCTAAAAAAAATACAGATATACATGGAGGCATAACACACGTGTGTAAATTTTTAGGATGAAATACGTTTAAATGAAGGCTGTGCAAAAAAGACAAATCTAAGGCTTTTTAACACATGATACTATTCATCCTCAAAGTCCAGAAATTTGTCTTTTTTGTACAGGTCGCATTTCAAAGTATTTCATCTTAAATTTTTACACACACATACATTTCATCCTTGTATAGTTGCATATTTTTTTTCGGAATTTTTTGAAGTCGAAAAGTTTAAATTTTGAATTTTTCAAAAATAAAGGGCTCCATGGAGCTCAGTCACCAAAACGCCTTACTCATGATACTAACATGTATATTTATTATTGGATATGTATGATACTAAACTGTGATATGGTACTAATCTGTGACATACCTGAAGAGGGAGACCTGCACAAGGTTGGCCGGCCACCACATCGCCGCCGGCTCCACAAGATACCGCCGGAATATGCCCGCCCACCCGAACCCCAGCACCTACAATACATGGCCGACTACCAGTTCATGCTCCACTCCGTCTTTCTCCACCACGAGGTTGGAAACGGCCGGCCACCTGACCCCTGAATATCACCTACTACGAAAGTAGTACGAACCTGACTGGTGAGGACGACGAGAAGGGAGACCAAGAAGGAGATGGGCTTGCCGTAGAAGACGCGGACGGCCGTGATGAGGTTGATGGCGAACACGCTGCCGGCGCCGGCGTTGGCGAAGATGGTGATGAGCACGTGCTCCTTCACGTTGAAGGGCCCCGGGTTGAGCGTGAACTCCCACCGCCGGCCCCGGAAGAAGGCGCGCTCGGGGAGCGCCGCGGCCATGAGGCGGCCGAGCGGCACCACGGCAATCTGCGCCGAGATGGCCGTGATCTCCAGCGGCTCCTTGCGGTACCAGAAGAAGGTGTTGAGGAAGGACAGCGCTATGCAGGAGGTCGCGCCGAGCACCCACATCCGGAACGTCAGCACCGGCGTCGACGGGTCGTCTCCCACCGGCACCGTCAGCGCCACCTGCTCCACCGTCGAGTTCTCCTCCGCCTCCCATTCTTCCCCTTCCTCCGGCGAACCACGCGACGTCGATGATGGCTGCACTGCACCAGAAGTTGAGCAACGTCAGTCATCGTCTTCCCTCCAGTGTTGACGTGCTCTTCCACGCCCTTCACCCGACGGTTTTCGTGGCTCGGCTTACGAAGTGGAGCGGTGATTTGGTCGATATGGTGGTCGTGGTGTTCCCCTTCTTCGTCTTCCTGGCCTGCTTGTTCATGGAGTTCTTCCCGGTGGTGGGAGGAGGCCATGGTCAGGAGATGTTGGGATTTCTAATTAGGCTCTCTGTGAGCTTGCTGCTTTTGTTCCTTTTGGCTTGGCTGGGAATCTTTGCAGAAAGAAATGAGTAAGATATTGTTATCATCTGAAAGCTCCCCGAGTCCCCACAGCTGATGGCGACCATTCTCACTGTTACCAAGGATCATATGGCACTGTTATCAAGGATCACATGGGCCACATACTAGTGTAGTTGTTGGGGAGGATAACTTTGGTTAAAGTATTACTGAAATAAAAGCATGCAATATTATTCACTCAAACTAATACTGAATAATAAAAAGAAATTGATAAATCCCGGATGTTTAGATTTTAAGCGTGGCAACTTAATTTTTTTTAATAGTAACTTTAGTTCATACAAGGAGGTTGATAAACTTAACAATTTTTAGGGGTCCTACATGATCAGCGTGCTTTGAAGAACGAAATTTACACCTTAATTGCAAGAAATGGTGACATATTCCTAAGACACGACAAGAAGGGCGGAGCAACCATGATTGCCGTCGGTGACTTGCGCTTTAGTGATCTTCCGAGGAGTTGGTGACACGCAAGAGCATTAGGTTGTTGAAAAGAAGAAAAAATGCAAAATGTAAGCTAAACGGGTAGATTGTGTCACGAGATGCAAAATTAGAGGTAAAATGTAGTCAATCATTCAAATCAGTCAAAGGCGGTAACTGAATCTGGCTAAATGCCCCCCTGACGCGCAACCGCCAGCCTGAGCCTCGAGCAGCCGTTCGATTTGGCCCTTCATGTCGTCTTCTTTCTTCCCTAGTCTTTGATGTTGGTCAACACAGTTTCCTAGAGATCGTCGTCCCCGCCACAACTTGCTGCAGGAAACAAAAATGTTATCGCTCATGTTAGCAAGGTCGCGCATCGTCTCCGGTAACGGTTGGTGCCGGTTTGCAGCAACCAGTGCCCTTTGTTGTATCCCACATCTGCAGGTGCTGGTTCCAGCAAAAATCAATGCCAGTTGCTGCAAAAAATCTCCACGCTGTGCAGCAAAACACCGCCAGAAAAACACGGATCCAACTTTTGTTGCTACCGGTTGCAACATTTTGTGATGTTAGCTAGGCGTCGTTGCTAGTGCAGGGAGGCCGACGGGGTCGCTGCGATCGTGTTTGCCATTTCCAGCAAACGTGAGCACCGGTTCCAGCTTCTATTTATGTCGGTTGCAACACTTTGCAGCCTTGCAGGTGACATCAAACTTTGTAGCACGTTCAGTGGCGGTTGTAGGAACGCATGTTTGCTGGTTCGTGGAGATTATATACCGCAAAAATGTCGGCGATGTGCAAGGACGTTGATTGGGTCCCAACTAACGTGTTGGTCGGTTCTAGCAAATGTGAACGCTAGTTTTAGCATTTGTCGTTGCTGGACACAACATTTATGCGTCACCGGCGAGGACGTCGAGCTTTGTAGCATCGTTTGCAAGGCGATGAAGCATCGAGGGGTGAAGAACCTCCCGCAAGCCACCCAGAAAGCTTGCAGATCCACCACATCTCGGCCATTATCCCGCCTAAGTGGATTCTGAGGTTGGAAGGGGAAGCATCTGAACAAGCCTGGAAGGATCGCCCTTGCAAAATCGCTCATCACCGCCACTATGACCCACCACATCTCGGTCATTATCCTGCCTAAGTGGATTCTGGGGAATGTTGATAAGATCATGCGGGCTTTTCTCTGGGAAAAGGAAGACCAGCGGCAGTCATCTCACGGACACTCGTTAGTGATCTGGAAGGCGGTGTGTTGTCTGAAGGCGGACACTCGTTAGTGATCTGGAAGACTAGTTTTACTGTAGCCCGATATAGTTTAGTTAAAAAAATGTCCAAAATGTAAATGTTTTCGTCTAGTTTGTATGAAAAATCATCCGTTTTGCATGTAATTCCTCTGGTAGTTGAAACCTGGCTTAAAATGTATGCGGATAGTTTTGCATGGCCGGTTCCTGCATCCGTGTTCGCAGACTGATCCCCATGTCCATGGACAGATGCGGTGTCCGGTTTGCGGATTGGCGTTGGAGATTTTTTCGATAAAGAGCGGATTTATTGACTCAAGATGAAACATCAAGTGGATACAAACGCAATGAATACACACCTGGCCTCTGTATAGCTAGGATGCACACAACAAGCACCAACACATCCATGCAAACACATCATCAAATAGCAAAATCATACAAGACCAAAACTATGCCTAAGTAAAGAACAGTAAAAAATCCGAAGCAAGGACAAACTACAACTATGACCATACCCGGACCAACCATGTCATGACACGACAAAGATAATGAGGTTCTTCAACAACAATGCCTTCAAGAAGGAAGTGGCGCTAAAGCGTCCTCGTCATCAGATCCAACCATGAAAGGTCAGATTCTAGTTTTTCACCCTAAATAACAAATCCGGGCATCACCAAGCAATGCCTTTAACAAGGTAACGACGTAAAAACATCGCCATTGCCAGGTATAACTAACTCAGGCCATACCTAGGTTTTCACCCCAGAGCTCGTCGATGTCAATAACATGTTGTCGCCACCACTTTTCCGCGGCAGCAATATACGTTGGAGTAGAAACCGAGCGCTACCGCCACACAACCATATGCTCTGCGTCAAGCCACCGTATGTAGGTTGCATCTCACCGCCGAAAGCAACTACAAGATCTGAAGACCTTTCGATGGTCACCGCAATCCGCTGTGAGACCGCCGTCACAAGCCATAGCCCGCCTGACTGCAACTTCAAAGGCTCCGGGCTAAATCATCCACCGCCGTCGCTGGAAGGGGATGATGCAACCACCTGTCGGAGCTGCCAATCCTTGCGGAGTGGGACCACCTAGCTGGTTGTAGACACCACCACATCCCGAGCTTGGCACGACTGTTCCAGCGGGAAGGGCCCCATGGCCTTTCTGGCCATGGATCCGGTCCTAGGAGGCCACCACTACATTGTTGGAAGAGGTGTCGCAACCAGGATGCAATCGGCGAGGCCGGAGCATAAGGTCAATGCACGGGAGGACACCACATCTGAGTCGTTGATCCTCGCCTCAAACAACCAGATCCACTCCAGGAGGTGTGCGTGTGCGAGTGCGCACAAGAGGAGCATAAGCGCCCCACCACCACCATCCTCGGGTCCGGAGTGTCTTCACCAGCGAACCCTTCGATTGCGGCGCGACAGGGAGACAATGGGAAGGGACTGACTGGCGGCGGCTAGGGTTTCCCCTGTGTTGCCAAGCGTGGGCATGTAAACGGTGCATGGCCCCCAACAACACATGATGACAGCACGCGACATGAACAGGGCCATTGAATCACGCTAGATCAAACGAGCCTAGGGCCATTGACTCACGAGTGCTACGCATACGACACACAGTGTCCGATTTCTGTACGAAGTCCATGCGTATGGCCAAACTGCAGCCGGCCTAACGTACAGTTTTCGTACAACTGAGCATCGTATGCATAGTAATTTCGTTGATAACGTTAGATCAAACGAGCCTACCGGTCCATGCATGCATATGTCGCACAGAGACGGGCACACACATTGCTACGGCCGACATAGTAATTTCGTTGATAACGCTAGATCAAACGAGCCTACCGGTCCATGCATGCATATGCCGCACAGAGACGGGCACACACATTGCTACGCCGGACGCTTTTGTTGTTTTCTTATTTTAAACACAGTACAACACCTTTGTAAGACTGAGCTGACATTGAGATTTACGAAGTCACCGTAGACGCCTCGTCATCAACGGAAGCATTTCCTCTTTTCACTGAACGCACGTCGTCAAAAATCCCGAAATAAATTTAAAAATAATGCGAGCACCGGGACTTAAACCTTAATGGACTGAGTATACAACAATCCCTTTAACCATCCAATCACAAGTTAATTCGTGCCATGACGTTGAAAACCAGTACTCTAGTTCAGGGGGAACCTGTGCCCTGCGTACGTCAAATTGTCACAATGGAGTAAACGTGGCATGTGGCCGTTAATCCGTGCGTTCCACGAACCACGATCAATGCATCTGGGCGCAAGTAACTAACTTTTTTTAAGTAACTTTTGTAGGACCCTAATTAGTAGCTCAAGCCAATTCAGGTTTAGGCTCAAGCTAGCCTAAACTCAATCAATTAATTAATATGCATGTGCCATTTTAGTAATAGATCTGAGCCGTTGATTTCAATAGTTAGTGATCTGATTAATTTTTACTTTCTTACCTTATACATAAAATGAAGGTGCCTTAATTAATTAACATGCACATGCCATTTCAAACAAGCACGAGTCCAGCCGGTCCATTTTTTTTTTTTTTGTGAACACGAGTCCAGCCGGGCCCTGTCAGTCCGAATTTGAATAGAATTCCATCAGCAAGTCGTACGTGTAATGCAGTAATGCGCGTCTTGTGCGTCCGTCTATCTATATATACATTGGCATACGCATACGGCCTTGTGAGATCAGAAAGCAAAACCCTACCTCCATCTAGCTAGCAAGCAGCTTTTAGTCGCCGATCTGCACCAGTTTTCTCGCCGAAACATGGGATGGTCGACCTCGACACCGCCGGGCATGGGCATGGGCGTGCCTGCCCTACACGACGCGGTCGCGGCCACACCGGCAGCGCGCAAGAATCAAAGAACAGCGGCCAGCCGCTACCATCGGCTCGAGGTGCTCGGTGCGGGAACCTACGGAGTCGTCTATCGCGCGAGGGACCGCCGCACGGGAGAGATCGTGGCGATGAAGTGCCTGCGGACGAACGGCGCTCACCACGGCGACGTCGACCGCTACCTCTCCGACTTCGCGAGCGAGGTCAGCGCCCTCGAGGCGTGCAGCGGCCACCCATCCATCGTGCAGCCGTGCGCCTCCGGCCACCTCGGCGGCGAGGCCTTCCTCGCCATGGAGTTTGTGGGGCCAACTCTCAGGCACGTCATGAAGCATGTCCGCTTCGGCAGGAGGCACACCGAGCTGGAGGTCCGCCTGCTCATGAGACAGCTTTGCGCCGGCGTGCGGAGGATGAATCGTCTCGGCCTCATGCACCGCGACCTCAAGCCGGAGAACGTGCTAGTCAACGGCCATGGGAACATCAAGATCTGCGACCTGGGGCTGTCGTGCAGCATGGCCGATGGGCCGCCCTACTCCAACCCCGTCGGGACAAGGGGATACCGCGCGCCGGAGCTCCTCCTCGGCTGCACCGATTATGATGAGCATGTTGACTCGTGGGCTCTCGGCGTCATGATGGCTGAGCTCCTCGCCGGCAAGCATCGATCCTTTTCATGGGAGGTCAGACACGGAGCACCTCAGCGAGATCTTGGACCTTCTTGGCACGGCTGACATCAAGGAGTGGTCGGGATACGACGGGTGTCGTTTGCCCGGTGGATGCCAACCAGGAAGCTTTCTACGCAACAAGTTCCCATGTCCCGCTGAGGCCAGGATCAAAGGCCCGCCGGCATTGTCGGAGGCTGGTTTCGAGGTCCTGAGCGGCCTCTTGCGATGCAACCCGGAGAAGAGGCTCATGGCGGAGCGAGCGCTCACGCACCGGTGGTTCAAGGAAGCCAACCCGAGAGCTACAAGGAGGTGATCAATGAAAGCACACAATCTACAACGTCATCTGACTCGTGTAAAATAGAAATGCAAACATTGTAGTATATGAACTGAACGAATGAGCATGTATGAGGTGTGAGATAAGCAAGAAGAAATCGTTCATGTGGATCACCACCACACATACTGTAAGGCCGATTGATCCATTTTTAGTGTGGTTTCTTTGCTCTTTGTTATTCAAGGCACCTTGGTGCTTCCATATATTGATGCTTGTCCAGATATTGATGCTTCCAGATATTGATGCTTCCGGGTACGTATGACACATCAATAAAATGTAAATTATGCCAAGCACAAAATTCTGCCAGATTTATTTGTTTAGTTTTCTGCAACACGCAGACGCATTATTTCGCTCCCGCCGTAATGGCTAATGGCAGGGCAGGGCCAGCCAACAGATCGATTATCAGACGTACCCGCCGTTGACCCGGATGACCTGCCCGTTGACCCACTCGGCGGCGTCGGTGCAGAGGAACCCGACCACCGGCGCTATGTCGCCGGCCTCCCCGAGCCGCTCCATCGGGTTCGTCTCCGCGGTCCGCCTCACGGTCTCGTCGCTCTTCCCGGCGAAGAACATGTCCGTGGCCGTGGCCCCCGGAGCCACGCAGTTGGCCGTCACGCGCGTGCCCTTGAGCTCCTTGGCCATCGTCCGCACCATCGCCTCCACGGCCGCCTTGGACGCCGTGTATGCCGAGTACCCCGTCGGGTGCGACCCGACCACGGACGACGTCACGGCCACGATCCGGCCGCCGCCGCCGCGAGGCAGCCGGTTGGCGGCCTCGCGGAGGCAGAGGAACGCGCCGCGCGCGTTCACGGCGAGCACCCGGTCAAAGTCCGCCGTGGCCGTGTCGGCGAGGGACGGGTACTTGTCGTCGAGCACGCCGGCGTTGGCGACCATTATGTGCGGCGCCGTGCAGCCGAAGGCCGACTCGGCGGCGTCGAAGAGGGAGCGCACGCCGGCCTCCTCGGCCACGTCGGCCCTCACGGCCACGGCCCGTGGGAGCTCCGCGGCGAGCGCGTCGGCCTCGGCCGCGCTGGACGCGTAGCCCAGGACGACGCTCGCGCCGAGGGAGGAGAGGTGGGCCGCGATGGCTCGCCCGATGCCGCGCGACGCGCCGGTCACGATGGCCACGCGCCCGCTGAGCGGCAACGCCGCGGGATCCGACGAGCCGGCGACGGCGGCGACGGCCGCGGCCGCGGCTGTGTCAGCGGCACCAGACATTGCGATCTTGGTGTCTTGCGATCAGCGCGTGCGTTATCTACTGGTGGTGCGCGTGTTGTGTGGGCTTCTCGTGTGCGGCGGGCGCGCGCTCCACGTTTCTCGTCTCGATCAGCTGCACGACCTCTGCATCCAGGTATGTTTCTTGCGGCTGCAGCGCAGCCATAGCCCATGGGTGGTCCAGAGCACGAGTGGTCACCATTGCGTTGCAGAGTGTGGAACTCTTGTGATGATTATTCGGCAACTTCTTTAGGGACAACTGAAATACAGTCTCGACTCTGAAAGAGTAAGTTTTGGAGTACAGTTGAGCCTCCGTTTGCACGAAGTAAAGCTTTCATGTATGATTTGATTCAATTCAAGGGTTTTTTCTCATTTTCTCGCGGTAGGCAAATTGTGCAAGACTCGTTCAAATAATTTTATTGAATGATTACGGTGGCCTGCAGGAATACTTCATCAGCATTTAAATGGTTTCTCTCTCTCTCTCTCTCTCTCTCTCTCTCAAAACACAGTCTGGTCTGTTAGACTGCTAATAAGACTGACAGTTGCACAATAATGATCTGAAATTTGCAATTTATTGGTGTTCCATCAGATAAAATGGTACAGATGTGCATTTAGGCCAGACTAGCAGTATATACACATATGGTGGACAAAATATTTGCTGTCTCTGCTGTCAATGTGACGCAAATCGTTCTGATTCTTCATGACCGCAGGGAGTTCTGCATGCGAAAAGCCTATCTCTCTGATCTTTGATTCCTCGACTCCACTACAAATCTAACGTCAATTTTTTTACCATGGCAAATTGAACTCTTTTTTTATGGCAATTTGTATTTGCCGAGGTTGATAAATCCGAATCAGCTTACTTTTTCGGATTTGCTAATTTTCATCCGGCTGAATTCAATTGGCTTTCATTCGTTTTGTGAGCCGTCCGATCTCTGTGTCGAGATTCGTGTTTTTCTGTCCCACTGTTGCCTTTTTGGCCCGCTTAATTTCCTGGAGACCCGGTATGTTTCCTTTGCTATCGCCGCCCGTGTAGTTGCGTTTGCCCGTTCCCCTCCTCCTCGTTTCCCCTTCTCATTTCGAAGACGCAGCCGGAACAGAGTCGAGAGAGAGACATCAATGGCGATTTGGAGCTCCCCTTGCTGCCCGATTCAGTAGGTTCGTTGTCCGGCGTCCGGCTGTCCCGTCGCCTCCGTCTGCCACGCTGTGTTTCCCACTGGAGGTCTGCAGTATCCCCCCCCCCCCCCCCCCCCCCCCCCTCCCGGCACCCACTTTCCCCCACCGGCGCTTCTGTTCCTTTAATTGGTACTCTTGCAATTTGTGCCCTTCGTCAGGTCTGTTTTTAGCTACGTATATAGAGTTTTCTCGGTCAGATCTTGTTTTTTGTGTTAGTTGCATGTGTTACCCGTAGATAATTTGTGTAGATGTATGTCGTGTTTGTTGTTCCTTGAGTAGATCACCGATATTCACATTAAAATTAGACTAGAAGTACACTGATCCCTTTGTCGTCTGCTAGTTTGGTAGGTTGTTGTTCGTCTGGTGTGTGTTTTGATGTAGATGTCTGGGATACAAATGCTGACCCTCTTGGTGGGTTAAGTCTTGTGATGTTTATTTGGTGGACTGAATTTTTTCAGTTTAGTAGCAATGATTATGGACTGTAATTTTTAGTGGTTTTGGGTAGTGATTTGGACTGTAACTGTGAATGAATTGGACACTGATGTGGCCTGAATTTCTTCAGTTAAGTAAGAATGTTTTGGACTGCAAATTTCAGTGTTTTGGGTAGTGATTTGGACTGTAACTTTGAGTGAATTGGACAGTGATATTGATTGAATTTTTTCAGTTAAGTAAAAATGATTTGGACTGTAATTTCTAGTGTTTTGGTTTGTGATTTGGACTGTAACTTTGAGTTAATTGGACAGTGATATGGACTGAATATTTTCATTTAAGTAATAGTGATTTGGACTGTAATTTCAGTATTTTATTAGTCTATCATACACTGCAATGTTTGAGTGTTTTGTTCCATTGGCTTGTAGCTCCAGGTATGTGTAAGTTACAGTGATCTACTCCGAATTTCCCCCTTTTTCCAACACACTACATTAAACTGAATATCATTAGCCAATGACTAGTGTCAGTAGATTTTCTCTATTTTAGTTTTCTATGTTTTTTTTGCAGTGCAACTATACCTTGTGCATCATTTGCGCCTGAAGTAACTGAGTAAAAGAGTATGACCCACTCTGTTATTTATCAACAAACTAGTTAGAGAAAGCATGTTTTTGATAATGTTTTTTGTTTTCAGGATTGTTTTCTGCTGTCAGAAAGCCATATGTTAAGGATATCAACTTCATCTTCATTGAGGTACATCGCTTGTCCTTTGATGCTGCATTTCATTACATTTGGTTCGATTGTAGGCATCTGCCCTCAATAGTTTGAGTAAATTATCTATTAATGCAAACAAGTATTCATTTCTGAATTGTAAATAAATGCAGAGTAATTTTGCAGTAGGTCCCAGTAATTTGATCTAACAGTCACAAATTTGTCCTTTTAGTTCTGAACTGTAAATATGTTATCATTTTTGTAGATTCTTTTTGTTTGTTGCTACTAGTGTGAGTGCCTTCTAGTGTAAATGTTTGTAGCCAGATTGTGTTTGTCCCTTTTTCTGTTAATTTCTATTTTTAGTGCTTATGTTAATGCCTATCAATATCCAGTGTAAGAAAGCATCAGATCATAGTAGTTTACACTTCCAAAGTTACTTAAATTCAGTCCTTCAATCACAACTACTCCCTCCATAAAGAAATATAAGAGCGTTTAGATCACTACTTTAGTGATCTAAACGCTCTTATATTTCTTTACATATGGAGTATTGAAGAACGGGTAGAAAGTGTCTAAAACTAGTAAATCAAAGTTTCTTAACAGTGTTTGGCTTTTCAGTTTGCAAAGTTTGTGAAAATAGTCATATTTTCTCTCAACTGGAGTAATCCTCCCCCTTGTATGCTTGTAACTAGTTTTCTAAAAATGGAATAGCTAGCTTCCTGAGCATGTTTTGATCCCTGTAGTGTGTTTATTTCTGAAAATTCGGATATCTATGATCTTGGCATCTAGTTTTTAGTTTTCCTGTGATCATAGACTACTAGTTCATGCGACCATGTCTTGGTTGTTCCTAGGGTTTCTCCTGGTTCAAGCTTTTGTGTGATTATGTTCTTATTTTTGATCTGTGTAGATTTTGTGCTTAACTTAGCCTATGTAATAATCCACTACAGGTATGTTCTTTCTTCCAAATTTGTTCAGGCAGGAGAGAGACGAGAGACGACATGAGGTGATGAATGCACAGGAGGGGGGTGTTTACCTGTGATTTTTTTGCTTCTCCGGCCATGTTTATATCCTAGATCATGGAGGAATCGCCTTCTCTGGTGGCAAAATTAGTACTTTCTTAGTGGAATTGCAGCGTAATTCTTTTGTGTATTTTAAGTGAAATTAGTGTACTTTTAGTGGAATTAGTGTGCATTTTCAGTGAGTTTTACACTGCAAATCTTAGTGGGTTTACAGTATACTTTAGTGGATTTTTGCCCTGTATTTGCAAGTGGCATTTTTAGTGGAATTACAGTGTACTCTTAGTGGAATTGTAGTGTATTTTCAGTGGAATTACAGTGCATTTCAGTGGTTTTTACACTGTAATTATTAGTGGAATTTACACTGTAAATCTTAGTGGGTTTACAGTGTACTTTTTAGTGGATTTTTCTTTGTATTTGCAAGTGGCATTTTTAGTGGAATTACAGTTTATTTTTAGTGGAATTACTGTGCATTTCCGTGGTTTTTACACTGTAATTATTGGTGGTATTATTAGTGTAATTTTAGTCCTTTGTATAGTTGATTCACAGCAACAGCAACTGTACTTTTTTCAGTATTTTAGTACTCGGAGTGTTATTCGGCTGTGTGGTTAGATGTCGTCAGTTTTGGTCCTTTTCATCCTCCTGTAGTCAGCTTAGTCCATTTTTTTTGTTAGCTTTTCACCCTTTTAGCTGCTTTCTATACGGGTTTGAATACTTTGGGGTGTAGACCCGTTTACAGTTTTGTGGGTGGACATGTTTAGAAGTGATTTGCGAGACAGAAAGAAGCTATTTGCAGGGCAGAAAGAACAGGGGACGGGGGCACGAGACATGTGACACTTGTCATCCTTTAGTTGGCTGAAAATATGACTGAATACGAATTAGATTTCATCCGGATGTAGAATAGACAGTCCCTACTTTTTTGTCAGAAAATTGTTGTGCTCGTAAAATAAATTTTTCATCATCACACCAACTAAATTTTTCATAAAAAACGCTTGGTTTCTCATGCTTAAAAATCTAACGACAGTTTTTTTAGCATTAGCGTCGACTGTTTGAGTAGCTCATGTAACTTATGTATAATTATGGTACATACATATTGATGTATAATTTAGTTCTGCACCCACAAAAATAAATAAATTGTGGGCAATCTACACCGAACCCACAACCCTCACAACGGTGATATTTAGTTTCAAGGAAATGTAGGGCAACAATGGAAGGATTTAGCAGCGAAAATAAAGTATTACCAAAGGCTGAATTTAAATATAATATCCAGCGGGATTCAACGAGTGTATTGAAATAAATTGTACATAATTGTATAAGGAAAAATATTGGTATCACACGTGACCAGCAAGCTTCCCAACCCGGAAGTCACAGGGGTGAAATTTCACGCTTTTACACTTAGGGGTACTCCGACATCAACGGCCTCGACCAGAACCACCTGGGTTTCAAAAGAGCAGAGTCCTTTGGTCCCCTGAGGCACGACAACTTGACTTAATAGTATGAGTCGTTCCCAAGGATCCATTACCGATACCTTGTTCGGAACAAGTGTCGTCCCTAACGTACGAGCGCACCCGGTGCGCACGCCACATCCCCGCACCATCTTCGCGAATCCAACACACGATCCTTTGTGGAGAGCAAAATCAGCCGCTCACTGTCGTCGTTTTCTCACAACAGATGCCATGGGGTGGCTTATCGAGAGTGGTTGGGGCCGAAGGACGCCGGTGGACTCCGGGAGCGGGATTGGGAACAAACGGTGCGGGACACGCGATGTACCCAGGTTCGGGGCCCCCCGTGGGAGGTAACACCCCTAGTCCTGCTAGTCTGGTTGATGAACCGGGAGGAGCTACAATGGTGCTCCTTGAGCTGTCTGGGTAGAGGAGGAAGAAAGAGCTAGCTTGCTCTCCTTGCCTCTCCACGTGAGTGTGTGGGCGGGTGCGTGTGAATCTATCGTCCCTGCATGGGGGAGCTCCAGGGGGGTTTTATAGGCCAACCCCCCGTATTACAATATGGATAGAAGGTGCCGGAGGGCCCCAGATGTTGGCCTCTCTAGCCAGCCATGGGGCCCCCGGCAGAGGAGTCTCGTCGTTGGTAGGGCCCACCGGCTGCAGGGTCCTGTCGCTGGTAGGACCCGCCGGCTGCAGGGTCCCGTCGTGAGCCGGAAGGGGCCCGCCTGGCAGCCTCGCGTGCCCGTCACGTCGCGGCACGGGTTGTCCTGCGGAGCGTCGTCTTGTGGTAGCCGGCCGCGGTCAGCGGTACGGCCGGCCGTACTGTGGCCATGAGGGGGCAGGTAATGGAGTGGTTGAGGGCGTGCCGGCACTGTGCTGCCCGCCCGGTCGCAGTCGGTCGGGGTCAGAGGCACTGTCGCCTCCACTGTGGCCATGCGGTCGCTGACCGTTGATGGGACGGTGGCCGCTGTAGCCACGCGTGCTCTGATCGCGGTACCGCGGATGCTGCGGGTACGCCGGGCATCAGGTTGCCGTCCGGCGAGGCGTGGCGATGGGACGGGAGCTGACCCGCCGGCTAGAAGGCTAGGGGTCTTCGCCTCCGACCGGCCGGCTGGGCGCAGCCGGCCGCGCGGAGCCGGACTACAGGGGGAGGCGGATCGCCCTGTAGTTGTTTTTTGAAAAGTTGGAGTAAAGGCCCAGCTGAGGCTACCCCGGGGTTATCCCCCCCGACAGTAGTCCCCGAAGCAGGGGGGCCCGCCGGCGAGCCGCGACGGGCCACACTGGCTTGAGTCGCGCGTTTCAGGGCCGCGGGGAGGTCCCGGAGCTGGAAGGAGAGGGATCGCGGTGTCCGGCTCCGCAGCCGGCTGACGCTTCGCCAGACGCCTCGACCACCTCGAGGTGCAGAGAAGGCACGCCACGTGGGGAGTGCGGCGAGCCGCGGCCTGACAGGCCACGCGGAGGACAAGACCGGGCCATGGGACGGGGCCCACTTCGGCCGCGGCCTCGGCCCGCGCGCGTGGATCTTCTGCGGCCCGGGCCGTCGGTTGGCGTTCCCGAAATGCCATAACTCCCTTCCCGCGCGTGGCGGGGGTAGTCGGGTTCGTGTGTGACGGATCCGCTCCCCACTACCTCGCGCGGGGTTTAAATGGGAGGGGAGAGGAGCGGAACAGGGCATTCGCTCCCCTGCCTTTGCACGTCGTCCCCGTCGCCCGTCCCCCTTCCCGCATCGAGAGAGAGAGAGAGAGAGAGCAAGGGCCGCCTGCCCGCCGCGCCGTCGTCCGCCGCCGTCGGAAGTTTTGACGCCCGCGCGCCCCGCCGCTGCGGCCAAGACTTCTCCGAGGCGCATGGCGGGCAAGGGGGCCTGGGACGGCAGCGATGTCGACGAGGCTTACATCGAGCACCTCCGCCACCGCCGCAAGCTACCCCCGGCGGAGAACCTGGAGGCGGGCATCGCCGAGGCGAAAAATGCGCCGGCCCCGCGCGACGGCGAGGTGGTGGTCTTCGCCGAGCATTTCGCCTGCGGGCTTGGCCTGCCGGCGAGCGCGTTCTTCCGCCGCTTCCTTACGCGCTTCGCGCTGCAGCCGCACCACCTTAGCGCCAATGCTATTTTGCAACTGGCGGCGTTCGTCATGCGAGGGTTTCCTGGGAGTGGAGCCGCGCCTCGACCTCTGGTGCCGGCTCTTCTACCTGAAGTGCCAGACGGTGAAGATCCAGGCGACCGACCAGAAGGTGATGACCGACTGCGGCACCGCTCTGGTCCACTATCGCCCCGAAGCCGGGTTCCCGCAACTTCCCCTACAGGACTCGGTGAAGAGTTGGCAGAAGGGGTTCTTCTACGTGAAGAATGTGAAGCCGGAGGAGGATTACATCAACCTCCCCGACTTCGTCGACCAGCCGCTGACCGCGATGCTGAACTGGAGGACGCCTCCGCCCCAGGCGCCCGAGACGGCGGACCGGCTCTGCGAGCGCCTGATGGTGATGTCCAAGACGGAAGGGCTCACGGCGGTGGACCTTCTGGCCACGATGGTGGCACGCCGGGTGCAGCCGCTGCAGCGCCGGCCGCACCTCATCTGCCAGATGGGTGGACGGCGCGACCCCTGCCGGCTCTCCACCAAAGAGCTGAAGGCGGTGCAGGTGGCGAGAAGGGTGAACACCATCTCGGTCGCCAAGATGGACGAGGGCGAGTGGCGATGGGGGAAGACCCCGTACAGCCGGAGCCGTCCGGCTCCGCGGGTACGCGCCGAGCCGTCCCTTCCCCTTTTTTCCTTCTGAAGCCAGCGCCCCCCTTAGCTTGACGGTGGAGGGGCCTATCTTGGGTGCAGGTTTTTCCTCAGCTGCAGGACTACGGGGAGCCGGCCGACGACAAGGCGGAGTCGGACCCCGAGGAGGTCGAGGACGTCGACGATGTGGAGCCGGCCGAGTCGGAGCGAGCCGGCGGGTCCGGAACCGGCGGGACGGAGGCGGGGGCTACCGAGTCGGCTGGTGAGTTACTCCTCTAGTCTCTTTTGCAGGACTGGCCTGACGACGACGCTGAATTAGAGGAGATGCACGATGCAGTGGCCCCGGAGGATCCCGAACCTTCGGGAGACGACGCCACCGCGCCAAGGAAGCGCGTCCGCCGGGCCGACCGCGAGTCCAGCCGAGGCGACGCGGCTGCGGGCGGAAGGGGGGAGCGACCGGCCAGCTCCCGGCCAGCCACCAAACGGGCAGCCAGCGGGCAGTCGGGCGGCAGTCGTGGAGGCGGCGAGAAGAAGCAGCGGGTTGCCCGGACGGGCCCCACCAGGCGGACGGTCCCCGTCATCGGCGGGTATGTTTTCTCTGAATTCCTACTTGGTTTCCGGTCAGCCTTCTTTTCTTATTTCGTTTATCCAGGGAGCCGCGTGCCCTGGGGAGGGCCACGACCGTTGAGACGTCGGGGACAGCACCGCCGACCGCCGCCGATGAAAGGGAACGCGAGGCGTGGCGGGTGACGGTGTCCTGGACTAGGGGGTACTCACCACGTCGTCTCCCGACCAGTGGGTCGGGCCGAGGACCCCCGTGATGATTCACTAATGGGCCACTTCGGGCAGCCCATGCCGAATACAAGGAGGATTCCACAAGACTTGGCGCACAAGACAAGGACTCCTCTAAACCCTAGGCTTACGGTGCATATATAAACCGAGGACAGGCTAGTCAATAGATCAATTTATTACATCTCATAATCTCGTGGTAGATACATGTACCCTGTACTATCCCCCATATCAATACAATCAAAAGCAGGACGTAGGGTATTATCTCTTCAAGAGAGCCCGAAACTGGGTAAAATCCTGTGTCCATGTTACCATCGCTCCAAGACGCCTAGCTTAGGACCCCTACTACGAGATATGCCGGATTTGACACCAACATTGGTGCTTTCATTGAGAGCCTGCTGGGTAGTCGCCGCGGTGCGATGGGAATTCAGATCGGCTCCATCGCGATCTACGCGTCGGAACCGAGCTACATCGTCAACGTCGGCATCTTCGTCGCCGGCTTGACTGGTCACCTCGGCTAGGCCGAGGACTGCGCGCCACGTCGGATCATCTAGATCGGACGGGTGTCTTCATCAACATCAACTCCAATCTCAACCAAGATCATGGAAGAATCCTCCATGGTGCTCGGGGACTCAACGTCAACATTGCCCCCGCGCGATCATGCAGTTTTTCTGGACAGCGAATTCGTATTCGTCGTCCCCGCCTCCTCGGGTGTCGCTTTGACGATTGCTTCGGTGGAATTGTGCGGAATTGAATCTAGAACAACCCTGCAAAATTTCGTCGCGTTCCGGTGGAGGAATCTCCGGCGATCTACAATATACCGGAGCCCTGTCAAATCTGGACGTGAATCTAGACGAGTTTAGGGCGAGGTATCCAGCTTCCAGCTCGGACATTGTTTGGAAGATCCCAC
The DNA here is from genome assembly GCA_039707655.1 of Elymus sibiricus. NCBI lineage: Eukaryota > Viridiplantae > Streptophyta > Magnoliopsida > Poales > Poaceae > Elymus > Elymus sibiricus. The sequence continues at coordinate 396,321,564 of CM077663.1, read as the reverse complement.
CGTTCATCGGCTGCGGAATTCACATACCGATCACCCCTCCAAATTTCAGCTCGATCCGACCGCTCAAACTCCGGGAAACGTACGATGAGTGCACCAATTTTCGGATCTGTTTTCTGCGCGAGAACGAATTCGACCCGAATTGATCTTTTTTTCATGAACGGGATATTGGACATCCTTTTTAAGGAAATTTTTTCTAGGGTATCGTGTGTTGTTTTCAAACACGTGCCCATAAATTTTGAGTCTTTTCCGAGGCGATCTTGACCGTCGCGTCGATGTCAAACCGGCCCGACCACGTTGCTCCATGGCTACCGACCTGCGCCAACGTCGATTGTGGGGTCGCTCCATCGAGCTGACAACAACCACCTCGGATCATCATCTCGGTCATCCGACCAAGAGTTCGGCATTGCGAGGGCCGAATAATCATCAAGCGAACCTCGTCATCCGCGGGTTGTACGGGTCGGGTGCTCCGTTGCTTCATCAAGCCAGCATTGACCTCGTCACAAATTCCGACCTGCATCGGCATCGCCGCGCCGTTACTTTTTCAAGCTGACGTCCACCACGCCGACCTGCTTTGACACGTCGGCTGGTATGGGGCTCTAGCGTCACCTTACCGATCTGTCCCGTCACCTCGGCTAGACTGGGGGCTTCGTCATCTCCTCATCAACCCGCTCCGGAGACTTCAGTGTCACCAGCCGACCAGCTTCGACACCTCGGCTGGCGTGAGACTTCGGCGTCACCAGCCGACCTGCTTCGACACCTCGGTTGGCCTAATACTTCGGCGTCATCAGCCGACCTGCTTCAACACCTCGGCTGGCCTAATACTTCGGCGTCACCAGCCGACTTGCTCCATCACCTCGGTTAGACCGGGGCTTTGGCATCCCTTCATCAACCTGCTCCGGGGACTTCGGCATCACCAGCCGACCTGCTTCAACACCTCGGCTGGCATGAGACTTCGGCGTCACCAGCCGACCTGCATGAGACTTCGGCGTCCGCCGATCACAGCTTCGCCATGTTAACTGGACCGAGGACTTCATCTCGCCACATCGACCGTGCAGCGTCGCCACTTCGTCAAGCTGAACTCTTCGTTCAGGCACCTCGGCGCCCATGCCATATTCCTTTGCTTATTTGCTTCACTTAAATTAACTAAGTAGAAGATTTTTTTTTTAAAATATATTATTATCTTTCTTTGTTATTACTTCTGGCTTGCACTATTTTATGAGTGCAGGAAATCGACTTCGACTGCCGTCATGCGGTCACCCCGGCGTCACCTTGCCGACCTACTCCACCACCTCGGCTGGACCAGGGGCTTCGCCTCGCCACATCGGCTGAGCCGTGACACTACTTCGGAGTGCCGAACTCCTCGTTCGGTCACCTCGGGACCGGCTTGGGGGCTGGGACCTTGACCCGCTATAAGCTCGGCATGCGTCGTCAACACCGAGCACATTAACCAGCTAAGTCGCTTTAATGCTCAAATTTCTAAATTTTTGTTCGGTTCTACCGAGCATTATATTTATGTTAAATAAAAAAGTTTGTTTGTTAACAACACTTCCTTTTCCCATGATAACTGGGGGCTTCGTCGTCATGCTGCCGAACTACTCTGTCTCCTCGGCTGGACCGGGGGCTTTGCCTCGCCGCAGCAACCGTGCTGCGTTGCCACTTCTCGACCCGAGCTCTTCGCTCGGTTACCTCGGGCTTGGGGGCTGGGACCTCGGCCAGGCCGAGGACTACGTCTTTGTCCCGCCACAACCCCGGACCGCACCGAGCACATTAACCAGCTAAGTCGTTTTCGTGCTCAGCTCTCTTTAGAATTTTACTTTTTGTTCGGTTCGACCAAGCACTATACTTTTTTTGACAAAAAGTTGTTTGCGAAAAACTTTCTTTGTCAAAATTTTGTTTGTTACAAACAAGTTCAAATACCCCGTTTACTTGGGGGCTTCCTTTATGAAACCTTTTCTCTCTGCATGTGATTATTATTGTACAGCTTCTTTCCTTGCTCGTGTATTATGCCAAAATATGCATCATGTTGACTTAAGTATTCCGCAAAGCTGGGTTGCCTGGCTCCTGTGCTTACCCCTACGTTCCCGATTGTTCGGCTAGGGAGTAAAGGGAGCACCTCTGCGATTGTTACGATCGGGTCACCCGAACTCGTACCTCAGACGGGTGAAGTCGAAAGCTAGCGCTCTTATTGTTTTCAACTATGGTCGGCACACGACGGAACTCACGCGTACACAAATCTATTGCACAAGTCTCATAGTAATCATGAGCGACCAAAGAAAGGTACCGTTGGGGGCACTATTTTCTTTGAAGATGCTTCTTACGTTACATAAGTAATATAGCATAAGCTCCCTGGGCGCGCTTTGTCTGTTACATCCTCATGGCCTGATTGCCTGGTTATCCGAAACACCGCCGATATTCTCGGTATGCCGGATTTGACACCGACAGCGGGACCTCGAGGCGGCCGAGCGTGAACAACTCGAGGAGGAGCGCCGCCCGTGGGAGGAGGCGGCGCGGAAGCAGCCGTCGGGGAAGGCCAGTGCGGAGGCGGCCGGGCAGTTGTGGGAGCCGTTTCCCACTGGCCGGGAGAGCAGGTCCAAGGACAAGCACGACCCCGCACGACAGGCGGAGGCGGATGCGCGGGTGGAGGAGGAGGCGCACGCGGCCGCCGCCGCCAAGAGGACGGAGTCAGAACGCAACGCGACACCGCTAGGGACGGATGACGTGTCGCCGGGGGCCGACGAGCCTCCGGAGGTCGTCGTTCCGGAGGTGGAGGTCCCGGCTTCGGAGATGCGCGCCGGAGATCGAGGCCGCGGCACCCAGAGGGGTGGGCACCACCGGCTCGCCGGCCGGACCCGGAACTGCGGCGCCGGGGAGGGCAGGCCCCATAGTCATCACGGCACGGGGTCCATCCGAGCCCGCCGACGAGGGTCGGCCGCAGGAGACCTGGGCCGCATCCGGCGGCACGGCCATAAACGATGCGCCGAGCGCCCTCGGGGCAGCGGTGGCCGCGGTTGTTGCTGAGTTTGCCGCCTGCCGTGCCCAGGCGGTGCAGGAGGCCCAGGCCACCAGCAACCGGCTGGTGCACCTCGAGCAGTCCGTCGCGGTAAGGGCTCGAGGTCTTGTATTTCTTGCTTTCGTCTTTTTGTTCTTCCAGTGGGGGCGCGCTAGCGCACCCACTGGGTGTAGCCCCCGAGACTCGGGCCGGCTAGGACGCAGGCGGGTCGAGTCTAATTGCGTCTGACTCTTTGTCCCTTGCAGGCCATCCACGACCGTCGGGTGGCTGCATACAACACGCTGCTGGGCCTGTACCGGGGAGCCGAAAACCGGCTGGCCGTCGTGTTCGTGGATCTGCAAGGTACGCGTCTTGTCAGCTTTCAGTGGGGGCGCGCGGGCGCACCCACTGGGTGTAGCCCTCGGGATTCAGGCCAGCTACTCCGAAGGCGGGCTGAATCCCCGTCTTTGCTTGTTTTCTGATAGAAGCGTCTTCGTGCCGGGAAGCCACCCATGCCGAGATGGTCTGCCTCCGTCGCCAGGTGGTGCAGCTTGGCGAGCGATGGGATCTCCTGTCCGCGGAGTGCGTCCGGCTCCGCCAGGAGGCGGATCGGGCGCAGGCGGAGAAGGACGGGCGCGAGGCGGCGCACCGCCGGGAACTGGAGGAGCGGGAGGCGACCCACCGCCGAGAGCTGGAGGAGCGAGAGACGGCCCATCGCCAGGAGCTGGAGGCCAAGGATGCCTCGCTGGCGAAGGCGGCCGAGGACGCGCAGGTGGCGCGGGCTGAGCATGAGCGCCGGATCCAGGAGTGGTCGGCCAGGCACGCTGCGTTGGAGGAGGAGGCACGCGCAGGGGACCGGCTTCTGGCCGGTGAGTATTTCTGTTTCTCTTGTCTTCGTGTGTCAGATCCGGACCGGCGTTTTCTTCGTTGCTCACCCTGCACCCCCTTCTACCTCAGGGCTCTTTCCAGGTACGCAAGAAGTAGCGGAATTGGCCTTGGAGACCCATCGCGAGGATCAGCGGGCGCAGGGGATCCCCATCGGGCCGCTTGCTGCCTGGACCGTGGACGAGGTGGGGATTGCCGCCAAGGCGCGTCTGACCTAGGTGGTCCGGGCTCTGAAGCGGCTCCAGGGTGCCGGCTCGGCGCTGGTTCGCACACTGTGGCCGGGCGCGGTGGAGCCGACCTCCATGAGCCGGCTGTCGAGGTGGCTGGAAGCCGGGTCCGCACGGGTGAATGCCTGGAGGGCTTCCACCGCGCGCGCGGGAGCGGCCATGGCGCTTCGCATTGTGAGGTCATGGTACCCCGGGCTGGACCTGGGGCTGCTTACGGCCCAACGTGCCGACACCGACGCGGAGCTAGAGGCGGTTGCCGATGCGCTAGCCGTGCGGGCAGCGATCTTGCGTTCTTCGCTCCATGGGATGAGTACGTCCCGGAGCGCACGGCGGACGGCGAGGCGATCCCGGAGGACTGGTACGGGCTTGCCCTTGACGACCCGGAGGGTAGCGCCGGCGAGACGGACGACGAAGACACCGGGTCCAGCACTGACGACTACGTCGACTCCGAGCCAGCTCAAGACTTGGACGCGGGGGCCGATGCGGAGCATGCCGTGGCCAAGGACGGGGCTTCTACCCCTGCCGCCGCGGAGGGCGCCTGGGGAGGAGACGGCGCCGCCACTAGCTAGGACCCTTTCATTTTCCTGCTGCTTTTGTTAGACTTGCAATTCCACCCACTGGGGGTGTATGATGTAATGAACATGTGGCCGTGGGCCGTTATGCTTTTGTATATGAGTTGATGCTTTTGTTTTGCCAAAGTTTTTTGTGCGTGCCGGCTCGGCCTTAGCTCTTTTGTGTCCTTCTGACTCCGTCTGCCCGAAACCTTGTCCCCTTCGGCTTCGACCCTGCCAGCCGGACAGCCAGGAGCCGGTCTGTAGCTGGGACGGGGCATCTGCCTCGGAGGAGTCGGTCGTGGGTTTGGGAGCCGCGGGGACATATTGGACAAGGAGAGCGGCAGAGGCTAGGAAAGGTGGGTCGGCTAGCCCTAGCCGGCGACTCCTCTGTGACCGTTTTTCGTGTGCGCCAAGTTTTCCGTCCCAAGAACCCGTCAGCCGGACAGCCGGCAGCCGGTCTGTAGCTGGGAGGGGTGGGAGGGATTTTTCCTTGGCTCACATGACCGGCTTTGGGGAGTGACACCAAGGCTAGCCGGCGAGCCCCCGGGACCGTGGAACCGGGTCCGGGAGCCGGTGTGTGGGGCGAACTGCTTTGGGAGGAAATGAAAGAGGTGTGCCCCAAGAGCTGGCTTGGGGCACCCGTTGCATTCATAAGCCCAAAAGGGAGGGTACATACATACACTGATTCTTCTTAGCAGTAAAACGGACGGAGAAGCGCCGCGTTCCACGGGCGCTCCGTCTCCTCGCCGGAGGCGTCTCTCTTGCGCTTCTGCGGCTTCTGGGCGTCTATTAGGTAGTACGCATTGTTGTGCAGGGCCTTGCTGACGATGAACGGGCCCTCCCACGGGGAGGACAGCTTGTGCTGGCCGGCGGTCCGCTGGATCTGCCTGAGCACCAGGTCTCCCTCGCGGAAGGAGAGGGGCCGGATCTGCTTGTTGTGGTAGTGCCGGAGCTTCTGCTGGTAGATAGCCGTTCGGCTCAGCGCTAGCTCATTGGCCTCCTCGAGGAGGTTGACGCCGTCTTCTCTTGCATCCTTTGCGTCTGTCTCTGTGTATAGGGTGACGCGAGGCGAGTCGAACTCGATGTCCGTGGGGATGACTGCCTCGGACCCGTACACGAGGAAGAAGGGCGTGAAGCCGGTTGAGCGGTTGGGCGTGGTTCTGAGGCTCCATAGGACGGCCGGCAGCCCTTCGATCCAGCAGCCGGCTGATCGAACGAGCGGTGCCACGAGCCGGGGCTTGATGCTGGCCAAGATCAAGCCGTTTGCCCTTTCTGCTTGGCCGTTCGACTGCGGGTGGGCGACCGATGCAAAGTCGAGCCGGATGCCTTGTTTGGCGCAGAAGCGCGCCAGCGCGCCCTTGGCGAAATTGGTGTCATTGTCGGTGATGATGCTATGCGGGACGCCATAGCGGACTGTGATGTCTTCGATGAACCGGACGGCCGTGGGGCCGTCCAGCTTCTTGATGGGTCTGGCCTCGATCCACTTGGTGAACTTGTCGACGGCCACCAATAGATGCTCATGCCGCCTCGAGCGGTCTTGAAGGGTCCCACCATGTCGAGGCCCCAGACCGCGAAGGGCCAGGAGAGGGGGATGGTTTGGAGCGCCGTAGCCGGCAGGTGGCTCTGCGTGCTGAAGCGCTGGCACTCCTCGCACTTGTCGACCAGCCGCTTCGCTTCTTCTAGGGCCGTTGGCCAGTAGAACCCGTGGCAGAACGCCTTGGCCACCAGGGTCCTAGAGGCGGCATGATGCCCGCACTCGCCCTGGTGGATGTCACGGAGGATCTCCTGCCCCTGTTCCGGCTCGACGCAACGCTGGAAAACGCCGGTTGCGCTGCGATGGACCAACTCGTGGTTGATGATGCTATAGGCGGGGGCCCGGCGCTGGATTTGCCGGGCCGTGGCCTCGTCGGGAGGGAGCTCTCCGCGTAGGAGGAAGGCAAGGATGGGCTGTGCCCAGGTGGGAGCCATGACAGGAGCCGGCACCGGCTCGAGGCGGCTCTCGTGACCGGCTGCAGCCCCCGTGCCTGGAGGCGGAGCCCCCGGGACCGAGCCGTCAGTCCCCGGGACCAATATGTCAGTCCCCGGGGCCGGCAGGTCGATCGTCATGAGGATGGCCGCGGGGTTGTTAGTTGTTGGAGCCGGCGGGGCCAAAACGGCGGTTGGAGCCGGCGGGGCGCCGGTGGGGTCGGCCGGCACGAAGATTGACTCCGATTCGGCGGAGGGTTTGATTGACGGCTTGAGTAGCCGCTCGAGCGAGACGCCGGCTGGGATTGCCTGCCGGGTGGAGCCGATTTTGGCCAGCGTGTCCGCCGCCTCGTTGTCCGCTCGGGGGACATGGTGGAACTCGCACCCCTCGAAGGAGCCGGTGAGCTGTTGGACGAGGAAGCGGTAGGTGGCCATGTTGGCGTCCCTGGCGTCCCATTCGCCAGAGACCTGCTGCACCACAAGATCCGAGTCGCCGAAGCAGAGGATGCGTCGGATGCCAATTTCCTTGGCGAGCCGGAGGCCGTGGACGAGCGCCTCGTATTCGGCTACGTTGTTGGAGGCGGTGAAGAGGATCTGGAGCGCGTACTTGAGCTGGTCCCCCTTTGGTGACGACAGGACGATGCCGGCTCCCAAGCCGGCCCGCATCTTCGAGCCGTCGAAGTGCATGCGCCAATGTGTGGAGTTCGGAGGAGGCGGCACGAACTGGGTCTCCGCCCATTCGACGAGGAAGTCGGCCATCGCCTGCGACTTGATGGAGGTGCGTGGCTCGTACCGGATTTCGTGGTCGGCGAGGGCGATGGCCCATTTGGCGATCCGGCCGGTGGTGTCCCGGCCGCTCATGATTTCCCCGAGTGGCGCCGTGCTCACCACGGTGATGCTGTGCTCCTGGAAGTACTATTTGACCTTCTTGGCGGCGAAGTATATGCCGTAGCACATCTTCTGGTAGTGGGGGTAGTTCTGCTTGGAGGCGGATTGGACCTCGCTGAGGTAGTAGACGGGGCGCTGGACCGGCAACGCCCGGCCTTCCTCTGGCCGCTCCACCACGAGAACGACGCTGATCACGCGCGTGGTCGCCGTGATGTACGCGAGCAAAGGCTCCTTTTCGGTCGGAGCTGCCAGGACGGGCGCGCTGGAGAGGGCACGTTTGAGGTCACGAAACGCTTCGTCCGCCTGGTCGGTCCACTCGAATTTGGCCGGCTTCTTCGTTGGGTCGTGGCCTGGCTCGACTTTGGCTGTCTTCTTTATGAGCTGGTAGAGGGGCAGAGCCTTCTCGCCCAGCCGGCTGATGAACCGGCTGAGCGAGGCAAGGCAGACGGCGAACTTCTGGACGTCGCAGAGTTTGGTCGGCTTGTGCATGCGCTCGATGGCTCTGATTTTCTCCGGGTTGGCTTCGATGCCGCGGGCGGACACGAAGAAACCCAGGAGCTGGCTGGCAGGCACACCGAAAACACACTTCTCCGGATTGAGCTTGACCTTGAACTCGCGCAGATTGGCGAAGGTCTCTCGGAAGTCGTCGAGGAGGCTGAAATGCTTCTTGGTTTTGACGACGATGTCGTCGACGTAGACGTGGACGTTCCTGCCGATCTGGGGCAGGAGGCACTTTTGCATGCAGCGCTGAATAGGCGTCCAGGAAGGAGAGCAAATCGCAACCGGCCGTGGAGTCGATAACTTGATCGATCCGCGGCAGGGCGAAAGGGTCCTTGGGACAGGCCTTGTTCAGGCTGGTGTAGTCGATACACATGCGCCAAGTCTTATTCTTCTTCAGCACCAGGACTGGGTTGGCCAGCCAGTCCGGGTGGAAAACTTCCATGATGAAGCCGGCTGCGAGCAGCCGGGCGATCTCTTCTCCTATAGTACGCCGCTTCTTCTCGGAGAAATGGCGCAGGGGTTGCTTGACCGGCTTGGCATCCGGCCGCACATGGAGTTTGTGCTCGGCGTACTTCCTTGGAACTCCCGGCATGTCTTTCGGAGACCATGCAAAGATGTCCCGATTCTCACTGAGGAAGTCGACGAGCTCGCCTTCCTATTTGCTGTCGAGGTGGGCACCGATGGTGACACACTGCTTGGGGTTGGCCGGGTCGAGTGGGACCTGCTTGGTGTCCTTGGACGGCTGGAATGATGCCTCGCTGGCCGACTGGGACGGAGGAGCCGGCACGGCCGGCCGGTCAGAGGCGTGAGCCACGAGCCGCTCGAGCTGTCGCCTCTCCTCCGCTATCTCCAGGGCCTCGGCCAGCCGGCTGCTGTCGCGCGCACACTCGATCGACATTTTGTAGTCGCCGTTGACGGTGATGATGCCCTTGGGACCCGACATCTTGAGCTTGAGGTAGGCATAATGGGGGATCACCATGAACTTGACGAGGGCCGGCCTGCCCAGCAGCGCGTGGTAGGGACTGTTGAGGTCCACCACCTCGAACCATATTGGCTAGCGGCGGAAGTGGCTCTTGTTGCCGAAGAGGACGTCGAGCCGGATATTGACGATGGGGGTGCAGGATTTTCCCGGCACGATGCCATGGAAAACTGTCCGGCTCGGCTGCAGGTCTGTTTCCTTGAGCCCCAGCTTGAGCAGAGTGTCGTGGTAGAGGATGTTGATGCTGCTGCCCCCGTCGATCAGCACCCACGAGAAACGGCAGGAGCGCCTCTCGGTGGCGATGGTGGGATCGAGGACGAGGGCATAGCTACCGGGGTTTGGCATCACGGCCGGGTGGTCCGCCCGGCTCCAGGTAACCGGCTTCTCGGACCAGTGCATGAACTGGGGGACCGAGGGGACGGTGGCGTTCACCTCGTGCCGGCGCTGGCACAGGCTGTGCTTGTCGGTTCCTTCGCTGGTGAAGACGAGGTAGGACCCGTCCTGGTCGGGGAACTGGTGGTGGAGGCGGCCGCTGTCGGCAGCCGGAGCCGGCGCGGGCGGCTGGGCCGGGACCGGAACCGGCGCGCGGGGAGCCAGAGGCGGAGGAACCGGAAGGCCCTCGCCTCGAGCTAGTGATACGTCCATTTTGCATCATGCTTTTATATTGATATTTATTGCATTATGGGCTGTTATTACACATTTTGGTACAATACTTATGCCTTTTCTCTCTTATTTTACAAGGTTTACATGAAGAGGGAGAATGCCGGCAGCTGGAATTCTGGACTAGAAAAGGAGCAAATCTGAGATACCTATTCTGCACTACTCCAAAAGTCCTGAAAATCTACGGAGAATTATTTTGGAATATATTAAAAATACTGGGCGAAGAAAATACTAGAGGGGACCCACCAGGCAGCCACAAGCCTGGAGGGCGCGCCCTACCCCCCAGGGCGCGCCCTAGTGGCTTGTGGGCCCCCTGGCTGGCCTCCGGTGCCCATCTTCTGCTATATGGAGGGTTTTGACCTGGAAAAAAATCAAGAGAGAGCTTTCGGGACGAAGCGCCGCCGTCTCGAGGCGGAACTTGGGCAGAACCAATCTAGGGCTCCGGCGGAGCTGTTCTGCCGGGGAAACTTCCCTCCCGGAGGGGGAAATCGAAGCCATCGTCATCACCAACGATCCTCTCATCGAGAGGGGGTCAATCTCCATCAACATCTTCACCAGCACCATCTCCTCTCTAAACCCTAGTTCATCTCTTGTATCCGATCTTTGTCTCAAAACCTCAGATTGGTACCTGTGGGTTGCTAGTAGTGTTGATTACTCCTTGTAGTTGATGCTAGTTGGTTTACTTGGTGGAAGATCATATGTTCAGATCCTTAATGATAATTAATACTCCTCTGATTATGAACATGAATATGCTTTGTGAGTAGTTACTTTTGTTCCTGAGGACATGGGCTAAGTCTTGTTATAAGTAATCATGTGAATTTGGTATTTGTTCGATATTTTGATGAGATGTATGTTGTCTCTCCTCTAGTGGTGTTATGTGAACGTCGACTACATAACACTTCACCATTATTTGGGCCTAGGGGAAGGCATTGGGAAGTAATAAGTAGATGATGGGTTGCTAGAGTGACAGAAGCTTAAACCCTAGTTTATGCGTTGCTTCGTAAGGGGCTGATTTGGATCCATATGTTTCATGCTATGGTTAGATTTATATTAATTCTTCTTTTGTAGTTGCGGATGCTTGCGAGAGAGGTTAATCATAAGTGGGAGGCTTGTCCAAGTAAGGACAACACCCAAGCACCGGTCCACCCACATATCAAATTATCAAAGTAACGAACGCGAATCATATGAGCATGATGAAAACTAGCTTGACAGAAATTCCCATGTGTCCTCAGGAGCGCTTTGCTTTATATAAGAATTTGTCCAGGCTTGTCCTTTGCTATAAAAAGGATTGGGCCACCTTGCTGCACCTTTGTTACATTTGTTACTTGCTATCCGTTACGAATTATTTTATCACAAAACTATCTGTTACCGATAATTTTAGTGCTTGGAGAGAATACTTTACTAAAAACCGCTTGTCATTTCCTTCTGCTCCTCGTTGGGTTCGACACTCTTACTTATCGAAAGGACTACGATAGATCCCCTATACTTGTGGGTCATCAGCTAGCCGCTGGGAGAAGCTGCACTGCCGCAGCGTGTGCGTGGCCGGCTTGGCCCCGGAGTGCATCTTGCAGGGTGCGTCGAGCATCTGCTCGAAAGTGAGCTTGGGCTGCCAGGCGTTCTTGCCGGTTCGCTGACGCTGGCTGGAGGTCTGGGCAGCCGACTGCTCTTCCTCGATAGTGGCGACCTGCCGGCTCCCATAGCGGGGATCCGGCTGGTCGGATTTGCGCTTGTTGTTCTGCTGCTGCCGGTTGTCGGCAGCCGCCCGCGGCGCGGTAGGCGGCGGGGTCGGTTTGGCAGGCGTGGTGACCTTCATCCGCATTGCGGAGTCGGCCGTGGCGTACTTGTCCGCCTTGGCCATCAGATCCGCCAGGGTCGCCGGCTCGGAGCACAGGAGCTTGTGCTTGAGGTGAGTGCCGTCACGGCAGCCTTCGATGAAGTACTGGATGGCTTGCACCTCGTGTACCCCCTCGCAGGAGTTGCGGAGCTCGGTCCAGCGGGTAAGGTAGTCACGGAGGGACTCGTCCGGCCCCTGGACGCACATGGTCAGCTCGCGGGGCCGGCTGGGCCGCTTGTAGGTGCCGGTGAAGTTGCGGACGAACGCCTCCTCAAAGTCCGTCCAGGTGTTGATGCTGCCGGCTGACAGGCTGTTGAGCCAGGTCCGAGCCGAGCCGATCAACATGAGAGGGACGTAGCGCACGGTGACGCGCTTGTTCCCTCTGGCTATGCCGACCGCGGTGGTGTAGTCGACCAGCCAGTCCTCCGGCTTGGCGGTGCCATTGTACTTCGGGGTGTCGTGAGGGAGTGTGAAGCCGGTTGGGAACGGCTCGTTGCAGATCCGGGGGCCGAAGCACGCCGGGCCGATCGGCCCTTCCTCCTCGAGGAGGGCGGATTGCGCCAGCCGGTCGATGCGGGTCCGGGCGTCATTCTCACTCCGCGGGACGCGCGGGCCGAGCCGGGCGGCGAGTTCGGGATGGACAGCCGGGGCAGGTGAGCGCGCGCGCTCCCACCGCGGGGGCGGGGTATGGTCCCGGCTGCGCCGGCTGTCGCCAGCCGGGGCGTCGTTGCGCCGGTTGTTGACGGCCGGCGGCTCGTCTCCTTGCCGGGAGCGCCCGTTGTGGGACCCAGCGCCCCGCCGGCCGGAGCCGCGGGGGGAAGAGGCTTGCTGGACCGGCCGGCGCTGGCCAGCAGTTTGCGGGGCGTCCCCCTCGGGGACGGGAATTTCGAAGCCGGCGTTGGTGTCATCGAGTCGGGCCTGTTGAGCGTTGGCGGCGGTGATGAGGTCTTGGATGTGCCGCTCCTGCTGCTCCTGCTCCTCGCCTACCAGGTCGGCGAGGTCGGCATAAGCCACCTGGGCGGCCCTCATGTTGGCAGCCGGCGTGTCGTAGATGGGAAGCCTGCCACTGTGGATTTCCGCGACCACACGGCCGCGGTTACGGACGTCACCGTGCTGGCTGGGCTCGTTGCCGGCGGGGGTGAGGCCGTAGGCGGAGTTGTACTCCTGTTGCGCGGACTCCATCCGACGCTTGGTGGTGGCAAGCGTGGTTGCCTCTGTGAGCAGCAGCCAACGAGCGGCCTCCAGCTCAGCCGTAGCCGTGGCTGGGTTCGTTGTAGGTGCGACGGGGGTGCTGAGGCCCCGAAGCATGGAGCCGAGGGGGTCGGAGGTGCCGGTGCGGGCGGCCGTGGCGGCCGCCTCCGCCTCCGCCCGGGCGCGACCGGAGGTCGTGGAGGAGCCGGTGGCCATTACCCCCGCGCGGACGCGGGAGTCGTTGGCATCGCCCGGGGCGAGTGTGCCTACGAACAAGGGCGGGTCGAGGTAGTCGAGCACCTGGCTAGGGTACTCGTCGGCGGCTGGCTCGTCGGCGAGGCTCAGCCCGCCGAGGCGCTCGGTAAGGGCGACGACGTTGAACAGAAGGTCGCTGCCGCGCCGCTCGTCGGAGAGGCCGGCAGCGTCGCCCGCGGGGCTGGCAGGAACGGGGTCCCGCCCCGCGGGAGCAAGCCCCACGAGCGTGCAGTTACGCCCGGACGCGGGGCGGCCGGGGGAGGCGGTGAAGGGTCCCGCCCGGAGCGTGACTCCGGCCGGCGCCGTGGACGGCCCCACGGTGGGCGCCAACTGTCGTCGTTTTCTCACAACAGATGCCATGGGGTGGCTTATCGAGAGTGGTTGGGGCCGAAGGACGCCGGTGGACTCCGGGAGCGGGATTGGGAACAAACGGTGTGGGACACGTGATGTACCCAGGTTCGGGGCCCCCCGTGGGAGGTAACACCCCTAGTCCTGCTAGTCTGGTTGATGAACCGGGAGGAGCTACAATGGTGCTCCTTGAGCTGTCTGGGTAGAGGAGGAAGAAAGAGCTAGCTTGCTCTCCTTGCCTCTCCACGTGAGTGTGTGGGCGGGTGCGTGTGAATCTATCGTCCCTGCATGGGGGAGCTCCGGGGGGGGGGGGGGGGGGGGTTATAGGCCAACCCCCCGGATTACAATACGGATAGAAGGTGCCGGAGGGCCCCAGATGTCGGCCTCTCTAGCCGGCCATGGGGCCCCCGGCAGAGGAGTCTCGTCGTTGGTAGGGCCCACCGGCTGCAGGGTCCCGTCGCTGGTAGGACCCGCCGGCTGCAGGGTCCCGTCGTGAGCCGGAAGGGGCCCGCCTGGCAGCCTCGCGTGCCCGTCATGTCGCGGCACGGGTTGTCCTGCGGAGCGTCGTCTTGTGGTAGCCGGCCGCGGTCAGCGGTACGGCCGGCCGTACTGTGGCCATGCCGGGGCAGGTAATGGAGCGGTTGAGGGCGTGCTGGCACTGTGCTGCCCGCCCGGTCGCAATCGGCCGGGGTCAGAGGCACTGTCGCCTCCACTGTGGCCATGCGGTCGCTGACCGTTGATGCGACGGTGGCCGCTATAGCCACGCGTGCTCTGACCGCGGTGCCGGGGGTGCTGCGGGTACGTCGGGCGTCAGGTTGCCGTCCGGCGAGGCGTGGCGATGGGACGGGAGCTGACCCGCCGGCTAGAAGGCTAGGGGTCTTCGCCTCCGACCGGCCGGCTGGGCGCAGCCGGCCGCGCGGAGCCGGACTACAGGGGGAGGCGGATCGCCCTGTAGTCGTTTTTTGAAAAGCTGGAGTAAAGGCCCAGCTGAGGCTACCCCGGGGTTATCCCCCCGACACTCACCTCACCGGAGAAGGAAGCCCGGCCGGATTTGGAGCAATTCTGGTGTCTCCAGGTCGGGGACGAAGTCGCACGTGTGCAGCGTTCCATCTACATACTAGGTCGTTACAATCGTTAGGGAATTGACATGCACATGCCTTTTCAAACAAGCTAGCTAGCACGAATCCATCCGATACCTGTCCGAGCTTGATTAGAGTTCAGACTCCGAGGCGTGTAATGTTGGCGTGCTTGCCGTCTATATATATACACATGGGCATACGGGTCTTGAGAGAAATATAAAGCAAAATCAATCCCTCCGTCAGAGTCTTGCCGATCAGTCGTGGGTTTTTTGCCCTCAGCGTGGTGCGATCTCCGCGATTTTTCTCGGCGAAAAATATGGGATGGTCGACATCAACAACGGGCATGGCTGCCCTAGACGACATGGTGACGGCCACACCGGCGACGCGGAAGAATCAAAGAGCGGCGGCCACGAACGGCGGCTCAAATACCCCCACAAGCAGCCGCTTCCACCGGCTCGAGGTGCTCGGCGCGGGAGCCTTCGGTGTCGTCTACAAGGCGAGGGATCGCCGCACGGGCGAAACGGTGGCGATGAAGTGCCTCCGCGCGAGGGACGGTGACTCCGACCGCTACCTATCTGACTTTGCGAGCGAGGTCAGCGCTCTCGAGGCGTGCAGCGGCCACCCATCCATTGTGCAGCCGCGCGCCTCCGGCCACCTCGGCGGCGAGGCCTTCCTGGCCATGGAGTTCGTAGGGCCAACTCTGAGGCACGTCATGAAGCATATCCGCTTCGGCAGGAGGCACACCGAGCTGGAGGTTCGCCTGCTCATGAGACAGCTTCTCTCCGGCGAGAGGAGGATGAATCGTCTCGGCCTCATGCATCGTGACCTCAAGCCAGAGAACGTGCTTGTGGACACACACGGGAACCTCAAGATCTGCGACCTAGGGCTGTCATGCAGAATGGTGGATGGGCCGCCCTACTCCAACCCTGTCGGCACAAAGGGATACTACGCGCCGGAGATCCTCCTCGGGTGCACCGATTATGACGAGTGTATCGACTCATGGGCTCTCGGCGTCATGATGGCCGAGCTCCTCGCGGGCAAGCACCCTTTCCATGGGAATTCAGACATGGACCACCTCAACGAAATCTTGGACCTTCTTGGCAATGCTGACATCAAGGAGTGGTCGGGCTACGACGGGCGGCGGCTACCCGGCGGATGCCAACCAGGAAGCTTTCTGCGCCACAAGTTCCCCGCTCCGGCTGAGGCCAGGATCAAAGGCCTGCCGACACTATCGGAGGCTGGTTTCGAGGTGTTGAGCGGCCTCTTGCGATGTAACCCGGAGAAAAGGCTCACGGCGGAGCGAGCGCTCAAGCATCGGTGGTTCAAGGAGGCCAATCCTAGGGCAACAAGGAGCTGATCTACTGATGAGCACAATCTAGCCGCCTGTCTGTTGTAGAACGAGATAGTCCACCGCATCTGATTTGTGTAAATTAGAATTGCAAACATTGTAACTGAATTGAAGGAATGAGTATGGATGAGGTGTGAAATAAGTAAGCAGGAGTTGTTTCGTGTGGATCACTACTCCACATTGTAAGGCTGATAGATCCCATTTCTAGTGTGGTTTCTTGTACTTTGTTGTTCAACTACTTCGATGCTTGCTGTTAATCATATTTGTTGCTTGCTTTCCATGTATATATGAGAGAACTGCAACTGAACATTGCAGGGAACTGGTGAGCTTAGATGCAGATGCCACGTACGGGCCGTGGCATTCAGGTTGCGTGTACCAGTCTAGCTAGCCTCCCTCACAAGCATTGTGGATGCTGATCAGAAAATAGCATCGTACCTTTTTTTGCCTTGAACCAACAAAGCTAGCATCAAAACCTTTTCTTCCTTCAACTAACAAACATCATCAAACCTGTTCATTTAGATTAGGAAGATAGCAACTAACAAACATCGTACAACAAAGAATGAAAAAACCCACAAGAGACACTTGAAATAAAAAAAAACGTGATGGACGTGAAAGAATGGGAAGAAAAATGCCAGGCACTTCCAGATCGAAACGCACGGGCAATGATGGAACAAGAATAACGACGATGATCGACGCCACACAAACCACGAACACGATCAATCCATTCATACGCTAGCTAGCTAGCAATTCTTCTCCGCCTTCTGGAGCTTGCACGTCACCTTCTGGAAGACGACGGTGGTGGAGTCCGGCTTGACGAGCTGAAGCTTGAGCGGGCAGACGGCCTCGATCTTGCACTTGGTGTAGCGCGCGGTGTAGCTCACCTTGCGGGACAGCGCCACCTCGACGTCGAACGTCCCGGTCTTGCTCTCCTTCTTGTACTCCTGCTCGCCGGCGCTGCCCAGCGACACGAAGGCGCCTTGGGACGAGGAGGTCAGGTGGTACACCCTGGTCGCGCCGGCGGGGTGCTTGTCGCCCGTGGCGGCCACCTGCACACGGTCGAACTGCTGGCCGTCGAACCTGTAGGCGGCGACGAATGGCTCCACGTTCTTCATGCTCATGGCCCAGTTGGGGTTGCGGACCTTGAGGGTGAGCGAGAGGTTGTAGGCGATCCCCGTCACCGGGGAGGTGAGCAGCGAGAACCTGGTGAGCGAGGCGTCCTCGACGGTGATGGTGACGTGGCGGAGGTAGACGAAGGCGGCCAGGAGGACGGCGAGGAGCACCACGACCGCGACGACGCCGAAGCAGATGAAGAGGTACTTGACCTCGTCCCTCGTCAGGTAGCAGTCGTCGTCGCGGCCGCACATTGTTGCCGCCGCCGGAGGCTTTTACAGGTGGTGTTTGTCAGGACTTAATAATTTGCTGCCATATGCTGAGTCCAGAGGAGGGTGGTGTTTATCACGCTGTGGCCTGTGGGTAGGAATGATCTCTGGATGGGGATGGAAGCAAGCAAAGTATCTAGGTGGTCCGTGTGGTTGTGTATCGCATTTGCGAACAGCTCAACATGGCATGTGAATTTGCTTTTGTTACTCACACTCTGGTGGGAGCAGAGCATCCGACACGTGTATCGATCCTCTTGGCATCACAAAAGCGCCGACATGTGGGTCCAGCTTCGTCTCCGGCCAGGTCCCGTCGAAACAAAACACCGATATGAACTCTTCGTCTGCCATCCCCAGTAATTGGTGTGACACAACATGTATCATGTAAATTCAGTTAATGTCGTTGAAGATGGGACTGCAAGCTCGAATTTGCATACCTAGCATAGTTGCCCTCGCAAATGCAAGGGTGCTGTCTTTTGTGCGTGCTCTTGATAAGTCAAGTTTCATGTTTCATACATACTCATATCACGCAATTAAAATAATGATGTTTTATATTTAGTTAGCAACAACAAACAATTATGCGGTAAACATATTTAATTATATTTTATTTGTGTCAAAAGATTATTATGACATATCCGGAAACACCATATGTGTCGGTCAAGAAAATCTTCATGGCCATACTTAGTCAAACTATGATTGTGTGTATCATGTGATGCAGAGGTTGGGTTAATCCCCTTTTCCAAAGAAAAAAAACTTAGTCAAACAAAACGATCTCCATAAGCATACTTAAAACAGACCACAGTCGATAAATCTTCATAACCGCATATAAACGTCATCGGACTAATGTCAGATATAGCTTAATTACTAGTTAAACTACAACCAAATGTATTGCTCCTGATTTAAACACACCGATCCAAACATGATCCCCTCAATGGGTACATGAATCGGTAGACTAGGCGAGGAGAGCATTGCTTGCTAAAATTTAAGGCCCGGAGGGTAATTATTGAACAAGAGGATTAGGGGGAGAACTCAACTACACTTTGATTATGCTCTTCGGCAGGGTTATATACATTTGCTAACTGCCTTAGAGCTAATCTAGCAGACCCTGTATATTGCGGACCCTTAAACCGCGTTTACAGTTTGCGGTTGCCCTCAAATACGGGGCGAAATTAGCCGCAGCAGAATAGAAACCAAAAATGAAACCGCAAATTTAAAAAAACGTTCGCACGTGAAATGAAACAAGATCATGGTAGTTGATCAGCTTCAAAAGTCATACAATACAGATATATTACATAGGAGCCGCGGGGGGGGGGGGGGGGGGGGGGGGGGGGGGGGGTTGCGCCACCGTCTAGATATACAAAAAATGGCTCACCGGAGCCGGCTAGGGGGAGGGGGTGCGGTGGCGACGCCGCGGCGGTGGAGGAGCTCACTCCTCATCATCGGAGACGAGGTCGACATAGACCTCGTCCTGTTGCTTCGCTACGACCCACCATTCCTCTTGGTTGGCGGCGAAGTCCTGCGCCTGCGCCAGCCCCTGCTCGAGCAAGAGCCGGTCGATCTCGGCGTCCCGTCGACGCCACTCCTCCTCCTCCTCCCTCTCCTGCACAGAGCGCGTGACCATGGCCGCCTCAATGGCATCCGCCCCGCATCGGGGAGGTAATCCTCCGGCCCGATGACTGCCAGCCGCTCCGGCTCCGGCTCCCTCTTCACCGTGCAAAGCGGCGGGAGATCCTCTGGCTCTCTTTTCAGCAGAGTTAGGGGCGTCCGCGAGCTCGACGCATCGGCGGAGGAGCTGCCCGCGGTGGAGGAGCCGGAGGACAACCCGCGGCGGAGGAGCGCCTGCCTGCGGTCGTACTCCTCCGTTTCACGGCAGAGGAGGGACGGCGGTGGCTCAAGGCCATGGTTGGTGTACCGCAGGGCGGAGCGCTTCCTCACCGCGTCGTATTTGATGCAGCGCCTCCGCTCAGGGTCATCGCCATCGCGCCGGCCGGAGCTCCACATCCCGCCGCACATCGTCGAGGAACGGTGGGCGGGGCGGCGGATTTTGGGCGCCGATGGTGAGAAATCAGAGAGGGAAATGGGGAATCACGGCGGCGGGGGGATAGGGTTTCAACCCGTATCGCGATCGCGGACCTGAATATATACTACGCGGCGGGCTCGTTTGCGGGCCACTGTAAAAGTTTACGGACCGGCCCTAGTATACGGGTCTGATCTGGCTAAAAAATCGGACCAAACCCGTATACTCACCGGAATTATGCAGGCCGCGCGCTTTTCAGGGTCTGCTAGAGTTGCTCTTAGAGATCATGGGGGAGTCCCACTTCGGTGATTGTGCGCCACTACAGGAGGGGCGTGGCTGCATGATCGGGCACCACTACTGGCCGTATGTGCAATGTACAAATACAGGGGAGGCTCCCCTGCGTCCTCCTTATCGTAGCCACACTGTAGAAGGAGGTAGACAACAGAGAAAGGCTACCCACGGCATGTCTCGTACGGTGCCCTACACGCTGGGCATCGCCATTTATTCACCGACGTCCACCTCTGACCTCGGGCTCTCCCTTGGCGAGTCCATCTATGAGGATATCCTCCCCCACATCACCACCCACCTCCAACAACTCCGGCATTTCCTGGCCGCGCATGTGCCCCTCCCGTACGTTTGATTCACCAGACAAATCGACGTGCACTCCATTCGTGACGTCACTGAGGTACGCATCTCCTGGATGCTCCTCAAAAACACCAACGAGCCCTCCCATCGTATTACCGTCTTCCTCGATGGTGTGAGGACGCTCTCGAAGGCCAACAACATGCACGCACATCTCCTATCTGTGTCGAGGAGTGTGGGTGGGTGATGCAAGGCTTTCCTTAACTCGGGCAGGATGTGATGCTATACGAGGGTCTCTCTGTGCTCATGGTGGCCTTGGACAGAACGAGATATGATGATTTTTACCATTCAACTAGTGACATCATCACCATTAACTTCTTCAATGGGTGTCACGATTGTGGAGCCGAGGTATGGAACCTCCTCGGCGGAGACCTTACTATCGTATCCTCGGGCACACATTCCCTCGTCGACATTGATCTGAAATGCTCTTGGGGAACCACCTTCAGGAATATGTTTCCGCTATGATGCAACGTTCCATGAGAACATCATTTTCACCGCTGTGTGATTGACATCTGATTCAAACATTACATCACTAGCTTGATAAGGAACTAAATGCACTAGCTTGCTAATGAACCAAATGTGACAATGAGGGTTTCACTTGTATTGTGTGCTTGGATTATATAGTTGTTCCGACAAATAGTTTTCTTCTTCCATGCGTAGTGATTTATTTGTGTCGAACGTTGTGTTGCTTTCTTCATTGATATTGGCATAAAAGTGTTAATTTTATTTAGCTATAAACATCCAATGATGAACCTTGTTTACGATGATGAATATAAGAACAACCAACTTCATCTCTCTCAGGCACCACAATCCCATCTCCTTGTACATAATGATTTCTCATCATCTCATCTTATTACTTCTCATCACAGTGGTGGCGGTGCCAGGATCGGGGCAGGCCCTAGGAAAGCCCCAGGCCAAATACAAGGTACAATACTAGAGTACAAAATTTGCCAGAAGGAACATATTCTCACAACCCAGGCCACCACCCCGACAGCATGGGGCCAATATGCACCGTTGATCATCACCACTAGAAGGATAAATGCGCGCTTTGCTGCATCTATGGACCTTCTTTTTTTTGAGAGAGATATGGACCTCCTATTGTGAAAGCTGTATGACCCCTTAGTATGTTTTTTTAAGAATGACTATATGAATAGGCACATATTTCTTGGGAGGCATCTGTTCCCTCCTTCTCTTCTACTTGGTGATATCCATGCAGAGGCTGACCTTATAATATGGTGGGAATCATATCTGTATTACATTTGATGTTATAGTATGTAGTTTTGGGGGTGCCTTAGCTTTCCTAGTTATAAATGGGATGGCATTGTTGGCACTGGCAGTAGCTGAATGATCAATGATCACATTAGAAGGGTAGACGGCCGTTCCACGTGGTTGAAGTTTGGTACATTCCGTCCCAAAAAACATCTCGTATTTCCCTATATGGAGGGAGAGTTGACCTACTCTCAATATGCCCCCCCCCCCAATAACCACGGAGGGTTGGGATTATTAGGGATCTGCTAAAGCGTCCATTCGCAATAACCAGGAAAGTGTTAATGGGGAGCCCCAATAAATGGTCATTGAGGGAGTTCTTTTGTGAGTTGTTCGAGATGATCTGAACGTTGTGAGAACTGCTGACGTTCACTCATGTCTTGGCCCACCTCCAACGCACGTCTCCCCCACGAGTCAACAATGATGCATCAACCCATCTGGTCGCCTGCATGGTCGACCCTGCTATTGGAAATATGCCCTAGAGGCAATAATAAAATGGTTATTATTATATTTCCTTGTTCATGATAATCGTTTATTATCCATGCTATAATTGTATTGATTGGAAACTCAAATACATGTGTGGATACATAGACAACAAAGTGTCCCTTGTAAGCCTCAACTAAACTAGATCGTTGATCAAAGATGGTTAAGGTTTCCTAGCCATAGACATGAGATGTCATTTGATAACGGGATCACATCATTAGGAGAATGATGTGATGGACAAGACCCAAACTATGAACGTAGCATATGATCGTGTCAGTTTATTGCTATTATTTTCTGCATGTCAAGTATCTGTTCCTATGACCATGAGATCATGCAACTCACTGACACCGGAGGAATACATTGTGTGTATCAAATGTCACAACGTAACTGGGTGACTATAAAGATGCTCTAAAGGTATCTCCGAAGGTGTCTGTTGAGTTGGCATGGATCAAGACTGGGATTTGTTACTCCGTGTGACGGAGAGGTATCTCAGGGCCCACTCGGTAATACAATATCATAATGAGCCTTGCAAGCAAAGTGACTAAAGTGTTAGCCACGGGATCTTGTATTATGGAACGAGTAAAGAGACTTGCCGGTAACGAGATTGAACTAGGTATGGAGATACCGACGATCGAATCTCGGGCAAGTAACATACCGATGTACAAAGCGAACATCGTACGGGATTAACTGAATCCTTGACATAGAGGTTCAACCGATAAAGATCTTCGTAGAATATGTAGGAACCAATATGGGCATCTAGGTCCCGCTATTGGTTATTGAACGTAGAGGTGTCTCGGTCATGTCTACATAGTTTTCGAACCCGCAGGGTCTGCACACTTAACGTTCGGTGACGTTTCGGTAGTATTGAGTTATGCATGGTGGTGACCGAAGGTTGTTCGGAGTCCCGGATGAGATCCGTACGTCACGAGGAGCTTCGGAATGGTCCGGAGGTAAAGATTTATATATGGGAAGTCATATTTTGGCGACCGGAAAAGTTTCGGGTTTTTCCGGTATTGTACTGGAAAGCTTCTAGAAGGTTCCGGAAACTTCCGGAGTAGTCCAGAAGTCCACCAAGGGTTCCACCACGTCCCAAGGGTTTGCATGGGCTGAGGGGAGGCGCCCTGGCCTTATTGGGCCAGGCGCACAAGTCCCTCAAGGCCCATGTGGCTTGGGAGAGGTGGGAAGTCCACCTGTTTATGGAAAGGGAGGGAATTGGACTAGGAGTACAACTCCTCCCCCTTGGAGGGGCTGATCTCCACGCCCCTCCACCTATATATAGAGGGGAGGGGGCGCCCCAAGAGCACACACGAAGCCCTTGGCACCCCTCTCTCTCCCTAGATCGTTTTCTCCTCCGTTCGCGGTTTCGATAGCGCTAGGCGTAGCCCTGCCGGGATAGCACCACCACCACCGCCACCACGCCGCCGTGTTGCCGGAGAACTCATCTACCTCTCCGCTCTCCCTTGCTGAATCAAGGAGGCGGAGATCGTCATCGAGCTGTACGTGTGCTGAACGCGGAGGTGCCGTCCGTTCGGCGCTAGATCGGAAGGACCGTGATTGGATCGCGGGATGGATCGTGATTGGATCGCGGGACGGGCTTGCGATTTGGATCGCGAAGACGTTCGACTACATCAACCGCGTTTCTTAACGCTTCCCGCTTAGCGATCTACAAGGGTATGTAGATCCACTCTCCCTCTCATAGATGCTCATCACCATGGATAGATCTTGCGTGTGCGTAGGAAATTTTTTGTTTCCCATGCAACGTTCCCCAACACCTGCCGCCCTTGCAGTTGTCAATCTACTACCCTCCCCTCCCCCCGGTCATCCTTCTAGGTCCAAGGGGCCTTCTTCTTCTCCAACGTTGACACACCTCCTCCTGGAACCCTAAGGGCCACGCCTCTCTGCTGTCGCAACTATTGGTCCACTGCCCCCTTGGCCATCCTTCTAAGTCTAGGGGTCTTTCTTCTCCTCTAGCACTATCATGCCTTCCCCTGGAACCCTAAGGGCCCTGACCTCACTGCCATCGCAATTGTCAGTCCATTGCATCCTCGCCCATCCATCTAGGTCTAGGGTCTTTGTTCTTGTCCAATGTCAACACGCCTCCACCCGGACCTCTAAGCTTCTTCCTGAACGCCACTTTCAGCTCGGTTCATTCTTACTGTCTTGTGTGCCTTCGGCTCTGGCTCGGGGGAAGTCATCGACATCGTTTCTCCATCTCTCTGATCTTGTCTTCCAAAGAACATATAACGATCAATTTTTGCGAGGAGATAAAAGGTTGGAAGGACGGACGAAGTGGGGTCAAGTAGTTTGGTTCAGTGGCTTAACACGGTTTGAGAGGCTTCTCATCAGTCTAATCGTTACAGCGCGGAATGGACCACCAGGGAGGGATTTCGACCAAGTATGGTTATAAGAAAAGAGATGGAAACCATTCTTTTGAAAATTTATGCCCCCCCTTCAAATTTTATGTGCCAGTCCAAATGGTGATCAAGTTTTTCTTCGACAGTACAAATGGTGATCAGTTTTTTAATGCTTTTTCTAAGGTAACTATGGAATTTCAAGGTTCAGAACAAAAGGGATACAAGCCACATCTAGTAAAATCCCTAGCCACAAATGGCGATGTCGTGGGAACGAGCCTGACAGTAGAGGTTAGGGGTACGAAAGGAGAGGGCAGAGTCCTAGCTACGGCGAGATTGTACACACGGATGTATGAGTTCAGGCCCCTCTCGTGGAGGTAACAGCCCTACGTCTTAGGTGCTCGGGAGCTCTTGTCGAGTGGAATATGGGTATCGTTACAGGGGGTGCGAACCCTTGTGCCAGAGGGGAGGGGCGGCTTATATAGAGTACGCTGCCCCTCATAATGTCCAGCATCTAAGGGTCAGATCGTGGCTATAATGGTGAACGTTACTGGTAACGTATGCAATAAATACTACTTATGATCTAGACGAACGCCTGTCCGTTAGCCTCCCGGGGGTGACTTCTGGTCTTCAGCGGTCAACTGTCTTCTGGTTCTTCCGAGTGAAAGGCAATTCCCGAGTGGATATTGTCGAGTGACTTGTATGCCTTGGTGATTTCAGTCGGAAGCTTCCTTGTGGTCCTTAAGCTTTCTGGGGCAGTGTCCTTAGGTAGGGTATGTAGGTCAGGCCTATGACCCTACCCTAGGTACATATCCCCATCATTAGCCCCCGAATGGATCGGGGTTCGAGTGTAAAAAAGGATCGATGCAGGTTCTGACAAGACACAAAAGCTCCGAGTGTATTTTGGGGCTTCACAGAAGTTTGTGTCGATTGGAATCTTTATCATTCACCCTGATCGATTCTTGTCTTGAAATGTACCCGAGTGAACTTCAGCGCAGAGTCAAGTCCGAGTGTTCAGCCGGTTATTCTGGTGTGGCGGGACGCCCCGTCCGGCCCGGATTTCACGTGATTCGAAATTTGGATAAGCGCGTGCCAAGCGAAGATGACGCCACGACTAGGGCAAGTGGAGGCACGATGCCTCGATTTTTGCGCCGTCTTTACCGCCACGTATCGCTCCTCCTCTGAATTCGGGATACCCAGAGATCTGCGGGCCCACGGGTCAGTGACCCACTCGGGCGGATATAAGAGGCGACGGCACCAGGGCCGGTACAGTGTTTCTCCCCCAAATCTTCACTTCTCCTCCGCCTCTCCTGCTCCGCGCGCGCCGCTCGGCCCCGCCTCGACGACCGCCGCCGCGATGACGAAGAGCAAGATGGAGAAGCTCGAGCGCGCTAAGAAGGGAGGAGCCAAGGCGAGGAAACCATCGGGCGCCCGATTCACAGCGCCGCCGGGGTGGATCCAGGGAGATTTTCTCCCGTCGACGGTCACGACGGAGGATGTCCAGAATCTCGTCGCCGACGGGTTGATAGCTGAAGGGTCTTGGAGGCTGTCGAAGGGCGAGGCTGAACCGGAGCCGCGCGAGGGCGAGCGAGTCCTCCTCCTCACCCACGTCGAGCGAGGTTTTTCCATGCCCCCTCATCCATTCTTCCGCGGGTTTCTGAACTTTTTCGAGGCGCAACTCCACCATTTTCCACCGAATACTATTTCGTATCTCTCTGCTTTCATCACCATGTGTGAGTGTTTCTTGGGATGTCCTCCACATTGGGGTTTGTTTAAACATATATTCTCTGTCCGATCTCAATGCATCAAGAAAGCCAATCCCAATGACAACAAGACCAATGTCATCCAACTGTGTGGTGGCCTGGGGGTCCAAAAGAGAGGTAGAAGTTCGTTTCCATCGATGACTTTTCCTGATTCTGTTCGGGGCTGGCAGTCGACATGGTTTTACTGCAAAGATGTTGCATCTCCCAATATGTCAACTGGTCTTCCCCCTTTCACTTTGGATCGACCTACTACTCCCAGAACACTGAGTGTGACCAAGGGAGAGAAAGTCCAGGTTGGGATTCTAGTGAATGCAGTAGTAGACCTGGTCCGTGGCGGAGTGACTGGCATGGATCTCTTAGAGACGTTTCTCAGTCGACGAATCCAGCCTCTTCAAGCCAGGGACCACACTATGTGGCATTATTCGGGCCCTGAGGATTCCACTCGGTCACATCCAGAGGAAGTTTCCGACGAAACCGTTGCTCAGTGGCTCAGGAGCATCATCGGAGCCTGTGACAAACCTCTGGGAGCCAAGCGAATCTTGCCCTTTTCTGCTTTGAACCCACCGACGAACCTGGTGAGTTATGTCTTTGTCGAATGCTTTCATACTTTGTCGAGTGACTGCGTCCTCAGTCGATTGACTTCATATTTTGAATCTTGCAGGAGTTTACGAACATGCACTCGCCCGTGCCGAATGGGGAGCATCCTGAGGACGAAGAAGAGAGCGAAGGCGACAGCGCAGATGTCGACTACGCTGACGACAGTGAGGGCAGCGACGATGACCTGGAAGAGATTGAGGAAGGCGAAGTAGAGGCCCAGGCTCCTTCGCGCATCGAGCATCGGACCAAGCAGCGTGAAGACCCGGAGGCCGCTCCAAGCAAAACTTTGGTGTCGAGCACCCGAAACCCGAAGCGCGACCACGTCACGACATCAGGGTCGACTGAAAAAGCTGCGAAACAACCCAAGCCAGACGCGCCAAAGCCTCGGAAGGCCCTGCCTCGTATCAAGATTGCTGTGCCTGTCGCCTCAACGTAAGCGTTTATTTTCTTTTCCTGCTGTTGTGAACCTTCATGTCTTTGCTGACCGAGTGAACTTTATTCGCCAGAGCTGCTACCTCAGTGACATCGCCTCAATGGGACGAGGGGGATCACATGGAAGTGGACACTCCTGACGCGGCCACCTCCCATCGAGGTATAATGAATCTTCACTGTAGTCTGTTTTTTGAAGAATAATAGTCGAGTGACTCAATTAAGATTGCCGATTGATAGCTGACGAAGTCATCCAACTGGAAGATGACGAGGAGCTACAGCGAGGAGCGGAGGATGAAGTTGTGCCTCTGGAGACTCCGCGCGTACGCACTCGGAGAACATCGTCTGAACAGGCGCCCCATGGGTCGACTGCTACGCCACCTCCAGTCCTTGTGACTCCGCTGTCGAGTGCTCCGCCAGCAACTTCAACTCTGGTGGTTTCAGCACCGATCGGACAGCCTCAAGCACCTCCTGCTACTTCAATCACATCACCGACTCACTCGACGCCTGCATATCCTTTGTACCACGTCCCAGAGGACCAGACTGGAGCCGCCAAGGAGGCTATGATCCAGGCAGGGAAAATGATGCTGCGAACAAAGGAGGCATACGAGGCTAGCAAATTGGCCTATGATGCCAGTTCAGCGCTTCAAGCCAATGTCCGAGTAAGTTCGATTGTAAGTTCATTTCCGATTGAATTCCTGTCCATCTTGACTTTACACCCACTGGGTGTTTTCTTCAGATGCGCACTTGTTTTTTTTCCGAATAGATCAGGTCTTGGTCGAGTGATTTTTGGTCCAGTGGGGGCACGCTGAGTGCACCCACTGGGTGTAGTCCCCGAGACCGCTGTCGAATGGCGAAGACATCGGCAGGGGTCTTAAATTTGTGTTGATAGTTGACTTTCACTCGACAGGACAGACCTGGTCGAGTGATAGTAGGTCCAGTGGGGGCACGCTGAGTGCACCCACTGGGTGTAGTCCCCGAGACCGCCGTCGAGTGCTTGCCTCGGCGGGGGTCTGATAGAGATAATGGTTGCATGCTTGCTTCTTTTGTTTATACTCGGACAGGTCGGACCTGGTCGAGTGATTTTGTATCCAGTGGGGGCACGCTGAGTGCACCCACTGGGTGTAGTCCCCGAGACTACTGTCGATCGTTGGCGATGGGCAGTAGTCTTAAGAACTATGGATTCGGAGTCCGTTTTCATACTTGGAGTACAGTTGTCACCTGTCGTGCAGGTTTCATGGACATCATTTCCATCAACCATGATATGACGCTTTGCAGGGGTGTGGGGTGGGGCGGCGGGCCGCCATCCAGTCGACTGGACATGTTCTTTTCCACTCGGGAGTGAAAAAACATTATCGTCGACTGAACTACTTCTTTGTTGATTTCAGAAAGCTTGTGGGCTCGGGACCAAGTACGTCGAGCTGGAGAAGGAAAAGAATCGACTTCTGCTGGATCTGGAGCTGACGAATAACAACCTGGACCGTGCCCAGACAGAACTGAAGACCTTGGGAGGTAATCCTTGTCGATCAATTGCATTATTACTTTCATCTTCCATCCTTTGAACCGAGTGAATCCACTCGAACAGACGTACGTGATGAGAACCGCCGACTCCGAGCGCGACTCAACAATGTTATTTCTTTAGATACCATGAAGAAAGCGCTCGAAGACAAGGACAAAGCACTTGCTGATGCCCAGAAGGAAGCGAAGGAGAAAACTGAAGCTGCTGAGAAGAAACTTGCCGCTGCCAGCAAACTGGAAGAGGAGAATACTAAACTCAAGCAGGAACGATCCGACTGGATCAAAAAGCTCGAAGTGCAGACCAAGAAAAGGAGTGCTCTGGAGAAACACTTAGGAGACTTCGCGAAGAAAATGTTCGGAATGCTTGAAGGTAATCATGTCGAATGAATTTCTTTGATTTCTTCAGAACGACAATGTAATCATCTTTTCACTTTCTCTTCGTGCAGAATTCTGTCAAAATTTTGAGAAGGAAACTGAAGAGATCGAGCCCAATCTGGATCCCACCAAGTCACCTGTCGGGGACGCCGTGGCCATGGACATGTTTCGACTCGAAGCTCGCCTCCAGAATGTCCAAGGATATATCACTCGACTGAGGGCTGCGTTGGAGAAGGTCGACAAAGAACTGTGGCCGGAAGACTCCCTCCAGACTGATCTCGAGTCAATGATGACCCGCCTCAATGAGATTCCTGGTCGAGTGCAAGCATGGAAGAAATCTGCCGCCCGCTGCGGTGCTGATGTGGCACTTTCACTCGTCCGGGTTCATTGCAAGGAGGCAAGGGAGGACAAACTGAAAGCTCTCCGAGTGATCAATACGAAGAAACTTCAATTTGAAGACTTTATGGAGACCTTCATCGAAGCAGCCACTCGGATCGCTGACGGGATTGATCTAGACACCTTCGTCGAGCCTGCGAGCCCCACTGGTGCTTAAAAAACAGTTTATTTGCAGTTAACACTTCATTTGCCTCGGTATGCCGAGTGATGGTGTAACCGATTAAAACTTCGTTCGGGCCTTAGGCCTGAGTACTTTCCTTTGCGCGAATAACTTTTAACAGCGCTAGAGATTCTGGACTTATCTGTATTTTGCTCTCTGATCTCTTGCTTGGTTAAATTTGTTTGTTACTCGGAAGGATTTTGGACTTAGGCAAAAACTGGTTCGCAGCTAAGCCCCCGAGTGTGAGGATTGCTCATCACTCGGAATAGTTTTGAACTTAGGCGAAGACTGGTTCGCAGCTAAGTTTCCGAGTGAATGGAATGTTATCCACTCGAAAGGGTTTTTAACTTAGGCGAAAACTGGTTCGCAGCTAAGCCCCCGAGTGTGAGGATTGCTCATCACTCGGAGTAGTTTTGAACTTAGGCGAAGACTGGTTCGCAGCTAAGTTTCCGAGTGAATGGAATGTTATCCACTCGGAAGGGTTTTTAACTTAGGCGAAAACTGGTTCACAGCTAAGCCCCCGAGTGTGAGGATTGCTCATCACTTGGAGTAGTTTTGAACTTAGGCGAAGACTGGTTCGCAGCTAAGTTTCCGAGTGAATGGAATGTTATCCACTCGGAAGGGTTTTTAACTTAGGCGAAAACTGGTTCACAGCTAAGCCCCCGAGTGTGAGGATTGCTCATCACTCGGAGTAGTTTTGAACTTAGGCGAAGACTGGTTCGTAGCTAAGTTTCCGAGTGAATGGAATGTTATCCACTCGAAAGGGTTTTTAACTTAGGCGAAAACTGGTTCGCAGCTAAGCCCCCGAGTGTGAGGATTGCTCATCACTCGGAGTAGTTTTGAACTTAGGCGAAGACTGGTTCGCAGCTAAGTTTCCGAGTGAATGGAATGTTATCCACTCGGAAGGGTTTTTAACTTAGGCGAAAACTGGTTCGCAGCTAAGCCCCCGAGTGTGAGGATTGCTCATCACTCGGAGTAGTTTTGAACTTAGGCGAAGACTGGTTCGCAGCTAAGTTTCCGAGTGAATGGAATGCTACCCACTCGGAAGGGTTTTTAAGTTAGGCGAAAACTGGTTCGCAGCTAAGCCCCCGAGTGTGAGGACTGCTCATCACTCGGAGTAGTTTCTAAATAAGAAATTATGCGATCGGAATCGACGAAAAACTGCAGGAGTCATACTTTAACAAACGACATTGTTTGGAGAACTCTTATTACATCAAAACCATTCAGTCGTCAAGTATAAAAACGTCGAAGCAAATCCGCGTTCCATGCACGCGGTTCGTCAATATTCTTCTTCAGGTTGAAGAGGTGGTAGGCTCCATTGTTCAGCACTTTGGTAATGACGAAAGGGCCTTCCCACGCTGGAGCCAGCTTGTGAGGTCGCTGCTAATCCACTCGGAGCACAAGATCACCTTCGTGGAACGACCGACTCTTGACATGTCTCGCATGGAAGCGGCGTAGATCTTGCTGGTACGCAGTCGACCGAATCAAAGCCATCTCGCGTTCTTCTTCTTGCAGGTCCACTCCGTCTTGTCGTGCCTGCTCCGCCTCAGCTTCTGAGTAAAGATCTACTCGGGGAGAATTGTGAAGGACGTCGCTGGGCAAAACGGCTTCGGCTCCGTATACCAAAAAGAACGGAGTGCGTCCAGTCGACCGATTAGGAGTCGTCCTCAAGCCCCACAGAACAGACGGCAATTCAGTGACCCAAGCTCCAGCTGCATGATCGAGATCTCGCATGAGTCGAGGCTTCAGCCCTTGAAGGATAAGGCCGTTTGCTCGCTCAGCTTGACCGTTAGACTGGGGGTGCGCAACGGATGCGTAATCCACCCGAGTGCCTTGAGAGGAGCAAAAGTATCTGAACTCTTACGAGTCAAAGTTTGAACCATTGTCCGTAATGATACTGTGGGGAACTCCATACTGGAAAGTTATCTCTTTCATGAATTTGATTGCAGTGTGGGCGTTCAACTTCTTTATGGGTTTGGCTTCAATCCACTTAGTGAACTTGTCGACTGCTACCAGTAAATGAGTAAATCCACTCTGGCCCGTTCGAAGGGGACCAACCATATCCAAACCCCATACTGCAAATGGCCAGACGAGTGGAATAGTCTTCAAGGCAGACGCAGGCTTGTGCGACAGGTTCGAATAGAACTGGCACCCTTCGCAGTGATCAACAATCTCCTTAGCCATCTCGTTGGCGCGCGGCCAGAAGAAACCAGCTCGGTATGCTTTGGCAACAATCGTCCTGGAAGACGCATGATGACCACAAGTTCCCGAGTGAATCTCCTCCAAAATCATTTGACCTTCTTCAGGAGTGATACACCGCTGAGCTACGCCAGTTACGCTTTCTCTGTAGAGTTGTCCATCTATAACAGTAAAGGCCTTGGACCTGCGGACTATCTGCCGAGCTTCATCTTCGTCATCTGGGAGTTCTCGCCTCAGGATGTATGCAATATAAGGTACAGTCCAGTCGGGCGTGATCACCAGAATCTCCATGACCAAATCTATGACTGCTGGGACTTCAACTTCAGTCGGATCAGAAGCGCTCTTTGCTTGCGGGGGCTCTTCAGTGAAAGGATATTCTTATACTGAAGGAGAATGTAAGTGCTCAAGAAACACATTACTGGGGACAGGCTTCCGAGTGGATCCAATCTTTGCTAGCTCATCAGCTGCCTGATTTTTCACTCGGGGAACATGATGGAGTTCCAGGCCTTCGAATTTCTTCTCGAGCTTCCTTACTGCATTGCAATTTCCAGTCATGGCGGGGTTCCTGACGTCCCACTCTTTCATCACTTGATTGACCACCAGATCAGAGTCGCCGTATACCATCAGGCGCCGGACGCCGAGTGAAATGGCCATACGCAACCCATACAGGAGTGCTTCATATTCAGCTTCATTGTTGGAGGAATCAAAGTGAATCTGTAAGACATAACTGAGTTTGTCGCCTTTTGGGGACACCAAAACTACGCCAGCACCAGACCCATTCAGCATCTTAGAGCCATCAAAGAACATGGTCTAGTGTGCCGAGTGAACTTGGATCGGCTGCTGCTGTTCGATCCATTCGGCAAGGAAATCAGCAAGAGCTTGAGACTTGATTGCTTTCTTCGCTTCAAACTTGATATCAAAATAGAGGAGCTCAATAGCCCATTTGGCCACTCGACTAGTCGCGTCTCGATTGTTGAGAATCTTAGACAACGGAGCATCACTGATGACTGAAATTGAGTGATCTTGAAAATAGTGTGCTACCTTCTTTGCTGACATGTATATACCATATACGAGCTTCTGGTAATGCGGATACCTTTGCTTTGAAGGAGTCAACACTTCAGAGATGAAGTAAACAGGATGCTGGACCTTGTAAGCTTTGCCTTCCTCTTCCCTCTCGACAGTGAGAACTGTATTGACGACCTGATTAGTGGCCGCAATGTACATGAGCAAAGGCTCTTTGCTGTGCGGAGTAGCAAGCACCGGCTGGGTGGAAAGCAGGGTTTTGAGCTCGACAAACGCTGCCTCGGCTTCTGGAGTCCACTCAAATGTGTCAGATTTCTTCATCAATCGGTAGAAAGGCAATGCCTTCTCACCGAGACGAGAAATGAATCGACTCAACGCCGCTAGGCAACCTGTAAGCTTCTGGACGTCGTGCACACGCTCAGGGCTTTTCATTCGGGTGATAGCACTGATCTTTTCAGGATTGACATCGATTCCTCGTTCGGAAATGAGAAAACCGAGTAACTTGCCACCAGGAACACCGAAAGTGCATTTAGTCGGATTTAGCTTGATATCATACCTCCTCAGATTGGCGAATGTTTCAGCCAAGTCAGACAACAGGTCGGAACCTTTGCGAGCCTTGACAACGATATCGTCCATATAAGCTTCAACGTTCCGAGGGATCTGATCAAGCAAACATTTCTGAATCATGCGCATGAAAGTAGCGCCAGCATTTTTTAGACCAAAAGGCATGGTGATATAACAGTAACACCCGAATGGGGTGATGAAGGCTGTCTTTATTTCGTCTTGACCAAACAGACGGATCTGATGGTAGCCAGAGTAAGCATCAAGAAAAGATAGACGCCCGCACCCCGCAGTTGAGTCGACAATCTGATCAATGCGGGGAAGCGGAAAATGATCTTTCGGGCAGACCCGATTGATATGTTTGAAATCAATACACATGCGGAGTGATTTGTCCTTCTTAGGGACCATGTGTTGGGTAACGCAGCAGAAAACAAAAATTTCCGACCTACGCACCAGCCCAGGATCACTATGGAGACTGCATACAAGGTTTGATCTTTTTCGTTACCGACTCGTAGCGCAGCGGAAGTAGAGTCGATGACGATCGGCGGTGCAGATCCCCGCAGCTAGGATTTACAACCTCCCAACCGCGAGGATGTATACCGTCATCCGCCCCACGGACAGCCCTCTGGGAGGCGGTCAGACAGTCCCCCAGACGGTGTCGCGGACAGCCCTTCGGGAGGACCATCGAAACTCGGACAGTCACTCGGACAGCCCTTCGGGAGGACCCACGAAACTCGGACAGTCACTCGGACAGCCCTTCGGGAGGCACTCTCGAACTAAGACCGAAACTACGATCTCTCTATAGAGTTGCACACATACGGTGTCATCTATCCGGCAGGGCTTCGCCGTCCAGAACTAGTTCCCACCGGAACCCAGACAGCCTTTCGGCTCTACGAAACTATTTCACTGGAAGGGAGAGAGAGGCCAGATAACATCAGATGGCATGTGTATGTGAGAAAGAGTGAGTGTGGAGAGTGCATCTCCACCTCTATTTATAGGAAAACCCAAGGGGTAGGGTGACACTTGAAATACCCAAAATGCCCTTCACAAGGGCACAAAGGTAAAAGCAAGTGGGCAGCCCATATCCTTCCATGTCATCCCTAGAGATATTTGTGAGTAAAGCCCCAAAAGGTGGCTTTCCATAAAGTAATCCAAAAAGCACTTTCACTATTCACGACGACATATTTCAACGTCCGTTCGAACTGAAAATATTTATGTGGGCTTAGAACATTTCCAGTACCCACTAAAATAATTTTCAACGCGATCCGAAACAATTCCGGTTTAGTAATTTTCATCTGCGAAAAGTATCTGAAGCGGTTCCGGCAGCTCCGGAACATTTCCGGTTTTCATCCCGAAAAATTCCAGAAAGTTTCCAGAACGATTCTGGCACCCTCCAAGAATTATCAGGCATGTGCCAAAACCAATTTGACTTTATGGTGTACTCCGAAACAACTTTTTGGTTTAGTGATTTTCATCTGTGAAAAGCAACTAAAGCGGTTCCGGCAGTCCGGAACATTTCCGGTTTTTGTCTTTGAAAAATCTCAGAAGTTACCGGAACAATTCTGGTACCTTCCAATAATTTCCAGGCATGTGCCGAAACCAATTTGACTTAATGGTACACTCCGAAACAACTTTTCGGTTTTATCGAAACTCTTCCGGTGTTCTCTCTCTCCGGAACCTTTCCGCTGTCTCCGAATTTTTTTTCCGGAAACTTTCTCTCTGACTCCCTGTCTAGTATTCAGCAGATAGATGACCCTTAAGCGTGTGACCCTATAGGTTCGGTGAAGCATAGACATGACCCGGAACCCCTTCCGATCAATGATCAACATCGGAGCCGCGGACACCCATATTGACCCCTATACCCACACGAATGAATATTCGAGTGAACCTCCAATTGCCGTGTGCTATTCCTGTTGCTTCGCGATATGTTACAAATACCCGAGGTGAGACATGTTGGCATCCCCGTGGATCAACAACTTGTCCACTATGCCAGTTACCTCGTTACCGGTATTGTCCTCTTTTCTCGTTCCCGTGTTCCGGCATCCCCGTGATGAAATCACAAAGTGTCTGGCCAGACGATGATGGATACCGTAACACCGAGAGGGCCCAAAGATATCTCTCCATCGTCGGAGGAGCAAATCCCAATCTTGAGCTATCAAGTTACTTGACATACTTTTCCATGAACCCGTAAGCCGCCGTAATAGCCACCCATTTACGGATGACGTTTAACAAACCCCAAAGTTCATGAAGCAAGCATGAAGAAACTCGATACTCTCATGGTCTAAGGAATCATGCAAATGTAAACCATCTCTGTGTTATTAACCATTAACTGGTGACGAATGTATCTCATAGCATAACATCAATTCGGGTCGATTCAACACAAATGTTCTTCCAACATTGTGCCCTCAAAATTGCTGGCATAGACATGCCCATGATAAGGAAAACAGAACCATCATGCAACACTTGAGCTAGTCTTAGAGGCCAGACTAGGAATACATTTTACCGTTTATTATTCCACACGTGCATATGAGTCTTCCTCCGAGCCTCGTGGTTATTGTAGACTCGAGAACCATAGCAGTTATAGCATGGAACATAAACCTAATTATGAACAGGGAGATAATCAATAACATTTATTATTGCCTCTAGGGCATATCTCCTACACCATGACGACGTTTGATAACCACTCGGAGTGGTTAATCTCACGTATAAACTTGGCTGTCAAGAGACGAGTCACCTCCTCGCCGATTGCTTTTCGCTTCTCTGTTGCCGATCGACGCAAGTGCTCCTTCATAGGCTTGGCCTTCGGGTCAACTCTAAGTCGGTGCTCAGCCAGTTCCCTGGGTACACCCGGCATGTCAGCAGGCTTCCATGCGAAGATGTCCCAATTCTCACGGAGGAACTGGATGAGCTCGGCTTCCTATTTGCTGTCGAGTGTCGTTGAAATGTTGGTCGGGGCAGCAGTTGGGTCTGTCGGGTGAATGTTCACCTTCTTCACTTCACCTGCCGACTGGAAAGCTGACTCAGAAGCGGGCTTCTTAGCGCGCAACAAGTCGGCAGGATCAGCACTTTTCTTGTACTCCTCCAGCTCGACCATAGCCATCTGATGGTCAGCAATTTTGGAGCCCTGCTGGAGGCACTCCTCAGCTCTCTGTCGATTACCAGTGACTGTGATCACACCCTTGGGCCCGGGCATCTTCAGCTTGAGATACACGTAGCATGGACGGGCCATGAAACAAGCATAAGCCGGACGGCCAAGGATGGCGTGGTACGCGCTCTGGAAATCTACCACTTCAAACGTCAATTTCTCTTTGCGAAAATGCTTATCATCGCCAAACACCACATCCAATGCTATTTGGCCGAGTGACTTAGCCTTTTCCCAGGGATGACGCCATGGAACTGCATGTTGCTTTCACTGAGACGGGACATCGGAATGCCCATCCCCTTTAAGGTATCTGCGTACAATATGTTCAAACCGCTCCCACCATCCATCAAGACCTTGCGGAGTCGAGTGCCTCCCACAACTGGGTCAACCACCAGCGCTTGCCGACCAGGGGTAGCAATATGAGCTGGGTGATCCGACTGGTCGAATGTGATAGCAGTCTGAGACCACTTGAGGTATGTGGGGGTGGAAGGAACGGCCATGTTGACTTCTCTGTTGATAACTTTCAGTCGACTCTTGCTTTCAACATCAGCAAAAATCAACAGAGTGGCATTGACTTCAGGGAACTCTTCTTTGTCTTCCTCATCTTCCTTTTCAGGATCTTTTTCACTCGACTGACTTTCCTTGAACTGCTGGATCAGCAAACGGCACTGTCGAGTGGAATGCTTCGGCAATATCAAATTGCCCTCTTCATCTTTCTTCGTGTGGATTGCACACGGTAAATCCAAAACAACTGTACCCGACTGATTCTTCGACTTCTTGGGGGTGAACTTAGCTTTGGCTTTTCCCTTATTTTTGCCTTGTGCCGCCAGAGCGGCTGCTTCTGCCTGAGCAGGGGGGTCAGCCTTGCGCTTCTGCTTCCGACTGGAATTTCCACCGGCATCATTGTCGACTGCTTTTCCTTTACCGCTGCGGAAGCGGTCTTCCTCTTCGCCGTTGGCGTACCGAGTAGCAATCTCCATCATTTTGCTCAATGAAATATCACCTGTGCGACCGAACTTCAGATAGAGCTCTCTGTACCTAACACCGGCCTTGAAAGCACAAACAACCTGATGTTCGGAAACATTCTCCACTGTGTGATGCAGAGTGAACCAACGCTGAATATAGTCTCTCAAGGTTTCATTGGGCTTCTGAACACAGTGCTGCAAATCAATCAAACCCGCAGGACGCTTGCAAGTACCCTCGAAGGTACTGATGAACACTCGGCCAAGATCCTCCCAGCAATAGATGCTAGAAGGAGCCAAGCGATTCAACCACGCCCGGGCCGAACCATCCAACATCAAGGACAAATGCTTCATGGCTACGTTGTCATTTCCTCCACCAATCTGCACAGCCACTCGGTAATCATCTAACCATGTCTCGGGCTTCGACTCGCCAGAAAACTTGCTTATTTCAGCCGCCAACCTGAAGTTGGGGGGAATATCTGCAGAACGAATGGCTCTGCTAAAACACTCGGGACCAGAAACAATGGTACCACTTCCACTCGGATAGTCTCTTTCATAACCATCCCTGTGGGCTCTGCCTCTGTCGATCTGCCTTTGAGCAAGGACATTCCTCGCGTCAAATCCAGGATTCCGCTCATCACCAAACGGGCGCCTATCGTCATTGTGCCGGGGCACATATGAACCACTCCGCGGAGGAGTAAGCACTCGACGGCGGTCATCACGGTGATAACGGGGAACGAACTGATCTCGCCCCTGATCTCTGTACTGATCTTCGCGGTAACCTCCGCCCCTGTGGCGCAAGGGTGACCCAGGACTGTGGGCCGACTGAACTGTTTCTGCCCACATGGTGACTAGAACCCTTGTTAAATGGGAAATTATTCCTTTCAACCAGCCGATTCAATGCGAGCGCTCCGTCATCTCTTTGTCCGTTGGATGGTTTTTAATCAACGGTTCGGCGCTAATCCTTGAGTGCCCGCGTTCTGCAACTGGTCCATTGTTTCAAAAAGTGGTTCTGCAACTAGGCCCTTGTTGCAAAACGAATAGGGACTAGATTCCGTAGCTGCTCGCACCAGGAAGGGCCAAAAAAAAAATATGCAACACGACCCATGTTGCAAAAATAAATCCCGCAATACGACTTATGTTGCAAAAAAAAAAAACTGCAATACAACCTATGTTACAAAAAAAACCAGCAACAAAAGTTTTGTTGCAAATGTTTCCGCAACAAGACCTTTGTTGCAAAATAGAGAAAGAAGTTTGGCTGATCGATTGTATCAAATCTGACGGCCCGCGAGGCGGCGGATCTTTTAAAAAGATCCGCCGGTCGACGCGTAGCAGTCCCCTTGTTAAATCTTATTCTTTCAACGTCTCGAACAGCCAAAAAAGCCATAGTTTTGCATCATCTATTCTGTTTGATACCACATGTTCAAGGATTTCCTCATCCCGAGGAGCTCACACGCAGCGCGCCATCCAGCAATTTAACAATGAGTGACGCCACGAATCAACATCCGAACTGCAGATTGTGCAAACTGGAGATACGTCGCTCCTGGCGAATTGAACCTGTAGGAAGAGAGGTATGTGCTAGTCGCCATACAAAATCTTGTACTTTAGACGGTACTTTCACCTTCCATAGCGTAGACCAGGACTGTTTTTGTGGCTTGTTGATTGTTGTGGCTCGGGCGATGTTCCAACCAAAAATCATCTTGCACCCTTGAGCTGAACGGGATGTTCAAAATGATCTCCACATGCATCGGGGGCTATGAAGTGTTCAGACAACACTTGCCTGTTCCATGTCCTTGTAGTTGAGTCGATGAGCTCAGCTACTACAGACGGGCAGGGGGGTTACGTACTAGTCTCTGGGTAGCCAATTATCAGTTGAGGCTCCTGATCCAATTCGTTTGATTAAACCCAAAAAAAGCCAAGATGTCTCTTCCCTCCAAAATAGAACGCCACACTTGCGATGGCGTCCAAGAGATGGCAGTCAGATCCAATCGAACGGCCGAGACTTGCCAGCGTAACGCCAACGA
Organism: Elymus sibiricus; assembly: GCA_039707655.1. Taxonomy (NCBI): domain Eukaryota; kingdom Viridiplantae; phylum Streptophyta; class Magnoliopsida; order Poales; family Poaceae; genus Elymus; species Elymus sibiricus. The sequence goes on along the minus strand of CM077663.1, from coordinate 396,282,577 downwards.
AAACCTCACCATAAGTGAGGCCCCGGTGTCCAACTTAAGGAAGAAAAAAAAGTAAGGCCCCGGCGAAGCCCACATCCCTTGGCCTAAACCCTAGCCTCCCAAACCCCTCGGCCGTCGCCGGCGAAGCGCGCGGGCGAGATGGCGCTCTACCTGCTCTTCGAGTCGGCGTCGGGGTACGCGCTATTCCACGCCTACGGCGTCCGCAAGATCGGGCAGAGCGTGGAAGCCGTCCGCTCCACCCTGCTGGATCTCAAGCGGTTCAGAAGAGCCGTCAAGCTCGCCGGGTTCACCCCCTTCATGTCCGCCGTCGACGCCCTCAACCAGTGCAACGCCATCTCCCAAGGTATCTATCTCGTCCTCGTCCTCGCCCTCCTCTCCCTGCTTTATGACTCCCGTCCCGTGACGAGCGAATGCATGCTCTTTTGGTGGCTCAGGGATCATGACCGGCGAGTTGAGATACTTCCTGGAGCACAACCTGCCCAAGGTGAAGGAGGGGAGGAAGGCCAAGTTCACCGTCGGCGTCACCGAGCCCAAGGTCGGGTCCCACATCACCGAGGCCACTGGAATCCCTTGCCAGTCCAACGACTACATCCAGGAACTGCTTGGTGCGGTGCGGCTGCACTTCGGTCAGTTGTTTGACCAACTCAAGGTGATGGATTTTGCATTGCATCTAGTTTTGATGTTTTACATTGTTCCATACAAGATTGAACCGTGGAACATGCATTGTAAAGCTGTAAGCTACACTAGGACTAAACACAGTGTGGTCTGAGTTGTGGGTTGTGGCTGGTGTCTTTGATTTTAGAGGATTCTACAACAGTGGAAAACGTTTAATATTCTTGTGGTATGAATTAGTATGATTTTGCATGAAGTGGGTGCATTCAGAGAGTTGGACAATTACTACCTTATGGTTGACACATCACTTTCACTAGTTAAGTAAGTTTACCTAGATCATTGCTGACATGTTGATTGTTCTTCAAGGGTTTTTATTCCATTTGTAGGCTAATAATAGTGTCTTCGGGTTCTTGTTTGTAAACTATGTTCTGTTGGTTGTTTATTGCAGCCATATGACCTGGAGAAGGTGAAGTTCGATGTGAATCGTGTGGATAACATGGTGACTCAAGCTATCTTTCTGTTGGATACACTTGATAAGGATGTAAATTTCTTCTCCATGAGAGTGAGGTTGGTCCCTCATCTTAATTCTTAATTTGCTTAATTTAACTATCTGGTTCTTTGGTTTGGCTTTTGTGATGATACTTGGATTATCTCAAAAAACTAAAGTTGATGGTGACATAGAAGTATTGCAAAAATTCTAGATATAGGTAGAGTTGACATTTGTTCATTATGTTTCTAGTTTAGCTGTCGGTACATTGGTTGCGCCACCCTTTTTCTGAATACAAAAGTTTAAAAAAAGCTGAAATTTGACTAATTTCATCTGTATGACCTCTTCGTTTGTAACTGGATTTTTGTACATCAGTGGAATCAATCATATGGTCTGTATGCTACTACACCTTTCCCGTTTATAGGTCCTGTGTGTATCTCTTGGTTGTCAGTTTTACCAATGTAATATGAATTATATATCGCAAAAGTTATACCTTTAGAAATAAAAAATTTGAAGTTTCTAATGGTATATTTTTTATAATATATAACACGTATTGTGTTGGTCAAATTGTCGATCTAGGGGTACGCGTGGGCCTAATAAACCGGAAAAGAGGTAATATAACCACAAACCCTAAGCCCAAGTCTCTAGTTATACTATGTGCATTCAGTTGCATATTGTGTCGAAGTCTTGATAAATTTCCTCATTCACGTGATCAAATACATCCCATGTGTTTATGTTAGTTGCATGTCCAGTCAGATCAGTGTTCGGCTTACAGACATAAGCACAGTGTATACTGTACTATGTTACGATATATACTATGTTAATGAAAGATCAATTTTAACTCAGTATATCCTACACCATGTATGCTTTCTTTGTGGGGAACACTAAATGCTTTCGGTGGCTGAAACTAGTTTTGAACACATGTCACTGTAGTTATGTTAGTTGCATGGTTGTATTAAATTGTTGCTTAACCATGATGCAGGGAGCTGTATGGATGGCATTTTCCTGAGATGGTCAAAACCGTGAATGACAACTACCTTTATGCTAAGCTTGCCAAGTTTGTAGTAAACAAATCTGATTTGTCAGAGAAAGACATTCCAGCTTTAGCGGATCTTATTGGAGATGAGGACATGGCAAAAGAAATCGTTGAAGCAGCAAAGGCATCTATGGGTAACAACAATGTTCACAATTGGTATGCTTCTCAGTAGTTGCCATGGTTGCTTAGTTTACGTAATCTTCTTTTTATTTTCAGGCCCGGACCTTTCACCAGTTGATTTGATCAATGTCCAACAGTTTGCTCAGAGGGCCATGAATCTATCTAAGTATCGTAAAAATCTCTATGAGTATCTGATGACAAAGATGAATGATATCGCACCAAATCTGACGGCATTGATTGGTGAAATGGTTGGAGCTCGATTGATCTCTCATGCTGGCAGTCTTTCAAATCTTGCAAAATTCCCTGCCTCCACTCTCCAGATACTAGGTGCTGAGAAGGCACTGTTCAGGTAATTGTGACCGAATGGTCTGCTTATGTATTCCCACATCCTATTTTTTTCAAGCTATGCTCTCATATTTGTAATCGTCCTTATACTCAAACACTGTTCTGGCAAGTATTCAGACTTTGTCCTCTATGCTTCTGATATGTCGTCATTGATACTGCAGAGCTCTTAAAACAGGTGGAAACACACCGAAGTATGGCCTCATATTCCACTCATCTTTTATTGGTCGTGCATCGATGAAGAACAAGGGGAGAATGGCTAGATACCTGGCAAATAAATGCTCAATGGCTTCACGCATTGACTGTTATTCAGGTTAGTTGAAGGACTTCGTTTGCAAAGGTTAAACATCCTGACTGCCTTTTCCTCACTGGGTTATGAATTCCAGATATGAGTAGCCCCATTTTCGGTGAGAAGATGCGTGAACAAGTTGAGGAGAGATTAGACTTTTATGAAAAGGTTGTTGCACCATGCAAGAACCTTGATGTAACGAAAGCTGCAATTGAGGGTATGACCAACACAGTCTCAGAGGAGGGTAAGGGCACTTCTCTTTAGCATTTGGTCTCTCGATCACTTAACTTCAAGTCTTTCTGCACATGTGTAAATTTACACCTTGCTCTGAACAATTCTTTCGCAGATAAGGAGAACGAGAACGGTGGGACATCTGCCAAGAAAAGTAAGGAAAAGAAGTCTAAATCCGAGGCTGATGATGATCGCATGGATCTTGATAAGCCTGCTATGCACTCGACATTGTGCACCCGATTGGCCATCGTAGAACTGTAGTAAGAAAAAGAAGTCTAAATTTGAAATATTTTGCTGGAGTTGTATATAAACAACGCATGTTAAATTTCACATGTATAGAAAAGACAACACGGGCACGAGTAATAATTAAAGTCCAACCAAAAATCTGGTACAAATTAAGATTTTCTTGATGCATTTAAGAAATTCTCACGTAATTTTAAAAATAACGTCTTTAGCTTCATTCACACGATACTTGAGCAAATATTATAAAAAGGGTCTGTCTAAGTCAGGGGCGGCGCCACCGTAAGGCAGGTATGGACGGCCGCTGCAACATAATACCTGCTGATTTATTCATCTCACTATTTATCCATCTAGGCGGTAGCGATTCCTTTTGAAAGAGAGGAACGTGAGATAAGGAACGAATAGGAAACAATTGCTCCACCTCCGCGGCCTCACCTGCGAGGGTTGTAGTTGCCTCCAGCGCCGGGCGGGTCATGATGCATGCCGCTCCATAACAACGGACGGGTCATGATGCATGCCGTCGTTTCCCTCCGACTCGAAGCCCGATGATACAAGAAGACGCGTCGCCGCCCCGACGTTGGGGTGCCAAACGGACCGCACCACCGCCGGGGTGCGGCTGAAGTGGAAAATGACCACGACCACTCGACTAGGTTTCAAGTAGTCCTAACATAGCCGTCGCCCACGTCCACTCCTGTCCCTGCCGTCTCTCGGACACAAAGCTTTGCCTCATCGGATGCCAGACACCTGGCTAACGGCAGAACGAGAAGAAGTTATGCCCCGTGCAATGTATGTCGTAGCCTGGGTGGGTTGCAGCAGCGGCATGTCTTCGAGTTCACGCAAATGAAAAGAGGTGGTTTGCAAGGGCACCATTTTGAACCATTAGTTTTGTTAATTTTTTAGTGCATAGCTTTCCATTTGAATTTTATGAGTTTTGGTTGAGCGGACTTGCATTCGTACATTAAAAAATTTAAGCCTTCATTGTTTTGCCCCGGGTAGGATCCGCCACTGGTCTAAGTCTAATCTAGATGAGACATTGTTATGTCACATCTAAGTGACATCACTATTAGATTGTAGTCGGGTGCTTCCTCAGTTCTGCTTTTCGCTTGTGTTATTGTCGTGGTTATTTTGACGTTGTTTTCACTCTCTCAAAACAGGCTTTCGCCCCGTTTTATAGATAAAGCAATATAACAGAATACACGACTGAACGATACAATATGATGAGGAGGCCCTCTTACAAAACAGATCAAAAGATAAATAAGAACCTAGAACAAGCTACCACCTCGCAGAGGTCCGACCGAGAACACCAGAGCTCCATGACAACGCCCCTAAGAAGGTGACGGCATGAAGCGTCGCCGTTGCCGAGTCCAAACAAACAGAGGTTTTCACCCGGAGCCCTGGCATAACGAGACCCACGACAACGACTCCAAGAAGCAAGCGGCACCCACAAGCGCCGCCGACGCCGGCGCCACATAGCGCAAAGCTTTCGCTCGGACACTCGCCAACGCCACCAGGAGGAGTTCCGATCAGCAACTCCACGAGGGCAGCTCATCCACACCAGATCTTGTCGCCGACACGACCCCTTGTCGGCCACACGACCAAGACGTAGAGTCACCACCATCACCATAGAGCCTGCCGGAAAGCCAACCGTGAGGCCCACCAACCGAGGCCGCCGCCCCGGCGTCCATGGCCCCGGATACCACCGGCCATCCACATCATGACCCCCGCCACGGTAGAAGGATTGAAAGGGACCAACTTCAATCCTAGCCCGGCATTAGTCACCTGGTCTGGGTTAGTGCCTCCACAGTAGGAGGCGCCCACACCTGCCTCCCCTGTCAGTCCCGATGGACTGTGGGGATGCAACCTAGTGACTGCCGACGGACGCCGCTGAGCAACTCGAACGACGCCAAACCCATGGCCACCGGAGCCGATCCGTCCGACGACACGGCAACACCGAAGACCCCAACTCGGACCGACGCCATGAGCAAGCCGCAGAAACGAAGAGCACAACGCGAAGGATGCCCACGCAGACCAAGTCAACCCTCGTACCTACGCGCCCGGCGCCGTTGACCACCACAAACCAGATCCACGCCGCACACTGAAGACGTCCTCGACCCGGATCGCACCGCCGCCAACCGCAGCAGCCGTGTCGCCCCATCGCCACCCGGAGAGCCCGAGGAACGCCACCACCGACCACCACCCGGACCATGCCCATCCTCACCTACCCAGAGTGGAAGCTCCGATCCACCTCGGGCCCAGATCTGGCTCGCCCGAGCACGAACCCTAGGACCCAACCATCCATTGATGCGGGAGCACCTCGCGCGCCGCTGGCTCGGACCTATGAGAGGGGAGGACGCCGCCACCGCCCGCACCCCACCAACAAACAACGTCCTCCGCTGCACGAGCCGCCAAGGCCGTGCCGTTGACCGGTGCAACCACCAGGATTTGGAAGAGCCTGCGTGACCGGTGCAACCACCAGGATTTGGAAGAGCCTGAGCAGGGCAACGCCACCACCAGCACCACCCTGCCCAGCTCGACCCCGGCAGGGCCCACACCACGCAGAGGCCATGGACCGCGCAGCGCCTGCCGCAGATCCGCCCGGGACCCACAAGCACGCCGCCTCGCCGAGGCCAGATGCGCCGCCTGCACCCCGCCGCAGCCGGCCCCGCGCCGTGCGCCTCGCCGCCGCCACGCCCAGCCGGCCCACTCGCCTCGACCACCAGGCCTGAGCACCACGACGAGTCGGCGCCACCGCGGGAGACGAGCACCACCACGCAGCCCTCCCACGCGCCCGCACCGAGCTGTCAGCACCGCCGCCAGCCCACGCCGACTCGCCGCCGCGCCCTACGTCTGGATCCAGCGTCCCACGCCGCCACGCCCAGGCTGGCCGGGCTTTGCCCGCCAACCCGCACAGGCGGCGGCGAGGAGGAGGAAAGGATGGAGGGAGGCTGGCCGGCGGCGGAGCTAGGGTTCGCCCCAGACGCCCGCGGGGCGGGGGAAGCGTGTCGAGTCACGTTGTTTTCACTCTCCCAGCCTTTTATTTTGCCGCTTGTCACTTGTGTGTGATGTGTTGTTTGCGGGAGCTGCTACTCTGCGGATTGCGCGCTGATCAGAAGAGCAATCCTCGTTCAGCCGTGAGTCAGCCTATCTCCGTGTGTGCATACACAAACAACCATGTACTATGTTACTAAGGTGTGTGCATGTCTGCATGGATAAGCTAGCTAGCTCACGATTCAGCAAAATTTTCTCAACCTCCTATGTACTGATCTGATAAATGCATGAATGATTGTGATAGGAACAACCATACGTCATAAACAAGAACTACACAGAAGGAAATATAAAATGACAAAATTTTAAAAAATGTTTGTTGATTTAAAAATGTATGCGGATAAAAAAGTTCATGAACAGAAAAGTGTTTGTAAATTTAAAGTTGTTCATGGATACAAAAAAATGTTTGAGTATTAAAAAAGTTAATGAATTTTAAAAATGTTTGTGAAATAAAAAATTATGCATGAACTTAAAATATATTTGTGAATTTGAGAGAATTTGAGAAAAAAAATCATGAATTTGTAAATCACGAATATGAAGGAAGTCGCGGTTTTAAAAAGTTCATGATTTTTTTGAAATAAAACCAAAAAAAATCATGACTGTTTTTAAATTAAGGACATGTGACTGGTCAACGATCTAGTTAAATGTCAAGGATGGACTTGCAAATGAGACCATTAATGGGTTGCGTATGAAATGATGGACTCACAACTAGGACAAGAACAAAGATTTCCCAGTTGCATGTTGAAGGTGGACTTGCAACTGGGAATAAAAAATGGGTCGACCCCCCTCGCCCTAGTTGTGTGTCGAGGATGGACTTACAAATGGGGAGAAAACAATTGCGTATCGGGGGTGGACTTGCAACTAGGACAAAAAAGGAGATAGACCCATTTGCATGTTGAGAGTAGACTCACAACTGGACAAACAATGTGTCTTGCTGAGTTGCATGCTGGGTCAGAACTTGCAACTGAGACAAAAGGGATCGGGCCTCAGTTGCATGTCGACGATGACTTGAACCTAGGACAAAAAATAGGTTAAGGTCCAATTGCATGTCAGGGTGAACTGGCATCTGGGACAAAAGGGATCGGGCCCCAGTTGCATGTCGAGGGTGAACTTATAACTGGGACAAATAATAGATCATCCCAAGTTGCGTATGAACCATGGACTCACAACTAGAAGAACAAAAGAGGCGAGCCCAGTTGCATGCTGGGGTGGACTTGAAACTAGGACAAAAAACGGGTCGGCCTCCTCCCCCTCCCCCAGTTGCGTGTCGAGGGTGGACTTGCAACTGATACGAGAAATGGGTTGCATGTCAGAAGTAAATCTTGTAGTTGCGTGTCTAGTAGGAGACATGCAACTACCCTCCCAATGGAAATACTTCCGCCTCCCAAGTTACGACCGCACTGAAAACATGGAGTTGGGGAAACTCTCTCTCTCTCCCCCGCCCCCCCCCCCCCCCCCCCCGATTTTTTTTTGCCTTGAACCAACAAAGCTAGCATCAAACCTTTTTTTTCCTTCATCAACTAACAAACAGCATCAAACCTGTTCCTTTAGATTAGGAAGAGGACTGGGCAGTAGCCCAATGGCAAGGACGCAATGGCGTTTTCTTGCAGACCGGGGTTCGACTCCTGTCAAGAGCGAATTTTCTGCGATCTCATCCGGGCGGGATTCTTCTATAAAAATAAAATATGCCATGGGTGCTAGTGCCCATAGATCTCAAATCTGGGTACCATCTGCGCATGGCAATGAAAAGGGCGAAATCCGGACAGCCGGGCTCGTCATCATCGGTAGCTGAACATAAAGGATGGCTGGGTTTATGGGACACTAGCGCCCCAAGCAAGGCGAAGATTCATACCTGGAGGATTGTGCGCAATGGATTGGCCACTGGAGCTGAACTGCTACGCCGTCGGATCAAAGCAGGAGTTTTCTGTGTAGCGTGTGGCAGGGAGGAGACGATGTATCATTGATTTTGGGAGTGTCCGCATTCAGTATTATTTTGGAAATATTTGCGCTCGGAATTGGGAGCTCCGGTGGCGATCCCACCGGCATCAGTAAGCTCCCAGAGTGCACTTCGGAACTGGATGTTGGCGTGGTTTGCTGAAGCTACAGGAGACGAGAGAGAGCTGATGGTGCAGGGGGTGTACGCACTGTGGCTTGCAAGAAATGACGCGCGTGATGGAAGGAAGATGGCTGAGGCACAAGAAGTGGCAAAATCAGTGATAGGCCATATACAGGATTGGGAAAATGTACATCATAAGAAGGAACCAAAGCCGAAGCTTGTGCAGCAGGAGACATGGAAGCCACCCGAGGAGGGCTGGACCAAAGCGAATGTACATGGAGCGTAGTCGAAGTCCGGCGAACGAGCTGCCGGTGGCGTCGTCTTCAGGGACCATGTTGGTGCTTTTAGAGGCGGGGCATGCCATGTATTCTCCATAGTTTCGAGTCCTGAAGCTGCGGAACTCCTCGCGTGCCGTCATGCCGTAAAGCTAGCAGTAGAATTGGAGGTGCAGTATATACATGTAGAGTTGGACTGCAAATCAGTGGTGGACATGCTCAATGAACCGGGCAGGAATCTGTCAGCCAATGGCCCGGTCATAGAAGAAGTAAAGGACCTCCTGCGTACTCGTCAAGGCTTTAAGGTCAGCTGGATTAGACGCTCTGCAAATTGCGTAGCGCATGCATTAGCTAGAGAGGGAATTAGCAAGGAACTTTCGTTGTTTTGGGCCGAGGTGCCCCCAGACTGTATTTTGCGGCGTGTATCTGATGAGATCCCTGAACTCTATGAATAAATAGCATGCGAGTGGTTGATTTCAAAAAAAAAAAAGAATGTGAAGAAAAATGTCAGGCACTTTCAGATCGAAACAGACGGGCAATGATGCAACAAGTATAACGATGATCGACGGCAAACCAACCCCAAACATAACCAATGCACGCATATGCTTGCTAGCTAGCAGTTCTCGTCGGCCTTCTGGAGCTTGCACGTCACCTTCTGTAAGACGACGGTGGTGGAGTAGGGCTTGACGGGCTGCAGCTTGAGCGGGCAGACGGCCTCGATCTTGCACTTGGTGTAGCGCGCCGTGTAGCTCACCTTGCGGGACAGCGCCACCTCGACGTCCAACGTCCCAGCCTTGCTCTCCTTCTTGTACTCCTGCTCGCCGGCGCTGCCCAGCGACACGAAGGCGCCTTCGGACGAGGAGGTGAGGTGGTACACCCTGGTCGTGCCGGCGAGGTGCTTGTCGCCCGTGGCGGCCACCTGCACACGGTCCAACTGCTGGCCGTCGAACCTGTAGGCGGCGACGAACGGCTCCACGTTCTTCATGCTCATGGCCCAGTTGGGGTTGCGGACCTTGAGGGTGAGCGACAGGTTGTAGGCGATCCCCGTCACCGGAGAGGTCAGGAGCGAGAACCTGGTGAGCGAGGCGTCCTCGACGGTGATGGTGACGTGGCGGAGGTAGACGAAGGCGGCCAGGAGGATGGCGAGGAGGACCACGACCGCGACGACGCCGAAGCAGACGAAGAGGTACTTGACTTCGTCCCTCGTCAGGTAGCAGTCGTCGTCGCGGCCGCACATTGTTGCCGTGGCCGGAGGCTTTTCCAGGTGTTTTCTGTGGTGCGAGTTTTAGATAAATCAAATTTTGGGACGGAGGGAGTATATACCAATATCACACAGTTACTTCCTTCGTACCAAAATATCAAAAGTTTTTGCAGTTTAAATTTGAACTGCAGAACTTTCTTATATTTGGGTATAGAGATAGTATAAATCACGAGGTTCTATACCCAGTTAGCAACGGCAAAAACCTACGCAGAGATCAAATAATTATTATGACATCCGGAAACACCATATATATTGCATGCAAGAATATCTTCATGACTATACTTTTTTGTGTGTCAAAAGGATCATATTAAAATAATTCGTCGGAAGTACAAAGCATCTCAAACATAATACAAATTACATCAAGATTCTAAGACCACTGAACTACCACTACTGTCGTCAGAACACGTCCTTGTCGCCGCTTGAAAGTGCATTTGGTCCCTTGATGATTTTGGTAATTAATAACAACATATATGTCATTAAACTAATATTTCTCTCAAGTACATTTAAGAGAAGTTCAATGGTTGGCATGGATAGGATGTGGATGTGGAACCCCTATGATGTAAAGGAAACATATTGGCAAAAGCTTCAAGACTATGCATTTTGCTTTAAGTGATCTTGATCACATTGAGTCAATAGGAAAGTCAATGCTATTAATAGGGGATGAGGTATTGAAGATGATCTGGTTGCTCAAGTGCTTAGAGATTTGCCACAAAAAACCCTCAACCACATTCTCACACAACTTCTGTCCAAAACCCTAAAGCTAAATCGGACCTACCGAAGATTCCATTCCGGTGCTACCGAGTCACCTATGACAGAGCCCTAAGCCAAACCCTAATTTCTCGGTGCCACCGAGACCGCGTTCGGTGCAACCAGAAAGCAATGACCAACTTTCTGGAATTGATTGTATTAATCTCAAAATATTTGAGATGAAACAATTGGAACCTCATGGTCATTGAGGCTGCTCTAGGTGAACCGAATCGGTATCTCCGAGTCGTTTGTTTCGGTCTCACCGAAAAGCCAAAAGTTGCAACCTTTTGCACTAGTCGGTACCACCAAGATTTATCTTCGATGTCACCAAGTTGAGCAATAATGTTGTAACAGTTGGATTTTTTGTGAAACCTATATATATCCCTTCACCACCACCTTCTCTTTAAGAGAGCCCTCAGAACGAAACTACACTTCCACCATTCATTTTCTGAGAGAGAACCACCTACTCATGTGTTGAGATCAAGGGATTCCACTCCAACCAATAGATCCTTGATTTCTAGCCTCCTCAAGTTTCTTCCCTCCCAATCATCCCCTTCTACCAAGCTAAATTTCTGTGAGAGAGTGACTGAGTGTTGAGGAGACTATCTTTTGAAGCACAAGAGCAAGGAGTTCATCATCAGCACAACATCTATTACCTTTTGGAGAGTGGTGTCTCCTAGATTGGTTAGGTGTCACTTGGGAGCCTCCAAATCGTGTGGAGTTGAACCAAGAAGCTTGTAAGGGCAAGGAGATCGCCTACTTCGTGAAGATCTACCCGAGTGAGGCTAGTCCTTCGTGGACGTAAGCCATGATGCCATAGACAAGGTTGTTTCTTCGTGGACCCTTCATGGGTGGAGCCTTCCGTGGACTCGTACAGTCGTTACCCTCCATCGGTTGAAGTCTCCATCAACGTGGACATACGATAGCACCACCTATCGAAACCATGCCAAAATCTATGTGTCTTCATTGCGTTTGATCTTCCTAACCCTCCTTTACATTCACTTGCAATGTCTTTATTTTCCGCTGCATAGCTCGTAGACTTGCATGTGTGGGGTGTGCTAGACTTGGTAAAATCACTAAATCTTGTCTACCGATAAAATTGGGAAAATTTTAAGTTTTAATTTGGTCAAGTAGTATAATCACCCCCTCTAGACATACTTTCGATCCTACAAGTGATATCAGAGCTTTGGTCTTCATTACATTGGTTTCACAACCTGGGAGAGTATGCCATATAGTGAGGGAAACTATCATCATAGAGGTCCATATTTTGATGGTACAAACTTTGCTAGTTGGAAGCATAAACTGAAAATGCATATTCTTGGACATAACCCCACGGTGTTGGCTTGCAAGGTGAATTCTTTGGAGATGAAAAAGAACCGGATCGTGAAGCGACCGTGAAAGAATTAAAGATATTGCAATACAATGCTCAAGCTTGTGACATTCTATTCAACTGCTTATGCCAAGAAGAATTCAACAAGATAAGTCGCCTTGAGAATGCCAAGGAAATTTGGGATACTTTGGTAGATATGCACGAAGGAACCGAATCCGTCGAGGAATCTAAGTTGGATGTGCTTCAAAGTCAACTTGACAAGTTCAATATGAAGGATGGTGAAGGAGTCACGGAAATGTACTCTAGGCTTGCTCTCATCAGCAGCGAGATTGTTGGCTTGGGAAGTGAAGAGATGATCGACAAATTCATGATCAAGAAGATCGTTAGAGCATTGGATGGACGTATGACACCTTGTACACATTAATCCAAATGATGCCAAATTACAAAGATCTCAAACCCAGGGAAGTCATTGGAAGGATTGTTGACCATGAAATGTTACTCAAGGACAAAGAGGAGCTACACAACAAGTCAAGCGGTGCTTACAAAGCCACAAGTGACGCTCCCACAACTTCAAGTGACAATCTTGTTACCAATAAAGAGATAAGCTTCATGGTCAAGAAATTTAACAGGTTCGATAAGAATAGAGGCAAGAAAAGAAGCTCCAACTCAAGATATGATGAGAACCGTTCTTCTAGTCGTGATCGAAATTGTTACAATTGTGGATGACCCGGACACTTCTCCAATGAGTGCACGGCTCCTTCCAAAAGGAGAGATGAGTCACCAAGAAGGAGTACAAAAGATGAGTCACCTCGAAGAGAGAGAAGGAGTACATAAGATAGATATGAACGAAAACCTTCCCGGAGAAGCAAGGATTCAGAGAGGAAAGACAAGTACACCAAGAGCTACACAAGAAGAAGAACTCAAGCTCATGTTGGTGAATGGGTTTCCGGTTCTGACACCGACAACCAATCTAAGAGAAGTTATCACTCCAACTCCGACTACAATCAAGATGAAGGTGTTGCCAGTCTAGCACTCGTATCCTCCAGCTCCTATGTTTTATTTGACTCACCAAATGAAGGAATTGGAAGTTACTTCATGGCTAAAGGCCCCAAGGTATCACACACTGAACATTGACTCTAATAGTGATGAGAATGACTTGTTAGGTGATGATGATTTGCTCTATGATAAAACTAGTGATGTTAGTCAAAATGAACCTGCTAGTAATCTTCATAATCACATATAAACGTTATTCAACTATTATCCCATATAGCTTAATTACTACTTAAACTACAAACAAATATGTTGCTCCTGATTTAAACACACAAATCCAAAAATTATCCACTCGATGGATACATGAATTGTTGGAGTACGAGGAGCATTTCTTGCTAAAATTTAAAGTTTTAAGTCTAACAAATGATGGTAAATGGCGGAGGAAGACTAAGTGCAACTAGGAGAACGACGAAGAGCGAAGATGACGACAACAGTAATGACCCCCGAAGTTGATGCAACTGTAATTGATTTCCTCCCTCGTGAAGTAGCACTTGTCGTCGTGGCTGCACTGAATGAAGTGGCCAACTAGCGCAAAACTCATTGGATGAAAATCATTAAAAAAATCACAAACATCCCTAGATGAAAAATAGGGGTGAAAGAACAAATATGGATCTGAGTATTCCACACATCATCATTGACTGCCATCTTATTCATCACGAGGACAAAGATCAAACCCCCAGTCAACTCCCTCCATCCTGCTCATGTCAGCTCTACTCCAAGATAAAAGGGAATAGGAGAGAGACAATGAGGAATGGAACTGAGGAGGTAGCGGCTAGCTCGTATCTTCAACTTATACAACGCATGCCAAAAAGAAATGTGACCCTTGAGATCACGCCACGAAAATGGCTCAACAAAAGATGAGGCGAACGGGCCGACAAGTGGACACCAGACATACGGCAAGACATGGGACACGCATGACAAAACAACCTGCGATCAAGATTTGCATAACATTTAAAGCAAATGTGTCAAAACGGTCAAAAATTTAGATGAGACATTGCTAAATCTATTTGTAAAAAGTTCATAGATTTTAAAATATATATACATATAAAGGGTTTTTTTTACATCCGTGCCCCTGGTTCCTTAGCTCTACTCATTCATCCCCATGCTCTTAACATTTGCTCACTTTTCCCCACTCCCATGTCCGAAACCCTCAGAAATGCTCACAGTGGGGGCTGTCGTCGGATCAATGGTTTGACCGTTAACTGCTGACGAGTGAGGCCTCGCTGGACTGTGTCGCCCGTTGGACATGATGAGTGAGTCCGGCCAGCCCCATTTCCGGCCACACGGACGCCGAATGGACGTGCACGCGCTTTCTCCTCGTCCGCCTTGGGGACGCATGGCGGCCTTCCAACTACCCCCACAGCTCAAAGAAAATGCACACGGGCGGCGGGCCCCAGTCGTCAGCGACCCATGTTCAGGTCGTCGTTCTTCTTTAAGTGGAAACCCATGAACCGGCCAGTCCACAGTAGCTACCACCCTTCCAAAGCGAAGCCTGCCCCCTCCACCCCTGGCAGGATCTGCAAACCCTAGCCCGCCGGCAACAAACCCTAGCCAGTAGCCACCATAGGCATCTTCTCAGGGGCCAACTCGAGCTCCGGAAAGAACAAGGGCAAGGCACCCGCCACCCCATGGAGCGCGTTACCCCCGCCGTCGTCTTCCCGTACACCTCGGCAGCGGATTAGCCTTCCAGTGCACCAGGCGAGGTGGCACTGGGAGCACCGCATCCCTCTCCCCTACCCCGACGTGGTCCTGCCACATGACTGGCACTTGGATCCGAAGAGGATCCCAGTGCCGGCGGTGTCACGGTCGGCGCGGGCGCATGCGGAGGAGGTGAGGCGCCAGCGGCAGCAGCTCACGCCTAAGCAGTGGCTCAACCCGGCTTACGCTGCAGACTCTCCCGATTGGGAGGTCTGGTTTGCGTTTGAGCACGAGGAGCAGCGCCCGTGTGGCGTCCGCGACGTGCTGGCTGGCACCCAACTGCCCCTCGTCATGCGCGATGAGGACCAGGAGGCGGAGGCCGCATACTAGGAGGCGCTGGCAACCGCCCTCCGTGAAAGCGAGGAGGAAGAGCGGCGCAAGGAGGAGGAGGAGCAGGCGGCTTACCAGGCACGGATTGTGGAGGCCATTGTGCTCTCCGCTGCCGGCGACTGTGTCGTGCCGCCGCTGGCCCCACCGTCCCCCGCCAAGCTCGAGCCGGCGCCGACCGCCCTCAAGCCCCAGGAGTACATCTGGGAGGGGGTGATGAGCGAGTGGGTGAGCGCGCCACCCGTCTGGATGCTGGCAACGCCGAAGCAGGAGCGGGTCCACCTGGACTACTGGCGACAGCAGCACCTGCGGGCGGAGCGTCGCGAGGGTCAGCGGCTCGAGGAGTTGGAGAAGGACGCCGAGGCAGAGGAGGAGGAACGTTGTGCTGAAGCCCAGGCAACGGCGGTGCAGCCATCGGCGGACGACATAGTCACTGCCTGGGAGATGGCGTTCCCCTGGGCTGGCCCGGCGCCGACCCTCGTCGACCTTACCGGCCCCGACGACGACGATGAGGAGGACGCCTAGGGCAGCGCGCCTCCTCGTTTTCATTTTAGTTTTAATGTTTTTAGTTAATGACTGGCAGACTTGTGAACTATCGCCGGCCTCTGTGGACGGCATTAATGTATAATTAAAGTTAATGCATGGTGATTTGATTTGATATGATGTTTGAATGTGATGTGATGTTTGAATTTGAATTTGGACCGACCTTTGAATTATAACCAACATTTAAAATCCATTGCTTTGTGATGTGATGTTGCAATGATCATGTTAGCCTAGGTTGCAATAATCTAACAACAAATAAAACAAAAATACACTCCAAGAATAAAACATATTAGAACTAACCCTTTCTTGCAAAATGATCATGTTAGCCTATGTTGATGAGCTCCGAAAGTTAGGGTAAACAGACCATTTCTAAAAGAAATCATTATAAAAACAGTTTAAAATTTCCGTAATGAAAAAATAAGTTCAGATCCTTCTTATTCACACTAAAATGAAGCTTCGGTGATTTTTTTATTTTTTTTATTTTTCGTAAACCTAAACCCACTATCACTCTCTTCTCGAACTCTATACAACCTCGTATGTGATGGCTCATTGGTGTGAAGGAGTTTTCATGAAAATGTCCATAAACCAAGATTATTATTTTTTGTCATAACCATGTCACATACAACGGCATTGTGCGCAGGTCTTCCATTTTTTTGATTTTTTTTGAATTAGTTCTGCTTATTTGAGCTTGGAAATGGTAGCTCACCTCAAAAAAAGGTTTTTGATAGAAATGTCCCTAAACCATGTTCATATTTTTTTATGGTAACTATGTCTTATAAAACGATGAACCGCAAAGGTTTCCTATTTTTTTAAATTATTTTTGAATTAGTTCAGGTCATTTGAAAGTTGGTCAAACCTAAGATAACCCCGCTGACCGGCTCAAAACCCCGCAGCATCTCTCCAAACCCTAGCATCGAACTGCAGCCGTTCGATCATACCCTAGCGCCAAGCGACAACCCTCAGATATGGTCTTCTAGAAGGAACTCCGAGGGCAGGCTGCGTGCAGGCTCAGTGTCGTTGGATCACATGGACGGCTCCGCATCGTTGGGTCGTTAGGCGATCCGTGAGAGGTTGGTTCTGCTCGCCCACTGGTCTGTCCCAAAATGAAACCAAGTCCTTGTTGGGCCTTCGCAAGGCGTTGACTGTCGAAGGCCCACAAAGATAAAAGAGGCATATAAAATAGTGCACGCGCTGGTTATGTTTTTTTTTATTTATTGATTTGATTGCATCATTTTTTTTTCTTTATTGATTTGATTGCACCGGTTTTTTTCTTTATTTATTTGATTGCACCGTTTTTTTCTTCATTGATTTGATTGCACCGTTTTGTTTCATGCAATATGGCCATCAACAAGTAAAAAATGGGCTACCAAATTAGTTGCATCATGCAAAATATAGCTTCTTTTCCTTCTTCTTTTTCAACATCAACATGGCTCATAGTATTAGATTAAAAACTTCATTCCACAACGAGACATCTCATATTAGAAAGGGTAAATTCATACAAAAGCATGCAAGATGTAAAACCTACGTACTACATAGAACCTATCTACTCTCCGTCGGAGATGTCGATGATCTCCGTGCCCTTCGGCAGATAAATGGCTGCCTGTCGCAGCTCCGCCCCCTCCGGCGCCTGCGGCTGCTCCGCTGCCGCCTCTATATCCGCCTCCAGCTCGTCGAAGAGGGCGTCGGCCTCCGCCTGCCTCTGCCGGATGAGCCGGCGGTTGGCCTCCACCTCAGCCTCATCCCGGATGGAATCCAGGATGGCCTGCTGCTCCGCCATCTCCTCCAACTAGGCGACGGCAAACTCCGCCTCCGCCTCCGGGTTGTCCTCCTCCATGGTCGTCGGCTGATGCTCCTCCTCCTCCTCCTCCTCCTCCGTCTCCAGTGAATCCGGAGGGAGACCCGCAGCGATGCAGGCGGCACGGCGAGCCTGTATCTCCGCCTCGATTTGTAGGCGCCGCTTCGGAGTGAGCTGCGCGTAGGTGGTGATGAGGCGCCGGACCATCCTGACGGCGAGGGAAGTTCGAGAGGAGGCGGATGGGCTCGGGCAGCGGCGGGGTGGAGGGAGGAGGAGGATGTGCTAGGGCTGGGGGACGCCGGCCGGCTTAAATAGCCGGCTATGGCCTCAGGCGGCGATCCAAAGCGGCGCCACGCGGCGTTCATACCGCGCCGACGGTCGAGGCGCCCGTCGGACCGTTGGGTTTCCCGGCGAGTCCGCGTGGGGCCACGCCGTCAGCCCGACGTGGCGGGCGCCTGTAGAAAGACGCATGTAAAAAGGGATGGAGGGAGTGGCACGTCTCGGCCCATCAATCCAACGAAACCAGGGCCCCGCTTGTCAGCAGTTAACGGTCAAAACATTGACCCGACGACATCCTCCGATGTGATCATTTGTGAGGGTTTCGGACAAGAGAGTAGGAAAAAGTGAGCAATTGTTAAGAGTGTGGGGATGAATGAGTACAACTAAGGCACTAGGGGCACAGGAATAGAAAGCCCTATCTAAAGAAGGAAAAGGAAAAAAACTAAAAAAAGGAACCACCACTCCGATGCATTTATGGTAGCTTATATTTTCACAACCCCCCGCATGTTCCTTTTTTTTGAAATAAACCCCCCGTATGTTTCTAAGAGCATCTCCACTTGCACCCCCAACAGCCCCCCCAAGCCACTTTTTTATCGCCGGCTGGGGAAAATTGGCCCAGTCGCGCCCCCAGGAGCCCAAATTTCGCCGGTTAGGGCCGAAATTGGCGCCGGTGGACCCAGGCCGAACCCGGCGCGCTGGGGGTGCTTGGGGGCATCGGACGAAACGTTTTTGGCGCGAAAACATCTGGGCCCGCCGAGTCAGTGACCGGGCACTTCATCGTCCTCATTGCCTCTATTTCCCGCGGGAATCAATGCGAAGGCTGCCGCCAGTCAGCCTTCCATTGATTCCTCACGGGCGGCACAGTGAACGCGCGCCGACGCGCGTCCAGACCTCTCCAGCCACGCGGCCACACGGCTGCCGCCCGCTCGTCGCCTCGCCCTGCTATAAAAGCCGCCCTTCCTCGCCGGTGGCAGAGCACTCCTCCTCGCCGCCTCTCTCCCACTCTCGCCGCCGAAGCCCCTCTCCCCTTCTTCCCCTTCTTCGCCATGGTCGAGCGCTTCCCAGGCGACGGTGCGGCGGCCAACGGCTTCGGCCGCCGCCACCTACACGAGGCGGAGGCTCGCCTCCAGTACGAGGCGGAGTACCCGGCGCCGCCCGACATGCGGGTGCCGGGCTCGTGGAGGCTCAGCATCGGCGGGGTCCCGGTGCCTCCGGTGCCCACTGGTGCCGAGCGGCACGTCGAGATCGCTAGGATCCGGTCGTCGCTGTCGGAGACGGCACGCCAACAGCCGAGGTACGCCCCGGACAGCAACAACCTGTGGACGACGTACTTCGAGCGCCGCCACGAGGAGCGGCTCGCCTCCACGAACGGCGCTCCGGCAAGCCGCGGGCGCCACAACTCCGAGGGGCGGCGGCTATGGTGGGGAATCCCCGAGCGCACACTCGAAGCCGTCCTCGAGCACATCGAGGGCGGCAACTCGTCGCGCCTCGAGTACCCAGCGCCGTCCATCTCGCGCCAAAGAGGCTCCTCGTGGCAGCCGAGGCGCATGGCCGGGACGTTGTCGTCGTCGTCCGGCTCCAGCTCCCACTCCCACTCCTCCGGCGCAAGGACGCCGCTCGCCGCCGTGAAGGAAGAGCCCCGCGAGACGCCACTCCGGCGTAGTGGTGGCATCACCATCAAGGAGGGCCGCCGCCGCGAGCCTTCCCCCCCCTTCCCGCGGCCACCTCCGCCTTGTCAGGCCGAAGACGGAGCCGGACGCGGCGGCGACGCCAGTCTCCGTCAAGCAGGAGCACCTCGACATGGTCGCTGATGACGAGACCGCCCTGAAATGGTCACGGGACGACTACGTCCGTGAGGAAATGTTGCGCCAGCGCCGAGCCCTCGAGGAGATCGTCGCTCGTCGCCGCGGCCGCGAGGAGGGTGGCGTCGTCATCGTCGACGACAGCGACGAGGAGGCACCCGAGCAGTCCAACCCCGAGCTGCATCGCCTCGGCGACCCAGGGCAGGGTTGCAGCAGGGACGGCGGCG
The DNA here is from genome assembly GCA_039707655.1 of Elymus sibiricus. Lineage (NCBI taxonomy): Eukaryota > Viridiplantae > Streptophyta > Magnoliopsida > Poales > Poaceae > Elymus > Elymus sibiricus. The sequence goes on along the minus strand of CM077663.1, from coordinate 396,262,785 downwards.
GCGCGAAGGACGGCGACGACGACGGCGGCGACTACACCACCTTCTACAGGCTCCTCGGCATGTAGAAGGCGGCGGCGGCGGACGTAGTTTTAGTTTTTAAATTATGTTTTTATTTTAGTTTTTGTACAAATATCAATGAATCGCCTGAACTTCGTTCAAATTTGTGTCGTTTTGGCCGAATTTTATCGGTTTTTTGTGTTCAAAAAGTGGCGTCGGGGGCCAGCTTGGGAGGGCGACTGGGAACCATACCGCCCCCATGCCGTTTTTATCGTCGGTTGACCCCAGCGGCGCTATTTCAGCCCCTGAAGGCCGAACGGCTGGAGATGCTCTAATCACTCAACTTTCGGTTGAACTTTAAAAAGGAGAATTAAGAAGCGCAGCCCAACAACAGTACAAAAGGTAACCGCAGCCCACACGGACATAAGCTACATCCTAACAAGGAAAAGAATGGCCGAGCAGTTATAAACTGGAAAACACACGGAACACACCCACGCTAAAACGCCCACGACACGTGAGAGCCCGCGCAGAAAACTGAAAAGCACGAAACTTAGGCCATTTATCGGAGGATAAGTATGTTAGATGAGACATAACTAATTTTTATCTAGATGAGAGTTAGCAAATAAGTTATAAAAACTCCTTCCTCAAATCCTAATCATACTGCACAGTTAACACGAATATTTCACATAAAAGATCTAAAAGAATACATAAAAGAAGAATGCTGACTTTGCAAACCGGACAAACCAATGTTTGTTACCATTTCATGAGACCATAAAATCAAAAACAAAATAGCCAGACACATCACTGTAATTTTCTAAATTAAAATCATCTTAAATATAGTAATAATAATTGCTTGTATTTTGAGTGTTATGATAATGAAATATATAAATTTACTCGTTCGTGCGTTGCCATGACCACGTCCATTATGTTGTGTCTTTCTACATTGATCGACATTTGCAAAGCATAGTTAGAAATCGTTATTGTTTTATCTTTGATACACAAAAGTAAAACATATATTACCCGCAAAAAAAAAAAGTAACATATATTAGAATACAGACTAAATATGGTCATATGCAATATACATACATTGGTCGGCTGCTAGATGCAAGCACGCGACAATTGCAAGCTGGGTGAGTCACATTGTTTGGTTAGCAAAGTGAATGCTATCCTTTCGAATCTATATAGAGGGCGTTCTTGGCTTATAATCCAAAGGGAAAAACCCAACTAAAATCCCAACCAAACACCCTCATAGGCTTCGTGGTCAAGAATGACGAGGACATGATTTTTTTTATCTATGTATTTGTATTATTAGTACCATATTTTTTTTATAAAGACTCATCTATAGATCTTCTTTTCGTGAAAAACTTGGGTTACTAGTAGAAAGCATGTGCGTTGCCACGGGCCTTTTCTAATTACACACATATAAATATAAGGGTTTTACATTTGTGTCCCTAGTTCCTTAGTTGTACTCATTCATCCCCACACTCTTAACATTTGCTCACTTTTCCCCACTCCCTTGTCCGAAATCCTCAAAAATGGTCATGGCGGAGAATGCCGTCTGGTCAATGGTTTGACCGTTAACTGCTGACGAGTGGGGCCGCGCTGGACTGTGTCACATGGACGCCAAATGGACGTGCACGCGCTTTCTCCTCGCCAGCCTCGGGGACGCGTGGCAGCCTTCCAACTACCCCCACAGCACAAACTAAATGCGCTCGCCCGGCGGGCCCCAGTCGTCAGGCTCTGGTCGTCGTCCTTCTTTAAGAGAAAACCCGTGGACTGGCTAGTCCCCAATAGCTTCCACCCTTTCAAAGCCAAGCCTGCCCCCTCCACCCCCGACAAGATCTGCAAACCCTAGCCCGCCGACGACAACCCCTAGTCCATCGGCGACAAACCCTAGCCAGTAGCCACCATGGGCATCTTCTCAGGGGCTGGCTCAAGCTCCGGCAAGAACAAGGGCAAGGCCCCCGCCGTCCCTTGCCGCACGCTACCCCCGCCATCGTCTTCCCGTCCGCCTCGGCAGCGGATTAACGTCCCAGTGCACCAGGCGAGGTGGCACTGGGAGCACCGCGTCCCTCCCCCTACCCCGACGTGATCCTGCCACATGACTGGCACTTGGATTCAGAGAGGATCCCAGTGCCGGCGGTGCCACGGTCGGCGCGGGCGCATGCGGAGGAGGTCAAGCGCCGGCGGCGACAGCTCACGCGTGAGCAGCGGCTCAACCCGGCCTACGCTGCAGACTCTCCGTTTGAGCACGAGGAGCAGCGCCGGTGTGGCGTCCGCGACGTGCGGGCTGGCACCCCGCCGCCCCTCGTCATGCGCGATGAGGACCAGGAGGAGGAGGCTGCATACCAGGAGGCGCTGGCAGCCGCCCTCCGCGAAAGCGAGGAGGAAGAGCGGTGCAAGGAGGAGGAGGAGGAGGCGGTGGCTTACCAGGCGCGGATGACGGAGGCCATTGCGCTCTCCGCTGCCGACGACTGCGTCGTGCCGCCGCTGGCCCCGCCGTCCCCAGCCAGGCTCGAGCCGGCACCGACCGCCGTCAAGGCCCACGAGTACATCTGGGAGGGGGTGGTGCGCGAGTGGGTGAGCCCGCCACCCGTCTGGATGATGGCGACACCGGATCAGGAGCAGATCTACCTGGAGCACTGGCGACGGCAGCACCTGCGGGCGGAGCGTGAAGAGGGTAAGCGGCTCTAGGAGTGGGAGAAGGACGCCGAGGCAGAGGAGGAGGAGCGTCGTGCCGAAGCCCAGGCAGCGGCGGCGCAGCCACCGGCGGACGACATCGCCACCGCCTGGCAGACGGCGTTCCCCTGGGCTGGCCCGTCGCCGACCCTCGTCGACCTCTCCGGCCCCGACGACGACGAGGAGGAGGACGCCTAGGGCAGCATGCCTCCTCGTTTGTATTTCAGTTTTAATGTTTTTAGTCTTAATGTTTTTCTTTAATGCATGGAAGACTTATGAACTATCGCTGACCCCTGTGGCCCGCATTAATGTTTAAATCAAGTTAATGCATGCTGGTGTGATGTGATTTTTAATTAAGGCAAAATTTGAATTAGAACTAACCTTTGAATTATAAACAACATTTGAAATCCATTGCTATCTGATGTGTGTTGTCATGATAATGTTAGCCTATGTTGCAATGATCTAACATCAAGCAAAACAAAAATACACTCTAAGAATAAAACATATCATGTGAACTAACCCTTTATTATTCACACCAAAACGATTTAATAGAAATCGTGATAATTTCAAAAATCAAAAAATAAGTTCAGATCCTTCTTATTCACACCAAAATGAAGCTTTTGTGATATTTCTGATTTTTTTATTTTTCGTAAACCTAAACCCATTATCATTCTCTTCTCGAACTCTATACAACCTCGTACGTGATAGCTAATTTTTGTGAAGGATTTTTCATAAAAATGTCCATAAACCAAGATTTATTTTTTCTTTCATAACCATGTCACATACAACGGCATTGTGCGCAAGTCTTCAATTTTTTTTTGATTTTTTTTAATTAGTTCTACGCATTTGAACTTGGAAATGCACTAGTAGAAAATAGGACATTAGTCCCGGTTGAGAAGGGCATTTAGTCCCGGTTTAGCAACCGGGACTAATAAATAGGGACTAAAGGTTCCTACCCTTTAGTCTCGGTTGGCCACGAACCGGGACTATATACCGGCCACGTGGGCGGCAGCATGCGCCGGGGGCTGGGAACCTTTAGTCCCGGTTGGTGACGCCAACCGGGACTAAAGGTTTAGGGGTTTAGGTTTTATTGTTTATTTCTACTTTTCATTTTGTGTTTTCCATTTAATTCTTTTTCATGTCAAACATATTTTACGGTACTACATACTATACACGTTATGCATATACAAAGGAATTTCTCGTAGAACCAATCATATATCATAGAATTTCTCGTACGACCATGCATACACACAAACACACACACACACACACACACACACACATATATATATATATATATATATACAATTTGATATATACATTTTCTCCTACAATTTGCAGATCATTACATGCAGGCATTAGGTGAAATTGGTATTCTCCGTCGGGAGATATGACATGCTCAAGCAAAAATCCCGCTATTTCCTCTTGAATTGCTCGTATGCGGTCCGTTGCTAGGAGCCTATCCTGCATCGACACCATCTTTAAAGAAGGAGATCAATATGAATATATTAGTTGTGTGTGTATATATATATATTAGATCATGATAAAAAAATTGTGAATAGTGTTTACGTACCAAAAGATGTCTTGCATCTACGCTTTTTCGGTCATAAAGTGAATGTTCTCGCAAACGTAGTATGCACATAAATTAGTCCCCTGTTTCTGCTTCAAAGACTTTACGAGAATAGAATTCAATCAGATAATAATCAAGCATAATAATGGTTATTGAAACTAGAATTAAAGAGATGCGCGGACGTAGCTAGTACTACTTAATTACCTTGGACCGTCGCCATTTCAGCTCTGGTTTCCATTCACCGACAATCTCTTTGGTGAACCTTTTCCAAACCCTGCCCGGCAAAGAGAATGAATAAAGGATTTATTAATTACTTGATATCAGGAAATGATCTAAAGAGGCCGACATAGCGCGATAATGATTGAAATTACCTGTCGAGCATCAAATACATGTTTTTGTATTTATTAGAGTCTTTACTTAGTGAGTCTAGTACTTCAACAGTTCCCTCGTTAACTCTAATGATTAGCAGGATCCAGTGGTATCTGTGCACATGTTTGTATAAGCGGGCATGCGCATTGTGCATTCACCTACATAACATCGAGTAAGCAAAAATAGAATTTGTAGTATAAGACAGTAACACTCACTTGAAGTTGTAAGGAAATAGTATTTCTGGTTTGGTATATAGGCTCTTCAAAAACATTAGCAAGCTTTCCTTTGTGTCTTGTTTGAACGTAGTTAACACCTCTTCATTAACGGTATTTGGGTCAATGAACCCAATGTCATGGACTCCATCTCTATTCAATTCAAAAATCTTCATTCTGCATAATACCACACAAAAGAATATAGTGAGGATAATTAATTATAGGCAATGAACGAGATGAGCTAGAGACTTAAATTACAGAAACAAATCACTTACAGACAATAGCAACTGACGAGAGATTTGTCGAGTGCGTCTTGATTGAGTAACTTTAAAAGTTCTTCATTTTCAATCCACAAATCTTTACCATGGTAGTAATGCTCTGGCTTGACTTTCACCATGAGGCTCTCTAGCCCGACCTTTATTTCTCTCAGGTACCACTCATGCAAGTTGCGCATTTGCGTTGACAGAAGCTTCTCCGCTTCAGGACTGACCAGAGGCTTCCCGGGGACATATTTCCATGTTAGGTACTTCTCATCCATCGTGGGGGCTTCCTCCCAGCCTAGGAGTGCTTCAACAGTGATACCGATCTCTCTAGCCATCTTTCTATCATCGTTGGTTATCGCCTTATAGGTACTCACCTTGAGCGGGGGGATCGACTGCACTTCCTGTTCTTCGAGCCGGGGAACAGTTTTCCCGCATTTATTACTACTTGTACTGCGCGACTGCTGCTTTTTTTGTTTTCGATATGACTTGCTAATACTGCGATCATACCCTGATTGCTTTTTCTCCACAGCCGGTTTAGCCCCATCCAAAAAGTGTTGTACGACTTTCTCAGGTATTTTCTCCTTTGGCGGCGGGGGCGGTTTCGGTCCAAAATGGGCCCGCACTTGGGCAGCCATTTCGAGATCGGTTTCCTCGTCAGTCATGTCATAAGCTAGCTTGTTTTTGGCAGGAGGATCGGGTTTATTCTTTGGTGCTCTCTTCCGCTTTGGAGTCGTCTGATGCGGTGCAGATCGATATCGCGGAATCGCGCTAGGCTCCGTCTCGGGGTGGGGTGGATTCGGCGGTCGCGGCGGACTCGCGCTAGGCTCCATCTCGGGGTGGGGTGGATTCGGCTGACGTGGCGGACTCGCGTTGCGCTCCGTCTCGAGGTGGGGTGGAGTCGGCTGATGCGGCGGACTTGGAGGAGGACTCGGTGGCCTTGGCACCGAGTTTGGAAACACGATGCATTCCTTTTTCCATAAAATGAGACAACGCATGGCTTCTCCCAGTGTCCGCTCCCCTTCACCTCCAGCAAAGTCAAGCTCTAGTGAGTCATATGCCAACACAACTTCATCCACCCCGACACGAGCATAGCCAGGTGGAATCGGATTGCCGTGGAAGGTTGCTTCAGGTGCATTCGGTAAAACAAAGCCGTCCGCCACCTTCATGGATATGTTCTTCATTTTCATGTGTAGCTCACAAGTTGTCGTCTCTTGGATATCATCCACGGGGTAGCGAGCCAGCAGTGCATCATCGGCCGAGACCCCCGTGGAACCCACGCTGTTTCTCGGCATAGATGGGATGGTACCATCCAATGCTGGATCTGGTTGCTCCTGCCGTTGAGACGCGGTTTGCTGGCTAAGTTTGTCGATCTGCTCCTGCTGTAGCATGTATTTGCTTTCCAAATCCGCGCTCTTTGATTCTATCATTTGAATCCGGTCTAGTTCCCGCTTCTTCTTTCTCGCACGGCTTTTGTAAGTCCCGTTCGACCCTGCAAACCCCTCAACCCACAGAACAAGGCCTTTGCCTCGTGTTCGACCCGGGTGTTCAGGATTCTTGAGGGCGCGTGTAAGCTCATCGTTCTTTCTCTCGGGCTGGAACACCCCCGTTCGAGCTTCTTCTATTTCTTTAAGTAACTCGTCCCTGGCTTCTTTAAGACTTGTCAGTTCAATAATCTCCCCTGTCTTTGGGTCCAACTTTTCCCCCATGCGCATAAAACCAAGTCCTGCACCTTTCGGGCCAACCCTCCGTTTTTGGAGTGACCCCTGCGGCAATCATCTTTGCCTCAGATTCATCCCACTTAGGCAACGCAGCCTTGTAGCCACATGTCCCCAGAACATGCTGATGCTTTTTTTTGTTCAGTGTTTATCTTGTTTATTCTCGACCGTTCCTTAGCTGCTTCCGATTCCTTGAGTTCCACAAATAAGTCCCACTGATCTTTTAACTTCTCTAGTTGTCCAGTGAATTCTGGAGTCTTCTTTCCTCTGCTGACGTATTTGGCCCATAATCTTTTCTTCCAAGTCTGGAATTATATGGCCATCTTCTTAAGAGCACACTTCCTGACTTTCTCCCGTTGGAGATCTGTCAAACTGTCTGGTAGGGTGAAATGTGACATGAGTGTCTCCCAAAGTGTATCTTTTGCCCCTTGGTAGACAAAACTAACTGTTTGACCTTCCTTTGGCTTATTCCATTCCTGAACGATGATCGGGATTTGGTCCCTAACAATAACTCCGCATTGAGATTTAAATTTGCCCGCATTCTTTTTAGGAGCAATCGGTTCGCCATCTGCTCCGATTACATCGATGTTGAACTTTATGCCACCGTCCAACTTTTTGGTCGGGCCTCGTTTTACCCTTGTAGAACATTTGCTTGATCCGGAGGGCTAAAAGAAGAAAGATTCGTTAATATATATATATATATATACAAATCAATTAATAATGTAATGATCACCAGAGGCCTTATATATATTTATATATATATACCTCGCCGGACTTTGTCAATTGAAGAACAATTCCTTCGCCATCATTGTTTGTGTGCCCTTCGTCTCTTGGCTCTTCCTCAATTCCCTCACCGGACTCGTTCAGATATTAGATTGTATCAACTAGTTCAATCTCTTGGTTTTCGGAGTGCCGTAACATCTCGAAGAGATCCTCTTCATTGTCTCTGCCGCTATCGTCCATTGCTTTAACTAATCCATAAGAAAGATATATAAAACAATTTAGTATTCAAATTATAATGCATTAATTTTTTTAGCAACATCATCATATAATATCACTAATATATCTCGAATCCAGTTAATGCATCATCGAATATTATCAAATATTATCATTAATACACCTCGAATATTATCATATAACATCACTACTACAGCTCGAATATTATAGCTCGAATACAATGCGGGCGGGCGGTCGACACCCAAAGAGAAGGAACCATCACGGGATCATAGCTCGGGTGAGATCCCTGAAGAACCTGCCAAGTATTGGAGAACCTGGCGTCCAACGCAGCCATGTAGTGACGGACGTGCTCGTCCTCCTGTTGGAAATATGCCCTAGAGGCAATAATAAATTGGTTATTATTATATTTCCTTGTTCATGATAATTGTTTATTATCCATGCTATAATTGTATTGATTGGAAACTCAAATACATGTGTGGGTACATAGACAACACTGTGTCCCTAGTAAGCCTCTAGTTGACTAGCTCGTTGATCAAAGATGGTTAAGGTTTCCTAGCCATTGACATGAGATGTCATTTGATAACGGGATCACATCATTAGGAGAATGATGTGATGGACAAGACCCAAACTAAGAACGTAGCATTTGATCGTGTCAGTTTATTGCTATTGTTTTCTGCATGTCAAGTATCTGTTCCTATGACCATGAGATCATGCAACTCCCTGACATCGGAGGAGTACCTTGTGTGTATCAAACGTCGCAACGTAACTGGGTGACTATAAAGGTGCTCTACAGGTATCTCCGAGGGTGTCTGTTGGGTTGGCATGGATCAAGACTGGGATTTGTTACTCTGTGTGACGGAGAGGTATCTCAGGGCCCACTCGGTAATACAACATCACAATGAGCCTTGCAAGCAATGTGACTAAAGTGTTAGCCACGAGATCTTGTATTACGGAACGAGTAAAGAGACTTGCCGGTAACGAGATTGAACTAGGTATAGAGATACCGACGATCGAATCTCGGGCAAGTAACATACCGAAGAACAAAGGGAACAGCATACGGGATTAACTGAATCCTTGACATAGAGGTTCGACCGATAAAAGATCTTCGTAGAATATGTAGGAGCCAATATGGGCATCCAGGTCCCGCTATTGGTTATTGGCCGTAGAGGTGTCTCGGTCATGTCTACATAGTTCTCGAACCCGCAGGGTCTACACACTTAAACGTTTGGTGACGATTAGTATAGTTGAGTTATTATGTTGGTGACCGAAGGTTGTTCGGAGTCCCGGATAAGATCCCGGACATGACGAGGATCTCCGGAATAGTCCGGAGGTAAAGATTGATATATGTGATAATAGTGTTTTGATCTCCGGAAGAGTTACGGAGTTCACCGGAATGGGTTCCGGATGTTTACCGAAGTGTTCGGGTGCAGCAACACTTTATATGGGCCAAAGGGATAAAGCCCACGAGGTATTGGAAAGTGCAAAAAGTAGTTTTGCTGCCGCGTAAGCGGTACTACCGTTTTGTGAAGCGGTACTACCGCCCAAGCGGTACTACCGCTTGTGTGAAGCGGTACTACCGCCCAAGCGGTACTACCGCTTGTGTAAAGCGGTACTACCGCTTGTGCGCGGTACTGCAGGGATCCGAGTTGGACTCTTTCCCTGCGGGCCAAACCGACCTTGTGCGGGCAAAACCGACCTGGAGGAGGCTTTTACTCCAAGTTTAGACCCCAAGGCTCAACATATAAATAGAGGGGCAGGGCTAGCACACGGGATACATCAAGATTTCCCCAAGCCGTGTGCGGCAACCCTAACCCTCTAGTCCCTCCGTCATAATCTCCGTAGCGCTTGGCGAAGCCCTGCAGAGATTGTTCCTCACCACCATCACCACGCCGTCGTGCTGCTGGAACTCAACCACTACTTCACCATCGCTCGCTGGATCGAGGAGGTGAAGGCGTCATCAAGCCGTACGTGTGTTGAACGCGGAGGTGCCGTCCGTTCGGCACTAGTTCGTGATCGGATCGAGGGACGACTTGCGATTTGGATCGCGGAGACGTTCGACTACATCAACCGCGTTTCTTAAACGCTTCCGCTTAGCGATCTACAAGGGTATGTAGATTCACTCTTCCTCTCGTAGATGCTCATCACCATGGATAGATCTTGCGTGTGCGTAGGAAAATTTTTTGTTTCCCATGCAACGTTTCCCAACAGTGGCATCCGAGCTAGGTCTATGCGTAGATGAGATCTCGAGTAGAACACAAACGAGTTGTGGGCGTGGGTGTATACATATTGCTTGCCGTTACTAGTTGATACTTGATTCGGCGGTATTGTGAGATGAAGCGGCCCGGACCGACATTACGCGTACACTTACGCGAGACAGGTTCCTTCAACTGACATGTAATTTTGTTGCATAAAGATGGCTAGCGGGTGTCTGTCTCTCTCACTTTAGTTGAATCGATTTCAATGAAGAGGGTTCTTTTAGAAGATCAAAAAGCAATCACTACACCACGTTGTGGTTTTGCGTAGGTAAGAACGGTTCTTGCAAACCCGTAGCAGCCACGTAAAATTTGCAACAACAATTAGAGGACGTCTAACTTGTTTTTGCAGGGTATGTTGTGATGTGATATGGCCAATTACATGATGAGATATATGTGATGTATGAGATGATCATGTGTTGTATAGAATATCACGACTTGCATGTCGATGAGTACGGCAACTGGCAGGAGCCATAGAGTTGTCTTTAATTATTGTATGACCTGCGTGTCAATCATTAAGCGCTATGTAATGCTTTACTTTATCGCTAAACGTTAGCAATAGTCGTGGAAGCAACAGTCGGCGCGACAACCTTATGGCGACACGTTGATGGAGATCAAGATGATGGAGATCATGGTGTCATGCCGGTGACGATGGAGATCATGCCGGTGCTTTGGAGATGGAGATCAAAAGCACAAGTTCATGGCCATATCATGTCACTTATGATTTGCATGTGATGTTAATCCTTTTATGCATCTTATTTTGCTTAGGACGACGGTAGCATTATAAGGTGATCCCTCACTTAAATTTCAAGATAAATTGTGTTCTCCCCGAGTGTGCACCGTTGCGAAAGTTCGTCGTTTCGAGACACGCCGTGATTATCGGGTGTGATAGACTCCACGTTCACATACAACGGGTGCAAGCCATGTTGCACACGCGGAACACTCGGGTTAAACTTGACGAGCCTAGCATGTACAGACATGGCCTCGGAACACAAGAGACCGAAAGGTCGAACATGAGTCATATAGTAGATATGATCAACATGAAGATGTTCACCATTGAAACCACCTCGACTCACGTGATGATCGGACTTGAGTTGGTGGATTTGGATCATGTTACACTCGAATGACCGGAGGGATGTCAATTTGAGTTGGAGTTTTTAAGTAATATGATTAATTAAACTCATTATCTTGAACAATAGTCTAAGTTGTCTTTGCTATATTTATGTTGTAGATCATGGCTCGCGCAGTAGCACCCCTGAATTTTAATGCGTTCCTAGAGAAAGCTAAGTTGAAAGATGATGGAAGTAACTTTGTGGACTGGGCCCGTAATCTAAGGATTATCCTTACGGCTTCCCAGAAGGCTTATGTCCTTAATGCACCGCTTGGTGATCCACCCGCTCCAGTTGAGTCTCTAGACGTTGTGAACGCCTGGCAGGCTCGTTCTGATGATTACTCAATAGTTCAATGTGCATTATTGTATGGCTTAGAACCGGGACTTCAAAGACATTTTGAATGTCATGGAGCATATGAGATGTTCCAGGAGTTGAAGTTTATCTTTCAGAAGAATTCCCGGATCGAGAGATATGAGATCTCCGATAAGTTCTATGCTTGCAAGATGGAGGAGAACGGGTCTATCAGTGATCACGTGCTCAGAATGTCTGGGTACTCCACCCGTCTGGCTGAATTGGGGATGCCCCTTCCGCCAGAGGCTATCACTGACAGAGTTCTTCAATCATTGCCACCTAGCTACAAGAGCTTCGTGTTGAACTATAACATGCACGGGATGAACAAGTCAGTCGCCGAGCTGTTTGCGATGCTGAAAGCCGCTGAGTCTGAAATTCAGAAGGAGCATCAAGTGTTGATGGTCAATAAAACCACTAGTTTCAAGAAAAATGGCAAGGGTAAGAAGGGTAAATCCAAGAAGGGTGGCAAAGCAGTTGCTACTCCCGTGAAGAAACCCAAGGCTGGACCCAAACCAGAAACTGAGTGCTTTCATTGCAAGGGAACTGGACACTGGAAGCGGAACTGCCCCAAGTATTTGGCTGACAAGAAGGCGGCCAACAACAAACAAGGTATATATGATATACATGTTATTGATATGTTCCTTACCAACCCTCGTTGTAGTGCCTGGGTATTTGATACCGGTGCGGTTGCTCATATTTGCAACTCTAAACAGGAACTGCGGAATAGACGGAGGCTGGCAAAGGACGAAGTGACGATGCGCGTGGGAAATGGTTCCAAGGTTGATGTGATCGCCGTCGGCGCGCTCGCTCTTCGATTACCGTCGGGATTAGTGATGAACCTAAATAAGTGTTATTTGGTGCCTGCGTTAAGCATGAACATTATATCTGGATCTTGTTTATTGCGAGACGGTTACTCATTTAAATCAGAGAATAATGGTTGTTCTATTTATATGAGTAATATCTTTTATGGTCATGCACCCAATGTGAGGGGTTTATTCTTATTGAATCTCGATAGTGATGATACACATGTTCATAACATTGATGCCAAAAGATGTAGAATTGATAATGATAATACCACTTTCTTGTGGCACTGCCGTTTAGGTCATATTGGCGTAAAACGCATGAAGAAGCTCCATGCTGATGGACTTTTGGAGTCACTTGATTTTGAATCACTTGACACATGTGAGCCATGCCTCATGGGCAAGATGACTAAAACGCCGTTCTCTGGAACAATGGAACGGGCAAGTGACTTATTGGAAATCATACATACTGATGTGTGTGGTCCGATGAGTATTGAGGCGCGCGGTGGTTATCGTTACTTTCTCACCTTCACTGATGGCTTAAGTAGATATGGGCATATTTACTTAATGAAACATAAGTCTGAAACATTTGAAAAGTTCAAACAATTTCAGAGTGAAGTTGAGAATCATCGTAACAAGAAGATTAAATTCCTACGATCTGATCGAGGAGGAGAATATCTGAGTTATGAGTTTGGCAGTCACTTAAGACAGTGTGGAATTGTTTCACAATTGACACCGCCTGGAACACCACAGCGTAATGGTGTGTCCGAACGTCGTAATCAAACCTTATTGGATATGGTGCGATCTATGATGTCTCTTGCCGATTTGCCACTATCGTTTTGGGGTTATGCATTAGAGACAGCTGCATTCACTTTAAATAGGGCACCATCGAAATCCGTTGAGGCGACGCCATATGAACTTTGGTTTGGCAAGAAGCCAAAACTGTCGTTTCTTAAAGTTTGGGGATGTGATGCTTATGTCAAAAAGCTTCAGCCTGAAAAGCTGGAACCCAAAGCGGAGAAATGCGTCTTCATAGGATACCCAAAAGAGACAGTTGGGTATACCTTCTACCTCAGATCCGAAGGCAAAGTGTTTGTCGCTAAAAACGGAACATTTCTTGAGAAAGAGTTTCTCTCGAAAGAATTGAGTGGGAGGAAGATAGAACTTGATGAGGTTGTTGAACCTTTACTTCAACCTGAGAGTAGCGCAGCGCAGAAAGTTGTTTCTGTGGAGCCTACATTAGCTGAAGAGGAAGTTAATGATGATGATCATGAAGCGTTGGATCAAGTTGCTATCGAACCTCGTAGGTCGACAAGGACACGTACTGCTCCCGAGTGGTACGGCAACCCTGTCTTAGAGGTCATGTTGTTAGACAACGATGAACCTACGAGCTATGGAGAAGCGATGATGGGCCCGGATTCCGAGAAGTGGTTAGAGGCCATGAAATCCAAGATGGGATCCATGTATGAAAACAAAGTATGGACTTTGGAAGTATTACCTGAAGGGCGTAAGGCCATTCAGAACAAATGGATCTTTAAGAGGAAGACGGACGCGGACGGTAATGTCACCGTCTATAAAGCTCGACTTGTGGCAAAGGGTTTTTCACAAGTTCAAGGAGTTGACTACGATGAGACCTTCTCACCCGTAGCGATGCTTAAGTCCGTCAGAATCATGTTAGCAATAGCTGCCTTTTTCGATTATGAAATTTGGCAGATGGATGTCAAAACAGCGTTCCTTAACGGTTACCTTAAGGAAGAGTTGTATATGATGCAGCCAGAAGGTTTTGTCGATCCAGAGAATGCTGACAAAGTTTGCAAACTCCAGCGATCCATTTATGGACTGGTGCAAGCATCTCGGAGTTGGAATCTTCGCTTTGATGAAGTGATCAAAGCGTTCGAGTTTATACAAGTTTACGGAGAAGCTTGTATTTACAAGAAAGTGAGTGGGAGCTCTATAGCGTTTCTAATATTATATGTGGATGACATATTGCTGATTGGAAACAATATAGAAATGCTGGAAAGCGTAAAGGAATATTTGAACAAGAGTTTTTCAATGAAGGACCTAGGAGAAGCTGCTTTCATATTAGGCATCAAGATCTATAGAGATAGATCGAGACGCTTAATAGGACTTTCACAAAGCACATACCTTGATAAGATTTTGAAGAAGTTCAAAATGGATCAGTCCAAGAAGGGGTTCTTGCCTGTTTTGCAAGGTGTGAAGTTGAGTAAGACTCAATGCCCAGTGACTGCAGAAGATAGAGAAAAGATGAGTGTCATCCCCTATGCTTCGGCCATAGGCTCTATCATGTATGCAATGCTGTGCACAAGACCCGATGTCAGCCTTGCCATAAGTATGGTCGGAAGGTTTCAAAGTGATCCAGGAATGGAACACTGGACGGCGGTCAAGAATATCCTGAAGTACCTGAAAAGGACTAAGGACATGTTTCTCGTTTATGGAGGTGATCAAGAGCTCGTCGTAAAGGGTTACGTCGATGCAAGCTTTGACACTGATCCGGATGACTCTAAGTCTCAAACCGGATACGTGTTTATTCTTAATGGGGGTGCGGTTAGCTGGTGCAGTTCCAAGCAAAGCGTGGTAGCAGATTCTACATGCGAAGCGGAGTACATCGCTGCCTCGGAGGCGGCGAAGGAAGGTGTCTGGATGAAGGAGTTCATGACAAATCTTGGAGTAGTGCCTAGTGCGCTTAACCCAATGACTCTGTTTTGTGATAATACTCGTGCCATTGCTCTAGCCAAGGAACCAAGATTTCACAAGAGGACCAGACACATAAAGCGACGTTTCAATTCCATCCGCGATTACATCAAGGAGGACGATATAAATATTTGCAAAGTACACACGGATCTAAATGTTGCAGATCCGATGACTAAACCTCTTCCAAGGGCTAAACATGAACAACACCAGAACTGCATGGGTGTTCGATTCATTACAATGTAAATCACATAGTGATGTGAACTAGATTATTGACTCTAGTGCAAGTGGGAGACTGTTGGAAATATGCCCTAGAGGCAATAATAAATTGGTTATTATTATATTTCCTTGTTCATGATAATCGTTTATTATCCATGCTATGATTGTATTGATTGGAAACTCAAATACATGTGTGGGTACATAGACAACACTGTGTCCCTAGTAAGCCTCTAGTTGACTAGCTCGTTGATCAAAGATGGTTAAGGTTTCCTAGCCATTGACATGAGATGTCATTTGATAACGGGATCACATCATTAGGAGAATGATGTGATGGACAAGACCCAAACTAAGAACGTAGCATTTGATCGTGTCAGTTTATTGCTATTGTTTTCTGCATGTCAAGTATCTGTTCCTATGACCATGAGATCATGCAACTCCCTGACATCGGAGGAGTACCTTGTGTGTATCAAACGTCGCAACATAACTGGGTGACTATAAAGGTGCTCTACAGGTATCTCCGAGGGTGTCTGTTGGGTTGGCATGGATCAAGACTGGGATTTGTTACTCTGTGTGACGGAGAGGTATCTCAGGGCCCACTCGGTAATACAACATCACAATGAGCCTTGCAAGCAATGTGACTAAAGTGTTAGCCACGAGATCTTGTATTATGGAACGAGTAAAGAGACTTGCCGGTAACGAGATTGAACTAGGTATAGAGATACCGACGATCGAATCTCGGGCAAGTAACATACCGAAGAACAAAGGGAACAGCATACGGGATTAACTGAATCCTTGACATAGAGATTCAACCGATAAAAGATCTTCGTAGAATATGTAGGAGCCAATATGGGCATCCAGGTCCCGCTATTGGTTATTGGCCGTAGAGGTGTCTCGGTCATGTCTACATAGTTCTCGAACCCGCAGGGTCTACACACTTAAACGTTTGGTGATGATTAGTATAGTTGAGTTATTATGTTGGTGACCGAAGGTTGTTCGGAGTCCCGGATAAGATCCCGGACATGACGAGGATCTCCGGAATAGTCCGGAGGTAAAGATTGATATATGTGATAATAGTGTTTTGATCTCCGGAAGAGTTCCGGAGTTCACCGGAATGGGTTCCGGATGTTTACCGAAGTGTTCGGGTGCAGCAACACTTTATATGGGCCAAAGGGATAAAGCCCACGAGGTATTGGAAAGTGCAAAAAGTAGTTTTGCTGCCGCGTAAGCGGTACTACCGTTTTGTGAAGCGGTACTACCGCCCAAGCGGTACTACCGCTTCTGTGAAGCGGTACTACTGCCCAAGCGGTACTACCGCTTGTGTAAAGCGGTACTACCGCTTGTGCGCGGTACTGCAGGGATCCGAGTTGGACTCTTTCCCTGCGGGCCAAACCGACCTTGTGCGGGCAAAACCGACCTGGAGGAGGCTTTTACTCCAAGTTTAGACCCCAAGGCTCAACATATAAATAGAGGGGCAGGGCTAGCACACGGGATACATCAAGATTTCCCCAAGCCGTGTGCGGCAACCCTAACCCTCTAGTCCCTCCGTCATAATCTCCGTAGCGCTTGGCGAAGCCCTGCAGAGATTGTTCCTCACCACCATCACCACGCCGTCGTGCTGCTGGAACTCAACCACTACTTCACCATCGCTCGCTGGATCGAGGAGGTGAAGGCGTCATCAAGCCGTACGTGTGTTGAACGCGGAGGTGCCGTCCGTTCGGCACTAGTTCGTGATCGGATCGAGGGACGACTTGCGATTTGGATCGCGGAGACGTTCGACTACATCAACGGCGTTTCTTAAACGCTTCCGCTTAGCGATCTACAAGGGTATGTAGATTCACTCTTCCTCTCGTAGATGCTCATCACCATGGATAGATCTTGCGTGTGCGTAGGAAAATTTTTTGTTTCCCATGCAACGTTTCCCAACACCTCCTCCCTGACACGGCGACGTACCACCTCCGCGGGGGCCGGCTCCCTCCGCGTCAATAGTGGTCCACGCGACCGCCACCAAAGAACCTCCGGGTCGACGACGGGAGCCTGATTCATCACCAAGCTGTGCGCCCCGTAAGGTAGCACCTCCCAGTGCCAGCCCGGCGGAGCCCATTCCCGAACATGGTGCCTCTCAAGCAGGTTGTTGCCGCTGAGTCGGCGACGAGGATGCGGGCCGGGCATCGTCGACTCGACGGCTACGCTATGCAATCGATTCGACGGCTGCAATATCTCAATTAGCAAATCAACAACATCTAAACATTTAAACATGCATCTAAACATCTAAAAATGAACAAAATTCGAGGAGGGGACGCATTTTATCTAATATAAAACATACATCAATATAAAACATACATCAATGCATAAATATAACATGCATTTTATCTAACATACACATACACATCAACATAAAACATACATCAATATAAAACATATGATTCTTTTCTCTGATGAACATGGAAATTTGTTCAATTAGCATACACAAATAAAAAAACAAACATGCACAATAAATGAATATATGTCTTTTTCTTGTATATCTGAGGCAAGTAACAAAATTCAGTCTTACCCGCGTAGGAGCGGCGCCGGAGACGGAGGAGCGCCGGAGACGGAGGAGGACACCGGAGGCGGGGAGGAGCGGCGCCGATGCTTTCTCGGGCCGCGGCGGTGCTTGGAGGAGCGGGTGGGGATCGAGGCAGGCGCGCGCGGAGGGAGAGGGGTCGGGGATTGCGCGGACGGCCGGCGTCATCGGCGTTCGCCGGCGGAGCTGAGGGCGACGGGAACAACGATCCGGCAGCCTGGCGGCGTAGTGGTGTGATTCGGCGTCAGGGGAGAAAATGAGGAGGGAGAAGGCGGGGTTAAATACCCTAGTACCTTTGGTCCCGGTTGGTGTCCTCAACGAGGACTAAAGACCCTTTAGTCCCGGTTGGTATCAACAACCAGGACTAAAGGTCCATCTTTTCGGCGGCCCAAATTCCGCGCGGGAAGGGACCTTTAGTCCCGGTTGGATCCACCAACTGGTACTAAAGGTATATTTTCAATTTTTTGTTTTGTTTTGTTTTTCTAAACAGGACACTTTCTGTTTTTAGATTTGGAATAACTTTTAGAATATTTATTGTTTTTGAATGAATCTTTTTGCTTTAGGTCAAAAAAATTATAAACTTTCTGTTAGTGCCAGTAGTTTTCAAATTTAAATAGTTTAAATTTGAATTCTTTTGAAATTTGTGTGAATCACTAGTTTGTGAATAACTTTAGTTTAAAATAAGATTTTCGAGTGATTGTTTTTCCTGTTGTTTAATATTAGTATGTTTTATCATTATGTTCAATCTAGAAATTTTTAGGATATTTTAAATAGGTGTTTTAATCAAAACCAGATTCTGTTTAACTATTTTAGTTTTATACCTTCATTTGTTACAAAGGCATTTCATTTTTTTAAACTTATTTGAACTCTAGACTTTTTGTGCATTGAATATGCACCATTCAAAGCCACATCCTCAAATTTCAAACATTTCTAACTTCATTTGCTATTTTTCATGCATTTAATGATTTTTTTAGCTGAATGACCCTGAAATTGAAATGCAGTACAAATGAACTCTGAAAAGGTTGAAACTTGGCATGGTATCATTATTTCACCCACATAGCATGTGCTAAAAAGTTGAGAGGGTTACAGCAAAAACTGGATGCACTTCCCTGAAAGAACTATGTGGCGCTTTGGCTCACCGTATGATGTATTCGCTTCCTTATCTTTCCTTTTTCTCGGTTTGGTAGACATGTCCTTCACATAGAAAACCTGCGCCACATCATTCGCTAGGACGAATGGTTCCTCTGTGTACCCAAGATTATTGAGATCCACTGTTGTCATTCCGTACTTCGGGTCTACCTTAACCAGTGTCAGATTGACCCATTTGCACCGAAACAAAGGGATCTGTAAATCACGTCCATAGTCACGTTCCCATATCTCCTCTATGTAACCATAATATGTGTCTTTTTCCCTATTGTTGTTTGTTGCATCAAAGCGGACACCACTGTTTTGGTTGGTGCTCTTTTTATCTTGGGCGATCGTGTAAAATGTATTGCCATTAATCTCGTACCCTTTGAAAGTCAATATAGTCGAAGATGGTGATTTGGACAACAAGTACAGCTCATCTCCAACACTGTCGTCATTCATGAGATGTGTTTGCAACCAACCGCCGAAAGTCCCCATGTGTACACGTGTAATCCAGTCGTCAGACTGCTTCGGGTGTTTGGAGCGTAGAATATTCTTGTGTTCATTGATATACGGGGCCACCAAGGTGGAATTTTGGAGAACTGTGTAGTGTGCTTGGGCCCAAGAATGCCCGTCCCTACATATTACTGATGCCTTTCCTAGCGTGCCTTTTCCACTCAGTCTCCCCTCATGCCGCGAATCAGGAACACCAATCGGCTTAAGGTCAGGAATAAAGTCAACACAAAACTCAATAACCTCCTCTGTTTCATGGCCCTTGGAGATGCTTCCTCTGTCCTAGCACGGTTATGAACGTATTTCTTTAAGACTCCCATGAACCTCTCAAAGGGGAACATATTGTGTAGAAATACAGGACCCAGAATGGCAATCTCTTTGACTAGGTGAACTAGGACGTGTGTCATGATATTGAAGAAGGATGGTGGAAACACCAACTCGAAACTGACAAGACATTGCACCAAATCATTCTGTAACCTTGGTAGGATTTCTGGATCGATTACCTTCTGAGAAATTGCATTGAGGAATGCACATATCTTCACAATGGCTAATTGAACATTTTCCGGTAGAAGCCCCCTCAATGCAACAGGAAGTAACTGCGTCATAATCACATGGCAGTCATGAGACTTTAGGTTTTGAAATTTTTTCTCTGTCATATTTTTTATTCCTTTTATATTCGACGAGAAGCCAGACAGGACCTTCATACTGAGCAGGCATTCAAAAAAGATTTCCTTCTCTTCTTTGGTAAGAGCGTAGCTGGCAGGACCTTCATACTGCTTTGGTTGCATGCCGTCTTTTTCGTGCATACGTTGCTGGTCCTCCTGTGCCTCCGGTGTATCTTTTGTCTTCCCATACATGCTCAAGAAGCCAAGCAGGTTCACGCAAAGATTCTTCGTCACGTGCATCACGTCGATTACAGAACAGACCTCTAGGACTTTCCAATACTCTACCTGCCAAAATATAGATTTCTTCTTCCACATGGATGCGTGCCCATCAGTGTCATTCGGAACAGATTGACCGCTAGGATCCTTTCCAAATATAACTTTTAAATCCTTGACCATATCAAGTATATCATCACCAGTACGGTGTCCAGGCTTCTTCCGGTTATCCGCCTCACCTTTGAAATGCTTGCCTTTCTTTCTTAAGGCATGCTTGATCCGAAGAAACCGACGATGTCCCAGGTACACAACCTTCTTACATTTATCCAAATATATACCTTCACTCTCATCTAAACAGTGCATGCATGCATTGTATCCCTTGTTTGTCTATCCGGAAAGGTTACTAAGAGCAGGCCAATCATTGATGGTTACAAACAGCAACGCTCGTAGGTCAAATTCCACCTGTTCGTTCTTATCACATACACGTACACCTTTTAAATCCCACAACTGTAAAAGTGTTGGAAATATGCCCTAGAGGCAATAATAAATTGGTTATTATTATATTTCCTTGTTCATGATAATCGTTTATTATCCATGCTATAATTGTATTGATTGGAAACTCAAATACATGTGTGGGTACATAGACAACACTGTGTCCCTAGTAAGCCTCTAGTTGACTAGCTTGTTGATCAAAGATGGTTAAGGTTTCCTAGCCATGGACATGAGATGTCATTTGATAACGGGATCACGTCATTAGGAGAATGATGTGATGGACAAGACCCAAACTGTAAACGTAGCATTTGATCGTGTCAGTTTATTGCTATTGTTTTCTGCATGTCAAGTATCTGTTCCTTTGACCATGAGATCATGCAACTCACTGACACCGGAGGAATACCTTGTGTGTATCAAACGTCGCAACGTAACTGGGTGACTATAAAGGTGCTCTACAGGTATCTCCGAGGGTGTCTGTTGGGTTGGCATGGATCAAGACTGGGATTTGTTACTCCGTATGACGGAGAGGTATCTCAGGGCCCACTCGGTAATACAACATCACAATGAGCCTTGCAAGCAATGTGACTAAAGTGTTAGCCATGAGATCTTGTATTACGGAACGAGTAAAGAGACTTGCCGGTAACGAGATTGAACTAGGTATAGTGATACCGACGATCGAATCTCGGGCAAGTAACATACCGAAGAACAAAGGGAACAGCATACGGGATTAACTGAATCCTTGACATAGAGGTTCGACCGATAAAGATCTTCGTAGAATATGTAGGAGCCAATATGGGCATCCAGGTCCCGCTATTGGTTATTGGCCGTAGAGGTGTCTCGGTCATGTCTACATAGTTCTCGAACCCGCAGGGTCTACACACTTAACGTTTGGTGACGATTAGTATAATTGAGTTATTATGTTGGTGACCGAAAGTTGTTCGGAGTCCCGGATAAGATCCCGGACATGACGAGGATCTCCGGAATAGTCCGGAGGTAAAGATTGATATATGTGATAATAGTGTTTTGATCTCCGGAAGAGTTCCGAAGTTCACCGGAAGGGGTTCCGGATGTTTACCGAAGTGTTCGGGTGCAGCAACACTTTATATGAGCCAAAGGGATAAAGCCCACGAGGTATTGGAAAGTGCAAAAGTAGTTTTGCTGCCGCGTAAGCGGTACTACCGCTTGGTGAAGCGGTACTACCGCCCGAGCGGTACTACCGCTTGTGTGAAGCGGTACTACCGCCCAAGCGGTACTACCGCTTGTGTGAAGCGGTACTACCGCTTGTGTGCGGCTGTGCACGGTTCGGCAGGGATCCGAGTTGGACTCTTTCCCTGCGGGCCAAACCGACCTTGTGCGGGCAAAACCGACCTAGAGGAGGCTTTTACTCCAAGTTTAGACCCCAAGGCTCAACATATAAATAGAGGGGCAGGGCTAGCACACGGGACACATCAGGATTTCCCAAGCCGTGTGCCGGCAACCCTAGCCCTCTAGTTCCTCCGTCATAATCTCCGTAGTGCTTGGCGAAGCCCTGCAGAGATTGTTCCTCACCACCATCACCACGCCGTCGTGCTGCTGGAACTCAACCACTACTTCACCATCGCTCGCTGGATCGAGGAGGTGAAGGCGTCATCAAGCCGTACGTGTGTTGAACGCGGAGGTGCCGTCCGTTCGGCACTAGATCGGAAGGATCGTGATTGGATCGCGGGACGCTCGGCGATTTGGATCGCGAAGACGTTCGACTACATCAACCGCGTTTATTAACGCTTCCGCTTAGCGATCTACAAGGGTATGTAGATTCACTCTCCCTCTCGTAGATGCTCATCACCATGGATAGATCTTATGTGTGCGTAGGAAAATTTTTGTTTCCCATGCAACGTTCCCCAACAGTGGCATCTGAGCTAGGTCTATGCGTAGATGAGATCTCGAGTAGAACACAAACGAGTTGTGGGCGTGGGTGTATACATATTGCTTGCCGTTACTAGTTGATACTTGATTCAGCGGTATTGTGAGATGAAGCGGCCCGGACCGACATTACGCGTACGCTTACGCGAGACTGGTTTTACCGCTGCGTGCACTTGTTGCATAAAGGTGACTGGCGGGTGTCTGTCTCTCTCACTTTAGTTGAATCGGTTCAATGAAGAGGGTTCTTTTAGAAGATCAAAAAGCAATCACTACACCACGTTGTGGTTTTGCGTAGGTAAGAACGGTTCTTGCAAACCCGTAGCAACCACGTAAAATTTGCAACAACAATTAGAGGACGTCTAACTTGTTTTTGCAGGGTATGTTGTGATGTGATATGGCCAATTACATGATGATATATATGTGATGTATGAGATGATCATGTTTTGTATAGAATATCACGACTTGCATGTCGATGAGTACGGCAACTGGCAGGAGCCATAGAGTTGTCTTTAATTATTGTATGACCTGCGTGTCAATCATTAAGCGCTATGTAATGCTTTACTTTATCGCTAAACGTTAGCTATAGTCGTGGAAGCAACAGTCAGCGCGACAACCTTATGGCGACACGTTGATGGAGATCAAGATGATGGAGATCATGGTGTCATGCCGGTGACGATGGAGATCATGCCGGTGCTTTGGAGATGGAGATCAAAAGCACAAGTTCATGGCCATATCATGTCACTTATGATTTGCATGTGATGTTAATCCTTTTATGCATCCTATTTTGCTTAGGACGACGGTAGAATTATAAGGTGATCCCTCACTTAAATTTCAAGATAAATTGTGTTCTCCCCAAGTGTGCACCGTTGCGAAAGTTCGTCGTTTCGAGACACGCCGTGATGATCGGGTGTGATAGACTCTACGTTCGCATACAACGGGTGTAAGCCATGTTACACGTGCGGAACACTCGGGTTAAACTTGACGAGCCTAGCATGTACAGACATGGCCTCGGAACACAAGAGACCGAAAGGTCGAACATGAGTCATATAGTAGATATGATCAACATGAAGATGTTCACCATTGAAACCACCTCAACTCACGTGATGATCGGACTTGAGTTGGTGGATTTGGATCATGTTACACTCGAATGATCGGAGGGATGTCAATTTGAGTGGGAGTTTTTAAGTAATATGATTAACTAAACTCATTATCTAAGAACAATAGTCTAAGTTGTCTTTGCTATATTTATGTTGTAGATCATGGCTCGCGCAGTAGCACCCCTGAATTTTAATGCGTTCCTAGAGAAAGCTAAGTTGAAAGATGATGGAAGTAACTTTGTGGACTGGGCCCGTAATCTAAGGATTATCCTTACGGCTTCCCAGAAGGCTTATGTCCTTGATGCACCGCTTGGTGATCCACCCGCTCCAGTTGAGTCTCTAGACGTTGTGAACGCCTGGCAGGCTCGTTCTGATGATTACTCAATAGTTCAATGTGCAATGTTGTATGGCTTAGAACCGGGACTTCAAAGACGTTTTGAACGTCATGGAGCATATGAGATGTTCCAGGAGTTGAAGTTTATCTTTCAGAAGAATGCCCGGATCGAGAGATATGAGATCTCCGATAAGTTCTATGCTTGCAAGATGGAGGAGAACGGGTCTATCAGTGATCACGTGCTCAGAATGTCTGGGTACTCCACCCGTCTGGCTGAGTTAGGGATGCCCCTTCCGCCAGAGGCTATCACTGACAGAGTTCTTCAATCATTGCCACCTAGCTACAAGAGCTTCGTGTTGAACTATAACATGCACGGGATGAACAAGTCAGTCGCCGAGCTGTTTGCGATGCTGAAAGCCGCTGAGTCTGAAATTCAGAAGGAGCATCAAGTGTTGATGGTCAATAAAACCACTAGTTTCAAGAAAAATGGCAAGGGTAAGAAGGGTAACTCCAAGCAGAGTGGCAAAGCAGTTGCTCCTCTCGTGAAGAAACCCAAGGCTGGACCCAAACCAGAAACTGTGTGTTTTCATTGCAAGGGAACTGGACACTGGAAGCGGAATTGCCCCAAGTATTTGGCTGACAAGAAGGCGGCCAACAACAAACAAGGTATATATGATATACATGTTATTGATGTGTACCTTACCAACTCTCGTTGTAGTGCCTGGGTATTTGATACCGGTGCGGTTGCTCATATTTGCAACTCAAAACAGGAACTGCGGAATAGACGGAGGCTGGCAAAGGACGAAGTGACGATGCGCGTGGGAAATGGTTCCAAGGTTGATGTGATCGCCGTCGGCACGCTCGCTCTTCGATTACCATCGGGATTAGTGATGAACCTAAATAAGTGTTATTTGGTGCCTGCGTTAAGCATGAACATTATATCTGGATCTTGTTTATTGCGAGACGGTTACTCATTTAAATCAGAGAATAATGGTTGTTCTATTTATATGAGTAATATCTTTTATGGTCATGCACCCGATGTGAGGGGTTTATTCTTATTGAATCTCGATAGTAATGATACACATGTTCATAACATTGATGCCAAAAGATGTAGAATTGATAATGATAATACCACTTTCTTGTGGCACTGCCGTTTAGGTCATATTGGCGTAAAACGCATGAGGAAGCTCCATGCTGATGGACTTTTGGAGTCACTTGATTTTGAATCACTTGACACATGTGAGCCATGCCTCATGGGCAAGATGACTAAAACGCCGTTCTCTGGAATAATGGAACGGGCAAGTGACTTATTGGAAATCATACATACTGATGTGTGCGGTCCGATGAGTATTGAGGCGCGCGGTGGTTATCGTTACTTTCTCACCTTCACTGATGACTTAAGTAGATATGGGTATATTTACTTAATGAAACACAAGTCTGAAACATTTGAAAAGTTCAAACAATTTCAGAGTGAAGTTGAGAATCATCGTAACAAGAAGATTAAATTCCTACGATCTGATCGAGGAGGAGAATATCTGAGTTATGAGTTTGGCAGTCACTTAAGACAGTGTGGAATTGTTTCACAATTAACACCGCCTGGAACACCACAGCGTAATGGTGTGTCCGAACGTCGTAATCGAACCTTATTGGATATGGTGCGATCTATGATGTCTCTTGCCGATTTGCCACTATCGTTTTGGGGTTATGCATTAGAGACAGCTGCATTCACTTTAAATAGGGCACCATCGAAATCCGTTGAGACGACGCCATATGAACTTTGGTTTGGCAAGAAGCCAAAACTGTCGTTTCTTAAAGTTTGGGGATGTGATGCTTATGTCAAAAAGCTTCAGCCTGAAAAGCTGGAACCCAAAGCGGAGAAATGCGTCTTCATAGGATACCCAAAAGAGACAATTGGGTATACCTTCTACCTCAGATCCGAGGGCAAAGTGTTTGTCGCTAAAAACGGAACATTTCTTGAGAAAGAGTTTCTCTCGAAAGAATTGAGTGGGAGGAAGATAGAACTTGATGAGGTTATTGAACCTTTACTTCAACCTGAGAGTAGCGCAGCGCAGAAAGTTGTTTCTGTGGAGCCTACATTAGCTGAAGAGGAAGTTAATGATGATGATCATGAAGCTTTGGATCAAGTTGCTATCGAACCTCGTAGGTCGACAAGGACGCGTACTACTCCTGAGTGGTACGGCAACCCTGTCTTAGAGGTCATGTTGTTAAACAACGATGAACCTACGAGCTATGGAGAAGCGATGATGGGCCCGGATTCCGAGAAATGGTTAGAGGCCATGAAATCCGAGATGGGATCCATGTATGAAAACAAAGTATGGACTTTGGAAGTATTACCTGAAGGGCGTAAGGCCATTCAGAACAAATGGATCTTTAAGAGGAAGACGGACGCGGACGGTAATGTCACCGTCTATAAAGCTCGACTTGTGGCAAAGGGTTTTTCACAAGTTCAAGGAGTTGACTACGATGAGACCTTCTCACCCGTAGCGATGCTTAAGTCCGTCAGAATCATGTTAGCAATAGCTGCCTTTTTCGATTATGAAATTTGGCAGATGGATGTCAAAACAGCGTTCCTTAACGGTTACCTTAAGGAAGAGTTGTATATGATGCAGCCAGAAGGTTTTGTCGATCCAGAGAATGCTGACAAAGTTTGCAAACTCCAGCGATCCATTTATGGACTGGTGCAAGCATCTCGGAGTTGGAATCTTCGCTTTGATGAAGTGATCAAAGCGTTCGAGTTTATACAAGTTTACGGAGAAGCTTGTATTTACAAGAAAGTGAGTGGGAGCTCTATAGCGTTTCTAATATTATATGTGGATGACATATTGCTGATTGGAAACAATATAGAAATGCTGGAAAGCGTAAAGGAATATTTGAACAAGAGTTTTTCAATGAAGGACCTAGGAGAAGCTGCTTTCATATTAGGCATCAAGATCTATAGAGATAGATCGAGACGCTTAATAGGACTTTCACAAAGCACATACCTTGATAAGATTTTGAAGAAGTTCAAAATGGATCAGTCCAAGAAGGGGTTCTTGCCTGTTTTGCAAGGTGTGAAGTTGAGTAAGACTCAATGCCCAGTGACTGCAGAAGATAGAGAAAAGATGAGTGTCATCCCCTATGCTTCGGCCATAGGCTCTATCATGTATGCAATGCTGTGCACAAGACCCGATGTCAGCCTTGCCATAAGTATGGTCGGAAGGTTTCAAAGTGATCCAGGAATGGAACACTGGACGGCGGTCAAGAATATCCTGAAGTACCTGAAAAGGACTAAGGACATGTTTCTCGTTTATGGAGGTGATCAAGAGCTCGTCGTAAAGGGTTACGTCGATGCAAGCTTTGACACTGATCCGGATGACTCTAAGTCGCAAACCGGATACGTATTTATTCTTAATGGGGGTGCGGTTAGCTGGTGCAGTTCCAAGCAAAGCGTGGTAGCAGATTCTACATGCGAAGCGGAGTACATCGCTGCCTCGGAGGCGGCGAAGGAAGGTGTCTGGATGAAGGAGTTCATGACAGATCTTGGAGTAGTGCCTAGTGCACTTAACCCAATGACTCTGTTTTGTGATAATACTGGTGCCATTGCTCTAGCCAAGGAACCAAGATTTCACAAGAGGACCAGACACATAAAGCGACGTTTCAATTCCATCCGCGATTACATCAAGGAGGACGACATAAATATTTGCAAAATACACACGGATCTAAATGTTGCAGATCCGATGACTAAACCTCTTCCAAAGGCTAAACATGAACAACACCAGAACTGCATGGGTGTTCGATTCATTACAATGTAAATCACATAGTGATGTGAACTAGATTATTGACTCTAGTGCAAGTGGGAGACTGTTGGAAATATGCCCTAGAGGCAATAATAAATTGGTTATTATTATATTTCCTTGTTCATGATAATCGTTTATTATCCATGCTATAATTGTATTGATTGGAAACTCAAATACATGTGTGGGTACATAGACAACACTGTGTCCCTAGTAAGCCTCTAGTTGACTAGCTTGTTGATCAAAGATGGTTAAGGTTTCCTAGCCATGGACATGAGATGTCATTTGATAACGGGATCACGTCATTAGGAGAATGATGTGATGGACAAGACCCAAACTGTAAACGTAGCATTTGATCGTGTCAGTTTATTGCTATTGTTTTCTGCATGTCAAGTATCTGTTCCTTTGACCATGAGATCATGCAACTCACTGACACCGGAGGAATACCTTGTGTGTATCAAACGTCGCAACGTAACTGGGTGACTATAAAGGTGCTCTACAGGTATCTCCGAGGGTGTCTGTTGGGTTGGCATGGATCAAGACTGGGATTTGTTACTCCGTATGACGGAGAGGTATCTCAGGGCCCACTCGGTAATACAACATCACAATGAGCCTTGCAAGCAATGTGACTAAAGTGTTAGCCATGAGATCTTGTATTACGGAACGAGTAAAGAGACTTGCCGGTAACGAGATTGAACTAGGTATAGTGATACCGACGATCGAATCTCGGGCAAGTAACATACCGAAGAACAAAGGGAACAGCATACGGGATTAACTGAATCCTTGACATAGAGGTTCGACCGATAAAGATCTTCGTAGAATATGTAGGAGCCAATATGGGCATCCAGGTCCCGCTATTGGTTATTGGCCGTAGAGGTGTCTCGGTCATGTCTACATAGTTCTCGAACCCGCAGGGTCTACACACTTAACGTTTGGTGACGATTAGTATAATTGAGTTATTATGTTGGTGACCGAAAGTTGTTCGGAGTCCCGGATAAGATCCCGGACATGACGAGGATCTCCGGAATAGTCCGG
This sequence comes from Elymus sibiricus, assembly GCA_039707655.1. Classification (NCBI taxonomy): domain Eukaryota; kingdom Viridiplantae; phylum Streptophyta; class Magnoliopsida; order Poales; family Poaceae; genus Elymus; species Elymus sibiricus. Next base: position 396,233,847 of record CM077663.1, on the reverse strand, counting down.
AGGTAAAGATTGATATATGTGATAATAGTGTTTTGATCTCCGGAAGAGTTCCGAAGTTCACCGGAAGGGGTTCCGGATGTTTACCGAAGTGTTCGGGTGCAGCAACACTTTATATGAGCCAAAGGGATAAAGCCCACGAGGTATTGGAAAGTGCAAAAGTAGTTTTGCTGCCGCGTAAGCGGTACTACCGCTTGGTGAAGCGGTACTACCGCCCGAGCGGTACTACCGCTTGTGTGAAGCGGTACTACCGCCCAAGCGGTACTACCGCTTGTGTGAAGCGGTACTACCGCTTGTGTGCGGCTGTGCACGGTTCGGCAGGGATCCGAGTTGGACTCTTTCCCTGCGGGCCAAACCGACCTTGTGCGGGCAAAACCGACCTAGAGGAGGCTTTTACTCCAAGTTTAGACCCCAAGGCTCAACATATAAATAGAGGGGCAGGGCTAGCACACGGGACACATCAGGATTTCCCAAGCCGTGTGCCGGCAACCCTAGCCCTCTAGTTCCTCCGTCATAATCTCCGTAGTGCTTGGCGAAGCCCTGCAGAGATTGTTCCTCACCACCATCACCACGCCGTCGTGCTGCTGGAACTCAACCACTACTTCACCATCGCTCGCTGGATCGAGGAGGTGAAGGCGTCATCAAGCCGTACGTGTGTTGAACGCGGAGGTGCCGTCCGTTCGGCACTAGATCGGAAGGATCGTGATTGGATCGCGGGACGCTCGGCGATTTGGATCGCGAAGACGTTCGACTACATCAACCGCGTTTATTAACGCTTCCGCTTAGCGATCTACAAGGGTATGTAGATTCACTCTCCCTCTCGTAGATGCTCATCACCATGGATAGATCTTATGTGTGCGTAGGAAAATTTTTGTTTCCCATGCAACGTTCCCCAACAAAAAGTTCATCAACTAATGGCCTTAGGTAAACATCAATATTGTTTCGGGGTTCCTTAGGGCCTTGGATAAGCACTGGCATCATGATGAACTTCCGCTTCATGCACAACCAAGGAGGAAGGTTATAGACACATAGAGTCACAGGCCAGGTGCTATGATTGCTGCTCTGCTCCCCAAAAGGATTGATGCCACCTGCACTTAAAACCAAACCATAAGTTCCTTGCGTCATCTGCAAAGTCCGCCCACTTTCTCTCGATTTTTCTCCACTGCGATCCGTCAGCGGGTACTCTCAACTTCCCGTCTTTCTTACGGTCATCTTTGTGCCATCGCAACAACTTGGCATGCTCTTTGTTTTGGAATGAACGTTTCAACCGTGGTATTATAGGAGCATACCACATCACCTTGGCAGGAATCTACTTCCTGGGGCGCTCGCCCTCAACATCATCACCAGGGTCATCGCCCCTGATCTTATAGCGCAATGCACCGCATACCGGGCATGCATTCAAATTCTCGTACTCCTCACCGCGGTAGAGGATGCACTCATTAGGGCATGCATGTATCTTCTGCACCTCTAATCCTAGAGGGCAGACAGACATGTTTGCTTCGTACGTACTGTCGGGCAATTCGTTGTCCTTTGGAAGCTTATTCTTCATTATTTTCAGCAACTTTTCAAATCCCTTGTCAGATACACCATTCTCTACCTTCCATTGCAGAAATTCCTGTGTGGTACCCAGCTTTTTCTTGTCATCTTCGCAATTTGGGTACAACAATTTTTTGTGATCCTCTAACATGCGTTGCAACTTCAACTTATCCTTTTCACTTTCGCAGTTTCTCTTTGCATCAGCAATGGCCCGACCAAGATCATCAGCGGGCTCATCTGATGCCTCTTCTTCAGCTTCTTCTTCTTCATTCTCTTCCCCCATTGTAGTACCATCGTATTCAGGGAACCCAGGATAGTTGTCATCATCCTCTTCTTCTTCATTCTCTTCCATTAGAACCCCTCTTTCTCCGTGCTAGGTCCAACAGTTATAGCCGGACGTAAACAGGTGGATGTGAATGTCTTTTGAGCTAGAGTAATTCTTATCATTCTTACAGACAGCACATGGACAACACATAAAACCATTCCACTTGTTTGCCTCAGCCGCATGCAGAAAACTATGCACGGCATTAATGAACTTGGGAGAGCGTCGGTCTTCGTACATCCATTGCCGACTCATCTTTATTACATAACATCAAAGTGACCAAATTAATACAAGTACATACATAAAGTTCATACACACTTATTCTCATAAAACAACATACAACTATCTAGCTAATTAAAGCATTTAAATGCAACAACAAATGCAATCAAAATCGTAACTAAGGTAACAATTGATCCAACAGCATAATGATACCAAGCCTCTTTATTAATGGCATATTTTCTAATCTTTCTAATCTTCAAGCGCATTGCATCCATCTTGATCTTGTGATCATCGACGACATCGGCAACGTACAACTCTAATTTCATCTTCTCTTCTTCAACTCTTTTAAATTTTTCTTTCAAATAATCGTTTTCTTTTTCAACTAAATTTAACTTCTCGACCATAGGGTCGGTTGGAATTTCCGGTTCACATACCTCCTAGATAAAAATATCTATGTCAACTTGATGGGTGATACGTCTCCAACGTATCTATAATTTTTGCTTGTTCCATGCTGTTATATTATCATTCTTGGATGTTTTACAATCATTTTACTACAACTTTATATTATTTTTGGGATTAACCTATTAACCTAGAGCCCAGTGCCAGTTCCTGTTTTTTCCGTGTTTTTGAGTTTTACAGAAAAGGAATATCAAACGGATTCCAAACGGAATAAAAATTTATGGTGATTTTTTATGGACCAGAGGAGACCCACGGGGCATCGGAGTTGGGCCAGAAGAGCCACGAGGAGATCACAAGCCACAGGGGCGCCCCCCCCCTTAGGGCGCGCCCCCCTGGCTTGTGACTCCCTCGTGGCCCCCCAGGACTTGTTTCCGCCGCCATAAATTCCTATAAATATAGAAACCTCCGAAAATAAACCTAGATCGGGAGTTCCGCCGCCGCAACCCTCCAGAGCCACGAAACACCAATCGGGAGCCCGTTTCGGCACCCCGTCGGTGGGGGAAACCATCACCGGAGGCCATCTTCATCATCCCGACGCTCTCCATGACGAGGAGGGAGTAGTTCACCCTCGGGGCTGAGGGTATGTACCAGTAGCTATATGTTTGATCTCTCTCTCTCTCGTGTTCTTGAGATGGCACGATCTTGATGTACCGCGAGCTTTATTAATATAGATGAATCATATGGAGTGTTTCCCCTCTCTATCTAGTTGTTATGAATTGAGTTTTCCCTTTGAAGTTTACTTATCGGATTGAGTCTTTACGGATTTGAGAACACTTGATTTATGTCTTGCGATGGGATATCTGTGGTGACAATGGGATGTTCTATTGATCCACTTGATGTATGTTTTGGTGATCAACTTGCGGGTTCCGTGACCATGGGAATCTATGCATAGGGGTTGGCACACGTTTTCGTCTTGACTCAAAGTTATGCATAGGGTTTTGGTTGATGTGTATCTTAAGGTGTTACTTTAGTACGAACTCTAGGGCTGTTCGTGACACTTATAGGGATAGCTCATAAGATTGATCGGAAAAGATAACTTTGAGGTGGTTTCGTACCCTACAATAATGTCTTCGTTTGTTCTCCGCTATTTGTGACTTTGGAGTGAACTCTTTGTCGCACGTGAGGGATTTACATATGATTCAACTATGTTAGTATTGTTAAGAGAACTTGCACTAGTGAAAGTATAAACCCTAGGCCTTGTTTTCAAGCATTGCAATACCGTTTTTGCTCACTTTTGTTACTTGTTACCTTGCTGTTTTTATATTTTCAGATTACAAAAACCTTTATCTACCATCCATATTGCACTTGTATCACCATCTCTTCGCCGAACTAGTGCACCTATACAATTTACCATTGTATTTGGTGTGTTGGGGACACAAGAGACTCTTTGTTATTTGGTTGCAGGGTTGTTCGAGAGAGACCATCTTCATCCTACGCCTCCCACGGATTGATAAACCATAGGTCATCCACTTGAGAGAAATTTGCTACTGTCCTACAAAACTCTGTGCTTGGAGGCCCAACACGAGTCTACAAGAATAAGGTTGTGTAGTAGACATCAAGCTCTTTTCTGGCGCCGTTGCCGAGGAGGTGAGTGCTTGAAGGTATATCTTTAGATCTTGCAATTAAATCTTTTAGTTTCTTGTTTTTCACTAGTTTGGTCTATAAAAGAAAACTACAAAAAAAATGGAGTTTAGGTTGCCTCATATGCTTCATCTTTTTAATGTCTTTCGTGAAAATGATGGAAAGGAAAATTGTGCTCAAGTATTAGAAGAAGAAGTTATTAAAATGTTTGGCACTAAATCTTTGAGTGATGAGCATGATTGCAATGTTGTTAGTATGAATTCTTTGAATATCCATAGTACTAATGATGATTGCACTAGTCATGATAAAAAGATTTCTTATAAGCATGTCAATTTTTGTGGAGTGCATAGAGTTTGTAAAGATATGCCAAAAAGGGAAGATAGATTTTGTAAGAGGCATAAGTATTTAGAAACTAAATGGTTGCAAGAGAGGCTATATGTTTGTGCTGAAAGACTTCATATTTCTCGCCGTCCTTGTGAACTTTGCAATGAAAGTGATCATTTTAATTTCCAATGTGAATTATTTCATGATCGAATTGTGTCCAAAAATTGTGATAGCCTCATTACCCTTGAGCATCATAATGAACTTAGTCTATTTTTGGGGTATGAGGAATTGAAACATAAAACTAAGGATATTCCAGCATGGGTTCTCATGAAAATGATTGATTTTTATCTAAATGAAATATATATGTATTGCGTGGTAAATTGCATTGAGAATCCTTATATTGCCAATTACTTAAAGACAAGAAAACAAATAGAAGATGAAGAGAACACTAATGAAGGGGAAGAGGTTTCCCAATATCCTCCTATTTTTTCTTATGATGAATCAGGTAAGGAGGAGGAGCTTTGTATTCAACCAACCTCTTCAAAAAGAAGCTTGGAGGAATTAAATAAACCCACACATAATGTGGTGAACAAGAAGAAAAGAAGGAAAAGTAAAGGTAAAGAGGTATCTCTCCCAAATAATGACACCCCTTATAATCTTGAAAATCTTTTTGGCACCAACTTAGAAAATTGTGATGATAATAATTGTTATACGATTGGTGCTATTCATACTATTAATGATGAGAGTGATTATGCCTATATTATGCAAAGCCACAAGCTTGGGGATGCTATGTTTGATGAGAATGACATGTTTGAGAATTTATTTGCTGCAATTAATGTTTGTTCCAAGCTTGGGGATGCTATGTTTAATGAAGATGATATCTTTAGTCCCCCAAGTTTTGATGTGCAAATTTATTATGATGATAGCATACCCCCTATTTATGATGATTGCAATATTGATAAAAGTGGATTTGGAGAGGTCACGACTTTATTTATTAATGATTCCACTATTTCAGAAGAGGTTTCAATTGACTATGATGAGAACAAAGTTGCTACTTATGATGATTATTGTGATGATACTTATGTTATAAAGAGTAGTGATAATTACTGTCATAATTTTGAATATCCTTTTACTGAACATTACTCTTTTAATGTGGAAACATTTTTTAGTATTCAAGCTTCATATGATACTCCCACGATTATGAATGAGAAGAAAATTGCTTATGTGGAGAGTGACAAATTTCCTATGCTTGTGGATCATGAAGAGAATGCTTTATGTGCTGGTTATATTGTGAAATTCCTTCATGATGCTACTGAAAATTATTATGAGGGAGGAGTATATGCTTGTAGGAATTGCAATAATATCAAGTTCCCTCTCTATGTGTTCAAAGTTTTGAAGTTATGTTTGTTTTGCCTTCCTATGCTAGCTGATTCTTGCTCCCATAAATTGTTTGCTCACAAAATCCCTTTGCATAGGAAGTGGGTTAGACTTAAATGTGCTTGTCATGAGATTCGTGATGCTCTTTTGCATGTTATAATTATTACTCCTATGTGAGCATCATTGAAATCATCATGCCTAGCTAAAAGGCATTAAAGAAAAGCGCTTGTTGGGAGGCAACCCAACACTTTTACTTTCTGTTTTAGTGTGTTCACATGATTAAGCTACTGTAGTAATCATGTTTTGTGTCTTTTATTTGAATAAAGTGCCAAGTAAAGCCTTTGGGATAGTGTGGATGATAGTTGACTTGATTCTGTGCAAAAACAGAAACTTTTGCTCTCAGTCCAGGACTTTTGTAAATTCGCTGGAACGTGATTTTGATCGGAAATTTTTACACAGTATTTATATACAAATTTCCTAGATTTTCCTAATTTTTCAGAATTTTGAGACACAGGGAAGTATTGTTACACTACAGATCTTCACAGACTGTTCTGTTTTTGACAGATTCTGTTTTGCATGCATAGTTTACTTGTTTTAGTGTTCCCATAGCTTATATTTAGTAATATAAATTATGTGAATGATAGAATACAGTAGGTATTATGTGAGAACAATTATGAATCTTGTCTTGACAGTACCTAAGTGAATGATCTTTGTTTATTATACTAACCCATCTCACGAAGTTCCGTTAAGTTTTGTGTGATTGAAGTTTTCAAGTTTTGGGTGAGACACCGATATGAGGAGAATATGGAGTGACAAGAACCTATGCTTGGGGATGCCCAAAGCACCCCCAAGGCAATATCCAAGGAATACTCAAGCGCCTAAGCTTGGGGATGCCCCGGATACATCCCCTCTTTCGTCTTCAACACTATCGGTATATCTTACTTGGAGCTATATTTTTATTCGTCACATAATATGAGTTTTGCTTGGAGCGTCATTTTATTTTGTTGTTCTCTGTTAGGTGTTATTTATAATCTTGTTTTTCAATAAAAATTTCCAAGAATTGCCTTTAGGATGCTTGCATTGCATGTTTTGATGAGTGCTGTGTAAAAAACAGAAACTTTTGCTGTAGTGTTTGAATTTTCATATTTTACTGGAACGTGGAAAGTTTCTGAAATTTTTACACAGTGTTGTCATATAAATTTTATAGCATGTCCTAAATTTTCATAATTTTTTTGAGTTACAGAAGTACACTGTTTTCATAAATTGCTACAGACTGTTCTGTTTAGACAGATTGCTGTCATAGTTTTGTTATCTACTTATCCTATAGTTTCCATAGCCTATATTGGTAGATATAAATTGTGGAAATGATAGTATACAGTACCTAATGTTTGAAAATTATTATGCAACTTGTCTTGGCAGTACATAAAGAGTTGATTTATTATTATGTGCACTAACCTATCTCACGAGATCTTTTTGAGTTTTGTGTGGATGAAGTTTTTGAGAATAGGTGAAACCATGATATGAGAGGATTGAACGAGACACAAAAGCTCAAGCTTAGGGATGCCCAAGGCACCCCAAGTAAATATTTCAAGAAGTCTCAAGCATCTAAGCTTGGGGATGCTACGCATCCCACCTCTCTTCATCAACAATTATCGGTTAGCCTATGTTGAGCCTAATTTTTTATTCGTTCACATGATGCGTGCTATTCTTGGAGTGCTATTTTTCTTTTGCTTGCTGTTGAATAAAATACTCAGATCTGAAAATATTTATTGAGGGAGAGAGAGTCCTCACATAGCTACTTAATTGTTTGGCTACTCATTGATCTTCACTTATATCTTTTGAGAGTAGCTTGTCATTTGCTCTAGTGCTTCACTTATATATTTTTGAGAGATGAAATCTTTATGCTCTTGTACTTCACTTAAATTTGTTTGAGCTTGCCAAAAAGCAATGGCAATATATGAAACTAGTCCCAAAGTGATAGATATCCAAGGAGGATATAATAAAAACTCTCATGAAGATCATGGGACAAATTAAACTTGATTCTTTGTAATAGTTTTGAAACATGATGATAGTAATATGTGAGTCATGTTAGTAAGTAATTATGCTTTAGTAGGAATATTGGTGTTAAGGTTTGTGATTCCCTATGCATGCATGAAAGTCAATAGTTATGCAATGAAGTTACATCCTACTTGTGGTGCATTATTCGGTGTTAGTTATGTTCAATGCTCACTTATGTGAATTTTCGTTTCTTGGTTTGGTTGCTTCCCAATCCACTTGCTAGCCTTCATTTGTACTAAGTAGAAATACTACTTGTGCATCCAAAATCCTTAAACCAAGTTTTGCCTCATGAGTCCACCATACCTACCTATATGCGGTATTTCCATGCCGTTCCAAGCAAATTTGTATGTGCCATCTCTAAATTTTCAAAATAATTTTTCTCTTTTGTGTGTCTGTACCGCTCATGAAACGGTGGGGAGTATCCAATATTTTTCCATGCTAGGTGTGTTATTCTCACGATATGTGTTGATTCACTATCATTCACGAGAAAGTGGCTGGTATTCGGGATGCCCAGTCCCATGCTCAAAATTCAAATCAAAAAAAATAATGAAACAAAACTCCCCCAGGATTGTTGTTTGTATGGACGGTACCCGTGGATTCGGCTCGCCGTGGAGTGTGATTGATTTGTGGAGGGGAGTAAAAACTTTACATTTCTGTTTGGGAACCGCCTATAATGTATCTAGCACGGAAAGTATTGTGAGCTACTTCGTCGTTTTCGTTGACAGGAAAAGCATGCCACCCAAAATATTTTTTCTCTCTCAATTTAAAACTTGAGCTCTGGCACCTCTACAAATCCCTACTTCCCTCTGCGAAGGGCCTATCTATTTACTTTATGCAATTTTTATTTTTCTTTGAGTCTCCATCTTCTCTTATAAGCACCAACTAGGGGGCACTATGATCGTACTTGAGCATTGGGCATAGCTAATATTTGAGTGTGTTTCATGAATGGATCAATGATTGAGCATGATGGGCTAGGGATAACTTTCTTTAGTGTTGATATTTTGAAAGACATGGTTGCTTTTTGACATGTTTGAGTATTGAAGTCATTATGTTAAAACTAGACTATTGCTTTGAATCATTTACAAGTCCAAATGTCCATGCTATACAAAGAAGATAAAGAATATGATGAACATGTTAGGCAGCATTCCACATCAAAAATTCTGTTTTTATCATTTACCTACTCAAGGACGAGCAGGAATTAAGCTTGGGGATGCTGATACGTCTCCAACGTATCTATAATTTTTGCTTGTTCCATGCTGTTATATTATCATTCTTGGATGTTTTACAATCATTTTACTACAACTTTATATTATTTTTGGGACTAACCTATTAACCTAGAGCCCAGTGCCAGTTCCTGTTTTTTCCGTGTTTTTGAGTTTTACAGAAAAGGAATATCAAACGGAGTCCAAACGGAATAAAAATTTACGGTGATTTTTTATGGACCAGAAGAGACCCACGGGGCATCGGAGTTGGGCCAGAAGAGCCATGAGGAGATCACAAGCCACAGGGGCGCGCCCCCCCCTAGGGCGCGCCCCCCTGGCTTGTGACTCCCTCGTGGCCCCACAGGACTTGTTTCCGCCGCCATAAATTCCTATAAATATAGAAACCTCTGAAAATAAACCTAGATCGGGAGTTCGCCGCCGCAAGCCTCCAGAGCCACGAAAAACCAATCGGGAGCCCATTCTGGCACCCTGCCGGAGGGGGAAACCATCACCGGAGGCCATCTTCATCATCCCGACGCTCTCCATGATGAGGAGGGAGTAGTTCACCCTCGGGGCTGAGGGTATGTACCAGTAGCTATATGTTTGATCTCTCTCTCTCTCGTGTTCTTGAGATGGCACGATCTTGATGTACCGCGAGCTTTATTAATATAGATGAATCATATGGAGTGTTTCCCCTCTCTATCTAGTTGTGATGAATTGAGTTTTCCCTTTGAAGTTTACTTATCGGATTGAGTCTTTAAGGATTTGAGAACCCTTGATGTATGTCTTGCGATGGGATATCTGTGGTGACAATGGGATGTTCTATTGATCCACTTGATGTATGTTTTGGTGATCAACTTGTGGGTTCCGTGACCATGGGAATCTATGCATAGGGGTTGGCACACGTTTTCGTCTTGACTCTCTGGTAGAAACTTTGGGGCACTCTTTGAAGTTCTTTGTGTTGGATTGAATAGATGAATCTGAAATTATGTGATGCATATCGTATAATCAAACCCACGGGTACTCGAGGTGACATTGGGGTACCTAGGTGACATTAGGGTTTTGGTTGATGTGTATCTTAAGGTGTTACTTTAGTACGAACTCTAGGGCTGTTCGTGACACTTATAGGGATAGCTCATAAGATTGATCGGAAAAGATAACTTTGAGGTGGTTTCGTACCCTACAATAATGTCTTCGTTTGTTCTCCGCTATTTGTGACTTTGGAGTGAACTCTTTGTCGCACGTGAGGGATTTACATATGATTCAACTATGTTAGTATTGTTAAGAGAACTTGCACTAGTGAAAGTATAAACCCTAGGCCTTGTTTTCAAGCATTGCAATACCGTTTTTGCTCACTTTTGTTACTTGTTACCTTGCTGTTCTTATATTTTCAGATTACAAAAACCTTTATCTACCATCCATATTGCACTTGTATCACCATCTCTTCGCCGAACTAGTGCACCTATGCGACAAATGCGACAAATAGTTGTCATTAATGGTCATAATTGTCATTAACACGAAATGCGACAAATAGTTATAAAAGAGAATATACCACATCCGAATCATAAACCGGACGAGGGCCGACGGGCACGGATACCAAAACCATGGCACTGTGTATAAAAAACAATCATACAAGTAAGAAAATTATACAAATAACTATCTAAATCATACAAATAAGATTTTTTTTATAAAAAGGATAAGAACGAACAAGAGGCTCACCAAGGTGGTGCCGGCGACGGGACGGTGCAGGCGATCGACGGTGGTTAGGACGGGGACGGGAAGGCACTAAGTAAACCACACCTACACATATGCAAACTAAAAAGTTAATTTGAGCTCAAATTGCATATAAATCAAATAAACTCCCACATAATTACTTCCAAACTAAAACCCACAAATCACTATAATTATAGAGCATTGCACGAGCTAATCTAGCAATGACAAATGAAAGGACAAAGTTGCTAACCTTTGTGAACATTTGGATGGATGGGGTGCCTCAAATCTTGACAAATCTTGGCAAAAATGGAGGATGAGCTCGAGCAAGGAAGAGAACAGAGGAGAGAAAAGGAGAAAACAGAGGGCTTGGGCTCTGGCTGGACGAAGCACTATTTATAGTGATACCTTTAGTCCCGGTTGGTGACACAAACCGGGACTAAAGGTCCATCTCTAGTCCCGGTTGGTGTTACCAACTGGGACTAAAGGGCCTCGCTGGGGCCCCAGCCTGACGCAACCCTGCCACCACCCCTTTAGTCCCGGTTGGTAACACCAACCGGGACTAGAGGTTCCTCATGAACCGGGACTAATGCCTAGCCTAATGAACCGGGACTAGTGGACCCATTAGTCCCGGTCCGAAACCCAACTGGGACTAATGCTCCGGTCCAAAGGCCTGTTTTCTACTAGTGATGGTAGCTCACCTCAAAAAAAGATTTTTCATAAAAATGTCCCTAAACCAAGTTTATATTTTTTTATGGTAATCATGTCTTATAAAACGATGAACCGCGAAGGTTTTCTATTTTTTTGATTTTTTTGAATTAGTTAAGGTCATTTGAAAGTTGGTCAAACCTAAGATAACCCCGTTGACCGGCTCAAAACCCCGCAGCATCTCTCCAAACCCTAGCGTCGAACTGTAGCCGTCCGATCATACCCTAGCGCCAACCGACAGCCGTCAGATATGGTCTTCTAGAAGCAATTCCGAGGGCTCCGCGTCGTTGGATCACATGGACGGCTCCGCACCGTTGGATCGTTGGGCGATCCGCGAGAGGCTGGTTCTGCTCGCCCACTCGTCTGTCCCAAAATGAAACCAAGTCCTTCGCAAGGCGTTGACTATCGAAGGAGGAGGCACGTCGACCACAAAGATAAAATAGTGCACGCGTTGGCTCTTTTTTTTCTTTGTTGATTTGATTGCACCATTTGGTTTTCTTTGTTGATTTAACCTTTGTTTTTTTATTGAACCCTTTTATTTAACGGGTTTTTTCTTTATTGATTTCATTTGATACCCTTTTTTCTTTACTGGTTTTTCAGCATGGCTCATATCAGATTAAAAACTTCATTCCAATACCGCACATCTCATATTAGATCCATACAAAGGCATGCAAAATGTAAAACCTACGTACTACATAAAACCTATCTACTCTCCATCGAAGATGTCGACGATCTCCATGCCCTCCGGCGGATAAATGGCCGCTTGTCGCAGCTCCGCCCCCTCCGGCAACTGCGGCTGCTCCTCCTGCGGTTCCTCCTCCTCCACCTCCACTGTCGCCTCCTCCGCCTCTATCTCTGCTTCCAGCTCGTCGAATAGGGTGTCAGCCTCCACCTGCCTCTGCCGGATGAGCCGGCGGTTGGCCGCCACCTCGGCCTCGTCCCGGATGGAATCCAGGATGGCCTGCTGCTCCGCCATCTCCTCCGACTGGGCGACGGCGAACTCCGCCTCCGCCTCCATGGCCGCCGGCTGATGATCATCCTCCTTCTCCTCCTCCTCTTCGTCCTCCGTCTCCAACAAATCCGGAGGGAGACCCGCAGTGATGTGGGCGGCACGGCAAGCCTGTATCTCCGCCTCGATTTGCAGGCGCCGCTCCAGAGTGAGTTGCGCGTACGTGGTGATAAGGCGCCGGACCATCCTGACGGCGAGGGAAGTGCGAGAAGAGGTGGGTGGGCTTGGGCGGCGGCGGGGGGAGGGAGGAGGAGGGTGTGCTAGGGCTGGGGGACGCCGGCCGGCTTAAATAGCCGGCTATGGCCTCGGGCGGCGAGCCGAAGCGGCGCCATGCGGCGTTCACACCGCGCCGACGGTCGAGGTGCCCGTCGGACCGTCGAGTTTCCCGGCACGTCCGCATGGGGCCACGCCGTTAGTTCGACGTGTCAGGTCCAACGCGGCCCTACTTGTCAGATCAAACGGGCGGCACAGTCCAGCGCCGCCCCACACATCAGCAGTTAACGGTCAAGCCATCGACCCGACGATATCCTCCACTATGACCATTTCTGAGGGTTTCGGACAAGGGAGTGGGGAAAAGTGAGCAAAAGTTAAGAGCGTGGGGATGAATGAGTACAACTAAGGAACCAGGGGCACAGGAATAGAAAACCCTAAATATAATGCGTATAGTTCACCCAGCGTTAGTCTGTTGTAGTTTCCCGTCAAAATAATAAATATATAATGCATATCAAAATTTACATGTATGGAGAAGATAGCCTGCAACAATTGAAAAATAATTGAAATCCCCTTCACTTGGAATGTAGTTTGACGATTTACATACAAAACGAGCAATGATCCAAATAATTATCTGTTACAAACTAACTTCCGCATGATGCGGTTGAGATATTCCCGTGCACGGCAGGAATGTTATCTTTAGCTTCGTTTGCACGATACTTCGGCAAGTACAATAAAATTTTCATTCTCAGCTCATAACCAACCTGCACGAGCAATGTGTATAGTTAGCATGAAGATTTCATGTGGAAGATTTAAGAATATGCAACATTGAATGCTCATCATGCATTGTATGTAGAACCTGGTTATATATTGTGACCATATATATACAATGTAGTGTCCCACTTTATCCGGATGCCCCTCGATGACTCTCCCATGATGCGGGTTCCTCAACTGTAAGCTCCTTTGTCCACTGGCTCCCGTACTTTTTGGGTTGCCTCCACCATGTGTGAATAGAGCATGAACTTTGTAATCTCCCAACATTTCAACACCTGGCAAAGGAAATTTAATGAAGTAAAAAATAAGACTTTTCAATTATGTTTCCTTAATAGATGGATTTAATTATACAAATAACCCAGTAAACAACCATTTTACTAAAACAAAATAGTGAATTAACCTTTATGCCCCAATATAAAAAACATTTTACAGTCTGTTTTCTATAGCCCCTTTCCTCCAAAGAACAAAGACTGTCTTCAGTATTATTTCACTTTATGATGTAATAACAAAATATGTAGGCATATGTTCTTGGACGCATTAGGATAGCCCTCTATTAGCATTGGTAGTTCATATCAATAGTTAGGCCCAGCCATTTTTAGTTCAAAATTTGAACATAAACTTATTTTGGAACTGGGGGAGTAGAAAGAAGTGTTGCAATAATGTGAGGCAGTGTCCATGATATTCTTACTTTATTTAAAATGGTTTATCTAGATTTCCCCGCTTTAATAAGACAATCAATGGATGATTTCCATAAATTAGTAGAACGTAAATGTAATTGGGTGTGACAAGAGGTGAATAATAGGTGCGTCAAAACAATTCTAGCAAGACTAATTCATCATTCTCGACTTACAGCGATGACAACTTCATAGATGTAAACTTCTAGAATTTTTCAATTATTATTCCTTAATATCAATAGATTGTAGAGACAAATTTCTATATCAAATTAAACCAAACAGTACATATGATCGTTGCTATCAACCTATGAACCTAACTAAGCATGTAAGTTAGTAAATTGTCCCAATGGTCATGTGTCTCCAAAGCGGCATATGATATATATTTATATTTATTTGGAGGCATTAAACATGCTCTTCTCCTTTCTTCAACTCCCAGACTTAAGAAGTTCCAGTCCTATCCCAAGATTGAGATACAAAAAAAAACCTGAAACCCAAAATAGCATGCAGATGCAAACACTCAAAATAACATAAAAGATTGAAGAGTGTGGAGTGGAGGAGAGGTTATCGGGGGGTTGCGCTGCCACCCACACCTTGTTGTGTGATAATTGCAATTAACCTATCATAGCACACTTTACCAACATATTGTTTGTTCCGTGCATGAAAAACAATTGAATGGTCAATGAGAAAGTATAGAAACCTTCTAAATTATTATTATTGCAACCATACATTTAGCTATTTTGATGTCGTTACTAAAGAAATTATATTGCACATCACGTGTAGTTTTACTTATTAGTATCGTTCCTTATTTATAATAGATCACTATTTAAATTGAATATTTGTGTCTTCCAGAAGCCCAAAGTTGAAGTCCCTTCTTTGTATCATTGTGCACCAATGATACAACTGCGGACCAGGGCATGAAAGAAAAATGCCCGTGCATTGCCACAGAAAAAGGAGAGAAAAATTGATGAAACAATTGTTTGGATTAAGAGATATGTGTAGAACATGAAAGCATGTCGTCTCCGTTCATATATCTACAAACAACAATTCTCTCCATCCTCGTTTTTCTTCTAGCGATCATTGTATTCCTTGCAAAAATACATAGCCGCATATCTCTTGCCATCCCTCCTCCCCCACTCACATCTATTCTCTTCCTTTGTCCTAACTCCAACATTATTTTCACTTCGAAACTTCTTCATCTCGCCTTACCATCCTTTGAGATCATATTTCAAATTTAGCAGATAATGAAAAAGACCTCACGTACCTTAACAGACATTGGCATATAATGTATTAACACCTTCTTCTAAAATGTAATGATTCTCACCTACTTGAAGAGATGACGGCATATTAATTCCGTATCTATGAAAACTGAAGATGCACGAAGTGCAATGTCACTGTTTGTCTTTCCTTATTCTTTGACCGCAACAAAGATAACATTTTTGTGGCTGCAAGGAACATATAAATAAATAAATATTGCGTGTAGCAAAAGAATCAAATTATAAAAAAATAAAATGCTTCTGTGGCCGCAAGAAATGTCAATAAAAGCAAATACGATGTACCGGTGAGAAGAAATCAAACTAAAAACATATGGATGTATAATTATACTGCCCCCTTAGTTGCACACATTGACTTGACTTGCATTGTACAAATTTACTACAACACGTAGACAAATATTGTACCACACATCTCCTAATTACCATCGGTTTATGTATATGCATCTCCTAATTATCAAAGGTTCCAATCAACATCGGCGGACCCCATACATGAGTCAGCGCCTTGCAATGCTGATTTGGTACTTGAACAAGACATTGTGTTACTACTTTTTAGTTCTTTAGACAATTCTTCAAAGGACAACTACATCCTCCATCATGTAATTCTGTAACCAGAACCAAAAGATTAGAATTTAGAAACTAATCATTTGTTGTGAGAGAATAGTGTTTGTATGTGTAAAATATTATGTATGCCAATGACATTACCACATGTATTTAGGTATCAAGTAAACTTGTATATCAAAACTGAATCTCTGCGAAAAGTTTCATCTCAATCATACTATTAACCTAAATGAATTCAACAATTAAAGCTTCAAAATAATACTAAAATAGTAGGAATTCAACAACGTTCATGATTCCATAGAGGTTCTAGAATGGATACGATGCAAAACCAAAAGAGCAAGCAAACCATAGTAGTTTCTATGAAAATGATTACCATCACAAAAGAACAATTATAATGAAAAAATCCTTTTGGAGGAGGTACTGACATGCACTTTACTATTAACCTGAAAAACATGCACTTTACTGAGATATGGAAAATTATGATGCTGCAACAAAACTCTACAATTGAGTAGAAAATGACCAAAAACGACCCCATGTCGGCCAACTCCTCCCTCTCTCCTGCAAACTAGACAAAAATTAGTGCGGACAAAAGTTTGACCTTCATTATATAAATAATAATTTGAGTTTAATGGTAAAGCCAAAAAATGCACTAACCCGGTTGTTTTTTTCTTGTTTTTATTCGTTGTCGCTCAGAATGGTAGAACCCAATCCGTTTTTGGATACAATGGGAAAAAGGTAGTAAACCGTAACCGCACTCTTGTTGAACTTGAGAAATTGTGTCATTGGAGAGAAGCAGATTATACATCCATACATAAGAGAAAACAAAGACTCCTTGCGCGCAACCAATGTGGAGACAAACTACAAGAACCTGATAATCCACACATAATAATTAGGTGTCCATGTTGAACTTTAAAGTTTGTAGAAAATGTTTGCCTGCACCATTATCACCATTTAAAGGATCAACTACCCAGTTCCAGTTAGGAGACTTCATCAATTTTCCCTACAATGCACTTAAAGTCGTCACCAGTTGTGGTGAAATAGCAAGTAGTATATCATTTTGATGTGTAACATGGTAGTCAGAGATGTAGCTACAAAAAAGTTGAACGAGTAGATATTTTAGCAATTGAATTTCAGTTTCAGTAATATTAAGAAGTACTTTCTCAACAATACTAAACGCTCCTTTACTCGGAGGTCAAACGCATGCCATTGTTCTGCAGTATGCACGTGTGTCATCAAGTAATCATACCACGAGCATCTAAAATAAAGCATGACAATTACCAAACACATCTTGCCCATTTTGTTGTGTAATAGGAATGACATCCAATACTGATGGTAAAGCAGATGGGAGGAAAAGCGTCTGCTCAAGTAAAATCATTTCCATCGACCTTCACCATAGAATTAGTATGTAACGCTCAACATCAAAAGCAATATTTTCCTTTGGACTGAGACAACTCTCAAATGTCTCCGTAAAAAGGCTAGCAAGCAGAACCGAAGTGACGATTATCTTACCAAAATTTTGCACTTCCGATGGGCTTGAACCTGAGATCTCTACGGCATGGCAAATGACTGCCCGTGCAATCATCTACCGACCTACACAACATACAAACTATCAGTATCTACATGATGCCAAGGCGAGAAGGTAGTGTCGCCTCCATTGTGTCTCCGACATTCATGCTCTGCTCCGGTGTTGCATCAGTGGTCGTGGCAACTGAATATTAGTATCAATGTTGTTGTGTCAATGATGGAGTTGGAGTCCCTTCTTATATTCTCGAGGCATCGACCATGGATGCCCTCCTGGGAGCGACTTCTAGCAGAACGAGCGCCTAATGCACGACCAATGGCAACACACCCTCCAACGCGAGACATCGTTTCTTCGGCGTACTACGGCGGCGGCCCTTCGAGTTTCAAACTTTCTCCAAAAACTTTGAATCGTAGGAATTATCATTTTTGGAAGTACACTACACACTGAAACGAGTACACATGTGGCAGTTGGAATGTTTGTGACAGAACTAATGTTGTAGATAAAAGCATTTCTAGCAACCTAAAGAAACAACCACTGATGATGATTTTACACACATACTAATGCAGATTATTGTATGAACAACCCCTAAACTATGTGTGTGTAGTTTCAGACTTTTAATATCACTTGACACCAAAGAAGACTATGATCAGAAGGATAGATGGGCATGCATATTTAGTGTTTACTTCTCATCGATTTGTGATAAACGAAAGGTTCTAACCAAGCACAATGTGCACATGAACTGCGCTGCTAATTCACTTCCAATAAAGCAAGGTGATTTTTCAGTAAAAAGAATGTGATGTGATCCGATGAAACAATTATTAGATATATCTAGTGTCGATCGGTCCTAATGTGGCCTTAATAATATGGTCCAGGATCTACCAGAACAATTAAGACATCAAGTCACCAAATCAAAATATATCCGTGTGTACACTTGTACCGAGTTTGAACAGGCTTAAACACATAGAAAGTAAATAGCAGATTATATTGTCTGAAGCTGATCTTGCTGGAGAGGATTATATTAGCAGCAACTGCTTAGTTCGAACAAAATATGGTTCGTCTATTTACTTAGATCGTGGTCCACTTATTCACCTTCAATGTTTTGGCGTGATGGTGTTGATTCCCTTTCCACCCTGCTCGTAATCTCAGCAGGGCTTGGAATTTCCAATTTGTTGATGCATGAAGGGCAACCAGCTGCTACAAGAAAGTCTCCATTCAACATGGACACCCTGCCATTACATACAAGTTAATTAACGCATATAATTAATGGAAAGATTCTTGCTCATGGTCAAAGACTAACAATCAATCTAAGAAAAGCATGGCACTTAATTATCATTAACTAATAATTCAGTGAATTTTAAGTTAACCAAAGAATCAAACTAATTAATTACCAACAGAGGCAGTTGGTTGTGGCGCCTTGGACCTCTGGACCCTAAGGCGGGCAAGGTTGTAGTTCGCCCTCCAGTCATCAATCACCGGGACCCAAGTACGCTCTAATGGCCGCCTCCGCCTCCCGGGACGTAACCTACCAAGCATCGATGCATGCATAGCATCAACTAACGGGACAAAATTAAGCAAGAGAATTAACTACTGAAGGTCAATCTATGATGAGGGGAAGAGTGATTGTTTGGGTGGGTACTCACAAATCTGTTGCCTTGGATCTGTCAGTGCCCTTGTCGGGGATGACAACTACCTTGAGGATCTCGTCAAAGCGCTCGAAGTGGCCGCGCACACTGATACGTCCCCATCGTATCTACTTTTCCTAACGCTTTTGTTCTTGTTTTGGACTCTAATTTGCATGATTTGAATGAAACTAACCCGGACCGACGTTGTTTTCAGCAGAACTACCATGGTGTTGTTTTTGTGCAGAAATAAAAGTTTTCGGAACGGAACGAAACTTTTTGGAGAATTATTTCAGAATATTTGAGGAATTTTGGAGCCAAAAGCCACCAGAAAGGGGGCCCAGGGTGCCCACCACCCACCAGGGCACGCCAGCCCCCCTGGCAATGACATAAGCAACTAGCGAGCAATAATAAGATATCTCAAATGCCAACACTTTGTCAAAACAATCATGATACAATATGACAATAGTGGTATCTCACTAGCCCTTTCTGAGACCGCAAAACATAAATGCAGAGCACCTCCAAAGTTCAAGCAGCGATGACGTGGCTTGAGACTGCGTCGGTATTTCCCCAAAGAGGAAGGGATGATGCAGCACAGCGACGGTAAGTATTTCCCTCAGTTATGAAACCAAGGTTATCGAACCAGTAGGAGGATCACCACCACCCAATAAGCAGCACCTGCACACAAACAACACATACTTGCAACCCGACGCGAAACAGAGGTTGTCAATCTCTCTACGGTAATAAGATAGATTAGGTAGTGATAGATAGGAGAGATAGATCTCTCAAGAACACAAATAAAAAGAGTAAATATGCAACAATATATTTTTGTGTTTTTGGTTTTGTAGATCTGAAAACAAAGAGTGCAAAAACATAGATCGGAAAGCAATATGATGGAAAAGTAGACCCGGGGGGCGTAGGGTTCACTAGTGGCTTCTCTCATGAGTATAGCGCACGGTGGGTGAACAAATTACTGTTGGGCAATTGATAGAAAATCGAATAGTCATGACGATATCCAAGGCGATGATCATTATATAGGCATCACGTCCAAGATAGATAGACTGACTGCTGCCTGCATCTACCTCTATTACTCCACACATCGACCGCTATCCAGCATGCATCTAGTGTATTAAGTTCATGGAAAAACGGAGTAATGCAATAAGAACGATGACATGATGTAGACAAAATCTATTCATGTAGGGATAGACCCCATCTTGTTATCCTTAATAGCAACGATACATGCGTGTCTTGCAGCCCCTTCGGTCATTGGGAAAGAACACCGCAAGATCGAACCCATCACAAAGCACCTCTTCCCATGGCAAGAAAAATCTATCTACTCGGCCTAACTAAACCAAAGATTCGGAGAAGAAATACGAGGCTATAAGTAATCATGCATATAAGAGATCAAAGAAGACTCAAATAATATTCATGGATAGAAACTGATCATGAACTCAAAATTCATCGGATCCCAACAAACACACCGCAAAAGTTTACATCAAATAGATCTCCAAGAGACCATTGTATTGAGAATCATAAGAGAGAGAGAGAAGAAGCGATCTAGCTACTGCCTATGAACCCGTAGGTCTATGGTGGACTACTCACGCATCATCGGAGAGGCACCTATGAGGAAGATGAACCCCTCCGTGATGGTGTTTAGATTGGATCTCGAGGTTCTGGAACTTGCGGCGGCTGGAATTGTGTTTCGTTGACTCCCCTAGGGGTTTTGGAATATTTGGGAATTTAAAGGCATCAGAGGCGGTGCGGAAGGGGGCCGAGGAGGGCACAACCCATCAGGGCGTGCTGGGGCCCCCCTGGCGCGCCCTGGTGGGTTGTGCTTGAAAGCACATTTGCTCCCTTGGTGGTTTTGGTAATTCATAACAACATATAAGTCATTGAACTAATGTTTCTACCAAGTATATTTCAGGAAATGTTCAATGATAGGGATGGCAAAAGGATTGAGGAGATTGTGGAATACCCCAAGATGCAAGGAAATAGGTTGGCAAAGCTTCAAGCAAGAGGACTCTACATTTTACGTTTGTGAGAAATCACTTTGAGTCCATAGGAAAGCCAATACTATTAAAAGGGGGTAAGGTTTTGTTGGTGAACAAAATGCTCATACGTGCACAAGTGATAGTCACCAAAAACACCCACAAGCTCTCCCACCAAAGTCTGTCATAGCCAAATACTCAAAATCGGTGCAACCAACTTTTCCATTTCGGTGCCACCGATTCTCACCTCAGACAGACTCAGCCAAACCCTAGCCACTTCGGTGCAACCGATACCATACTGGTGCCACCGAGTTTGGGTTGCCAACTCTCTGTTATGCAAATTCACAATATCGGTGCAACCGAGATTGTTGGATCGGCGTCACCGAGATTGTCAATCTGACCGTTGGTCACCTTATCGGTGCAACCGAGTTTCCTATATCGGTCTCACCGAGATTCAAAAGTTGCCACCTTTTGGTCACTTCGGTACCACCGAGATTAACACATCGGTGTCACCGAGTTGGTCATTTTGTGTGTAACGGTTGGATTTTTGGGGATGCCTATATATACCCCTTCACCACCACCTACTCGAAAGAGAAGCACTCAGAACTATTCCATACTTGCCCCATCCAGTTTTCTGAGAGAGAACCACCTAGTCTTGTGTTGAGGTCAAGATCTTCCACTCCAACCATATGGATCTTGATTTCTAGCCTCCCCAAGTTGCTTTCCACCAATCCCATCTCTTCTACCAAGCCAAATCTGTAAGAGAGTGCTTGTGTGTTGAGGAGTCTATCATCTTGAAGCACAAGAGCAAGGAGTTCATCGTCATTACCGAGCCTATTACCTTTTGGAGGGTGGTGCCTCCTAGATTGGTTAGGTGTCGCTTGGGAGCCTCCTACTTTGTGTTGTGGAGTGAACCAAGAAGTTTGTAAGGGCAAGGAGATCGCCTACTTCGTGAAGATCTACCCATAGTGAGGCTAGTCCTTCGTGGACGGAAGCCGTTATGGAATAGTCAAGGTTGCTACTTCGTGGACCCTTATGGGTGGAGCCCTCCGTGGACTCTCGCGACCGTTACCCTCCGTGGGTTGAAGACTCCATAAACGTGGATGTACGATAGCACCACCAATCGGAACCACGGGAAAAATCATCGTGTCTACAACTGCGTTTGATCCTCCTACCCTATCCCTTCTATACATGCTTGTTGTTACTTTCCACTTCTATACTCTTAGACATGCATGTGTAGGGTGTACTTGACTTGCCATGAAATGCTAAAAACTGTCAACCCTAAAATTTGGTATAGACAAAACTTTTATTTAGTCAAGTAGTCTAATCACCCCCCCCCCCTCTAGACATACTTTCGGTCCTACAGTGCTCTCCACAGCCCACGTCTTCGGCAGTTGTTACCCACTGGGTGTCTTCTGGTCCAGAAAAAATCTCCAAAAAGTTTCGTCGCGATTGGACTCCGTTTGGTATTGATTTTCTGCGAAGTAAAAAACAAGCAAAAATAGCAACTGGCACTTTGGCACTATGTCAATAGGTTAGTCCCAAAAAATGATATAAAGTTGTTATAAAATGATTGTAAAACATCCAAGAATGATAATATAATAGCATGGAACAAGCAAAAATTATAGATACGTTGGAGACGTATCAAGCGACTAAACATTGTAATTCATGGTAGAAAAGATCCAGTCATGCTGCACCCAACATCAACTATATACAATGCATGAGGATGACAATAGTGCTCTCAGGTCTGGACCTTATTTGAGAAGATGACGACTCAACATAAAAGTAAATAGATAGTCCCTTCGCAGAGGGAAGCATGGATTTGCAGCGGTGCCAGAGCTCAAAGCTTAAAACAGAGATAGATATAATTTTGGGAGGTACACCCTTCCTGTCAACATCACGACCAAGAGTTATCAATATCTTCCATGCTAAACAAATTAGCGGCGGTTCCCAAGCGGTAAAAGTAAAAGTTTACTCCCCCTCCACCAACAATCACACTCCACGGCTGGCCGCATCCACGGGTACCGTCCAAACCAACAACATTCCTGGGGGAGTTTTGTTTAATTATTTTTGATTTTTGATTTTGGGACTGGGAATCCCTATTACCGCCCCTCTCGTGTAAGGACAAGTGAATAAACACTCATCATGAGAATAACCCGCTTAGCATGGAAGATACTGACCGCCCCCTATCGCTCCATGAGCGGTCCAGGCATACAAAACAGATGTTCATTTGAATTTTTAGAGATGGCACATGCAAATTTATTTTGGAACGGCAGGGTAATACCGCATATAGGTAGATATAGTGGACTCATCTGGCACAACTTGGTTTAAGGGTTTTGATGCACAAGCAGTATTCCCGTTTAGTACAGGCGAAGGCTAGCAAATAGATTGAGAAGTGGCCAGCTAGAGAGCGAAAACGGTCATGAACATGCATTACATATAATCAACATTGAATACTAGCATGAGTAGGATATGGACACCATGAACATAAATATCATGAAGGCTATCTTGGTTTTGATTCAACTACATGCGCGAACATGTGCCAAGTCAAGCCACTTGAAACATTCAGAGGAGGATACCATATAATCATACCGCATCACAACCATTTTAATGCATATTAACACCCAAGATAAATCATTATCCACTCGTAGCTACTTAACCATGGCATGAACAACTATAATCTCTAATGGTCATTGCAAACATGTTTGATCATAATATGCTGAATCAAGGATACTAGGTTAAACATATTTACAAAAACAAAAACAAGTTGAGTTCATACCCGCTTTTCTCTGCCACGGTCAATTCATCAAATATCGTCATTATTGCCTTTCACTTGCACGACCGAATGATAGGAAAATAATAATAGTGCAAGAGTGCCGTGGACTAAGCTGGAATCTGCAACATTTTATTCAAGAGGAGAAGACAAAGTAATATGGGCTCTTTGTTAGATAAACAATAATGCATATGAGAGCCACTCAACATTTTCATTGTAGTCTTCTCCTTGGTACGACTCAGATAAAAGGAAAAGAATTTCAGAGAAACACACTGAAATATTTTTGGAGTTTTTGGTTTTTCTTGAAGAAAGCAAATTAAACAGGACAAACAAAAGCGAGAAAATTTATTTACACGGGAAAGCTCCCAAGAAGTAAAAGAAGAAGAGAGAAATCTTTTTGGGTTTTCTTTTGATGCTACAATTAAACTAAGCTAGAAAGAAAACTGAAAAGAAGTAGGAAATATTTTTGGATTTTCTCAAAGTTTTTCAAACACACAAGAAGAAAACGAGAAAATAAATCTAGCATGGATATTACAATGAAAACGTGTGAACACCGACAACTGAATGAAATGTGTGAACATGAATGTAATGTCGGTGGAAATACGTACTCCCCCAAGCTTAGGCTTTTGGCCTAGCTTGGTAATCACCATCCATATGAATAATAATCTGGGCGATGGCTCACTGAGGCCCTCGGAGCAGACTCCGCGGCCCTCCTGGCAGCTTCAACCTCCGCGTTGTACGCATGGGCTTCACTCTCAAGGACATAATATCTTCCCCTAGTGTGAAAATCAAAGAGAGCAGGAGCAGGCAAAGCAACAGGCACAACGTTTTTTTTATTAAATCTCAAGTTATAGGTGTAGTTGGTGGCCGTACCCGTAAGGAACTTATGACGCTTCATGGCATCAAAGTCTAAATACTGAGTAGGTAGGATGGGGTCATTAGGCCATGGTGAAACATTTAATCTCTCAGCTACACGGGAGGCATAGATTCCTCCATAAAAATTACCGCTAGCAGCATTAAGCTGCAACCTCCGTGCAACAATTGCACCAAGATTATAATCCTTATTCCCAGTTATGACAGTGTGTAAGAGACTCAAATCATGAGCACACAGTGTGCTAGAATCTTGTTTGCCTACGATACATTTACCGTTAAAGAGTGCAAAATATTTTAATGATGGAAAATGGATGCTGTTAATTCTCCCTTGTGTTACCCCCCCCTGAGGGAGTCCCGGACTAAGGGGTCCTCGGGCTGCCGGTTTATCTCTCGATAGGCCGGCTCGGTGGGCCATTCTCCGAAGAAGGGCCGGACATATCAAGACTCCACGTTCCAGAAGGAAGCCTCGAAGGCGCGTCGTGCACTCCAAGTCAAGATGAGAATGTCGACATCTCCATCCTCGGCTGGAGGCCCACCGTGTGTAAACCCTAGTCCCCCCCGGTGTCTATATAAGCCGGGAGGGTTTTACATCATAGGATAGAGAAACTCATCTAGGGTTTTAGCTAGTCGATCTCGAGGTAGATCAACTCTGTAACCTTCATACCATCAATATAATCAAGCAGGACGTAGGGTTTTACCTCCATAGGAGGGCCCGAACCTGGGTAAACATCGTCTCCTTCGTCCCTTTGTTACCATCGATCCTAGTCTCACAGCTCGGGACCCCCTACCCGAGATCCGCCGGTTTTGACACCGACATTGGTGCTTTCATTGAGAGTTCCGCTGTGATCACCCAAGGAATCGATGGCTCGCGTCTTCATCAACGAAGAGGTCCGCAGCATGAACTCCTTTGTCCCTGGACAGATCTTCGCTTTCGGCAGCATTGTGCTGCACGCTGGCCCGACCGGCCGCCTTGGCCGGGTCAGAAGTCTCGCCCCTGATCAAGAAGTCAGATTCGGGAACTTAGAGTTCTCCGTTGACCCTCGGGGCGATCTCCTGCTCACCGGGCTCGCAGTCTCACCTGACGCGCCCGAGGACTCCGAGGCCTTAACCTCGGACGTCATTTTCAATCCCGCTCACGGGGCCAATCCCGGTGACGCGCCCGATCACACGCCAGCTAACAACGGCGATGACTCAGGTGAGGTGCCGTCAACGCGCCGGAAACTGTGTAAGCGGTCAAAGACAAAAAAGGGGGAGGGAAGCTATTACCGGCACCGGGGAAAACAATACCCCGGAAGACCTCGGCGATCCGGATATCCCCGAGTATCCGTTGGAGGACCACGAAAGGCCGGAGGACCAGCGCGACCCCGAAGATCCGAACGACTCCGAGGATGATAACTACCTCCCCCCTGTAGAGGAGGAGGATAGCCCGGACGACGAGGACATCATCGTCCCCGAGACCATCGAGGATCAGAAACGGTTCAGGCAACAGCTTTTAGCTACTGCCCGGATCCTAAAGGCAAAAGCGCGGCAACTCAAGGCCGAACAAGACACCCTCAACGAGAGATGGACAAGCGTTCTATCGGCCGAGGAAGAACACAGCGCCGGTCTATGGGACCAACCCAAGAGTTACCCCCGCCGACGGCTGCTGCCACAATTCGACGACGAGCTCTCCAATACGCCGTCCCCTAAGCACACTCCATACGACCAAACGGACCGCCCTCCCCGAGGACGTGATAGGACGGCTAGCGAGGCCGGTTATAGGCCGGCGATACCCCGCAGAAGGGGAAAGGAGCCAATGGAGCCCGACGACAGGTATGACCTGCGACGCGACCTGGATGATAGAACAGGCCGCACGAGATCCATCTACGGATCTAGAGGGTATTCCCCTGGTAGAAGGGACGAGTACCAGCCCTGGCGCGACCGAACCAACAGAGTTCGGGACCAAAACCAGGCCGGAACAGACGCCGACTACCGGCGCGATATAGCACGGGTCAGAGGCGCTGCCCACTCGCTCTGCTTTACTGACGAGGTAATGCATCATCAGTTCCCGGAAGGGTTTAAACCCGTAAACATCGAGAAATACGATGGAACAACTGACCCAGCAGTATGGATCGAGGATTTCCTCCTCCACATTCACATGGCACGAGGAGACGACCTCCACGCCATCAAGTACCTACCCCTTAAACTTAAGGGGCCAGCTCGGCACTGGTTAAACAGTCTCCCCGAAAACTCTATCGGGAGCTGGGAGGACCATGAATATGCATTCCGATCTAACTTCCAGGGCACTTATGTACTGCCCCCGGACTCTTCCGACCTAAGCAATGTCGTGCAAAAGGCAGGAGAGTCCGCTCGACAATTCTGGAACCGGTTCTTGACCAAGAAAAACCAGATCGTCGATTGCCCAGATGCCGAAGCTATAGCCTCTTTCAGGCACAATATTCGGGACGAGTGGCTGGCTCGCCAGCTCGGTCAGGATAAACCCAGGACCATGTCCGCACTTACATCGCTCATGACCCGCTTTTGCGCGGGCAAGGATAATTGGCTTGCAAGGCGAAGCCACAACCCCGAAGACCCCGGTACTTCCGAAATCCGGGACGGAAACGGGAAACCACGACGTAACAAAAACAAACGCCGGCACAGCACTAGCGACGCCGATGACACGGCCGTTAATGCTGGTTTCCGCAACCCAAGATCCGGGCAGCGAAAGAAGCCTCCTAAAGGCAACCGCGACGGACCCACCCCGCTGGACAAGATCATGGAGAGGCCTGGCCAGATCCATGGCACTCCGGAAAAGCCCGCCAACCACACCAACTGTAACTATTGGGTGTTTAAACAGGCCGGCAAACTCGCAGCCGAGGACCAGGGCAAAGGCCCACGCAGCGAGGATGATGAGGAGCCCCGCGGTCCGAGCAATGGAGGTCAGAAGAAATCCCCTCTAGAAGTAAAAACGGTGAACATGATATACGCCACTCATATACCTAAAAAGGAGAGGAAGCGCGCCCTTCGAGAGGTCTATGCCGTAGAGCCTGTAGCCCCGAAGTTTAACCCATGGTCGGCCTACCCGATCACTTTTGAACGACGAGATCACCCGACCAGTATCCGTCACGGAGGTTCGGCGGCCCTCATCCTAGACCCCATTATCGATGGGTATCACCTCACTAAAGTCCTAATGGACGGAGGAAGTAGCCTCAATCTGATCTACTCAGATACATTGAAAAAGATGGGCATAGATCCGTCAAGAATAAAGCCCAGCAACACTACCTTTAAAGGAGTGATCCCAGGTGTCGAAGCCCGGTGCACAGGCTCTGTTAGCCTAGAAGTAGTGTTCGGTTCGCCTGACAACTTCCGCAGCGAGGAATTGATCTTCGACATCGTCCCTTTCCGCAGCGGCTATCATGCCCTGCTCGGTCGGACAGCGTTCGCTTGCTTTAACGCCGTCCCACACTATGCATACCTCAAGCTCAAGATGCCTGGTCCCAAGGGGGTCATCACTGTCAACGGCAACACAGAGCGTTCCCTCCGAACTGAGGAGCATGCATTGGCCCTCGCGGCCGAATTCCATTATGAGGACGGGCGGCAAACACCCAAATCGGCCATAAAGGCCCGTAAGGTTGACAAACGAGTTCGGTTTCAATCTGAACTCCCAGAATCTTCTGCTCCCCAGAAATAGGGATACGCCCCCCATTGCACAACCCTAACGACCGCCAAACACGTGCTAAGAAGGCACAACTTCGCGCTCAAGATCCCATGGGTAGCAATGGGGAGCAACCATGAAGTGGTAAGTGTTCGGCTGGACCGACCAATACCAATACACGTCCTCGGACAAAACACAGGTACCATCAAGGACCTGTTAAAAAGCGTAAAGCTCATTGATACTTCGGTGACTTCTCAAGACCTTTTTCCAAGGTCCGCTCGGCGACAGCATCACTCCTAATGGATGTAACCCCCACAGAAGAACAGGAACGGACAGGCTACAAGGCACATCGAAGACGTCGCGTCATCAATCAAAGATTCTTGGTACAGCCTCCCCTCTGTAAATTTTATATTTCATCTACCTGTAAACAGTTGCTTCGGCAATCCAAGTTATAAGAATTATTGAGCAAGTACAAAACCATTATATGGCTACTTCGTTGTTTTTATACATTCGCTGTTCTTATCTTGGTCACGCTTCTTGCGAAAACTGTTCGGTATGTATTTTGATGCAACCGGCTAATTGACCGGGGGCTCGAATTTAAAATCGCCTTGAACGTCACCTCAGTCCAACTGGTTGTGTGTTCGGCGTCTTGGGTTTTGCTTTATATGCATCGGATCCGAACTATGTCTTGGGTCAATAGTTGGGTTGCCCGGCTCCTGTGCTTGCCCTCTTACGTTCCGCTCGTTCGGCTAAAAGGGCAAAGGGAGAACCCCTGCGATTGTGCTTCCAGCTCGTCTGGTCAAGCACCTCAGGGGAGAAAGCCGAAAACTGACCGTCATAGTAAGCGAGAACCGGTCTGCGAATACGGGCATAAATGTCATACTAAAAAACCGATAGCGGTTATTCCGTGTTATACGACAGGTTTCGTTCTTGTACAAACCATGTGATGCTGGCTTCGGCCCCGAACATCACACTGGGGGCTGGTTATCAGCCCCCGCATTTTTCTACACTCCCACGGCTAAGTGAAAGCGATAGAGCACCATAGTCCGATTGCCTTGTCCCGCTTGCACTACCGCATTCGGGCGCCTATTCCTCGGCTAAGGGTAAAATGCGAATACAGAGACACCCCGCGTAGTATCTACGTGGGGGCTGAAGCCGACGACTCGCTGCTTTCAGATAAACCGGCCACATAGGAGTCTAAATAAACACACACTACTCATAAGACATGATAAACCATGCAACTTTAATCATAAAGCGTTAAAAGTCTTCGGACCTATTACAACGCTTTCATTCGTACAAAACGTCCTTGGAGCATTGAGCCTCTATCGACCGAGCGCCCTCCATCACTGCGGGGAAGTATCGCTCGGGGCGCCTATATTCTTTTCCAGGAGGCGGAGGTGCGGTAGCCATTTCGTTTGGCTTGAGCTTCGGCCAATGCACCATGGTCTTCGCAAAGGCCATCCGCGCGCCCTCGATGCACGTAGAACGCTTCAGCACGTCGACCCAAGGCGCAGCTTCGCATAGTTTCTGCACTAAGCCGAAGTAGCTGCTCGGCAATGGCTCATCGGGCCACATGCGTATGCAGAGGTCCTTCATGGCCGGCTCCACCACTTTGCGCATCTCCATCAGTTGCTTCATTTGCTCGACGAGGAGAGGGGAGTGCTCGGGGGACTCAAACTGCGCCCAGAATAGCCGGGCCTCATCCTCCTCTGCCCGCGAAGTATAAAACTTGTTCGCGTCCGCTGCGCTCTTCTGGAGGTCCGCATTGACGCCTAAGGAACGCCACACCTGGGTGAGCAAAGTAAACTTGCTACCACCAAAGGTGCACTGCAGTGAATACAGCTTACCATCAATGACAGCCTTGACTTGGCGAATCTCCTCTTGCGCAGAACGCCGGTCCACCCGCTCCTTCTGGAGCTCGGATTTCAGCGTGGATAGCTCGGCAGCCTGCTCTTTGCCTTTCTACTCAAGGGCCTCGCACTTCGCGCTGGCAGCCTTGAGCTCTTGCTGCACCTCCTCCACCCGAGCCTCGTGCTTGGCGCTTGCAGCCTTCAAATCGGAAAGCATGGCTGCTGCTTGTTCGGCGGTCGCCTTCTCATCCGCGGCCTTTTGCTTCATGTCCTGAAGCTCGGCCGTGAGCTTTTCGACCTTCGCAGCTGAAGCTGTGGAAGCAATATACAAACGGTCACACTGGGCTACTACTGCGGATCATTACCAATATATAGTTCAGAAATTACAATTCGGCTTACCTTGCGCCTCGCCGAACCTCTTGTTCAGGCTAACAAGCTCCTCGTCGGAGACCTTGAGCTTCCGATTTAGCTCGGTCAGCTCAGCGGCATTATCGGCCGCCGCCGATGACGAGGCCTGCAAACAAAAATTATGCACCCAGTTATGTGCGATTCAAATCCCCCGAACTATGAAGGATATGACTCCCTGTTCGGCCCTTCCAAGGACTTTTCCGAACATTGCAGGAGTAGATGGTGCCTTGTGCATCATTGATTAATTCCTCACTATTTGACCCTCGGATGCGTTTTTGCATTCCCATCCAGGGCTCGGGGGCTAGTACATATATAAAGACATAGCACAAAAACTTAATATTAGCATTGTTCAGGAAAAGGATATTACTTGACTCACCTTGAAGCCCGCCAGGAGACCATTGAAGGCCTCCTTCAGTCCGTTGTCAACAGACTGAATTCCTTGCAAAACCGCACCCATAAGAGTGCGGTGATCCTCGGAGATGGGGGCGCTTGCTAGCGCCTCCTCCATAACCGGCCACCCGGCCGTTGGTGGCATCGGTGATGACCGGGCAGTCCGATCTATGATCGGGGACTAAGCCGGTAACTCCGGATGCACGGAGTGCTCCGGAGACGTCCTCGGAGGGGACTGGGCATTTCTTCGCCCCTCTTCTTTGGTGATCAGGGGAGCGTTCTCCCCCTGGTCCTCAGCAGCCTGGGGAGTTTTTTCTCCCTGGCCTTCGTCGGCCGCGGCATCAGCCTCGGCCATGGCATGGTCACCCCCTCCGCCCGTGTTCGGCTCCAACGGAGCCTGGCTGGATGACACCTCCGCGGTATCCTTCGCGGCCTCTGCGGGTGTAGGGAGCGATGCGGTCCCGCTCTCCGCTAGCTTGGCGGGTGGAGACTCCCCATCCGATATTTGGTCGGTAGGGAGGACATGCGGGGGGCTGCGAGATATTTTTGTACTTAAAACATTGAAGACTTTGCGTAAAAAACTTAGTGAGTCCTCGGATTCATTACCTTTGAGCGGGGGGCTTGACTCTTTGGTTCCTTCGGGGAACCCTCTCGAATTCCTCGGATTCTGTGTTAGAATCCGAGCTGTCGTCGGGCAGGATCAACCTTGCCCGGCACGCCTTCTTCGGGGGAGGAGGAGCTGCCTCCTCCGCGGCGTCCGATGACGCCGCCCTCTTTCTTACGGGGAGGAACTCCTTCCCCCCCCCCCCCCCCCGTCGTCATGCTCCTCCTCATGGCTGGAGGAGACATGGGTTTCCTCGGACGCAGCGTCGCGCTGGTCCTTAATGCGGAGGCTCTCTCTGGCCTTCTTCTTCTTCTTCTCTTTCTTTTCGGGCGCCGAGTATGGCGCCACGACAAGCATCGCCGCCAACAGCTCCGACCTGGGGTCTTCGGGTTGTGGAGCCGAGCAATTAACCTTCGCGGTTTTGCTCTGCCACTTCTGTGGAAGTAAGGAGAAGGCGTTCAGATCTTTTTGCTGAAGAAACAGAATCGATGAATTGAAATTATACTATACCTGGGTCGGAGGGTTGACGGTGCTTAGGCCTGTATCTTCTTCCTTGGCCGGCCAGCTCTTCTGAGGCTTGAACAGAGCCTTCCACAGCTTCTCCGGGGTGGTGCGGAAGAATTGGCGCACGGTAGGCTCGTCGTCAGGACGATAAGCCCACATGGGGGATGCCTGGCGCTGGCAGGGGAGGATACGGCGGTGGAGCATGACCTGGACCACTTTGACCAGCTCCACCTTCGCCTCGATCACCGAGGTGATGCGCTTCTGTAGCAGCTTAACTTCAGTGTCCGACCCCCAGTCGAGGCCCTTCCTGAGCCACGAGGTCAATCTCGTGGGGGGTCCAGATCTGAATTCGGCGGGGGCCGGCCAACTCTCGTCCCTTGGCTCGGTGATGTAGAACCACTCCTTCTGCCAAGTTTTGATCGTGTCGATGAAGGTGCCAGATGGCCACTCGACACGGGGGAGTTTGCTAATGACCGCCCCTCCGCAGTCCGCGTGCTCACTTTCCACGGTCTTCGGCTTGACGTTAAAGACCTTGAGCCACAGGCCGAAGTGCGGTTCGACCCGCAGAAAGGCTTCGCAGACGATGATGAATGCCGATATGTGCATGAAGGAGTTCGGCGGAAGGTCGTGGAAGTCCAGACCGTAGAAAAATATGAGACCCCTAACGAAGGGGTGGAGCGGAAAGCACAGTCCCCGGATAAAGTGGGGGATGAACACCACCCTCTCGCCTGCTTTGGGGGTGGGAATCACCTGGTTTTTCTCCGGGACGCGGTAGAAGACGTTGGCGGGGAGGTAGCCGGCCTGCTTCAGGTCCCGAATATCCTGGTTAGTGACCGTGGAGGCCTCCCACTTGCCGTTGGAACCAGAACCCGCCATGGCTAAGCTCGGAGGAAAGGGTGAGGTAGATCTGGATCTGGGCTCTTGGGGCTCGGAGAGATTGAAGAAGCGAAGGATACGAATGGGAGGCGTGAATAGGCCTTAGCGTTTTTTCCCTTTTTATGGGACGTGTCACCGATTAGCCTCGCTTACCGCGCCACAAATCCCTCCGCTTCCCAAGACATGCGTGCCGTTATGCGCGTGTGGAGATTAATCATATCCCGTGTGAAACGGAGCACGATACGCGCATTGATAAGTCATGTCGCTGAAAAAACGGCCCCGAACCGTGAATCGAGTTTTCGTAACTGGTTCAGTGGTCGTGGTAGGCCGCGTCCCTTCGTCAGAAGGAGGTGTCAGAAAACACTGTTTACACTTTGGCGATTGGCCTTCGGGGCTAAGCAATTCATGGTGTTCGGTCAAACATATGATCGGAAGAAATACGTGTCATCGGAAACCGAACTAGTCCCAGCCGATCATGGAAAGGGAAGAAGAACTCACCCCGCAAGCCGAAGACTCTGATCATACGAAGCAGCTGGAGCTGAGACCCTTGGCATTGGGGGCTAGTTCGGGGGCTACTGAGGGAGTCCCGGACTAAGGGGTCCTCGGGCTGCCGGTTTATCTCTCGATAGGCCGGCTCGGTGGGCCATTCTCCGAAGAAGGGCCGGACATATCAAGACTCCATGTTCCAGAAGGAAGCCTCGAAGGCGCATCGTGCACTCCAAGTCAAGATGAGAATGTCAACATCTCCATCCTCGGCTGGAGGCCCACCGTGTGTAAACCCTAGTCCCCCCCGGTGTCTATATAAGCCGGGAGGGTTTTAGATCATAGGATAGAGAAACTCATCTAGGGTTTTAGCTAGTCGATCTCGAGGTAGATCAACTTTGTAACCTTCATACCATCAATATAATCAAGCAGGACGTAGGGTTTTACCTCCATAGGAGGGCCCGAACCTGGGTAAACATCGTCTCCTTCGTCCCTTTGTTACCATCGATCCTAGTCTCACAGCTCGGGACCCCCTACCCGAGATCTGCCGGTTTTGACACTGACATTGGTGCTTTCATTGAGAGTTCCGCTGTGATCGCCCAAGGAATCGATGGCTCGCGTCTTCATCAACGAAGAGGTCCGCAGCATGGACTCCTTTGTCCCTGGACAGATCTTCGCTTTCGGCAGCATTGTGCTGCACGCTGACCCGACCGGCCGCTTTGGCCGGGTCGGAAGTCTCGCCCCTGATCAAGAAGTCAGATTCGGGAACTTAGAGTTCTCCGTTGACCCTCGGGGCGATCTCCTGCTCACCGGGCTCGCAGTCTCACCTGACGCGCCCGAGGACTCCGAGGCCTTAACCTCGGACGTCGTTTTCAATCCCGCTCACGGGGCCAATCCCGGTGACGATCTGGATTAAGTCCGGATCCGGCTATAGCGCCAGATCGCCGGACACCAACTCCTGCCGAATACACTTCTCGTGCGGATGCGCCGGAGGTTAACTCCGAACACGCCAAGCAGGTTGACCCGATCGAGCTTTCGACACTCTGCGAAGCTCTAGATCGGATCTCCTTGACAAAAACTATTGATCACCCAATCCCGATCCATGCTCGGATTGGTCTTGAGGCGGGTCAAGAGGGATTTTTTGTCCAACCCACCACCCACTTAGTAGCCACTATCGAAGACTTAACCGATATGTTGGACTACGCCTCCGAGGAGGCAGAAGACATGGAGGAGGAAGATCACATTCCCACTCCCATCAACACCGGGCGATGGATCGCCACCTCCACCTACGACATCTACATGGTGGATACGCCATCCGGTAACGGCGATCACACGCCAGCTAACAACGGCGATGACTCAGGTGAGGCGCCGTCAAGGCACCGGAAACCACGTAAGCGGTCAAAGACAAAAAAGGGGAGGGAAGCTATTACCGGCACCGGGGAAAACAATACCCCAGAAGACCTCGGCGATCCCGATATCCCCGAGTATCCGTTGGAGGACCACGAAAGGCCGGAGGACCAGCGCGACCCCGAAGATCAGAACGACTCCGGGGATGATAACTACATCCCCCCTGTAGAGGAGGAGGATAGCCCGGACGACGAGGACATCATCGTCCCCGAGACCATCGAGGATCAGAAACGGTTCAGGCAACAGCTTTTAGCTACTGCCCGGAGCCTAAAGGCAAAAGCGCGGCAACTCAAGGCCGAACAAGACACCCTCAATGATAGATGGACAAGCGTTCTATCGGCCGAGGAAGAACACGGTGCCGGTCTATGGGACCAACCCAAGAATTACCCCCGCCAGCGGCTGCTGCCACAATTCGACGACGAGCTCTCCAATACGCCGTCCCCCAACCACACTCCATATGACCAGCCGGACCGCCCTCCCCGAGGACGTGATAGGACGGCTGGCGAGGCCGGTTATAGGCCGGCGATACCCCGCAGAAGGGGAAAGGAGCCAATGGAGCCCGACGACAGGTATGACCTGCGACGCGACCTGGATGATAGAACAGGCCGCACGAGATCCATCTATGGATCTAGAGGGTATTCTCCTGGTAGAAGGGACAAGTACCGGCCCTGGCACGACCGAACCAACAGAGTTTGTGACCAAAACCAGGCCAGAACAGACGCCGACTACCGGCGCGATATAGCACGGGTCAGAGGCGCTGCCCACCCGCTCTGCTTTACTGACGAGGTAATGCAGCATCAGTTCCCGGAAGGGTTTAAACCCATAAACATCGAGCAATACGACGGAAAAACTGACCCAGCAGTATGGATCGAGGATTTCCTCCTCCACATTCACATGGCACGAGGAGACGACCTCCACGCCATCAAGTACCTACCCCTTAAACTTAAGGGGCCAGCTCGGCACTGGTTAAACAGTCTCCCCGAAAACTCTATCGGGAGCTGGGAGGACCTTGAAGATGCATTCCGATCTAACTTCTAGGGAACTTATGTACGGCCCCCGGACTTTTCCGACCTAAGCAACGTCGTGCAAAAGGCAGGAGAGTCCGCTCGACAATTCTGGAACCGGTTCTTGACCAAGAAAAAACAGATCGTCGATTGCCCAGATGCCGAAGCTATAGCCTCTTTCGGGCACAATATTCGGGACGAGTGGCTGGCTCGCGAGCTCGGTCAGGATAAACCCAGGACCATGTCCGCACTTACATCGCTCATGACCCGCTTTTGCGCGGGCGAGGATAATTGGCTCGGGACCCCCTACCCGAGATCCGCCGGTTTTGACACCGACACCCCCTATCTTCACCAAAGCAAAGATTAACTAAAAATGATTCGTACTCAGCTTTTGTTGGTTCATCGAGGGAACCCCAATATGGAAGTTTGCATGCTTCGCTAAACATTTCAAACGGCATGGTAAAGGAATGATCATACAGGTTGAATGAAACTCTAGACTCACGAGAAAAATATTTAAATTTCTTTGGGAAGGTTTTCGTGAGTTCGAGGTGTTGGGGGCACTTATCTGCTATGAAGGGAGCAAGCTCTGTATTGTGGATAAATTGGTCAAATTCCTCCTTAATACCTGCACCTTCCATGAACTCGTCGCACGACCACAAGCATGATTTGGTGGCGGCATCTCGCATCGAGCTTTCACTTGGCTCAACATAAGACTGTCGAACCGAGCTTGCACTTGATGAGGCTTCCGAGGATCTCCTCCTCGAAGAACTCCTAAAGAATTGCATTTGATTCCTATAAAAATTCTGAAAAAATTTAGTCCACAAAATTTTTGTCAACAAAACTTTGTAAGATTGTTAGCAACTACTCCTAAGCATGCATAGAAGCAATATTGAGCATTCAAACTACTTAGAACTCTAAGAATTCAACATGCAAGCTCATCTACAGCAGCACCAAAAGTAGCTAATTACTCTAAAAACAACCCACTAAACCAAAAACTAATTGGAGCAATGGAGGAGTCACATACCAAGTAGCAATCCCTCCAAACAGTTTCAGAAAAGGAGCTTTGAGCTAAGAGATCGAAATCCGCGGGTTTGAGAGCAAGAACACGGGAATGGTGGCTGTGATGATTTTTTTTTTTCTGGAGGTAGGGGATGATGTGGGCTAAAGAGATAAGTGAGGGGGCCCATGTGGGGACCACAACCCACCAGGGCGCTCCTAGGGGTGCTGGTGCGCCCTGGTGTCTTGCGGGCACCAGGTGCACCCCCCCCCCCTCTGGTATTATTTGCACCAAAAATTCATAAATAATTGGAAAAAAATCGTGTACAATTTTCAGGGCATTCTGAGAATTTTTATTTTTAGGTCATTTTTTTATTGCACGGAGAAAACAGAAAACAGGATAATCATGGCATTTTATTTTATTTGACTAACTAAAACAGAAAATAAAAGGTGGGAGCAAAAAGTTATGCTTACTAGATTCATCGACTACATACCTCTCAAAAATGATTCATTAATAAGGTTGATCAAGTCTTATTAACAACCACTTCCGATTAGCATGAAACCGAAGAACTTTCGTAAAACACTAAGTTACCTCAATGGGGATGAGCATATCCCCAACAATAAGTATATCATATTTCTTTTTGGTAGTAGGAAGAGGTAATTGAAAACTTCCAATAGTGATGGTCGGGGATTCTTCAATAACATATACCATTCACTTGGAATTGTGTCTTCGAAAAGTGCACCGTATGCTCATTACCATTGATATGAAAAGTGACTTTTCTTTTATTGCAATAACAGCCCTGCAGTATTCAGAAAGGGTATACCAAGGATAATCGACATGTTGTCGTCCTCGGGCATCTGAAGAATAACAAAGTCCGTTAAGATAGTAACATTTGCAACAACAACGGGCACATCCTCACAAATACCGATAGGTATGGCTATTGATTTGTCAGCCATTTGCAATGATATCTCGGTAGGTGTGAGTTTATTTAAATCAAGTCTTTTATATAAGGAGAAAGGCATAACACTAACACCGGCTCCCAAATCACACAAAGCAGTTTTGACATAGTTTCTTTTAATGGAGCAAGGTATAGTTGGTATTCCGAGATCTCCGAGTTTTTTAGGTACTCCATCCTTAAAAGAATAATTAGCAAGCATGGTGGAGATTTCAGCTTCCGGTATCTTTCTTTTATTTGTGATGATGTCTTTCATATACTTTGCATAAGAGGCCATCTTCAAAATATCGGTTAAACGGGTACGCAAAAATACTGGCCTAATCATCTCAGCAAAGCGCTCAAATTCTTCATCATCCTTTTTCTTAGATGGCTTAGGTGGAAATGGCATAGGTTTTTGAACCCATGGCTCTCTTTCTTTACCATGTTTCCTAGCCACAAAGTCTCTTTTATCATACCGTTTATTTTTAGGTTGTGGGTTATCAAGATCAGGAGCAGGCTCTATTTCAACATCATTGTCTGGTTCTTTATCATTACTAGATTGAGCATCATCATGAACATCATCATTATCATTTTCATTATCACAAGGTGAATGTTCAATACCAGATTGAGTTTCAGCATCGGAAATAGAGACATCATTATTATCAGGAGGTTTGTGTGTCTCAGGTTCACTAGAGGTATGCAAAGTCCTATCATTTTTCTTTTTCTTTTTATTCTTAGAAGGACTAGGTGCATCAGAATTAATTCTTTGAGAGTCTTGTTCAATTCTTTTAGGATGACCCTTAGGATAAAGTGGTTCTTGGGTCATTCTACCTCCTCTAGTTACTACTCTAGTAGCAAAATCATGCATATTATTATTCATTTCATCAAGCAATTCTTTTTGAGATTTAGCGACTTGTTCTAACTGAGTTTGAACCATAGAGGCATGCTTTCCTACACCTCTAACATCATTACCGATTCTAAATAGCAAGTCACTCAAGCGAGCAATCATATCAGAATTACATTTCAATTGTTTCAGAACATGGGCATTGAAATGATCTTGCTTCATAATATAGTTGTCAAACTCATATAAGCATTGACTAGGATGTTTATTGTGAGGAATGTCACTTTCATTAAACTTTAATAAAGAATTTACCTCTACCACCTGTGGACGTGGTGGTGTGTCAAGGCCATGTATTTCTTCAATAGGTGGCAAATTCTTAACATCCTCAGCCTTAATACCCTTTTCCTTCATAGATTTCTTTGACTCTTGCATATCTTCAGGACTGAGAAATAAGATACCCCTCTTCTTTGGAGTAGGTTTAGGCGGTGGTTCAGGAAGAGTCCAATCATCATAATTCTTCAATATGTTATTCAATAATTCTTCAGCTTGTTCAACAGTTCTTTCCCTGAAAACACAACCAGCACAACTATCTAGGAAGTCCCTAGAAGCATCAGTTAGTCCATTATAGAAGATATCAAGTATTTCATTTTTCTTAAGAGGATGACCAGGCAAAGCATTAAGCAACTGGAGAAGCCTCCCCCAAGCTTGTGGGAGACTCTCTACTTCAATTTGCACAAAGTTAAATATTTCCTGTAAGGCGGCTTGTTTCTTATGAGCAGGAAAATATTTTTCAGAGAAGTAGTAGATCATATCCTGGGGACTACGCACACAACCAGGAGTAAGAGTATTGTACCATGTCTTAGCATCACCCTTTAATGAGAACGAAAATAACTTAAGGATATAATAGTAGTGAATCTTCTCATCATGAGCAATGAGGGTGGCTATATCATTCAGCTTAGTAAGGTGTCCCACTACAGTTTCAGTTTCATAGCCATGGAAAGGATCAGATTCAACCGAAGTAATTAACTCTGGGTTGACGGAGAACTCATAATCCGTATCGGTAACAAACATAGGTGAAGTAGCAAACTTAGGATCACATTTCATTCTAGCATTCAAAGTCTTTTCCATATACTTGCGTAGCAATTTCTTAAGATCGTTTCTATCCTTGCAAGAAAGAATTTCTCTAGTTATCTCTTCGTCCATAACATAACCTTCAGGTATCTTACGCATTTCAAATTTAGGAGAGCTAGGACTAATAGGTGTTTCATAATCATCATCAGTTTCGTAGGCTTCATCAGTTTCAGTAATTTCATTCTCTTTAGCTCTAGCAATTTGTTCATCAAGAAATTTTCCTAGTGGCACATTATCATCAAGCATGGTACTAGCATCATCAATAGCATAATTCATAGCAGAGGTAGCATCATCAATAACTTGCGACATATCAGGATTACTAGCATGTGGTGGTGTTGCAAGCTTACTCATAACAGAAGGTGAATCAAGGGCAGAGCTAGATGGCAGTTCCTAACCTCCCCTCGTCTTAGAGGGAAAAAATTTAGTCTTTGGATCCTTTAGATTCTTCATAGTAATCAAATGATATAAATCCCAAGTTACTCAACAAATATTGCTATGCTCCCCGGCAACGGCGCCAGAAAAAGGTCTTGATAACCCACAAGTATAGGGGATCGCAACAGTTTTCGGGGGTAGAGTATTCAACCCAAATTTATAGATTCGACACAAGGGGAGCCAAAGAATACTTGAGAGTATTAGCAGTTGAGTTGTCAATTCAACCACACCTGGAGATTAAATATCTGCAGCAGAGTGATCAGTAGCACAGTAATATGATAGTTTGATAGCAGTAGTGACAGTAACAATAGCGGTAACAGTAGTAGCAATAGTTTTGTTGCAGTTGGAACAACAGCGGCAGCAATAGTAACTTAGCAAGAACAATAAGTGAAAGCTCGTAGGCACTGGATCGGTAACTCGTTGGATGATATTCATCATGTAACAGTCATAACCTAGGGCGATACAGAACTAACTCCAGTTCATCAATGTAATGTAGGTATGTATTCCGTAAATAGTCATACGTTCTTATGGAAAAGAACTTGCATGACATATTTTGTCCTACCCTCCCGTGGCAGCGGGGTCCATAAGTTAACTAAGGGATATTAAGGCCTCCTTTTAATAGAGAACCGGAACAAAGCATTAACACATGGTGAATACATGAACTCCTCAAACTACGGTCATCACCGCGAAGTATCCCAAATATTATCACTATGGGGTTGACGGATCATAACACGTAATAGGTGCATATGACTAGGCAAGATCGGATCAGGAACATGGATATAGAGATGATAACATAAACGGTTCAGATCTGAAATCATGGCACTCGGGCCCTAGTGACAAGCATTAGGCATAGCAAAGTCATAGCAACATCAATCTCAGAACATAATGGATACTAGGGATCAAGCCCTAACAAAACTAACTCAATTACATGATGAATCTCATCCAACTCCTCACCGAACAGCAAGCCTACGAAGGAATTACTCACTCTCGGTGGGGAGCATCATGGAATTGGCGATTGAGAAGGGTTGATGATGACGAAGACCGAAGATTCCCCTCTCCGGAGCCCCAAACGGGCTCCAGATCTGGTCTCCCGATGAAGAACATGAGGTGGCGGCGGCTCCGTATCGTAAAACGCGATGAAACTTTCTCTCTGATTTTTTTCTCTAAAATTAGGAATTTATATTGGCGGAATAAGGGTCAGTGGGGCCACAAGGTGGGCACAACCCACCAGGGCGCGCCTAGGGGGCCTGGCGCACCCTGGTGGGTGATGCTCACCCTGGCCCCCCTCTTCTGTGGATTTTGGCTCCAATAATTCTCATATATTCTGAAATAATTCTCCAAAAAGTTTCGTTCCATTCCGAGAACTTTTATTTCTGCACAAAAACAACACCATGGTAGTTCTGCTGAAAACAGCGTCAGTCCGGGTTACTTTCATTCAAATCTTGCAAATTAGAGTCCAACACAAGGGCAAAAGAGAGAGGAAAAGTAGATACGTTGGAGACGTATCACTCCCCACTGGGAGTGAGTAATTCCTTCGTCGGCTTGCTGGTCGGTGAGGAGTTGGATGAGATTCATCATGTAATTGAGTTAGTTTTGTTAGGGCTTGATCCCTAGTATCCACTATGTTCTAAGATTGATGTTGCTATGACTTTGCCATGCTTAATGCTTGTCACTAGGGCCCGAGTGCCATGATTTCAGATCTGAACCATTTATGTTATCATCATTATATCTATGTTCTTGATCTGATCTTGCCTAGTCATATGCACCTATTATGTGCTATGATCCGTCAACCCCATAGTGACAATATTTGGGATACTTCACGGTGATGACCGTAGTTTGAGGAGTTAATGTATTCACTATGTGTTAATGCTTTGTTCCGGTACTCTATTAAAAGGAGGCCTTAATATCCCTTAGTTTCCTTATGGACCCCGCTGCCACGGGAGGGTAGGACAAAAGATGTCATGCAAGTTCTTTTCCATAAGCACGTATGACTATATACGGAATACATGCCTACATTACATTGACGAACTGGAGCTAGTTCTGTGTCGCCCTAGGTTATGACTGTTATATGATGAATATCATCCAACGAATACACCGATCCAGTGCCTATGAGTTTTCCACCTATTGTTCTTGCTAAGTTACTACTGCTGTTGTTACTGTTGCACTTGCTACAAAACTATTACTGCTACTGTTACTGTTACTGCTACTACTGCTATCAAACTATGATATTATTGTGCTACTGATCACTTTGCTGCAGATATTTATCTCCAGGTGTGGTTGAATTGACAACTCAACTGCTAATACTCTCAAATATTCTTTGGCTCCTCTTGTGTCGAATCTATAAATTTGGGTTAAATACTCTACCCTCGAAAACTGTTGCGATCCCCTATACTTGTGGGTTATCAAGACCTTTTTCTAGCGCCATTGCCGGGGAGCATAGCTATATTTGTTGAGTCACTTGGGATTTATATCAATTGATCACTATGAAGAATCTGAAGGATATTAAAACCAAGATTTTTCCCTCTACGACGAGGGGAGGTAAGGAATTGCCATGACACTCTGCACTTGATTCACCTTCTATTATGAGTAAACTTGCAACACCACCACCTCCTATTAATCTTGATATTGCTGATGCTACTTCTGCTATGAATGATGCTTATGATGATGCTAGTACCATGCTTGATGATAACGTGCCACTAGGTGAATTTCTTGATTAACAAATTGCTAGAGCTAGAGAGAATGAAATCATTGAAACTGATGAAACTGATGAGATCTTTGAAACTGATAATTATGAAACACCTATGAGGCCTAGCTCACCTAGATTTGAAATGCCTAAGATACCTGAAGGTTATGCTCTGGATGGAGAAATAGCTAGAGAGATTCTTGCTTGTAAGGATAGAAATGATCTTAAGAAACTACTATGCAAGTATAAGGAAAAGACTTTGAATGGTAAAATGAAATGTGATCCTAAGTTTGCTACATCACCTATCTTTGTTGCCGATAAGGATTATGAATTCTCTGTCGACCCAGAGTTAATCCCTTTGGTTGAATCTGATCATTTTCATGCCTATGAAACTGAAACTGTAGTGGCACATCTTACTAAGCTGAATGATATAGCCACCATATTTGCTCATGATGAGAAGATTCGCTACTATTATATTCTCAAATTATTTCCGTTCTCATTAAAGGGTGATGCTAAGATATGGTACAATACTCTTACTCCTGGTTGTGTGCGTAGTCCCCAGGATATGATTACTACTTCTCTGAAAAATATTTTCCTGCTCATAAGAAACAAGCTGCCTTACAGGAAATATTTAACTTTGTGCAAATTGAAGAAGAGAGTCTTCCACAAGCTTGGGGGAGGCTTCTCCAATTTCTTAATGCTTTGCCTGATCACCCTCTCAAGAAAAATGAAATACTTGATATCTTCTATAATGGACTAACTGATGCTTCTAGGGACTTCCTAGATAGTTGTGCTGGTTGTGTTTTCAGGGAACGAACTGTTGGATAAGCTAAGGAACTATTGAATAATATATTGAAGAATTATGATGATTGGATTCTCCCTGAACCACCACTTGAACCCACTCCGAATAAGAGGGGTATCTTATTTCTCAGTCCTGAAGATATGCAAGAGGCAAAGAAATGTATGAAGGAAAAGGGTATTAAAGCTGAGGATGTTAAAAATTTACCACCTATTGAAGAAATACTATAGGGTAACGCAGCAGAAAACAAAAAAAATCTGACCTACGCACCAGCCCAGGACCACTATGGAGACTGCATACAAGGTTTGATCTTTTTCGTTACCGACTCGTAGCGCAGCGGAAGTAGAGTCGATGACGATCGGCGGTGCAGATCCCCGCAGCTAGGATTTACAACCTCCCAACCGCGAGGATGTATACCCTCATTCGCCTCACGGACAGCCCTCCGGGAGGCGGTCGGACAGTCCCCCGGACGGTGTCACGGATAGCCCTCTGGGAGGACCTTCAAAACTCGGACGGACACTCGGACAGCCCTTCGGGAGGACCCCCGAAACTCGGACAGTCACTCGGACAGCCCTTCAGGAGGCACTCTCGAACTAAGACCGAAACAACGATCTCTCTATAGAGTTGCACACATACGGTGTCATCTATCCGGCAGGGCTTCGCCGTCCAGAACTAGTTCCTGCCGGAACCCAGACAGCCTTTCAGCTCTACAAAACTATTTCGCTGGGAGGGAGAGAGAAGCCAGACAAGTCAAATGGCATGTGTATGTGAGAGCAAGGATGAGAATGGAGAGTTCCTCTCCACCTCATTTTATAGGAAACCCAAGGGGTAGGGTGGTTTTACAAGAAAACCCAAAACCCACATGAAATGGAGTCCTTCCCAAGGACCTAAAAGTGAGAACCAAGGGGCAAGTGGGGCTCCAAGGGAGAGCCCCACATGTGGCCGGCCACAACCTAGTGGGACCCCCTAAAGGGGGTCCTATCCATCCATGTCATCCC
Organism: Elymus sibiricus; assembly: GCA_039707655.1. Classification (NCBI taxonomy): domain Eukaryota; kingdom Viridiplantae; phylum Streptophyta; class Magnoliopsida; order Poales; family Poaceae; genus Elymus; species Elymus sibiricus. The sequence continues at coordinate 396,189,108 of CM077663.1, read as the reverse complement.
CTTAGATCTTTTGAGTAAAGCCCCAAAAGGTGACTTTCCATAAAGTAATCCAAAAAGCACTTTCACTATTCACGACGACATTTTTCAGCATCCATTCGAACTGAAAATATTTATGTGGGCTAAGAACATTTCCAGTACCCACTAAAATAATTTTCAACGCGTTCCGAAATAATTCCGGATTAGTGATTTTCATCTGCGAAAAGCATCTGAAGTGGTTACGGCAGCTCCGGAACATTTCCGGTTTTTCTTCCGGAAAATTCCCAGAAGTTTCCAGAATGATTCTGGCACCCTCCAAGAATTATCAGGCATGTGCCAAAACCAATTTGACTTAATGGTATCCCTTGAAACAACTTTTCAGTTTTACCGAAACTGTTCCGGTGTTCTCTCTGCGGAACTTTTCCGCTCTCCGAAACTTTTCCGGTGATTTTCTCTCAGACTCCCTGTCTAGTATTCAGCAGATAGATGACCCTTAAGCGTGTGACCCTATAGGTTCCGTGAAGTATAGACATGACCCGGAACCCCTTTCGATCAATGATCAACATCGGAGCCGTGGACACCCATATTGACCCCTATACCCACACGAATGAATATTCGAGGTAACCTCCAGTTGCCGTGTGCTATTCCTGTTGCTTCGCGATATGTTACAAATACCCGAGGTGAGACATGTTGGCATCCCCATGGATCAACAACTTGTCCACTATGCCAGTTACCTCGTTACCGGTATTGTTCTCTTTTCTTGTTACCGTGTTCCGGCATCCCCGTGATCAAATCACAAAGTGTCTGGCCAGACGATGATGGATACCGTAACACCAAGAGGGCCCAGAGATATCTCTCCATCGTCGGAGGAGCAAATCCCAATCTTGAGCTATCAAGTTACTTGACATACTTTCCCATGAACCCGTAAGCCGCCGTAATAGCCATCCAGTTACGGATGACGTTTAACAAACCCCAAAGTTCATGAATCAAGCATGAAGAAACTCGATACTCTCATGGTCTGAGGAATCATGCAAACGTTAACCATCTCTGTGTTATTAACCATTTAATTTGTGACGAATGTATCTCATAGCATAACATTAATTTGGGTCGATTCAACACAAATGTTCTTCTAACATTGTGCCCTCAAAGTTGCTGGCATAGACATGCCCATGATCAGGAAAACAGAACCATCATGCAACACTTGAGCTAGTCTTAGAGGCCAGACTAGGAATACATTTTACCGTTTATTATTCCACACATGCATATGAGTCTTCCTCCGAGCCTCGTGGTTATTGTAGACTCGAGAACCATAGCAGTTATAGCATGGAACATAAACCTAATTATGAACAGGGAGATAATCAATAACATTTATTATTGCCTCTAGGGCATATCTCCTACAAATACATGGACTCAACACACCACCACCTCCACAGGTGGTAGTGGTAAATTCTTTATTAAAGTTTGATGAAGGTGATATCCCTTACAATAAACATCCTAGTCAATGCTTATATGAGTTTGATAACTACATTAGGAAACAAGATCACTTCAATGCAAATGTTCTGAAACAATTGAAATATAATTCTGATATGATTGCCCGCTTGAGTGACTTGTTATTTCGAATCAGTAATGATGTTAGAGGTGTAGGAAAACATGCCTCTATGGTTCAAACTCAGTTAGAACAAGTTGTTAAATCTCAAAAAGAATTGCTTGATGAAATGAATAATAATATGAATGATCATGCTATTGGAGTAGTGACTAGAGGAGGTAGAATGACCCAAGAACCTCTTTATCCTGAAGGTCATCCTAAAACATTTGAACAAGACTCTCAAGGAATTTATGCTGATGCACGTAGTCCTTCTAAAAAGAAGAAGAAAAAGAAAAATGATAGGCCTTTGCATGCTTCTAGTGAACCTGAGATAGAAAAACCTCCTGATGATAATAATGATGTCTCTATTTCTGATGCTGAAAGTCAATCTGGTAATGAACATCCACCCAGTGATAATGATAATGATAGTGATGTTGATGAGGATACCCAACCTAGTAATGATAAAGAACGAGATAATGATGTTGAAATAGAACCTGCTGTTGATCTTGATAACCCACAACCTAAAAATAAACGGTATGATAAAAAAGACTTTGTGGCTAGAAAACATGGTAAAGAAAGAGAGCCATGGGTTCAGAAACCCATGCCTTTTCCACCTAAACCATCCAAGAAAAAGGATGATGAAGAATTTGAACGCTTTGCTGAAATGATTAGGCCAGTCTTTTTGCGTACCCGCTTAACTGATATCTTAAAGATGCCTCCTTATGCTAAATACATGAAAGACATCATCACTAATAAAAGAAAGATACCTGAAGTTGAAATCTCCACCATGCTTGCTAATTATTCTTTTAAGGATGGAGTACCTAAGAAACTTGGAGATCCTGGAATACCAACTATACCTTGCTCCATTAAAACAAATTATGTCAAAACTGCTTTGTGTGATTTGGGAGCTGGTGTTAGTGTTATGCCTTTCTCTTTATATAAAAGACTTGATTTGAATAAACTCACACCTATTGAAATATCATTGCAAATGGCTGACAAATCAACGGCCATACCTATCGGTATTTGTGAGGATGTGCCCGTTGTTGTTGCAAATGTTACTATCTTAACAGACTTTGTTATTCTTCAGATGCCCGAGGACGACAACATGTCGATTATCCTTGGTAGACCCTTTTTGAATACTGCAGGGGCTGTTATTGATTGCGATAAAAGCAAAGTCACTTTTCATATCAATGGTAATGAACATACGGTGCACTTTCCGAAGAAGCAATTCCAAGTGAATGGTGTTAATGTTATTGAAAATTCTCCGACACTCACTATTGGAAGATTTCAACTACCTCTACCTACTGCCAAAAAGAAATATGATATACTTATTGTTGGGGACATGCATATCCCCATTGAGGTAACCTAGTGTTTTACGAAATTTCTTCGGTTTCATGCTAATTTAAAGTGGTTGTTAATAAGACTTGATCAACCTTATTAATGAATCATTTTTGAGAGGTATGAAGTTGATGAATTTAGTACACACAACTCTTTGTATCCACCTTTTGTTTTCTGTTTTTCTTAGTTAAATAAAATAAAATGCCATGTTTATCCCATTTTCTGAATTTTCCCGTGAAATAAAAAATGACCCAAAAATAAAAGTTCTCAGAATGTCCTGAAAAATTAACACATTTTTTCTGAATATTTCTGAATTTTTGGTACAAATAAAACCAGAGGGGGTGCACCTGGTGCCCACAAGACACTAGGGCGCGCCAGCCACCCCTGGCGCGGCCTAGTTGGTGGTGGGCCCCATGTGGGTCCCCTCACTTATTCCCTTAGCCCATGTCATCTCCTACCTCCTGAAAAAAATCACCATTGCTCTCTCCCTCTTGTTCTTGCTCACGAACCCGTGGATTTTGATCTCTTGCTCGGAGCTCCATTTTCGAAACTGTTTTAGGGGATTGCCTCTTGGTATGGAACTCCCCCATTGCTCCAATTAGTTTTTGATTTAGTGGTTTATTTTCAGAATAATTAGCTACTCTTGGTGCTGCTGTAGATGAGCTTGCATGTTGAATTCTTAGAGTTCTAATTAGTTTGAATGCTTGATAAGGTCTCTAGGCATCCTTATGAGTAGTTGCTATCAATCTTATTTAGTTTTGTTAACAAAATTTTGTGTCACAAAAATTTTCAGAAATTGTTCGCAAATAAAAATGCAATTCTTTAGGAGTTCTTCGAGGAGAAGATCCTCGGGGTCATCATCAAGTGAAAGCTCTGTACGACAATCTTATGTTGAGCCAAGTGCAAGCTCGATACGGGACGCCGAAACCAAATCATGCCTTTGGCCGTGTAATACCTTCATGGAAGGTGCAGGTATTAAGGAAGAATTTGAGCAGTACGTTCACAACGCTGATCTGGTCCCCTTCATCGAAGATAAGTGCACTCAACACCTCACTCTCACAGAGACATTTACTAAGAAATTTAAATATTTCCCTCGTGAGTCTAGAGTTTCATTTAGTCTCTATAATAATGCCTTCACCATGCCTTTAGACGTGTTCTGTGAAGCGTGCAAAATTCCATATTGGGGTTTGCTAGACGAACCAACAAAATCTGAGTATGAGTCGTTTTTGAGTAGTCTTTGTTACGGTGAAGTCAGAGGAGTGACACAAGGCAGAATTAAAAGCATCCATTTTCCATCCATACAGTACTTTGCACTCTTTAATGGCAAATGCATTGTAGGCAAGCAGGATTGTAGCACACTATGTGCTCATGATTTGAGTCTTATACACACCGCTTTAACGGGAAGAAAAAAATTATAACCTAGGAGCAATTGTTGCACGGAGACTGAATCTCAACGCTTCTAATGGTAATTTCTATGGTGGGATTTATGCCTCCCGCCTAGCCACGAGGTTGGGAGTGTCCCCTTGGCCCAATGATCCTATCTTACCTAACCAGTACTTAGACTTTGATGCCATGAAATACCATAGATTCCTTAAGGGCACAATCAATAACTATACTTATAACTTGAGGTTCGATAATGGTCCCGTTGTGCTTATCGTATTGCCTGCTCCTGCTCTCTTTGATTTTCCTAGGAAAGGAAGATACTACGTCCTTGAGAGCTAGGCCCGCACGTACAATGCGGAGATTGAACCTACCAGAAGGGCTGAGGTGGTTGCACCAAGAGCCTCGGTAGGCTATCACTCAGACTATTATCCAGGCTACGGATGGTGATTACCAAGCTAGGCCAAAAGCCTAAGCTTGGGGGAGTACGTATTTCCACCGACATTACATTCATATTCACACATTTCATGCCAGTTGTCGGTGTCCATACTTTTTCATTGTATTATCCATGCTAGATTTATTTTCATGCTTTCTTCTTGTATGTTTGAAAAACTTTGAGAAAATCCAAAAATATTTCTCGCTTCTTTTCGGTTTTTCTTTTTAGTTTAATTAGTTGTAGTATTAAAAGAAAACCCAAAAAGATTTCTTGTTTCTTCTTTTATTTGTTGGGAGCTTTCCCGTGTAAATAGTTTCTCTCGTTTTTGTTTTTCCCTCTTTAATTTGTTTTCTTCAAGAAAAACTAAAAACTCCAAAAATATTTTAGTGTGTTTCTCTGAAATTCTCTTCCATTTATTGAGTCGTACCGAGGAGAAGACCACGATGAAAATGTTGAGTGGCTCTCATATGCATTACTGTTGATCTAACAGAGGGCCTATATTACTTTGTCTTCTCCTCTTGAATAAAATGCTTGCAGATTCCAGCTTAGTCCACGACACTCTTGCACTATTATTATTTTCATATCATTCGATCGTGCAAGTGAAAGGCAATAATGACGATACTTGATGAAGTGAGTGTGGCAGAGAAAAGCGGGTATGAACTCAACTTGTTTTTGTTTTTGTAAATATGTTTAACCTAGTATCCATGATTTAGCATGTTATGATTGAACATGTTTGCAATGACAATTAGAGATTATAGTTGCTCATGCCATGCTCAAGTAGCTAGGAGTGGATAATGATTTATCTTAGATGTCAACATGCATTAAAATGGTTGTGATGTAGTATGATGATATGGTATCCTCCTCCGAATGTTTCAAGTGGCTTGACTTGGCACATGTTCACGCATGTAGTTGAATCAAAACCAACATAGCCTTCATGATATTTATGTTCATGGTGTCCATATCCTACTCATGATAGCATTCAATGTTTATTATTCGTAATGCATGTTTATGACCGTCTTCGCTCTCTAGCTGGCCGCTTCTCAACCTATTTGCTAGCCTTCACCTGTACTAAGGGGAAATACTGCTTGTGCATCAAAATCCTGAAACCAAAGTTATTCCAGATGAGTCCACCATATCTACCTATATATGCGGTATTACCTTGCCGTTCTAAGTAAATCTGCATGTGCCACCTCTAAAATTTCAAATGAACGTCTATTTTGTGTGCCTGGACCGCTCATGGAGCGACAGGGGGTGGTTAGTATCTTCCATGTTAAGCGGGTTATTCTCATGATGAGTGTGTATTCACTCGTCCTTGCACGAGAAGGGAGGTAATAGGGATTCCCAGTCCCGAAATCAAAAGAAATGCAAATAATTAAACAAAATTCCCCCAGGATGTTGTTGGTTTGGACGGTACCCGTGGATTCGGCTCGCCGTGGAGTGTGTTTGTTGGTGGAGGGGGAGTAAACCTTTACTTTTACCGCTTGGGAACCGCCGCTAATTTGTTTAACATGGAAGATATTGATAGCTCTTGGTCGTAACGTTGACAGGAAGGGTGTACCTCCCAAAATTATACTTATCTCTTATTTAAGATTTGAGCTCTGGCACCTCTGCAAATCCCGGCTTCCCTCTGCGAAGGGACTATCTATTTACTATTATTTTGAGTCATCACCTTCTCAAATAAGCGCCAGATCTGGGAGCACTATTGTCATCCTCATGCATTGTGTATAGTGAATGTTGGATGCATCATGACTGGATCTTTTCTACCATGAATTACAATGTTTAGCCGCTGCTTGAACTTTGGAGGTGCTTTGCATTTATGTTTTGCGGTCTCAGAAAGGGCTAGCGAGATACCACTATTGTCATATTATATCATGATTGTTTTGACAAATGTTTGCACTTGAGATATTTTATTATCGCTCGCTAGTTGCTTGTGTCATTGATATGAGTTAATATAATCCTTACGAGTTATTGTTGACATGGTTAGTCATAATCTTTGCTGAAAACCTGTGTGCTACTTAAGCATATGTATGTAAACAAGAACAAAAGAGTTCGTAAAAGTTTTTCTTTCTCACTTTCAGTTTGTCAACTGAATTGCTTGAGGACAAGCAAGGGTTTAAGCTTGGGGGAGTTGATACGTCTCCATTGTATCTACTTTTCCTAACGCTTTTGTTCTTGTTTTGGACTCTAATTTGCATGATTTGAATGAAACTAACCCGGACTGACGCTGTTTTTAGCAGAACTACCATGGTGTTGTTTTTGTGCAGAAATAAAAGTTCTCAGAACGGAACGAAACTTTTTGGAGAATTATTTCAGAATATTTGAGGAATTTTGGAGCCAAAAGCCACCAGAGAGGGGGCTCAGGGTGCCCACCACCCACCAGGGCGCGCCAGCCCCCCCTAGCGCGGCCTGGTGGGTGGTGCTCACCTCGTGGGCCCCCCGACCCTAATTCCAGCGCTATAAAATCCAATTTTTCTAGAAAAAAATCAAGGAGAAAGTTTCATCGCGTTTCACGATACGGAGCCGCCGCCACCTCCTGTTCTTCATCGGGAGGCCAGATCTGGAGTCCGTTTGGAGCTCCGGAGAGGGGAATCTTCGGTCTTCGTCATCACCAACCCTCCTTCATTGCCAATTCCATGATGCTCCCCACCGGGAGTGAGTAATTCCTCCGTAGGCTTGCTGGTCGGTGAGGAGTTGGATGAGATTCATCATGTAAGTGAGTTAGTTTTGTTAGGGCTTGATCCCTAGTATCCACTATGTTCTAAGATTGATGTTGCTATGACTTTGCCATGCTTAATGCTTGTCACTAGGGCCCGAGTGCCATGATTTCAGAACTGAACCATTTATGTTATCATCATTATATCTATGTTCTTGATTCGATCTTGCCTAGTCATATGCACCTATTACGTGTTATGATCCGTCAACCCCATAGTGACAATATTTGGGATACTTCACGGTGATGACCGTAGTTTGAGGAGTTCATGTATTCACTATGTGTTAATGCTTTGTTCAGGTACTCTATTAAAAGGAGGCCTTAATATCCCTTAGTTTCCTTATGGACCCCGCTGCCACGGGAGGGTAGGACAAAAGATGTCATGCAAGTTCTTTTCCATAAGCATGTATGACTATATACGGAATACATGCCTACATTACATTGACAAATGGAGCTAGTTCTGTGTCGCCCTAGGTTATGACTGTTATATGATGAATATCATCCAACGAATACACCGATCCAGTGCCTACGAGTTTTCCACTTATTGTTCTTGCTAAGTTACTACTGCTGCTGTTACTGTTGCACTTGCTACAAAACTATTACTGCTACTGTTACCGCTATTGTTACTATTACTACTGCTATCAAACTATCATATTACTGTGCTACTGATCACTTTGCTGCAGATATTTATCTCCAGGTGTGGTTGAATTGACAACTCAACTGCTAATACTCTCAAATATTCTTTGGCTCCCCTTGTGTCGAATCTATAAATTTGGGTTGAATACTCTACCCTCAAAAACTGTTGCGATCCCCTATACTTGTGGGTTATCACACACCCTCCTTGCTCGAGCACGTTCACGCTAGGCCACCCACGAACACCTTCGTCAACCTCATGTTGCCATCGCCCGCCGCCGCCTGATGAGCCATGTACATCATGTTCTCCTTCTTCCTCTAGCTCTAGGCTCGGCCTCTCCTGATCCCTTTCTGGCAGGGGGAGATGCAATGCTGGCGACTGATAAAAACAGTGGAAAATCTGTGGAGTTGGCATATGCTTCATAAAAATCGGTCGACGGGTGGTGATGATGGGAAGTGAGACGAAAAAAACAGACCAAAATAAATCGTGGAGGGAAGTCTATCAATTCCTTTTTTAAAGAGTAGAGATTGTTTCCTTAAATTTCATTAGTTGTTTTCTTAAAATTCGTTAGGTGTTTCCTTAAAATCCGTTATTTGTTTTCTAACAATTTATTATTTGTTTTCTTCTTTTTCCTAAAGTAAATTCCACTGATAGAAAGAATATATTGATTTCGATAAGTTAGGAAAGTTAGATCCATTATCTTTTATACGTTAGGAAAGTGCTGGGGTGGTGGGATGGAAGACGAAAAAAACCAACATGGCGGGTGGTGGGATAGAAGACGGAAAAAACAGATGAAAGTGGGAGACGAAAAATAGCCGTGGAGACGAGGCTACTAAGTGGGACTTTAGGAGTAGAGAGATATATGCGATTCGGCAAGCTAAAAAAATTAATTTGATAAGATAAGAAATATGTCATTTTTCTGTATTAGGAAATTTGTGATTGTTATTGAATAGTAGATAATGATAACAATAAAAACACATTGAGTAATATTTTATTTTGTTTTGGAAGGTTATCAAGAAAAAACTTATGTATGTCTTCTCGAAAGGTGATCTCATATATATGTTATGATTTCTGAATTCTTAATTACCCTACTATTTACGTGATTAAATCAAATCATCACCAGCCAAAACATGCATGAAACAAGATCTTCCCCTTTAATGTTGGATTTGATGTTTTAATGAGATGGAGAAAATAAACCAGTGAGAGTGGGAGGTGGGTGATACGTCTCCAACGTATCTATAATTTTTGCTTGTTCCATGCTACTATATTATCATTCTTGTATGTTTTACAATCATTTTATTACAACTTTATATCATTTTTTGGGACTAACCTATTGACATAGTGCCAAAGTGACAGTTGTTGTTTTTACTTGTTTTGTACTTCGCAGAAAATCAATACCAAATAGAGTCCAATCGCGACGAAACTTTCTGGAGATTTTTTCTGGACCAGAAGACACCCAGTGGGCCAAACAACTGCCGAACAGGTGGGCTGTGGAGAGCACAACCCACCAGGGCGCGCCAGGGGGGCCCCGGCACGCCCTGATGGGTTGTGCCCTCCTCGGCCCCTTTCCACACCGCCTCTGATGCCTATAAATTCTAAAATATTCAGAAAACCCTAGGGGAGTCGACGAAACACAATTCCAGCCGCCACAAGTTCCAGAACCTCGAGATCCAATCTAAACACCATCACGGAGGGGTTCATCTTCCTCATAGGTGCCTCTCCGATGATGCGTGAGTAGTCCACCATAGACCTACGGGTCCGTAGGCAGTATCTAGATGGCTTCTTCTCTCTCTCTTATGATTCTCAATACAATGGTCTCTTGGAGATCTATTTGATGTAAACTTTTGCGGTGTGTTTGTTGGGATCCGATGAATTTTGAGTTCATGATCAGTTTCTATCCATGAATATTATTTGAGTCTTCTTTGATCTCTTATATGCATGATTACTCATAGCCTCGTATTTCTTCTTCGAATCTTTGGTTTAGTTAGGCCGACTAGATCGATTTTTCTTGCCATGGGAAGAGGTGCTTTGTCATGGGTTCGATCTTGCGGTGTTCTTTCCCAATGACAGAAGGGGCAGCAAGACACGCATGTATCGTTGCTATTAAGGATAACAAGATGGGGTCTATTCCTACATGAATAGATCTTGTCTACATCATGTCATCATTCTTATTGCATTACTCCGTTTTTCCATGAACTTAATACACTAGATGCATGCTGGATAGCGGTCGGTGTGTGGAGTAATAGTGGTAGATGCAGGCAGGAGTCAGTCTACTTATCTTGGACGTGATGCCTATATAATGATCATCGCCTTGGATATCGTCATGATTATTTGATTTTCTATCAATTTCCCAACAGTAATTTGTTCACCCACCGTGCGCTATACTCATGAGAGAAGCCACTAGTGAAACCTACGGCCCCCGGGTCTACTTTTCCATCATATTGCTTTCCGTTCTATGTTTTTTGCAATCTTTGTTTTCAGATCTACAAAACCAAAAACCCGAAAACATATTGCTGCATATTTACTCTTTTTATTTGTGTTCTTGAGAGATCTATCTATCCTATCTATCACTACCTAATCTATCTTATTACCGTAGAGAGATTGACAACCTCTCTTCCGCGTCGGGTTGCAAGTATTTGTTGTTTGTGTGTAGGTGCTGCTTATTGGGTGGTGGTGATCCTCCTACTGGTTCGATAACCTTGGTTTCATAATTGAGGAAAATACTTACCGTCGTTGTGCTGCATCATCCCTTCCTCTTTGGGGAAATACCGACGCAGTCCATGCACGTCAAAGGAATTTCTGGAGCCATTGCCGGGGAGGAAGCGGTCTCTTCTACGTGCCTATCGTAGGCGCTGAGGAGACTCCATCATCATCTACCAGGTGCCTAATCACAAATCTCATCTCCCTGCAATTACATTATTTGCCATTTGCCTCTCGTTTTCCTCTTCCCCACTTCACCAATTTGCCGTTTTCTTCGCCCCCTTTTTTCGTTTCCCCTTTTTCTTGCTGGATCTCTTCCTTGCTTGCAATCTTGTTTGCGTAGTCACGATGACTCAAGAGAATACCAAGTTGTGTGATTTTTCCAATAATAATAACAATGATTTTATTAGTACGCCTATTGCTCCTCCCGCCACTAGTGCGGAGTCTTGTGATATTAATGTCGCTTTGTTGAATCTTGTCATGAAAGATCAATTTGCCGGTAATACTAATGAGGATGCCGCATCCCATCTAAACACGTTCGTTGAATTGTGTGATATGCAAAAGAAAAAAGATATGGACAATGATATTGTGAAGTTGAAACTATTTCCTTTTTCCTTGCGGGATCGTGCAAAAATTTGGTTTTCATCTTTGCCTCGCAATAGTATCAATTCTTGGAATAAGTGTAAGGATGCTTTTATCACTAAGTATTTTCCGCCCGCGAAAATTATTTCCCTTAGGACACAAATCATGAATTTTAAGCAACTTGAGCATGAACATGTTGCCCAATCTTGGGAAAGAATGAAGTTGATTATAAGAATTTATCCTACACATGGTTTGAATCTTTGGATGATCATACAAAAAAATTATGCGGGATTGAATTTTGTCTCTAGAAATCTTTTAGATTCCGCCGCGGGTGGTACTTTTATGGAGATTACTTTGGGTGAAGCTACTAAATTGCTAGATAATATCATGGCTAATTATTCTCAATGGCATACCGAAAGAGCACCTACTAGTAAAAAAGTTAATTCGGTAGAGGAAATTAGTACTTTGAGTGATAAAGTTGATGCTTTGATGAAATTGGTTGCTAGTAAAAATGCTCCTATTGATCTTAATGATGTGCCTTTGTCTACCTTGATTGAGCAAAATAGTGATTCCGTAGATGTGAATTTTGTCTCACGCAACAATTTCAATAACAATGCTTATAGAGGTAATTTTAATCCTAGGCCTTTTCCTGGAAATTCCTCTAATAATTATGGTAATTCCTATGGTAATTCTTCTTACAATAATAATAGGAACACCTCTGATCTTGAGAGTAATATTAAAGAATTTATCAATGCGCAAAAGGCTTTCAATACTACGATAGAAGAAAAGTTGAATAAGATTGATGATATGTCTAGAAGCATTGATAGAATTTCTCATGATGTTGAAAATCTCAAATTAAAAGATTTTGTGCCTAAGATTGATGAATCCATTAAAGCTTTATATGTCTCTATGGATGAAAGTAAGAAAAGAACCGCTATGCTTAGAGCTAAAAGAGAAATCTTAGAAAAATCATCTTCTATTGATTGCCGTTATAAAAACGATGAAGATCTTAAAGTGATTGGTGTTTCTTCTATTGATTCCTTGTTTATTAATATTAAAATTGATAATGAAGGGACTGAAGTAGAGTCAACTTTAGCTAGAAGGTGTCCCAATAATTTGGAGGGTGAAAATCTTGATGAAAATTTTGATAAAAGTGGGTTTGAAGAGGTCAAAACTTTAACTAGTGATGTGCCCACTATTTTGGATTGCAAAGATTTTAACTATGATAATTGCTCTTTGATTGAATGTATTTCTTTGTTGCAATCTATGTTGAATTCACCCCATGCTTATGAGCAAAATAAAGCTTTTACTAAACATATCGTTGATGCCATGATGAAATCTTTTGAAGAAAAGTTGGAGTTAGAGATTTCTATCCCTAGAAAATTACATGATGAGTGGGAACCTAACATTAAGGTCAAGATTAAAAATTATGAATGCTTTGCTTTGTGTGATTTGGGTGCTAGTGTTTCCACGATTCCGAAATCTCTATGTGATGTGCTTGGTCTTACCAATATTGAAGAATGCTCTCTTAATTTGCACTTGGCGGATTCTACTATTAAAAAACCTTTGGGAAGAATTAATGATGTTCTTATTCTTTCAAATAGGAATTATGTGCCCATTGATTTTATTGTGCTTGATATTTATTGCAACCGTCTTGTCCCATTATACTTGGTAGACCGTTTTTACGCACTATAGGTGCCGTGATTGATATGAAAGAAGGCAATATTCGTTTTCAATTTCCCTTGAGAAAGGGTATGGAACACTTCCCTAGAACAGGAATTAAGCCACGATATGAATCAATCATGAGGGCATCCTATGGATCCAAAACCAAGGATGATAATACTTGAATCTACCCATTATGCCTAGCTAGGGGCGTAAAACGATAGCGCTTGTTGGGAGGCAACCCAATGAATAAATAAATTTTTGCTTTTTCCTTTCTGTTTTTAAGTGTTGACACAATTATGCCTCTGTTATGATTGTGTTTTTATGGTTTATTTAGTGTTTGTGCCAATTAGAACCGTTAGGATGACTCATAGGATGAGTAGAAGTGATGCTGAATCTGAAACAGAAATTTTGCGTACAGTATATGAATTTCATTTTTTTCTGGAACGTGATCTTGAGCTGACATTTTAACACAGTGTTTCTATACAAATTCCTTACGTTGTCCCAATTTTTCAGAATTTTTAGAGTTACAGAAGTATGGCTAGAGTACAGATTACTACAGACTGTTCTGTTTAAGACAGATTCTGTTTTCGTTGCATTGTGTGCTTGTTTTGATGAATCCATGGTTTGTATTGGGGGGTATAAGCCATGGTAAAGTTAAAATACAGTAGGTATAATGCAATTATAAAATTTGAATGGGTTTGCAACAGTACCCAAAGTAGTGATTTGCTTTGTTATACTAACGGATCTCACGAAGATTTTGTTGAGTTTTGTGTGATTGAAGTTTTCAAGTTTTGGGTGAGATCATGATGGATGAAAGAATAAGGAGTAGTAAGAGCCTAAGCTTGGGGATGCTACCACACCCCCAAGATATATCCAAAGAGAAACAAGCAACTAAGCTTGGGGATGCCCCTGAGTGGCATCCCCTCTTTCTTCTAACGACCATCGGTATTTTACTTGGAGCTATATTTTTATTCGTCACATGTCATGTGTTTTGCTTGGAGCGTCTTGTATCTTTGCTTGCTTTGTTTGTTAGTTTTTACTTTGTATCATTTCTGTACATACCTATTTGAGAAAGCCAAAATCATGTTATGATTTGTTAGAATTGCTCTATATGCTTCACTTAAACTTTTTGAGCTATAGAAATGCTCTAGTGCTTCACTTATATCTTTTTGAGCACGGTGTGCTTGGAAACTTTTGTAGAAATACTCTCATGCTTCACTTAGATTAATTTGAGAGTAGGTAAATATTGAATAAATCCTCTCATGCTTCACTTATACCTTTTTTAGAGATGAAATCTTTATGCTCATGTGCTTCACTAAAATTTGTTTGAGCTTGCCAAAAAGCAATGGCAATATATGAAACTAGTCCCAAAGTGATAGATATCCAAGGAGGATATAATAAAAACTTTCATGAAGATCATTGGACAAATTAAACTTGATTCCTTGTAATAGTTTTGAAACATGATGATAGTAATATGTGAGTCATGCTAGTGAGTAATTATGCTTAGTAGGAATATTGGTGTTAAGGTTTGTGATTCCCTACGCATGCACGAAAGTCAATAGTTATGCAATGAAGTTACATCCTACTTGTGGTGCATTGTTCAGTGTTAGTTATGTTCAATGCTCACTTATGTGATTTTTCGTTTCTTGGTTTGGTTGCTTCCCAATCTATTTGCTAGCTTTCATTTGTACTAAGTAGAAATACTACTTGTGCATCCAAAATCCTTAAACCAAGTTTTGCCTTATGAGTCCACCATACCTACCTATATGTGGTATTTCCATGTCGTTCCAAGCAAATTTATATGTGCCATCTCCAAATTTTCAAAATAAATTTTCTCTTTTGTGTGCCCATACCGTTCATGAAACGGTGGGGAGTGTCCAATATTTTTTCATGCTAGATGTGTTATTCTCAAGATGAGTGTTTATTCACTTGTCATTGCACGAGAGTGCTGCGGTAATAGGGATGCCCATTCCCGAAATGAAAGAGAAAAAATATTTACTTTATGTTGTCAAATAATAAATTCCTTGGAAAGTGTTGGTACGGAAGGCAACCGTGGATACGGCCCGCCATAGAAAGTGAAAGTATGGTGGAAAAAGGAATAAACTTTATTTTCTGTTTGGGAACCGCCTATGATGTATCTAGCATGGAAAGTATTGTGAGCTACTTTGTCGTTTTCGTTGACAGGAAAAGCATGCCACCCAAAATATTTTTCTCTCTCAATTTAAAACTTTGAGCTCTGGCACCTCTACAAATCCCTACTTCCCTCTGCGAAGGGCCTATCTATTTACTTTATGCAATTTTTATTTTTGCTTTGAGTCTCCATCTTCTCTTATAAGCACCAACTAGGGGGCACTATGATCGTACTTGAGCATTGGGCATAGCTAATATTTGAGTGTGCTTCATGAATGGATCAATGATTGAGCATGATGGGCTAGGGATAACTTTCTTTAGTGTTGATATTTTGAAAGACATGGTTGCTTGTTGACATGCTTGAGTATTGAAGTCATTATGTTAAAACTAGACTATTGCTTTGAATCATTATAAGTCCAAATGTCCATGCTATACAAAAGAAAATAATGTGATGAACATGTTAGGTAGCATTCCACATCAAAAATTCTGTTTTTATCATTTACCTACTCGAGGACGAGTAGGAATTAAGCTTGGGGATGCTGATACGTCTCCAACGTATTTATAATTTTTGCTTGTTCCATGCTGTTATATTATCATTCTTGGATGTTTTACAATCATTGTATTACAACTTTATATCATTTTTTGGGACTAACCTATTGACATAGTGCCAAAGTGCCAGTTGTTGTTTTTGCTTGTTTTTTACTTCGCAGAAAATCAATACCAAACGGAGTCCAATCGCGACGAAACTTTTTGGAGATTTTTTCTGGACCAGAAGACACCCAGTGGGCCAAACAACTGCCGGAGAGGTGGGCTGTGGAGAGCACAACCCACCAGGGCGCGCCAGGGGGGGCCCAGCGCGCCCTGATGGGTTGTGCCCTCCTCGGCCCCCTTCCGCACCGCCTCTGATGCCTATAAATTCTCAAATATTCGGAAAACCCTAGGGGAGTCGACGAAACACAATTCCAGCCGCCGCAAGTTCCAGAACCTCGAGATCCAATCTAAACACCATCACGGAGGGGTTCATCTTCCTCATAGGTACCTCTGAGTAGTCCACCATAGACCTACGGGTCCGTAGGCAGTAGCTAGATGGCTTCTTCTCTCTCTCTTATGATTCTCAATACAATGGTCTCTTGGAGATCTATTTGATGTAAACTTTTGCGGTGTGTTTGTTGGGATCCGATGAATTTTGAGTTCATGATCAGTTTCTATCCATGAATATTATTTGAGTCTTCTTTGATCTCTTATATGCATGATTACTCATAGCCTCGTATTTCTTCTTCAAATCTTTGGTTTAGTTAGGCCGACTAGATCAATTTTTCTTGCCATGGGAAGAGGTGCTTTGTGATGGGTTCGATCTTGCGGTGTTCTTTCCCAGTGACAGAAGGGGCAGCAAGACACGCATGTATCGTTGCTATTAAGGATAACAAGATGGGGTCTATTCCTACATGAATAGATCTTGTCTACATCATGTCATCATTCTTATTGCATTACTCCGTTTTTCCATGAACTTAATACACTAGATGCATGCTGGATAGCGGTCGATGTGTGGAGTAATAGTGGTAGATGCAGGCAAGAGTCGGTCTACTTATCTTGGACGTGATGCCTATATAATGATCATCGCCTTGGATATCGTCATGACTATTCGATTTTCTATCAATTGCCCAACAGTAATTTGTTCACCCACCGTGCGCTATACTCATGAGAGAACCTTTGCCTCAGAAACCAGCAATTCCCAGACCGGGTCTACTTTTTCATCATATTGCTTTCCGATCTACGTTTTTTGCAATCTTTGTTTTCAGATCTACAAAACCAAAAACCCAAAAACATATTGCTGCATATTTACTCTTTTTATTTGTGTTCTTGAGAGATCTATCTCTCCTATCTATCACTACCTAATCTATCTTATTGCCGTAGAGAGATTGACAACCTCTCTTTCGCGTCGGGTTGCAAGTATTTTTTGTTTGTGTGCAGGTGCTGCTTATTGGGTGGTGGTGATCCTCCTACTGGTTCGATAACCTTGGTTTCATAACCGAGGGAAATACTTACCGTCGCTGTGCTGGATCATCCCTTCCTCTTTGTGGAAATACCGACACAGTGCAAGCACGTCAGTGGGACGAAATAAAACCGGACGAATAAAACTCGTGTACCACGCTATCAACTCTCCTTTTAGGAGTAGAGATATATGATGATGTGATGAGGGACGAAAAAAACCAAACAAAAAACCGGACGAAGGTGGGAGGGGACATGGAAAACGGAATGTTAATTAATGTAATTTGGTGATATATGGAAATATTAATTAATGTGATTGAGCAACTTATGATAAGGTTAATTAACTCAGATTTGGTCTTTAAAGATTCATTAGAAACTAATCTTGATTGATTTTTTCACATAAATACATTACTAAATATATGATTATGGGAGGAGGGACAAAAAAACAAGACGAAAATAAAACAGACGAAGGTGAGAGGGGAGACGAAAATAAACCTGGAACATAAGCTACCAACTCCTCCTTCAGGAGTAGAGATTGCTTCTCCCGCAGGAGTTGTTGGGATTCCCCTAAGTGTAAGGGTGAAGCAGCCCATCAGCAAGTATTTACCTCAGTTAGGAACCAAGGTTGTCAATCCAGTATGAGTCACCTAACAAACAAAGTGAGCGGCACCTGCACACAAAACACGCTTGTCCCCAACACAGCAAGAGGGTTGTCAAGCCCATTTTGCTAGTCACAAGATTAAACCCCAAGTGATAGAGATAATTGGTAGCAAGGTAAAACAGTAACAGTAATGGAGAATAGACTCGGGGTGTATTCGTGCGTATAGCAGCTTCGCACTACAAATCTATACCTAATAATAAAGAGGCTATTGTTTCTGACGGTACGTCATGTAAATTGCCCCAAAAATTGCAAAATATGACCCACTAATGCCACCTATAAGTCGCAAAAAACGTTCCGCACAGGGAAATTCCCTGACTGGGTCGGCCCATATAGGGACCTCCTTTATTGCACTGTGTGGGCTGGGAGAAGATGCATCATGCCCGTTTGGGCCGGCCCATGTCCGGGCAGCCAGTTTTTTCAATTTCATTTTTTTTATCTTTATCTTTTTCATTTTATTTTTTTCCACTTTAATAATTCGGGACTTCAAAAAAACTTGGAAAATTAAAAAAAGGAGAATTTGAATTAAACGTTTAGTAAATCAAAAATGTTTGTAGACTATAAAAATATTCGCAATTTTGTAATAAAATGATTGCTTAATAAAAAAATTCAAAATTTTGAAAACAAATGTTCAGCAAATAAGAAAGTGTTCATAATTGTTTTAATGTTCATGTATTGAAAAATGTTAATGAAATTGAGCAAAATTTTGCCAATTAAAAAAAATGTTCAGGAATGCAAAAATATCCTAAAAATTCAAAACTGTTCATGACTTACAAAATAGTTTACTCATTCGTAAAATGTTTGCTAATTCAAAAAATGATCATGCATTTCCAAAAATGTTTGTTAAATCAAAAGATGTTAGTCGTATCAAGAAAATGTTTGCGAAATTCAAAAGTTATTCCACCAATTTTCTAAAAATGTTTGTCGATTCTATAAATGTTTGCCAATTCAGTAAAATTGTTTAAAAAATTCACATTTTTAAAAATATTTGCAAATATCATAAGATGTTCATGAATTCAGAAAATGTTCTTGATTTTTAAAATGTTCTTGATTTTTAAAATGTTCTTGAGTAGTATTTTGTTCACGATATCAAATATGTGCACGAGTTAAAAAAAGTTATTCATCATTTCATAAATTGTTCATGATTTTGCGAAATTGAGAGTGATAGTGTATCTCGGTGATGCTACAAAATGTGATCGTGGCCATTCAAAATTATGAATTTTTTTCCCCGTTGAAACGCACGGAGCCTTTTGCTAGTGGTGATAAAAAAATTATGTTGGGATAGCAAAAGGAGGGGAAGTGAATTGTGCAATCGACACTGATCCAATCGGACGGCCGAGGCTTCCCAGGTAGCATCAACGGAAACCCCACCATAAGTAAGGCCCCGGCGAAGCCCACTCCTAAACACTAGCCTCTTCCCCGCCTCCCAAACCCCTCGGCGGGTCGCCGGCAAAGCGCACGGGCAAGATGGCGCTCTACCTGCTCTTCGAGTCGGTGTCGGGTACGCGCTCTTCCACGCTTATGGCATAGACGAGATCAGGCAGAGCGTTGATGCAATCCGCTCCACCGTGCTGGACCTCAAGCGGTTCATCAAGGCCGTCAAGCTCGCCGGGTTCACCCCCTTCATGTCCGTTGTCGATGCCCTCAACCAGTGCAACACCATCTCCGAAGGTACCCTCCTCTCCCGGTGGAATCCTCTTGTCTTCTCCCTGCTTTATGACTCCACTGACGAGCGAATGCTCCTTTCGTGGCCCAGGGATCATGACCGACGAGCTGAGGAACTTCCTATTGGAATATTTGCATCATTAAGATGCCATTAACAGGAAACATATTGCATCTAGACCACTAGGGACATGAACAGAGATAAGTTTATAGATCATTATAGCCCACAGATGTTGACATGATTGCATGCTCGTTGTAGGCAAAGCGGCAGGACGAAGTGCTCGAAGACAACGATCTCCTCGAGATCCTGATTCCTTCAGGGTGCCATCGGCACTGTTCGGGGACGGTGGCGGCGGCTAGGTCAGGTCTTCCCGTCGCTGCATCACTTTCCCATATCGGATAGGGTGAGGGAATGTCAGGAGGAGAGAACCCGTACGTGAATTGTAATCTCGTAGGCTGCAGGCTCTCTCCCTTGTGTTCCTTTAATATAGCGCTGGCGACAAGGGACCTAACCATGAGTTGGTTATGTTGCCCCCGGGGCGCGTGAGTTGGAGGTGAGGCTCCTGTACGTTGGTACGTGGGCCTCACTCCCTTTATATGATATTAGATCCAAAGGCCCGTTAAGCCTTTCGATCAAACCAATACTTCCTGGTGATCAACTTGAGGCCAAGTTCAGGGTCGCCGTCATGGAGCCCAAGGTCGGGTCCCACATCACCGAGGCCACCGGAATCCCTTGCGAGTCCAACAACTATATCCAGGAACTGCTTTGTGCCGTGCGGCTGCACTTTGATCAGTTCATTGACCAACTCAAGGTGATGGATTTTTACATTTGCGTCTAGTTTCCATGTTTTACATTGTTCCGTAAAGATTCAATTGTCAAACATGGGTCGTGAAGTTGTCTAGTAGGATAAATCACATTGAGGTCTGGCTTGGGTTGTGGCTGGTGTATTTTATTTTAGATGATTGTGCAGCAGTGGGAAAAATTTAATGTTTTGGTGGTATCAACTATGATTTCACATCAAGTCGGTGCAGAGAGTTGGACAAAATTACTACCTTATGCTTGACACATCATTTTTACTAATTAAGTTTACATACTAGATCATACAGTGAATTGCCTAGAGTTTCACAAATTGGTTGCTCGCATGTGGATCCTTCTTCAAGGGTTTTATTCCATCACTGCTCTTATTCCATATATACTTGTTTGTAAACATTGTTCTGTTTGTTTTTTATTGTAGCCATCTTACCTGGAGAAGGCTCAGTTAGGTCTGAGGCATAACTATAGCAGGGCAAAGGTCAAGTTCAATGTGAATCGCGTGGATAACATGGTGATTAAAGCCATCTTTCTATTGGATACACTTTATAAGGATGTCAATTCCTTCTCCATGAGAGTGAGGTTGGTTCCTCATCTTATTCTTAATATGCTTAATTTATTAACTAGTATCTGGTTCTTTGGTTTGGCTGTCGCGATGAGACTTGGATTATCTCAAAAATAAAAGTTGATGGCGACATAGAAGTCCCGAGAAAGTTCTAGGTATAGGCATTAGAGTTGACATTTGTTCATTACTTTTCCAGTTTAGTTGTCGGAATATACTGGTTATGCCACCATTTTTAGATTGCGGGAGTTAAAAAAACAACTGAAATTTGATTAATATTGTTTGTATGCCTCTTCTTTTGTAACCAGTTTTTCTTTTACATCAACGTGATCATCATATTTTGTCTATATGCTATATTTCAAACCCTAAGCCCAAGTCTCTGGTTTTACCATGTGCATTCAATTGCGTATTGTGAGTCTTGACAAATTTCCTCAATTCACGTGATCAAATACATCTTCCTATGTTTATGTTAGTTGCATGTCCAGTCACGTCACTGTCTGGCTTAGAGTGACATACGTGTTGTGTACACTGTACTATCTTACAGTATATCCCATGGTAGTGAAAGATCAGTTTAACTTATCAACTATGCAGTATATCCTGCACTATGTATGTTTTTTTTTGGGGGGGGGGGGGGGGGGGGGGGGGGGGGGACACTGTATGCTTTTGGTGGGTGTAAACATTTTTCTTTTTTCTTATTACCCTTATTTACGCTGTAACTAGTTTTGAACATTTTGTCACTGTAGTTGTGTTAGTTGCACGGGTGTATTAATTGTTGCTTAACCATGATGCAGGGAGTGGTATGGATGGCATTTTCCTAAGCTGGTTAAAATTGTGAATGACAACTACCTTTATGCTAAGTTTGACAAGTTTGTAGTAAACAAATCTGATTTGTCAGAGAAAGATATTCCAGCTTTAGTAGATCTGATTGGAGATGAGGAGAAGGCAAAAGAAATTGTTGAAGCAGTAAAGGCATCTACGGGTAACAACCATGTCCACAATTGGTATGCTTCTCAGTAGTTGTCACGGTTACTTAGTTTACGTAATCTTCTTTTTATTTTCAGGCCCGGACCTTTCACCAGTTGATTTGATCAATGTCCAACAGTTTGCTCAAAGGGTCATGAATCTCTCTGAGTACGTAAAAATCTCTATGAGTATTTGGTGACAAAGATGAATGATACTGCACCAAATGTGACGTCATTGATTGGTGAAATGGTTGGAGCTCGGTTAATCTCTCATGCTGGCAGTCTTTCAAATCTTGCAAAATGCCATGCCTCCACTCTCCAGATACTAGGTGCTGAGAAGGTGCTCTTCAGGTAGTTGTGACTGACTGGACTGCTTATGCATTCTCACACCCTATTTCCAAGCTGTGATTTCTTATTTGTAGTTGCCCTTCTACTCAAATACTAACTGTTTCGTCAAGTATTCAGACTTTGTCCTCTATGCTTCTGAAATGTTGTGATTGATTTCCTATTTTTACTGCAAAGCTCTTAAAACACGTGGAAACACACAAAAGTATGGCCTCATATTCCACTCATCTTTTATTGGTCGTGCATCGACTAAGAACAAGGGAAGAATGGCTAGATACCTGGCAAACAAATGCTCAATTGCTTCACGCATTGACTGTTATTCCGGTTAGTTGAAGGACTTTGTTTGCAAAGGCTAAACATCCTGACTGCCTTTTTCTGTTTGTTTTCCTCACTGGGTTATGAATTCCAGATATGAGTAGCTCCACTTTCGGTGAGAAACTGCGTGAACAAGTCGAGGAGAGATTAGACTTTTATGACAAGGGTGTTGCACCATGCAAGAACCTTGATGTAATGAAAGCTGCAATTGAGGGTATGACCAACACAGTCTCAGAGGAGGGTAAGGGTACTTCTCTTTATATATTGGTCTCTCAATCACTTAATTTCAAGTCTTCCTGTACATGTGTATACTTACACCTTGCCCTGAACAATTCTTTTGCAGATAAGGAGAAGGACAGCAGTGACACGTCTGCCAAGAAAAGTAAGAAAAAGAAGTCCAAATGTGAGGCTGATGGTGACGCCATGGATCTTGATAAGCCCGCCAACACCGCCGTAGCAGAAGAGATAGAGAAAAAGAAAAAGAAAAGGAAACACAAGCTAGAGGAGCCCCGGGATCAAGAGATGGCAGCCAATGTCGATGGTGAACAAGACGATACTCCCAAGAAAAATAAAGAAGAACCGTGATGCTGCAGAGTCTGTTGAGCCTAAGACATCCACAGAAGGGAAGAAGAAAAAAAAGAAGTCCAAAACCGAGGCCGATGATTAGACTAGAACCTCTTTGTTCTGCTTAATGAAATTAAACATCTACCAGTAGTGTATAATTTATGTACAAACATGGATCTCATCGGGTCTCGACTATTGAATCTTTCATCCTATGGTGGTGCTGATCACATTTTGAGGTTTATAATGTGGAAGAGCATGGATTGAGGAGGCTGTTCAACTTGCAGTTTAGAGCATGTTTTGTGATTCATGTTTCATATAGTAAGTAGCCCTCTTGCACTAGAGTAGTTTGGTCTTGCATTTCTTGATTAGCACTTGGGATGTTTTGATTGGATGTGCGTTCTTCAGGGTCTTTTATTGACTAGTTTTGTCAAATCTGATTTCCAAGTTGTTTCTCTCTCCACTTGCACACATTTTGAGGTTATAATCTAGAAGAGCATGAATCGAGGAGCCCGTTGAACTAGTGAGTAGCCCTGTTTTTTTAATGAAAGGGGTTTCCATTGTTGTCTGCTTTTGATTTTTTGAACAAGATGTATTAATGTTAAGTTGACATTACTGTTGCCTTGAGCTACATACACTTACTAACATAAGTAGATCTTGGTATCCGGCCTCTTCTGGTTAGGAGTTACTAACATATATTGTGCATGTGATTTCTGAAAACATATTGTCATAATATGAATGCTAATGGCACCAGAGTTAAAAAATCGCTTGAGTTGCAGAGGTAATCGACTGAGTGGTTAGGGGTTACAAAATCACTCACCGTACGAGTACCGCGTCGAAAACTGTTTTTCGCTGCGCCCGCTCTGAATCGCCTTTGTACGAGTAGGCTCTCAGCAGCAGAGCCATGTAGACTTGTTTTCCCGCCAAGATCTGCTGATCCTCTCCTCCGTCTGTCTGATCACATCTTGTGTTTGGTCTAACATATCTGCTCTGATGTAGGCCATGATCATCGAACTGTACGCGCGTTTATCGAGCGCTAGGCCCAGCAACACACGATCTCTTGGAATGTTTCCCTTTGCGCGAGTGAGATCCCTGGCCTTGCTGTACATATCCACACCAGCGCAGTCAGCATAGGATGGGAGCTCGCCGAAGAAGACGACGAGGGAGCTGAGCAAGCAGAAGAAAGGGCTCTATCCGTCGACGAGATCGAATCTCAACCGTCCGTCCGATCGAGCGGCCAGGATATAGCTGGCCAAACGGGCCGGCCCACGAGCACGCCGGCACGGCCCACCATGGGACAGGCACGACACGGGCTAAATGGGCCGTGCCCGGCACGCCTTGGACCGTGCCTGGGCCTAGAGGCTGGGCACACAGGGCCGGCATGGCACGACCCGTTTATTATTATTTTTAAATTATATATATATATATATATATATATATATATATATAACCTAAATTACAGCCCAATAAACCTAAAATACAGCTCAATAGACTGAAAAATATGTGACCCAGCGTGGTAAACGTGCCACGGGCCGACCCATTTAATAATCAGACCGTGCCTGGACCGAGAAACAGCGCACGTGGGCCGGCTCGGCACGGCCCGGCTATTAAACGTGTCACGGCGAGCCGTGCCGGTGCCAAGGCACGATTAACACGGGCGGGGCCGGGCTGTGCCGGGCCGGCCCGTTTGGCCAGGTCTGGGCCAGGATGCCCGTGTAGTTTTCCCTGGGACCCCAAAAAAAACCTGACCTAGCCGCAGCCCCCTCGTCCCTCACTGCTCTCGCGACGCGCCGCCGCACGAGCGAACCCCTGCTCACCCCCGTCGCCACCGCCCGTCATCGCTTCAGATCGACCGCACCGCCGCCCCTGCTCGCCCCCGACAGCGCCCCCGACCGCGAGGCCGTCCCTGCTGGCCCACGACAGCACCGCCGCCCCTGCTCGCCCCCCACCGCGAGGCCGTCCCTTCTCACCCCCGACCTGCTCGCCTCCGACCGTGCCCGAGGTAGCTTCGTCTGCATCCTGTCTCCTGCAGCTATGTACTTCGTATTTTAAGGCAGTTTTTTCTTTCAGGTAATAAACAAGAGCCTACTACCTATGGCAGAGACCACCGAGAACGAGTATCACTCCGATGAAGAGGAAGACCTGGTCGGAGAGGAGGAAGGAGGCACCAGGATCGAAGGCGAGAAGGGTGGAGGGGCCGGAAAGAAGAGGAAGCGGCCTCTGAACAAGAAGAGTCTGGGCGGCTTCAGCAAGCGCGGGGTGTGCTACCTCAGCCGCGTCCCTCCCCACATGAACCCGTCGCACGTCCGCCAGATCTTCTCCAAGTACGGCGAGGTGCAGAGGATCTACCTCGTCCCCGAAGGTAATCCCCCGTCATGAACTGAATTGGTGGCTGTGTTTTTGTGTTTAATTTGTGATGATACAGTACCAAAGCTAAGCCTTCATTTGAGGAACACAATAAGCTGAAAGCCCAAAAAAATTTCGTGCAAATATGCAGAGGGCAATGCAATGATGTTAGCTAGCCTAGAAAAAACAAAGAGAACAAACCATATTTATCTGATGTTCAAGTCTCCCTTGGATGATCAAGGGAGATGCGTGCAATCCCGTGCAGAGTTTCTGCTGCAAATAACATGCCTCAACGTGTGTAACAAGGCTGTATTTCGGTAGCAGAAGGCTATTCATGGAGTTCTAGGCTTGTTTGTCTTGCTTGTATTTGTGTAAACATTCTTCATTTCTTCTAGGGGAAGGGGAAAATTGAAATAGAACATGTTATCAAATGATAATCATGTTTTGCATGCTGTTGCACATGTTGCTGCGGCAGTATACCATGCAGTGACAGTGAGTTGTTTTTCCAGTCCCTCGTGGTTATAAGTCTTAGAATGTGAAGTGCCCTACTGCTCTTTATAATGCTTACATATTTGTAAATGAAAAGAACCCAACTTCTTAACTGTTATGTACTAATGTCATCTCTTTCCTCCAGGTCAAGGTCATCGCAAGCATAGTAACGTAAAAGCGAAGGCTTACTCCGAAGGGTATGTTATGTAAATACACAGATGAGCTGCTTTGGAGAGACTTGCTAGATCCCATTTTTCGGTTTTATGCTGAAAGTCAAACATGGAGCAATACTTACCATTGTCTGCTTATTGCATTTCTGGAGTAGTCATGTAAAGATATGGTAGATGATGTGTAGTATTTCTCAATTTTGACATATTTTTATTGTTGTATTTGTTACTTGTATGGCCTTAATAATGTTCCTAAAATCTTTGTAGGTGGGTTGAGTTTGCAAAGAAAAGTGTTGCCAAGAGGGTGGCTAATCTGCTTAATGGTGAACAAATAGGTGTGTTCTCGGCTCTATGTTTCATGTGTTTTATTCTTTCTATGTTACCGTTGGTTTACATTAGATATACTGAACATTGGATGATCTGTTCTTCCTTTTTATTGCTCAACCCTCAAACCCCTCAATTTTTTGGCCTCAAAAGGGTTGCTTTTGTCGGCTCTGTCATGTTTGAAGAGCTATACAATGTGTGCTAGGGAGCTCAATTATTCTTGTCTGACAATTATTGATGACCATCTGTGTTAATGATGTATTTTACTAGGTGGGAAGAAGAGGTCGTCATTTTATTATGACATCTGGAACATAAAGTATCTCAGGAAGTTCAAATGGGATGATCTGGTTGGTGAAATAGGTATGTCTAAAGTACAAAACTGTAAAGTAGCTATAAACTTGTCAGTAATGTGAACTGATTTGTACGTAGTCTAATCCTTGGAGTTTAATGCAGCTGAGAAGACTCATATCAGGGAACAGAAATTAACATTGGAGATAACAGCTGCGAAGAAACAACGTGATCATTATCTCTCTAATGCTGAAAAGTCTCGTACACAGAAATTTATTCGTGAGCGCATAAAAAAGGTATGCTCTATTGTTTAACATACTTCTGCTAGCATAATTCACGCTGGGGATTTTCTTTCTGTCCTGTGTCATCTTTATTTATGATTAACAGACGCTTGGTGACACATGGTTTGGTTATAGTAGGAAAAACATTTCAGTTACAAGCTAGCCCGAACACTGGATATTTTCTCCCTTATTTTGCTGTTCACTGCAAGTTTCATTACTAAAATCTGTATATGCGTTGGTGACATCCTTGAAACAGAAGCAAAAGACTGAAGGAAAAGAATCCAATGATGTTGGTGAGACGAATAACGATTGTCCAATTCCTCGACAGAATAGAGCAGTTGAGGAGAGAGGCCCTAATAAAAAGGCAAAGCTCTCAAAAAATATTCTGGCCGGAGTAAGTGTGCAGCCCTCTGGCAGTTTATCTGGTGGTGCTTTTATGTTAGCTAGCTAGTCATTTGACCTGCTTTCATCGCACTTGCAGGTATTTGGTGGTTCATCATGATCGATTTTGATTCCTGGTGGATTGGAGCATTGCAAACTGAATGTTCTAGCACAAGATCATTGCTGTCTTTGCCATCTGCTCCGCCTTTGTAGATTAGGCTGTCATTTTTTGTAATGGAGGGTGAATGGTTTGGTCGTTTGGTGATTGCGGATTGCCAAATATGTATTGCTTCTGCTGTAATACTGGATGGATGTACACTGTTGTTAATTTGAAACAGTGAAGTAATATTACCCTGTATTGGCCATATGACTGTTCGTTCTGTTGTGATTCTCATGGCGTGTTGCAGTTTGCTGCAATGCTGTAGACAGTTTTTATTTTTATTTCTATTTTAAACGAGTTAAGACTGTAATCCATCTAAGAAGGTTCTCAATTTCCAGATCGTGCTTGTTTGGAACATAAGAATTTTCACAGTAATTGTTCATTTTTTGCAGGAAAAGATTGCCAAATAATGGAGAACTAGACGCCCGACATAAAAATAGAAGGTCCCCTACATGGCTTAAGCACTTGATTACTTTGGGGGCCGTGTATGCATGATGTTGTCAGATTGCATGATCCACCCATCCCACCTTTCAAGCTTTTTATTTGACTTTCAATTTTAAATCTGCTATATCTTTTGAACTAAAAGTCCAATTTTTGTTTCATCTGCATATTTGTGTTCCTTTTTTTTTACGGGAAAAACTTCTAATTTATTCATCAAATTACAAGGTAGTACAACAAACACTAGAGTAAAAGTTACATCCAGATCCGTAGACCACCTAACGACGGCTACAAGCACCGGAGCAGCGAGCCAAAGACGTGCTGCCATCATCGCCCCTCCATCACCGGAGTCGGGCAAACATTGTTGTAGTAAACAGTCAGAAAGTTGTCATGCTAAGGCGACAGAGGACCAGCGCACCAGAACAACAACCGCCGCCGATGAAGAAAAGGGTAGATCGAAAGGATCCAACATGTAGACACACGAACATAGACGAGCGAAGATCGGATCCAAGCGGATCCACCGAAGACAAACACCGACCGAATCCCACGAAATCCGTCGGAGACAAACCTCCACACGTCCTCCGACGATGCTAGAAACATCATCGGGACGGGACTAGGTGGGGAGAACCTTATTCCATCTTTAGGGAGACGTCGCCGCCTCGTCTTCCTAAGCAAGACACAAACCCTACCAAAACTGAAAGAAACAACTGAAAACGGAGCCCTCCCGCCGGTAAGGACCGGGATCCACCGCGCCTCCATGGCCCTAAGGCCATAGGAGACGAGACAGCCCGACGGCTGTGCAACCGGGAGGCAGGGGAAATCCTAGGCCCGATGCCCTGTGCATCAGGAGCCAAGGGGTGCGTGAGTGTCTTGTGTGATTCAGATTTAGTTGGCCGCATATTTGTGTTCCTTGAGACGAAACTTCCGAACAAGACCATTTTTTAATACATTTGACAAGTTTTAAAATTTTACAAAATTTTAAATATTAAAACTTGATAATCATAATATTAAAAAAATTCCAAGTTTTTATCAAGTTCCATATGAATCAGCTCAATTCTAATATTAAGTTTCTGTTTAGGCTTTAGGGTTTAGATTAAGTTCGTAATATTTTAGGGTTTAAGGTTTCGGATTATGTTTTTGCCAAGTTTTACGACGTTCACCAAGTAGCTAGATGAACTTCGTCCGTATCAAGTTGTTATATTCGAAACTTAGTTAAAAATTTTAAAAATGTTAAAATGTATTCAAGAGTGGTCTTATTTAAAAGTCCTCGTCGCAAGGAACATAAATATGCAAACGAAACATAAATAGAACTTTCAGTTCAAAAGATATATAGTTTTAAAATTGAAAGTCAAAAGAAAAATCATGAAAGGTGGGGTGGGTGAAGCATGCAATCTCTAACAAAAGCAGGCATGCAGGTTGTGCCCAAAAGTAATCAAGGGCTTAAGCCATGCAAGTGGCCAACCCACTTTTCGTATCGCGAGGCAATTGTAAGGAGCCATGCTACAAATCCTCTCTCTTCTCATTATCCCTGAAAACCATTTGAATCGGGAGGGGATATATCGCTTTAGTTGCTTGAGAATGAGATACATACTTAAAAAATCGTGGCAAAAAACTTTGACCCTAACCAGTAGCTTTAACTAGGTACGAAACACATATTTGTGCTTTTTTCGAAAAGTTTTGTATGACCATTTCTTTTATTTTGTGTGAAGCCCATGGCTGATCAAATTGAGAAGATGATTACTTCTTTGAAAAAAAAAATACTCGGTGTGCTGTAAAAGCACTCAGAGTCATATTTTGTATGTGTCTATAAAATAAATATTTAGTGTTGGTTGTAGCAAATCAATTATCTCACACCGTCAAATAAACAGTAGGAGAAATCTCTACCGAGCATTTGACAAAGAGAAAATTACAAACAAGGATGAATCCATAAGTAGATGCTGCAATAGATAGGGTGCCGTAGAAGTCCCGAGGAAAAAACTTCAGAATTCAGGAAATAAGAAACGAGGTATGAGACAGACCTCCTGTTAGTTGCTCAAGACAAATTAATAACAAGAAATGAGATGCGCAACCCAAAAACAGGTAGCATGACGATACTTCCTATATACGTACTACTAAGAGGAATAATAAAACCATTTGAAACAAAGAATCCACAACTATCTTCCTCCCTCATCGTTGGCTCCATTTTCTTCAGCTTAACTTGCTACGGTTCAGTAAAGTGGCCAAGTGAGAGCAATTAAATACCATCACTTCATGGAGAAGCAATCAAAATCAGAGGACAAAAGAACTCTCGTTCGTAAAAAAGAGCTGGTACAGTGCATACTAGCATTTGGGCCAATGGGCTTTGTTTTGGGGTTGATCTATGTATTTATTTTGTAATGCCTTGTTGAATAATGCAATAAAGATGGTTGTGTGCATCGTTCGATGCAGAGTCCGGGGGTAATCCTTCTTTTCGAAAAAAAATGCATTGCTTCATGGAAACCATTATGCAGTAGTGGTATCATGAATAGATACACCAGATGTTTCAATATTCACCGATCCCTTGTAACTGGCGCTCTATAGGTGTACTCATTTCAGGAAGTCCCCAGATCTAACATTCTGACGTTCGCTCAATATTCAGGTCCTAAATTAGTAGGGTGGGCTGGGTGGCTCGAAGAACTTGTCCATTGGTGCGAGCCCAGCGTCCCTCCAGTCCAGCATCTTGCCGCGTCCACTATTCTGCCGAGAACTTGGGCAGAGCTGCATCTTGTTCCTGTGTTATTAAAGATCTTCCCATTCCTCAATTTCCAAAGCATCCAGATGACTAGCTAGGAGTCTGGTGGCCTTCCAAGTTCTTCGTTCAGGAGGTGGCGTCGCATCTTCAATTGTCTGGAGTCGTTTCCTCAAAAAAAAAATTTTGTCTGGAGTCATATATATATTATTCTTGCTCGTAGCTTTCATAACCGAACGAAGGCACACGGAAAGTGCGAAAGGCCAGAGCTGGAGAATAAAATGGGAGAGGCAGGTAACCTAACCCACCATTTCACTGAACTTTCTTTGATTTCGACGTGCTAACAGCAGGCCTATCACAATGAGAGGGTAGTTTCTCTGAGGCTACATGGTATTGCAAGCGAAAGGGATTCTAACTGGAGAAGCTTCAGCGGCTAACACAAACAGGGTTGTTTCTTCTATTCACTGACTGTTGGCCCACGCACCACTAACTGCTGAGAGATTTCAGATTTCTATGTCAGCATGTTTGTTGGCGAGTAATTCTATAACATGAACGGGCTGTCAGTGGTGTATATTTTGGCGCTACAGCCTAGGCTACTTGCACATAATGTATAGACTAATTTGGCTGCTTGCACATGTTTTATTGATTAATGAGCTATCGAGAGTGGTTAAAGTTTAGTTTTTCAGAGAGTCCAACTCAGCGTTAACTTAATTATACAGGATTAGATCTGGGGTTATCTTCCTGACCTGCTACTTTTGGAGAATTCTGCGTCTCATTTGCAATAGCATCTCCGCGAACCTTGCATCTGCCCTCCTTCATTTGCAATAGCATCTCCTGCAACCTTGCATCCGCCTTCCTCGCTGCGCCGCTCCAACAACTCTTCTTCTGAGGTCGATCGTCCGTGTAAGCTTTAAGACCATCCCTTTGATGTTTTCACATGCTTTTTCCTTTTTGGAAAAGGAAACCTTTTCCTGATTCTTTGCAGAAGTATCTAGGTGATGTTTTCAATTGTTAGTTTTGCATCCAGAAATACTACTGTCCGCACAAAAGATGAAAAAAATATCTTATAATGAGCTATTGAGAGTGTTACAGTTTAGTTTTTTCAGAGAGTCCAACTCAGCTGAACTTAATTATACAGGATCAGACCTGGGGTTATCTTGCTAGCTGCTCTTTGAAGACTTCTGCGTCTCATTTGCAATAGCACAACACTAGCTCGAACCTGCATCTCCAGCAACTTTGCATCTGCGTTCCTCGACACACTGTGCTCTGAAATCTCTGCTTCCGAGCTCCACCATTCGTGTAAGCTTCTAGATCATAGCTCTGACGTTTTCACTTGACAGTTTTTTGCTCTATTCTCCTCTAGATATAAGTACTTCTGTTGGCACAAAAGAAGAATGAAAAGAAATCTATCTTTTTGGCTGTGCTCCTTTTCTCACTTTCAGCAGTCTACTAATTTATCTCGTCGTTCAAATTTCTGCAGGTTTTTCATCCACTGCTGCCTTCACCACCTGTTTGGCCCTCCAGAAGCACTTCTATTGCTCGATTTCATTTCCTCAGATCACTCCATTATACCAGAAAAAAACAAAAAACAGTCCACTTCTATTGCGTGTTTTCATTTCGTCATATCACTCCATTTTACCCAAAAAGCAAAAACAAAAATCCAAAAGTAGGAACAAATTTTTGTTCCTGTTAATGTCCCGCCCTTGTCCCCCAAAATAAACACTTCATCTCCTCCTGCATCCACACCATCCAAGCTACCCCCACCAAAAAAATAGGAAAAATCAGTGTCCGGAGTTCTTTTACCTGTTTCCCATCGTTTGACAGTTAAAATCTTCCAAAGTTTCCGCCATTTCGTGTCTTATACACGACACCTAAGATCCGTACATTGTTAATATCAGCCCAAAAACATCCAAAACAAACTGCAACGCCATGACGGCGGCGGTGCTGGCTGTCTTACAAATGGTGGCATCGCCGATCCTGAAGAAGCTCCTCGCTGATGCTTCGACGCGCCTTGGGGTCAACATGGCGAGTGAGATCCATGACCTTGAGACCACCATCATGCCACAGTTCGAGCTGATGATTGATGCGGCTGAGAAGAACCACAGGGCTAAGCTTGGCAAATGGATCCAAGAGCTCAAACAAGCCTTGTTGAGCGCAGAAGACTTGCTGGATGATTATGAGTACAACCGCCTTGAGTGCAAAGCGAAGAGCGGGAAGGATCCCTTGCCACCGCATTCTTCCACCAGCAGCACTATTCTGAAGCCTCTGCATGCTATGTCCAACCGGTTGTCCAATCTGTCCTCCAACAACAGGAAGCTAATTCGCCAGCTGAATGAACTGAAGGCCATTCTGGCGAAAGGCAAGGAGTTACATGATCTTCTTTGCTTACACGCTGGCAATACTGCAGAGGGCTCTGTTGTACAAGCAGCCGTTGTTCCTCCGATCACATCAATTCCACCTCCAAAAGTAATAGGTCGTGACAAGGATCGTGACAATATAATAGACCTTCTTACAAAACCGGTTGGTCTTGAGGCTATTTCAGCTATATATTCGGGTTTGGCCATCGTTGGAGCAGGAGGCATGGGAAAATCCACCTTGGCACAATATGTTTACAATGACAAGAGGGTACAAGAACATTTTGATGTCAAGATGTGGGTGTGCATCTCATGCAGACTTGATGTCAAACGTCATACACGGGAGATTATTGAGTCTGTGGTGGAGGGTGAATGCCCAAGTGTTCGGGAATTGCTGCTCACTTAGCCTCGAAAATGTGCCAAACCTGAAGACATTACCTTGTCTTCCAGCAGGACTTGAAAAGTTATCAATTGCCAAATGTCCACTGCTTATATTTATTTCCAGCGATGAACCAGAGCAGCATGATCAGTGGGAGAACATGAATACAGACCAATTGGTATCAAACCTTTCTTTGATCGTGAGTGCGTATATCGTATCAAAAACAAGTGACATAATAGCATCGGAATTTTTATCTCTGGAGCAGTTGATGGCATCAATGGATGCGGATATGTCAGGTGTTGAAAACATTAGAAGTGCTATAGAAAGAGAGGAATTTGTGTTAGAGGATAGCATCAATGCATGGATATGTTGCCACAAGGAAAGGATGGGACTCATTTATGGAAGAAGCATCGGGCTGCCTCTGGTTCCACCATCAGAACTTACCCAACTTGATCTTTCTTCATGCAGTATTACAGATGGGGCATTAGCTGTTTGCCTTAATGGTCTAGTTTCACTGACAAGTTTGTCCTTAACTAGGATCATGACTTTGACTACACTTCCGTCCCATGAGGTCCTCCAACATTTGGCAAACCTGCACTACCTGGATATCCAGTCATGCTGGTGTCTCAAGTCATTAGGGGGTTTACGAGCTGCTACCTCTCTTTGGGATGTCAGATTTTATTCCTGCCCTTCTCTAGACTTGGCACGTGGAGCAGATGAAATACCATTATCTCTTGCGAAGCTCAATATATTTTGGTGCACAGTTGGAGCTAATTTTTTCAGTAGTGGTCTCCCGCATCTGAGAGAGCTTGACATGGTTGGCTGCAGAAGCCTTGCATCCTTGTCAATCGGTCATCTGACCTCCCTTGCATCATTAACACTATCAGATCTCCCGGATCTGTGCTTTATTGAAGGACTGTCTTCCCTGCAACTTCGTAGTGTATGCTTAAAAGATGTCCCAAAGCTCAACGCGAAGTGCATCTCACAGTTTCGATCGGGTGCAGAAAACACTCAATGTTAGCAGCCCTGTGATACTCAACCACATGCTCTCGACAAAAGGTTTTACAGTTCCAGAATTTCTCTATTTTAGTGATTGCAAGGAGTCATCCGTGTCATTCGAAGAATCTGCAAATTTCCCATCCCTGCGGCACCTGATATTATCTGATTGTGAAATGAGGTCCCTGCCAGGAAATATGATGTGTCTGTCCAGTCTGACAAAGCTTGATATCTACACGTGCCCCAACATATCATCCTTACCAGCTGATCTGCCATCCTCCCTCCAACATATAACTGTTAAGGGTTGTGAGCGCTTGAAGGAGAGCTGCCAAGCACCGGATGGAGAAAGCTGGCCAAAGATTGTGAGTATCCGCTGCAAGGAATTCATATGAATTATTATTTCAGATTCACAACCACAAATAAATGGAAAGGTAAATGGCATACTGGCACTCGCAACTGCGGGCTGGGAGAATAGAAAACTTTTTGTAAACATTACTTTATGATATTTTGATCATTCATTTCACTGTATCCTTCATTAATTTAATTTGGATGCAGGCTGGGAGTAATGAAGCCTCGTATTCCAACAGTCTCAAGATCCAGTGACCTCGTCTGCACTGCCTGTCAGGAGTTCAGTCTTGCACTGCCTCAAGCTGACTTACACTTCAATTGTCTCCGCAATGTCGCTGGTGAGGACCCCTTGGCTCCTTTCTTCCTCGATTGCTGCTCGGATCGCTCTTCTATTTTTGAAGGCTCCACTACTGTGCTGAGACACGTCTGTCTAAGTTTGAATCTTGTTCTATGTGGTTATGTTTTGTTATCCTGTCTTGGAGCGTTACTTCTGAGTTTGCTTGATGCTGAACTGCTGGTCATAAATATTATTTCTTGTGTGCTGAGATGTACTTCGATATCTCACGACCTCTGGGGGGCTAAGCCCCACAATTCTGTACAATATTGTAGCTGAACTTCTGCATTATGTTTGGAGTTTGCTGAAGGTCTGATGTGAAGCAAATCTGAATACACTACTAGCAGTTACAAGCCCTCACAGCAGGCCTTAACTTCTCATCAAGTTATAGCAGTCACCGTGAATCACTTGATTCTGCAGCCATTCTGGAGACAGGGAGAAGTAACAACTAAGGTCCAAGGTGCACAAGCAGTCAGTAGAAAACCACGCCAGTGGAAAATGTCCAACTCCGATGTCTGATCTAGATCGGCTAGACGGGTGCAGTTCAGTACCAGTTAGAGTTTGGGAGCGGGGCTAACAGGGAAAGCGCAGGGGTGGCAGTAGAGCACCAGGCTGCGGGTCTACGCCGGAGCAGCTCCGCCGCGGCCGCGGCCGCGTACCCGAGCTCCGGTGTGCGCCGTCTAGCGGCGCGGCTGCGACCAGGACCTGCAATCCAACAACACGAGCCCAAAATCAGGGAGACTAGGGCGTTAATTGATCGGGGGACAAATAGAGGGACGGCATGAGGAACGAGAAAGAATTTTAGGGAATTCAGTAGCGGGCATCAGGAACCGGCTCCTCTGCCTAGGACGACCCCAGCGACGCAGCCACGCAGAGTTTTGAAGTAAACATGAACTTTATTGGTTAGAAATGACCAATACATCGTTCGTGAGTAACATTACAATTTCAACTATTGGTTCTTCAAACCATTCAGAAGTCTGAGAAAATCTAGCTAGTCTAGCGAGCTCATGAGCAACTTTATTACTTCTCTGTTACAACGTTCGACTCTAGTAACTACAAAATCACACGCATAATGGAAGTAGTCATCGAAAATTGCCGCCGCCGCACCCGTAGATCGTCCTCCGTCCTTCATTGTCTCAATCACCTCCATATTGTCCGAGTTAATGATGAGGCGATTGCAACCCGCCCTTTGTACCAGTGTTAGTCCAAATTTGAGCGCCAGTGATTCAGCCATCAAAACATCCGCAAAATAGTCAATCTTGCCGTTTCCTCCTGCAATAAATCTCCGCAGCCACGCAGAGTTAATTGCACGGAAGTACGCCGAGGGCAGGTATGACGAATTGGTACCGGGAGTCGTTTTGGGATCCGGATGTTTTTTCTACTGCTACTGCTTTGTAGCTTTCTTTTTCTTTTTCTTTTTTTCATTTTATTTATTTTTTAAATACTTCAAGTTTATGTTTTCCCACTAATGACCGGAAATTTTAATGTTATTCTTAAAAAAACTTTTTCATTTTTTTCACAAATTCATACATTTTTCAGGATTTTCAGAAAATGTTCAGGGTTTCCAAAATTGTTCGGAATTTCAAAAAATGATTGTTTTTTGAGATTTATAAAAAATCAAAAAATGATTGGGATTTAAAAAAATGTTCATGGTTTCAAAAAATGTCCTTAATTTCAGAAAATTTCCCTTGTTGTTCGCACATTCAAGAGTGTTCATGGTTCCAAAAAAAATCATAAAATGTTCCAGCTTAAAAAACTGTTCACAATTTCAAAAAACTGCGAGAAATTTTCAAAAAAAAATCACAATCAAAATGAAGTTTGGAATTAAAAAATGATTCCCTTTCAAAATTTGTTCACAATATCCTCAAAATGATTTAAAAATTTTGGAACCGTGAGCTACCGTGTCCCTCATGCCACATTAACCACGTCTGCTACAGTAATCATCTTGCTACGATGTTCTGCGTTGTTGTAGTACCACGCGCTAGAGTAACCGCGTGTTTCTACAATTCCATGTTTTTAGACAAATTCTACAATCTCACGTGATATAGTAACCCCGCGTGCTAGAACATCTTCCAATGGGCCGGCCCAATCAGGGGCTTTGCCGTGTGCGCTGCATTTCCTATTGGACACTAGGGATGGCAGTTTTGCCCATGGATATGGGTACCCGCGCGTACCCTACCCAAAAACAACGGGCATGGGCATGACTTGGGGAGATTTTGTACCCATGGGTAATGGGTATCCATACCCGCAAAATATATGGGTAGGGTATGGGTACAAAATTACGTCCATGGGTAACCCAATGGATACACAAACAAAGTTAATAGAAGAAAATAACTCCTATGACATGTGGGGTCAACATCCAACTCCTTGGCACACCCTAAGTCTCGATTCCTTAAACCGGCCATAGCTCATAGGCCCGTAATCACATGCTCACCACTCCTCTTACATCCTATGGGACTCCTCAAAAAGATGAAATCTCGACTCTTCGCTATTGTACTCCTATCCAACTCTCGATCCAGCGATCCCCCATTCCCACCACCACCTCCCATTGCGTCAGGCTTTCACCACTCGCCGCTCATACTCCCTTAATGCCTCCAAGAGGCCACCACCATAGAAGTTTGTGTTAGTGCTATACTGCTCGCCCATCATCACTTGAATTTCAAAGCCATTTATCTACCTTTAAAAAAATTAAATGCTATATATTTTACCCACTGGATACCCATTGGGTATAGGATACCCGATGGGTATGGGCATGGGTGCCAATTTATGCCCATGGGTATTGAAATGGGTGGGTACAGAAAGTTTCTGTCGGTATGGGTTTGGGCAGAAAAAGGTTATACCCGCCCATACCCTACCCATTGCCATCCCTATTGGACACAACAAGCATCCAATAATAGGGCGGTCAGTTGCATCTGTTGTAACGGCTTAGTGGGGCAGTGAGCCCGTTCTGGGTCTTTGTTAGGTTGTTACTTGGCGGTTGGTCGTGGCGGCAGCTAGCTGGTGTTGTCGACAAGGTGACTAAGGTAGTGCCAGCATTCTGCAGGGGCTTTGCTTTTGGTGGACGAAACAACGTTTCCTGGTGTGGCGGCGGCGACAACCTTCATTCCTTCGGCGGTGTGGTGGCCACCATGTGGCGCTTGGAGGATGGTTATGCGTCATGGGTTAGGGGTCCTGCCCAGATCCGCCATTGGCTTACTCTGTCCCACGAGCGGGTTATGGGGCCATGAGGTGGGCTTGACGATGGGCGCTTAAGTGGTGGCGTGTGCCTTGTTTTTTCGGTGTCATCATAGGCATGTACCGCCTGTAGCGTGTGGGTGGCCTCAGATCTAGCCTCCTTGGTGATGTGTTGCGATGGAGAGGCATTGGGCGGCGACTAAATCCTTACTTGGTTCGTGTGGTCTGACACTGGCACGCGACACCTATCGATGGTTGAGCCTCCTCCCAAGAGGTTCATCGAGCTGGAGTGTCTCTAGGCTCTGAAAAAAGCTTTGGCCAATGAGGGTCGGTATGGCGGCGAAGGCGTCCATGGGCTTCATTTCCTTTTTGAAGGTGTTGTCGAAGAGTTCATCCTGACACTAGATCATTGTTGGATGGTGCTAGCTTCAGTTACTGCTTGTGTGGCCGGATTCCCTCCCACGGAATTCAGTGAGGTGGTGGAGTGTGGAGCGTTGGGCGAAAGCTGCCCCGACAGGGTTTGGTGTTGGTGACGTTGGCACTCGTGGGCGTCATAT
The DNA here is from genome assembly GCA_039707655.1 of Elymus sibiricus. Lineage (NCBI taxonomy): Eukaryota > Viridiplantae > Streptophyta > Magnoliopsida > Poales > Poaceae > Elymus > Elymus sibiricus. The sequence continues at coordinate 396,150,384 of CM077663.1, read as the reverse complement.
ACTTCTCGAAGGCATTGTCGAAGAGCTTCGTCTCCCCATCCTAAATCATTTTGCCTTCTTCGATGGCTTGCGCTTGGTGATAGAGTCTAGCTTTGTTTAGGGGGTGCTAGTGTTCGTTGTTCGAAAAACAATTTGCACGGTTGTCCTCTAATCAACCATGTTGTGTGGTTTTCGACCTAGTTTTTTTATAAACCAAGCAAAATCTCTTCTTCTTAATGAAATTGCAGGATCACCATGCCCTCTCATGAGGTTTCGGAAAAAATCAGTAAATTTCGGCCGCTTTCGAATGCAAGCAGAGTTGAGGTCATTAGACGTCGCCTCATCGAGGCTGCGTCGCGATATCCGGGTTGATGTTGTGTGGGGCACCGCCACACCCCCAGGTCGCCGTTGCTCTCTCTTCCCTGGTTTGGTTGCTGGCGGAGTCTAGAAAACGGCCACTGCGCACAAGATCAAAGACGAACTGAACAACCAAGTGTTGGAAATATGCCCTGGAGGCAATAATAAATTAGTTATTATCATATTTCCTTGTTCATGATAATCGTTTATTATCCATGCTAGAATTGTATTGATCGGAAACTCAGATACATGTGTGGATACATAGACAACACTATGTCCCTAGTGAGCCTCTACTAGACTAGCTCGTTAATCAAAGATGGTTGTGGTTTCCTAGACATGGACAAGAGTTGTCATTTGATGATGGGATCACATCATTAGGAGAATGATGTGATGGACAAGACCCAAACTATGAACGTAGCATATGATCGTGTCAGTTTAGTGCTATTGTTTTCTGCATGTCAAAGTATGTGTTCCTATGACCATGAGATCATGTAACTCACTGACACCGGAGGAGTACCTTGTGTGTATCAAACGTCACAACGTTACTGGGTGACTATAAAGATGCTCTACAGGTATCTCCAAAGGTGTCAGTTGAGTTGACATGGATCAAGACTGGGATTTGTTACTCCGTGTGACGCAGAGGTATCTCAGGGCCCACTCGGTAATACAACATCACAATGAGCCTTGCAGGCAAAGTGACTAAAGTGTTAGCCACGGTATCTTGTATTACGGAACGAGTAAAGAGACTTTCCGGTAACGAGATTGAACTAGGTATGGAGATACCGACGATCGAATCTCGGGCAAGTAACATACCGATAAACGAAGGGAACAGCGTACGGGATTAACTGAATCCTTGACATAGAGGTTCAACCGATAAAGATCTTCGTAGAATATGTAGGAACCAATATGGGCATCCAGGTCTCGCTATTGGTTATTGACCGTAGAGGTGTCTCGGTCATGTCTACATAGTTCTCGAACCCGCAGGGTCTGCACACTTAACGTTCGGTGACGTTTCGGTATTATTGAGTTATGTATGTTGGTGACCGAAGGTTGTTCGGAGTCCCGGATGAGATCCCGGACGTCACGAGGAGCTCCGGAATGGTCCGGAGGTAAAGATTTATATATAGGAAAGTGGTATTTGGGTTCCGGAAAGGTTTCGGGTACTTCCGGTAGTGTACCGGGAGTGACGAATGGGTTCCGGGGGTCCACCGGGAGGGGCCCACCCACCCCGGGGGGGCACATTGGCCCAATAGGTGGCGCACCAGCCCCTGGTGGGCTGGGCAGCCGACCCCATAAGGGCCCATGCGCCCAAAGGAAAGAAGAAAAAAAGGTGGAGGTGCCTTGGAGGGGAGGGACTCCTCCCTAGGGTTCCCACCTCCCTTGTGGGAGGAGGACTCCTCCCCCCAAGTCGACCGAACCCCTCCTTGGAGGAGGGGCTAGGGCTGCACCCCACCTACACCTTCCTCCTATAAATAGAGAGGGAGAGGAAGGGCAGCCACCACCCCAAGCCATTGTGCAGCCCTCCTCTCTCCCTAGATCTGTTTCTCCTCTAGATTGGTTCGGTAGTGCACGGCGAAGCCCTGCCGGATCAGCTCCACCACCACCGCCACCACGTCATTGTGCTGCCGGAGAACTCATCTACCTCTCCGCCCTCGCTTGATGGATCAAGGAGGCGGAGATCGTCATCGAGCTGTACGTGTGCTGAACGCGGAGGTGTCGTCCGTTCGGCGCTAGATCGTGATTGGATCGCGGGACGGCTTGCGATTTGGATCGCGAAGACGTTCGACTACATCAACCGCGTTTCTTAACGCTTCCTGCTTAGCGATCTACAAGGGTATGTGGATCTGATCTCCCCTCTCATAGATGCTCATCTCCATGGATAGATCTTGTATGTGCGTAGGAAATTTTTTGTTTCCCATGCAACGTTCCCAACAGTGGCATCATGAGCTAGGTCTATGCGTAGATGAGATCACGAGTAGAACACAAAGAAGTTTTTGGGCGTTGATATTCAGATAGCTTCCCTCCTTAGTCTTTTCTTGATTCAGCGGTATTGTGGGATGAAGCGGCTTGGACCAACCTTACTCGTCCACGTACGAGAGACCGGTTCCATCGACTGACATGTAACTTTGTTGCATAAGATGGCTGGTGGATGTCTGTTTCTCCCACTTTAGTTGAATCGGATTCGACAGAGGCAGTCCTTGTAGAAGGTGAAATAGCAACTTGTATATCACCATTGTGGTTTTGCGTAAGTAAGAATCGTTCTTGCTAGATACCCATAACAGCCACGTAAAACATGCAACAACAAATTAGAGGACGTCTAACTTGTTTTTGCAGGGTATGATGTGATATGATATGGCCAAGAACATGATGTGATATATGTGATGTATGAGATGATCATGTTTTGTATAGATTATCACGACTTGCATGTCGATGAGTACGGCAACCGGCAGGAGCCATAGGGTTGTCTTTAATTATTATGTGGCCTGCGTGTCATTCATTAAGCGCTATGTAATGCTTTACTTTATCGCTAAGCGGTAGAAATAGTAGTAGAAGCATGGTTGGCGCGACAACCCCGATGGCGACACGTTGATGGAGATCAAGATGATGGAGATCATGGTGTCATGCCGGTGACGATGGAGATCATGCTGGTGCTTTGGAGATGGAGATCAAAAGCACAAGATCATGGCCATATCATGTCACTTATGATTTGCATGTGATGTTAATCCTTTTATGCACCTTGTTTTGCTTAGGACGACGGTAGCATTATAAGGTGACCCCTCACTAAAATTTCAAGATAAAATTGTGTTCTCCCCGAGTGTGCACCGTTGCGAAAGTTCGTCGTTTCGAGACACCACGTGATGATCGGGTGTGATAGACTCTACGTTCGCATACAACGGGTGCAAGCCAGTGTTGCACATGCGGAACACTCGGGTTAACCTTGACGAGCCTAGCATGTACAGACATGGCCTCGGAACACAGGAGACCGAAAGGTCGAACATGAGTCATATAGTAGATATGATCAACATGGAGATGTTCACCATTGAAACCACCTCATCTCACGTGATGATCGGACTTGGGTTGGTAGATTTGGATCATGTCACACTTGGACAACCTGAGGGATGTTGATTTGAGTGGGAGTTCTTTAGTAATATGATTAGTTGAACTCATTATCATGAACATAGTCAAAATATCTTTGCAAATTATGTTGTAGATCGATAGCTCGCGCTGTAGCTCCCCTATATTTCGATACGTTCCTAGAGAAAAACTAAGTTGAAAGATGGTAGTAGCAATTATGCGTACTAGGTCCGTGATCTGAGGATTGTCCTCAGTTGCTGCACAGAAGGCTTATGTCCTTGATGCGCCGTTCGGTGCGCCACCCCATCAAGCGTCGTCTGTGGGTGTTGAGAACATCAGACAGGCACGTTTTTTATGACTACTTGATAGTTCGGTGCGTCATGCTTTACGGCTTAGAATTGAGGCTCCAAAGACGTTTTGAACATCACAGAGCATATGAAATGTTCCAAGAGCTAAAATTGAGATTTCAGGCTCGTGCCCGTGTTGAGAGGTATGAGACCTCCAACAAGATTCTTTGCCTGCAAGATGAAGGAGAATAGCTCAATCGGTGAGCGTGTGCTCAGATTGTCTGGGTGCTACAATCGCTTGAATCAAGTGGGAGTTGATCTTCCAGATAAGATAGTGATTGACATAGTTCTCCAAGTCACTGCCACCAAGCTACTGGAGCTTCGTGATGAACTATAACATGCCAGGGATAGAGACGATGATCCCTGAGCTATTCGCGATGTTTGACACCGCGAAGGTGGAAATCAAGAAGGAGCATCAAGTGTTGATGGTTAGTAAAACCACTAGTTTCGAGAAGGGCAAGGGCAAGAAGGGAAACTTCATGAATGGCAAGCCAGTTGCCGCTCCAGTGAAGAAACCCAAGGTTGAACCCAAACCCGAGACTAAGTGCTTGTATAATAAGGGGAACGGTCACTGGTAGCGGAACTGCCCCAGATACTTGGCAGATAAGAAGGCTGGCAACGTCAACAGAAGTATATTTGATATACGTGTTATTGATGTGTACCTTACTAGTACTCCTAGTAGCACCTGGGTATGAGATACCGGTTCAGTTGCTAGTGTTAGTAACTCAGAATAAAAGCTACGGTATGAACGGAGACTAGCTGAAGGGCGAGGTGACGATGTGTGTTACTTGCACGATGTTCGCTTTGTACATCGGTATGTTACTTGCCCGAGATTCGATCGTCGGTATCTCCATACCTAGTTCAATCTCGTTACCGGCAAGTCTCTTTACTCGTTCCATAATACAAGATCCCGTGGCTAACACTTTAGTCACTTTGCTTGCAAGGCTCATTATGATATTGTATTACCGAGTGGGCCCTGAGATACCTCTCCGTATTACGGTGTCGTGGTTTTGTCACGGCGCGATGTCCTCGTGAGAGAACTTAGGTGTGAGGCCATCGCAACTATGTGGCGGCTTGAGAGGGGTTGGTCGGAATCGAGAGACGCGAGTTTACCCAGGTTCGGCCCCCTCCGATGGAGATAAAGCCTACGTCCTGCTTTGTGTCTATATTGATGATGATGACGATCTCGATTACAAGGGTGCGGAGTCGCTACCTCTAATCTCGAGAGCCTCTAATCTATCTATCTCTAATCACTTGAACTTGTCTAAGACTTGTCTATCTAAGACATGTCTATTGAGACGTCTAAAAACTTGACCCTCTTGAGGTGCCCCGCCCCTCCTTATATAAGTTGAAGGGGCGGGTTACATGTAGAGTCCTAGTAGGATTAGGACTTAACCTATTCTAACTTCCCATCACGGGTTTCTCATCACAGGCCTCTCTCCATGGGCTTCTGAATCCCGTGCGGCTTACACCGGGCGTCTTACAACCGGGTGGCTTACACCGGGCGGCTTACAACCGGGCGGCTTACAGCCGGGCGGGTTACAACCGGGTTTATCTTTAAGACTCATCTTCATGGACTCATCTCCGGGACTCATCTCTGGGACTTATCTTCAGGCACTGTGTGTCTACCGGGTCATAACTGTCTGCCGGGTCATAACTGTTTGTCGGGTCTCACCTGCCGGGTCTCACCGGGGATGCTTAAGTCCAAAGGTGACTTAACGTTAGGGCAACTTAGACCCAGAAATGACTTTAAGCCTTAGGGCGGCTTATCCTTATGAACCGGGTCTTGGTCGTGGGGAATATCCCCAACATTAGCCCCCAGTTTAGCTTTGAATTTATTCATGCTAAACTCTTGAAATAAGAATATGTAAAGAGACCGGTTCACACAAAAATACCAGTTAACCAGCTCCTGAAAATTCTGAATCTCTGTCATATCAATAAGCTGATGCTCGCTCCTTAGAAAAAATAACCCTTATTATCTTCAACTGCCTTGGCTTGATAAAATTCGTCTGATGTTGTGCCAACTTTCAATACTTCAGACTTCAATGAAAAAATCCGTATGATATTAAGTTGTTTTCCTTGTATCCATATTATCTGTAGCCCCCAAGTCTTAAGAGGAGAACGTAGTGATAGCTTTAAGACTGGCTTCGATATACATATTGCAACCCTAGAGAAATCCGGATTGTTCATCTTAGTCACCAGTCATATGTATCCCCTAAGTACCGGGTTGTCTTGCCTGCAGCAATCTGGAACTTGTAAATGTCTTATGCTCATAAAACTTCAGCCAGTGTAGCCCCCAAGGGCCGGGTCATTATGCAATAATGAGCAGGAACTTTTTGTAGATCAGATCATATAGACTTGAGGAGCCCAGTGTAGCCCCCAAGGGCCGGCTCAGTAAGACAATACTAGGCTGGGACTTAGAAAAAGATAAAAAGGCCAGCTCCTCTCCTTGAGATAACAGGGTCTGTTGACAATGTAATGATTTGAAAAATAGCTTGCATTAGCCCCCAAGTGCCCTGTCGCATGCCTGCAGCGACTTGGGACTTTAGCAATTTTGATCCGAGTAGTGTAGCCCCCAAGTGCCGGGTCGTTTGCCCGCAGTGACTCGGGACTCATATGCACTTCTCTTTTGAAAAGATAAACATCATATGATGTAGCCCCCAAGTGCCGGTAGTATGCCTGCAACGATTCGGGACTATTCCTTCCATTGCAGAATAAAATCATATCCATTATATGGACGATATTGCTGAATGCCTGGTATATCAATGTTGAACCATGCTCCCTGCTGTGAGCTGGTATTTTTGGATGAGGGAATAACAGCCATTACTCTGAAGGGGCTTTGAAAACCTTAATCATCCAATATAGGTTATGATAACCATAATAAAATCCAGCCACATTGGCTATTTAAGATTTGAATAATATAACCTGGTTTGAAAACCGGCTCCTGCAACATAAACCAGGATATTCATGCATATATGATGCATGACATGACGATGCAATTACGATGCAATGTATGATGCAATGTATGATGATGTATGTGTATGATAACAGAGTATAAAAATGTCGGCTTTCAAGGCTCGACAAAAAGAAACTAGGTTTGTTTCGTTTTTTGAAAAACTCAAGTTTTGCTTCAAAGAAGCTTGGCATGAAAGCCTTTCATCCCGTAAGCTGGCTCTCACATGACATAAATCCGTCGTTTAAACCTTAACCAGTTAAGGGTCTTATTGAAAAGATTGACTGTTAAGAGTACGAACGGGCCACATAGCGGAGAGACTACAACAAACAAGGCGAGTTTATCCTAGCTCACTGTAAGCCGGCTCTCTCGTGACAAAAGCCGTCGTTTAAACCTTGAAAAGTCCAGGGTCTTTATTCGAGATTGACTATGGAGTTCAGGGTCTCTTATCAAGATTGACTTTCAAAGGTTCGGCGGGTCACATGGCGGAGTAGCAAGTTGCAAACAGGCAGGTTTAACTCGAATATGGCATATAAATCCGGCCAAGAGGGTATGAAAGCTAAACTCATAGAGTTGGAAGCCCCCAAGTGACCATAATATGGCGTGGAAGCCGATCAAGAGGGTAAGATAGCTATACTCATTGAGTAGGAAGCCCCCAAGTGACCCATAATATGATAAGCCAATAAGGCAGGATACCCATGTTTGAACTGCGTATCATAGCAGCTAGTTCTCTTTGGCGACCTTTAATTTTCTGAAAACTCGAACTTGCAAGAGATGAATTCCTTTTGAACCGAATGTTGAGCCGGATATCGAGATCTCAAAACTTTGTGAGAGACCGACTTCTCTTGAGCCGGATTTTGAACCAGACCTTTTTGACAGCCCGGCACTTCTTGAGCCGGAATTTTTCTGACTTCCTTTAAAGTTTCACCAATGTGGCAGCAGTCTCCAGGACCGGGTGTTTTCTCTTTAATAACCGGGGTTCTTGAATTTATGAAAAAGGCCAATTCAACCGAGTCATGTCTGTGTAGCCCCCGAGTCTTAAGACGACACGAGGAGTTGGCTTGAGATTTTTCATACTTGACCGTGATAAAAACCGGCATATAGTTGAATAGCAGAACGCTTGGGAAGTGCTGAAGCTGTCGGCAAGAAGGCGAGTGATAACCCACAAGTATAGGGGATCAATTGTAGCCTTTCTCGATAAGTAAGAGTGTCGAACCCAATGAGGAGCTAAAGGTAGAACAAATATTCCCTCAAGTTCTATCGACCACCGATACAACTCTACGCACGCTTAACGTTCGCTTTACCTAGAACAAGTATGAAACTAGAAGTACTTTGTAGGTGTGATAGGATAGGTTTGCAAGATAATAAAGAGCACGTAAATAAAAACTAGGGGCTTCTTAGATAAAGAAACAACTAATTTAGTCTTAGTAGAGAGCTTTTTGTCACAAGAAAGTTATTTGTCCCTAGGCAATCGATAACTAGACCGGTAATCATTATTGCAATTTTATATGAGGGAGAGGCATAAGCTAACATACTTTCTCTACTTGGATCAT